>CM062820.1:341825648-344225648 GCA_031772625.1 Pinus tabuliformis
TTAAACGTGAGGTTTTATAAAACAAATGGAAAATACTTTGAACCCCAAAATATCTACATATTGTGGCACAAGGGCCTGAGGTCTTGAAACCTTCAATTTTCAATTAATTTCTATTATGATGGGGTCAGCCCCAAAACTTCAATTTCTTAAGTATTTTCCTGCAATAGGTATAGGGATAGCATTTGATTAAATATTCCTAACCTCCTACAAACTGGTTAAGCTCATTTAGATAACTATGGTCATCAAGTAACTGAGAACATAGAGATTCATATTTTGAATATAAATATAATGTTGAACATCATAGTCTAAAATAACTTAGCATAATAACATAAGTTTTCATATCAATCATAAACATAATGTTGAGCAACATAGTCCAAACACTTTGTAGAAATCATATACACATAAGATATCATACCAGTCATAAACATAACATTGAACATATGCAGTTGTAATCTACTTATCTCTGTGTCTTAAGATGGAAGTTAATTGAAGGAGGGACTCCCACTCTCCACCCAACCATATGCAATCTACACTACAATGTTTTTGCAACTGAATGCCTTTGGGCCATATCTAATGTATGAGGAATTCTTACTCAGGGAATTTAAAACAAAGGCTTGGTTAAAAACTCAAAGGATTCACCACAATAACCCAAAATGACCCACTCCTTCCTTTGAGTTCATTCAAAGAGATTCACCAAGGTATATATGGGGTATTGCTCATTCTAGGAGTTGGAATCCACTATCTAGGTGGTTTATAAATTGCCTTTTCATGGCAAGAACTGCATGGGTTTTCTTTCCACTAAACAGGTGGTATATCACCTACTCAACAAGCACCATAATGACCTAGAATCCCCTCTCCAGGTGGTTTATCAACTATACAACTAGCACCACAGTAATTTTGTCATCCACTGAGCCTTCCACTAACCATACAGGCTTAGAAAACATAGTTCAGTGGCCTTACAAAGTTCATAGGGTTTACACCCAAATTTAGGTATGTTTAACTCTTTCACAGGTTCTACATAATAACTAAAAGCCACTCTGTCTTCCACTTGCTTCACAATGCCCGTATGCTCCCACAATCAACAGTGGGTGCGATACATTTTTCCAGTGAGAGAAAGATTTGATTGATTAACCAATGAAGTAGAGAGAACCCCCTCACTTCAATTGTGAGATCATCTCTTTTCTTTCTAGTGTCCACTATTTGCTTGAAAGGTTGTTGTCTTGGCTCCTCGATCCATGAGGTGGATGGTCACATTCCACTGCCCCACTACCCCAATATAATATCATACCTCAACTATTAGGAGGTGGCTCTCCCCCAGTCATATCTCATAACTCAAATATCAGTCAGTTGTGTCAACAATATTTGTAAATGATGGCTCATTAAATTTAGTGATGAAGTTTATGCTATGTTCTTGGTCTTTCAAGGAACACAAGCTCCCTCAGGCATTGTGAATCTAAAGGTCATCCCCTCTTTAAGTTGGCAATCATAAGGATAAAATTTAAATGTTTAAGCCACATCATATCAGCTAGACATGAATATTGTGCACATGTTGGCATTACAGTCATATTTTAAAATTACAAAAACATGGCTATATGGGGGGTAATTATTACACCTTGGATCTTAAAGATTCTAGGGTTTACCTAAAGCATCGTCCTTGAAATGAGGGGAAGTACTCAGAGGTTTTTCTAGGGTTTACCCTCAGTACCATCCTTGAAATGAGTGGAGGTACTCAAAGTTTTCTCTTGGGATTGATAACCTAGAAAAAATAAATTAGAATTTATTTGGGCTAATTTGCATATAATTAACGGAAACTAGAGGTAATTGTTTACAATTAAGGTGCATTTAGTCAATTAGATCTATCTTGGGTTGTTGGGAAGATTTTTTTTATCCTCCTCACTTAGGTTCAATTCGAAGAAGTGGCATGTTGAGCTTATAATGTGTATATTCTTGTAATGGATTTAATCATTGTTTTTTACTAACCTCATTAAGTAGGTATCTTCATCAAAATGAGGGGAAGTACTTGTGGGTTTTCCCTAATGCAATAACCTAAAACATATTAAGGTGTAATTATATTTAAATAGATATTATAATTTAGTTGCACTAACTATATATAGTAGGGCTTATTTGGGTAAATTTGCATATAATTAAGGTTAATTAGAGGTAATTGTGTATGGTTAAAGTGATATTAGTCAATTGGGTTTATCTCAAATGGTTGTGGGGAATGGTCCTTACTCTCCCCACTTTGGTTAATTTCCCACAATTGAAATATTGACTAGGTACCTTACTCAAAATGAGGGAATTTTCCATAATTTTAGTTTAATTGCCAATAATTATTGAGCGGAGGGTAGGGATTTAACCTCCATAGAATATTTTTAGTAGTAGTATATTTATATCAAATATATTTTTAGTAGTATTCAGAGGGTTGATATTTATCTCAAAGGTATCTATGTGCTTTTCACTTTTCAATTTAATTAAAAAATATCATTTCCACAAGTGTCAAATTAGGTTTCCTTGTTGTCAATAATTATTGAGTGGATGGTAGGCATTTAACCTCCATGGAATATTTTTAGTAGAAGTAGATTTATCTCAAAGATATTTTTAGTAGTATTGATAGGGTTGAGATTTATCTCAAAGGTAGCGATGTGATTTTCACTTTTCAATTTAATTAAAAAATATCATTTCCACAAGTGTTAAATTGGGTTTCCATTAGGAACACTCTTTCTAAGTTCCGTGCCACTAAAATTCAACCCTTTGTTGGTTGCGCCCCTTCCTTTATTAAGGATTTTGTTGATTTCATTGATTAAACCTCTTTGTATCAATGATAACAACCTAATGGTTAGTTTTGATGTGGTATCTTTATTCACAAAAATTCCTATCCCTACGACTCTTAGCATTATTTTTATCTTGTGGATGAAGAAACCCTTAACCTCATCAACCTTTTCCTCTCTTCCACTTTTTTCTCTTTCAAAGGAGTTTGCATAAACATTTCAAGGAACTACCATGGGGTCCTCTCTATCTCTAGTGGTTTCCAACCTCTTTATGGAAAAGTTTGAAAAAACCATCTTGAATTCTTCTCCCCTTAAACCCAAATATTGGTTTCATTTCGTAGATGACACCTTCGTGATATGGCCTCATGACTTCGATGATATAAAATATTTCTTTACCCATATTAACATCGAATCCCCTAACATCCAATTTACCATGGAAATCGAAGAACAAAAGTCCCCTCCATTCAGGAAAAAATTTAAGGATGAAAATTTATCTTAAAGTTTAGAAACATTGGCAAATGTCACTAGTCCCTAATATGCAAATTGTAAAATGTTTTGTGATATTTCTGTAGGTTTTAACCCCATACAGAAATTACCTGCATACGAATTCTAAAACATAGAAAATAAACAATGCGAGAGCATAACATATAAAACACATATACACAGTGATTTCCCCTGGATCCCAAAACCGGGACTACCAGCTTGATTTTTCATTATTTTCCTTTCAATGTTACAATACATATTTATACATGTCGAAGCATCCAATACCATGGACCGAAAACCATCGCGTCCAAAACCATGGACCGAAAACCATCGTGTCCAAAAAACATGTGCGAAAATCATGCACAAAACCATAGGTGGGTCCGCCCAACCTAACATAGGGTCCAAAAACAAAATTTTTGGGGGGGCTGCCCTGGACCCCATAAAGTGGGGTTACGGGTACACCTCAAACCCCCTGTGATCCCCCCCGTTACACAATCGGCGCAACGAAGGGGGGCTCCGCCCCCCCTCTAACCCCCCGGTTAACTATGTGGGCTAGTCGTGGAAAGAATATAACACAACCCAACATTTTCATAAAAATATCTAATTTCTAATGATTTTATATAGTATTTATAATGTTTTGGCAGTTTTAAAAATAAATAAAATTTATCCTATAAATTTTGGGCGAACCAATTTTAGGAAAAGTGGAAATTAGCAAATCGTTTTTTGGAAAAATCATGGAAAATTAGCCTAGCCCCTAAATTTTTCCCTACTTTCATTCCTTGATTTCCTTGTTTCTTGTCAACCTGATGGCACACTTACTCATCAATTTTATAAAATGAAGACTCATACAGATAGATACCTTCACACCCAATCCCATCATCACCATGCACAAAAAGTTGTTGTCCTCAAAATGCTAGTTACTTGAGCCTCTTGTATCTTCGTGCCCCAATTCCTTGATCAAGAGAAAGCCCTCCTTAAGAAATCCTTTAAAGCTAATGGATATTCATTAAACAAATTCTAGAAATATTTTTGTTCCCAAACTAACCCTAATTCTTTTCCTTCCAACCACTCTCCTCTCAAAGCCTTAGGCTTTCTTCCCTATATTCAAGGCACCACCGATCATATCTCTAAAATTCTTTCCAAAAAGAACATTAGAACCATGATTTAACCTTTCAAAACCCTAAAACCATTGTTCAAATCCATTAAGTACAATATTGACCCAATGCAAGGCTCCAACATTTACCAAATTCCTTGCTCCTACAATATTCTACATTAGGGAAATAGGTCATTCCTTTGAATCCCGTCTCAAACAATACATCACTGGCACTCATCATAATCGTAACTCCAAACCAATGATTGTTGATCACTCTAATAACTCTAAACACCTAATATTCTTTGACCAAGCCAAAACTTTGGCCCCTTATGCATGTTACCATTCCCATATCATTTGGGAAGCTATTGAGATTGGAAAGAAACTAAACAACTTTAATAAGAAAGACAATTATGAGTTAATCTAGTCAAGGAAACCTATAACATTTTACATTTTTTATTTTATTTTCATTTCTTCTTTTTATTTTTATTTTTTATTTAAATGTTTTTTATTTTTTAGTATTAATGACTAATTTTGACCACCATTATTATTATTATTATTGCTAATTTTGACCTTAATTCTATAATTTTTCTTTATCCTTCTTTATTCAATTTTTTTTTTGTCTTTGAGGATCGATAGCGTGCACACCCCAAATATTGGATGTTTCAACCTACTTACACAATGCAACTCCAGAAATGTATCTTCGAGTTACATTTTTTAAAGTGTTATTAATTTTTTTAATTACTTAAATAATAATTTATTTGAATTTATCAATTGCATTTATCTCAAATGGTTGGGGAGAATGATTCTTGTCCTATCCACTTGGATTCAATTATTGCAAGTAACATAATAAATTTTATTGTAATAAGTTCAAATTTTATTATTGAGTTTGAAAAATCATAAAAAGAATTAAAACATAAAAATACATATAAATGAATTTTAAAATTATAAATTATTAAAACAATTACAATACTGAGTATACTTTGTAAGAAAATTATGCTGATTTTTTTATTATACTAATTAAAAACAATTAAATAAATCTTTAAAAATAATTAAGTAATATAATTAACTAATTAATGGATAGATGGCTAGATATTGAGATACCATGACTTTTTCCTTATAATTTTGCATGATGATCGAATAAAATTTGAAGATATTCAATGGAGAGTATTAATATGCTGTAGTTATCATTTAATTTTAAACTCATAATTATTTAGTAAGATTGTAACGCCACCCTTTATATCCCAATCATAATAATAGTCCAATTACGGTTGAAGGGTACAATAATTTTGTTTTGTTTTTTCTTCCCACTAAAGTTCTTTCCTTGCAATTGAACCGTTGAAGGGTGTTTGTAGGTACAAGACAATAGAGTACAGAATCCAAAGATATAATTTAATTATGATGCAATTTTTTTTCAATGTCCTTTCCTTGTACGTGAGAGATTATTAAGTTATTATCATTTTATAACTTAATCCATAGGTTTAATATGACAAATTCTAGATTATTAAGAATTAATTGCAAATGGATTTGCAAATGATGGACCTTAAGACAAGCAAATGTAAAATTGGTAACTTCTTTTTCATATTTACTGTCATGTTGTTTAACTGTGTAGAAAAATATTTAACATTAAAATAAAACTGAATTCATCACGAGTTCGTAAAACTATTGTGTAAAATGCAACTTTATAAATCAAACATATGATGGTGGTTTGAAAAGTTTCTATAAAACATTTTTAAAAAGTTATTATTTTTAAACTATTTAATGTATTGTATTAAGATTGATAATTAAGTTTAAGAAGTTAATTTGATTAATTATTGTTAATATAATTATGTATTTGGCTATTTAATATATTTAATTTGAATTTCATTAAGTTAAATACATTAGTTTACTCTAAGGGGTTTATTAGAGATGTCATCAACAAAAGTGGGAATGCATTCCTCGAATTTCCTTTGAAAAAATACAATCTCTAGATTGACTTGAAAACATGAAACAAAAGAAAAAGGTGAGGTGGCGTGGGGTGGGGTGGCGTGGGGTGGGGGCAGCAGAGGGGATTCCTAGATTATAAGTGGGTGCGCTGGGGTGTGAGAGAGGGGATTCTTATATTATACTTATATTTGTAAATATTGTAAATCATGTGAAATTGAAAGACTATATTCGTGATATGTATGTGTGTGAAACATATATTGTTTGTATTTCAATGCAACAAACAAGTAATGTTTTAGTATGAGAATATGTTCATTGGGGCGTTGACTTGCAAAATCCAACTACACAAGCTTCCCTTAGCTTAAACCTTGAATAGGAGGTATTTATTTTGCCAAGGTCAATAAGGATTTGCACTTAACTTAAACTAATTTTTGTTACACTAGCCCAAAACAAACACGTCTTTCGAGAGACTTGAAAGTGGGGAAAATACCATCCTGGATCCATCTTAACTCAAGATCTATAAAGCACCAAGAGGGATCAAATTATCTCTTGGTGCAAACCTCTTTTTTTTTAAGTGTAAAACTTGAGGAAAGGTTTGCACCTCAAGATATTTTATCCCTCCCGGTGCTTGATAGATCTAAGGTTAAAATGGATCTAGGTTGGTTTTCGTTGTGTGTGGTAAAAAACATTGTTGAACTTCTAATTATTCTAATCATTTTAAACATGCCAAATATGTATAAGATTAAGTTGGTCATTTTAATTTTAAATTTTCTCAGCTACCTTAGTTTGTTGAGATGATAGATATTGTTAATAACTTGAATGATGAAATAACAAATTTGAATGCAAAGTGACAATGTAATAGTGTTTAATGATAGAAAATGTGAATAATAAGAATGTAGACAATTACAAATAGTCTTCATTGTGATCAATCTCAAACTATTTTCTTCCACAATTCTTATTTTCACACATGTTTGTTTTGCCATATTTTCATATTGATCATATTAAAAATCGTGGTTGAAATAGTAGACCATTCAAATATTTAACTTGAGATATTGTACCAAACGTCATACCTTGTCTCTCTTGCTCTCCAATATTAATAGTAGCCTTCTCCAAAGTCAATCACTAAGACTTATGGAGTACTAAACTCCAAGTAAGTTCCAATGGTAGTTGTTTTCTATTAACTCATTTGAATGCAAAGTGACTAACAATGTTGAATGATGGAAAATGGGAATAAGAAGGATGCAGTCAATTACAAATAGTTTACAATTTCAAGAAGCAAAATTTTCAGGTAAGTGAACATTTTATTTATGATGAAAATTAAAGTACTTAATTTTGGTTCATGATCGGACAAGGAGGTGGAATAATCGGCTTGGGACAAGGTTCTTTATCATTAATTTCACAGCTTGTTTCATTAGGTTCCAATAAGTTTTCTTATTGTCTCCTGAATTTTACCAATTCTCCTTCCAAAGTCAGCCCTTTGTTTATAGGTGACACTGCTACCTTAAATGCCACCACAACTGTCATTTTAACTCCTTTTTATCTAAACAACACACAATAAATTTTATGTTATCTTTCATTGGGAGGAATTAGTGTTGGAGTTGCATTATTAGATATCCTAGCTGCTACTTTTGATATTCAATAGGATGGTAGTGGCATATTCATAATAGACTCTGGAACCACTTTCACATATTTTTATGAAGATGTGTATCATGTTAGGAAGAAAGCCTTGATTTATTCCATCAACCTCCCATGAGCTGATGGATCACGAATCAAACTAGACCTCTATTACAGCCAAAAATCTCATGCCTCTTCCATTTCAAAATTTCTGACTATAACTTTCCACTTCAGGGGAGAAGAATATAATTTTCTACCACAAAAATAGATGTACCTTGATAGTAGTGCCATTATGTGCTTGGCTATGTTACCCAATTCAGATTTGTCTGTATTAGGAAATTTTTAACAGCAGAACTACCATATTCGCTATGACAACAGTAACAACATGCTCTCTTGTGCACCAATAGTTTGCGATCCCTTGTAAGAAAAGCACATGGATATGTGTTTTCTCCTAAAGATTTTATACTATATTTTTCCAAAATTTAGATGATTAGAATGTGTTACTGCTACTTTTTGACCCAAAAAACTTGTAAGATAATTTTGATTCTCGTCCTAAAATATGTTTCTGGTAAATTATAAGCATATGTAAGCAATTTTTTGGACTATATACAAATATGTAAATATGGTTTTTTCTCTTTTTTTGAACTCATTGAACTCTTGATTGTGTATGGAATATTGATAATCTCATGTGGGGCCAATGTTTGTTACAAAAATTCCTTAAAAGAGGGACAAGTGTGTGTTATGGCACGCATGTTAACACCCACATTAAATTCTCAATTCATGAGCACTCTTCCCTAAAAATGTGTCCATGATTAGCTTCAATGCTGGAAAGTGTGAACTAGGATAATGATGGATGGAGGTCCCTCTCCCACCACCTGTCTACATTTAAACTGATTTGACAATGTTTATTGTGGTTGCGCCTGAAGGTGGCATGAATGCTGCACACGGGTAGGGTTCGGAAAGGTGGTGATGTCGGCTCTCTTCCCCAAACACACCTTCCTCTTTTCCACTATATTTTTGTGCATGCAAATCATGCTAGTTGATGCCCTTGGTAACCTTAAAGAATATGGATGGAGACAGGGGCATATGATTAGGATGTTGTCTAAAGAGGCCACAAATTTGCTTGGAAAAGAAAAAAAAGCTTTAAAATATACTACAAAAGTAATTTTAAGAAGACAACACACACATACACACAAACACACATACATAAAAAACAAATATTAAAACAACTTTATATTAAAAAATGTGTGTGAAGACCAATTGTGAGATTTTTTTTTCCTTTTTTTTTTATTACATGAAATTTATAAAATGGGAAGGAAAAAAACATTAAAAAATAAATATATAAAAAGTTGAAAGATTTTTTTTTTACTAAAACATTTTAAAGATAAGAACTCATTCTCAAGAGTTTCAAAGTGAAATCAAGTGTTGGTCTATTCCAAAAACACCTTAGGCCGAAATATCCTATGACCTTTGCGATACAAAGAGGGATGAAGATGAAAAACACTTTTTCTTGGATCGCCTAGCTCTTACTCACATTTTTTTTCATTTCCAAAACATTTGCCACACTACTAGCCTTCTTGACTTGTTAAGTCAAAAAGATATAGTGTTCTTGGAATGCTTCTCTCGATTCTTTTTTACCATAGAAATAAAATTTTAAAGAATCTCAATTAATCTCTTACCTTCTTAAGGTATGATATACAATATTGGTCTTAGTGGATTTTTGTCGTCATCATTGTCATTGTCAGCATCGTCGTCGCCATCGTCACTGTCGTTGTTGTCATTGTTGTTGTCATCGTCATGATGATGATGATGATGATGATGATGATGATGATGATGATGATGATGATGATGATGATGATGATCATCATCATCATCATCATCAAGTAAAGGAATTATTTTAAGGGGTAGTTATAGTATTTTTGAAAATCATTTTTTTGAAAATATGTCTTAAAAAGGGAAAGAAAGATTTTAAGAGAGTAGATAGTGATTTTTTATTTTTATTTTTATTTAAATTTATTGATATAGTTTTTAGTGAAATCACAATATTTTGTAGTTTAAATTGTATTTTTTGAAATAAGAATTGATTTAACAATATTAAAACTTGGAAAACCTCTAAAGTAATTGTATTATCTAATCTGGACTACATAAATCTACCATTTTTTCCATTTTCATTAAATTTTAATGTAAAAGCAAAAGGAGGTGTCTTTAAAAAAACAAAATATCCCTATATCACTTCATGACCATTTTACCGTGTAAAAAAATTATAAAGGTACTAAACACTTTAAATTAAATATTATATCAAGGAATATATTTATTAAAAAAAGATAAATTATTCATCCTTTCTCTCTCTTTTTTGTTTTGTTTATCAAGTTGTTTGAGTTTGACTTCAGGCTTGACCCATGGCTTGAGAAACCACGACCCAAGGGCATCTTAGCCATCACAATCACCTGGGTATTGCACCCAACCTCGACCACACCAACCCTTAACATGACTGGATTTTTTACCATGGAGTTTCGAACCAATGACCATCACATCATGGAGTCACATAACATTACACCCTATCACTGTCTATTCTATGCCTCATGGGCATCCTTTCCCTTTTTTATAAATAAACTATTTTTATAATTTTATAATTTTAATTTTTTTAATATAGAAATGGTGAAATCAATAACTAGGCTGAGCTTGTACTTGCGTGACTTGTCATTAAAACCTCGAGACATACTAACTTGGCCCCTCGGAAACCAAAAGTAATTGGTGGTTTAAACTAATGACATAGCGAGGAGTGCCTTAGAAATATACTTTATCACCAAATAATATATACCCATTTTTTTTAAATAGTTTATTTTTAATATTATTGTTAAATGTTTTTTAAATATAATTCTAAAAACCTTTTAAACTTTTTTACATTGTTTTTAATTATTTTAAAAATTTCTCTCTTAGTTTGACTTTTTAAAGTTTATATTATATTGTTTTTAAATAATAATATTTTTTAAAATATATTGTTTTTGTGTTGTTTTTTTTTTATATTTCAAGGGAAGAATTATGGTGGAGTAGGTGTAATTATGATAATTTCGATTGTAACAATAGCAATTTTGTAAACAACAATCTAAAAAATATTTTACCTTCAAGTTCAAAAAAATGGTGCTACTCGTCAAATTAGGTGCTACAAAGGGAGAATAAATGAGGGATATGGTATGCAAAACCATAGGATGATTGGAGTAAATGGTTCCCACCACCTGGAATTCACACATGGCAACCAACCCACCACATTTTGTTATCGTTAACAGGGAATTTACAAAAGGCCATCAAAGCCATTGGAAGAATTAGATTACAATGCATAGTTTTTTGAAACGATCGTAGGTGAGTTAGAAGATAGAGCACATTAGCATTATTGAATATGTTGGGAAAATAATCTCCCAAACTACTAATTAGGGTGATGGTAAAAAATATTTTTCTTCCTATTGGGAGAATGATGTGGCCAAACACCACCACCTCGAAGAATTTTTGGAGAAATCTCTTTTTTTTTAATATTCTCTAATCTTACTCTTTGGTTAATGTTTCCTTTCAATTGTATGCTTCTATTTGTTTTGGTATGTTGAACGTGCCATGTTTTTCTACTAAACTTGTCTTCAATTCTATCAATTTATCTTGTTTTCCTTGTTAGGTTTATTTTGGTTATCCTCCCTGCTCTTGGAAGTCTATTCTTAGTTTCAACAAGTCTTTAAGCCTAATTTACCATCATAAGATTTCCTTTTTATAGTTGCTAGCCTTTGTATTATTTCTCAATATCGAATCCTTCATAGGGCTAAGAGTACCCTTGGCTCCCTATTTAAGACCGTCGTCTCTCTATCCCCTAATTTCCTTTTTACTCTCACTCTTCCATGTGAAGTCTAGTTCAAAACTCGATGCCTTTCATCTATTCTTGAGGTTGGTTTTATCTTCCTTCCTCGCTACCCAAATTTTCTTCCTCTTCGAACATCTTTGCTTTGCTTCTCTTAGATTTTTCTCGTTCATTCCTTTGATGTTTATCTTTGTTATTCCTTTACCTATTTTCCTCTGAGTCTCTCTCACGCCATCTTTTATTCTCCTTTTGGCCCTTGGGAGGAGACTTGGGCTTCATTAGATCCCAAGAGGAGGAATAATGCGCTATTCTTTCTAAAATCAATGGTAGAAATCAAAGAATCAAGTATTCTATTTATCATCCTAGTCATTATCCCACTTGTGCTAGGTTTGTGGGCCTCCTATACATTTCTCTCTTTCATCACTCTTTGCATTATCAAAAAAGCATTATGCCTAGAGGTAGAGAAACTCACAATTGATGAAATCGTTACAATAGTACTAGATCTTCCACTTCTAGGGTACACAATACTGCATAGAAATTTGCAAGCATATATTTAAACAGTGAACTTCAGACAATACATCAAGAAATTGAAAATGTTGAAAGATAAGCTAGGATAGAATGCATGTTTATCTCGAATGAAGAAGTATTGGAGAAAGTTGGAATTGGATTCCATATATAGGCACTACTCAGACTAGGAATACTAAGTACATGCAATTAATAGACATATACTAGAAATTAATGACAATTATGGGCAAGGTTCTTGTTGAAAGATCAATTGAGTAGAAAAAAATATTTATTTTTTGGATGAAACCCAAATGGTGGTTAAAAAATTGGATATCAAAATGATGAAGTTGGCCACATAACTTGTAGATTTCGATTTCATAGTCTCCGAAGAAGACACCAACCCTCTTATTACTATTAAGGTGGATTCTCCTAATGAATAGTTGTCACTCTAACAAATTTTATTACTATGTTTTGTAATTTTTTTGAAATCAAAATTTGATTTAAAATTTTTTAGTGGACTATAAAATAGTTTCGTTATGTGACTAGTCTAGTTTCCTCGATGGCAGACCAACTCACATATATGACATATGCTATGTTAATATCTTTTTTTATATGATTTAATACAACCCGAAAATAAAATTTACACAAAAAAATGGTGCTACTACATCAAACTCTTTTTTGATTCAATGGTTGATTTTTTAAGATTTAAGTTGTAATAGTATAAGTTTTTAAGACCATGGTTTTAAACATGATACAATTTTAAACTTAAAAAAACAAATATGCAATTTGTGGCAATTCTTTTCAATTCCATGATTGATTTAATGTTTTTTCTGCAATGGTACCAATCCTCAAGTAAAGGGATTCTATAAGTACCACCATTTTTTGATTCAAAGGTTGATTTTAAGGGTTTTGTTAGGAACATTAAAGATCGTGGTTACAAAACATTGTAATTTCAGACCTCACTCCCCCACTATTGTGTGACTTTGAAATAAGTGTAAAAACTACCACTAAATACAACCTCCAAGAAAATAATAACTTTAAAAGGTTCTTGCCATGTCAATAACTTTGTTCCAATTGATCATATACAAGTTTTAATTCACTTAATTCTTTAATAATATCCATATTAAAGTCACACGAAATCTAGATAGACCATTTTTTTTCTTCCAGTTGATGTTGATGTTGAGTTATAGAATTTTATTAACTATAATTAATGTCCTACAATGAAATAACTACATTATGAAGTTGACTATTAAATCCTTCTCAGATATAGCTTGCTCACTAATCCATGCATGAGAATTTCACAATTGGGTAATGGTACCGTACAACAAAACAACTTAATTTATTCCTTCCCTTTACTAATGGAGTTTTCAAATGAGTAATAATTCTTCCTTATCAAGGTCAACCAAGGTGAAAAATTAATATTTTCTACAATAGATAATAGACTAAGAAAAACGAAAAATGTATGACTGGTCATAGTAGGTTTGTGGTATCACACAGAAAAGAATGTTCCTCCTTTTTTTCAAGAAATAAGTGTTTTTCCTCTTCCAAAACTCTTATCCCCAAATTGTGAATTCAAATTTAAAAAATTCATAATTCTTATGAAAATTGTACCAAATATTTAACCAATATATTATCCTATATCCTCTCTTTCCAAAAGTTTTTGTCTCTTCGGCCGATGGAAACCAGGCGAGCGGTGGGCTAGGGTTTGCAGGGGGAATAGTAGGGAACACGAGAAGGAGCGAGCGAAGGGGGAAAGAGTAGGGGAAGTTGGAGCGGAGCGGAGGGAAGAACAAGAAACCACGCGCAGGAACGGAAATTTCTCAAGCAGCGGGTGCTGAGCGCAATAATGGAAAACCGGCAAGGGAGGGGAGAGATCCCCTCCTATAAGAACATAGTTGCAGGAGAGGCAAGCGGCAGCGGTATCCAGAATGAGGCCAGGGAGAATAATAAAGAAGCACCAGTGATGGGCAAGCTGTGGCAAATGAAGACCGGAGGAAAGTGTTTACCTAGGGCACAAAAGAAACCCAGATACGTCATACCCAACAACAAGCTGGAGGAGTACAACAGTTATATGAAAGATCATGCACTGATCTGCAAGTTCGTAGGATATTGGCCCACGGAAAAAGAACTATACAGGTGGATTTACCAGAGATGGAGACCAAAGGGGCATGTAGAGCTAAAACTGGGAGCAAAAGGGTTTTTTACAGCAATATTTGCGAATCTGGGGGATAAAGAAAGGGTTTTTGAGGAAGGACCATATTTCATGAACAACGCAGGACTGTTCATGAAATACTGGGAAGAAAGATACAATCCTGACAATGAAAAGATGCTGGAAGCCCCGATCTGGGTCAGATTGTTTGGATTACCAGTGGAATTTTGGGACCCTGAGATTATGGAAGGGATAGGTAATACGATCGGTGCCTTTGTCAAGGTAGCAGAAGCAACGAAGAAAGGTAAGTATACGTCGTATGCAATATTGTGTGTTTACATGAATATAGCTGAACCTCTGCCGGAATTCATAGAACTGGAATACCACGATGAAGTCTGGCAAAAACCATTAGACTATGAGCATATCCCCTTCAGATGCAGAAGATGCCATGAGTATGGTCATCTATACAGACAATTCCCTTTAAATAAGGAAGAAGAATACACTAGGAAAAGAGAATAACAACAAAGGGAAAAAGAGAGAATAGAGAAGAATGATAAGGGCTTCCAACAGGTTACCAGAAAGAAGAAAGCAGGTAAAGAAGGAATAAGGGTGCAGACACAAACGGAGTCACTGAGCATTGAAAGTAAAAACAAGTTCAAAATCCTCCAGGACAACAGTGAAGAGGGCGAGGACAAAGTGGCAGAGGAAGAGGATCCAGAAAACGAACCCATGGAAATAATCAAGGAAACCAGAGAAAAAGATACAGGAACAAGAGAAATGTATGAAAGGCAAACAGCTGAAAAGATAGAAATACTAACGGACCAATCCCAAATGGAAACGGAAAATCAGAAAGAAAACGAGGCAGAGGAAGAAAGAATTATGAGACAACTAATTCAGGAATGGAAAAACTTAGACGAAAGATTCATACCAGACAGCCAAAAACAACTATATAAGGAGACTTTTCAAAAATATAAAGAAAGGAATGGGGAGAATATGGAAAAACAGGATACCATATCAGGAGAACAGGAAAAAGATCAGATTGGAATAGGTGGGACTGGCAAGAGCAGCAGGAAAAGAGGGAGGAAAACAATGAATGAAATGATACAAACAATTGGCGAAATATTGATAAACTCAGGTAAAGTGATACCTCTTTCCAAGGTATTTTTCCACTCCTCTAAAAAAGTTTAAAATGATTATTATCAGCTGGAATATTAGAGGTTTGAATAGTAAGGGTAAACAGAGATATATGAAAGAGAAACTAAAAAAAGACAGACCAAGCATCATAATTCTACAAGAGACAAAGATCACCATGCAGCAGATGGAAGGAATAATCAAAAATAGTAAACTCCAATACGAATTCATGGGACAGGATGCAATCGGTTCAGCGGGAGGCATTGCAATATTGTGGAACCCAAATGAGATAATTTTCGAGAGTTGGACCAGTATGACCAGAATCCCTACAGGCATGGGAAGAATAGCGGGAACGAAGGAAAGGGTTATCATTTCAGGGGTGTATGGTCCTCATACTCTGGGAGACAGAGAAAACTTCATTAAAAATTTGCAAGCAACTCGAAGACTTCACCCGGAGACAACATGGATTGTAGGAGGGGACTTCAATGTAATCCGGTCCCTAAAAGAGAAAAAGGGAGGTATAAGGAAAACAGACCAATATATGGAAATGTTCAATGATATGATAGATGGTCTGAGGCTGGTTGATTTACCAACTATCAACGGAGTCTACACATGGAACAATAGGAGAGGGGGGAAAAATCAGATAGCATCCAGACTAGATCGGTTTTTAGTATCAGAAACAATTATGAACAGAGATGTATTCGTAGAAGCAAAGATCATGCCATCTCTCGGCTCTGATCATTGGCCGATTAGATTGGAAGTGGACATTAAGGCTAATCTTGGCAAGAAGCCCTTCAGATTTGAAGCCTTCTGGCTTAGACACCCGGAATTCTTAGAAAAAATGGAAGAATGGTGGTCGCAAAGCACAGTACAGGGTAAAGGAAAAATGCATACCTTCCAACTTAAACTTAAGGAACTAAAAGGAAGGATAAAGAAATGGAACAAGGAAGAATTTGGAAATATCATGGAGGAAAAGCAGAAGTTAGAAGAAGAAATGGAAGCTTTGCAACAAAGGATAATAAATGAAGGGAGAACAGAGGAAAACAGCAGAAAAGAAGGGATAATTTTAGGAAAACTAGAGGAGAGGAGAAAGCAGGAAGAAGTCTTATGGAGAAAGAAATCAAGAATAAAATGGCTCAGGGAGGGGGAAAGGAACACTATATTTTTTCATCAAGCAATGGTACAACACAGGCAAAGGAACAGAATATTTTCTATCAAAAACGAGAGAGGAGAGAGGATTGTTGATCAGGAAGGGATTGAAAAAGTGCTGATGGAATATCACAAAGGAATATTGAAAGAACCTCAAATAGACAGGTCTGAAGATATAAAGGAAGTTTGCACGACAATTCCTAGAATTGTTACAGAAGACCAGAATAGAGCCTTAATGAGAGCTGCTAGTATGGAAGAGGTGGAGGAAGTAGTGATGAGCATGAAGAAAGGAACAGCGCCAGGACCGGATGGCTTTACGGTCGATTTCTATCAAGCGGGCTGGAACTTCATGGGAAAGGAAATTCTGGATCTGATAGAAGAATCTTGTATAAACCAAAAGGTATGGCCAACTCTTAACTCCACTTTTTTCACTTTGATTCCTAAAAGCGATAATTCAGAGGATGCCAAGGGATTTAGACCCATTTCCCTATGTAATGTTATCTATAAAATAATTGCATCCCTGATGGCCAAAAGACTGAAACCCTTGCTAGATAGTCTGATATCCCCTGAACAAACCGGGTTCGTAGAAGGTCGACAAATTCTAGATGGTCTAGTGGTCACTCAAGAAGTAATCCACTCTTTGAAGGAAAAGAAACAAAAAGGAATGATGGTTAAATTAGACTTGTCAAAAGCTTATGATGGGATCAATTGGCAATATTTGGAAGAAATTTTGGGAAGTTTTGGTTTTTGGAGTAGGTGGATAAAGTGGTTTCACAGTCTTATATCAACCCCAAACTTCTCAATTTTAATCAATGGAACCCCCTCGAAAATCTTCAAGGCTTCTAGAGGAATAAGACAAGGCGATCCCCTATCTCCTTTCCTCTTTATTCTTGCAGCAGAAGGCTTGGGCAGATACCTTAAAAAAGAAAGAGCAGCAAATAAAATCAAAGGGTTAAGACTATGGGGCAATGAACTGCCAATAACCCATCAACAATTCGTTGATGATATCATGTTATTTGGGGAACCAACCGTAAAAGAAGTGAGAAATCTGAAGAAGGTCTTGGATTTATTTGCGGAAGCATCGGGGATGGAAATCAATAAAGAAAAATCCTGCACCTTCATATTCAATACCATAGAGCCAGTTAAAAGCCACTTGACCAGGATGCTGGATTTTAAGCAAGGGAACCTCCCAACCAAATACTTGGGAAACGTTTTGGACTTCAACTCTAAAAGACAGAAAAACTGGCAAGGAGTCCTAGAGAAATTAAAAAATAGAGTGGCTAGCTGGGCTTTCAGAACCTTAAACATTGCTGGAAGGATTGTACTCGTAAAATTAGTGCTACAGGCAATCCCCATATATCCACTATCGATTATGGTAGTGCCTCAAGGGGTATGCACTAAGATTAGAGAAATCCTGAGAAAGTTCATATGGGGAGGCTCGTCCCAGCAGAAGAAGTGGGCCTTTGTATCATGGAAACATCTGACGAAACGAAAGGAGGAGGGAGGATTGGGTCTACGCGATCCGGAAAAACTAAACAAGGTGCTTGGTGCAAAACTTTGGTGGCGATGGCTGAGAGGGGGCAACGATCTATGGAAACAAATATGGAGACACAAGTACGATATGCTAGATACTACAGAGAGTATTTACCGAATGCAGGAAACCCTGAAGGGATCGGCAATCTGGGATCTAGCCCGTCAAAATCGAGGAATAGTAGATAAGAACGCTTTCTGGGAAATTAGAGAAGGAGGGGAGGCCAAATTCTGGGATGAGAATTGGCAACAAAGGGAGAAAATGTGCAGAATACAAAAAATCCAGAATATACAGGATAGGATAGGAGACAATCGTATATATGTCAAAGATTATTGGAAAGAAAACGAACTGGATGGAATATGGCGGAAATGGACAACTCCAGAGGAATGGGGCATGGAGATAAATCAAGAACAACAAGAAGCGTTCATGGAAGAGGTAGAGTCCAGGAAAGTAAAAGTGCGAACGGGTATGGATATCCTCAGATGGTTAAGTCTATGAAAGGATCCTTTACGGTCAAGGAGGCGTACTATCTGGCAGACCATCAGGGAACCGCTGAAGAAAACCAAGAATGGAAGGTCATCTGGGGCAAAAATTGGTGGCCGAAAATTACTCTCTTTGCATGGTTCGTAGCTAAGGGTAAGATCCTGACATGGGATAAACTTCAAAAGAAAGGTTTCAGTGGGCCTTCAAAATGCTACTTGTGTAATAAAGAAGCGGAAACTCAAGAGCACCTACTAATCAAGTGTGTTTATGCCAGGAACCTGTGGATGGAAATCGGGAAATTATTCCAGAAACCTGAGAGGTCTCCGAGAGAAACAAATGAAGTGATTTTTCAATGGCAGAAAGAAAAATTCCGATGTAAAGTAATCCGAAAGGCCTGGGATCTCATTGCCAGTTTTATGGTTTGGATGGTATGGAAGGAAAGGAACCGCAGAGTTTTCCAAGACAAAGCTAAAAACACGGTAACAATATGGGACAGAGTAGTGAACTTAACTAGAGAATCAATTTTGGTAGAGAAGTGGGATGCGGAAGACTGGAAAGCAGACCAGGGAGAGGAGCAAATTCTAAAGAACCTAAATTTGAATTTTGAAATGGTGCATAACAAAAAAATTGATAGAATTATTATGAGACCTCAAAGCCACGACAAGTTTGCATACCCCAAAGACAACTTTATGAAATTGAACTTTGATGGGGCTTCAAAGGGGAACCCAGGTAATGCTGGATTCGGGGGAATCTTCCGAGATAGCCAGAGAAACACCAGATGGATCTATGCAGAGTGGGGTGGCGAGATGACAAATAATGAAGCCGAATTATGGGCGATTCACCAGGGTTTGAGAATTGCGATTCGAAACGGCTATAGAAAACTGGAAATAGAAGGAGATTCCCAGATGGCAATTGAAATCCTAAAGAAACTGAATAACGGGAAGAATTGGGAGCAGGTCACCAATAGTTGGCGCACGGCAGGGATCGTTCAAGAAATAGCGGACCTTCTGAAAAAAATTGAATATAAAATCTTCAATCATGTGAAAAGGAGTGGAAACCGAGCGGCAGATTTCCTTGCGAATTGGGGTTGCAAGGATCGAAGCGGCAAGATTGACAATCAGTGGAGAACGTTGCGGCCCAACAGAGAGTGGGAGGAATTGGCCAGTATCATTAATTATGACCATGAACAAGCAACGAATGAAAACAATGAACAAGCAACGAACGAGAATCATAGCATTCGTGCGACGGGCAGGTGAGATGGATCGGCAAGCCCAGACATTTAATGAATGTCAGATAAGGCGAAGAAAGGATATCATGGACAGGCATGCTGTAGTACAGCAGGAGTGTGCGGCGACAGGAATGAAGAAACCACCTTGCAGCAAGACAATTAACGCAAGTGATTGGAGTGGAGGAAAAAGAGGTATGTCAGAATCCATAAATGGAAATGAAGTAAGTCGGACAGTTGATAGGAAAGGCAGAGGGCGAATCAACAGGTGGCATCGAAAGGCCAAGTTGATAGGCAAGAGGAGTAGGGAAAGAAGGATTATAAATGAGCGGCAACAAGGGATTCAACAGCAAGAAAATTGCTTAGGAACCCAGAGAGCGAGGAGAGGAACGGAGGTGGTGAGCTGTTATAGAGAGAGGTTACGTCGAAAACCTACTGAGGCTGCCATGGAAACTAGAAAGAGAGCAAGGATTACAAAAGAAATGGAAGCCGAGGTAGGCAGAGAAAGGGATAGAAAAGGCAAGGCGATTGCGAAGGAAGAGACAATTGAAGAAATATATGAAGTTTACGATGATTCTGAGGAGGAGGAGGACTGGCAAGATAAATGCAGGCGGGATAAGGAGCGTAGCAGAACTATAGAAGGATGGGAGAACCAGCAAAACAGCGATGAGCAGCCGGGACAACGGGGAGGAAGGGTAAGGCAGAGTGGCAGACGGAGGGGAAGCAGACATGCTGGAAGCGGGACGGAACCGAGCAGCACGAGAGGCAGAGGAGCGAGCAGGTACCGAGGAGCAAGGGGAGGACGACGAGGGCAGAGGGGGAGACTGGGCAAAAATACAAGTCGGTCGTTAGACAGGAAAATCCAGCAAGCAGAGAAGGAATATAACCAGAACACGAGCCCCAGAATTAGAAGGATTATCCAGAATATGGAGGAAGACGCCATTCAAGCTCAGTCGGATTCCGAGATGGAGGACTGGGAGTTCCTTCTCCACGACCCTGGTAACACTAGGGGCAGAATGTCTTTATTTAAACAGTCCCTTCATATATACTGGGTAATGAAAAGATTGCTGGCCAAAGCTCTGGAGCAAGCTACAACAGAGATGGATGAACTTGTGCAGGGGGTTCCCAACCTGAGGAGGGAGCTCCGAATTATCCAGATTTCCTTGGAGATGCAGGAGAAGAAGCTGGATGAGATCCAGCAACTGATAAAGGAAGGAAATCAGAATGCAAACAAGGAGACTACCCAGCGTCCAGAGGCAGAAGCTGAGTAATTCAGATATGTTTTTTTATTTTTGATGAAAATACATAGTATAGATAATTCCAGTGTGTTCCAAGTATTAGATGTTGAAATCTGTTATATGCAAGTAAGTAGGATTAGAAACCTGAAAGACTGCTTAGTGTATTTAGCTTGGACAACCAGACTATGGATCTTTTATTTTTGGGCGGCTATTAAGAACTTCAGGTGGCTTAAATACTCGGTTTCCCCAAGAGGGCGAGTGGAAGGCAACCTTTTTTTGATATGTTTTTTGATTTGAAGTAATAGAAAAAAGAGAGCAACACCTTAGCCTACAAAAAAAAAAAAGTTTTTGTCTCTTCGAGTCAAAAGTTATGATAATTTTAAGTTGACATACATTTTAAAGCCCTTTTATGAGGATTGTTGTATAAGACATATAAATATGAATATTACTACGATACCAATAAATATTATACATACATCAACTTAAAATGTATGTTTCATAATGCCACTACGGAAATTTGGACTTTCTAAGAAATAACTATGACCAAATTACCAAAACTTGCTAATTTTATTTCTAGGGAAAATCTTGCATTTCTAATAACTTTGTTGATGTCACCGAAACATATATGGATTTTGGACCTCTAACACTCTACTCTATCCTCTTTGTGATGCCAGCACTATCATGCAATTATAGTTTTCATTTTTAGGTATATACAATTTATTTAACTCATATTCTCACTCATCTATTGCTAAAACGTTGAAAAAATGTATTGAAATTAATATTATTTTCAACCATTCAAGGTTCATATAATCTAGACACCCTTAGCTAAATTTATAGCTCAAATAGTAAAAGTGTTGTTGGAGGTTACCAAATAAAGAATCATCTACCCTAATACCATGTTAGCAAATATGGTATTAGTCTGCATTCATAATAAACCCAAGAATTAATAATCAATGTGTGATAAAATAAAGATAGCCAAATAAGCATCATTCACATTGAGAACAACAACATAAAAATTATAGTAGAGGAATACTCAAGGAGTATAAAGCTCTACCTACAACCAACTCTCACATCATCTATAAGTCTAGGCATAAGTTTAAGTTGGAAAGTTCAAGTGAAGTTATTACAAATAAAGCAACACCTCACATATATAAATATGGATATGTATACATGTGTGTGTACGAATACACATACACACACATAAACAAACAAACACATACTTATATAGAGAATTAACATCAATACCTCATAAGGAAGCCTAATGAATGTTTCTTCCACAAGCCTCCACTTAGTGAATCTATGACATAGCACATGCATTCAGATATTAAAGAATGCCTCTAATTTCACTAAGTATTAATAAATAATTCCCAAAATCCTTTTGTTGAAATCCATTCCCAATACATATTTATAATAAAAACTATCCATATTTTTACTAGATATCCCCTATTTTTACCAGATACCCCTTTTTATACCCCCCAATACCAATAAAACCCCTCATACCTATCATCTCCCTCCCCAACCCTCCTTAATACTTACAAAATATTGACTCTCGTTGATCCGAAATTAAACATGAACACAAAAAATTACAGATATAACCATAAATAAAAAGATGCAATAGAAATAACACTTCATTTCATTAATATAAAATACTGAAATTTTCTTACAAACAGAATAGAAATAAGACTAGCTCGGGCGATGGTAGCTTATCTTTGAGAAGAGATGTGGTGGATACATGCCTCTGAACTATGTTACAGTGAGGCTCGAAGGCCTATTTATTATTGAGAAGTAATGGAAAACTCTAAAAATCAAAAACCCTAGCCTTAGGAGATGAAGCGCCAAAACTATGGGCCCCGTTTGGGTAAATTTGTACATCAAATTCCTGGGGTCGTAACTTTGGCATACGATCTCCATTTGACACGCACAATACCTCATTATAAATTTCTATTCGAGGAGTACAACTTACGTTCGACCAAAACTAGCCAAAGGAACCCCTTCCCCAGGTTTCCCAAAAAATGTCGTTTAGGGCCTCAAAATAGCTTCGGGTGTTCATGACCCAAAAAATGGCCAAAAATAGTAAATTGTGCGACAATTAAGGAAATCGAAAAATTGAAAGAGATAGTGGTGGGGGTCCTTGTGGAATAGGTGAGTGGCCACCAACATCCACTTGGATCAATATTCCCTACTTAGGAATCAATGGTCCCCATTTCATTGAGTGCCTCCATGAGATGGGGAAACTTCTGTTGGTGTGAGTTGTTCTACAATGTTTGATGTGTCCAGTAATGGTGGGAAGCATTGTCAAAGGTGATGCACATTGAACACTGGGTGCAAGCTAAGGAATGGGGAAATATTGTGCTCCCAAGCATTGTCTCCCACAACCTTGGTAATGGTGTAAGGACCTTATCAGAGTGGTTTGAGCTTCCAATGGGCTCTCGTAAGGCGTTCTCTATGCAAATGAAACCAAACTTTGTCACCCACCTAAAACTTTTGTGGCACCCGATGTTGATCATGTCATTGCTTGTACTTCGCATTTTCCTTCTCCAAGATGTCATGAACCTGTTGGAGGATGTGTTGGACGCGTTCAATCAATATGGTCGCTTTACTAGCCTAGGAAAATACATGTGTGGATTTTATTTGTGTAGTCGGATGAGTCATGGTAACTTCAATTAGACACAATGGTTGAAATCCCAGACCAACTTCAGAGGGACTATGACTAGTCAAGCTATGGAGAGTTTTGTTATAACTATGATACAAATAGGGAAGACTCGCATCCCAAGTTTGTGGATGCTTGACCTAACAGTGCAAGGGTACCCCTGTGGGTGAGGAGAATATGTCCCTGTATTCTTCCACGACCATATCCACCTGCTTCTGTTGTGTGGAGGAACCCTTCCCAGTGGCCATTGATGTGGCTACGATCTTCCCCTTACTTTGAGAGCATTGATGTGGCATTTCTTAGTAGAGATCAAAGAGGTGCCAGTAGGTGGGGCTACCTCTGGTATCCTATATAACGTATTACCCAAAGAAATAATAATAGAGTGAGGTCTAGACTCATAAAAAACATGCCGCTTCCACAAGTATGGTTGTCCTAATAATACATCCCAAACTTCAAGAGGACCAACATCACCCAGTACCTCATCCATGAAGGGCTTGATGCTATAGGGAAGGTGGCACTGCTCGTTGACTTAGAGATTCCATCCTTAGTGAAGACACCCTATTTTTTACGACTGTGGGTGTAGTGTGCTCGGTAGCCCCAATCACTTCACAACCTATGCTGAAATGAGGTTCTTTGGGCTCCAACTGTAAATAATTAATTGCAACAGTGAACCCTTCACCCACATCTTTGAGTGGAAGAGATGCTCCCATTCCTATGGATCTTCTGGATCATTCTTCTGAATTTTAGTGGTGGAAACAGTGGGGCTAGGCTCAGCATCAATAATCTTCTTCCTTTTGTCATTCTACTTGTCAGGTTCTATTTGAGAGTCATAACATGCATCTGAAGCCTTTAGGTTGGCCACCAGTGACTACATGGCTCGACACTCATTTGCGTTGTGAGTGGGGCTCGTACATAACTCACATCACTTTTTTGTGTCCTTATTTGACTTCGTGGTGTTTTTCTTTCTTGCGGCTTCGATGAGTTGTCCTGGGTCACCCCACCTTGGACTTGTCCCTTGTTCTCTGGTTTGGGGGCACCTTTGCCTTGCTTTAGATTCACAGATCCAAAGTCTCGCCACTTTTTTTTAAACTTCTTCTCAATCTTGACAGTGTATTAGTATGTCGTGCAGAGTGAGGAGATGTCTAGGAACTCCATCTCATCATGGATGTACTTGTGTAGGTAGCTGCAGTACTTGAGTAACAAATGTTTCTAAAAATTATTTATACCCAACTTCGTGCAAAGGGTATGAATAACATTGGTAAACTCTGACACGCATTGGTCCCTTCCCTACGGCACTGCGGTCCAGTTTATGTATTTTTCCTCATAGCTCTCGAAAGGGAAGCACTGCTCCTTGATGGCATCCCAAAATGAATTCCAAATGGGTGTGGCCAAAAAGAGTGAGGGTGTACTTTCATCCTTCTTCTCACAGTAGGTTTCCCACCAGTCCTTAACATGGGGGGTGACTTTGAGAAGTGAAAAAGTAATATTTCCCGGCTGGATAAATCATGAATAGAAAAATATCCTTCCAACATATTTAAACAATTATCTATGGTGTTCACATCTATCTAACCCTCAAATATGGGTATTTAAAAGTTAACTTGTACCTTAAAGGGTGTGGTGCTTCCAAAGTAGCTGTTAGAAGGAGATGCGTCGCCCTTGGGTAGCGCTAAAGGATCTGGGTAAAGTTGTCCATCATCACATTCCTCTGTCACTCAAGGGCATATTTGAGCTAGATTTTGAAAGGATATCCTTCCCGTTCATCTTTCTTCTCTTCTTCCATGGGAGGTCATCGAGATTTGTGAGGCTAGTCTTGCAAAGGTTTGACTAGTTTGAGCCCTAACTCCTTATATCCCAACCTTGTTGGGGACATGCAAAGAAAAACAGAGAAAGAGCAGACCGCTTTGATACCACTAATCTGAAACTAAACAGGAATGCAACAAATTATAGATATAACCATAAATATAGAGATGTAAAAGAAATAACACTTCATTTCATTATCAAATACTGAAATATGCTTACAAATAGAATAGAAATAAGACTAGATTGGGCAATGGTAGCTTATCTTTGAGAAGAGTTGTTGTAGCTACATGCCTCTAAACTGTGTTCTAATGAGTCTTGAAGGCCTATTTATTATTTAGAAATAATGGAAAACCCTAGACATCCAAAACCCTAACCCTAGGAGATGAAGTGCCAAAATTGTGGGCCCCGTTTGGGTAAATTGGTACATCAACTTCCTGGGGTCGTAACTTTCGCATACGATCTCCATTTGATGCACACAATACCTTGTTAGAAATACCTATCTGAGGACTACAACTTTTGACCAATCAACTTAGGGCCGTGTCCTTTTTTGGCCCCTGTTTCCCCAAAAAACATTGTTTCGGGCCTCAAAACGGCTCCAAAAGTTCAGGACCCGAAAAATTGTCAAAAATAGTAAACTATGCTACAATTAAGGAAATTGAAAAACTAAAAGAGATAGTGGTGGGGGTCTCAGTGGAATAGGTGGGTGGCCACCAACATCCAGTTGGATAACTGCTTTTCATAATTTTAAAAATCCCTTCATGAATGACAAGATAAGATATTGGTCAATAAGGTGAAGCCCTCATGGTTTCTTCACATACAGGAAGCCATCTCTAGTAAACTCATTAATGTAGGTGAGTGCGATTCACATGTGGAAATTTTATCTAGGAACATACTAGAAGCAAACTAGCCAAATTCCCAATAACATTGGTAATAACTAGTTGAGCTAACCACTTAGGATATACCCAAGAGATTATCTCCCACATTTGAGGATGGAATCCCTAGTAAATCCATCGATGTAGACTTGTCCACCTCATCCTTGGGATTCAAATTAGGTCCTTAATAGAAATGAACAAGCTAAATTCCAAACGACATTGATGACAATTAGTTGAGCTAACAATATGGGATATGTATGTGTGTAGAGAAAGAGAAAGGGAGAGATCGTCAGAGATTAGCTCAATTGGTTTGATGTTCCATGTTAAAGATGTAATGAATAAGGAATTCATGAGGTTAAATCCAAATTTTCCCATTGGGGTTAAGTGTACATGTTGTACATCAATGATATTTATCTCAGGTTCCATCCATGAAATATGTAGAAACACTTGGAAGGTTTGCTTGAGGAATTTTTCATTGGAATGGATTTGTGTGTGGTTGAGAGAGAGAGAGAGAGAGAGAGGGTTTAGTTCATATATATGATATGGAATATCTTAGATAAGTTATGGAGTAAGAAGTGGATCTAGTGGATTATTTTGACGAGGGTGATGAAGGACTAATAATGTCAATATTCAAATCTAGGGATGAATTGTTTTCCTAATGAAATAGATCAAATGTTTTGGAATTGAGATTGGTGGAATCCCCTACACTAGTCCCTAACCTTTCAATCCCTATCAATTATTCTTCAAGTATTGGTAATGGGGTCCATGACAACAACATATACAGGAAATGACATTCTTTATGGGTTTTCAAGTTGGAAAATAACCCAAGGGTAGAAATCATGTTAGGAATTAAGTATCGGAGAAAGAGCATTGGAGGTATGGATCTCTACTTTGTCAAAGGAATAAAGGGGGCTCAAAGGATTAGTGAAGAAAGAAAGGAAGGACAACTATTTTTGGGTTTTACAATGTGTAAAGGAGTACTTCAAGGCATTTGGAATTCAAAATCCAAGGAGGATGGCTATGTGCATTCAAATTTGAACAAAGTCATTTCTACCGCATGTTAGTTTTTGTATCATAGGGCGTGTTCTAGCCATGAAATTTGGTGAAGAGGCTAGAATACATGAGACATACAAAAACCATAAATCGTTTTTCGAAATTTTGCCTAGAAATTACTTAATTAGATTATTAACAAGTTTTTAAATATTTCTTAAGTCTCAACTTAGGAAGTATGGTTAATTAATCAGTATTAATTAAGTGAAGGAGAGAATCATCTAGAAACTCGCACATATCGATCCAGAGATGATCCTAGCCATTGATTATGTTTTAATATTGGTCGTTGGTGCTCCAACTAAGGATTATAAGAGGAGATCGGTGTGGTGATGGAGAATACACAAGTGCAAATACTCACTTGCCTAGGTAGTTCACTTTTCTCAGTAGCAGTAGCTTAGCAGAGAAGATAGAGCCAGAGGATGAGCAACAGGTGGAAGACGAGGGTAGTAGCCTTTCGGGACAAAGGTTTCTAGTCCCTAGAAGAGGTAAAGGAAGGAAGTATGAAATTCTCATAGGGCCAGCATAAGACCTACGCAGAAGGTGATGTAGGAGGCTCAGCGTAGAGGCTAGGGAGGTGATTTCAGTTGGAGAAATTAGTTGTGGGGTGAGAGAAAATTCTCACAATAATTTTGCCATTATTTTCCTCAAATTAGATTTCCATTTGGGCATATAAATTACTGTACTTAGAATTCTTGATGGGGAATAATAATAAAACCCTCATCTGCTGCACCAGTTTCCCGCATTGGGTTTTTCCAAGGATAATTGTCCAAAAATAAGTATGTCAAAATTCTTGTGTGTGTGTAAGAATTTCTCAGTTTTCAAATTATTTATTTTTGCAGTATTTTTATCGTGAAAATTGCAGTTGTGATTTTATTTGTTGTTTACAATAGAAAATAAAGTGCATAAGTAAATTTTCAGTTAGAAGAATAATTTCCAGTTGCTAGAATAGATAAAAAATTTCACATGGTATAAGAGCACAATTGATCAACTAGAGAGCTCAGAAAAATAAAAGAAAAAAATTTCACTGCTCAGCAAGGGTAGTAGACTGAAATTCCCAAGGGCAACACAATATTTTGTGAAGAGGCCACGTTTCTTGAGGAACATTTGACTTTTTCTGAGAGAGGGGTAGAAAAATTCGATCCTTCCAGATCAAGTGATTCCAAAGGAAACAACTTAGATTTTCCATTGACTAGATCTCTAGTTATACACAGAGGTTTTTGTAGTAGTTCACCAAAAGCAGATCCAACGTCAAGGTGGAAAAGATGAATATCACAATACAAATTTTGTAGCATAACCATGGACAAAAGTAACATTCATGAGACTTTGGATTTGTCTTCTAGATTGGAGGATGATTTTTCTTGAATATGAGGATCAACTTCACAAGATGTCTGGTATATAGATAGTGGAGCATCAACTCACATTACAAGGGTTAGAGAATATTTCTCTAGCTACAAGGAGGAGAAGATGGAGTTCCAGATTACTATGGGAAACATAACAAAATGTACTCCAGTAGGGAGAGGTACCATATATTTTCAGAGGGAGTTAGGAGCAAGAACCAATGCTACAAATGTATTGCATGTGCCAGGATTAGGTGTGAACCTGATTTCAATATCCAATTTACAAGGTAAGGGGTAAGATATTCACTCCGTAGGGAAGAAAGTGTATGTCAAATACCCAAGCTCGAAAAAGGTAAGATAAATTAGAGTTCGAAGTAACATATTGTAACAGTTACAGATTGATTCTGCAATGGCACTGTAGTGGGAAGGAGCTGAATGAGTTATGTCATAGGAGAATGGGACATTTACACCATGGAGCACTCAAGATCCTCAGAGAAATAGTAACATGGGTTCCAAAATTTGGTATAGAACATGATGATGTGGGCATAGGATGCGTACTTGGGAAGTATGTTAAGGAATTTTTTTGAAGAAGTGACAGTAGAGCTGATGGCATGTTAGGACTCATACCTTCAGATATTTGCAGTCTGATGTCCACTAGAGCTCTCATTGGGGTTGAATATTTCATCACCTTTATTGATGACCATTCCAGGAAAACCTGGATCTACTTCATGAAGACCAAAGATGAGGTATTCAATCATTTCAAAGAGTTTAAAGATCTCATGGAGAATGTGATAGGGAAGAAGATCAAGGTGCTTCACTCAGATAATGGTGGAGAATACATTTATAAAGAATTCACAAATTTTTGTACGAAGGAAGGCATCAAGAGAGAATGGACAACTCCATATAATCCATAATAGAATGTCGTAGCGGAGTGGAAAAACAAAACCATTGTTGGATCTGCAAAGGTTGTGTTATATGACCTTTATCTACCCATATCATGGGAAGAGGCATGTAACATGGTAGTATATATTCACAACAAAAATCCTCATAGAGCATTGGGGATTAAAACACCAAAAGGAGTCTTCACGGGGAAGAAGCCAAAGGTGATCCACTTCAGAATTTTTGGTAGTGTTGCTTATTGCGACGTACCAGATGATAGATGTACCAAACATGATGAGAATTCAGAGAAAGAGTTCTTCATTGTGTATAGAGAAACCTTAAAGTAATACAAAATCTACATTCCTAGTAGTAGCAAGATTGTAGTAAGGTGAGACGTGAATTTTAGGGAGGACCGAGGTTTTAGGAGATCTCGTGAGATGCCTGCAGTTGATCAAAATCAGTCATCATAAGCTCCTTTGGTCTAGTAGTAGGGGCAACCAATGGGAAAGGAAGGAGTTCAGTCATAAGGATTGAGTAGTGTGACCAATACCAATATTTACTCAAGTGCAGGAAATCTAGATATTTCACAGCAGATGGAGCAGCAGAGGCAGGATGAGGAGGAGCTAGTTGAACCTCCCATGATCAGTGACCGAGTTAGTAGAGAGGTTCATCAAACATTGAGAGATGCAAAGGAGTTTATTGGAACTCCTAGGATGAACAAAAAATAATGTAGACAACCTAACATGTACTAGGAGTTGGTGGCTCAGGTTGTAGAAACTTTGAGCTTTAAGGAGGCTGCACAACATCAAGTGTGGTTAGATGCCATGATAGAAGAGTATAGATCTACCATGACAAATGATGTTTGTGAGGTAGTACTAAGGCCGAAAGATAGATCCATTATAAGATCTAGATGGATCTACAAGATCAAATATGCTGCAGATGGTAGTGTGGAAAAGTGAAAGGCTAGGTTCGTGGCAAAGGGGTATGCACAAAAATAAGGGATATATTATGAGGAGGCCTTCACCCCAGTTTTTAGATACACTTCTATTCGGTTAGTTATATCCCTGGCAGCTTAGATGGGATGGAAGATTTACCATATGGATTTCAAGACAACCTTCTTGAATGGGGTGATAGAGGAAGAAGTGTACATAGAAAAACTAGATGGATTTGAGACTCATGAGAGGAACGCTCATGTGTGTAGACTGCAGAAAAATCTATACAAACTCAAGTAGGCTCTTAGGGCATGGTATGGTCGTATCGAAAACTACTTGTAGTAGATGGGATTCATCAAGAGTGACACAAATCATAACCTTTACTATTTGATGGTAGAGGGTGAGCCACTCATTCTAGTTTTGTATATGGATGATCTCTTTTTGACAGGATCATGAGGGCTCATAGAGGACTGGAAGAGGAACCTGACAACAGAGTTTGACATGAAGCATTTGGAGTTGATGCACTATTTCCTAGGATTGGAAGTGTGGAAGAGGCATGTGGAGATCATCTTTTGGAAAGGAAGATACACTACAGATATTTTGAATAGGTTCAGAATGTAGGATTGAAACCCATGTCTACGCCCATGATCACCAACTGGAAGAAGATAGATGCATGAGATGAAAAAGATGTCGATCTGACCTTGTATAGACAACTTATTGGGTCTCTCATATATTTGGTTAGCATTAGGCCAGATATTTGCTTCGCCGTCAATAACCTAAGTCAGTTCATGGTAAAGTTGAAGAGGGCACATTAGGAAGAAGTGAGGCATATTGTGAGGAATGTTCATGGTACAATCAAGTATGGGTTAAGGTATACTCAAGGGATGATGTCAAACTTTATGGGTACACATATGAAAATTGGGAAGGAAGTTCAATCGACAAGAGAAGTGCCTCTGGTACTACTTCACTATTGGATTAGGGATGGTTTCTTAGTGTAGTAGGAAGTAGAAGTTAGTAGCACTAATCTCTGCAGAAGAGGAGTATATGGTAACCAGAACAACTACGTGAGAAGCAATATGGATTCGGTTGTTGATAGTAAGCTTGTTTAGGCATAGGATAGAGGCGACTAGTGTCTATTGTGATAATCAAAGTTTCATAAAGCTATATGAGAATCCAATGTTTCATGATAGGTCAAAGCACATCAATATTCAGTGTCATTTCATCATAGATTATGCACAACATTGAGCAGTCTAGCTACAGTATGTTCCCATAGAAGAGAATGTTGCAGATATAATCACGAAATCTCTGAGAAGAGCTAAGTTTGTTTATTTCAGGGAAAAAATAGGTATGGTGGAGAAACCATTTCAGTAGCAGGGACATGTTACTTTGGATGATTCTCAATTGCAAATGTTGCATTTACAATAGCAACATCTGAGAGGGAGTTGTAGTGTAGATGCAGTGTTGGTAGCGGTATGGCAGTGTCAACAGGAGTACAAATGCAACATATATTAGAGTTACGCAGTAGTTGGTGGGTAGTATGGCCAGACATCAACAATGTGACAAGAGATGATGTAGAGACAGGGTGTTGTGGCAGGATGTGCAACACTAGAAGACATTCCTCACTAAGAGGGAGTGTTAGTTTTTGTACCATCGGACGTGTTCTTGCCACAAAATTTGGTGGAGAGGATAAAATACGTGAGATCTCCAAAACCCCGAAATCTTTTCTAGAAATTCTACCTAGAAATGAATTAATTAGATTATTAACTAGTTTTTAAATATTTTCTAAGTCTAAACTTAGGCAATATGGTTATTTAATTAAGTGAAGGTGAGAATCATCTAGAAGCTCACATGGATCGATCTAGAGATGATCCTAGCCATCGATTATGCTTTAATCTTGGCATGTGTTGCTCCAAAAAAGGATTATAAGAGGAGATCAATGTGGTGATGGAGAATACACAAATGGAGATACTCAGCTGCCCTGGCAGTTTGATTTTCTCAGTAGCATTAGCTCAATAGAGAAGATAGAGCTAGAGGGTAAGTAGCAGGTGGAAGAGGAGGGTAGTAGCATTTTTGGAGAAGGTTTCCAGACCATGGAAGAGGCAAAGGAAGGAAGGCCAAAATTCTCATAGGGCAGCATAAGCTCTGTGTAGAGCGTGATGTAGGAGGCTCAACGAAGAGGCTAGGGAGGTGATTTTGATGGCATAAATTAGTTGTGGGGTGACAGAAAATTCTCACAATAATTTTATGAGTATTTTCCTCATATTATATTACTGGTTGGGCATTTACATTATTCTACTCAAAATTGTACTGAAGAATAATAATAAATCCCTCATATTCTGCAACGATTTAGATGCATTATTTTTTTCCGAGGACAATTGTCCAAAAATAAGTATGTCAAAATTCTTGTGCATGTGCTAGAATTTCTCATTTTTCAGTGTTTTTTTGTGCAGTAATTTTATCGTGAAGATTACAGTTATGATTTTATTCGTTGTTTTTCATAGCAAATAAACTGCATAACGAATTTTTCAGTTAGAAGAATAATTTTCAGTTCCTGCAATATATAAAAAATTTCACAAGTAATTTGTATAAGGGATATATAAATTGTTGTATGGAAATGACCTGAGAACCTTGGTGGAAAGGGTTTAGGGTTAGGAAATCTACATTTTAAGGATATAAGTGGTGAGAAAAAAATATAATTCTAGCTCATTATGCTATCTCAAATTATGTCAAGGGAGAAGAGGAGGCATGTAAGGATTAAAAAAGAGGGTGAAAATGATATTGGGTGAGGACATTTCCATTGGAAAAACGATGGATATGAACATAAAATATTTTGTAGAGAGGTTCCATGGAAGGGTGGCCATAGAGAATTTATTGGGAAATTGATTTGATTCCAAATCAAAGGGTTTAACTTGATGCAATGTTGGGTGTGCATGAGTTGCATAAGCAGCAAAATCACTAATTGACTATGGAGCAGTGAAAATATTTCCTTAGTATTTTGCAAGCTAGATGGTGATCATATTAAGTCATTAAGGCCATATCCTCAATAGAGAAAAGGAGCCCCTATTGATCTCTTACCTATGAGGAAGAGTTTTCCTTCATATCATCAATCTGTAATTGTTAGTGAAGTTTCCCCTCGATGATATCATGGATTAGATAGGGGGAGGCCAACTGTAGAAAGAGCTTGTGTAGCTGAGCCTATGGTTTGGTGGAAAAGAACTCAACTCCAATAAATTGTTTTCTTTTACAATTTAGATAATTTTTCTTACTTTTCTTTATGAAATTTATATTGCTATAGGTATTTTGGTGGTTTTGATTCATCTTCTCTACTCTCTTCTTCATGAACATTTTATGTTGGGGGGAATTCAATTCTTTTCTGATATTCTTGGTTGACCTATCTTTAAACATTATTTACTTTTTTTATTACTTATGGGTCATCTTTCCTCAAAATAAAACTCTTCCTAGGAAAAATTTCATTTTCCATGTCAACACGATAATTTTCTCATGGAAAGAGATATAATTACAAGTTGAGGTATTAGACCCTAGGTCAACCTATTATTTTCATTTATCTTGAGTAATTTGGTGTTTGGATTCTCTATATAGTCTTTAATTTCCTAGATTGTGTTTGTGAAGTTAATTTATACAGGGTTAATACAAAATATTTGGTAAATTTTTATTTAATATTTTTCGAAGTGAATATTTCACCCTATGCCTCTCTGATATTGTACCACTTATAAGGTGAGTCATTTAGTGTCTTTGGGAACATGTTGGACCAAACTATTTCATCGTTGTACTCAATTATTCTCCATTCCTTCTTGCAGTCTTCAATGTGGGTGATAAGATCAAAAATTGGCTTAAACTTAGGTATAATTGACACGTCTGATAATTTATTTTCATCAAAAGATTTGACAAAGCATGTGGTAATGATGGTCAAATTTTGTAGTCAATATGCATGCATATAAGACCTTCTTGTTTCTTATCTTATGAATGAATGCACTAGACTATATAGTTAGCTTTCTTCTTTTACCATATTAGACACCTCATCAATGAGAACTAATGATGACTCTCACTTTCTGAATAATAATGGTCAGTTTGAGGTCAATTTTACATTTGTGGGAATTGGACTCGACTTTTGTTTAATCTTAATTTCATACATTGTGAGCATATTTTGTTAGAGGATGGAAATTTTTTTATCCCTGTGAATGGATTCAATTAACTAACATTTTATTATTATTTTTATTCATAGATTTATATCTGCCATAATGCCATTTGTAGAGTTTTGTTTCCAATTTCTAATAGCCAATAGTTATATTAGGTTTAAAATTATCTTGATACCCTTGGATAACTTGGTATACATTTATAGAATCAATAACTTCTTCCTAGGGTTTCGTCAATAACTTCTTCCTTGGGTTTTTTCTTTCTTTTGCTAGGGTCCAAGGGTATGATAATTTTCTTTCCATTTCCTTTGAGTTTGATTTTATCAGTTTTGAGAAAAATTCTTTCTTTCATTTTTATTTCCCATGGTCATTTGACTAGCATTGAATAATAATTTATGCCTTTGACCAAGGTTATTACTTCCAAATTGAAAAAATTCAATATCCCCATGATAATCGCTTTTGCACTTCTAAACAAGCCATTGGGTTCAATCAATTGTTGATCCATAAGTTTGAGTAAATTCTTGGATCTCATTAGTTTAGGCTTTCCCATTATGATCCATATTACTTTAGGAAGAATAGTAGATTGTGAACTAAATTTTAACACCACTTGAGGAATCATAAGCACTTTGACTTCTAGGTCAACTTGCAGGTGATAGTCATAATGAATATTTTCTTGACTAAGTTGCCTAAGGTTCTTAGATGTCCTTTTCTCTTCTTTAGATCCTTTAGGATGTTTTATAGTTATAATAGTTGGGTGATTGATAGTTATTAATTCAATAAATTAAAGAATTCATCAAAGTCTGCGTCCTTCATCACATCCTGGTACTTCCTTTGTCAACATTCTTTTTTCGTTTCTTGTTCTTCTTAGTTGAGGAGTCCAAATAGTTCCCTCATAGCATGTATATCATTTTTATAATAAGATACCATTTATATTTATTTATGAGCTTAATTGTGGAAATTTTGGTACATTGTATTATAAATATCCTACTCTATATCTTGTGACAACATTTAAATTCTTGGAGTTGAGGACTTCATGTTTATGAACACTTTGTAAGAGATTGACAATTCTCCTTTCTCAGTTTATTTAGCATGTTGGAAAATTCTTAAGGGATTGATTTCCAACTCCGCATATATTTAAAAGTTTCAAATCATTTTTATCCTTTATAAGATAATCATGACCTAATTGGTGTTCCTTTAAAAAAATAAAGTAGTATATATTGTCAAATATTCCTTGACCATTTCCTCCTTGACCATATGGAATATGGTATTCTCCTCTGTATCCAATTATTCCTTGATAACGACCTCTTCCTTGGTACTCTCCTCCTCATCCTTGATAATCATCACCTTTTCCTCTTTGAACTTAGTTTTGAATGACAATCTAAGTTGATACCTAATGTGGTAATTGAACCTATTTTGTCAACTGTTTTGTCACTCATGTGTGTTGTGGGTTACTTCTTCATAGATGGCACACCATTTTGTTTTTTCATTCTTCATGTTGTTTATGCATTTTTTTGTGATGTGGTTGGTGATGGTTTAAAATTTTCACTGTAAAATTATTTCTAAACCATTCCAACATCATATTCTCTTTCATTCTATTCACAATACTTGTAATATTCTATGGTGTGTTCATCATTTTCATACGAGCTGTGCACTCAAGATCGCTTTCCTTGCAACAAGATCCTAGATTGATTTCTATAACATCTTTAATTTTTCCCTAACCTTGAACCCTTTTTTCTGAAGGTGTGATATAGAGTTCATTGAATCTATTTTTTGTGATTTCTTCAAGGCATCATTGCATTTTTCAAATTCTATAATCTCATATGTGCTTGAATGTTCTTGAGAAGTTTTTTCCACAAACCATTTAACCGACAGTTCCTTGTCAATCATGTAAGCAATTTGGATGAGTAAATATTTGAATATTTTATAATATTCTCTTATAGATTATCTTGACGTTTGTTTAGTTTTTTTTCACTTTTTGAACTACTAGGTACTTGCTATATTCGGTCTTGAAGAATGACAAATAGTCATTTTAAAGTTTTTCCTTCATGTTTTTTTTAATTTTCTGTAAAATTCAGGAACCATGTGAAGGCTATTGTCCTAAGAGCCCCAAAAAAGAGCCATATATTTGGTCTTGTATGAGACGTTCATGGAATATCAATACTTTTAAAATATGAATCAATTCCAGTTAGGGTGTTCTTCTCCCTCATACATAGGTAGATGATGGTGGAACATTTTATTTAAGGAGGAATGTCTCAACTTTGGCTAGGGTTCAACTACTAGGGTTGAATGCACTACTTTTCCAATTAATGTTATCAACTACATTACTTACCTAATTGGTGTTGTTAACTATGTTACTTTTCTGAATGATTCCTTCAACTACATTACTTGTTTGACTAGTATTATTGGCTACATTACTTGTCTAATTGGTAATATCTATTATGTGTCTCTAGTTTCATTGAAAATTTTCATTTTAATTAGGTTAGGTAATTCCTCAATTTGAAAATATTGATCTATATACTCAATAATTTCTCTCATTTGCGGTTGTTGGAATAATTCTCTAATTCTTAGACTTGCTTGAATTGAGCCCAAATATCTACGTCGAGTGGGTCCCAACTTTTAAAAATGTGGTTCATGGCCACTGAGTGACCACTACATCCACGAGAAATAATCCAGACAGATCCACTCAAAGGGATCTACCGACCGACCTAATATGTTAGGCCTAACCCCAAGGGTGTCAAGGAAGTTTGACCCTGTGACCTCCCAATTAGCAAGGTACTTAGCAACAATAACTCAACTAATTGAGCTATCCCTTGGGGACGAGTGGGTCACAACTTGTTAATATACATATTTCAATATTGTATTTTTTGGCATTATGAATTATGTGTTGTCCTTGATGGCAAGCTACCCGATGAATGGCAACCTACATGATGAGTTGTCTCTTGAAGGAAACCTACTTGTTGAAGGTGTAAAAAGGATGTGTCTACATATGTGACAAAGTGTTTTGACAAAGGTATAGCAGTGCAAAGGAAAAGGTATGATAAATTTGAAAGTTCAAGAAGTATACATGAGTTCTATTAAGCAACGTCGTGTACACACGGGAGTATGAAGAGGAAAAGACGTGTACATTTTCCACACCATGGTACTCTGAATACCAAGGGTACTTACCATGGTATTTCCATGTGGTATTGAGCCTAGTAACAGATGTTTTGATCCCATCTAAGAAAAACATCAGCTCAAGTATGGTTTTTACCTATGGTATTTGATAAAGGCTAATCTATATAAGGTGATGAAGATCAAACTGGTAGTGAGTGTGTAAGTGATGGAAATATGTTAGGTCCCTATACTACTAGTGTAACCCCTTATTGTTATTAGTGCAACCCCCTTATTGTATTATTGTGCCCCCATAGAATCCCAGTATTGTTTTTATTGTGCCCCTACAATATTATTGTTATGTAGGCTCTGATTGTATTGGGACCCCTTAGACTACTATATAGAGAAAGGAGGTCTTGTCATTTGTATCATCCAAAAATTGTTCATTTGCGTACATTAAAGGAGGTTTCCCCCTTGAAGATGCTGATTTTGAAGTCGTTGATCTATCTTTTATATCTTTTTGTGAGTTGGTTCATAACATTTGGTATCAGAGCTTTTGATTCTAGGGTTTCGCTCCTCCAAACAAGTCATCATGGAATGTTCGCTATAAATTTGTTTATAAGACATTTCAGAAGGTGCAATTAAAACCCATTTGATTTGCAATATCGATGAACCTCGGGTCTGATTTCAGATCTTTTCTCACTATATTGTCATTGATAGGATCCAAGGAATGTAGGGTTTTTGTAGGCTCCCGAATTCTATCTCAAACATGTGACCTAGGTAAAATCATCAAAACTTTCTCTTTGAGCATAAGATTGAAATTTCATAAAATGTTACAGAAAGAGGATGACTTGTAGTTTTTTGTGTATAGGTTTTAGGTCCTAAGGTAAAAGCAATGACACGTGGCACTTCGTACAAGATCGCTCTACTGAACCCATCTATAATAAGGTCATCGTGGGAGATTTGGCATAACACTTCCTTGGATAATCCAATATTGATCATACTTGAGGGGCTATAAAGATGACTTAGAGGGATACCCCAGGAGGTAATTTCGGACCTTGGATATTTGAAATTATAGAGATACAATAGATTCAATATTGAGCTCCTACAATGTGAAAAAAAGTGTGTAGTTTTTTAAAATTTTTACATAAGTTTGGTTTGAAAAATTAGTTTGAAGGAATTCAAAGGGCATAGTGAAGCATACTTATCATTAATTGATGCCCCAGAGAATGAAAATGGAAACACCTAGTAAGAAACCTAAAAGATCTAGCATGGCTCATGAAGAAGAGGAGGAAATGCAACATGATATACCAAAATTACGAGATCGAGTGCAACAAAATTCACTCTTACAAAAAGTAACATAAGCTAAGATGGAGGGTTTAAAAAAAGGCGTGGAAGCTAATATGGATGGTGTGGAAGTTAAGATGGATGGTTTAAAGAAAATAATGGAAGCTAATATGGATGGTTTAAAGGAAGGCGTGGAAGCTAAGATGAATGATGTGGAAGCTAAGATGGATAGTATAGAAGAAAAACTTAAAGAAAAAATGGAAGATTTGAATACAGATTTGACAAAGTTGCTACAAGAAATGCTTACTAATGGTGAAAGGGTAGTAAAGGAAACTAATGATGAGAAAAAAGGAAATGTTAATCATGACTTCATAGACTCTAACATTGGATTGAAGACCCACCATGTTCCAAAGATTGATATGAGGAAGTTTGATAGAAAGGATCCTGTAACATGGATACCACAGATGGAGAAATATTTCGATCTCCATAATGTGAAAAACACACAAAAGGTATGGATTGTAAATTTATATTTGGAACCAAATCAATTTCTATGGTATTGATGGCTTTGCTCTCGTAAAAAAATTGTCACTTGGGTAATTTTTACAAAAAAAATGATAGCACATTATGAGGATACAAAAAGAAACACTATTTTTAGCCGATTGATAAATCTCAAACAAAAGGGTTCAATGATGGAGCACATTGAGGAATTCCAAAAATTGAATATAAGGGTAAAATATATTCTAGAGGAGCATATGATTGATGTTTTCATAGGGACTTTAAAGGATAACATCCAACGTGAGGTTCATCTTTGGGAACTTGATTTATTGGAGAAGGCATTTAGGTTGGCAAGAAAATGGAAAGCAAAATTATGGCAACAAGGAAGCCTACCACTCACAACTATAAATATGGAAGTGTTGTTTTCCCTAGCCTTCCACAACCTACAAGGTTGACACCACAACAATTGAAAGAGAAAAGAGCAAAAGGGATTTGTTACAATTATGATAGAAAATACAGTAAAGGTCATAAGTGTGATGAGAAGAAATTATTTTACATCGATTGTGAAGAGGAGGAAGAAAAGGAACAAGAAATGTCAAAAAAGAGGATATACACCATGATCAAAGCATATAGAAAGAAGAAAGGAATATAACCATATATTGTAATGCATTGGCCAGAATTACCACTCCTCAAACTATCAAGATAGAAGGACATATCAAGAAGAAAAAGGGAATAGTGTTGATTGATCCGTGCAATACCCATAATTTTATTCATTGTAATATAGCCAACGAATTAAATTTCTTCCTATATCTAGCACCAGAGTGTCAAGTGATGGTTGCAAGTGGAGGAACCATAATTTTCTCTAGGAAGTTCCATAATATCAAGCTATCCATGGGAGAATATGTATTGAATATCCCAATGCTTTCCATTCCAATGGGTGGTGCTGATGTTGTACTAGGAGTCTAATGGCTACAATCCTTGGGTACAATAGCTTTTAACTTTCAAGAACCTTTCATGAAATATTTTTCAGAAGGAAATAAAGTTGAATTAAGGGGTATCGCAAGGAAACTGGAAATATAATCATCTCTAACGGAATGAAAATGATTCTAAAGAAAGAACAACAAGGCATAGTTATAGAGTTATTTTCACTAGAGGTTCCCACATCAAAATCATCTATTTCTCCAGATCTCCAAAAAGTCTTGGACAATCATACCAAGCTATTTGAGACTCTCAAAGGCCTCCTACCTATTCGTGATCATGATCATGCTATTCATTTAATTCCAGGAATTGTTCCTCCAAACATCAGGCCTTATAGATATCCCTATGTCCAAAAGAGTGAAATTGAATGTATGGTTGTAGAAATGGTAGAGTCTGGTATAACTCAACCTAGTCAAGGTACTTTCTCTGCTCCAGTAGTATTGTTGCACAAGAAGGATGGATCATGGCACATGTGTTCATCTTATAGGTAGCTCAACAAGCTCACTATTGAAGATAAATTTCTCATTCCTATCATTTATGAATTATTGGATGAATTGCGTGGATCAATTTACTTCACCAAGTTGGATCTTCATTCAGGATATCATCAAATCAGAATGAAGATTGAAGGCATTCTGAAAACAAAAATTAGAACTCATGAGGGTCATTATGAGTTTTTTGTCATGCCTTTTGGCCTTACCAATTCACCTTATACATTTTAAGGTTTGATGAATTCCATTTTCAAAGCCTTCCTCAGAAAAAATGTTTTAGTATTTTTTGACGGTATACTAATCTACAACAAGTTTTGGAAGGATCATTTTCAACATGTTGACAGGTTGCTTAAACTATTGCTGGAGAAACAATTATATGAAACTCCAAATGTTCCTTTGGAGTACAAGAGGTGGAATATTTGGGTCATATTGTATCTCATGAAGGTGTTAAGGTGGACCCTAGAAAAATTAAAGCCATTAAGGAATGGAAAATCCCCACATTCGTAAAGCATCTACAAGGATTTCTCGGGTTGACGAGGTATTATCGCAAGTTTGTTAAGAATTATAGGAGAATAGCAACACCTATAACAAAATTATTGAAGAAAGATGCATTTTCATGGACTCCAGACGAAACAAAGGCCTTTGAACATCTTAAAGAGGAAATGTGCCAAGCACCATCTTAGCTATGGAAGATTTCACAAAAACCTTTATTGTGGAATGCGATGCCTTAGGAAATGGAATTGATACTATTTTAATGCAAGACGACCCATTGCTTTGAAATTTTTCCAATCAAAGGAAAGTATTTACACAAAGATATTTATGAGAAGGAAATGTTGGCAATACTACATGCACCTAGGAAATGACAACCTTACCTAATGGGAAGACACTTCAAGGTAAAAACGAATCATGATAGTCTTAAATAATTTAACGAATCTTGATAGTCTTAAATAATTTTTAGAACAAAGATTATCTTTAGAAGAGAAGAAAAAATGGGTCACAATGATGTTGTGTTATGAATTTGAAATCATTTACAAAAAAGGGAAGGAAAATGTTGTGGCAGATGTAGTCTCAGGAAAGGATGAGTATGTGGAAGCATTCCTTTGCACCATTTCTATTATCCAACCAGATTGGATAAACGAATCAAGGGACAAATGGATGAATTACGAAGAAGTATGTCCACTCATTCAAAAGTTGCAGAAGATCCCAGTTCAAATAATATTGCCAGAGCTTTGACGAGGAAGGGAAAATCATAATGAAACCTGAAGCAGTCACAGAAACAAGAAAGCGACAGCTATGGAATCGATTAATTTCAGAGCATCTCATCAAGTGGAAGAACTTACCCGCTGAAGATTCCACATGGGATGATGATAATTTTTATACAGAAGCATCCATAATTACTCAAGCGTTGAGGACAACACCTTTTGGAGGAGAGGTGCATGCTAGGTCCCTATACTACTAGTGTAACCCATTATTGTTATTAGTGCAACCCCCTTATTCTATTATTGTGCCCATATAGTACCCATGTTGTTATTATTGTGCCCCCATTGAAGCCCACTACTGTTATTGTTGTGGCCCTACAATATTATTGTTATGTAGGCTTTGATTGTATTGGGACCCCTTAGATTCCTATATAGAGAAAGGAGGTCTTGTCATTTGTATCATCCAAGAATTGTTCATTTGTGTAATGTAAAGGAGTTTGTCCCCTTGAAGAGGCTGATTTTGAAGTCATTAATCTATATTTTATATCGTTTTGTGAGTTGGTTCATAATATTTAGATCTTTGGATTCTAGGGTTTTGCTGCTCCAAACAGGTCATCATGGCATGTTTGCTATAACGTTTTTTATACAACATTTAAGAAGATGAAATTAAAACCAAATTGAGCCACCATATAGATGAACCACGGGTCCAAATTTCATATATTTTATCACTATATTTTCAGAGATAGGATCCAAGGAATGTAGGGTTTTTGCAGGCTCCCGAATTATATCTCAAACATGTGACCTAGGTAAAATCATCATAACTTTCTCTCTTAGCATCGGATTGAAATTTTGTAAAAGGTTATAGAAAGAGGACAAACAATAGTTTTCTTTGTATGGGTTTTAGGTCCTAAGGTCAAAATAATGACACGTGGCACTTCGTACAATATTTCTCTACTAATCCCATGTATAATAAGGTCATCGTGGGAGATTTGGCATAACTCTTCCTTGGAGAATCCAATATTGATCAGACTTGAGGGGTTGGAAGGAGGACTTAGAGGGCTACTGTAAGAGGAAATTTTAGACTTTGGAAATCTGAAACTATAGAGATATAATAGATTCAATATCGAGTTCCTACAAAGTGAAAATGGTGTGTAGTTTTTTAAATTTTTTGCGTAAGTTTGGTTTGAAGAATTAGTTTGAAGGAATTCAAAGGGCATAGTGAAGCATAATTATCATTAATTGATGCCCCGTAGAAAGAAAATGAAAACACCTAGTAAGCAACCTGAAATCTCTAGCATGACTCATGAAGAAGAGGAGGAAATGCAACATGATATATCAAAATTACGAGACCAAGTGCAACAAAATTCACTCTTACAAAAAGTAAAATAAGTTAAGATGGAGGGCTTAAAGAAAGGCATGGAAGCTAAGATGGATGGCATGGAAGATAATATGGATGGTTTAAAGAAAAGTGTGGAAACCAATATGGATGGTTTAAAGAAAGGCATGGAAACTAATATGAATGATATGGAAGCTAAGATGGATGGTATAGAAGAAAAGCTTAAAGGCAACATGGAAGATTTGAAGACATATTTGACAAAGTTGCTACAATAAATGCTTACTAATTGTGAAAGGGTAGTAAAGGAAACTCATGATGAGAACAAAAGAAATGTTAATTATGATTTCATAGACTCTAACGTTGGATTGAAGACCCACCATGTTCCAAAGATCGATATGAGGAAGTTTGATGGCAAGGATCTCGTAACATGGATACTATAGATGGAGCAATATTTCGATCTCCATAATGTGCAAAACACACAAAAGGTATGCATTGTAACTTTAAATTTGGAACCAAATCAGTTTCTATGGTATCGATGGCTTTGCTCTAGTAAACAAATTGCACTTGGGCAATCTTTACGGAAGAAATGTTAGCACATTATGAGGATACTAAAAGAAACAATTTTTTTAGCCAATTGATAAATCTCAAACAAAGAGTTTCAATGATGGAGCACATTGAGGAATTCCAAAAATTGAATATAAGGGTATAAGATATTCCATTGGAGCATAGGATTAATGTGTTCATAGGAACTTTAAAGGATAACATCCAACATGAGTTTCACCTTGGGGAACTTGATTCATTGGAGAAGGCATTTAGGCTGGCAAGAAAAATGGAAAGAAAAATTATGGCAACAAGGAAGCCTACCACTCACAACTATAAATCTGGAAGTGTTGTTCTTCCTAGCCTTCCACAACCTACAAGGTTGACACCACAACAATTGAAAGAAAAAAGAGTAAAATATATTGTTTACAATTATGATAGCAACTACATTAAATGTCATAAGTGTGCTGAGAAGAAATTATTTTACATAGATTGTGAAGAGGAGGAAGGAAAGGAACAAGAAATGTCAAAAGAAGAGGATATACACCATGAAAAAAATCCTAGAGAAAGAAGAAAGGAAACTGACCATATCTTGTAATGCATTGGCCAGAATTACCACTCCTCAAACTATCAAGATATAAGGACATATCATGAAGAAAAAGGTAATAATGTTGATTGATTCGGGAAGTACCCATAATTTTATTCATTGTAATATAGCCAAGGAATTGAATTGCTTCCTATATCTAGCAAAAGAGTGTCAAGTGATGGTTCCAAGTGGAGGAACCTTAAATTTGTTTGGAAAGTGCCATAATATCAAGATATCCATGGGAGAATATGTATTGAATAGCCCAATGCTTTCCATTCCAATGGGTGGTGTTGATGTTGTAGTAGGAGTCCAATTGGATAAAATCCTCGAGTACAATGGATTTTAATTTTCAATAACTTTACCGAGAAATATAATAAGATCTAACGGAATGACAAAGCTTCTAAAGAAATAACAACGAGGTGTAATTGCACAATTATGTTCGCCAGAGGTTCCCACCTTGAAATCATCTATTTCTCTAGATCTCCAAAAAGTCTTGGATAATCATTCCAAGGTATTTGAGACTGCCAAAGGCTTCCTACCTATTTGTGATCATGATCATGTTATTCATTTGATTCCATGGATAGTTCCTCCAAACACCAGGCGTTATAGATATCCCTATGCCCAAAAGAGTAAAATTGAATGTATGGTTGCAGAAATGTTAGAGTCTGGTATAATTAAGCCTAGTCAAAGTTCTTTCTCTACTCTAGTAGTATTGGTGCACAAGAAGGATTGGTCATGGTGAATGTGTCCAGATTATAGGGAGCTCAACAAGCTCACTATTAAAGATAAATTTCCCATTCCTGTCATTGATGAATTATTGGATGAATTGCATGGATCAATTTACTCCACTAAGTTGGATCTTCGTTTAGGATATCATCAAATATGAATGAAGATTGAAGACATTTTGAAAACAACACTTATAACTCATGAGGGTCATTATGAGTTTTTGGTCATGCCTTTTAGCCTTACCAATGCACCTTATACATTTCAAGTTTTAATGAATTGCATTTTCAAACCCTTCCTTTAAAAATTTGTGTTAGCTTTTTTTGATGATATACCAATCTACAACAAGTCTTGGAAGGATCATGTTCAACATGTTGACAATGTGCTCAAACTATTGGAGGAGAAACAATTATATGCAAAAAGCTCCAAATGTTTCTTTGAAGTACAAGAGGTGGAATATTTGGGTCATATTGTATCTCATGAAGGTGTTAAGGTAGACCCTAGATAAATTAAAGCCATTAAGGAATGGAAAATCCCCACATCCGTAAATCATCTACGAGGATTTCTCAGGTTGACAGGGTATTATTGCATGTTTGTTAATAATTATGGGAGAATAGCAACACCTCTAACAATATTATTGAAGAAAGATGCATTTTCATGGACTCCAGAAGAAACGAAGGCCTTTGAACATATTAAAGAGGAAATGTGCCAAGCACCGGTCTTAGCTATGCCAAACTTCATAAAAAAATTTATTATGGAATGTGGTGCCTCAGGACATGGAGTTGGTCTGTTTTAATGCAAGAATAAAGACCCATTGGTTTTGAAAGTCATCCAATGAAAGGACAGTATTTACACAAAGATATTTATCAGAAGGAAACATTGGCAATACTACATGCACATAAGAAATGGAGACCTTACCTAATGGGAAGACACTTCAAGGGAAAAACGAATCATGACAATGAATAAAGTGAGATCTTCTCATCCAACTTGTCCTCACGATGAACCACATTGGTTGGTTCGAAACGCGTCGACAAAAGTTTTTCGATGTGATTTTCACCGAAGATTCTTCAAAAAATTGATATGGATCACAAAAGTCTCAATTCGATAATTGAATCATGATAGTCTTAAATACTTTTCAGAACAAAGATTATCTTCAGAAGAGCAGTAAAAATGGGTCACAAAGATGTTGTGTTATGACTTTGAAATCATCTACAAAAAAGAGAAGTGAAATGTTGTGGCAGATATAGTCTCAAGAAAGGATGAGGATGTGGAAGAATTCCTTTGCACCATTTCTATTATCTAACCAGATTAGATAAATAGAAGAATGACGAAGAAGTGTGGCCACTCATTCAAAAGTTGCAGAATATCCCAGTTCAAATAATATTTCCAGAACTTTATGAGGAAGGAAAAATCATATTGAAACATGAATAAGTCACAGAAACAAGAAAGCGACGGCTACAAAATCGATCAATTTCAGAGTATCTCATCAAGTGGAAGAACTTACTCGCTTAAGATTCCATATGGGAGGATGGAATTTTTTATATAGAAGCATCCATAATTACTCAAGCATTGAGGGCAACATGTTTTGAAGGAGAGGGGCAAGTTAGGTCCCTATACTACTAGTGTAACCCCTTATTGTTATTAGTGTAACCTCGTTACTCTATTATTGTGCCCATATGGTCCCCATGTTGTTATTATTGTGCCCCATAGAAGCCCACTATTGTTACTGTTGCACCCATACAATATTATTTTTATATAGGCTATAATTGTATTGGGATCCCTTAGACTCTTATTTATAGAAAGGAGGTCTTGTCATTTGTATCATCAAATAATTTTTCATTTGTGTAATGTAAAGGAGGTTTCCCCCTCGAAGAGGCTGATTTTGAAGCCATTGATCTATCCTTTCTATCTTTTTGTGAACTGGTTCATAAAAAAATATTATGAATAATTATATCTGAAGCAAATATGCGTGTAATGGGATATTGATGCTTTTCTTGATCTAAAATAAGTATGCACCTGGGAGTTTGGTGATGGATTAGGTCTAATGGATCTGAGATGACAATCATGATTATGAGATGATATGATTTGTGTTGATAACGTCTTGACACGTGATTTTTCTGCATATGACGAGATCTTGGTATGTCTGAAGTTCTGTGTTGTAGTGAAGATTTGATTATGAATTTGTAGATTTGTATGCAAATATATAGCCTGTAAGGTACATACACACATTAGTTAATTTTGGTAAGTCATGTACACACATGTTTGTCTCCTAAAAAGAGTGTACACATGCAGATATTCTCCAAGGAAAGCGCATATAAAAAGTAGGGTTTTGATGAAAAAGGTGTATGATTAGTTTAATAAGTTTTGATGGGTTTCTTCTGTCTATCAATGAATTATTCTTGATGATATAGGCCTAAACAATGATGTTTTGATTATGAATTGATTGATTGAATAGTGTTGAAGTTACTTGTTGGTTGTGATTGAAGTTTGGTGAAGGTTTGTGTTTGTTTTAGAATGATGCAGTAGATCTGAGTAAGAGTCAGTGCTTGTTTTAGAATGACAATGGTTCCGTTTTCAGGTGTTAGTAGTTTAAGATCTCTACATGGGTATTCTTCATGAAAAGCATGTACACACGTGATTTTTCTACTACAAAGTAGCATACATATTTTGACATATGGTTGATCATGGTTTACAGTAACAGAATCTGGTTTTTGTGATATGAAATGTGATGTTTGATATTCTAGTTACAATGATCTATTTGTTCTAGTCAATTGGTTGAGTTTCACTTGATTGGGTTTTAGTGATTACTTGATTTAGTTGGGTTAGAGATTTGTGATTAAGTTATAGTGATAAGTTTCAGTTTTGATGATTGGTTTTGAGCTTAAATGTTGGTAGTGGGTCTAGTCTGAAAATTTGATGAAACATAGCCTACAAGTTATGATGTTGTGTAGCAGGTGGATCTAGTATGAAAATTTATGAAATGTAGTCCTCGGAGATGAGGGAGTTCGAGATTCCTTCCAGTAGTTTTTGGTAAATTAGATCACGGGGTTGGATCTCCCTTCCAGTAGCAACTAGAGAACGAGCAAAGGTGGTATCCTTCTGTAGGTTGGTGCTTGTGTATTGGTATAAGTTTATGCCAGTACAAGATTCAGGGGGTTGGAGCTCCCTTCCAGTAGGAGATGGGGAACGAGAGAAGGTTGTAGCCTTCTGTAGGTGGGTGCCTATGTACTCATATGAGTCTATTCCAGTACAATTTTGTAAAATAGTTTTCTTTATATTAAAAAGAAGACAAAAACAATAATAATAGGTCGTTTTTTCCTACATTAGGTTTCCCCCTTAAATATTAGTGTTCATGTGTGTTTCTTATGTGTGATGGTTTGTTTTGTTCTTACTACACATGGTCGTTGTCTATTTAATGTTTAATGAAGTATTGATGCGCTCAATCAAAATAAAGAGAAGATGAATTAACTGTAAAGTAAGTTTACAGGATATACGCTAGTTGTCTTAAGAACAATCGTGTACACATTCAGTTTCCCTTCTATAAAGTCGCGTACAGAAATTAGGAAATGAAATTGAAAATTTTATTGATTGGAAAATAATGATTCATGTCCCCTCCCCCCCCACCCTAACTCTCAATAATTTTCCCAACAATTTGTATGAGAGCAGGTCCTTTGGCAGAAGCTTGATCACTTGAAGGAGACCTGTCAAGACAATGGGAAGTAAGCAAAAGAAGAAAGCAAGTCAGAGTAAGAAAATCATAAATGGAAGTAGATATTTAGAAGCATTATTAAGTATGCACTTTTGTTCTAAATATGATCCATTTCCTTGTCTATTCAAAAATTATAGTGATGAAGAAGATGAGGTTGATCAACATTGTAAATTACTTATGGCATTTGAAGATAAGTTTGATGACAATTTCATGGATTCCCTAGAAGAAAAGGATATTTTTATTGAAGAAATGTCTCAGCTTAAGATTTGTTTAGAAGAAGCTAAATTAGCAGAAGAAACTTTGAAGAAACAAATCGTAGAAAAAGAAGAGCATAATTAGAAGCTAGAATGCGAAATAGTCAGTCTAAGGATAGAATTTGAGAAAGAAAAAATAATTAATCTTATATTTTCTAATGGATATGAAACCTTTAATGAAATCATCAAGGTTCAATGCTCACCTCTTATAGATATAAGTCTTGGATACTGTGAACAAACATCAAATACTGTAAAGTCTTCTACAAACACAGGAAGCTATCTCAATGTAGTAAAAGGAAGCAGTCAACATATCTCTATCCTACACAAAAATAATAAAGGACCAAATATACCTCCCAGGTAAACTCTTCTTGGTTACATAAAAAAAGAAAACTAGAAGGTACTACGATCCGAGACAATTCTACTTTAATGTAAAATGTTTTGCTTGTCATAATTTTGGTCATAAAGTTGCTCAATGTGCTTCTTACAAAACTATCATGACCAGGGAAGCAAGAAAACAAAAGAATGAGAAATACTCTCACAATGCCTTTTCTCCTCTTCAATATGAAATAAATTCTCCCTTTTCAATAACTTTGCGCATAAGGAATCTGAATGTAGGAGAAAAGGGCGATCAATATGTCAGGATAAGAAAATGGAAACAACATCTAAGGTATGAAATAAGGAAACCATTGAATCTGAGAACTGTGGTCTAGATTTATATGTAGAGGATCAAGAAAATTTTTGGTATATTAGTAGTGGATTCTCAAAACACATGACAGGTGATAAAGATAAGTTTATGTATTTTAATTAAATAAATAAAGAAAAGAACGTAACCTTTGGAAACAATACACCTCCTACTATCAAAGGAAAATGGACTGTTATGTTAAAAGAAAAGGCTAAAGATGGAAATGTTTTATTTGTTTATGGATTGAAGCATAACTCGTTAAGTGTTAGTCGGATGTGTGATCAAGAGAATGAAGTTGTTTTCAAATCAAAGAATTGTGTAGCTCAAAGTCTCGATACAGGAAAGATCATAATAAAAGGAACAAGAACTACATGTAATGTCTATGTCTTGGAAGGAAGTCTTGAACAGTGTTACTTAAGAAAAGTAAAAGAAGTTTGGTTATGGCACAAAATATTGGGACATCTAAGCTTTAGTCAATTACATAAGTCAAGCATGCTAGGAGCAGTTCGTGATTTTCCAAACACCTCTATACCAGAAAATACTATATGCAAATCATGTCAATTTGGTAAGCAAATCCGCATACAATTCAATGCCAAAGAAGGTTCTACAAGTAGGTCTCTTGAACTTATTCATACTGATTTATGCGGGCCAGTAAAACATAGGTTACTCAGAGGTGAACATTGTTTCATCTTACTTATTGATGATTTTTTTGGAATTTGATGGATTGGTTTATTAATGTATAAATATGAAGCATTTGATAAATTTAAAGTCTTCAAAGCTTTAGTAGAGAATGAGTTAGAATTGAAAATCAAATTTCTCATATATAACACAGGAGGAGAATAGATATCAAACAAATTTTTCAACTTTTGTGAACAACATGGCATCAAGAGCCAATTTTCTATAGCTAGGACTCCTCAACAAAATGGGGTAGTAGAAAGAATGAATAGAACAGTTCAACAAATGGCATGTGCCATGCTTGCTGGGTCTGGGACACCTCGTACCTTCTGGGGTGAAGCAACACATACATCAGTAAATATTCTTAACAAACCTCATATCCATGTGAACAATGATAAAATGACTTATGAACCTTGGTACCATAAACCCCCAACTGTTAAGTTTATAAAGAATGATAATGATAAACTTGGAAAGTTTGAAGCTCGTGCTGATGAAGGAATTCTTCTTGGGTGCTCCTCTAGAATCAAAGGATATAAATGTTACAATAAAAGTATTAAAAATATTGTTGAATGCATTAATGTTGTGATTGATGAAGCATCCAAAGACCTGAAAAGGGACGAACCATGAGATGACAAAGATCCTCTTGCATCTAGCCAAAATAATGAGGAGGAAAGAATCAATGAAGCATAATATGAAGGAAGTGACAATAGAGAAGAAAGGGAAAAGACTCCATCAAGGTATGTTCAGAAAAACCATCCAGAATCTCAAATTCTAGGAGGTAAGGAATCTGGAATACAAACTAGAAGAACTTTTGTTGGAATTTCCATTCATCTAGCCTTACAATCCACAATTGAACCACAAAATGTAAGTTAAGCTATCAAAGATGAATGTTGGGTTAATTCTATGCATGAAGAACTTGACCAGATAAAAAGGAATCACATTTGGGAATTAGTTCTTAGACCTCATGATAAGAATGTTATCTGGACAAAATGGGTATTTAAAAATAAACTAAACAAGAATGGAAAAGTAACTAGAAATAAAGGTAGACTAGTTGGCAACTGTTATGCTAAACAAGAAGGAATAGACCTTGAGGAAAAATTTTCACCTATATCTAGACTTGAAGCCGTAAGATTTTTTCTTTCCTTTTCAAGCTTTCATAATTTCAAAGTCTATCAAATGGATGTTAAATATGCATTTCTTAATGGGGTCCTAGAAAAAGAAGTCTATATTGAAAAACCTGAAGGGTTTATACTACGAAATGATGAAAAACTTGTTTGAAAACTCAAGAACGCATTATATGGGCTAAAACAAGACCCTCATGCATGGTATTACCGCCTTGACAAATATCTTTAACAACAAGGCTTCACTAATTGGTGTGCAGATGTCAACCTATATATAAAGATGGATGAAGGTAAACTTTTAATTGTTATTGTTTATGTGGATGACATCATATTTGGTATAAATGAAGAATCCAAGAGTCAAAGGTTTGATTCTATCATGTAGCAAGAATTTGAAATGTCTTTACTTGTTGAAATAACATGCTTTCTTGGTTTACAAGTACAAAAATAAAAGAATGGCATCTTCCTCTCACAAAAAAAGTACCTTAAGAAAATTCTAAAGAAATAAGGAATGAAAGATTGTAAATCGATATGCACAGACATGGTGATAGGATGTAGTCTTTGATGAAAATGAGATTAACTCAGACAAATTACAGAAAAACCACACATAAAAACCAGACACAAAATATGGCGGAAAAAGACTGAAGCCTCATGCTTCTCTCTCATTACTCTACATTAAAATAATTGAAATAGTGTTACAAATAAATAGATGAGAGATATTGGTCTCAAGATAGTGCGTGCTATCTTGGACACCTTTGGTTGAGATAATTTCTCCTTTGGTTGAGATAATTTCTCACCAGACACACCAATATAGGAGTTACCTAAACTAACTCCTATCTTAGAGGAACAACCCAAGAGTTAGGCACAAATTCCTAACTTGGAATATTTAATTAATTAATTTATTTTGGATTTATTATTGTTTTATGAGAGAGTCTAACAGTCTTAGTTCACACGATGTTTCTCCCGCAGTCAACCAACCAAAATACAGATACATGATCAGAAGTCCACTTCATCTTACAGGAAGAAGACTAGATATCATGCATGCAGTTGGGATTATTGGACGATTTTAGGCCAATCCAAAGGAAACTCATTTTCAAGAGGTCAAAAGAATCTTCAAATATCTACAAGGTACTCATGACCTTGGTTTATGGAATCCCAAAGATGCAGATCTTATTCTTCATGCTTGTACAGATGCAAATTGGGCAGGAAATGTGGGTGATAAAAAAGCACTAGTGGAGGATCATCCTATAAGGGTCCCCACTTGGTATCATGGTTTAGAAAGAAACAAAGACAAATTTATTTATCTAATGTAGAAGAAATATATGTAGCTCATGAATCATAATGCACATAACTTCTTTGGATGATGCAAACATTGCAAGATATTCAAATCAATTGCTCTTCACCCATTTCCATTATATATGATAATACAAGTGCAATTAGTATTTAAAAAAATCCGGTTATGCACTCCAAGGCCAAGCATATTTCAATTAAATATCATTTTCTAAGAGAACATGTGCTTGAACAAAAGGTTAAATTGGAATATATTCCCCCAAAATAACAAGTTGTTGATATTTTTACAAAACCTCTTCCACATGATGCATTTGAATATCTCAGACAGAAATTAGGAATGGTCTCTGCTTAATCACTAAGTTGATTCTTCATGTTCAATGGGAGTAATACATATGTGACTTGATGATGACTCCCATGGTCGTTTTTTTATTTTCATGTTGCTTATACTAATGACAATGTCTCTGGTGTAGTCATAATGCAAAGGTACAGACTTAGCAGACTTAGGGGGAGTTGAAGGTGTGAAATTTTAGTATTTCACTTTCTGTACACAGATCCTATAAATAAAAGTCATGTGTATATGTGAGTTCTGAATAGAACATTCACGTATATATTGGTATGATGAAGAAACAAGCTCCATTTTGCTTGTCGGTTCTGGAATTGGTTAAGTAAATTTGCATAGATGAGAGAGGTTTAGGGGGAGATTTTGCTATGCTTCAAATAATGCATTGTTGGCATTATGTTTTTCTTGATACATAAACATGTTGATGATATTGAAGCTAGATTGTTCTATATTACATATTGATGATGACTTGCTACTGACAAATGATTATGGTGTAGATCATATATGGTGTATGCTAGTTAATGATGAATATCATAGTCTTATGAGGTCTTTGGTCTTGGTTATAAATGTCTTATCTATCATTTGATGTAAAGGTCATGTAGAGACCTGTGATGTATTCATTGTAAAATTTAGTCATGTATGGACTATGGTGGTCAAGTCCTTTTGGACATTTGATGTAATTTGTACTCCCAATGTGTTTGGGAAGTTGATGTAAAATATGTAAATGAACTATGATTGGGTGATTGGTGTAATTTTGAGTCCTTTGTGATAAAACAAGTCATATGAGTCATAGAGTCATGTACTTCATTGTACATCCGTCAGAAACTTTAACATGTGCTCAGAGGGAGCACGATTAGTGTTCATACTCAACAGTTCATATATGGAAGTCTTCATTCAACATTGGTCAAGCCTTTTCCATTTATGTCAAAGCGGGAGAGTAGCTTGGTTTGGTGTTTGGATTAATGTGTTTTACAGGTATTTACAATTTGTGGTGACCAAACACCAAAGTGGTTGCCATAAAGTCCAAAGGGGGAGATTGTTGGCATTATGAAAAATGTGTTGTCCTTGATGGGAACCTACCCGATGAATGGAAACCTACTTGAATAGTTTATATTGTTGGTATAATGAATTATGTATTGTCCTTTATGGAAACCTAACTGATGAATGGAAACCTACTTGATGAGTTGTCTCTTGATTGAAACCTACTTGTTGAAGTTGTAAACATGATGTGTTTACAGATGTGACCAAGTGTTTTGACAAATACATAACATTTTAGAGGTAGAGGAATGATAAATTTGAAAGTTCAAGAAGTATCGCAGGTTCTATTAAGAAAAGCCATGTACAAATGCGAGTATGAAGAAGCAAAGACAAGTTAAGTTTCCGCACCATGGTATTCTAAATACCAAGGGTACTTACCATAGTATTACCTTATGGTATTGAGCCTAGTAACAGATGTTTTGATCCCATCTAAGAAAACAATTGGCTAGAGTATTGTTTTGACCTGTGGCATTGGATAAAGGCTAAGCTATATAAGGTGATGAAGATCAAAGTGGTACTGAGTGTGCAAATGATGGAAATAATATGAATAATTAGATCTAAAGAAAATATGCATGTGATGGGTTATTGATGCTTCTCTTGATCTAAACTAAGTATGCACCTGGGAGTTTGATGATGGATCAGATCCAATAGATCTAAGATGACAATCACAATTATGAGATGATCTGATTTGTGTTGATAGCATCTTAATGCGTGATTTTTCTATGTATGCCGAGATCTAGGTATGTCTAAATTTTTGTGTTGCAGCGAAGGTTTGATTATGAATTTACAGATCCATACATAGGTTTTATAGACTGTAAGGAATGTACATAGGCTATTGTGATTGTGGTAAGTAGTGTACACATGGGTTTGTCTCTAGAAAAGTGCTTACACAAATAGATATTATCTGAAGAAAGCATGGTTTCGATGAAAATGGTGTCTGATCAGTTTAATCAGTTTTGATGTCTTTCTATTGTGTGTAAATGAAGTCTTCTTAATGATCCGGGCTTAAAAAATGATGATTTTATTATGAATTGATTGATTGAAGAATGTTGAAGTTACTTGTTGGTTGTGATTGAAGTTCAATGAAGGTTCTGTGGTTGTTTTAGAATGATGCAGTAGATATGAGTAAGATTCATGTTTGTTTCAAAATGACAATGATTCAGTTTTCATGTCTCAGTATTTTAAGATCTGTACCTAGGTATGCTTCATGAAAAGTGCCTACACATATGAGTTTTATATTGCAAAGTAGCTTACATATTTTGATAGATGGTTGATCAAAGTTTACACTAACAAAGTCTGGTTTCTGTGATGTGTAGTATGTTGTTTGATATTCTAGTTACAGTGATCTGACTATTCTAGTTGATTGGTTGAGTTTCAGTTGATTTGGTTTCAATGATTGGTTGATTTAGTTGGGTCAGAGATTGATGATTGATTTATAGTGATAAGTTTTAGTTTTTTTAATTGGTTTTGAGCTTAAATGTTGGTAGTGGTTCTAGTCTGAAAATTTGATGAAACATGGCCTACAAGTTATCTTGTTATGTAGCAACTTGATCATATATGAAAATTTATGAAGCGTGGTCCTTGGAGATGAGGGAGTTGGAGATTCCTTCCAGTGGTAGCTGGTACATTAGATTAGGGGGTTAGAGTTCCCTTCTAGTTGCAGCTGGAGAATGAGCGAAGGTCGTAGCCTTTTGTAGGTTGGTGCGTGCATACTGGTATAAGATTACATTAGTACAAGATTCAGGGGGTTGGAGCTCCCTTCCAGTGGGATTTGGAGAAAAAGTGAAGATTGTAGCCTTTTGAAGGTGGGTCCTTGTGTACTAGTATGATTATGTTCAAGTACAATATTGTAACACTTTTTCTTTATATTAAAAAGAAGACAAAGATAATAGCATCAAGTTTTTTTTTCCCGCATTGGGTTTCCACCTTAAATCCTAGTGTTGATCTATGTTGCTTATGTGTGATGCTTTATTTTGTTCTTACTACACATGGTTATTGTATATATAATGTTTAAAGAAGTACTGATGCATTGGATGAAAATAAACAGAAGATGAATTAACTGCAAAGTATGTTTACTAGATATACGCCAGTTGTCTTAAGAACAGTCGCGTACACATGCAGTTTCCCTTTTGTAAAGTCACGTATAGAAATTAGGAAATGAAATTGAAAATTTTATTGATTTTAAAATACTGGTCCCCCACCCCGCCCCCACCCCCTGGCTCGCCCCCCCTGCCCCTCCCCACCCTTCTTAGTATTTTTCCCAAGCTTGATCACTTGATCGGAAGGAGATCCATCAAGATAATAGGAAAGAAGCAAAAGAAGAAAACAACTGAAAGGAAGAAGATAGTAAATGGAATCCGATATTTAGAATAATTATTAGGTATGGACTTATGTTATAAATGTTATCCATTTCCTTGTCTATGAAAAAATGATAGTGATGAAGAAGATGACGTTCATCAAGATTTTTAATTACTTGTGGCATTTGAAGATGAGTCTGATGATAATTTCATGGATTCCCTAGAATAAAAGGACATTTTTATTGAAGAAATATCTTAGCTTAAGAATTTTTTAGAAGAAGCTAAATTAGGAGAAGAATTTTTAAAGAAACATATCATAGAAAAAGAAGAGCATAATGTGAAGCTAGAATGTGAAATAGTCAGCCTAAGGAAAGAACTTGAGAAAGAAAAATGTATTAATCTTAGATTTTCTAAAGGATATGAAACCTTGGATGAAATAATCAATGTTCAACAATCACCTCTTGTAAAGACAGATCTTTGACACTATGAAGAAAAATCAAAAGATTGTAAAGCCTTCTACAAATAGAGGAAGCTATCTCAATGCAGTAAAAGGAAGCAATCAAAATCTCTCCATCCTACAACAAAATAATAAAGGACCAAATACATCCTAGGTAAACTCTTCTTGATTAAATTAAAAAAACAACACTAGAAGGTACTATGCTCCAAGACGATTATATTTTAATGGAAAATGTTTTGCTTGTCACAATTTTGATCAAAATATTTCTCAATGTGTTTCTTACAAAATTATCATGAATAAGGAAGCAAGAAACAAAAGAATGAGAAATACTCTCACAATGCCTTTTCTCCTCTTAAATAAGAAACCGAATGCTCCCTTTGAAATAATTTTGGTCATAAGGAATCTGAATGCAGGAGCAAAGGATGATCAATATCTCAGGATAAGTAATTGGAAACAACATCTATGATATGGAAGAAGAAAACCATTGAATCTGAGAACTGTGGTCTAGCTTTATATGCAGGGGATCAAGAAAATTGGTGGTACATTGATAGTGGATGCTTGAAACACATGGTAGGTGATAAAGATAAATTTATGTATTTTAATGAAATAAAGAAAGAAAAGAACATAACCTTGGGAAACAATACACCCACTATTATCAAAGGAAAAGGATATGTTATATTAAAAGAAAAAGTTAAAGCTGAAAATGTTTTATTTGTTGATAGATTGAAGCATAACCTGTTAGGTGTCAGTCAAATGTGTGATCAAGGGAATGATGTTGTTTTCAGATTAAATAATTTTGTAGTTCGAAGTCTCGATATAGGAAAGACCATAATAAAATAACAAGAACTCCAGGTAATGTTTATGTCTTCTAAGGAGGTCTTGAACTATATTAATTAAGCAAAGAAGAAGATTGTTGGTTATGGCATAAAATATTGGGACATCTAAGCTTTAGTCAATTACATAAGTCAATAAGGCTAGGAGCAATTCATGATTTGCCAAACATCTCTCTACCAGAAAATACCATATGAAAATCATGTCAATTTGTTAAGCAAACTCAGGAAACATTTGGTACAAAAATTCGAAGCTCGAGCTGATGAAGGAATTCTTCTTGGGTACTCCTCTAGAAGCAAAGGATATAAATGTTACAATAAAAGACTTGGAAAGAGTGTTGAATGTATTAACGTTGTGATTGATGAAGCATCCACAAGTATCAAAAGGGAAGCACCAATAGATGAAGAAGGTCCTCTTACATCTAGCCAAAATAATGAGTAAAGAATCAATGAAGCATTAGATGAAGTAAGTGAAAATATATAAGAAGCAGGAAAGACTCCATCAAGGTATGTTCATAAAAACCATCCAAAATGTCAAATTCTAGGTGGTAAGGGATTTGGAATACAAGATAGAAGAACTCTTGTTGGAATTGCCAGTCATCTAGGCTTACTATCCACAGTTGAACCGCAAAATGTAAATCAAGCTAGCAAAGATGAGTGTTGGGTTAATGCTATGCATGAAGAATTTGACCAAAAAGAAAAGAATCACACTTGGGAATTAGTTCCTAGAACTCATGATAAGAATGTTATTGGGATAAAATGGGTATTTAAAAATAAACTAAATGAGAATAACAATGTAAAGTTTGAAACGAGAACTATAAACTTAAAATGAGAAATCTAGCAAAAAAATCCCCCAAAAACATGAAAAATCAACTCGAAAATGAAAAGTGTTGATGCTCGAAAAACAAATTTTTTTTCTAGGGTAAATTCTCAACATGTTTTAAAAATGGTAGTGAAAACCAATTTTTTGTGCAAAAATGAAAATGAAAGATGTTGAAATAATCTCTGTTTTTTTTTTCTCGACAAATTTTCAACATTTTGAAATAATGGTGTGAAAGATTTTATCATGACTTTGAAAAACTTTAAAATCTCAAAAGAATAATGAAAACATAAATTTAAAAATAAAAACAAAAGTTAAAACTCTCTCTCTCTCTCTCTCTCTCTCTCTCTCTCTCTCTCTCTCTATATATATATATATATATATATATAATTAAAATAACAACAAAAAAAATCAAATAGATAAAAAAAAAAACAAAGAAAATCAAACATAAAAAATAAAAACAAAAACAAAAACAAAAATAAAATTTACCTATAAAAGATAATAATTAAAAAATAAAAAAATATAAAGAAATAAATAACAACAAAAACATATTTAAAAAACACACACACACACACACACACACACACACACACACACACATATATATATATATATATATATATATATATATATATATATATATATATATATATATATATATATATATATCAAACCATAAAAATTGAAAAAAATAACAAAAAATAACTAAAAATTCAAAAATTTAAGGTCCCACATATAACCAATGCTTTTTTTTTTGTAGTTTACTTGACTGTTTGTTTTTTTTATGTATAACATCTATGTAGCTGAACCAGCAACTGTTGGGCTCTCTGCGCAGAGCCGGAATGTGAGCTGTTATTTCAGGCATATTCAACATTAGCTGATAGGACTCCCTATCAGAAGACATGATAAACGAGGCTCCTACAGGATGGTTACCGTCCCACAATTATGAATGCTACTGCATCTGTAAAATGTAATTTCTCCATTAATAGAAGTTACAATTTTTTCCTTATGGGAAAAAAAATAAAAATAAAAAACGAACTTGATTAAAAAAATAAAAAATACTAAAATATTAAACAAGAAAAAACCAAAAAAATTAAAACCGTTGTAAATTTGTTTGTTTGTTTTTGTTTTTGTTTTTTTTTTTTTTTAATTATGTTTAATATAGTTTTTGTTATATATTTTTAAAATTTTTTGTTTGTTTGTTTCTTATTTTGTTTTTAAATTATTTAAAAGGGTTTTAATTTTGTTGGTTTTTTTGGTTCATTTTTTGTTTTTGTTTCTAAAATTAGGTTTGTTTTTAATTTTATTTTATTTTTAGTTTTTTTAATAGTTTTTAAATTTTTTTGTATTTTTGTAGTTTAAATAAAATGTATTTTTTTTTTCAATTTTTTTTATGGCTTACAACATATATATATATATATCTTTTTTTATATTTGTTTTTATTTTTTGTATTTAAGCAATCAACATTTAAAATATAATTAGACATAAAAAGATTTAAAGTGTCAAAAAAAAGTAACATTTAAAAAAACATATCCACACTTAATAAAGTAGAAAATCTAAAGTGTCAAAAATAAGCCCTCTAAAAAAATGGGTTGATGCTGTGTCAACACATTTCAATATCAACATGAAAATCACTAACATTTAAAAACAAATATTTGTATTCGATACATAAGAAAATTTAAAGTGTCAAAAATATGTTCCAAAAAAAAGAAGTGTATTCTGAATCAACGTTTTTAATAATTGGATGATTTTTTTGCTACCTCAAAAAAATGTGTAATTGTATCAGTTCCCATATCAAAGTTTACATTGTTGAACGGAGAAGTAATTAGAAATAAAGCAAGACTTGTTCACAAAGGTTATGCTCAACAAGAAGGAATAGACTTTGAAGAAACATTTGCACCTGTAGCCAGACTTGAAGCCATAAGAATGTTTCTTGCCTTTTCAAGCTTTCGTAATTTCGAAGTCTATCAAATGGATGTTAAATCTACATTTCTGAATTGGGACCTAGAAGAAGAAGTCTATATTGAACAATCACAGTTGTTTATTCTAGGAAATGATGAAAAAATTATTTGCAAACTTAAGAAGGTATTATATGGGCTAAAACAAGCCCCTTGCGCATGGTATTATCACCTTGAAAAATATCTTCAACAACAAGGCTTCACTAAGGGGTTTGCAGATATAAAACTATGTATAAATATGGATGACGATACAATTTTAATTGTTATTGTTTATGTGGATGATGTAATCTTTGGTAGCAATGAAGTATCCATGAGTCAAAGGCTTGCTTCTGTCATGCAACAATAATTTGAAATGTCTTTACTTGGTGAACTAACATAATTTCTTGGTTTACAAGTACAACAAGCAAAGAATGGCATCTTCCTCCCACAAAAAAGGTACCTTAAGCAAATTCTAAGGAAATATGGAATGGAATATTGTAAACTGGTCTGCACACCCATGGTGACAGGATGCAGTCTTAGTTCACATGATGATTCTCCCATAGTCAACCAACCAGAATATACATCCATGATCAGAAGTCTACTTTATCTTGCAGGAATAAGACCAGATATCATGCATGCAGTTGGGATTTTTGGACGATTTCAGACCAATCCAAATGAAACTCATCTTCAGTTAGTTAAAATAATCTTCAAATATCTACAAGATACTCAAGACCTTAATTTATGGTATCCCAAAGATGTAGATATTACTCTTCATGCTTATACAAATGCAGATTGGGCAAGAAATGTGGATGATAGAAAAATCACTAGTGGAGTAGCATTCTATATGGGGCCCCGCTTGGTATCACGGTTCAGCAAGAAACAAAGCTCAATTGCTTTATCTACTGCAAAATAAGAATATCTAGCTACTGAATCAGGCTACACACAACTTCTTTGGATGATGCAAGCATTGCAAGATATCCAAATCAATTTCTCTGCACACATTTCCATTCTATGTGATAATACAATTGCAATTAGTATTTCAAAAAAATTGGTTATGGACTCCAAGACCAAGCATATTCCAATTAAATACCATTTTCTAAGAGAACAGGTGCTTGAACAAAAGGTTAAACTATAATATGTTCCCTCAAAAGAACAAGTTGTTGATATTTAAAAAAAAACATATTCCATTTGATGCATTTGAATATCTCAGACAAAAATTAGGAGTTGTCTCTACTTCATTACTCAGTTGATTCTTCATGATCAAGGGGAGTAATACATATGTGAATTGATGATGACTCCCATGGTTTCTTTTTATTTTCATGCTTATTATACTACTAACAGTGTCTCTAGTGTAGTCATAATACACAAGTACATACATTATAGACTCAGGGGGAGCTGAAGGTGTGAAATTTCAGTATTTCATTTTTATACAAAAATCCTATAAATAAAATTCATGTTTATACACAAGTTTTGAATTGAAAAATCATGTATATATTGGTATAATAAATTAACAAGCTCCATTTTTCATTTTGGTTCTAGAATTGGGTAAATATAATCCGTAGAGATGAAACAGATTCAGTGGGAGCATTTTCTATGCCTCAAATAATGCATTGTTGGCATTATGTTTTTCTTGATACATAAACAGGTTAATGATATTGAAGCTACATTGTTCTATCTTACATATTGATGATGAGTTGTTATTGACATATTCTTATAGTGTAGATCATATATGGTGTATGATAGTTGCTGGTGACAATCATAGTCTTATTGAGGTCTTTGGTCTTGGTTATAAATTTCTTATCTATCATTTGATGTATAGGTCATGTAAAGATATGTGATGTGTTCGTTGTAAAATTTAGTCATCTATGGACTATTGTGGTCAAGTCCTTTTGGACATGTGACGTAATTTATAATCCCACTATGTTTGGGAAGTTGATTTCAAATATGTAAACCCACTATGATTGGGTGATTGATGTAAGTTTGAGTCCTTGGTGATATTACAAATCATATGAGTCATCAATTGATGTACTTAATTATACATCTGTCAGAAACATCAACATGTGCTCAGGGGGAGCATGATTAGTGTTCATACTCAACAGTTCAGATATGGAAGTCTTCATTCATCATTGGTCAGCCCTTTTCCCTTGATGTCAAAGAGGGAGAGTATCTTGGCTTTTGGAGAGTAGCTTGGTTTGGTTCTTGGCTTGATATTTTTTACAGGTATTTACAAGTTGTGGTGACCAAACACCAAAGTGGTTGCCCTCAAGTCCAAATAGGGAGATTGTTCACATTATGAATTATGTGTTGTCCTTGATGACAACCTATCGGATGAATGAAAACCTACTTGATGAGTTGATATTATTTCCATTATGAATTATTTGTTGTCCTTGATGGAAACTTACATGATGAAAGGAAACCTACAGGATGAGTTGTCTCTTGATGGAAACATCCCTATTGAAGGTGTAAACAGGATGTGTCTACAGATGTGACACAGTGTTTTGACAAAGTAATAGTAGTTCAGAGGCAGAGGTATGATAAATTTGAAATTTAAAGAAGCGTAAGCCATGTACACACGCGAGTATAAAGAAGTAAATATATGTACAATTTCCGCACGATGGTATTCTAAATACCGAGGGTACTTACGATGGTATTTCCCTATTGAATTGAGTCTGCTAACAAATGTTTTGATCCCATCTAAGAAAAAAATTGGTTGGAGTATGGTTTTTACCTATGGTATTGGATAAAGGTTAGGATATATAAGGTGATGAATATCAAAGTGGTAGTGAGTGTGCAAGTGATGGAAATCTTATGAATAATTAGATTTGAAGTGAATATGCATGTGATGGGCTATTGGTGCTTAACTTGATCTAAACTAAGTATGCACCTAGGAGTTTGATGATGGATCAGATCCAATAGATCCGAGATGACAATCATGATTATGAGATGATTTGATTTGTGTCGATAGATACTAACTAATGATTTTTCTGTGTATAGCGAGATCTAGGTATGTTTGAAGTTATGTGTTGCAGTGAAGATTTGATTCTAAATTCTTAGATCTGTACGCAGGTTTTATAGCTTGCAAGGCGTGTACACATGTTAGTGTGATTATGGTATGTCACGTACGTGAGGGTTTTTTCTCTTGAAAAGTGCATACACACATGGATATTCTCTGAAGAAAACTTGTACAAAAAGTAGGGTTTTGATGAATATGGTGTCTGATTAGTTTAATCAATTTTGATGTGTTTTTATTGTGTGTCAATGAAGTTTTATTGATGATCCAGGCATAAACATTGATGTTTTGATTATGAGTTGATTGATTAAAGAATGTTGAAGTTACTTGTTGGTTATGATTGAATTTTAGTGAAGGTTTTATGGTTGTTTCAGAATGATGCACTGGATATGAGTAATATTTAGTGTTTGTTTCAGAATGACAATGATTTAGTTTTGAGGTGTCAGTAGTTTAATATATGTACCTGGGTATGCTTCATGAAAAGCGCGTACACACGTGAGTTTTCTACTACAATGTAGCGTACATATTTTGATAGATGGTTGATCAAGGTTTACAGTAACAGAATGTAGTTTCTATGATATGACTATTCTAGTTGATTGGTTGAGTTTCAGTTGATTGGGTTTCAATGATTGGTTGATTCAATTGGGTCAAAGATTTATGATTGAGTTATAGTGATAAGTTTTAGTTTTTATGATTAGTTTTGAGCTAAAATGATGGTAGTGTGTCCATTCTGAAAATTTGATGAAACATGGCCTACAACTTATGATTTTATGTAATAGGTCGATCTAGTATGTAAATTTATGAAACCTGGTCCCCAGAGATGAGGGAGTTTGAGTTTCCTTCCACTGCTAGCTGGTAAATCAGATTAGGGGGTTCAAGCTCCCTTCCAGTTGTAGCTGAAAAACGAGTGAAGGTCATAGCCTTCTGTAGGATGGTGCCTACATACTGGTTAAATTTTATGTCAATACAAGATTCAAGGGGTTGGAGCTCCCTTCCAGTAGGTGTTGGAGAACAAGCGAAGTCTGTAGCCTTCTGCAGGTGGGTTCCTATGTACTGGTATGAGTTTGTTCTTGTACAAGATTGTAAAATATTTTCTTTTATATTACAAAGAAGACAAAGACGACAACAAGTGGTTTTTCGCCCATTGAGTTTCCACCTTAAATCCTTGTGATCATATGTGTTGCTTATGTGAGATGGTTTATTTTGTTCTTACTGCACATGGTTATTGTCTATTTAATGTTTAATGAAGTATTGATGCATTGGATAAAAATAAACAGAAGATGAATTAACTGCAAAGGAAGTTTACTAGATATACGCTAGTTGTCTTAAGAACAATCGCGCACACACACAGTTTCCCTTCTGTAAAGTCATTTACAGAAAATAGGAAATGAAATTGAAAAGTTTATTGATTTGAAAATATTGATTCAGGCCCCACCCCTCTTACTATTTTTCCCAAGCTTGATTGCTTAATTGGAAGGAGATCCATTAAGACAATGGGAAAGAAGAAAAATAAGAAAGAAACTCAAAGGAAGAAGATAGCAAATGGAAGAAAATATTCAGAAGCACTATCAGATATGGAATTTTTTTCTAAATGTGATCCATTTCCTTGTTTATGCAAAAATGATAGTGATGAAGAAGATGAGGTTGATTAAGACTGTCAATTACTATGACATTTGAAGATGAGCCTGATGATAATTTCATGGATGCCCTAGAAGAAAAGGATATTTTTATTGAAGAAATAGCTCAACTTAATTTTTTTTAGAAGAAGCTAAATTAGGAGAAGAAAATTTGAAGAAATAAATAATAGAAAAAGAATAACATAATAAGAACCTAGAATCTGAAATAGGCAGTCTAAGGAGAGAACTTGAGAAAGCAAAAAGTCATAATCTTATATTTTCTAAAGAATTTGAAACGTTGGATGAAATCATCAAGGTTCAACACTCACCTATTATAAAGATAGGTCTTGGATACTGTGGAGAAACATCAAAGACTATAAAGTCTTCTACAAACACAGGAAGTTATCTAAATGCAGTAAAAGGAAGCAGTCAAAATCTTTCCATCCTATAACAAAAGAATAAAGGACCAAATACCTCCTAGGTAAACTCTTCTCGGTTCAATAAAAAAACAACACTAGAAGGTACTATTCTCCTAGATGATTCCTCTTTAATGGAAAATGTTTTTCTTGTAACAATTTTGATCATAAAGCTGCTCAATGTGTTGCTTGCAAAACTGCCATGACTAGGGAAGGAAGAAAACAAAAGCATGAGAAATACTCTCACAATTCCTTTTCTCCTCTTCAATATGAAACCAAATTCTGCCTTTTAAATAAATTTGGGCATAAGGAATCTGAATGAAGGAGAAAAGGATGATCAATATCTTAATATAAGCGAATGGAAACAACATCTACGGTGTGGAAGAAGAAAACCATTGAATCTGAGAACTGTGGCCTACCTTTATGTGAAAGATCAAGAAAATATTTGGTACATTGATAGTGGATGTTGAAAACACATGCCAAGTGATAAAGATAAGTTTATGTCTTTTAATGAAATAAAGAAAGAAAAAAACATAACCTTTGGAAACAATACACCTGCTATTATCAAAGGAAAATGAGTTGTTATCTTAAAAGAAATGGTTAAAGTTGGAAATGCTTTATTTGTTGATGGATTGAAGCATAACTTGTTAAGTGTTAGTCAGATGTGTGATCAAGGGAATGAATTTGTTTTAAGATCAAAGAATTTTGTAGTTCGAAGTCTCGATACAAGAATGAACATAATAAAAGGAACAAGAACTACAGGTAATGTCTATGTCTTAGAAGGTGGTGTTGAAAAATTTAATTTAAGAAAAGAAGAATATTGTAGGTTATGGCACAAAATATTGGGACATCTAGGCTTCAGTTAATTACATAAGTCAATCAAGATAGGATCATTTCATAATTTTCCAAACATCTTTCTACCAGAAAATACCATATGCAAATCATGTCAATTTGGTAAGAAAACTCAGGCACAATTCAATGCGAAAGAAGGTTCTACAAGTAGGCCACTTGAACTTATTCATACTAATCTATGTGGGCTAATAAAGCATAGTTCACTCAGAGGTGAACAATATTTCATCTTATTTATTGATGATTTTACTAGAATGTGGTGGATTGGTTTATGAAAGTATAAAGATGAAGCATTTGATAAATTCAAAGTCATCAAAGGTTTAGTATAGAATGGGTTAGACTTGAAAATAAAATGTCTTAGGTCTGACAGGGGAGGAGAATACATATCAAACGAATTTTGTTACTTTTGTGAATAGCATGGAATCAAGGGGCATTTTTATATAGGTAGGACTCCTCAACAAAATGGGGTAGCAAAAATAATTGATATAATATTTTAACAAATGGCACGTGCCACAGTTGACGAGTATGGGAAACCTCATACATTTTGGGGTGAAGCAGAACATACAAAGGTAAACATTCTTAACAAAGCTCATATTCATGTGAACAATGTTTAAACATCTTATGAACTTTGGTACAGTAAACCACCAACTTTTAACCATTTTAGAATTTTTGGAAGTAAGTGTTATATAAAGAATAATAATGATAAACTTGGAAAGTTTGAAGCTCGAGTTGATGAAGGAATTGTTCTTGGGTACTCCTCTAGAAGAAAATTATATACATGTTACAATAAAAGACTTAAAAATATTTTTGAATGCATTGATGTTGTGATTGATGAAGCATCCACAACTATCAAAAGGGAAACACCAAGTGACAACAAAAAAGAACCAGAAAAGGCTCCATCAAGGTATGTTCATAAAAAACATCAAGAATCTCAAATTCTAGGAGGTAAGGAATCTGGAATACAAACTAGAAGAACTCTTGTTGGAACTGCCATTCATCTAGGCTTACTATCCACAATTGAACAACAAAAATGTAAATCAAGCTAGAAAAGATGAAAGCTAGGTTAATGTTATGCATGAACAACTTGACCAGATAGAAAAGAATCAAACTTGGGAATTAGTTCTTAGACCTCATGATAAGAATGCTATTGGGATAAAATGTGTATTTAAAAATAAACTAAGCGAGAATGGAGAAGTAATTGGAAACAAAGCAAGATTCATTTGCAAAGGTTATGCTCAACAAGAAGGAATAGACTTTGAAGAAACATTTGCACCTATAGCTAGACTTGAAGCCATAAGAATGTTTCTTGTCTTTTAAAGTTTTCATAATTTCAAAGTCTATCAAATGATATTTGCATTTCTAAATGGGGACCTAAAGGAATAAGTCTATATTGAACAACCTAAAGTGTTTATTCTACGAAATGACGAAAAAAATGTTTGCAAACTCAAGAAGGCATTATATGGTCTAAGAAAACCCTGTCATGCATGGTATTATCACCTTGACAAATATCTTCGATAATAAGGCTTCACTAAGGGGTCTGCAGACAAAAACCTATATATAAATATGGATGATGGTAAAATTTTTATTTTTATTATTTATGTAGATGACATCATCTTTGGTAGAAATGAATAATTTGTGAGTCAAAGGTTTCACTTTTGTCATGCAACAAGAATTTAAAATGTCTTTACTTGGTGAACTAGCATAATTTCTTGGTTTATAAGTACAACAAGCAAAAAATGACATATTCCTCTCAGAAAAAAAGTACCTTAAGAAAATTATAAGGAAATATGGAATGGAAGATTGTAAATTGGTCTGCACACCCATGGTGACAGGATGCAATCTTAGTTCACATGATGATTCTCCCACAGTCAACCAACCAGGATACAGATCCATGATCGGAAGTCTAATTTATCTTGCAGGAAGAATACTATAGATCATGCATGCAGTTGGGATTGTTGGACGATTTCAGGCCAATCCAAAGGAAACTCATCTTCAGGCAGTTAAAAGAATCTTCAAATATCTACGAGGCATTCAAGATCTTGGTTTATGGTATCCCAAAGATGCAAATCTTACTCTTCATGCTTATATAGATGCAGATTGGGTAGGAAATGTGGATGATAGAAAAAGAACTAATGGAGAAGCATTCTATATGGGGCCCCTCTTGGTATCACCGTTAAGCAAGAAACAAATCTCAATTGCTTTATCTACTGAAAAAGAAGAATATCTAGCTATTGCATCATGCTGCAAACAACTTCTTTAGATGATGCAAACATTGCAAGATATCCAAATCAACTACTCTCCACCCATTTCCCTTCTATGTGATAATATAAGTGCAGTTAGTATTTCAGAAAGTTTGTTTATGCACTCAAAGACCAAGCATATTCCAATTAAATATCATTTTCTAAGAAAACAGGTGATTGAATAAAAGGTTAAACTAGAATATGTTCCATCAAAATAATAAGTTACTAATATTTTTACAAAAACTCTTCCACATGATGCATTTGAATATATCAAACATAAATTAGGAATAATATTTGCTTCATCACTCAGTTGATTCTTCATTTTCAAGGGGAGTAATACATATGGGAATTGATGATTATTCCCATGGTTGTTTTTTTTATGCTTCTTATACTACTGATGGTGTATCTAGTATAGTCATAATGCACAAGTACAAACATAACAGACTAAGGGGGAGATGAAGGTGTGAAATTTTAGTATTTCATTTTCTGTACACGGATCATATAAAGAAAATTCGCGTGTATATGCGAGTTCTGAACTGAACAGTCATGTATATATTGGTATGATGAAGAAACAAGCTCCATTTTGCTTGCTAGTTCTGGAATTGGTTAAATTTAGTCTGCAGAGATGAAACTAGTTTAGGGGGGCATTTTCTATGCTTCAAATAATGCATTGTTGGCATTATGTTTTGCTTGATACATAAATAGGTTCATGGCTTAGAAGCTACATTGTTCTATCTTACATATTGATGATGAGTTCTTGTTGACATATGCATATGGTGCAGATCATATATGGTGTATGGTAGTTGCTGATGACTATCATAGTATTATTTAGGTCTTTGGTCTTAGTTATAAATGTTTTTTCTATAATTTGATTTAAATGTCATGTAAAGATCTATGATGTGATCATTGTAAAATTTAGTCATGTATGGACTATTGTGGTCAACTCCTTTTGGAAATTTGATGTAATTTGTAATCCCGCTGTGTTGGGGAAGTTGATTTCAAATATGTAAACCCAATGTGATTGGGTGATTGATGTAAGTTTGAGTCGTTGGTGATAGCACAAGTCATATGAAACATAGAGTCATGTACTTCATTGAACATTCGTCAGAAACTTTAGCATGTTCTCAGGGGGAGAATGATTAGTGTTCATACTGAACAGTTCTGATATGGAAGTCTTCATTTAGTATTGGTCATCCCTTTTCCATTGATGTCAAAGGGGGAGAGTATCTTGGTGTTTGGAGAGTATCTTGGTGTGGTGCTTGGCTTGATGTGTTTTACAGGTAGTTTCAAGTTGTGGTAACCAAACACAAAAGTGGTTGCCATCAAGTCCAAAGGGGGAGATTGTTTGAATTATGAATTATGTGTTGTACTTGATGGAAAACTACCTGATGAATGGAAACCTACTTAATGAGTTAAGATTATTGGCCTTATGAATTATGTGTTGTCCCTGATGCAAACCTAGCTGATGAAAGGAAACCTACTTGATGAGTTTTCTCTTGATGGAAACCTACTTGTTGAAGGTGTAAACATGATGTGTCTACAGATGTGACAGAGTGTTTTGACAAAGGCATAGCAGTTCAGAGGCAAAGGTATTGTTACACAGTAATTTGTCACTGTCTTCACTCCAGTATTCTTGCTGTGTCATGAGTCTAAAGTCATTCATGCTCATGTTAGATAAACTCTCTCTGATGCTACCAAATGACCCACTTTTCCAAAGGTTTCTGCCTCATCACATCTGTTGGCTAAATAAATGCATTGATGGGCATTCCAAAATAGTCCAGAAGCACTGCCATTGTGGAAGTACACGTGATTCCCGCAATGGTCCGATTTTATGTGCCAGCGCAACTGTCGCTTGTAATATTCTGCAATGACCTGACTAGCTACGTAATTCAATAGCGATGTCAGCATGGCAAGCCAGTTATGCGATGATCCAGATTTGACGAATTTGTTCCAACAGTTGGCCTTCCAGATGACTCCAGACCTGGTTGTTGGCCTAGTTTATGTCGCCCTCCTTTCTCTGGCGTGGTTGTTCCATCATTTGTGCTACCTTCCTTGGAGATAAGCTCATCCTCCCACCTTTCATGGAGACTCCTTCTCCTATTTAAACTCTCAGCATGTCTATGTGCTGCTAGTTTTGGAGTTCTTAGTCTTGGGAGTGGTTGCTGATAGTGATGTTAGTATTTTTGAGTTTGCTAGATAGCTGGTGTGAGTGTGACAAGTGTGGGATTGTTGATAGCTTGAGGAAGGTTGTGAAGTGCCCTTAATCTTGTGTAAAACTTGTGAGTGAGAGAGACTTGTGTATTGGGAGATCCATCTTCAAAGAGTGAATGCTTGAAGAACATGCTGGCTGGATCCCTCTGAGAAGGCTTGCGACATCAAGAATTTGGATGTAAGCTTACTCTTATTTCATAATTAATGCAATCAATGATGTTTTCCTATGTCTTGTATGCAATGTACCTGATAGCTCATGACTTCTTGACTTTGTGAGTAAATAGATCATTGTTGTTCCGGTTACGTGCTTTGTTGTATTTCCTTTGCATTGTTTCAGGTTGATCACTCATTAGGAGAAGGAAATGGAAGTTGGAGTAGCGCAACGGAACTCCATCGACCACCGATTGAGGTAGGTCTCCAACTATGACTGTTTAAGGAAAGTTATTGTTGATCTGTCCTTGTTTGTGACTAGAACCACTCTAGGGCTAGAGGGGTTGCCTCTGTCCGTAGAGGGAACACTTTCCTGCATCACAAATTGGCGACTCCGCTGGGGAGCCTTTGGCCTTTGTTCTTTTCTTGTTTACTCTTGCCTTGCTTTCTGTTTTGGTCTCTTTTGAAGTTTTGGGGATTAGTTACCAGTCTTTTGAGTTTCCTAGCCTGATCTGGTAAATGCCCTTATTTGATTAAAGATTGATTGTCTTTGATTTGGGAGTCTTTGGTTCGCCTGTTACTGTTTTGAATGTCATCATGGCTTTTAATTTAATAGTCGTGCTGTCATCGCGTCACCTCTTTTGTAGTATCATGTTCATTGCGTAATTACACTTAACAGTCGCGATGGTTCTGTAAATCAGACCAACGCGGAAAAGTCATGTACTTCCGCGCTGACATCGCTTTGTTGTTGCAGTGTGCTTCCTATCAGCACTTTTTTCCTATGTATCACCCGCGCTGATTGCTGTAGAATTGAATTCTTCAATTCTGCCTCCTGAATTCGTCAATCTTGCTAGTCCCTTGCTATTCTCACTTGTTTGATAACTTGCTTTTCACTGTTTAGAGATTGAGGCACTCTCTTGTGAGCTTTGTTAAATGAATCTTGTTTTTCTTGCTTTTTGACCTAGTTTCATTGTTTCAAGTCTTTTGGATCAATTTTTCTTGGTTGCCTGTTTGCAAGGATTCATTTGCTGCTTGCTGTTGGTTTGATTAAGCCTTCCCCTTTGCTTACTTTTGGTTGATTGTTTAGTGATTGTTATTGGACCAATCTCGGCATTGATTCGGTTTCTCTTCACTACCTGGACATAGATTACAATTGTTTGGATCAACCGCTTTTCCACATTTGTTTCTTGCTTATTGGTTTCTTTTAGACTAGAGACATCAAAATCAAAAATATTGCATTTCATTTAGCATGTGAAAGTGAAAGTGATTTTGTATTTCAAGTTGCATATTGAAAAGCGAATGATTAAATCTCTCATTAGTAGTATCCGTGCACTTTAGGAATTGATGTCTGTTTGCATTGAGTAACTGTCTTGTTGCCTTGGTTTTCCTAGTTTGGGATGATCTCTCTACCCTCCCATAGGTAGGTGTTCATCGAAGGAAAAGGATATTTCATTCATTCTAGCCGCATCCTAGGTTTTTTTATATACATATGGTAAGGCCTGAAAACTGAAGCATAATCCAAGATCAACTCTAAAATGATTTGAATAAATATAACAATGCATTGGAACATAATGCACACATTTAGAGGTCTAGGCTAGAGACGTGCTCCAGCGTCGTTAAACCTAGTCACTTTTGTTTCCACTCAAGGTTGGGTGATTCCTCCTTTTGTGACTCAATAGTGGTCTAGCACGGAATTGTGCTCCCACGTATCGTTGAGTATATGGGGAGACCCCACTAGGTTATCATCCTTTATCCATAGGAAGCTATATCTGCTGCCTTACAAGTTGTAATGCACCGAACACAACATTCGGGAAGATTGACTACCGTACAGAAAGTCCTTGGTTTTCATATGACTGCCAAGGTGTATATGCAGTTTTACGAATTTGTTTGGTAAACCTTTTTCCTAGTTCTCCAGAGTAGTTGCTTTCATTCCTTTTCGGACTCCCTAAAAGAAAAGGTCCATCTAAGCACTTGTCACTTCAGGCTCATTAAACATTCGAAGGTGACTTGAGTCATCTTTTTTCCTTTTCTCGACTCTGTAAAAATGAAAAGGTCAAGTTTTGTTCCTGTGTCTTAAAATTTATTCGGCCACGATTCACATTTACCCGGTTAGATCTTGTTTGTGTTAGCTTGAGCAGGGTTCTTTCTCATTCTCGATGGCAACATTCCTCGAGCCTACCGGCCAAGGTTTTCCCCAGATGGAAATCCTAGTTTGTTTCCTTCATTTGGAAATGCGATGCTCCGTATATGGCAACCTTGTCTTTGCCTGGGTTAACCATCGGTTTTCCCGTATGGTTGTTTTCAACCTCGGTGGTCCCGAGTGTCATGACTCCTATTCCACCATCTCCTTCGTCCGAGCCAAGCCATGTTGAATCCAAGGTTGAGCCTATGCCTTCTTCTCCTGTTTCTTCCTCCTCCTCTCCTCCTTCGCCTGGTGAAAGCTTCATATCTAGTAACTAGGAGCCTAAGAAGAAGAAGAAGAAGACGAAGAAGAAGAATACGTCCGATAAATCCAAGGCCACCTGTGCAGTTACTGCTCCGAGTCCACCCCAGGTCGAACCACCTTCTGCTACTCCGCGGAAGGTTAAGTTTCCTTGTAAGTTATGCAAGGGTGACCATCTTCTTCATGATTATCCTGGCATTCCAAGGATCCTAGAAGCATGGTCTCACGATACGGTTCATCCCTCATCGTCCTTTGAAGCTCAAGGTGATGATATCTTAGCAACTGGCAACAGTAAGAAGGACGGGAAGATTCGATTCCCCTATAGGCTATGTGAAGGCAACCATCCCCTTCACCTTTGTCCACTCATGGATAAAGCTTTTACCATTTTGGAAAGTCTTACAACTTCTTCACCCTAACTTCCCATTGGTTATCAGCGGCTTTCTTCAGACCCTCCCTTCATTGACAAAGAGATTGGCTTAGATTCTTCTCTTGTCTGTCCTCCTTCTTCCGAGCCTAGCTGTGCTCAGCCTGTTCCAGACCAACTATTGGTCGGAAAGTGTCGATTTAGGTTCACCACCTGTTGATCGCTTTGTCTCAGAAGAGAATCATGCTCATTTTCTTCTCATCTCATCAGATTCTCCAGAGTCCGAAAACGACTCTCCTATCCAGTTGATCTGGGGAGTCATTCTCCGGCTCCTGTAGGGCATGGGGGCAATCATACGATTCCCCCACCAAGTAGTTTGGCTGTCACTTTCGATTGGAGTCTCTTGACTACTTTCCGCCTTCCATCCTATGTGCCTTTTGAGATTACAATACACACCTACGATAAGGCAGTACTTGGCACTGTCCTGGATGAGGGTGTGTCTGTCAGTCTTATGCCTTCCACTACTTGGAAAGCTTTGGGTTCCCCACAGCTTGTGCCGGTCACACAGAATCTATTGGCATTCGACGGAGAACCCTGTCAACCTGTGGGAATCCTCCCAAAGTTCCCTGTTAATTTGGGGGGAAAAACTGTCTATACAGACGTGATGCTTGTCCAAGGTGCGAATTTTAGTCTTCTCCTTGGCCGTGACTATATTTATGCCATGGGGGCCCTCGTTTCTTCCCTTTTCCGTGTGGTTTGTTTTCCACACGACGGAAGAATGGTGACCATAGATAAGTTATCGTTCTTTAGTCCCCCGGTGCCTCCTGCGTAGTTGTCATCCCCTCTCGGTTCTTGCTCGCAAGCAGTGCCTTCCTGGCCATAGGTCAATTATGTGGCTACCCATTCTGTCTCCGCCTCTGTTGATGATCATGCAGATGGTCTCGTACATCATGTACTAGGGGCATTGGAACCCGATCTGTCATTGGTGCATCATGACATGTATTCCTCCCAGAGTGTGTTTCTTCCATCCCACGAAGACCTCTTGGGAGCCATGTTCTCGTATGGCCCATAAGCAGGAGTTACAAGGATAGTTTGTTCCTATGTCAACCTCGTTAAAAAATGAAACAAGGGTTATGAGGATAGTTCTTTTACTGTGTCAACCTCATTAAAAAATGAAACAACTCCCTTTCCAAATCGAGTCTTTGATTAAGATCTCGTAAAATCCAAGTCGAGTCTTTCCAAGATCTCGAATGTGAACCTTCATTCCATCCACCTCGTTGGATGCCATGAAGCTTGGGGGGCATGTACCTCAATTTGCGTTATTATGCTGGGGGCATAAGAACATATAACAAGCATAGTTTTTCATTTCAAGCTTGTGTAAAAATGAAACCGAATCCAAGCAGAGTTCTCCATGGTTCAAGCTTGTATAAAAATGAACCCATACCCGATTTACACCTCGTGATTGTTGTTTTTATCTGCTAAATTCTGCTAGATGAGCCTTGGTTGTTTCATTCCATCACCACCATCTCTTTGGCTAATCATATGCTTTCACTTGATTGTTTATCCTTTCTTGAGGAACTGCAGCGATGAGTGGTTTTATTAGCCAGCCTCTTGACCATTACATGTTTTGAGCAGTTCCACCATTGCTGGAACCAGTTGTTTCCCTTTATACCACTTGTTCCTCTAGGAAAAGTCATCTTTAAGCTCTTTTCAAACTTGAAAATGAAATTATGGCTGAGTTTTCATCTTGTCTCATTAAAAGAAACGAGAGGCGGTCACCTTTAAGCTCTTTTCCGACCGTTTAAACACAAAAAGATTGTCGGGCTTTTGTCATTTCAAGCTCGTTATCGGTTATGAAACGACGTGCTTCCGACTACTTTTTTACTTTTTCGGGTTAAAGTCACTAGCTACGAAAAGTAATCCTTGATCGTAATGGTCGAGTGGTTCTTTCGAGTATCGTTTTTTACTTTTTCGGGCTCGAAAGACACAAATTTACGAAAAAGGACCTCCCTGGAGTTTTCTTTTCCGTGTCTTTTTCAAACTCTCTAAACATGAAAAAGACTCCGAGTTTTACATATGTTGGACTCATTAAACCCTGACGACATTGGACTCATCACCATGATGAGACTCAAGATTCTCCTTTCTAGGGCTCCTTAAATTATTACTAGGTTGGACTCAACAACAGGTTTATCATTGATTGTGTATGGCAGCTAGTCACTCTTGAACATCGACACTTTTGCTTCTTGTCAGGTTGGGACATCCACACATCGTCATTTGGCCTTCCACGGGTTCGGGTTATCATTCTAGCCTCATTCCATTCGATTCATGAACCCTCCATCGGGCCTCTGATCCCTTGGTTCCTGAATGCTGCCACCCCCCCGGAGTCGTGTCGCCGACATGTTCCAGAGTATAATCCTTCTATAGTTTACACCCTCGCCTTCTCCTCTGGTACTCTATTTCGCCATCTACCACTTGTTCCTTATCTCATGTCATTGATGGGGGAAACATTATGGCCCTCTTGCGACGGGTCGTCTCCTGTCGACTTCAGCTCATTATCCAAGAGATTGATCTAGAGATCCCCTTTGGTACCTTAGAGCTTGCATGCCTCAACGGCAAGTACTTCGCACCTGACAGTCGACTTTCATCATTGGTCATCGACGGGGTGAGTCCACGAGTGTTCGACTTCAACACCTTTTTCACACTTTGTGGATTGTGCTAGACAGTACCTTGAGAGCCATTGGCATTATTGGTGGTTTCTCTCGCGCTTGTTAACGGTTTTCATCATTGACCGGTAATCAAGAAATTTTATATCATGCTCGACCTCAGCACATCTATTCGCATGTTAGAATTTGTACTATGATTGGATGGGTTCAAGACCCCGAACTCAGATTACACATGTTCGGACTGTGTGGATTGGTTTAATGATTACATGACTCATTGATGGATGGCTGCAACCATACCTGAGTCTTCATGGATGGCTATGACCATACCTTTATTATCATCATGGTTTCATTAGCTGGATGGCTGTGTCCATACCTTAGACCTAGTTCGTATGTCTTTTGGATGGTTGTGCCCATGCTTAGACTACATGTATTTCATTATCAGAGATATCAGTTGTACTTGTGTACAGGTTCTTCCAGATGGTGTTCCAGTTCAGTCAGTTTTGTAAATCATTTCACCCCTCCCTCTCTCTCGAGCTTCATACTTTAGGGGGCATCTATTACACAGTAATTTGTCACTGTCTTCACTCCAGTCTTCCTACTGTGTCATCAGTCCAAATTCATTCATGCTCATGTTAGATAAATTCTCTTTGATGCTGCCAAATGACCCACTTTTCGAAAGGTTTCTGCCTCATCACATCTGTTGGCTAAATAAACGCGCTGATAGGTGTCCCAAAACAGTCTAGAAGCGCTGCCATTGCGGAAGTACACGTGATTCCTGCGATGGTCAGAATTTATGTGCCAGCGCAACTGTCGCTTGTAATATTCCACGATGACCTGACTAGCTACATTATTCAATAGCGATGTCAGTGTGGCAGGCCAGTTATGTGCCCGCAATGATCCAAATTGGGCGAATTTGTTCCTGCAGTTGGCCTTCCAGATGACTCTAGACCTGGTTGTTGGCCTAGTTTATGTCGCCCTCCTTTCTCTGGCATGGCTATTTTGTCATTTGTGCTACCTTCCTTGGAGATAAGCTCATCCTCCCACCTTTCATGGAGACTCCTTCTCCTATTTAAACTCTCACCATTGCTATGTGCTGCTAGTTTTGGAGTTCTTAGTCTTGGGAGTGGTTGCTGATAGTGCTGTTAGTATTTGTGAGTTTTCTAGATAGCTGGTGTGAGTGTGACAAGTGTGGGATTGTTGATAGCTTGAGGAAGGTTGTGAAGTGCCCTTAATATTGTGTAAAACTTGTGAGTTAGAGAGACTTGTGTATTGGGAGATCCATCTTCAAAGAGTGAATGCTTGAAGAACATGCTGGTTGGATCCCTCTGAGAAGGCTTGCGACATCAAGACTTTGGTTGTAAGCTTACTCTTATTTCATAATTAATGCAATCAATGATGTTTTCCTATGTCTTGTATGCAATGTACTTGATAGCTCATGACTTCTTGACTTTGTGAGTAAATAGATCATTGTTGTTCCGGTTATGTGCTTTGTTGTATTTCCTTTGCATTGTTTCAGGTTGATCACTCACTAGGAGAAGGAAACAGAAGCTGGAGCAGCGCAATGGAACTCCATCGACCACCGGTTGAGGTAGGCCTCCAACTATGACTGTTTAAGGAAAACTATTGTTGATTTGTCCTTGTTTGTGACTAGACCCACTCTAGGGCTAGAGGGGTTGCCTCTGTCCGCAGGGGGAACACTTTCCTGCATCACAGGTATGATAAATTTGAATGTTCAAGAAGTATGCGTGGGTTTTGTTACGCAAAGACAGGTACACACCCAAGTATGAAGAAGAAACTATGTGTACAATTTACTCACCATGTTATTCTAAATACCAAGGGTACTTACCATGGTTTTTCCCTATGGTATTGAGCCTAGTAATGGATGTTTTGATCCCGTTTAAAAAAACCATCAGTTGGAGTATGGTTTTGACCTATGTTATTGGATAAATGCTAAGATATATAATTTGATGAATATCAAAGTGGTAGTGAGTGTGCAAGTGATCAAAATCTTATGAATAATTATATCTAAAGTGAATTTACATGTAATGGGATATTGGTGCTTTGCTTGATCTAAACTAAGTATGCACCTGGGATTTTAATGATAGATAATATCCAATAGATCTGAGATGAAAATCATGATTATGAGATGATTTAATTTGTGTTGATAGCATCTTAATGCATGATTTTTCTGTGAATGCCGAGATATAGGTATGTTTTAAGTTCTGTGTTGCAGCACAAATTTGATTATGAATGTGCAGTTTGTACGCGGGTTTTATAGCCTGTAAGGCACGTACACACACTAGTGTGATTATGGTAAGTCACGTACATGCACGCTTTTATCCTAAAAATTACATACACATGCGGATATTCTCTAAAGAAAGTGTGTACAAAAACTAGGGTTTTGATGAAAATGGTGTTTGATCAGTTTAATCAGTTTTGATGTGTTTCTGTGGCATGTCAATGAAGTATTCTTAATGACCTAGGCTTAAACAATGATGTTTTGATTATGAATTGATTGATTAAAGAATGTTGAATTTACTTGATGGTTGTGATTGAATTTCATTAAAGGTTTTGTGGTTGTCTCATAATGATGTAGTGGATTTGAGTAAGATTTAGTGTTTGTTTCATAACAAAAATGGTTTAGTTTTTAGGTGTCAATAGTTTAAGATCTGTATGCAAGTATTCTTCATGAAAAGCGCATACACGTGAGTTTTCTACTACAAAGTAGTATACATATTTTGACACATGGTTGATCACATGTAGGAGCATCCGAGCACCCTTCATTAAAATCAGAATCCAAAGCTGTGAAAGAGGAAACATGGACAATCTTTGTAAACTGGGGTAAATTATGTGAAAACAAAGCTAAATTGATGGAATTGATAAGGCTTGATTAAATGTAATTATCTGCCATGTATTCGTATAGAGAGATTTAGGGGATTTGATTGAGCGATTCTGGGAGAAACTCATGGATCGTAAATGATCCCTCCCTTTATAATTTCCTATTTAAGAGAGTTTGTGTTGTGTGATAGATATATAGAGAGGATAGAATGTAGTCGCAGGGCGATTTGTGATTTAGGTCATGAGGGCTTAGCCTGTAATCAAATTATGTATATAATTGAAATATGTGTGTTATCTATATTTTGTGTGTCTTTGTGTTGTTTTACCTATAATCTGGATGTATGCAATGGAAGAGCTAAATTTCGTGTGACAGGTTGTTGATGAACAATCGATCACTATAAGGATCGATGGCGATCCAATGATAATACGATATCATAAGAGTGAGATGTTGTATGAGTAATGTGAGTGCCTTAAACAAGTACGGCAGAGATAGATTTGTGTTATAACGTAATTCCACCGATAAGCGAACAGAGAAGAGTTTCAATCGAAAATGGACTTGATTGAGTAACGCAGCGAAACCATTGGATCATCTAGATCAATAGGTAATATTGGCGGAACGAGAGAACCCTAATAAAAATCATGAGAACCTGGAGGAACCATCATATCCGTCCGATTGGATAAATCCAACAGACCTAACGGTCATCATGTGGTAACAAGTGTTGAAGTTTACTTCAAAAACAGACGTGAGAATTTATAAAACTAAGTTAACAGCTCAGTTAATCATGACCGTCCGCTTGAAGGAGCCAGATCTGATGATAATTGCGTCAGAAAATGCACAGGACTTAATTCCAAAATCATACGTGATGAGGTCTTATACAACGGGCTTAAAACCTCATTGAGTTCTGACCATCGAGATCATTCATTGATTGAATGATCAGACGGTAATCACGCGCAAAAGTGCACGCAGGTTAACATTTCTGGCGGACCCGATAAGTTATGAACTGGGTTTTATTTCCTTTTGGGTGCCAGCCATAAACGTTCAACGAAGGAACGACGGTGATTGGTAGGGTTTTGTTGAAGTTCGTTGTTTTGAAGGCTTCTGATATATATGTCGGCCCATAACCCATAGGTCCACATGCACTAATTTTGTAAAGATGCAACTTTGTTGTATTAAAGCAGGTGAGTTGTCATCAATTTTGGTATCAGAGTAGAAGAAGATTCTGTGTGCAAAAGGAGGTGAAGTTAGGTTGAAGATTGGTAATTTATGATCTTATATTGTCATACAGATAGCGCAGAAGAAAGTGAGAAGATTGCAGCAACCTAGAGCCAGGAGTGCTCAAATGGTTCCAAAGAGGAGAGAACCAGAGAGATGCCAAAAGACTAAGCTCAGAGGAGAGAAGCTTGGTGAGGTATTGTGTAGCAGGGAGGACTTGTTACTACAGAGGTTTTGTTGCAGCTCATGAAAAGATCATAAAGGAAATTCCAGAGAGGATGTGGGTAGAATTGCTAAGGGATGAAGGAAGCATATGATCAGGAGGTCATAAATTTTTGTGCCTTGGGAGTCTAATGTAGGAGCATCTGAGCACCCTTCATTAAAATCGAAATCCAAAGCTGTGAAAGAGGAAACATGGACAATCTTTGTAAAATGGGGCAAATTCTATTAAAACAGAGCTAAATTGATGGAATTGATAAGGCTTGATTAAATGCAATTATTTGCCATGTATGTGTATAGAGAGATTTAGGGGATTTGATTGAGTGATTGTGGGAGAAACTCATGGATCGTAAATGATCCGTCCCTTTGTAATTTCCTATTTAAGAGGGTCTGTATTGTGTGATAGAGATATAGAGAAGATACAATGTAGTTGCAGGGCGATTTGTGATTTGGGTCGTGAGGGCTTAGGATGTAATCGAATTATGTATATAATTGAAATATGTGTGTTATCTGTATTTTGTGTGTCTGTGTGTTGTTTTGCCTATAATCTGGATGTATGCAATGGAAGAGCTAAATTTCATGTGACAGGTTATTGATTGACCATCGATCACTATAAGGATCATGGCGATCCAATGATAATATGAAGTCATAAGAGTGAGTTGTTGTATGAGTAATGTGAGTGCCTTAAACAAGTATGATAGAGATAGATCTATGTTATAACATAATTCCACCGATAAGAAAATGGAGAATACTTTAAATTGAAATTGGAGTCGATTGGGTAATGCAGCAGCACCGTCAAATCATATCAATCGACAGGTAATATTGGCAAAACGAGAGAACTCTGACAAAAATCATGAGAAACTAGAGAAACCAGCATAGACCTTCGATCAGATAGATCCAACAGATCTAACGGTCATCACGCGGTAACAAGCGATAAAGTTTAATTCTAAAAATAGACGCGAGAATTTAAAAAGCTGAGTTAATAGCACAATTAATCGTGACCATCCTATTGAAGGAGCCAGATCTGATAGTAATCGTGTCGGAAAATGCATGGGACTTAATTCCAAAATTAGATGTGATGAGGTCATATACAACGGGCTTAAAACCTCGTTGAGTTTTGACCATTGAGACCATTCATTGATTGAATGATCAGATGGTAATCGCGCATGAAAGTGCGCACAGGTTAACATTTTTAGTGGACCCAATAAGTTATGAATTGGGATTTATTTCCTTTTGGGTTCCAGCCATAAACGTTCAACGAAGGACCAATGGTGACTGATCGGGTTTTGTTGAAGTCTACTATTTTGAAGGCTTCCGATATATACGTGGGCCCATAACCCACATGTCCACACGCACTAATTTTGTAAATATGTAGCTTTGCTATATCAAAGCAGCTGAGCTATCATCAGTTTACATTCACATAATGTAGTTTTCGTGATGTGTAGTATGTTGTTTGATATTCTAGTTACAATGATCTAACTATTCTAGTTGATTGGTTGAGTTTCATTTGATTAGGTTTCATTGATTGGTTTACTCAATTGGTTCAAAGATTGATGATTGAGTTACAATGATAAGTTTTAGTTTTGATGATCAATTTCGAGCTTAAATGTTGGTATTGGGTCAAGTCCAAAGATTTGATGAAACGTGGCCTACAAGTTATGATGTTGTGTAGTAGGTGGATCTAGTATGAAAATTTATGAAACGTGGTCCCTAGAGATGAGGGGGTTGGAGCTTCCTTCCAGTGGTAGTTGGTAAATCAGATCAGGGGGTTGGATCTCCCTTCCTCTAGGAGGTGGAGAATGAGTGAAGGTCGTAACCTTCTACAGGTATTTGCCTATGTACTAGTACAATTTTATGCCAGTACAAGATTCAGGGGGTTGAAGCTCCCTTCCAGTAGGAGTTGGAGATCGAGTGAAGGTTGTGGCCTTCTGCAAGTGGGTGCCTGCCTACTGTTATGAGTTTGCGCCAGTACAAGATTGTAAAATATTTTAATTTATATTAAAAAGAAGACAAAGATGATAGCAAGAGGTGGTTTTTTCCCGCATTAGGTTTCCACCTTAAATCCTGGTGTTCATGTGTGTTTCTTATGTGTGATTGTTTATTTTGTTCTTACTACACATGGTTATTGTCTATTTAATGTTTAATGACGTACAAATACAATGGATAAAAATAAATAGAAGATGATTTAACTACAAAGTAAGTTTACTAGATATATGCTAGTTGTCTTAAGAGAATTCACATACACACATGGTTTCCCTATAAAGTCATGTACAAAAACCAGGAAATGAAATTGAAGATTTTATTGATTTAAAGATACTGATTCACCACCACCACACCCCCCCACTCTCATTATTTTTCCCAACAGTATTCTAGTCGAATGGTTATAATGCGAACACTACAACTATAGTTCTTCATTTAATTCAAGTATAATCATGGATGATTTTGTTGTTGCATTCAATTTGTCAAGATCAATCTTAGATTGGTTCAATACTCTAATGACTCATATTTCTCTTGAGTAATTTTTTCTCTTGAGTATTTTATATTATGCACCATTCAATATTTTGAAGGTTGGTTGTTGGTATATGAAACTACATTCTCCTTGTAGTTATTTTACTTGTTTCCTCATCTAATTTATATTTCATTTGTCTCATAGCCAATGTCCTCCTTTTTTTGGCATTCTCGTGATGTATTCTTTGACATATATCGTTTATCTTTTTATACTTCATTTCATGCATCTCACAAATAGCTACCCCCGTCATCAACCTAATCTTACTCTAAATCAACAATGGCAACATAGTTAGCCATGTTCATTTATAAATAAAATATTCCCATTTTTCTTGATTATCTTTGTAATTAGCATTTAAAATTTACCCCACTCCTCTTATTTTCTATTCCCATCGAAATTGATTCGTGTTCTTAGTGGGGATTGTTGGAGAATCTAGTAGGGTAGCTATTAACACAATTATCCTTATCCTTGATAAAATTTTGTGAATACATTCTTACTCCTTCTCAAACATGAAGGAGATTTCTTACTTGCTTTCAATTGGGAAGTCATAACCAAGTGTATTTATCAATATATCATCTAATAGTTCTTCATGGAGATATTCAAGTAGTAGTTGCATGGATTCTCCTCCCCTTTGCATCTCATCATATTGATCTTTTGGCTTTCTAGATGTAATGGAACCAAGCCTTTTCTTCAATTTGTGACAAGGTTCATGGCATCAACCTCTCATATAAATTTCGTCTACTAATCATAAAAAAAGGCCTTATATTGAGCCAAATTAGGTATATCTTAGTCATAGCTTCCTCTAATCATGAAAGTGATCTTCATTGTCATCGAAACATAATTATTAGGTTACCATTTTTGTATTGTTACCTTTTTAATCCCAAGGTGATGTAGACATCTTGATAACATAATGCTCTAAGGATTACCAAATCCATGCACTAAATCCATGTATTCATTGAATTGAGTTCAAAATAAACAGTTGTAGATGCACTTTCCCTAACTTCCATTATGAATTTATACAACATTCTTCTATGTAGAAAAACTATATACAAACCAGATAAAAAATACCAAAACATCAATATCATAAATTACCTACCCATGATGGCCTTTTGTCAAGTTTTTCTTACTTGTTCTTTTGAGATCAACATCCATTTGCATGGTCTATCTCCATATTTTACAAGAATACTTCTCCATGCTTTTCATTTTAACCAAAAGTTCCCATGGAGCAAATTATCAACAAGCTACAACGTCTTCTTTCTTGGAGTATTCATTGTCAACTCTCTTTCTTTATTTAGGAGACCATATTTGATGTTGATCAATATAATCATGTCTTAAGTCATGCTATCTTGTCGAAGAGTCTTAACCTTTATCCATTCCAAATCATACCAAAATTTATTTTCCAAGCATCGAGTAATGATATGAAAGACTTCTAAGGACATTCTTATGATCAACTCTTCTTACGAGATTCTCGTATACATGAATTCTACCTTCTATAAAAGAGATAATAAAGACATGCATGCTTTTTTATTTCATATAACAATCTAGACATCCTTCCTTTGAATGAGCCTACCTCTATCCTTATTGAAGCTATGTTTTCATTTAAGGAGGAGAAAGACTTCAATCGTGCCTTTCAAACTGCAACTCGACCATGTACATGCCTTCATCCTTCAATACCGTTAAGTCAATACTAAATAGAATATAGTTAAGTCCTAATAATTCTTTTGGATAACCTTCCCTAAATGATGATTATTATTAGAGGATCTTGATGATCCTTTCTGAAAGATGACTACCTGTAACATTATGTTAGAAAATACTCAAACGAACTATGATGTGGAATATGGTCCAAGCCTTCTCATTCTTGTTAGATAGATGAATTCCTCCAAAGAAATTTGATCATGTAGACTCTAATTTGATGTCATGCATCCTTTCATGATGCCACACGATGTAGCCAAGCTGCACCGATACACAAATTTGGAAATTTAAATATCTAAAATTCATGTTTATCAAACTATCAAACCCCAATGTCTTGCACGGATCCCAAAACAAATTAAAATCCCATTCAAACCTTATCGCATCCGAAAACTATGCTAACCAGCCCACATCCTCCGGAGCGATATCTGTTGGATCTTGTCCATACATAATGAATGGCTATGATCGATTCAGAATTAAATTGGATTAAACCACAACCCATAAAATATCGCGTCCAAAATTTAAATTAAGTCTCGTGCATCTTCCGACACGATTACCGTAAGATCTAACCCCTTCAAACAGATGGTCAAATTTAACTGAGCTATTAACTTAGTTTTATAAACTATCGCATCCATTTTTGGAATTATCATTTGTGATTGTTGGCACGTGATGACCGTTGGATCTATTGGATCTATCAGATCATACGATTCATAATGATCTCGCCTTCTCCGTCAGGAAGTTGTGTTTTGCGCTCCCTCTATCTTTCTTCCTTGTCCACTAGTTTTAAACTCTCACTATTTTCCTTTGCAACTTGATCAATAAACAATCTACTTCCATTCACTGTTAATCAATGTCGGAACTCAAGATATCATCTCATATGATTAAGGGTTCACAATATACTTGTGGTCCAATTCTAAGGAAAAATGTGGTGCATAAAGCTTTTAGTCTTCCACAATTAATTGCCCAGAGCATTCCAATACTTCAAGCCCATTATACCAAAGAAACCAAGCTTTCAACTTGTAAATCAATTAACTTCAATTATTTCGAAGGGAGAATAAAAACCATCTAGGGTTTCACCATCCATGCGCATAAATTAGAGAGGTGTAGAAAGATACCAAATTTTAAGATCAAATCCTTCAATAATTTGGAAATCTACATAAATAAACATATAGGCTTTCTTGACAAACTATGCAAATTTTAATTTATAATCACACAGGAAATTTACACAATTCATAGGCCTCATATGCAATCAAATGGCCTTCATCATATCCCTCTCACACACACCTCTACTCTCTAACCTCTAGCTCTCTCCTTTCTAATTATTCAAAAGATCACAATTTGTAAAAATACATATTCATGAACCAATTTAGTTCAAATCCAGCAATCTCTCACTTTCTCCTAAAGTATTTCTTCAACTCCAATATTTTCTCAAACAAAATCCTAGATGAAGCTTTTAAATCCCTCAAATCCTCACTCTTCCTAGGATTACTCAACTGTCTCTAAAATCTCTTCATTCACGACATATTCTCCACAATTTAAATTTACAATTTAAAATTTCCTCAAACTCCACTAAACTTAGGAAAATAAATAAAATGATTAAGGGAACCCACTCCCTTTAGTAAATGTGAAATAAGACTCATGGGTCTTATAAGCTTTGAAAAATTCTCCTGCATTAGACTTCCCAGGTTGAAATAATTCATGGACTCCTGTTCATGAGTAACCCAACTGCTCCTGTTGTAAACTTCGTTAGATTTCATCTTCCAACTGGTTATCTGACCTCTTTCAATTGCAGGTGCATTTACTGCCTTCTCTATTTCCCCTGGATCTCAAACCTTACTTTGTACCTTACCATCTCTTTCATCATGCTGGTGCTCCATTTTTTTCTACCACTGTTGCTTTAGTCCTTCCAGGTTTCCAAATCTTATGTTGTTGTTGTCCTATCTCTTTGCTGACATAGATTTATTTTGTTAATTTCTCTTCTTTGCTGGTTCTCTTCTTGACTGACTTCTTCATCCACAATTTCTCAATTTTCTCTTTACACTTTGCAACCTTTCTCAAACACATGGACCTTAGTTGAACTCGACTCTCAACTAACTATTGTACATTCTCTTTTAACATAGAAACTATGAAATTCCTGTCCAATTTTACTTCATCTCTTTCATTTACAACCTGTTGGTTGCACTTTACAGCTTCCAATTCATTGCTATGAAAGACAATTTCATCTATATCATCAGGTTCATTTAATAACCTTTCTAGAAAACTAAATATGCCTTCATATTCAATAAGCATGTCATTTACATATGGATCCTCTTTCCTGTATAAAACAGAATTTCCATCACAACTGTCAGATTTAAAATTGCTATGCTTTCCATTCTCCAAAGATAATTATGTCACCAAGTCTTTATGCTGATTTTCTACAAAATTTATGAAACTGTCAGATAATTTGATTTCAGCACTTTCCTCTAGATTACACAATGTTCCTCATTATGATGATATAAGACTATCATTCAACAATTCAAGAGCTATAATTTCTTGGAGCATATCATTATGAAGTATCCTTTCATCTTCTGTACTTATACCATTACAACAAAATGATGTTGTTTCATCTTCATATATAACAGAAACAAAACTCTATTTTTCTAAAGCTTCTTCATGGTTTATAGACTCAATAAAATAATCAATTCCAAAATCACAGATTTCATGGACTTCTGTATCTATCAACATCATCATACATTCTTTCACATTTTCCATAATAATTCTATCTTGATTCTCTACTGAAGATGCTTCATTCTGGTTACAAACTCTCATCTACTTGTCTTCAGCTTCTTGAATTATGACAAATTCCCTGCCAATTTCATTATTCCAAAAGTTATTAAATACATTCTCAAATTACTTTTCTAATCTAGCCATTTCTTCCAGTAATCTCACTTCTTCATCAACATGCATAAGCACATTGTCCAATTATCGTTCATTACCTATCAAACCTAAAAACATACACAACATATCAGTTTAAAAAATATAAGTGTTATAGACATATTTGGGCACTACAACCCCAATCACATATGTCCATAAACCAAGGGCTTCTAAGTCCCTAAAAGTGTTGTTTCATACCCTAAAGGAACAAGGTCAGTTGATTACATCATCTCCCAGAAGTTATCCATAAAAAACTACTTAGAAATGGTCAAAACTGGACCATACTGATTGCTTAGTGCTAAGGGTGCGATGCATCTCACTTACTACACATGGGAGGTACGATGCATACTGAAAATTCCTACAGTTTGCTAAGTGGATGATCAAGGAATATTCTAGAAACTCCTCATATGACACTTGTCCCTCAGAATTGCCTAAGGATGAGTAAGAGATCAATGAGATCTCCAAGTGGAACCAAGAACTATCAGTGGAATGAAACTAATCAAAAACCAAAAGCTAACTCACACCTCAGCAAATATCTATATATGGATCCCTCATCCTAGAGATCCAGAGGTTGGAAGTTGGAATTTTGTATCTTGTAAGGAAGTGTTGTTGGTTTCCTGGTGGAATATCATAGTGTTGGGTGATCTAAGATTTTCATGAGGTGAAGAAGGGCTCTCATGCTAGGAGGATGACGCTAGGTTAGATCAATGGGTTGTAATCCTCTCTTCTAATCTTTACATCAATAAAGCTATTCAAGTTTTCCTCCACATTCTTGTATGTCTGATAGTATATGCATTTGTGTGGTCAATATATATTTGGTCCTATATTGTTTATGATTGTAGATCTTTTCACTTTGAAGGTATTATGCTGCTTTGAATTTACAGGTACTCTTTGAAGCGGAGTGGTCAAGGGAGAAGCGGCAATGACCTGTCAGTGAGGAGAAGGAACAAGCAAAGAATCGAGGGAAAGATCGAGGTTGGTATTCTTTGATCCTCTCCTATCTACTTCTCATAAAGGAAAACAAAAGTAACTTTAATCTGTTTGTTTTTTAGATAGCTACCCGTCTTAGTGGGACTAGCAGCTCTGCATAGACACTAGATTTCCCAATAACAAAATGGCGACTCCACTGGGGAGAGAATAGCTTGTTTGCTTGTCTATACTTGTTTGCTTTATAAACTTATAGATGGAGCCTAAAGTTAAGCCAGCTAGCCTTTGAACTGCATTTGCTATGCAAGTGCAAAGTAGATCAATGTTGCTTCAGTCTATCTCCAGGTTTTGTTTATAAACTGAACAATCAGTTTGCAAACATCTTAATTTCCCTAGTGGTGGCTCTAGTAACCTCATTAGATCAGCCCCTGTGATTTCTATTTACTGACTACCATTAGCTCGTCCTAAATCCCTGAACTAAGCTACAAACTGTGACCAAGAACCAAGTTGAAGTCTCGTCCCTGGACCATCGCACTTTCTCCTCTTGGGAATCTGGATGCATCGCACCTCCCATGTGTAGTAGGTGCGCTACATCGCACTTTCCCTATGTTACAAGTGCGCTTCCAGATTTTGGTTTCTTTGTTCACTCTCTTCAGCTTTATTCAGGAGTTTTGCTGTCTGTGATCATTATACCACTGTGGAAACTCCCTTCCTTTGCATGATTCTGCCTCCATAATACAAAGAATTGTGAATGTTTTTATGTATTGTGCACCATTTACAGTTCTCTTACAAAAAGTAGCGTAATCAAACTGTCGTCTTTTGATTTGGAAGTGTCGCAAGTGTCGTTTTTAGCCAAATAAAATAATCCTATCATTCTTGATGGTCGATTATACAATTACTCTTGTATTTGATTTGAATTAGTAGTTTTTCAAGTGTCGAAAGCAGTTTTCAATTCAAAGTCGCAAAGTGTCATCATTATCTTCCTTTCGTTTTTGAAGAGAAATTTGTTAGTACTTTCGCTTTGAGAAGATAATTCAGATTTGTACTCAGCATTCTTTATGTCATTCACACATTAAGAAAGCGGAAAAGAAATACATGCATGTGCATTTGCATTTAGACTACTTGTTGGTTTGATTTAGGACAGTGCATCTAGTGTGTGCTCTCTGCTCTATGTTGAAAGAATATCATCTCTCTTTCTTTAGTAGCTAGGATTTTCATTGCAAAAAGAAGATTAAACGATTGTTTATCATCTTAGATTGCATTTTAGGAATTGTATATCTACATCATGCGGTGAACCTGAAAGGCAAATTTCTTAAGAAGGATCAACTGTAAAATAAATTCAGTGAACATAAAAATGCTTTGGAACCTAACGCACAACATTTATAAGTCTAGGCTAGAGACGTATTCCAACGTCGTAAAGCCTGGTAACTATCACTTTCATTGTTGGTTGGGTTATTCCTCCTCTTTGAGACAACAAGTGCTAGTATGGACTTATGCTCCCACGTACTGTCGAGTATATATTGGGAGACCACAATAGGCTATATCCTTTATCCATAGGAAGCCGTGTCTTCTGCCCTATCGATTGCAATGCACTGAACACAACATTCAGGAAGATTGACTGTCGTACCGTAAAAAGTATTCTGCAGTTTTGCTATTGGTTTGGTAATCCCTCTGTCTAGATTTGCAGAGTAGTCTCTTTCGTTCCATTTCAGACTCCATAAAATAAAAGGCCCATTTGAGCACTTTTCACTTCAGGCTCATTAAAAATCGAAGGCGACTAGAGTCATCTTTTGTTTTTTCTTGACTCTTAAAAATTGAAAAAACAAGTTGTGTCAAAGCATCGAAAATTTATTTTAATCGGAATAACGTCACTATTCCCACGTTGGTCTTAGGTTGAGGAAAATAGAGTCCAACAACCAAGGATTTCCCCTTGGGGGAAACCCTGGTCCTTTCTCCTCTTGGGGAGATGCTGGTGCGCCTCATATGGCCACATTGTCACTTCCAGGATTGACGATTGGCTTGCCAATATAGCTCTTCTCGACCTCCGTTGTTCAGAACACTATGATTCCTGAACAATCAAGTCAGCAGCTAGATGATACTAAAGTTACCCCCCAACCTTGTACTTCATCCAATTCTCCCTCTCGTTTCTCTTTGCTTGATGAAGCTGGTAAAGCCAAAAATCAAGTAACTAAGAAGGAGAAGAAGGAAAAGAAGAAGAAGGAGCCAAAGTCAAAAAGGGGTAACCACGCATCATATAGCGAAAATCCACACATGGCATCGTCCAAGCCTAAATCTCCATGTGTCATTTGAAAATGATACCACTATCATCGAGATTGTCCTTGCATCCCTCGGATCTTAAGGGACTGGTCTCCTCGTTTGCACAATCTGGTGTCATCAACCTATGACGAACATGTTGAAAGTACACCGTCAACTAATGAAAGTGAAGTATCTGGATAGAAAAGGAAATGTAAATTTCCTTGCAAACTGTGTGAGGGTGATCACGTCGTCCACCTTTTTCCCTTCCTAGATGAAGCTAAAATAGTCTTGGATAACCGTCCTGCTTCACCGCTACGGCTTCCTCCTGGATACAAGAAACTCTTGCCGAGTCCATCACTAGTTGAAAATCTGATTGACATGCCATTGTGGTCAGTCGGAGCATCTATCATTGAAGATAAACTCTATGAATCCACACCAGATGAAAGTCAAAAGTTCGAGGCGGCAGTTGACCTGGTCTTGCCTTCGGAAGGTCCATCTTCAGATGATACAGTCACCAAAGAGAATGAGAGTGACACCGTTCAAATTATTTTCGTAAACACAGACTCCAATGAACATGGGGGAAATCTACCCATTCCTTTACCGCAAGAAGGAAGTTCACCAGAGTCATATCCGGCCGTCTATTCGGTCCCACCTCCAAGCAACCTAGTGGTTTCCTTCAAATGGAATCTACTAAGCAGACCTCGTCTACCGTCTAATGTACCATTCCGAATCATTGTACAAGCTTATAGAATGGTCATGGTTGGTACTATCATAGATGAAGGGGCCTCTATGAGTATCCTTTCCTTGATTGCTTGGAAATCACTTGGTTCGCCATCGCTTATGCCTGATGAGAAATCTGACAGGCTTCGACAAAGGAACTAGTCGACTGTTAGGGATCCTTCCAAATGTGCCTATAACTTTGAGAAGGAAAACTGTGTATATGAACGTAATGGTAGTCCAAGGGCCTTTAGCTTACAATCTACTCTTTGGGCGTGACTATATTTATTGCATGGGAACCATTGTCTCCTCACTCTTTCGAGTAATGTGTTTTCCGCATGAAGGCAGAGTGGTCTAGCTCATAGACCAACTTTCGTTCCCCGGCTTACACATGGAAAATAGTCAAATAACATCCCTAAATGGTATTTTCATGCAAGGAATGTCTCATCGATCTCCAGTCCATCCACCTGAAGAACGCGAGTAATTCAGGGGTTAGGACTAAAACCTAGGGGGCATACACCTTGGTCTGCTTCGGCAGGAAAACTCTGGGTATAGGGTAGGTTTCTGCGAAGGATATATGACTAGTCTAACACTCGTCCGTATAGGAAAATGGGATTAGACCGGATAAGATACCTCCGTTAGAAGGTATGCCTTTCCTGATAGAACAAATGTTTTGTTTGCAAATTGAGGGGTAACCTGTAAAAGGTAGGCCTTTCCTGACAAAGAAAATGTTTTGTTTGCAAATTGAGGGGTAACCTCGAAACTCTACTTCACTATACTTGGGGGCATGCAAACCTTTTTGCGTGCAAGTGAAGAGTGACCATTTATTTTCTTAGTTTGTAGGTTCTCAAACCCTTTAAACTCGTAGGATTGGTCATTCCTGGCTTACATAAAGAAAGGATATGGAGCAAAGCTTCGAAAGGTGCAAGCTCCATAAAAATGGAATCTATTGATGAGATGTCCTTATTATACGACTGACACGAGCAATTTTTATGTGAAGTTCAAGCTCGTTAAAAATTAAATCTAAGCAATGAGCAAATGTTTCCCCCAGAGTTTAAGCTCATTAAAAAATGAACCAATTTCTGGTAAATAACCATTGTGAATGCATTATCATCAGCTCCTGAGCCTTGGTCATGTTCTCTTCATCACCTCCACTCTGTTTTAGCCAATCATTCACCTCCATTTGATTGTTTACCCCTTTTGAGGAACAACCACGAAGAGTGATTCTGTTAGCCATCCTTGTGACACTGTTGTGATTGGAAATTCCAAACCTTACCTGGAATTAGCTGCTACCTGAAATTATCACTCGTTCCTAAAAAAAAAAGTCTCCTTTAAGCTCTTTTCATCTGACTCATAAAATATGAAAAGATTGCTGAGCAGTTGGCCTCTCTAGCTCGTTAAAGCTACCGGGAGTGCTATCCCTCCTCTAGATTTTAATATTTTTGGACCTGAGGGATTATTACATAAAAATATCGAGCGCTTGTTTTGTTCAGCTCGTTAAAATTATCGAAAATTCATCCCTTTCGTATTGTTTTATACTTTTTCAGACTTAAGGGATTATATGACGAAAACGGATTATTGGAGTTTCCTTTACATCCCTTTTTAGATTCTCTAAAACTGAAAAAGGACCGAGTTATCTTTGTCTTTAAACTCATTAAAACCAATAGTGACAAACTTGTCCATATAGACAAGAATGAGTTTCACTGTCACTAGGCTCGTTAAAACGTAGCGACGGGTTTGCTCGAAGGCCAAATTATAGAACAAGAATATGTTATCCTACTCAAGCTTCATAAAAATAAAGGGTTACTAGTCAGCAATGACTGGGGAAAAATTGGGAAGAAAAATTGAAGAAACTTTATTGGTAGCGAGACGCTCTTGAACATGACACTTTCACTCCATCACCATGATTGAGTCGAGTTGGGTTATTCCTTTCGCCGGTCATATTACCATTGGTCCACCGTACCATCCATCTTTGGGGTTAACGCTACCAATCCATTTCAGTGTTGCCGATATGTTCAAGAGAAGTCGATCAGAGAATTCACCAACCCAGCTTGTGTCTCACCCACTACAATACCTTCACGTTTCATTCTTTCATGACTGCCACCCTGAACCCTGTATCATCAGATCGTTTTCACCTCCACAAAAATATTTTTCTCTGTTCCATGTCGTAGATGTGGGATTCATTAAGGCCCTCCTACGATGGGTCACTTCTTGTCGACATCTACTCATTATCCAAGAAGTCAACCTAGGAACAACCCTTTCAGTACTTTGAAGCTTGCATGCCTCAATGGCAAGTTTCTCACTTTCGGTGACAGGTTTACATCAATGGCCTTCGACCGAGAGATTTTGCGTGGTGTTCGACACCAAGTCCCATTTTCACACCACGCGAATTGTACTGTAGTACCTTGAGGGTCATCATCATTATCGGTGATTCCTCTCGCACCTGTTAACGGCTTACATCATTGGCTAGTAATCAGGCAATGTCTTTCCATGTTCGACTCCAGAACATTTTTCGCATGGATCGACCTATACTTCGGGCGAAGATTGGGTGAGTTTGAAGACCCCGTATCTAGTTTCATCCATCTAGGCTGCGATATATTCGGGAAGATAAAGACATCAAATATAAATCATTGCTGCACAGATGGTCATCTGAATCAAAGGATGATAGCTCTATCAGAATCATCAGTCTGCCACATAGACGATTGTCTATCCTATGTACATGAAAATGAATTTATAAAGCTAAGCATGGGAATGCCCGCCTCAGCTAGATCATGAAAATGTTATGAAGATAATGTATTGTATTGTATCTTATTACAGGTCACCTTCCAGTTTGAAAAACCTCGGATCCTCATGATAAAGCATTTCACCCAACATCAAAAGATTAACGACCTCATGCTTTAGGGGGCAGCTGTTATAGACATATTTGGGCACTGCAACCCCAATCACATATGTAACCAAGGGCTTATAAGTCCCTAAAAGTGTTGTTTCATACCCTAAAGGAACAAGGTCAACTGATTACATCATCTCCCAGAAGTTCTCCATGAAAAACTACTCAGAAATGGTCAAAACTGGACCATACTAATTGCTCAGTGCTAAGGGTGCGATGCATCGCACCTACTACACACAGGAGGTGCGATGCATACTGAAAAGTCCTTCTATAGGGTGTGATGAGCAAGAATATACAAGTGGTAGAGACATTTTGCTAAGTGGATGATCAAGGAATCTTCTAGAAACTCCTCATATGACACTTTCCTCTCAGAATCGCCCAAGGATGAGTAAGAGATCAATGAGATCTCCAAGTGGAACCAAGAACTATAAGTGGAATGAAACTAATCAAAAACCCAAAGCTGACTCACACCTCAGCAAATATCTATATATGGATCCCTCATCCCAGAGATCCAGAGGTTGGAGGCTGGAATTTTGTATCTTGTAAGGAAGTGTTGTTGGTTTCCTAGTGGAATATCATAGTGTTGGGTGATTTAAGATTTTCATGAGGTGAAGAAGGGCTTTCATGTTAGGAGGATGACACTGGGTTAGATCAATGGGCTGTAATCCTCTCTTCTAATCTTTACATCAATAAAGCTATTCAAGTTTTCCTCCACATTCTTGTATGTCTGATAGTATATGCATTTGTGTGGTCAATATATATCTGGTCCTATATTGTTTATGATTGTATATCTCTACACTTTGAAGGTATTATGCTGCTTTGACTTTACAGGTACTCTTTGAAGTGGAGTGGTCAAGGGAGAAGTGGCAAAGACCTGTCGGTGAGGAGAAGGAACAAGCAAAGAACCGAGCGAAAGATCGAGGTTGGTATTCTTTGATCCTCTCCTATCTACTTCTCATAAAGGAAAACGAAAGTAACTTCAATCTGTTTGTTTCTAAGATAACTACTCGTCTTAGTGGGACTAGTAGCTCTGCATAGACACTAGATTTCCCGATAACACTAAGGCTCCTCATGTGAAGCCTCAATGATCATATCTTCATGCTTCTCTGAACTATTCTAATAGTTTACTCAATTATTTAGAAATTCGTCCTCAACATCTCTGATTTCTTTTTCATCAAAGAATACTTCTTGGACTGCAACTTCTTGATTATGCTTGGCAACTTCATCATAGGTTTGTAGAATACCTTTCTTCTCTACACAATTCTATCCATCACTCTATTTATCCAAGTAAGACAATAATGTCTTTCTCTCTTCTATGATAAGACTTTAATCCTTCAAAGTTTTCCATGACTTAAATTTTTGAGCTGAGTTCTCTGTGTCAACTTCTCTTCTCTTCACTTCACAAATCTGCAATGCATTTATTTCCTTTTCTCTGTCCATTTTCCATTGGGTTTCTATCCATGTTAATATTCCTTCAAACATGATCCAATAAGTTTTTAATAAGAGAAGACACAACCATTCACTTATACCTTTTCATTTTTTCCACCAATTGAAGCCTTGAAATTCTTTATGAATCTCCTTTTGTGTTTCTCTTGTCTCTACCTCTTTCACTTTTTCATGCATAGGCTCAAACTCATTAGGTTTCGTACCTACAAATTTACATTCACACAAATAATTAATTCTAAAAATATGAGACTCTCTTGTCTGTGAAGATGCTACTAGTACCTTTCTCTTGTGATGATACGTATAGATCATCTCTTCATCACTCTCTCCTTCCCCAAGGAGAGGTCATTTCTCTGGTTCAAAAATGGATTCTATTCTTTCATTCTCATCTGTTTGGAGTATTAATTTCTCAGCAAATAATTTCCTGACAGGCCACTTAACTATTTTTCCCACATAAAATCATTGTTTTCATCCTTCTCTGATTCTTTTTTGTATCAACTTCTCCAAATGACTGAGTTCTGTCTTTATCTCAGCCACCTCTATGTCAATTTCTTCCTTACTCATTCCTTTGAGTCCAACTATTTTGGCACTCTTTTGTCTCTATTTGTGACTTTCCTCTGTACCCCTGTTATGACTAACAATAGTAAAATTCATTGTTGCCTTTGGTGAACTTTCCTTGTTCACTAGTGAGCTACAACTAGCCCTTCTTTCTTTTGTAACAAGTCTATGAGTTGTTACCCATACCAAATCATCCTTTTGGTATCCTTTCTTTTCTAGGCTCCCTACACTAGAACCCTTTCCTCCCCTTGAGCACTTCAACTTAGATTCCAAAGATGTTGGCTGCTGCATCTTCAATTGTTCACTTCCTTTTACCTTCACTAATTTCATTTTGTTGTTGGGTACTGCCACCTTTTATTCATCTTAGAGTTCTTCTTGCTTCATCTTCTTTAACATAGCTCATGTGCTACAATGCTGCTATAGCTCATTCTATCTTTCAACAATTTTACTGCTTCCCTTGGCCTCCATAATCTTACCTCAAGGTTCATAAAGTATCCTTCCAAACCTACCAATTTTCTTCAAAGATATATTAAAACTATTTCCTATCTTACTTTTCATAATGAACACTTTAGCTTTTAAGATCAATTAAGATTCTATCTGAACTTCAACAATATTTATAAAATTCATGACATACACTACAATTCCTTCTGACAATGTTTTTGTAAGAAAATCTTGTCTTACTTCTACAAATTTGAAATTTCAATCCTTGTAATGGCTCTTCTTCTAGATCTATCGAATCCAGTCTTTAGTCTAACTGTTCCTTCAACCATCAATATGATTGTCTTTAACAATACTTAAATAATCTCCATTCATTCTTCAATTTTCCACAAAATTCTTCAAATCATTTAAATGACTTTAGTGCCATAGAAAACCACTCTTCAATTTGAATTTAATTCCAAAACCAATAATTCAATCAACTTACATTTAAACATTACTAAGCACTAACTTCAAATATGGAATTTTCAATTGCCTATAAGGAAAACATCTTCTCCTCTGAAATTTCACTCCCTTGTTATTCTTCAGACATTCAAAACAAGTCTCTGTAAAAATCATCAAAATAAATATTCTTACCGGACCTTCGCCAGAGGATCCATTGTTTCCCGATTCTGATCTCAATATCCTTTGTGCTCTGATTTTGCTTTAGTTGTTCTAACATGTTGGTATCTCAAATGTCATTCTGATCATTCCAAAGATTTTTTCGGCTCTAATACCACTTTTAATGCAGACAAGCTACACTGATACACAAATTTGGAACTTTAAATAATTAAAATTCCTATTTATCAAACTATCAAATCCTGATCTCTTGTGCGGATCCCAAAACGAATTAAAATCTTGTTCAAACCTTATCACGTCCAAAAACTATGCTAACCAGCACACATCTTCCGGAGCGATATCTGTTGGATCTCGTCCATACATAACGAACGGATATGAACGATCCATAATTCAACCAGATTAAACCACAACTCATAAAATATCGCGTCTGAAATTTAAATTAAATCTCGTGCATCTTCCGACGTGATTACCGTTAGATCTGACCCCTTCAAATAGACGGTCACGATTAACTAAGCTATTAACTCAATTTTATAAACTACCACGTCCATTTTTGGAATTATCGTCTGTGCTTGTTGGCACGCGATGACTGTTAGATCTGTTGGATCTGTCCGATTAGACGTTTCACAACAATCTCACCTTCTTTGTCTGGAAACTTTGTTCTGCACTCCCGCTATGTTTCTTCCTTGTCCACTAGTTTTAGACTGTCACTATTTCCCTTTGCAGCTTGATCAATAAACAATCTACTTCCATTCATTTTTAATTGATACCGAAATTCAAGAGATCACCTGATATGATTAAGGGTTCACAATAGACTTGTGGTCCAATTCTAAGGAAAAATATGGTGCAAAAATCTTTTAGTCTTCCACAGTTAATTGCCCAGAGTATTCCAATACTTCAAGCCCATTATACCAAAGAAACCAAGCTTTCAACTTGTAAATCAATTAACTTCAATTATTTCGAAGGGAGAATAAAAACCATCCATGGTTTGACCATCCGTGCGCATAAATTAGAGAGGTGTAGAAAGATACCAAATTTTAAGATCAAATCCTTCAATAATTCGGAAATCTACATAAATACACATACAGGATTTCTTGACAAACTCTGCCAAATTTTAATTTATGCACACAAGAAATTTACACAATTCATAGGCCTCATATGCAATCAATTGGCCTTCATCATATCCCTCTCACACACACCTCTACTCTCTAACCTCTAGCTCTCTCCTTTCTAATTATTCAAAAGATCACAATTTGTACAAATACAGATTCATGAACCAATTTAATTCAGATCCAACAATCGCTCACTTTCTCCTAAATTATTTCTTCATTTCCACTCTTTTCTCAAACAAAATCCTAAATGAATTTTTTAAATCTCTAAAATCCTCACTCTTCTTAGGATTACTCAACTGTCTCTAAAATATCTTCATTCATGACATATTCTCCACAATGTAAATTTACAATTTAAAATTTCCTAAAACTCCACTAAACTTAGGAAAATAAATAAAATGATTAAGGGAACCCACTCCCTTTAGTAAATGTGAAATAAGACTCATGGGTCTTGTAAGCTTTTAAGAATGCTCCTGCATCACCACAAAAATCAAGACTCTTCTAAAGAATTCTAATATGCACGATGTTTTAACTTCTACCTTTTAATAAAATAAAGAAAAATTGCAAATAAACCTGATAGAGAGAGAGCTTCCCTTTAATAGTACAGATCCTTGGGATCATCACCTTTCAGATTCTTCTTAGGTTTTCCATTTTATTCAATTATGTGAGCTCCAGTCCTCTCCATTTTTTTTTTTCTTGTTTGGATAATCCCTCTAAAAATGTCCATACTCACTGCAATGTCCAAAGCATTGTATCTTGGGCATATCTAGTTTTCCTTTGGACTTTCCAAAATTACCTTTCTCTTTCTTATTTTTTACTACAAAATCTTGAGACTTTTCATTTCATTCAGTGTCATCCTTTTCTTTTATCCTTGTGACATCTAAGATACATTGAGCCCATAGTTCATCAAAGGGAGTAATATCTTTTGTTGAGTAGGCACTAGTTGTAAAATTTATCCATTCAGGTGGTAAAGCATTTAGTACATAAGTGGTCATCTGAATTAGAAATGGTTTCCCTAAGCCCTTGCAATTGGTCCCTTAATTGTGAGATATTCATAAGAAATGTAGACATATATTCATCCTTTGACATAATTATTCTATACAGTTGATTCCTCAAGAATATTTTCTAACCTGATGTACCTATGGAGTACAATTTCACCAACTTATCATAGATTGATTTAGATGAACTCAAATCAGCAACAAAGGGAATGAGATTATCCTTAAGGGATTCAATAAGAATAATTTGTTCCCTCACTTTTCTTTTTTTGTATTTTGCTAATTCTTGAGTCTTCTCCTTATCTGGTTGAGTAATTTCTCCAAGAATATATCTTGTGACTTCATTTTCTATGAGAAGTAAGTCAATTCTTTTCTTCCATGCTATGAAGTTTGTTGATCCAATGAGCTTATTGCTTCCCTTGCAAAATGAAGTCATTTGATTTGTAGATTGAGACATGGAGAACAATATGGTACTTACTTATCCAATGGGTGTCCTTATAGATGATTCCTTCAACTATCTTGATGCATTCAAGACATTTAATAAACTTCAAATATGTCCTTCAATAGTAAAGAGAATTTAAGAGAAAGATAGATGTTCTTCTTCAAGATGATGTAGTGCACTAGAGAACCTTTAATGAGAGATTATAGTATTCTTCCTCCAAGGTCAATAGGTGTTCTTCTTTATGTCCTTCCTTGTTTCCTTAGAAAATGATTCCCTTCAACAAGAAACCTCCTCTTATGCCAATAAGATGATCTTAGAGCTACCTTTTCTTCACCTTAGCTTTGATACCATGTTGGAGATAATAGTAGGGAAACTATTAACACAATTCTCATTATCCTTGATGAACGCTTGTGAGATTATGTTATCCTCTTGTTATTATTTATTTGATTATTTTAAACAAACAATTATCAATATCATAAACCATGAAGATCATAAAATACAATGGACAAAAAAAATAGGCTCCAAGTCAGGGAAAAACCCCTCCAAGGGGAAAAATCTAGAAATAATCTCTTCACTTCTTATAGTATCAAATTGACTAAGAAATACAAGACCCAAATGTCAAGACCAAGTCCACTCACAAGCCCTAGGTTAGCCCTCTCTTCAAGATTTTCGAACAAGTCAAAGTTTCCTTAAGCCAACAAAGTAAAACCCTTCCAAAATCTAGTCAAACTTTATATTTCATCCCCTTGCAATAGAATCTCAATCTACTGCAATAGATTCTTGGTCGTCTGCAATATACCTACAACTTTGGCCTCCTTGCAACTTTGAAATTTCACATGTGTGAGATTTTCTAGGGAAAATTTATCTCTTTAAAATTTGCTTTCTTCCTCCTTTGTATTTGACTTCTTTCCTTATTCTTTTCGTTTATTTTAGCTTCTTGTACACGATATCAAACTTGATTGGATTATCTTCAAATGAGTTGAACTACTCTTATATATATCCATATGTCAAGGTTTAATTACTCCAAATTGGGTTGAATTTGTCTTGTAGGGACAAGAATGACATTTTGAATTAAAGTAAAATTTTCTTTTCACTTTTCTTTCAAAGTCCAAATGGGACTTGACTTCAACACTTATGAAAAATATTCCTTTTTACTTGACAAGCCCTAGAAGTATGAAGAACATATTTGACATAGTGACAAATCATCTTGAGATTGAAGCCCATGCTAGAAAATGATACTTTTCTTTTCTTCTTTTCCTTATTACATAAGATATACATAATGACATGAGTACAATGAAAATTATGAATATCAAAACTAGTTATATTTTCCAACAGGTATTAATATTCAACAATAAGACTAACAACCCTGTTGATTAAATACTTATGTAATAAAATTGGTACTATACAAAGAAAGATTAATCATGCTGGTCATTGTAAAGCCTTCCTTTAATTCATTAAGAGATATATGTTATTCTACTATTTTTTCCTTACAAATATCCTCTATGATTTTCTCTACCCACTTGTTGGGCATCGGATCCCCCCACAGCATGCTTTGGGGCTCAAAGCCCATGTTTTGGTCAAATGTATTATAAGACTCCGCGAATTGTGGGCATAGAGCGTGAAGTATAGGTTGATTCTTAGGGTTATCCACCCTAAGTTTTGTAATGTAATGTAATGTCATGTCGGCCTACCCATGGTCCACAGACCATGGGATTGTATAAATAGAGCAAGGCTCTAAGTTGTAAAGATAGAAAATTAGTGAATGGGAGATAGATGAATATTAATTGTTCGAGCATAGACTAAGAGTATAAGTGTATTGGGTTGTAGTAGTAGGAAGAGGCTTTGCAACTGAGTGTGCAGAGGCCTAGTAGAGTTCGCAGCTGAGTACACGAACCCCTGCAGCTGAGTGCGTAGGGCGAAGTTGAGTTTGTAACCCAAGAAGAAGAGTAATAAAGAGAAGTTTGATTCTAAAAACCGTGTAACTGGTTTTATATGATTTTCTATACATTTATACTATTTTGTTTATCGCACGCACTTATCTGAATGTTGGATATACTGCTAATTATCAATAGACTTACATAGATAAGTTAAGTAATCAAACAATAACAGGTTAATAGTAAGGAACTTTGGTAATAATACGGATCACGCCCCTAGTAGAGCTGCGCGAAGGCAACATCATAGGTTGCAAGGGACTAATAGATGTGCATAGCGACATGCACGCGGGGTTAAACCGAGGACCACTAGAGCTCATCAGACATCCCCAGGCTGCAGAAACCTGGTTCTAGCACCCTCCCATACTACTTCGGGTGAGACCTCAGTCCGCGCTCCGTAGACTGTTGCCAAAAGGGCCAGTAGTACTGGGATTTGTTTGTCTAGATCAACTCTGAACCTGGGTCAGGCCCATACCAGCCACCAAATGGTTCTGTTGCCGGGACCAAGATTTGCATAAGGGATGTCCGATGTTGTGCCACTAGAATCCAACAAAGAAGGAATTTGAAGGGTGGTTGGACAATAAGATTCACGAGTTCGCGGTGCAGGAAAATAGAAATCTGCTAGTATCTAAGGAACATTGGCTGGAGAACTACTTGTATACGAAAATCCACACAATTGTCATTGCATCCTTTCCTTCAGAGCTATATGAGTGGATCACGAAGCTAGTAGACAGTCAAGGAAGGTGTAGGCTCGACAAACCAATAGTGGGGACTCTGGAATTAGTGTGCAGACTAGAAGCGTCAGGAGATAAAATCATGTGATATGTAGACCATTGGCTTGACCGAATTATAGGAGAATTTATCAGTGAGTTCACGGTAGACACGATCATCACCTACAGTGAGGCAGAGCGACGTTTCCTCAAGGGGCGGCAAGGTAAGTACATCAAATCTTTGAACACTTGGATTAAGATACTATTGTGTGAAAAGCGGGTTATGCAAATAAATTAATGTTTGGGACTACACAAGGTGGGAAGATCTACAGAAGTGGAAGTAGTGAAGAATTAGAAACCAGTCCCTTAATTTCCCCCTCGCGGGAAAGTGAGGAAGAGATCGATAAAGTTTCTCTGAGAAGCGCAGCCAGTCTGATAAGGCAGCGAATTCAATGCTTACCACCTCCACCTACACTGCCACCCGTCTCACCCTCCTCACCTCCATCTCCACCGACCCCACCTCCACCACCACCACAGTTCAGTATGGCAAGTGCGATCAAACTACCAATATTCAGAGGAGTAGGGAATGAAGATCTGGACCAATTCTGGTTCATGGTAAGAACGATATGGGAAGAACAAGGAGTCATGGATGGAAATATAAAAAAGGCTACACTAGTAAGCATGTTGCATATTCACGCATTAACATGGTACATCAAGAATTCTAAATACCATCCAAATGCAGGAATCGCAGAAATCCAGACCACGCTGAACAAGTAATTTAGCAAGCCAAAGTCGGAAACACAATCAATCGTCAGGTTTAAGGAGATCATGATGCTCCCGGCCAAGACCCCCTAGGATTTGGACCAAAGACTGAAGGGTATGATTCACGAAGCCAACATGACGTTGATGGATGGACAACACCGTGCATGGTTTGTAGCATCACTAACACCACACTTAAGGACGACGTTGTCATAGCAAAAACTTTCCACCCAGGCTGAAGCTTTGGAAATGGCGATGACATTGCATGACACCCCTATACAAGACCCTAGTCTGGGAGTCCAAAAAATCCACGCACAACTGCAAAATCTGTGTCTGGAGATGCAGAGCTTGAAACAGGATAGGACACCCTGTCTAGAGGTGCGCAAGGAGGTATGGTGCATAAAATGAAAATGCCAGGGGCATGACAAGGACCATTGTCTAGTGTTTGCAAATTACTTGGCAGGAGGATGGCCGATGTCGTTAAGACCTGAGGCACAGGCAGGACCAAGCGCGACGCCTACATTATGGTGCGCAATTTGTCAGAAAGGAAGAAAACACACTATAGATAATTGTCATCTATTGCAGAAGTATATGTAGATGTCCCAACAATTGTTTTGTAATTTCTGCAGGTTAGTAGGCCATGATGAATGAACATGTAGAAGCTACGAACTAATGATGGATTGGACTCCTGCCTACAGGGTGTAGACCGAAACGCGAGCCCTCGACCGAAATGCAGGAATGGCACGCCCTAGATTTCAGGGGTGTGATTGAGGTCGAGGTGGGATGGGACTAGGAAGGGGTCGCGGATAGCTAATTTGTTACAATTACGGAGGGCCAGGACAGTATGCTTGTGATTGTACAAACCCAACAAGGAAATCATGTTTGTACTGTACTCAATTTTATCATGAGGCAGAAGACTGCCCTATATTGATAGTGAGACTGTGTGAAAAAGGGGTACTTCAGCCCCCTCCGACTCAAAATTTGTAGATGATGAGGTCTGAGCCGCGTGAAGAAGACCTGAATGTAAACATGATGCTCAGGAGTGGTATGACCACTGGTGATGATAAAGGTAAGCAATTAGAAGAAAGTGTGTGGGTTCGCAAGGCTCCTACAAAGGAACCTGAATTTGATTTAGAACGCGCGAAGGAGACATTCATGGAAGCTAAGAAGAGCTTCACGGAGGCCTCCACTTCAGGTAGTAAGGATCAATTAGAACCAGGGATGGATCCTTCAATACTCACTACCTTTCTGGAGACATGCATGAAACTGCTACGCGATAGGAGGGCAGTAAAAGGACTACATGAACTTATCACTAGGTGTACGGGGTCAGGAGAACCGCGCGTGGTTTGGAAACTTGGAAAGCATGCATTGCGCACAGGAAGGGAAATGAGGTTGACTGTGCAAATCGGTGAGTATGAGATGGATAAGGTAATCTTGGATATCGGATCAGACGCAAATGTACTGCCAAAACAAACATGGGAACGCATGGGCAGACCTGCGCTACAGTGGTCTCCTATTCAGTTACGAATGGTGAACCAACAGAAGATCTTGCCCATGGGAAGATTGCAAGGGGTAATAGTAGATATTGAAGGTGCAAGCGCGTAGGAAATTTTGAAGTGATAGAGATCATCGATGACAGTAATCCCTATCCCATGCTACTAGGAATAAACTGGACCACCAATATGAACGGAGTCATAAATTTGAAGAAGCACAAAATGATATTTAAAAAAACGTCACTACGTGTAGTAGTACCACTAGATCTAGCCGAAGGAGCACGATACACTGAACCAGTGCGCGACAATGATAGTGATGACAATCTTGATTGTATTTACAAGATAACTGCATGAGAAGCAGATTGGGTGAATCCAACTGTAGATGGAAGGATTTCATGGGAGTGCAAAAGCTCCTGCACTTTGGATTCAGACGAAGAGATAGAGCAATGGCAGAATCGACTGCACGAAGTAACAATGCTTAATTGCAACACGATGGTTAGATCACTGCACTGCATGACAACAAAGGCAAGGGATTTGCCTACATATGATGGGTTGTCAGCAGTGGATGCATTCCTGAAAAAATTTGAAAGCGTAGTACCAGAACAACAACGGTTCTATGCTCTGAAATGGGCACTACACGCAATGCCCACATGATGGTCGGGTACCCATCAAGGAAGTTTTGAGGACTGGCATGGATGCAGAAGCATGATGCGCCTACGATTTGGAAAACCCCAGCTCAGGATGAGATCCAGTCACCAGGGGCAAAATAACATTTGCGCCCACCTTTCCTAATGGGTACGGACATATGCTGTATAGCCCACATAAGCGCACACCACTCCCAAAATAGAGAATCGGATCAAAACACATCAACAGGAAAGGCGACGAGTGCTACCAATTATCCACGGAGAAGCATTCGATAGGGTGTGCGAAACACTAAATGTGGTTCACCAGGTGAGATGCATTGACTGGGACCTTTGTGTACCAGCGGTTCGATGGGCCTATAAGACCATGTGCAAAACCCTGACCATGGAAACAATTCCAAAGGTTCGAAACAGATTAGGGACCATAATTTCTGAAGAGAATGCAAAGGGGAATCCACACATAATCGTGCCCACAGATGTGACAGTGTGTGAAGCCCTGGATGAAGAAATTGCATAGCTATGCAAGGTTGAACACATAAGGCTTTAGGAAGCCATTCGACAAGGGAACCTTAGACTTCGCGAACTAGAAAAAGACCAAGTACGACTGACGAAGAAAAGCATTTTGATGGAGGCAGAGGTCAAGAGGCTGGAAAACGAGATCAAGCAAACATGTCTCATTGGTAAACCAAGGATGACAAGGCAAGGTGTGGATGATCATACCACTGAATTAGAAGACTATCACTAAGAATATATGACTCTGCTGCCATGGCTACGACCGCAACTCACCAAATGCAGTAACTAGGGGAATGAACTACATACGATAGAACGTGTGGTGCCAGCTGTGCTAAGGGAAATTGAGGATTTTCCATGGACTATATTGGAAGGTGAGTTGAAGCCTCGCACAGGTGGTGCGACCACCTGACTAGATATAGGAAGCACAGTCTCAGTGCTCTAGGCAGTTGAAAGAGAGCGTGGGACTACAAAAGAGTCTATTTGGGAGGTGTGTGATAAGGGAGGTGTGTGCAGAATCAGCATGTCACAAGGTTCGCGCCTATGCATGGGGGGCTGCACTGCCACGCGGGTAGGTTGTGAAGTGACCATTGGTGTCACTGTTGATGATGAGATGTCTGGTTTTAGGCCAAATGGAGTGGGAAAGATCGAATTTGAATTCAAAAGGTGTTATAAAACTCCAAAGGTTAGCCACGAGACAACACTTGTTCAATTGAGACTTGAGCAGTTGAATAAAGCACAAAGCGTTGAGCACCGAGAGATATTCGAGCCCCTAGGTTCGCGAAAGACCGCATACAGTACATACAAGATGACGGATACCAAGGTAGGTTTAGGCTTGGAAGAAGGAACTGCCAGCAAGTCCGCACTGACCCACATGGTACACGATGCTCTCGAAGATACTAGGGTCATGCAAAAAATCCTGAAATCACCTTGGACACCAAGACCGAAAAAATATAAGTAGGCAATGAGACCAGTCCACATGTCCGTGAGGAATCCGCGGTTCGGTAAGCTCTCAATGGAAGAAAAGGGAAAGGCTATCACCATTGAGATAGATGAAGAGGAGGAGGACCTACATGTTCTGATTGTTGAGGTAGAGGAAGTAGAGGACATGGAAGAGGATATCCAGCTGGTGCGCTCTGCAGCAAAATTGTCTGAGTATGTCCCTCTGCAAAAAGGGAAAACTAAGATACCAAAGGATCTGGATGCCACAAAGAGCACACTCCAGACCCCACTCCTCCTTGACGTAATTGTGTTTGAGGGCTCGCACCTGGGCCGCGTGCCTACAATAAAGTTCGAAGATTGGCACCTCGCAGACACCGAGAAGTTCCCACACTTAGAGACGGAAAGCCTCATGAAGCAGAGCACCAAGGGGCTAGTAATAACATTAGAGCCACGAAAATGGTTGCGTAGTGTGGAGAAGGCTGAATTGCTTCATCTGTTGTGGATACCACACTTTCATTGCATTCCCATTGCCATTTTCATCATCAAGCAACTGCTTTTCCTGGTGCATGATGGGTACTTATGGCTGGAGGAGCCTATTCCCATCATGATGGCTCTCATCCATAGAATTTCTCGGCTTCCCTGTAAGGGTAAGGACCCCGCAATGATATTAGGAAAAAGCGGTGATTTGGTTCTCGCAGAAGCCATGAAGAAAAAATATAAGCTCAAGAAGAAAAAGTGGGGTTATGCCATCAATAGTATCAAGGATAAAGGGGTGCACGTAGCCACCCAACTCTTGGCTAGGAAGATAATGAGAAAATGCCATGTCGATGAAGTACTAGCGGTGGTAGTTGCGTTGGCTGAACAATGTAGAGAGGGGGTCCAATTCAACTGGGTCGAGTTGCTCTGTGAGGAATTCTTGATCAACTACAAGAAAGCCCAGGAGTAGGGTAGCAAATTCCATTACGCGTGGTTGCTCTTGTCCATTTTGCTGGTAGCGGGAGAACTGCCAGGGGAGAGTTAGTTCCTGAGCATTGAGCATGACTTACTAGAGACTGTGAAGTACGCGTTGCTCTGGGCCACCAAGGACGTAAAGCAGATTCGAGATACAAAGATCTTCTGGGTGCTCATGGAGGTGAGCATCTGGATGTGGATTAATAGGAGGCCGTGCCTGTCCCCCACAGTGCACAACAGTCTGCGGAGCTTTGTAGACTTCAAGGCGAACATGCACAATATCTACATCAGGGCATAGAAATATCCCGCACAGTAGTGGACCAAGCTCCCATTCATTGCCACTGATGATGCAATTTTTACAGTGTTAGAGACATGGCCTTCTGAGTGGAATGCCCCAGATTTAGCAGAATTGGAAAAGGCAGTAGCACAAAAAGGAAAGGAGGAGGCCAAGCTACACGTCACACAGCTGGCTGAGAAGAGGCACAACAAAAAGGTAGCAGTAGAGGTAAGGGCAGTCTGCGAGGTAGCACAGGTAGCTGTGGAGTAGACAAAGGCCACCGAAGGAGTAGCAAAAACGTAGACAACAGGGGCCACAACAACACAGGAAGAGGAGGGCTAGTAATTGTCTATAGGACAAGAGGTAGAGGACACAGACCTTGTAAAAGAGGGTGCAGACTAGGCACAACTTCCACCCAACTCAAAGGCCGCGTGTCACAGAGAGATAAGGTCCTTGGAAAAAGGTCAAGTCCTCCGAATTAGCCATCGACCCAATCACATTAACGCAAGGTGACCTCTATGACATCGGCGAGATGGTTCGCAATGTCACCAAGGAAGCACTCCAAGAAGTCATGTCGGAGTAGCAGACTGTGTTGGGGTCCCTAAGGGTGCAGCTGCAAGAACTACAGGTGTGGCCCCCATAGGAAGGAACCGTAGCCACCTACGTCACAGAAAGCACATCAGCAGCAAAACAGATGCTACGCGTAAGTATGGCCAATACCATAGTGCCATAGAAGGGCGCTAGCAACAGAGAATGAGATTGACAAAGCTGCAGTTGGCAGGATCAAGGGACTTGGCCTTAACTTGGCTGCCCTTCTGCGAGACACACTGGACCAACTGCAGGATGGAGTAACCACAGAATTCCACACCAGGGAGGGTCGCGCAATACAGGTTCTAAGTGAGAAAATGATCAACATCAAAGAACTCAACATGAAACATGAAGAGCTAGTGTCATAGAACCAACAGTTAGTGCAGACAATTGATGAAGCGTGTCGGTGCGTCCCAGAGTTGTCCATTGCCGCAGACCTACTAATAGAAGTATGGATCCACCGTTTGGAAAGTGGAGTCTGAAACACGTGTGAGGAAACAACGTGAGTGCAACTGGAGCTGAATCTCCACATTGCCGAGCTGCGGCTGAAGGTGTAGCCTTACTCTGCTGGAAGTTAGAGAGGAGCACGTTAGCGCTATCCAAACAGGGTTGGAAGAAATTGGACGAACAGTGTAGGACTGTACTGGTATGTTGGACCAAGCCTTTGGTGTCCTCACATCCTTGCAGGAGGACCCCAACATACAGTGGCTAGAAATAGAGGCACATGAACTTCAGGAGCAATATGACAGTGTCCAAGGAACTGCGCAGATAGTCGTCCTCATTCAATGGCTTGCAAAGATGCAGCAAGCAAGGGCACTGAAAGAGCAGGTGGATTCCACAAGACCAAAAGAGGCACTTCTCAAAGCACGTGTCCAGCCATGGATTAACGAGGCCTTCACCATTATGGTAGATATTGAGGGCAAGTTCAAACAGATGCAGGGGCTCTACACACTAAGGAAGGGATTTGATCCTCACAAAGAAGCATCGGAAGAGCGCATGCAGTACATCTAGTAAACCACAAAACAGTGCGTTGCACACCTCTGAGCAGTGCAGTACCAGTTGGAGGACTCCATGCCAAGATCGTTGTGCCAACTGAGTGACTCAGGGATGAGTCGTGATGTTTGTGTTGGGGTCCTGTTGGGCATTAGATCCCCCCACAACATGTTTTGGGGCTCAAAGCCCAAGTTTTGGTCAAATGTATTGTAAGACTCCACGAATTGCGAGCGTGGAGTGTGAAGTATAGGTTGAGTCATATGGTTATTTGCCCTAAGTTTTGTAATGTAATGTAATGTCATGTTGGCCTACCCATGGTCTGTAGACCATGTGATTGTATAAATAGAGCGAGGCTCTAAGTTGTAAACATAAAAAACTAGTGAACGACAGATAGATGAATACGAATGGTTCGAGAATAGACTAAGAGTCTAAGTGTATTGGGTCATAGTATTAGGAAGAGGCTCTATAGCTGACTGTGCAGAGGCCTAGTAGAGTCCGCAGCTGAGTGTGCAGGGCAAAGTTGAGTTTGTAACCCAAGAAGAAGAGTAATAAAGAGAAGTTTGATTCTAAATACTGTGTATCTGGTTTTGTATGATTTTCTATACATTTATACTATTTTGTTTATCACATGCACTTATATGAATGTTGGATATACTGTTAATTATCACTAGACTTACATAGATGATGCAGGAGCATCCAACTTAGGAACCATGATCGGGTGTCGGTCTCTGCCAGGTCAAAAAGTTGAGTTTACTTTTATTTGTCTTTATGTTGGTTGACAGAATAGTAGATAGGATTTTTTATTCTATTTTAATTTCCAACTTAGTTAAGGGTAGTTGATTAGTTAAGGTTATTTGTTTGTCTATTGTTAACAAGTCAGGGATTAATGATTGCACTATTATTTTAAAAGGGAAAAGGCAAATGTATCTTAAGGGAAATCTTGTCATAAGATAGAACAAATGACTAGTAACCAAGTAACTGTAAAAGTTTTTAATTGAAAAGCAACTGTACATTTTCATTAGTCGGAACTGGAAACACGTAATTGTAATAGGACAAATCATGTAAGGGGTTCAGTTCGACATTTCTCACACTCAAATAAAAACAACAATAGAGAAATCAAAGTTCTCTCCATATGTATGTCTACTGTAATTTATGTTTTCCATTTGATGATTATCTGAGCATACAACTAATCATACACAGATTCTTGAAAATAAATTCTTTTTGTTTCCTGAGAGAAAGAACTAGTTCTCATAGCGAGACCGAGGAGCAAACACAGTACGAGGGTTTGTAATTCATTCGAAGCAAACAACGAGAATAGACCAGGAGTGGTACAACCAGGGTTTAGTACAGGCCAAACACCTACAGGCCGAGCGAGAGTTTCCACGATACACTTAATTTGACAGCCATATAAAAATTGCTAGCATAGCTACAGGGTTCGTGTACATTTACACATCATATCTCAAGCAAACTGAAGACGCATAACGGCAGTTCCGGCTACGAAATTCAGAGCAAACAAACAACGAATGTAATTTAGGTAAATCCAAATCTAATATTATTACATTTCCTGGAAGAATTTCCTTCCAAAATTGCAAAGTCCAGTGTATTACAATTATATAACAGAACTATCAAAATAAAAAACCTTGAACACTCATACCATGAGCTATAAACCCTAGGTGAGGGTTTCAACCACAATAATAGATATGTAGACCCTAGAACAATAAAACCCTTGGTGAGGGTTTAGAAAGAAATTACAGTTACAAACAAAAGATTGCAGTCAAGACATAGTGGAAGCCAGAGTTCCGAAGCAACAGAGCATCTCTCACAGAGAGCCATTTGAAAAACAATGTGGGTGACAAACCCATCTAACCCGAAGATGGAGTTAAAGACCGAAACGAAAACTAAAAGACGTTCGAAGAGGAAGAGCCTACCGGACAAGACCGAGACATGTATGGCCAAACCCTCCAATGGCAAACCCTTAACACCTACACAGCCATGATACACAAGTGTTAGCAAATACATTGCAGCAGAAGTGGAAGTATAGAGCTGGAAAGGAAAAACCAAACTGTCGAAATTTCAAACAGTTACCTGAGAGTTTGTAGTAAGGTCAGAGACAGGCATTTCACCAAGAGCACCGACTGACTGTGGAGAACAAGGAGCAATCGAAGTCAAGAACTGTGGAAGGAGACTCATAAGTTGAAATAGAGAAAGAGAAATTACCCGTGTGTTAAGCTGGAAATAGAAGAAAGCCATCGAGTCAAACCTGGAAACAAACAAACATAGAGTTGCCAACCAGAATGAGCAATATCAGTGTGTGAGTTGACATTTGGTGGCTTGTAGAACCCACGGCGGAAAGAAACCAAAACACAACAGAGGTCTTACCCAGGCAACCATAGGACGAGCCACAACTTTCAACGAACCAGGGATTAAAGACTAACACATTCATAGCAAAGAGCAACCAGAGGCGTGCCCAGGACTTGCAGCATAGCTGCCCACCAAGACCTTGCAGAGCACTGTGGAGTAAACCCTCGACGGGCAACAACAAATGACTAAAAAGACCAACGAACAAAGGGAACAAGCATAGGGTTGAGCGGGAGATACAAACTCCAAGGCAAGTACCTTTCATTATTGCTTAATTGAATGCCACATAAATCAAAACCCAAAATATCCGATGTGCATTTCATCCACATGTAATCACCACCCTATGATTTAAATCAACCAAATAAACATTACAAAATCATTCCCATAACGACTGCTTATAAAAGTGTTGGGCTGGTCCCATCAAAGTGGTATCAGAGCAGGTTAAATTGACTGAAGATATGGAAAGAGGAAGGTGAGGTCATGGCAGAGGTGTTTGAAGGATGGCGAAGGAAGGATTGAGAGAGGAGATTCGAATTCTTGTTGCCCGTTTGGAGGCAGTGGAGGCAGGGAGAAGAAGAGACCCAGAGATAGGTGATGATAGTGAAGAGGAAACTGAAGCAGCAGTAGATGGACCAGAAGGTGAGAGCCCAGAAGTGAGATTGTTGAGATCTGTTTTAGTGGCAAGCAGTAAAATCAAGCCAGCACTCCCAACTTATGAAAGCAGCCTGTTTATCGAAGTTTTATTGGATTGGATCAGTGATATGGATAAGTATTTCGAGTGCGAGGAAGTCTGCGAAGACCACAGAGTTAGGTTCGCTGCGACAAAATTTAAGGGACACGCAGCCCTGTGGTGGGATAGTGTCTAGATGGAGAGAAAAAGATTGAACAAGTCGTCGATTAAAACTTGGTCAAGGATGGTGGCCAAGTTAAAGGGTAGATTTCTGTCGAAGGACTATCAAATTGCACTACACAGGCAGGTGCAGAATATGAAACAGAAAGGATTGACGGTAAGGGAGTACATAGAGGAGTTCTAACGAGTGAATTTGTGAGCCGGATATACAGAGGATACTGCAGAAAGAACAACCAGGTATGTAAATGGGTTAATATTAGAAATTTTGGATGAAATCAGTATTTTATCTCCAAAGAACACAGAAGAAGTGTATCAAAGTGCGATGAAAGCTAAAGAGAAAATTACTAGAAGGCAGAATGCTTGAAGAGGACAAGGAGCTGGCAGGGGAAAAGGCCAGTCATATGGCAGAGGGCAGACTACTAGTAATAATGAGGAAGTTAGCAGTTCCAAAACTTTTGGATTAGCGGATAGAGGTGATAATGCGAGAGGCGGTAGGTCATCCCAACGGGGCAGAGGAAATGGCCGAGGAAGAGGGGTTGGTTACCAATGTTATAGGTGCCATAAATGGGGAGACAGATCATTTGAATTTCCAGAAGTAGAACAAGCTAGATAGTGGGGTGCATATGTTACACAACCAGAAGAAGCAGCAACACCTCCCTAAGAAGCAGAAAATGCTCCAGAGATAGGGGAAGCCCTAGTGCTGCACAAGGTATTGTTAAAACTAGTCAAGGAGGTCACTGAATAGACACAATGAAAGTCTTTGTTTAGAATAGTTTGTAAGTCAGGAGGTAAGTGTTGTAAGTTAATTATTGATAGTGGTAGTACTGATAATTTAGTGTCCACAGAGATGGGAGAAAAGTTGGAGTTGAAGTGTATGAAACATCCCAACCCTTACAGAGTTTCATGGCTACAAAAAGGGCATCAGTTTCTGGTGGATGAACAATGCGAGGTGGAGTTTCAAATAGGAAGATATAAGGATAAAGTCATTTGTGACATCATGCTAATGGATGTATGTCACATACTACTAGGCAGGCCTTGGCAGTACGACAGGAAAGTGGTACACGATGGATTGACGAACTATTATAAATTTGTTAAGGATGGAATCAAGCATACGCTTGTGCCCATCAAGGAAGAAGGGACAACAGGGACAAGTGAACCAAGGGCATTGTTGGTTAGTGGAAAACAGTTTCTAAAACAAGTTGAGGACAGTGAGATGGGTTACACAGTTGTAAGGAAAGCAAGGACAGTGTTGTTGCATATAGAGGTATCAGATTTACCTATAGAAATCCAGCAGATGTTGCAGGAGTTTACAGATATAGTAGTGGACGACTTGCCAGACAAATTACCCCCCAAAAGAAGCATAAGTCATCATATCGACTTCATACCTGGAGCCAGTTTTCCAAACAAAGCAGCATACCGAATGAGCCCCAAGGACAATGAAGAGATTAGAAAGTAGGTGCAAGAATTGTTAGACAAGGGATTGATAAGGGAAAGTTTGAGCCCTTGTGCAGTCCCAATGGTTCTCGCCCCAAAAAGGGAGGAGAGTGGCGGATGTGCACCGAATCCAAGGCCATCAACAAAATCACCATCCGGTACAGGTTTCCACTACCACGGATGGATGACACGATAGATTGTTTAAGTGGGGCAACGTATTTCTATAAGATAGACTTGAAGAGTGGGTACCATCAGATTCGGATACGAGAGGGGGACGAATGGAAGACAGCCTTTAAGATGAATGAGGGGTTGTACGAATGGCTGGTCATGCCTTTTGGACTGAGCAATGTGCCCAGTACATTTATGAGATTGACGAATGAGATGCTGAAGGAGTACATTGGAAAATTTGTGATCGTATACCTGGATGACATACTAATTTTCAGCAGGACAAGGGAAGAACACCTTCAACATGTACGGAAGGTGCTGGAAAAATTACAGCAGAATAAACTGTTAATAATTTGAAGAAATGTACCTTCCTGCAGAAGGAATTGGTTTATTTGGGCTTTGTAATAGCAGAAAATTAACTAAAGATGGATTCGAAGAAGGTGGCGGCAATAGTTAACTGGCCATCTCCGAAAAATTTATTTGAGGTACGTAGCTTTCATGGACTAGCGAGTCTTTCACGGAAATTCATAAGGAATTTTAGCAAAATTTGTGCACCAACGTAGGACACCATTAAAAAGGCCAGTCGACCTTTTCGATGGACAGATGCAGTGGAGAGAAGTTTCCAGTTATTAAAAAGGAAGATTACTGAGAGGTCGATCCTGAGATTGCTAGATTTCAAGAAGCTTTTTCAGGTTCGTTGTAATGCTAGCGGTATGGCTATTGGAGCTATACTCAGCCAGGAGGATAAGCCTGTAGCATTTTTCAGCGAAAAGCTGAATGAAATTTGATAGAAATATTCATTGTATGATAAGGAGTTCTATGCTGTTATATAGGCATTAAAACACTAGAGGCATTATCTATTGGGAAACGAGTTTGTGCTGTTCTCAGATAATTCTACACTACAGTATGTAATGTAGAAACACAATTTGAACCAGAAACATGCCAAACGGGTGGAGTATTTGTAGAGTTTCAACTTCGTATTGAAGCATATTAGTGGATAGGCCAATAAGGTGGTGGATGCACTAAGTAGGAGAGCTTTACTTCTGCAAGAAAGTACTGTGCAAGTGTTGGGTTTTGAGCACTTAAAAGGCTTATACCAGAATGATACAGATTTGAAGGAGGCCTACGAGGCATGTTAGAATCCCTTGGTGAGAGATAACAGTCCATGGTTGGACTACAAATTATAGGAGAAACTGTTGTTTAATGGAGGAAAAATTTGTGAGGGAGAATATTATTCAGGAGAAACATAGTGGAGGTCTGGCTAGACATTTTGGCTTGGAGAAGACACTCAAGCAGCTCAGTCATTTCTACTTTTGGCCAAAGATAAGGAGGGATGTACAACGGTTTGTGGCCAGATGTAAAGTGTGCCAGTTGGCGAAGGGTCACAGTCAAAACACGGGACTTTACACATCGTTACTTGTTCCAGGCAGACCGTGGGATTCAGTCAGCTTGGAATTCATCTTAGGTCTACCTAAGACACAGAGAGGTTACGACTCAGTGATGGTAGTGGTGGACAGATTCTCAAAAAATGGAACATTTCATCCCTTGCAGGAAAACCAGTGATGCCACTCACATGGCCCACTTGTTTTTCACAGACATTGTCAGGTTACATGGGTTGCCTAAGTCTATTCTATCAGACAGGGATGTGAAGTTTACAAGACACTTTTGGCGTACCCTATGGAAGAAAATGGATACACAATTGAGTTACATTTCTGCTTATCATCCGCAAACGGATGGACAAACAAAAGTTGTAAACAGGAGTCTAGGAAACCTGTTATGAAGTGTAGTTGGAGAGAATTCACGGATGTGGGATCGAGTGCTGGCACAGGTAGAATTTGCTTATAACGATTCGCCTAACCACAGCATAGGCTTCATCCATTTTCAAATCCTGTACGGCATGCATCCTCGCGGAGTGCATGAACTGCAGGATCTTGAACTACAAGAAAGGTGAAGCGCAGATGGAGAAGATTTCGCTAATGCGATGAGGGATTTGCATGAGGAGGTAAAAATCAAATTATAGGACAACAACCTAAAGTATAAACAACAAGCATATTTGAAAAGAAGGGAAGTACAGTTTAATGTGGGAGATGAAGTCCTCGTGCATTTGCGCAAGGAACGCTTCCCTAAGGGTACATAGAATAAATTAAAGTATAAGAAGATAGGACCCTACAAAGTCCTTCGAAAATTTTTGGCAAATGCCTATGAGATACAGTTGCCACCCAGAAAAGGCATTTCACCTATCTTTAATGTAGCAGACTTGTTTCCCTACATGGATGACCCAGAGGAGAAGGAAGAAGATGGAACAACGCGACCTACACGAAATACCTAGGATGGAGGAGAAGCTTGGATGAGACAGATGCCTTACATTCAGCCTCCCGAGATTGAGTGCATACTCGACACTCAGGTGGCCAAACAAACTCGACGGAAGGAGTATCTACAATACCTGGTGTTACACTAAAAAATGTCACCATGACTATTTACAGTTAGTATGGCTCAATCAACAGTCATGCTACCCTCTTAGGCAAGTCTTATGCCTCTGCTATCCATCTCAAACTCAAAGAAGAGAGAAAGTCTTGTAAAAAATGTGTTTATCTCTGGGGACGCAGGTTCTCTCAAGCCTTACCTGCGGGGACGCTCACAATGTTCACAAAGGCTGCGTCCTTGGACGCTCTGTATGTTAAGGGACAGGTGCGTCCTTCTGTAAAAGGAAAAATGCGCAAGTTTCATCTTAAAAAAGTTACTTGTGGTTACTTCTAGAACTTTCTAGAGGTCGGTTTGATGAAATGGATGCACCTCCAGTTGGTTCATGTATCCCTATTAAGGAGGAACTTATCCCATCAATAAGGGAGCTATCCCACCCAAAGAGGGGGATTATCCCATTGATGGTGGACCTGAATAACCTCTTTACAGCACTATAAATAAAGGCATTGAGCCAGAGGGAGAGGAGGTTGAAGCTATACATTTTCTAAGGGTAAATGCTGCAGGAATTAGGACTCCCATTTAGAAGCTTGTGAGGAGAGATTGTCTTTGCTTGTTCTATTTGGAGGTGGGTGAGCTTTGTCAAAGTAGAGGAAGACTCTTGTGGACCCTGGAAGGAGCTTGCACAACACCAAGGCTCAGGTTGTAATGGTTCCTTTTGATTACCTTTAATGCAAATTGGTCCATTCTTCTCAATAACTTGTTGTTAATGGGTTATTTCATCTACTCCTTGGTCTATGTGTTGAATATGCTTTGTTTTATGTTATAATCAGGTGCTATTTAATTGTTTGACTGTTGGTGATTACAGGTTTTGGAGAAAAGGAGGAGCTCATCCAGATCAACAAAGCTTGGACTTCTACAACAGCGTTTGGACAAAGGTAAGAACAAAACACTTGATTTCTCATATCATAATGTATGTTTAGAGAAGGATAGCTCCAATTTGTTTTGTTTGTCATTAGAATGTCTTAGACTTCTAGGGAGGTCAGTTGTGTCCGCACAAACGACTTTTTCCGCCACGACACCTGGTCAAGTGGAAGAACCATCCTATTGAGGATAGTTTGTGGCTTGATGCCAGGAAGATTGAGCAGACAGGTTCTTAAGTTGAGGAGCTCATGGACTGGAGTCATGATTTTCTTTTGCACGGGAGACTGATGCAGGAGCATCCAACTAAGGCACCATGACCGGGTGTCAGTCTCTGCCAGGTAAAAAAGTTGAGTTTACTTTTATTTGTCTTTATGTTGGTTGACAGAATAGTAGATAGGATTTTTTATTCTATTTTAATTTCCAACTTAGTCAAGGGTAGTTGATTAGTTAAGGTTATTTGTTTGTCTGTTGTTAACAAGTCAGGGATTAATGAATGCCCTATTATTTTAAAAGGGAAAAGACAAATGTATCTTAAGGGAAATCTTGTCATAAGATAGAATGAATGACTAGTAACCAAGTAACTATAAAAGTTTGTAATTGAAAAGAAATTGTACAGTTTCATTAACTGGAACTGGAAACATATAAATGTAACAGGATAAATCATGTAAGGGGTTCAATTCAATATTTCTCGCGCTCAAATAAAAACAACAAAAGAGAAATCAAAGTTCTCTCCATCTGTAAGTCTATTGTAATTTATGTTTTCCGTTTGATGATTATCTGAGCATACAACTAATCATACACAAATTCTTGAAAATAAATTCTTTTTGTTTCCTGAGAGAAAGAACCATTTCTCATAGCAGATACATTGCAGCTGAAGTGGAAGTATAGAGCTGGAAAGGAAAAACCAAACCGTTGAAATTGCAAATAGTTACCTGAGTGTTTGCAGTAAGGCCAGAGACAAGCATTTCACCAACAACATTGACTGATTGTCGAGAACAAGGAGCAATCCAGGTCAAGAACTGTGGAAGGAGACTCATAAGTTGAAACAGAGAAAGATAAATTACCCATGTGTTAAGCCAAAAATGGAAGAAATCCATCGAGCCGAACTTGGAAACAAACAAACATAGAGTTGCCAACCAGAATGAGTAATATTAGTGCGTGAGTTGACATCTGGTGGCTTGTAGAACCCATGATAGAAAGAAACCGAAACACAACAGAGGTCTTACCCAGGCAACCACAGGACGAGCCACAACTGTCAACGAACCAAGGATTAAAGATCAACGCATTCATAGCAAAGAGCAACCAGAGGCGTGCCTAGGACTTGCAGCATAGCTGCCCACCAAGACCTTGTAGAGCACTATGGAGTAAACCCTCGATGGGCAATAGCAAATGACCAAAAATACCAACGAACAAAGGGAACAAGCATAGGGTTGAGCGGGAGATACAAACTCCAAGGCAAGTACCTTTCATTATTTCTTAATTGACTGCCACATAAATCAAAACCCAAAATATCCAATGTGCATTTCATCCACGTATAATCACCACCCTGTGATTTAAATCAACCAAATAAACATTAGAAAATCATTCCCATAACGACCGTTTATAAAAGTGTTGGGCTGGTCCCATCAATAGATAAGTTAAGTAATCAAATAATAATAGGTTAATAGTAAGGAACTTGGGTAATAATATGGATCGTGCCCCGAGTAGGGCTGCGCGAAGGCAGCATCACAGGTTGTGAGGGACTAATATATGCATGTAGCGATGTGCGCGTAGGGTTAAATCGTGGACCGCCAAAGCTCATCAAACATCCCCAGGGTGGGGAAACCTAGTTTTGTCACCCTTCCATACTACTTCGGGTGAGACCTCAGTCCGCACTCTACAGACTATTGCCGAAAGGGCCAATAGTACCCGGATTTGTTTGGTTAAATCACCTCTAAACCTGGGTCAGGCCAATACAAGCCAACACCGATTGTACAAGTTCATTAATATTCCATTAATTAATTTATACACCAATTGTTTATCTTTTGCGAAGTTATTAATGTTTTTCTTGACAAATGAACTTCTTTGTTTCTTTTTTAATTATTCCTAGAATTTTTTTGTGCATCTTATTGAAAAGTTGTGCCCTTGCTTATGTGAGGGTTAGATGATTCCTTCTAGTGTTGTTTTTCAAATGTTTATCCAATTTTATTTACCATCACCTAGATTTCTCCTCTAAAATAAACATATATTCATTCTTACATTATTATTTAGTCTCATTTAATGTACTACTAGAAACATCACAAATGTTTTAATATATTGGATTACATGTGGAAGTTATTAGTGGATCAGACACACAACATAATATGAAAAAAGTAATATAGACACCTAGACAAACATGCATATATAGAAGAAGAAGGATCAGAAAAGTAGTAACATAACCAACAATAAGTATTATTTTATTGTATTATATTAAAGCTAGCACCACTTGTCTATGTTAAATCCATGATCATATCAATTTATCCATTGGTTAAATTGACAAGTATTTATAACTATTCTTAACTACTTTGGGTCAAACAACCTAATATAATTGTTGATTTGACTTTATAGTTGAATTTTGTTCTAATCGATTGATAATTTCCAATGATCAAATGTTAGGTGATCGACTCTCGAAGGATAAACAAATTTCCTCACATAATTTCACCTTTGGAAAATGGAAGTGGATGTATGCATTTTATAGCCAGAATCATGAAAAATACCAATCCCGAAATGATGTAAAGTAAATAATTATGTTAGAACCTCCTTTTGTGCCTAGGTAGTTTTAGGAAATATACTAAGAGAGGGGGGGGGGGGTGGGGGGACGAGAGGGGTTGAATAAATATTTTTAACTCACTTTAAATTTTCATTTTCTTATTCTGAATTATGTATGCTACTATTATTTATGCAGCCAATATATTTACGTGACTTCAGTGAAAGAAAAACAATGTAGATCCAATTAATCAATTCTTCATAAGTTCCATCAAATATTTATCTTCAACCAATGCATTATTAATTTCATTAGACATATAGTATGCAAAAAAGAGAAGAATAAACCATCACACAGAAGAAACACAACAAAACATGATAACACCATGATTTTTAGGTGGAAACCCAATCTGGGAGAAAACCACCATTGTCATCATCTTTGTCTTCTTTATTATTATATAAATAAAATATTCTTACAATATTGTACTAGAAAAAGCGCTTACAAGCATGCAGGAACCCACCTACAGGAGGACACATCCTCCACTTATTATCCATCACCCAATGGAAGGGAGCTCCAACACCGTGATCTCGTTTATTGACTCCTACCAAAAGGGAGCACCTAACCCTTGAAAAAATTACCATATACCACTGGAAGGAAGATTTGACTCCCTCACTAAAGGATGCAATCCTCAAGTCCTCTTCGTGGACCACGTTTCATAATATTTCATACTATGTCCACCTGAATCAAAACATCAAAACTTGTAGGCCACTTTTCATGATATTTTCATAATAGACCCACACCCTTCATTTTTCTCAACCCCAAACTGAATACTGTATCTGAAATTCAATCACAGAATCAACTGAATGACTATATCATTAGAAAACCAATCACTGAACTGAATCTCAATCAACCATTGGAAGTAGATCAAACCAATCCATATAGATATAAACTACCATAACCATATCATACAAACCACTCATAAATAAGGCATACATTATTTAACCATCACAAAAATAAAGTTTTGTCACTACAAACCCTGATCACATTTACTTCAGAATTTATATACTATCCTACAACATACCGATGTATATACACTCTTTCTCTATGTGACACCTACGTATAGATATCAAAATACTGAAGATTAAATTACTGGATCATTGTAACATAGAATCAATCAGTGAACCATACATAGATCATTTTACCAATCACATATCCCCACACTGTAGCATCATTACCAATCAATACTCCATTCTACATTCAACACAATCCTCATCGTCAGACATAGATCATCAGAATAGAGATATCATTGACATACAACAACAAAGAAAGCAGAAGTAATCAAATGTCATCATCAAGGCACACTGCAAACCCTAGAACATATACATGACATTAATGAAACTTTTTAAGTGTATGTACGTGACTACCATGCATAACGATCATGTACAGATATCAACATACTGAATACCATATCTCAGAATATATATGTTACCCTATAGAGATAGATCTACGTATTTATGCGACTATCCGAAGACAAAGCTGCATACATATCTGAAACATTCACTGCAAACATAACTTCACTCTCTGCAACCTTTACTGTAAAAAATACAGACTTATGAATAATTCATTTAGATCACAACATAATTATAAACATATAACTATCATTGTTAGTTACTTAAACATTTTCAATAAGTAAATTAATCAAGCATATATGTCAACATATTTCGTATATTTCAGATCTGAGTCTTCTCCTTTCTCCCTGGTGCTTCCCTATTGCAGATTATATTACACATGAATAAACCATCTACTTTCCCACCTAACATATTGATTTCCATCTTCTTAAATATCATTTTCCTTAGTCAATACATTAGGTAAATCACTTGGTATTGTCGTTAGTATTCTTTCACGGGATCAAAAAACCATTTATTCTCCAATTATTATGGGCCAATACCATGGTAATGACCCCTGGTATCTAGAATTCCCATGGTTCATATTTTTTACGTGACTTTCACTCATAGGACCTATGTATGTACATGACCCTTCTTCATAGGATCCATGTATGGTTTCTCATACTTTACTTTTATCATCCATTTGTCATTGTGTTGTCATTTCTATGTCCGTAACATCTATAGAATCTATACCATTCTGCATTATTTGACCTCAAGTACATATTTATCAATCAGTTTTCCATAAATGACAACAAATTAGCCATAATGGGAACAATCTCCCCCTTTGAACTTGATGGCAACCACTTTGGTGTTTGGACACCACCTGCAAGTACACTTGCAAACACCAAGTCTTCCCTCAAACACACCAAGCTTCTCTCCCCCTTTGACATCAAGCGAAAATGGTTGATCTAGGCCGAATGAAGTGCCTCCCTTGTAGTGTTGATTGTTGTAGTTCTGATCAACTGAAAAGCAATATATTGACCTTGCTCCTCCTGTGCATATGTTGGACCTTCCAAAGATATATCATACAATTAAAAGAATTTATGATTACATCATATACCCAACATATTAGGTTTACATTTTTGACCCATAGTCTACATCAATGTCCCAAAATGGGATTACATACATGAGTTGACTTGATCCCAATAGCCCATATATGAATGAATTTTACAATTATTTACAACATGGGTATTTTTCATGACCTTTACATCAAGAGACATATAAGACACTTACAACCAAAAACAGGGACCTCAACCATGATGTAGCAAGACCATGATAGTCATCATCAACCATCATGCATCTTATAGGAATCTTCAATATAATGATTTGATAGTAGCAACATAGATGTTATAATGACAACAACAAGAACATCCTCATCATCAATAATTAATGTAATATCAAAAAATGTAGCATCAATCATCAACATGTGTCTAATTATGTAATTCTTCCAAGCATCACCAACCAATTTTAGCTGAAGCATATGATTGTTCAGTAGAGATCAATCATCAACTCGTCCCCTTGAATTCATCTCATCAAGGTCAGCATGCTCTCTCTATTTGTAGGAAGAGCCATAATCCTCAAGTAACAAAGACATATCAATCTCTTATATCACAACACCATAAGAAACATCTATAACATATGTGAGAACCAAGAGTACCTCCAACATCACAAGACATAGAATAGAACTAATCGACATCATTATCAACCAACATCTTCAATGAAAAAATGTATCTTCTTTATCAATGTTTAACAAAAATAACTTTTTCAAACGTAGCTCAAGAAATATATAGGAATCATCCATAACTTCACCACATGAAACCCATAGATTATTGACAATATAATGACAACAAAATATAAATCTTCTCATTAATGTCAACAAACAATGAGTGAATCATAAAATAATCATCATCATCCAATGTCAAAAACGACCATAGAATACATATTATCTTCATCAAGTGTATCAAGTGGGATTAAAAACTTCACTAAGTGCATCTCAAGCAATATATAGGCATCATCCATGAATTCACCTCATGCAATCTATGCATCATTGATAACTCATAACATAATGACAACAACATATATATCTTTAGCAATAACAGTTCCAACAATCATACATTAGCAATGATATGTACTCATCATAAACATCATCATGCAATGATGAATGCTTAAGAAATCATAATTCCAACTGCACTATTAGAAGCATAGCAAATGCTCCCCCTGAACTTGTGCCAACTATTCACTATCAAATCTGGTAATATCCACCTCATCAATCAATAAATCCATCAAATAACCATAACAACAATAACATTTTGCAACAACTCATGAAGCATGATGAGACAACATCACTCCTAAGCATCATTTGGGAATTATTAACAGTCTATAGTGAAGTAATATCAGTGCCAGAATTCCAATAACCAAATGATAAAAAAATATGCAAGACTCCACTTGAATCTTTGCTATGGTTTATTCATCAATGAGAAATATACGTGACTGTCTAGATAAAAAATCACATATACACATGAATTTATTTCACAATATCCACATACATAATATAAAATGTTGATTTTTTATAACTACAACTCCCCCTAAATGTAACATGTATGTTCATGTTTACTATTACTTCATCAGATACATTGTTAGTAATATAAACATCATCAAAATATAAAAAACACCATAGGGAATCATCATCTAAATACACATGCATAGCTCCCCTTCATATCACACATCATTGATCTTATGGACCTGATAATCATCACCTACTCTTCATGAGGTTTAGTACCTCTCATTCACTTCTATAGTCACTGCTAGAACAATGCATTAAAGAAAATAAATTGGAGTGGGGACCATATTCTTTTACTCTGAATCTGAAGAAGGGGAACAATACCTTTTATTTATGCCGAAATTCTTTTGTACTAACACATATAATTTGTCTTGATTTTGGTATCCTCTTGTTATAACCTTTACATTTTCTTCATCTATAACTTTTCATTTAGTTGATGTAAGCATAATTATACATGCTTTGTAAGCTAATTTACGTACACTTGGAATATTTTGGTTTAGCCCCTAAACTAACAATTCATTAGCTACTTTTGTATATTTATTAAGCTTGGCTATCTCTTTTGCCAGAACTTTTGCTGGTGCACTATTTTCAAGAATAACCTTACCATCTTTTTATTTTTCTGGAGAGACTCAAACTTGTTCTTATCTCCATACATGTGATGAGAGCATCTGTTGTCTATGCATCATTCATCTTAATCTTCAAGTGAGAACAGAGCAAGGCCACACTTAATTTGTTCTTATTTCTTTTTCTTAATATGAGAAGTGCTTGTTGGCCATGGAATCCCCCCCACAGCATGTTTCAGGGCTCAAAGCCCAAGTTTTGGTCAAATGTATTATAAGACTCAGCGGATTGCGGGCGCAGAGCGCGAGGTATATATTGAGTCATAGGGTTGTCTACCCTAAGTATTGTAATGTAATTAAACTCATGTCGGCCTACCCATGGTCCACAGACCATGGGATTGTATAAATAGAGTGAGGCTCTAAGTTGTAAGGATAGCTAATTAGAGCTAAGAAGGGGATAGATGAATACGAATAGTTCGAGCATAGAGTAAGAGTCTAAGTGCTTTTGGGTTGTAGTAGTTGGAAGAGGCTCTACAGCTGAGTGTGCAGAGGTCTAGTAGAGTCCACAGCTAAGTGTGTGGACCCCTGCAACTAAGTGTGCAGGGCAGTGTTGAGACTATAACCTTGAATGAAGAATAATAAAGAGAAGTTGATTCCAATTTCTGTGCATCTGCTTGTATATTGCATCCTATACATTTATACTGTTTTGTTTATCATACACACTTATATGAATGTTGGATGTACTGTTAATTATCACTAGACCTACACAGATAAGTTAAGTAATAGAATAATAATAGGTTAATAGTAAGGAACTTGGGTAATAATATGGATCGCGCCCTGAATAGGGCTGCGCGAAGGCAGCATAACAGGTTGTGAGGGACTAATAGATGCGCGTAGCAACGTGCACACAAGGTCAAACCGTAGACCGCCAGAGCTCATCAGACATCCTTGGGGTGTGGAAACCTAGTTCTAGAACCCTCCCATACTACCTCGGGTGAGACCTCAGTCTATGCTCCGCAGACTATTGCCGAAAGGGCCAATAGTACCGGGATTTGTTTGGCTAAATCACCTTTGAACTTGGGTCAGGCCCCTACAAGCCAAAAAATGGTTCCATTTCTGAGACACAGGATCTGCATAAGGGATGTCTGATGTCGTGCCGCTGGAATCCAAGAAAGAAAGAAATTGAAGGGTGGTTGGACAAGAAGATTCACGAGTTTGCGGCATAGGAAAACATAAATTCACGAGTATCTAAGGAACAGTGGTTGGAGCGCTACTTGTATACGGAAATCCATGAAATTTTCTTTGCATCCTTTCCTTCTGAGCTGTATGAGTGGATCGTGAAGCTAGTAGACAGTCAGGGAAGGTGTAGGCTTTGAAAACCAATCGTGTGGACTTCGGAATTAGTGCGCAGACTAGAAGTGTCAAGAGATAAGATCGCGTGAGTTGTGGACCATTGGCTCGACTGAATTATAGGAGGATTTATCACTGAGTTCACAGTAGACATGAACGTAATCTATAGTGAGGTTGAGCGACGTTTCCTCAAGGGGCCACGAGGTAAGTATATCAGATCTTTGAACACTTGGATTAAGATGCTATTATGTGAAAAGCGGGTTATATGAATAAATTAATGTTTGGGACTACGCAAAGTGGGAAGATCTACAGAAGCGGAAGTAGTGAAGAATTGGAAACCAGTCCCTCAATTTCCCCCTCGTGGGAAAGTGAGGAAGAGCTCGCGAAACTCTCTTCAAGAAGCGCGATTAGTCTGATAAGGCAAGGAATTCCATGCTTACCACCTCCACCTACACCACCACCCATCTCACCCTGCTCACCTCCATCTCCACCCACCCCACTTTTGCCACCACCACAGTTCAGTATGGCGAGTGCGATCAAACTACTGGTATTCCGAGGAGTAGGGAATGAAGATCCTGACCAATTCTAGTTCGTGGTAGGAGCGGTATGGGAAGCACAAGGAGTCGTGGATGAAAATATCAAAAAGGGAACACTGGTAAGCGTGTTGTAGGATCATGCATTAACATGGTACATCAATCATTCTAATGACCATACAAACACAAGAATCACAGAAATCCAGACTGCACTGAACATGGAATTTAGCAGGCCAAAGTTGGAAAAACAATTAATCATCAAGTCTAAGGAGATCGTGATGCTCTCAGGTGAGACCCCCTAGGATTTGGACCAATGACTGAAGGGTATGATTCAAGAAGCCAACATGATGTTGACAGATGGACATCACCGCACATGGTTTGTAGCATCACTAACACAACACTTAAGGACGACGCTATCACAGCAAAAACTTTCCACCGAGGCCGAAGCCTTGGAGATGGCGATGAGATTGCATGAGACCCCTATACAAGACCCTAGTCTGGGAGTCCAACAAATCCACACACAACTACAAAATCTGTGTCTAGAGATGCAGAGTTTGAAACAGGACAGGACACCTCGGCCAGAGGCACGCGAGGAGGTATGGTTCATAAAATGCAATGGCTAGGGGCATGACAAGGACTACTATCCAGTGTTCACGAATTACCTGGTAGGAGGAGGGTCGATGCCGTTAAGACCTAAGGCACAGGAAGGACCAAGCGTGGCACCTGCATTATTTTGCACGATTTATCAGATAGGAGGAAAACACAATGTGGATAATTGTCATCTATTGCAGAAGTATACACAGACTTCCCGAGCCCTTGACCCAAATTCAGGAATGGTGCGTGCTGGATTTCAGGGGTGCAGTCGAGGTCGAGGTGGAATGAGACCAGGAAGGGGTCACAGACAACTAATTTGTTACAATTGTGGAGGTCTAGGGCACTATGCCCGCAATTGTATAAACCTGACAAGGAAATCATGTTTGTATTGTACTGAGTTTGACCATGAGGTAGAAGACTGCCCTACATTGATAGCGAGACTGTGTGAAAAAGGGGTACTTCATCCCCCTTCGACTCATAATTTGTAGATGATGAGGTTTGAGCCGCGTGAAGAAGACCCGAATGTAAACATGATGCTCAAGAGCTGTATGACCATTGGTAATGATAAAGGTAAGAAATCATAAGAAGGTGTGTGGGTTCACAAGGCTCCTACAAAGGAACCTGAATTTGATTTAGAACGTGGGAAGGAGACATTCATGGAAGCTAAGAAGTACTTCATGGAGGCCTCCACTTCAGGTATTAAGGATCAACTAGAACCAGGCTGGATGGATCCTTTAATGCTCACTACCTTTCTGGAGACATGCATGAAACTGCTACGCTATAGCAAGGCAGTAAAAGGACTACAAGAACTTATCACTAGGTGCACAGGGTTAGGAGAACCATGCATGGTTTGGAAACTTGGAAAGCATGCATTATGCACAGGAAGGGAAATGAGGTTGACTATGCAAATCAATGAGTATGAAATAGATCAGTAATCCTGGATCTCAGATCTGACGTGAATGTACTACCAAAACAAACGTGGGAATGCATGGGAAGGCCCGTGCTACAGTGGTCTCCTATTCAGTTACAAATGGCGAACCAACAGAAGATCTTGCCCATGGAAAGATTGCAAGGGGTGATAGTAGATATTGAAGGTGCGAGCGCGCATGCGGATTTTGAAGTGATAGAGATTTTCGATGACAGTAATCCCTATCATGGGCTACTAGGAATAGACTGGGCCACTGATATGAATGGAGTCATAAATCTCAAGAAGTGCAAAATGATCTTTGAAAAAAAATCACTACGCATAGTAGTACCGCTAGATCCAGCCGAAGGAGCGCGATACACTGAACCGGTGCGCAACAATGATAGTGATGACAAGCTCTATTGTATTTACAATATAACCATGCAAGAAGAGGATTGGGTGAATCTGACTATTGATGGAAGGATTTTCTGGGAGTGCGGAAGTTCCTGCACTTCAGATTCAGATGAAGAAATAGAGCGATGGCAGAATCGGCTGCACGAAGTAACAACGCTTAATTTCAACATGATGGTTAGATCACTGCACTACATGACAATAGAGGCAAGCGATCTACCTACATATGATAGGTTGACAATGGTGGATGAATTCCTGAACAAATTTGAAAGCGCAGTACCAGAATAACAGCGGTTTGATGTTCTAAAGTGGGCACTACGCGCAATGCTCACACGATGGTGGGGTACGCATCAAGGAAGTTTTGAGGACTAGTGCGGATGAAAAAGAATGATGTGCCTATGATTTTGGAAACCATAAATATGGCTAGTAGACAAATATGACAGACGAGATGATCCACACACACACCTCGCTAAATGGACTAAGGTTTACAGGGAAGAGACACAGCCTGAATGGGTACATTTAGTCCATCATACCGTGGATGTCATACCCATGAATTGGTATATTGTGACAGAGCTCTGTCGTGCTACGAGTGAATGGGATGTCTTGCACGAGGGATTTCTATTAAATTTTAGGTTTGAAGATCGTTCGTCAGATACTGTTGATGATGCACTACAGGTAGTAAAAATAACTATCTTCAAAATACCCCAGGAACCAATGGAAGTACTTCAGCCAGAATGGGTGACACAGTTGAGCTACATGCTAGAGTGCTACAACATAAATGTTGAAGAGGATGATGAGGACCCACGAAATGTTAACATTTCATAAATGGAAGGCTGTCGCGAGATCCAAGGACCATCAGTTGAAGACCCCGACATCACCATGCTACTAAAGACAAAGAATGTAAACATTGGAACAGAGGCGGAGCCGAACTACGCAATGCTTGGGGACTATTGGGACGATGCCATGGTGGATAAGGTCGCTGAGTTACTCTGCGAATACCAAGACTTGTTCCTGACCAAAATAATGGACTTAAAATGGATCATTAGCGACTTAGGGATGATGAAGATCACCTTGAAACCCGACGTGAAGCCAGTTGAGCACCAGCCTTACTGCTTGAATCCGAAGTATAAAGAAAAGGTCCATGAAAAATTAGACAAAGTGCTCACAGCCAGAATTATTGAACTAGTGGAATAATCTGACTGGGTGAGTCCTATGGTAGTACAGGAGAAAAAATAGAAGGGCGAAATAAGAATATGCATGGACCTCAGGAAGCTCAATGATGCTTGTTTACACGATCCATTCTCGACTCCATTCAAATATGAAGTATTGGAGAATGTTGGTAATTAGGAAGCATACTCATTCACGGATGGGTTCTCAGGGTACCATCAGATGAAGATTGCGCCGGAAGATAGGAGAAAAACGACCTTCACAACAGAATGGGGCTGCTTTAAATACATCGTTATGCCGTTGGACTGAGAACGCACCAGTTATTTTTTCGCACATCATTATGGCTGCATTCAAGTAATACATCCACAAGTTCTTGGAGGCCTATCTAGATGATTGGATTGTCTTTGGATTAGTTAAGCACCATGTAGCAAGCTTACGCTTGATGCTGAATACTTGCCGCTGACAACAGATTGCGCTAAACCTTAAGAAGTGCACATTCCTCGTTCCCTTTGGAAACCTGCTGGGACATGTGGTCTACAAATAAGGACTGATGGTGGACCCTATGAAGATTTTCATTATTCTAAATTTGGAAGCATCGCAAAGTGTTAAATAACTACGTGCTACTTTGGGACACACTGGATACTATAGGAAGTTCGTCAAAAGTTATGCCCAAATAACAGCACTGATGGAAAAGCTATTGAAAAACGATGTTACATATTGCTGGAATGATGATTACATGAAGAGTTTGGATGTCCTAAAGGGGAAACTGGCCTCCACTCCAATCCTGGTCTTCCAAAAATGGGATGTGGAATTTCATGTACATGTTGATGTGTCGTGTATTGCACTAGGATCCGTACTCACACAGGAGGGCGCGTAGGGCATGGATAACCCGATCGTGTTTGCAAGTTAGATATTTTCCAAAGTAGAAAAGAACTATTCTACCACCGAGCGTGAGGGGTTGACAATGGTGTACACACTCCAAAAATACCGACACTATTTACTTGAAGGACATTTCAAGATGTATACCGACCATTCCGCGTTGACATACCTGGTGAATAAGCCTGTGTTGGGGGAGCGCATATGTAGATGGCTCTTACTATTTTAATAATATGATTTTTAGGTCATAGTCAAGCTGGGATGCCTAAACATAGGACCAGATCACTTGTCAAAAATTAATACGGGCGAGGAACCAACGAATTTGGAGGAGGGACTACCTGATGCACAACTCTTTTCAGTGTGCATCATGGATGAACACTTCGAAGATATAATCCATCTTCTAACAACAGGAACTGCGCCAAAGGAATACTCAGTCCAACAGAAGAAGTAATTGGTGGTGCGCGCGGTCAATTTTTCTATCATTGTGGGGCACCTCTAAAAAATGGGCAACGATGAGATATTGCGAAGATATGTACCTGAATTTGAACGAGGTTAGATCCTCATGGAAGCACATGGGGGCATTGCAGGAGGACACTATGTAGGTAGCGCGACCGCATAAAAGATCCTTTGCGCATGGTTATGGTGGCCAACCCTGCACCAAGATTCGAAAGCGCATTGTAAGGCCTGCGATATATGTCAAAGGACTGGAAAACCATCATGAAGGGATGAGATGCCATTAAATCCACAAATGACACTGTAGCCATTTGAAAAATGGGCAATCGACTTTGTGGGACTGATCAAACCTCAGGGAAAGACGTGCGCACAATACATCATCACCGCGATGGAGTTCCTGACATGATGGGCAGAAGCGGAGCCAGTCAAAGACTGCACAGCCGCTACGGCCATGAATTTTTTGTTCAAAAACATGTTGACATGATTTGGCTGTCCAAAAATCTTAATGAGTGATCATGGAACACATTTCCTAATTGAAACCATCAACACACTCATAGAAGAGTTCCAGGTGTATCATTGGAAAAGTACACCGTACCACCCACAAGCTAATGGGACAATAGAGGAATTCAACAAAATATTAGAGACTGAGCTGACCAAAGTATGTAAGAACAGTGAAACGACTGGGACCTGTGCATACCTGCCGTATTATGGGCTTACAGGACAACGTGCAAGAAATTAATGGGACAGGAACCTTTCCAGTTAGTCCATGGCACGGAAGCTGTCATACCAATGGAATACATCGTACCTAGTCTGTGAATAGCAGCGCTCACAAGCATGATGGACTGTGAAACCTTGGAAGAAAGGCTCGTGCAATTAGAAGAATGCAAGGAAGAATGGTTTTTGGCTGGATTTCTTCAGCAAGTACAAAAACAGCGTGAAAAAGCCTGGCACAACTGCCATATCAAGTTGTGCACCTTCAAGGTAAATGACTTAGTGTTGTTGTATGACAGTAAGTTTGAAAAATTTCCGAGAAAGTTCAGAATGCACTGGTTGGGACCATACATTGTTAAGGAGCTCATAGACGAAGGCGTGGTCCAGCAGGCAAAACTAAATGGAGAACCCTTCCCAGGCAAAGTAAACGGTAGTCGCTTGAAGCCCTACATGGTGGATCGACTATCTTACTAATCGGCTGAAGCATAGTCTTTGCGACCCGAGGAGCCAGACAAGGGCGCGGGACTATAAACACACGCAACAAATGTTGGTACCAAGGTAAGGACACAATTCAGACACAGATGATTCAGAAGAAAGAATGCAGCAGCTACAGTAGGCAGAAGCTCAGTGCGCTACCGACATTCAAGCCATTCGGGACTAGTTGGAGGGACTCCACGCCAAGATCATCGTGCCAACTGAGTGACTTGGGGACAAGTCATGATGTTTGTGTTGGGGGCCTATTGGGCATGGAACCCCCCCACAGCATGGTTTGGGGCTCAAATCCCATGTTTTGGTCAAATGTATTGTAAGACTCCGCGAATTGAGGGCGCGGAGCGCGAGGTATAGGTTGAGTTATAGGGTTGTCTGCCCTAAGTATTGTAATGTAATGTAATGTCATGTCAGCCTACCCATGGTCCATGAACCATGGGATTGTATAAATAGAGATAGGCTCTAAGTTGTAAGGATAGCTAATTAGAGATGACAAGGGGATAGATGAATACGAATGGTTCGAGCATAGAGTAAGAGTCTAAGTGATTTTCGGTTGTAGTAGTAAGAAGAGGCTTTGCAGCGGAGTGCACAGAGGCCTAGTAGAGTCCGCAGCTGAGTGCGCGGACCCCTGTAGCTGAGTGCACATAGTAGTTTCGAGACTGTAACCTTGAACGAAGAATAATAAAGAGAAGTTGATTCCAACTTCCGTGCATCCGCTTGTATATTGCATTCTATACATTTATATTGTTTTGTTTATCGCGCGCACTTATATGAATGCTGGATATACTATTAATTATCACTAGACCTACACATATAATTTAATTAATCAGATAATAATAGGTTAATAGTAAGGAATTTGGGTAATAATACGGATTGCGCCCCGAATAGGGTTGCGCAAAGGCAACATCACATGTTGCGAGGGACTAATAGATGCGCGTAGCAACGTGCATGCAGGGTCAAACCGCGTACCACCATAGCTCATCAGACATCCCCAGGGTGTGGAAACTTGGTTCTAGCACCCTCCCATACTACTTTTGATGAGACCTTAGTCCACGCTCCATGGACTGTTGCCGAAAGGGCCAATAGTACTACGATTTGTTTGGCTAAATCACCTTTGAACCTGGGTCAGGCCCCTACAAGCCAACAGTGCTGGTGGATTCATCTTTCTACAGTCTTTTGGTAACAATATTCTTGTCTAGTTGCTTGCCATGTTGTTTGAGGAGATCCATTGACTTGTTCCTGCATTATTTTTCTACATGCCCAAAGTTGTTACAAGTATAACATCTTACATGACCAGAAAAGGGAGCAGAGGAATCATAATATTTTTGTTTCATATTCCCCCTATTGCAATCAATAACTTTGTGACAAAATATGTTGCAAGAAAAACAATATCCCTTAAAGAAATTTTAGTACCTAGGAGCTAATGGTCCTCTTGTGAAGTGATTATTTGCTTGAGATCAAAATAATTTTCTTCTACAATTCACTACAATATGTCCATAGTTTTGATATATAAAAAATTCAACATCATTTATCAGAGGAGAGAATTAATTAATGTTTCTATTATTGGGAGTAAATTATTTCCTTTGAAATTTCATCTCCCTTGGGTGTTGATAAGGTTGAATTCTTATCTCTTTATCAAGAATTTAATATTTTTCATTTTTATCCTTCAATTTCCTTGCACAAGTCTGTGAACTAGATCCTCCTTTTACTGTTTCATGAAAGCCAAGACCAGAACTAATGGAGGGAGACCTTTGACAACTAAGAATGTTATAAAAAATATTAGTATTATCTTGAAATCTCAAATCTTTATCTCTTTCTTCTAATTTGTCTTTTAGAATGTTTACCTCAACCTTAAGCTTTTGGGACTATTCTTCCTTCTCCAGATATTGCTTCCTCATTCCTTCTTCAACCTTACTTCCTTCTTCCACTTGCAACAATGTAAACTTTGAAACGGGAACTATAAACTCAAAACGGGAACTCTGGCCCAAAAACCCCAAAAAAACCACAAAAACAGTGCTCAAAACAAAAAGTGTGTATACTGGAACGATGTTTTTTTTTTTAGGTGTCAATTTTGCGGCTGTTTTAAAAATGGCAGTGACTACGAAATTTTCTATGAAATTTTCCTGCAAAATATAGCTTCAGAACGAAAGTGTTGATACTAGAATAATGATTTTTTTTTTTAGGTGTCAATTTTGCGGATGTTTTAAAAATGGCAGTGACTACGAAATTTTCCTGCAAAATATAGCTTCAGAACGAAAGTGTTGATACTGGAATAATGATTTTTTTTTAGGGTCAATTTTCATACTTTTTAAAAAATGCTAATAAAACCAATTTTTTATGTCTCAAACAAAGTTAAATTTTAAGGAAAAAACACATTAATGTTTCTGGTAGAATATCATTTTGGGCCGCCCCCTCCCCCCGCCCGCCCCCCCGCCCGGGCAGCCCCACCCCCCTCCCTCCCCCTCCCCCCGCCCCCCCCGCCGGGCCGCCCCACCCCCCTCCCCCTCCCCCTCCCGGCCCACCCCACCCTCCCTCGCCACCCCCGGGCCGCCCCGCCCCGCCCGACCCGGCGGCGGGTCGATTCCCGGAATCAAGATGCAAGTTTGTGTATCATGCAAGATGCAAGAGACATGCCCAAAGTATTTATCATATAACATGAACCAACGTCAAAACAATGGGTAGAGGAATAGGTCATTTGATAGAGAAATCTAGGTTGATAGGGATAGGTCATATGATAGAGAAGCCTACGTTGATAAATGTCGACCAAAAAGAAAGAAGAAGAAGAGGAGGATAGACACACTTAATTGGAACTTTACTTTGTTGATTGGATTTTTATAATTAAAGAAAGGTGAAAAGAAGTAAAAAATAGCAATGACATGTTGGTAGTGTGTGATTGTGGTTGGCTATTGTTGGTAGTTTGTGATTGTGGTTGGCTATTGTATTCTTACCCATTGTTCTACATTGGATTGAGGGATTAGAGAGCAAAGGTTTGAAGTGAACTCTTGATTTAGTAAAGAGGCACCAAATAAATTTTCAATTTGAATAAATACAATTTCATTGATTAATGTTGTTACAAACCTATTTTAAAATTAAATAATAAAATTAACAATTTATTCAAGTGTTATGTATAAATGGAAAACACATTCATGAAATTACATTTATATCATAAAAACAAAAAGTAGTATCTTGTTTCCTTAGGCACCAAAACACTTATCTCGTGATACATCTCACATCACCAAAATTATAAAAATTAACTATATTATAACTTTATTATTAATATTATTATTATTGTAACAATAATTAAATTTGACCCATTAATATTCAGATTCAATTCTTATATATTAAGTTTCTTAATAGAAATATTGTTTCAATAATTTCTAAAAAACTAAAATATATATATGGTTTACAGAGACAGCATTGTTGAAGCTTAGGAAGATAATTGCGGCGAACATGGATCCCATTGCATTCCATAAATCTTGCTGGCTGTGTCTGTAAAAAAATTACAACCACACATACATGAGTTTCTACCTATGTCCGCGACCTATGTAATTATTTAATCTCTGGTCTCACATTGACTAATGAGAGGGCGTGAGGAATCATGAATGCACTTTTAACTTTTGAATTAAACAAAGAATAAAGCAAAAGTTACTCTGTTTGTCAACAAAAAAAATTCGAAACACAAGTTGGACTAAAATAGTGAAAGAAAGCAGGTGAATTTGTGGCGAAACATAAATGTAAACTGTGTCTGCCATGTGATGGGACGGGAATCATTGTCGGACGTCCATTGAATATTAAATTGATGGTTAGCTGGAGTGAGGCCTTAGAGACGGCCATGCATTGGCAGGAGGATTACACTTCTCTGTCATGTATTTATAGACGATGCCTCCCTTGTCATGTGTGCGCGACATATTTCATCTGCAAGTGCGAATTAGCCAGACAGGGTTTCGGCAATAGCTTTCCTTCTCCAATATTTAGAAATCGTCCATCATCATTAACCACCTGACAATCCACTGATAACCTATTTAGGGCATAAAATTATCACTCCTCTCATACCATTGCCATTATCATTGCCGATGAAAATGAAAGCCCTTGCGTCTGCTTTTGTAGTTGTTGTTGTTAACTTATTCGTGACGACATTGTTGTTTAATGGGGTCTCCGCAACACTAAGGCAAAGACAGATGATTACGGATAAAGGCGTTAATGTTCAAGGTGGCCAACCCAACAACCCGCTGCGCAGCGCGGTCGATTCCGGGAATCGACCCGCCGCCGGGTCGGGCGGGGCGGGGCGGCCCAGGGGTGGCGCTGCGCGGCGGCGCCGCCGCGGAGCGCCACCCCCGGGCCGCTCCGCCCCGCCCGACCCGGCGGCGGGTCGATTCCCGGAATCGACCCGCTGCCGGGTAGGGCGGGGCGGGGCGGCCCGGGGGTGGCGCTGCGCAGCGGCGGCGCCGCGCAGCGCCACCCCCGGGCCGCCCCGCCCCGCCCGACCCTGCAGCGGGTTGTTGGGTTGGCCACCCACCTTAAACATTAATGCCTTTATCCGTAATCATCTGTCTTTGCCTTAGTGTGGCGGAGACCCCATTAAACAACAATGTCGTCACGAATAAGTTAACAGCAACAACTACAAAAGCAGACGCAGGGGCTTTCATTTTCATCGGCAATGATAATGGCAATGGTATGAGAGGAGTGATAATTTTATGCCCTAAATAGGTTATCAGTGGATTGTCAGGTGGTTAATGATGATGGACGATTTCTAAATATTGGAGAAGGAAAGCTATTGCCGAAACCCTGTCTGGCTAATTCGCACTTGCAGATGAAATATGTCGCGCACACATGACAAGGGAGGCATCGTCTATAAATACATGACAGAGAAGTGTAATCCTCCTACCAATGCATGGCCGTCTCTAAGGACTCATTCTAGCTAACCATCAATTTCATATTCAATGAACGTCCGACAATGATTCCCGTGCCATCACATGGCAGACACAGTTTACATTTAGGTCTCGCCACAAATTCACTTGCTTTCTTTCGCTATTTTAGTCCAACCTGTGTTTCGAATTTTTTTCGTTGACAAACAGAGTAAATTTTGCTTTATTCAAAAGTTCAAAGTGCATTCATGATTCCTAACGCACTGTCATTAGTCAATGTGAGACCAGAGATTAAATAATTACATAGGTCGCGGCCATAGATAGAAACTCATGTATGTGTGGTTGTAATTTTTTTACAGACACAGCCAGCAAGATTTATGGAATGCAATGGGATCCATGTTCGCCGCAATTATCTTCCTAAGCTTCAGCAATGCTGTCTCTGTACAGCCAGTGGTCGAAGTCAAAAGAACGGCCTTCTACAGAGAAAAAGCAACAGGAATGTACTCTCCTCTGCCCTATGCCCTTGCGCAGGTAAACACTCTTGTAAATGTGATCAAGATCGTAGATTCACGAATAATACTTATATATATATATCTATATATATATATATATATATATATATATATATATATATATCTTAAAAATAAAACTAAATTGTAAATTTATCAATATTTTCAAAATATGACTGAACACACTAGTAAATAAAATCAATATAATAGACACCATTAAATCTATTTAACTTCTTCAGTATCTTTTAGAATATTTTGAAATCTAGCACAATGCTTTTCTCTAATGGTAAAATGAAATATCTTGTTCAGTGGATGGTGAAATCATGTTTTTGTTGTTAAGATTTTGATCGAAGTACCATACGTATTTGTGCAAGCGATAGTGTATGGCCTCATCGTTTATGCATTGATCGACTTTTGGTGGACAACGGCCAAATTCTTTTGGAACTCCCGCCGCAGTCATGGGGCGGGAGTTGCAGATTTCCATGACCTTTGCCTCACAAAGCAGGTTGCGCACAGAGAATTTGGAATAAATTGCCTCGATCTCGTTCTCGTTCTCAGCTCTATCTTATGAAAAAAGAAGCTATCCGTTCAAAACGGTTTAAGATTTAAAATGTATTCAAGGTAACGTTCGTTCTTCTAGAAGATTATTTCCGCTGGTCACGAGCATGAAAATTGGTGAGCAATGAATTATACACATGGTAACACCGTTTTATCCGCTGTTACAAGCAAGGGATGTGCTTGGCCATTTGTTGTTCTATATTGTTCTTTGCCATAATATCCTTGATTCCAGAGACTTTCCTTCGTCCTACTGATAGCAATGAACACCATCGATGCGTAAACAGTTGGATAACCAATTAAGATACAAGATCACCAGTGATCAGGTTTGTATTCAAAAGAAATATATTTATTATTTATTTATGTGTGTTTAAGGTTCACAGAACATGAGCTATATAATAAGCCTTAGTTGTAGGTTCAAAGATGGCAAGCGAGTGTTCTTTTACGACTATCTCAATTCGGATTATGTACTTTTTAATAATATTTAGGATTGTGCTAATTATTTTATTATTATAACATATGTTTTGTTTGTTTTTTTATTAAATTATGAATTTTTATTTTTATTTTTATAATGCTTTTGCACCAATATGGATTGTTATTAGAGCTTTTGTATTAATATGTCGTTAATTTTATGACTTTTGTCTTCAGAAGTATTAAATAGTTAACATCTACATGTATTTTTCTTAATTTTATATTTTTTTGTTTTTTTCAATTTTACATTTTTTTCATATAAGTTGGTGCTTCTTGTAAGGTTTATTTTTATATATCTTTTTAATATTCTTGTAAATTTTATTTTTATATATATTTTTAATATTTTTCAATTTGAAAGTGCCACATTTTTTTTTAAGGCATCAATAGTCATTTTAGTGTTCATAAAACATCATAATAGCATCATTATGTTTTGTCGCACCTATTATTGTTACATAGTTGCACATTATTTTTAAGTAACTTATTATAATCAATCTTGTCATTTTATCTTCCTTGTTTCTAATAAATATATCATTTTGCATTTAAGTAATATAATTTAGCATTAGATTTTATACTATGTTAATATTATGAATCATGATTTAGAGGTATTGAAATTATAGTTAGGTTATGAAAACTTTCGAGCATGGCACCTCAAATCTATTACAACATTATTTAAGAGGAAATCATATCAATAGGCATACTTATGAAAGAGAGATAAAAGGTAAACATATGAACAAGAGAGAAATGGGTTCTATAAGTTAAAAAGTTTATCACAATATCAAAATATGATGTTACGAATGATGTATGAATTGTTTATTTATACACAGATTATGACATGGGGTAGCATCTTCCTGCATGGAGTATGGGCCCACTTAAATTCTTCTGTGAACCTTACAAACCCCAGACAAATGTGATGACCGAAATGAAATTATTTCTTTTATGAATGATTTTCAAAGGAATCAATGGCACATTTAGGACATTTTGATTCATCTTCAAAGGAGAGAGCACAACTGTGATTTTCGCATTGATTTTTAAGTTAATTATTATTTTTTGAAAAAAAAAGTTGTTATTATTATTTTTTTGACATGAAATTCATAAAAAAAACTATTATTTGACCATTTTTAGTTAATATTTTTGTATAAAAATTGTGATTTTGACATGTTAATTCTAGCAAAAAATTATCAAAACGTTTAGTTTTTTTGTTATATTTATGTTAAAAATGGTTATTTTTATGTCCATTGTTAAAAAATGTTGTTTTTTAGAAACAATTATTTCATGTGGATTGAAAAATTAATTAAGGATGTCTAAATATGTAGATTATCTAAAATTAAAACTATCGACTTTCTAATTTAAAAATGCAAAACAATAAAAAGGCCACTAAAAAAAAAAAAATTAAGATAGAGAACAAGAAAATATGAATACAATGACGACTTCAAAAACTATCAAATTTAGAAAATAATTTTTTACATTTCACACACTAGAAAATTTAAAGTCAAAAAATAGGTCTTTTAAAAAAAGGGTGTGATGCAGAATACTCACTTTTTAAAATCAGGATGAAAATCACTACCATTCACTACCATTCTAAAACTTAATGCACATGAAAAAAATTAAAGTTCCAAAAACCATGTTCTAAGAAAAACATGTGTATTCTGCATCACCACTTTTGAAAATCGGGTCATTTTTTTGCCACCTCTACAAAACGGGTAACAGTATCAGTTCCCGTTTCAAAGTTTACATTGTTTTGCTCTTTAATTTGGTAATATCTTCCTTTAGCCCAACCTCTTATTCTTCAAATACTTGAAGTAGATCTTCATTTCTCTTGTTTGACTTTTCAAGATCCGATCTTAGAGAGACAATCTCAACATCAAGTTATTCACAATATTATTTAGACTCTAAGCCAACATTTACCAATTTAACATGATCATTATTACCATATTCATGCAACTTATTCTTAAGATTGTTAATCCTCTTCAAAGCAGAAACAAGTTTTCTTCTAAGATTAAGTTCCTTTTCTAACCCATCTTCTTCTGAATGAATAACTCCATATGACATAGCAAAGGTTGTTTAATTATCATACTCATCCTCTAAAACAAGATTACCTACTGTTTTTTGTGATGAACAATCTCCCTTTTTTTTTCATTCATGGATTTCATGCAGATTATCCCACACTTCCTTTGCAGTTGCATAATGCATAACCTTATCTAGTGTTGAATAATGTATGTTTCCAAAGATTTCATTAGTTCCTGATTATTCTTTTGTAATTCTTCACTTGATGGGGTATATTTAGTGCAACCATTACATACATAGTTCCAAAAATGAAATCCAAGGTCCGTTAACTTAACCTTCATCTTTAATTTCCATTCTTGATAGTTAGTATCATTAAGTATTGGCATAGTCTCTTACCAACATGCATAAACCCACCTATAGGAGGCTACAACCTACACTCATTCTCCATCACCCACTGGAAGGGAGCTCCAACCTCCCGATTTCGTTTACTAGCTCCTACCAAGGGAGAACCTACCCCTTAAAAACATTTACTGGCTAGAACTGGAAGGAATCTATGACTCCCTTACTGAAGGATCCAATACTCAGCTCCTCTTCATGGACCATGTTTCATAATATTTCATACTGGATCCACCTAACTCAAAAAATCAAAACCTGTAGGCCACGTTTCATCATATTTTCATACTGGATCCAGTGACCCTTCATTATGCTCAATACGAAACTGAATACTGAATATGAACTTAAATCACAGAACCTAGTGAATCATTGTATCATTAGAAAACCGGCCACTGAATTACATTTCAATCAACCATTGCAACTAGATCAAACCAGTCCATAACAGATATAAACTATCATAAACAAATCATATGAACCACTCATAAATAAGGCATACATTGTTTAAAATAATATGAACAAAGTGTTGTCATTACAAACCTGTTGAAGGTGCTGGACCCACCAACATGTCAGTGGATCTCCCCAGTAAGAAGTCCCAATTAGACCTCAGACTGTTTGGTGTAGGAGTCCCAGCAGTGGGTCATATACTGACTCCATGATCGCAATTTCACACAGAGGTAAGTAAGATGTCCTTGTTGGTAGCAAGGGTGTGACATCTGCATCAATTCAAGGAAGGTGCATGAACGGTTCTAACACACGGCAAGTGAGTGAGTACGCCCCTTGGAAACCTGTGATATCACGTGGCTTGGAAGGGAACACATGAGTGAAGATGCATCACAAACTAGAAAGAATGTTAGGACACAGTCCAAAGTGATGGTTAAACCAATCAACACATTTTAGTTAGATTCATACACACTTATACAAAATAGTCCATACATGCATGTGTAAGAGAACAAATACATATATCATTTAGAGTAAACAATATAGATGGAATACAATATGAAATATGCATGAAACATGTTGGATCTGTTATATTAATAAGTGTAAGTTCCAGTCATACAATACATCCATGTCCAACCACTAGTTTCGATAGCAGAACGTTACAGTGACAACGCCTTCTCCTCCAAAGAGATATACTAGCTCTGCACAGAGGAGAAGACAAGGCTCGTTACAATCCTGTCCAAGATTTCTCTAAGATAATCCTATTGGAAACTTGGCTGACCAAAAGCCTCTACAATGAGTTATGAGGGACTATATATAGCAAAGGGTGGGGTGGCCCTTGACATTCCCCTTTGCGAAATTTCATCTACCCTCATGAGCCCTCATCTACTCTATGACTGTTACATCCAAATATCGACACTTGAACTTACAGTTGACAAGAAATTACATACAATCTTCACATGTACCCATGTGAGAGAAAATAGGCTTGAGAAAGTCATGCAAGACATCATTATGAATCAGACAACTGTGACATGACCACCTCTCCCACATCCTCATGATGGTTGACAGTAGCGAAGTGATGCCAAGATCGGTAGTCTGCTATGGTGTTCGTGTACTCTAAGGTGACATCTTTATCGAAACAAAATATTTCCTCCATAGAATTCAGGTACACTGCTCGAGCTCCTGTATTCAACTCACCTAATAACATGCTCATCATTGTCTTGAGTGTGGCCAGACCAACAACATACTTGTGCATGGTGTTTGCACTGATCACTAAGTCTGGGTTGGTGGCTATGCACATCAACTTGTTAAAGTATGAGTTAAGCTCAAGTCGGACCTATACCTTTTTCTTCACCTGGGTGAGTGTCCCAATAGATGGGATCGCATGTGCACACACAACAACATCCCTACTCCTCAATACTCGTGCATGCGAAGCTTGTAGACTAGTGATGAGCTGTAGGAGATCTTCATAGTTTCGGATCTGACTCTAGATGCGTGCCTTCATCTCGACTACTCTGGGCTTCATCATCTTAGGCAAGTGTAGTGGGGCTCCCTTGTATCTCATTGTCCATGTTTGCATGTAATCAACAATAGCATGCATGTACAACAAGACACGTTCTCTCCTAGCACATCAATGTTGCCAACCGTTGAGATGGACAACTACCTTATTCATGGTACCAAACATGGAATACAACGCCTGCATGACTGTGTCAAGGGATAATACTTCATCTAATATTTCCTTCTTCAACTCTGCTCGGGCAGATGCTATAACCAATTCTCCTTCTTGCTTGGCCTTCTGTAATTCCTTAGCGATTTTCTCGTTCTCAACTATCAGGAATTGAACACTCAAGCTAGTGGTTTCATCATATGCTCTAGTAGAATCAACTAATGCTAATGGATGTTAGCACACGTTAGGCATGATCACTCATTCCTCAAACTGTGTAGGAGAAGTGTGATTTTCCAGAGTCGACACTCTCTGAGACTGCACAACTTTATGTTGGTACTCATTGAATGAGATTTTGTGTATTTCTCCCTCCAGATTGTCTCCAAGGATCTTAGTGTCTCCTTGGTCACTTAGGACTTGCTCCACTTATGGATTTGGTGAGGTTGGTGGATTCACCTCTTAATGGTGAGGCATGAGGTTGATGTCTTGCTCTAACTCTTGTTGCTCCATGTCCATATCCATATGGTCAAGTGCTTGTTCAATCTCTTGAGCAAAGTCCCGCTCCTGCGATTGTTCAACCTATCTGCATGATGGTAGTTGTTCGGATGAGTCAACTACTTGTACGGGCGCAGTTTCATGTGTTTGTACATGTTTCGCCCCTGGCTATACCTATTCCTGCTACACTTCCTTCTCCTATTTATAGCTCCTGTTCCTTCCAGAGTTGCTCCTTCAACTCATGCAAATCCTTCTCTATTTCCTCCATTCTCTATTTTTCTCTTTGCCTTTGCATGTTCCACTTTTCATGTTGTTGCCTCTTCGCCTCTATTGCCAAATATTCTTTCTGCAGAAGTGGTTCTACTTGAAACTTGTAGCTTTGTTCATCCTCCATGTTATCGACAATATTCCTCTTTCCCTTGTTGCACATTGGTATGTTTACCTCTACTACTATTGCTATTGGTGTTCTTCGGGATGCTGCTTCATGCTGCTTCACTAACCATTCCACAGTGAAGCTGATCGGTTCATTAGGTCTGGAGAATCTATGACAATATCTCCATGGGTCCTCCTCTGCCCAATGATATGCCCCGTGGATCCACTGAAACTGTACTCTCGTGTAGTGATCTTTCACAAGACAATGAGGGTGATATGGATTGTAGCTTCAGGCACCGAATGGATATTTCTTGATCTCTTTTGCTTCGACATCCGCATGCTTGAAATTCTATATCTCGTATAACAAGATTCAAAACGGAAGCGCAGGCCAATGTTCCTTCTTCTTCTGGTGCAGCCTAGATGACAGTCTTTCTGAGATGTGGTACAATACTTCCTGCATGATGAGTTTGTCCAAGGAATAATTTGGTAGAACATGTGGAGGTTTCACCACGTTGTACATCCCTATGAAGGTGTCAGACGGTGAGGCATACTAATCTTCTATATTGATCAGTGCCTCCATTATTTCCTTCGACATGTAAGGTGGATTCTGTTCAACTCATCCTAAGCTACAATTGGACAACATATTACAATAAGTGTTCACAAAGATCTTCGCCAATGTCGATGCCCACTTCAATCCCAGGAAGTGATCCTGGCATGCATAGATTACATCCAAGATGTAAGCAGACATTTAGATTTCTTATGGCTGACCTTTGGGTGGTTGTCGAGCTCTTGTTACTTGTTCCTTCAGCTGGTGAGCCAACATGTCATACCAATTGCATACTTTGCCTTCTTTGACCAATTAGTCCAACGCGATCACCCAACTTTGCACGAAGGCTTCTGTGCTATCTTGGCCATACAAGTGACATGCAAATATGACGAAGTATTGATACACCTTCCACATTATCTTCGTCTTGTAGACCTGGATGGGTGTCATCCTAAATTTTTCCGGCTCCCACACACAGTTCTTCAAGATATCTTTGGAGTTGGCATTGTTGCTGGGTATGTTGACGGGTGTCTTCATGGTGATCATGGGATTTGACATATGATAGATACATCTGTTCATAATATTATGCCCTAAAGGTAGCAATCTCTGTCTTGCTGACACTTCTCAATGTCATTGTCTCAGGATCAGTGTGCGAGATGATCTAATATATCATGTCCGTGCATGGGAACACGGGATACCTGCATGCAATCCAGTACAATCTGAACTTGTGGATGTTCACACAGACTTGGCAGTCTTCGAGGTCTTCCCCAAATGTGCCTATAAATGCATTATTAACTTCCTACAATTTCATCTTGATGTCCTTGTCTACAATCAACTTGGTGTCTTCATAGATTGGCAAACTTGTAGACACTCCCTCAACTGTTGCTCCAGTTGCACTTCCGTCAGTGTCCTTTGATCTTGCTCTCTTGGCAGCCATTGATCCTAAACTGCTGAGAGATAGAAAAACACCTACCAGATCTGGAGACATAGATACATGCATGGCAAGAAATATGTTAGCTACAACTAAAGAAAACTTGAGGATTGACTGGCAAGGATTGCACAATTTTTTTAGGGAGGTTGGGAGACTAGCTACCAGAATTTCATAAAGGGAAGTCCAGTCTACTGGGAGGCTACTTAGCTATTGGAATTGTGCAATCTAGATTGGCTTGTTGGCTACTGTAGTTGCGTATTGTGCAATTTCTTCTGGCAATGGTTGCAGGCCCAGTGACTGCATTACGCAATTTCTTGGGCCAATAGTCACTGCTTCTCAGAATTGCACAATGCAAGACTGGAGGATAGTCAATGGGCATAAATGTGCATTTTATGAGAGGAAGGTAGAGCCTTCCCTCTTAGGATTATGTAATGTTGTCTTGGTCAGGTAGAGTCTGGGCTAAGGTTGCACCCGCCGACGGGCAACTGAAAGAAAATGTGAAATTGAATGCATGGTGATACTAAGTGTAAGGAGGAGTGAATGATCATGCAACCAAACAACGAATGAAAGATTCAGAATGTAGAACAACATCCATGTGTGTGAAGTGAGTTTCCGAATAGGCAACAATTCCTGCAAAACAGTGCCATGCATGCGACAACAGTGAGATGATAACGAAAACTGAAACAATGCTAGTACAAGCTAATATGCATGAAAATGACAACAAGCATTCACAGAAATGAAGTAAACAACACTCACACAAGCCAAAACACAAAAAGTGACAGAAATGATGCAAAAGACAAGTTAAGAGGACTTACCCATGAATAGTTGAGCTGGATGTGTTTAAGACTCCTAGATGTGCTATGGGATGTCAGAGCTCCAAGTTCAATGTGAATAAGTGAGCTCTAAAAGGTCGAATAAATAAGTTTGAGGCTCATGACACGCATGCCACAAATCTAGGAAAAGCAACACTTTGAGGAAAGATTCTAAAATGATCTTTACATGTAACCTCCAGTTGCTAAAAATAGCTCCCTAAAATCTATGGATGCTTTTTGCATGTTTCTTTTTGCTATTTCGGGAAAAAGCAGCCTGTGCATGCAAGCCAAGTTTTCTTGGTCCCAGGTGGAACTGGTCAACCCAATGGCACGTGCAACAACCTACTTGATTGAGGGGAAAATTTGCGCATTTTTGGGAGGGAGCTGGGCTCGCTGCCTAGAAGGATTGTGCAATTTTTGGGTTGAAAAACTGATTGCTGCCCAGAATTGCACAATTTCTGGGCTAAGCAGTCCTGCTAGGTCAGATTTCATAGTTTTTCCAGTGAAGGCTGACAGGCAAAATTACACAATTCTGGAGCCCAACAGGCTGCTAGACAGGATTGCGCAATTTCTTGAGGGAGCTGCTCAGCCTACAACTGGACCAAGTTCGCAAAAACAACATGTGAGGGGGATGCAACAAGCTATCATCCACTGGCTAAAAATTTGCTATAAAATCACTGAAGCTTGTGTAGTTCACAGTGCAAGACATGCTACTGAGGATGGTTGGTAGGGAGGTTCCAAAATGGAGCTAAGGAAAAATTGTGGAGGGTAGTTGTAGCTGCTACAACACTCGGTGACACACTAGAAGAACTCCAGCTCTCTGAATGGACCTTGTTCATCGAAGGAGAGTATAACACCTTCGAAAGTATTGTTTAGTTCTCAGTTCGTCTTCATTTCCACACTTTCTTTATTGTAAGATGTGGCATCTGCCAAGCTCTTGGTCGGTTGACACACATTCCAAGCCAAGCCAACACAGTTGTTTCAATTGGGGTTGAGGGGTATATTGGTGCACAAGTAGTATAGTCGTCAGAGTCTTAGTTTCATCTCTGGTGTTGATTTGCTGCCAGCAGGCCTAGACAGTACCCCGCCGGAGTCACGTAGGAACACAAGCATTGCTCCACTACCAGCGAGCCTGGTCAGTACCCCGACAGAGTTGCTTGTATCACCTCCCTCTACTGGAAGTCTTTCTCTTATTTTGCCTTATTTAGCGTTCATTTTGAAAATTTTCACTTTTCATTGTTTTCCTTTTTCATAAATGTGCATAGCGCTTATTCATTTTAGAGGCGGAAGAGGTATCCCAACTTATTGAGAGCAAAAGAGGTTGTTCCTTCAGATAAATAGTTTATTATATACCTCTAACATTCCTATTAAGGTTTTCCCCCTCAGCTTACTCTACTTGACTAAGCTTCCAAGGGTTAACCCAAAAACAACCAACTATAGTAGGTCACACTAGTTAGCACGCAAGCATTGTGTTTCAACAAGGTTCACTTCGAACAATATGTATTTTCCATCGACGTATCACGGAATGAAGATAATAAGTTCTTACATAAGAGAGAAAACAACAGATAACCAAATGTTGATAGATGTACAAGTAGTCTTGTACTTTACCTAGCTTGTTTGAAGAGTCACACATGGTTTCATGCAAAACTAACCTACAAGCGCAAAACAAGCAAACAAACGTAAAACAAAGCAGAAGAAGAAGTAAATAAAAAATCAAAGTGGAAAGCAAACAAGCAAGCAGAAAAACAAACATGCGAAGTAAGTAAGAAAACAATCATGCAAGCAAACAACCAAAACCAAACACTACACCTACTCCTAAGCTAACAGTGCATGGGCCTGATTACGTGAAGTGATACTTTCAATGCAGGCACCGATGCATTGGTTGACCCATGTTGGTGAAGGCATGGTCCGCGAATAAACTAATTGCTCCAACCAACAAACAAGAAAGATATAACAATGAAGACAAACACACTCTATGTTTCAATGTGTCCACAGAACATAGGTGACTGCAAGTACATGACATGCAGTCCGTGGACTTGTCATGGTGTTGTGAAACACTACGTGTATTTGTTAAACATACACATACTCTTGAGTGTGACATGCAAGAAAATGAAAGAAACAAAGAAAACTTGCATCATGCACCTGTGCTTGCAATGTAAGATTCCTCCAATGCATGAGCGATGGGATTGTGCGGTTTGAGTGGAGGAAGCATGATCTGTGTGTGAGATTGATCTTCAATGCATACAAAAGAGTGATGAGGAGCCTTGGGTGTTTCAACAATTTCATGATTGGAAGTGAGACCAACCTCGGGAGAGCGAGGGCCTAACATAACCATCAACTCGGCTAAAGTGCCTCAACAGTCTATGGGTTTTGACTTCATCATTAAATAGATCATCATAAACTGGTGGCTTCAAAAAATCAACTGCGATATAATCATCATCGTGATCAAATACAAGAGAAAGTAGATCACAACTGCTACGATCAACAAAATAAATGATTTCATTGGCATCCTCATGATCTGATGAATCAAACAAAGGGGTGGATGAGAAGTAGACAAATTCACCCTCTGTGTTTCCAGAAAAAGAAGATGAACAGTCAAGTGTATTTTCAATGAATAATTTATCCTCTCCATTGTCAGATGATGGACTGACATCTGGTGTGTCCTGCGAGTGATAAACAATGGGTGCATCCATAGATGGAGATACACATGCGAAATCATGGATGGCAGGTTCACCAAAGAGGTCAGGGAAGAGTGGAGGAGGCTTGGATAGAAAGGAGTCATCCTTCGTCGAGTGTTGATGCTAAAGATCCCAATCATACTCTTAATAAATGGCAGCGCATGTTGGTTGTGAAACACTGACTCCGTCGATGCATTGATCCTCATTCAAAATAGGTGTAGAGTCGAGAATCGAAGAACACAAGACAATATCATCCAGAGGATCATTTGAGTACGAAAATGGAGGTTGTGGTACAAAATTCATATGACAACCCGATGAACTCACAACCAAATCTACACAAAAATTAAGGGAGGTGATGTTGGGAGGATGTGACAGTTGAACAGATGTGTGCGCCTACTCTCCTACATCACTTTGTAGTGGTGGAGATGTCTGATGAGGGGACGATGGATAGTCACTTGTGACAGTGACCGTCTCCATTTGTGATTGCGCAGCGCCGTCATTGAAGTATGCTGAGAGAGGCTTTGGCTCAAACTTATTCTTGGGATGGACTAATTTGTAAATACAATACTCGAATATATCCCAAAGATAAGGGAATTTCATCTAGCTTTTCGGAGCTTGAAACTGCAAATCACGGTAGCGCTGCCAAACATCCATAGGTGATTCATGCGGAGCCTTCCGTTGTTGTAACAATTTCTAGTTAAGATATTCGAGATCAAAATGATGGAAATTATCTTCAATGAGATTACAAAAATGCTCAAGTAAGTGGACACTGTCAGCCAGTAGGCTGCAACACCATCATCGTGGGGATTTGCGAAGTGCGTGTGCAAGCAGCAGATTGGCTTGTTCATCAGAACATCCATCTTCCTCATCAAGCATGGAAAGTAAGTCATGTAAGAACACATGCTAGGCCACTTCCCCTTTACCATCATATGTGAATCTAGACAAGAGATTAAAAAACTCCCTTGTGATGTGGAGAGGCTCAGCATGCGAAAGACATCATGGAGGGACTAGTGTAATAGGATCCATGATAGATGTGCAAAGGTTCAAAATAGGATGAGAGGAGACAACTTGTCATCTGGAACTCCTTCTAGCACCAAAAATGTTGACAGTGTTGGACCCACCAACATGTCAGGGGATCTCCCCAGTAAGAAGTCCCAATTAGACCTCAGATCGTTTGGCGTAGGAGTCCTAGTAGTGGGTCGTATGTTATTGCCTTGACCATGATTTCACACAGAGGCAAGTAAGATTTCCCTATTGGTAGCAAGGGTGTGACAGCTGTGGCGACTCAAGGAAGGTGCATGAATGGTTCTAACACATGGAAAGTGGGGTGAGTGCGCCGCTTGGAAACCTGTGATAGCGTGTGGCTTGGAAGGGAACACATGAGTGAAGATTCATAAAAAAAATAGAAAGCAAGTTAGCACACAATCCAAAGTGATGGTTAAACCAATCATCACATTTCAGTAAGATTCATACACACTTATACAAAATAGTCCATAAATGCATGCATAAGCAAACAAATACATATACCATTTAGAGTAAACAAGGTAGTTGGAAACAATATGACATGCATGAAACGTGTTGGTTGTGTTATATTAAGAAGTGTAAGTTATAGTCATACAATACATCCATGTCCAACCACTAGTTCCAATAGTGAAATGTTACAGTCACAATTGCCTGCTCCTCCAAAGAGATATACTAACTTTGCACAGTGGAGAAGCCAAGACTCGTTACAAATTTATTGTCCAGGCTTTCTTTAAGATACTCCTATTGGAATCTTCGCTAACTAAAAGCATCTACAATGAGTTATGAGGGACTATATATAGAAAAGGGTGGGGTGGCCCTTGACATTCCCCTTTGTGACAATTCATCTACTCTCATGACTCCTCATCTACTCTATGATTGTTACATCCAACTATCGACAATCTAACTTACACTTGACAAGGCATTACATAAAATATACACATGTACCCATGTGAGACAAAATAGGCTTTAGAAAGCCATGCAAGACATCACTATGACTCGAACAAATGTGAGAAGACCAGCTTTTCAGCATCCTCATGGTGGTCGACAGTAGTGAACTAATGCCAAGCATGGTAGTCTGCAATGGTGTCAGTGTAGTCTAAGGTGACATGTTTTTGGAAACGAACTCTTACCTCCATAGCATTCGGGTACACTGCTCGAGATCCTCTGTCCAACTCATCTGATAAGATGCATATCATTGTCTTTAGTGCAGTCGTACTAGCAACATAGTTGTGCATGGTGTCTACACTGATCACCAAGTCTGGGCTTGTGGTTATGCACATCAACTCATCAAAGTACAAGTCAAGCTCTAGTTAGACCTGTGCTTTTGTCTTCATCTGGTTGAGTATCCCAATAGATGGGATCGCATGTGCGCACACAATAACATCCATACTCCTGAATAATTGTGCATGGGAAGCCTGTAGACTAGTGATGAGACGTGGGAGATCTTCATAGTTCCGAATCTAACTCCAGATGAGTGCCTTCAGCTTGAGCACTTTGGTATTCATCATCTTAGGGAAGTGTAGTGAGGGTCCATTGTATCTCATTGTCCATGTTTGCATGTAATCAACTACAGCATGCACGTTCGACAAGATACATGCTCTTCTAGCACATCGTTGCTGCCAACCATTGAGATGGACAACTGCCTTATGCACGGTACCAAACTTGGAATACAACACCCACATGGATGTGTCAAGGGACAATACTTCATCCAATTTTTCCTTCTTCAACTCTGCTTGGGCGGATGCTGTAACCAATTCTCCTCCCTGCTTGGCCGTCTGTAATTCCTTAGCCATTCGCTTGTTCTCAGCTATCAAGAAGTGAACACTCAAGCTAGTTGCTTCGGCATATGCTCTGGTAGCATCAGCCAATGCTGATGGATGTTTGTGCACATTAGACATGATCACTTGTTCCTCAAACTGCGTAGGAGATGTGTGATCTTCCAGAGTCAACACTCTGCGAGACTGCACAACTCTATGTTAGGACTCATCGAATGAGATGTTGTGCATTTCACCCTCTGGATTGTCTACAAGGATCTTAGTGTCTCCTTAGTTTCTCAGGACTTGCTCTGCTTCTAGATCCGATGAAGCTGGTGGATCAACCTCTTGGTGGTGAGGCATGAGGTCGATGTATTTCTCTAACTCCTGTTGCTCCATGTCCATATCCATATGCTCAAGTGCTTGTTCTATCTCTCGGGAAAAGTCCTGCTCCTGTGATTGTTCATCAGGTCTTCTTAACGCCAGTTGTTCCGATGAGTCGACTACCTGTATGGGCACAGTTTCATATATTTTTACATGTTACACCCTTGCTATACATGTTCCTGTTGTGCTTCCTTCTCATGTCTGCGCAACTTCTGTTCCTTCTAGAGTTGCTCCTTCAACTCATGCAACTTCTTCTATGTTTCCTCCATTCTCCAATTTTCTCTCTGTCTTTGCGCATTCCTCTTGTCGCGATGTTGCCTCTTTTCCTCTATTTCCAAAGCTACTTTCTGCACAAGTGGGTATGATTGGAACTTTCAGCTTTGTTCCTCCTCCATGTTGTCGACAATATTCCTCTTTCCCTTGTCATGCACTGGTATTTTTACCTATGATGCTGCTATTGCTGGTGTTTTCCAGGATGTTGCTTCACTAACCATTCCACAGCAAGGCAGACCAGTTCATTGGGTCTAGATAAGTTGTGACAATATCTCCATGGGTCCTCCTTCACCCAATGACATGCCCCGTGGATCCACTGAAACTGTACTTTCATGTAGTGATATTTTACAAGACAATGTGAGTCTTACAGATTGTAGCTTTGGGTGTCGAATGGATATTTATTGATCTCCTCTGCTTCAGCATCCACATGCTTGAAATTACATATCTCATATAACCTGATCTGCAATGGAAGAGCGGGCCAAGGTGCCTTCTTCTTTCGGTGCAGCCTAGATGACAGTCCTACCAAGATGTGGTATGATACTTCCTGCATGACAAGTTTATCCAAGGCAAACTTTGATAAAACATGCGGAGGATTCTCTGCGTTGTACATTTGTATGAAGATGCATGACGGTGAGGCATACTAATCTACTATATCAATCAGTGCCTCCATTGTTGCCTTCAACATGTAGGGTGGATCTTGTTCAAATATCATCTTGTACATCGAGGTGACAAAATGATCAGACAATTGTGTGATAACTCCTCTGAGGTTGCATTCAGATAACATCTTACAATAAGTGTTCACAAAGGTCTCTGTCGATTTCCATACCCATTTCAAGCCCGGGAACTCTTGACGGGCACAGATTGCATCCAGTGTAGATTTCTTCTTCCTGACCTTTGGGTGGCTGTCAAGCTCTTTTTACCTGTTCCTTCAGCTGGTGAGCCAACATGTCAGACCAGTTGCATGCTTTGCCTTCTTTGGCGAGTTGGTCCAACGCAATCACCCAACTCTGCGAGAAGGTTTTCTTGCTCTCTTGGTCATACAAGTGAAATGCAAAGATGACCAAGTATTGATACACCTTTTGCAGTATCTTCATCCTATAGACCTGGTTGGGTGTCATCCTGAATTTTGCCAGCTCCTTCACCCAGTTCTTCAAGATATCTCTAGAGTTGGCCTTGCTGCTAGGTATGCTGAAGGGTGTCTCCATGGTGATCACGTGCTTCGACATATGATACATCTGTTCATAATCCTATGCCCTGAAGGTAGAAATATTTGTCCCGTTGACACTGCTCAATGTCATCGTCTCGACATCAGTGTGCGAGATGATCCAATGTATCATGTCCATGCATGGGAACATGGGATACCTGCATGCAATCCAATACAAGCCAGACTTATGGATGTTCACATAGACTTGGAGGCCTTCGAGGTATTCACCAAATGTGCCTGAAAATGCATCATTGACCTCTTTCCATTTCAGCTTGATGTCCTTGTCTACAATCATCTTGGTGTATTCATAGATCGGAAAACTTGTAGACACTCGCTGAAGTGTTGCTCCAGTTGCACTTCCATTAGTGTCCTTTGATCTTGCTCTCTTGGAGGCCATTGATCCTAAACTTATTAGAGACAGATGAACACTTGCTAGATCTGGAGACATAGCAACATGCATGGCAAGAAATCTGGTAGCTAAAACCAAAGAAAACTTGAGGAATGACATGCAACATACCTGGGGATTGATTGGAAAGGATTGTGCAATTTTTTCTACGAGATTGGGAGACTGGTTGCTAGAACTATGCAAAAGGTAGTTTGGGCTACTGGGACGCTACTTGGCTACTGGAATTGTGTAATGCGCAATCTAGACTGGCCTGCTAGCTACTAGTATCGTGCAATACACAATTTCTGCTGGCAATGGTTGTAGGCCGAGTGACTGCGTTGCGCAATTTTCTAGGTCAGCAGTGACTGCCACTGAGAATTGCGCAATGCAAGACTGTAGGATAGTCACTGGGTAGAAATGCACATTTTCTAAGAGGAAGGTAGAGTCTTCCCTGTAAGGATTGCACAATGTCATCTTAGTGAGGAAGAGTCTGGGCCAAGGTTGCCCAGACCTACCGACATGCAACTAAAAGCAAATGTGAAAGTGAATGCATGGTGATACTGAGTGTAAGAAGGAGTGAATGATCGTGCATGTAAATAGTGAATGAAAGATTCAGAACATGAAACAACATGCATGTGTGTGAAGCGAGTTGCCAAATCAACCACTGTTCGTACAAAATAGTGTCCTGCATGCGACATCAGTGAGATGCTAACGAAAATTGAAAGGGTTCTAGATTAAGCTAATATGCATGCAAATGACAACAAGCATTCACAAAAATCAAGCAAACGACACTCGCACAACCCAATACACAAAATGCGACAGAAATGTTGCAAAAGACAAGTTAAGAGGTCTTACCCGTGAATAGTTGAGCTGGATGTGTTGTGGGATGTCATAGCTCCAAGATTTATGTGAATAAGTGAGCTCTGAAATGTCGAATAAATAAGTTTGAGGCTCATGACACGCATGCCACAAATCTAGGAAAGGTGACACTTGGAGGAAAGATTCTAAAACGATCTTTGCATGTAACCTCCAGTTGCTAAAAATAGCTCCCTAAAATATAGGGATGCCTTTTGCGTGATTCTTTTTTCTATTTTGGTAAAAAGTAGCCCATGCATGCAAGACACGTTTTCTCATTCTCGGTGGAAATGGTCAACCCAATGGCACATGCAATAGCCTGCTTGACTGAGGGGAAACTTTGTGCATTTCTGGGAGGGAACTAGGCTGGCTATCTTGAAGGATTGTGTAATTTCTGGGCTGAGCAACTGACTGTCACCCAGAATTGAGCAATTTTTGGGCTGAATAGTCCTGTTATTTCATATTGCATAGTTTTTCCAGTGAAGGTTGACAGGCAGAATCGCACAATTCTAGAGCCCAGCAAGCTGCCAGATAATATTGCTTAATTTCTGGAGGGAAGGCTAGTTCCCCTCAAGAATTTCGCAATTTCTTGAGGGAGCTTCTTAGCCTATAGCTGGACCAAGTTCGGAGAAACAACCTGTGAGGGGGATGTAACAAGCTATCATGCACAGGCTGAAAATCTGCTAGAAAAACACTAAAGCTTGTGTACTTGACAGTGCAAGACATGTTGTTGAGGATGGTTGGTAGGGAGGCTCTAAAATGAAGCTAAGGAAAATTTTTGGAGGGTGGTTGTAGCCGCTACAAAAAAACCTTTGATTAGATTTACTTTAGAATGTATACACTACTGTTCAGCAAGATACCCATGTATATACGTGCTTCCTCTGTGTCACACATGTGTACAGATCTTAGAATACTGAACATTAAATTACTAGATCATTGCAACACATAATCAATCACTGAAACATACATAGATCATTGAACCAATCATAGATCCCCACATTGTAGCATCATTATCAATCAATATTCCATTCTACATTCAACCCAATCAACACTGTTAGACACAAATGATCGGGATAGAGACATCATTGACAAACAACAACAAATATGGAAGAACTCATTAAATGTCACCATCAAGGTGCTTTGCAAACAATAGAACATATGTGCGACAATAATGAAACATATAAGCATATGTACATGACTACCATGCATAATGCCCACATACATATCTCAACATGCTGAAGACCATATCTCAAAAGATATATGCGACCTTACAGAGACGGATCCACTTAAATATGAAACTATCCAAAGAAAAACCTGAGTACATATATGAAAACTTTCCCTACAAACATAACTTCACTCTCTACAACCTTCACTACGAAAACTACATACTTCTGAATAATTCATTTAGATCACAACATCATTATATTTATAGATCTATCATTACTAGTTACTTAGACATTTGCAATAAGTAAATCAATCATGTATATATGTCAACATACTTTAGATGTTTCACATATAAGTTTTCTCATTGCTCCCTGGTGCATCCCCATTATAGATCAGATCACACATGAATAAACCATTTTCTTTCCCACCTAAAACCTTGATCTCCATCTGTTTAGATCTAAATAAATTACACCTCCCTTAGAATGGAAAGTGAAAATACAAACATTTTTTTTTAATTAAAATTATCATTCTTTACATAAAGTTGATATAAAATTATGTTACTTAATATGGACATTTAAGTATTTTATTTATGGTTGACATTAAAATATTTTTTATTATTAATATATATGTTTTTTAAAATGCCACATCACAATCTATTATTATAGAATGAATTAGAAAAATCCTTCATATTGGATTATAATATCAATATTATTTTTAGATGTTATGTGTCAATTGTAAAGGAATTACACATCTCCTTCATATTAAAAAGTTGAAAACAATTTCACTAAATTAGAATTTCTATGCTTTTAATTACTTTATTTCTATATAATGTTGATGTAAACTTAAGGTGGAAATTGAGTATTTTATTCGTGATTGAAATTAATATTTGTTGTTGTTATTACTGATTTGTTAATTTATTAATGTAAAAATTATTTTATTATTTTTTAATGTAACATTATGAAACAATATTTCCCCACATTATAATGTAGAGCACTAGAGACAATAAAATATATTATAATTACTTTATATTTTATATTATTAATATTAAAAATATTCATTATTAATTAAAATTATAATAAATAACTAAAAAAATATTTAAAAATAATAAAACTTTCAAAAACTATTAATGATAAGAAAACAAAATTAGAAACCAAATAAAAAATTCCATGTATGAACTTCTTCTCAAAAAGTATAAACTTTCAAAAACTACCAATAATAAGAAAACAAAATTATAAATAAAATAAAAAATTGCATATATAAAAAATAATGTGAGAAAGATTCTTCATCTCTTCCTAGGAAGTACAACAAGCTTGCATATGCAATATCCTATATTAACTACCAGAATGGTATAATATCTTATGTTAACTACCAGAATATTATAATATCTTATGTTAACCACCACAATATTATAATATCAACATGGTAAGCAATCCTTTCACGTTCATGAAAAGACAAATATATATTACACATGAAAATAGATTATTAAGGAGAAAACATAAAGCGTTTTTTTTTTATAGATGCAACACATAATATTATGATATCAACATGGCAGACAATTCTTTTCATGAATGGTAAGCAATTGAAACGGTGTGTGCATCACATACTATGTGAGGGTGTTAGTGGGTATATAAATAACAAAACACAATCACATACTATGTTAGGGTGTTAGTGGGTTAATATATTCAATGTATATTGGTCTCCAAATTCAGAATTGAAACATATTCACAATGCATATGTCAAGATCACCATTTTATTATTTTGATATTGATTGATGAAGACCTACATTTGTCAATTTTACCCATTTGTTTTCATCTTCATTATTTATATTATTTTGTTAGCGCTTTTGTAAAATATTGGTGAAAGCATGATGCTTAAAAAATGTATATTTATAACAAATACGTATATTTATAATAATATATTTATTAAAAATGTAATATAATTTAATATTTTTTATAATATATTTAGAATTTTGATTTTTGTCATTTAATTAAATCCGGTTAATATGATAAAGTTGTTTATGACTTTTTCATATCGAATTATTATATTTAATAAGTGAGATAGTTTTTTTATTATATAAACTAAAGGATTTCATCTATGGTTTCCACAATAAGATATTTCTTAGGGATAACTTTTAATGTAGTCTTCAAAGTTCACGTGCTTCCCTACACCTAGATCTATTGATACACATGGTGATAGATGAGGAGAGGGTGTATTATTCCAATAACCTTATTGAAGATTAGTAAAGTTGGGCATCATCGAAGTTTTTTGGTGAGTTTTTCTCACACTTCTCAAATTGAAGGATGTTGTTTGAGCAAAAGCCTTTACCAAATAATGATTTAGTCACACTCTGGCACTTTTATTTGAGAAGTTAGATGAAGTACAATTGACAATAGATGGTGGATTTGACTCTTCCCTAGATCAGAGCCAATGCATGTTAATGACAACATGAGGTTCATTGTACCATCCATTAGATATATGGCATAGTCTTTGCATGACTATCCCCACAATTAATTCATATGCATTGGGTGTAGCACATGTGGACGAGATCACAAGGGAATTGCAAGTAGGAAAAGCCTCCCCCTTAATCTCAAAAAAAATGTGGCAAGTTTTTTCTATCTATTTTTTAGCAGTATTTAACATAATTTTTGGTTTTGGCAGTTTTGTGGCACATGGTGTTTTAACCTTTGGTTTTCTAATTATGCTTAAGGAATTAATGTTGTAATCAAATTTTAGTTAATGGATTAAGGGTTTTGAATGCCACAAGATCCTATATATTTTATTGTAAACAATGAAGTTAAATGATGATAAAAACTAAAGGTGTGGCTCTAAACAATTTGTTGATTTTTTGGGTTTGGTTTCCAAAGTAAATCTCTAAGTATTATGTGATTGTCATTTCTTATTTTTCTATTTATTAAGCATGTGTGTGTGCACTGCATTAATGTAAAAGGTTTTAAAGCTTACATTGGCCCAATTCCAATTCGCTCCATGTGATCCATTCATCATATCCTAAACAAATTATCCTTCAATTGCTACTCATGAAACCTTATGGGAGGAAAAACCCATCATGTATCATTATGATGCAAGTCTTATACTCGCTAAAACAACCCTTATACACGCAAGGGAGGAAAAATAAATTATGTTGGGAGGATTTAGAGGGAAACAAATATTTTCAAAGTTAATGTGTGTAAGTGTCTCTATACATCTCTTAACCTCAATGGTTTCACCCTCAAAAGCAATAACTATGGAGATAAATTGAAAACATATGGAATGTGTGAAGCATTAGGCCAAAGGATAAAACTTGGTGTTGGGGAAGACATAAAACTACATGAGATTTAATCGATGGAGGAAATTGTCCTTGTTGGAAAATTCACTAGTAATAGAATGTCAATGGACACTCTTAAGAAGTGGATAATACACAATTTTTCTTATATTTTAGGGTTTTCTCTATGATACATGATTTTTGGATTTGGATAGCTTAGATCATAAATTGTTTGAAGGATGCAAATAGGATTCTTTAATAGCTTTGAAATTGGGATTCTCGTGATCTTTTTGTGAAGAAGTGGAAAGTGGATTTTGACATGAAGACATAAAAAACAAAGGTTGGGTGTAACTCCCTATGTTTCCACTCATCTTATGGCTTGAGGATAGTTTTTAAGGAAACTATGAACCTTTTGAGTTTCTTCTATGAACCTGATACATCCATTCAATCATCCAGTAATATGGGGATGGACAAGATATTGGTTGAGCTCAATGTCTTCAGGGGCCTAACAAATTATATTTCCATTAGATGGAGGAATTCAATCTAGAGACAAGAAGTAGATTGTGAAGGTATACCATTTTAGTGTAGAATATGTCATTCTTATGGTCACTTAGGTTATGATTGCATCCAAGGTGCAAAGAGGTAGAAATGGATTCATAAGGACAAGCAGGGGAAAAATATTCAGTCACCTACTCACAAGGACTCTCCCATTTGACCTAAGGGCTTAGTGGACCCCCTAGACCTAGCATCAAAGAGGTAGTTTCACCTTATTTGGCTTCAGTCCAGCTTGTGGCTATTTCTAAGATAGAAATTTTGGGTAAATAATTCCACCTTTTGTCCATCCACAAATTCCTTAAATAAATCTAGTCACAAATTTGGCTGATTGGATCTCTTTTCCTCTGGTCCTATTTTGCTTGTGGATATGAATTCCTCTCTAGGTTAATAGGGCTCTTTGGACCCCAATATTCCTCCTCAATTCCATCCCCCATTATACTCTTCAATATGATGTTCACTCCTTGATTCCCCTTGCATTGGAGCCCCCTAAGGATCCCCTTGACCTTCCTCCCATCTCAAAGGAACCCACTCTTTCCTTGGAGCCTCAATATAATCTCATATCCAAAAATAAAGGGACCCACTCTTAGGAACCAAAACTAAAGGGGGGATTGGAATCATATGAAGTTTTTTAAAGGAAACATTTTCATAAGGGTAGGAAATCCTTCATATCCATTGCCTAAAAGTAGACAAACTTTGAAATTCAATTTGGGAAAGTGTTCATTTTATCAAGCCATTAGAGTAGCAGCCACATGTCATGATCCACAATGATAAATATTTCCTTAAACTATAGGGTTTGGCCAAGCCTTCTAAAACATTGGCCATCATAATGTTGGTAGATATTCACGAAAATTAAACTCTTTATGAAGGAATCGACGTTGAATAATGACAAAGCTCAACGAACCTTCTCCTCCTCTCTCTAGGGATGGGAATTATTAGTAAATATTGCAATTAGGAGATCAAATGGACTCATCCTGGGATGGTGGAAAACTTGTAATAGTTTAACAAACACTTGGGCATCCAAATCAGGTCCTATTATGCTTATTTAGTCCATGGAATTAGACTCAAACTAGTTTGCATAAATCTCTATGGACCTTAACCAAACAAAATAAAATTGTGTGAGACAACATTTTAGAATCTTGTAATAAAGGAGGATAAAGTTCTTATTAGAGGTGACCTAAAATTTACTCGAAGTGCCATGAAACTTTGGGGTCTATCCACATAAATTGAACCTTCATTAGATTTCTTTGTTTCAAATGTGCAAGAATATGGGATGATGGACACACAACAAATAGAGTTATCACCTTCTTGTAGGAATATGAGAATGAGGGAGGCTAGGGTGGCTAAAATATTAGATATATTTCTCATATTAGAATATATGTTAGAAGAAAATCTATGAATTTGAAAATGGGTTTCTTTGGGTGGAGATTCATATCATTGCCACATATTGATCAATATGGCTTCTTCTTTGGAAAAGCCCCTTAACCCTTTTAAGTTGAATTTGAAAAAATTGGAAGATGCTTATTTTATAAAAGTAATAAAGGAATGTTAGTGACCTCTGGACCCCTCTACCACATAATCTACCCATCTCGAATTTCAAGAAAGTCTTATTAAATCCAAAGCAATTGCAATTTCTTGGTCCAAGAAGAAATGGCAAAGGGACAATAAATCCCTAGAAGAAATTGTATTTTAGATACAAAAAATCCTTAAAGGATCAAAAATGGGATTTCTCTCATAAAATAATATGAATCATATAAAATGAGTCAAAGAAAAATGTGAGAAACTCCTTTTAGATAGAGAAAGGGTATGAAATATAAAAAGAGCTGTATGTGTCGCTAGGGACAAAAATTACAATCTCTTCCATCATTTTTCCAACAATATAAATGCAAGGAAATTTTAAGAATGGATATTTATCTTAAACTGTAAAAACCTTGGTGAATCTTACTAATCCCCAATATGTGAACTGTAAATAATTTCATGGTATGTTCATAAAAATATTCAAATTTCTAATGTTTTCTTATAATCTCTATAAAATATTGGTGATTTTTGAGGCAAAATAATTTCATATTGTATAGAATTTCAGCGAATCATTTAAAAGGAATGGAAACAAATGAATCTCTTTTTTTTCAAAAAGGTTTGGAAAATTATCCCATCTGCAAAATTTAGCCCCTAAAATTTTCCCTACAAAAGGGCCACAATGTCCATTTGGGCCATCAAGAAGTAATATGGAACACAATCTATATCCTATATGGAGTTAGAGGAAGGAATATCTCATTTCAAGAATTGTTTAAAGAGGATTCATGGGTGACTATTGATGCTATTTTGCAAGTGGCCTCACACTTTCCTAACTTCATAGATTATGATGAGAATATTCAACTAATGTCTAAGACCACTTTGGAAGAAATTTAAGGGTTCTATATAGATTTTATAAAGATAAAAGTCCAATGTTGGATGGGATTTTAGTGGAATTCTACATAATCTATATTGATTTACTCAAGGCTGGCCTGCTAAAATTAGTTGAGTATTCTAGAACCTTAGGTATCTTTCAATTCCACCTTCATTGTACTCATCCCAAACTTGGAAACCCTTCCACCTCTGATTAGTTCATACCTATACCTCTCTACAATACCATATACAAAATTACTTCCAAAATAATTGCTCACCATCTTAATGATATCCTCTCATACAACATCTCCCCAAAATAGTTTGGATTCCTAAAAGGGAGATAGATATATGAAATTATTGGTCTTGTGTAAGAAGTATTAAACTCCATCCATATTGATCACCAAAAAACTATAATATATAATATTGAGCTTCAAATGATTTTGATAGAGTTAGTTGGCTTTGGCTTTAGTCGCTCCTAATTCTCTGAGGATTATATCACCCCTTTTTCAATTAGATTATGAACTTCACCAACCTTGCCTCATTTAATTATAAATCCTTAGCCACCCTATGACATATCAACTACCATTGTACCTGCCAATGTGGTGGGGTATTGGGAAATTTCCCAATTTCACTCTACATTTACCACAACATTTCCAATTTATTTTATTTAATAATGCTAGCCATGTTTTTATCTCTCTCTCTCTCTCTCTCTCTCTCTCTCTCTCTCTCTCTCTCTCTCTCTATATATATATATATATATATATATATATATGGGAAAAAACATGGAGTTGGGTTACACTTTTTGGCGAAAGAGAGCACATTTCGGTGGAAAAATAATGGCTCGTTCGAGTTTTTTATCACCTAAAATATAATGACCCAGCCATTTCTAACTAGGTGGATCAAAGTACACCATGTAGGATTAATTTTACCATAGTAAAATCACTTTCACCATAGGAAATAATTTAGTAAATCATTTTTATTAAATTATTTCTACTTAAAATAAAAAAACCTCATGAGAATAATTGAATAAATCATTATTTATTTATTTTTCTCCATTAATAATTATAAAATCATTATTTGATAATTATTTCTTAACACATTTGACTAAATCACCTTGGAATAATTAAATAAATAACTATTTATTGATTATTCCTTATTCTTATTTTTGGAATAATTGTTAAATCATTATTTAGTAATTATTTCAAATTCACATTATTCTTAATCCTTGCAAAGCGATTAATAAATCATTTTATTTGTTAATTACTTCAACCATTTTCTAAATAAATATATTTGACCACTTTGACTATCTTTTCACTCTCCAAAAAATATAATAAAGTATTCATAACGGTTAGATATTGATTTGGTCAATAATATTTTATTATTTTCTGATTTCTAATCTAGCCTGATATTTTCTTATAAATAAGAGGGTTTTCCATTCATTCTTCTCCATGATAATTATCATTGTCACCACTATCATCTTCCCACATTTGAGCTCCCACTTGAGTTCTATCTTGTTTTGGGTTTTCTACATATTGAGAGAGAGAAACAAATCACTGAAGCACAAGGACATCAAAGGACTTATCCCATGGAGGGGGACTTGCAGACCCTTGTTGAAACCTCCTTCATCCAATGTTTTTTAATAAAAATATTATTCATTTAAAATCCTCTTATATTGGGTTAATACTTTAGTTAGTTCTCACAGTTCTTTTTTTGGATTCCATGTGATCTTTTTATTGCAGGGTTTTCTTATTTTTCCATTGCAGATATGAAGTGTAAATAACCATATCTTGTTGTTAGGGTCACTTGTCACCAATGACTTAGGTGAAGCATTTTTGGTGCACCTTTCCAAAGTATTTACACTAACAAATGATGACTCCACTGGTGTAGTAACTCAGATCCTTGGTGACTATCGTTTCAGTGTTCTTCAATTTCTTTCCAACTATTTGTAACCTCTCAATTTATTTTCTTAGATCTACTTTGTTTTCTAGATTTTTTTTTTTGTTTTTGTTGGTTTTCTGTAGCTTTCTGTGGGTCACAGGTATCATCCGAGAAGGGGATGATAAAATATGGGTGAAATTTTCTGAGCAAGAGTTGCGGGAGAAAAATGCACTTTTTGGCCCATTATCTGCATTTTGGAACACAAGCTTTGGTCCATTTTATGCATTCCTATGTACTTTTCAGGTCATAATTCACATTTTGTCATTTTTCAATTTTTTTTTTTTTTTTCCAGGATTTTTCAGATTTACTGATTGTGTTGTGTGTATACTGGAAAGGGTTTATATTCTTTCCTAAGCCACCCCTAGGCCTAGATTCTCTTAGTAATTTCTCATTGAGGAAGAAAAAATCCCATTATGGTTTAGAATACACCTCCATCATTTAGGAAGATATTTGCTAAGCTGAGGAGTCCAGGGTACAACACTTTCAAGCTCTGATTTCTAGGGTTTTTTCCACAGTTTTATAACCCTTTTGGATATGTTTCTTCTTTGTTTTAATCACTTTAGAGTTTAGTGTTTCCTCCCCCCTTAGTATCCCCTTGTGTGTCCTAGGTTTTGGAGCTTCTTGCCTATACTTCGCAGCATCTTCACCTCTGATTTTTGTTGTTTGTCTACACCATTTTCAACATCCTTGTGCCTTTAGATCATAGTCCCTTAGACATTATGTCCTTTGGAAATTTATGTGTCTTTGAGTATCTTGTTTTCCACCTCTCTTTTATCTGTTTGATAGCCTTCTTTGGTGGGGGTTTGTTGGGAAACAATGATAATACTGAGAGGGGGGGTGAATCATTATTAAGGCTAATTTTTACTTCTTTAAGCCAGTTTAATTTTCTTATTTAAACTTGGCATCCAACCATATAACCAACAATAATACATAATATGTCAGCAACATAAACTCTACACACAATCAAACAATCCATAAGAATCATACACATAGACACTAGGTTTTTCACGTGGAAACCATTTCAGGAAAAAACCACAAAGCTTATTATTGTTATTGATGTAAATTAAGAGAACCCACTCTATTACATCAATCTGTTTTTGTAAGCACCCACTGACATGAAGAACCAACTCCCTTTGATTTGTTTTCTAGCACCAACTAGCAGGAAGCATTAACTCCCTGTGTTTGTAGACCCTTGTCCAGCTTACCATAAGCACCATATGAGGCATCGACCTCATGGACTTGTTGCAAGCACCAACTTGCAACTCCTTGGAATTATATAAGCACCAACTTGCAGGAGGCATTGACCCCCAAGCCTTCCCCAACTCCACTAGAGATGGAAGAACCAACTTCCTGTCTATAGGCACCAACCCACATTCAAATAGGAACTGAATGTCCTCTATGATTTGGTAACAAATCTACCTAATCTCAGATTTGATCTTTGCTCACTCTGCTACACTTTGTAACTCTCTTTAGAATCCCTGTGATATGCTCAACAACAGTCACTCTCAGCCCTCTGCTCTCTGCTCTTAACAACAATTACTTTGTTCTCTGCCACTCTGCTCTCCACAACACAAAGTCTTCTCTCGGCCTTACTTCACACAACATAGGCTCAACTCTCAGACTTCTACTCTTAGTATCTCATAGGAAACTTTGACCTTCCACATAGCATAAAGTCACTTCAGCCTTAAACACAAAACACAGGCACTTCAACCATGCTTACACAATGCACATGCACCTTTAGCCTTGCTAACAAAGCACAGAGGCAACTATCACTTTTAACAAAAAACTCGTTGCTCTCGAGGTCTCTTTACCTCTACATAGGCACACTCAACCTCTCTCTACAGAACTAACTCTTCCTTAACCTCACACAACACTGCTCGCACTCAGAGTTCTTTCCTCTTGGCTCTCTGGAAACTATGCTGCTTTCCCCCACAATGCTTAATCGAGCTCCTCGGTTTTGTTCCTCTGCTATTCACCCCAATAAATGTTGTTGTATTGTCCTTGCTTAACACTGCACACTATACTTACGCACGACCCTACATTCTTTTGTCTACATCAGACTTGGTCTCTGCCATTGCGTTCACTTGAGAACGGGCCTCTGACTGTCCTGAATATTTTCTCCATACTGAGAATTAATTCTCAATCCACCTGCTTACTCAAGCTAGGAACAATCCTCTCAATGCTGCAACTCTCCCATCACTGAGGCTGTCCATGCTGAGAATTTAATCTTAGTCCACCTGCACACTCCATTGAGACTCTCCATGCCTCTTCATGGCTTATAGTACTTCAACATGGATTTTCTATTTTGCATTTATTTCTAGACTGCATGCACGGGATATCTCAAGTGACCAATTCCACTGCCTTTGCATTTATTCTTCATCAACCAACCCATGCAGCCTTCAAAGTCCTGTACATTTCTATCGGAGAATTTAGACCATAGTGCTATATTGGAGCTTCCACATCACAGCTTTACAATGGTGCAATGTTACACATTGTCGATTTTCAATCTCTGATATTCAAGCCCCTTTCGATTAGCTCCCTGACGTAACTCAGCCATAGGACCAGTGTTGTGATCAAGCATCAACCATATCGGAGCCCCATTCTTGGCGATTTTCATCTGCTACCCATATATCAGCAACCAAAAGCTATCGATTGTCGATCTCTGATTTCCTAACTCCTTTCACTTAGGCTCTTACCATGCATTTCTCACCATTAGACCAAAGGTCATGACGAGTCCCTTAACCTTAAGGTGCTTAAGCTTTTAGACTCCTGTTGGGGGCTACACTCCCTTTGTTATTCACTGCACCCTTGGTTTTTTGAGTTTCTCCTAGACGAAGTTCTAACCACATCAGAGCCCCCTTATAAGCTTTTTTCATTTGTTGTACAAATTCCAACAATCATACATCACCAATCGTCGATCTACGATTTCCTAGCTCCCTTCTTCTTAGCCCTTGCCCCACATTTCTCACCATAGGACCAAAGGTTGTGACCTAAGGCTTAGCCTCAAGGTGCTAAGCCCATAGAGTCTTGTCTAGGAGCCTTTTTCCCTTTATAAAGCATTGCGTCCTTGGTTTCCTTAAACCTTCACGACCACCTGCTATCTCGCATCCTGCATCTCGATGAAATTTCATTGTGGCACTTGAGCCAAGCATTGAAAAACTTCAATCATTGATTAATGATGTGACATCATCACTGCCATGTGGCACTCCTTGAGTGGTTACACGTGTCACTCGGATATGGCCCATTAGGCCACCAAAAGTGGTTGCATACGCCTGCCATGAGTCCTTTCGTACCACCACTCCTTGCTAACCTCAGTTCCCACTTGGCCTTATTGAAACCAATCAAAACCTACCATGTGTCCTCATCAGAGCTCACCACCTGCTACCATGTATCCTTATCGGAGCTTACCGAATGCTCCCATCTGTCCTTAGTAGAGCCAACCAAACACTTCAATGTGTCCTCCTGTTGGAGAGAGAAAGAGGCTCGCCATGCTTGGTTTTACAAATATTTTCTTTGTAAATTTTTTTTTGTCTCTCCCAACGATTTAACACTGGAGGTTCAAATCCCGATGTTTTTTTTTTTGTTGAACTAATTCCAGCCATTAAGGATCACCGATTTTTATTCGTCGAGACCTCCAATATGTAATACGTCGGGATTTCTGATATGAGGGATCTCTAATCGCTAATCGGAAAATTGCATTCGATGTTTGATGCACCTTAGAACCTCCTATTGCCTATTTCTGGGACCTCCAATTTCCAATTATCGGGACCACCAATATGCGAGATTATTCCTTGAATAAGGGTTTAAGACCCTGAACTTGAGCAGGTCATAAATCTTGACCCACAAGTCCATTTCTGGACTTCCACGTATCATTGTAAAGATATTCTAGAGAAATTTCCAATGAAAGGGGTTTGATTAGACATTGAGCCCATATGATTCCTCAAAAGATGGCTTCAACCTCACTACCAATATTCTACTCCTAAACTCCCCAAACAGCTAGGAATCACACCCACAATCTGTCCTTAGCATGAGGCCTATGACAACCATGAAATTCCATCCTAGACCATCACTATAATCATCATTTGATGGTTTCTCCAATAAGCCTTCTATTGTGATAATTCTCTACATGAAGCGTGCAATTACCAATAAATTCCTCCTAAACCATTACTACCAGCATCTACTGCAACAAGCAACCAAGCTTGTTTGGTTGACATCAATTTCAACACTCCTACCAACTGTTAGACGTGCCAACTTCCCAACACATCTCCACAACATGAATTTTGACATCAATGCCTACACACTTGCAGATGCCTTCTGTAGGCGGATGGCCATGCACATAATTCCAACTGTCCAACAATCTCCCCCTTTTGCATTGATGACAACACACCGTCCTTTTCTCCAAGTGATGGCCAGACCTCAAGTTGCTTCCACACATCTCATGGCATGAGTCACCATTTACGGCCTTTCCATCACAACGTATCCACAACTTTTCTCCCCCCTTTAACATCAATGGAAACAAGCTATAAGCTTGCCTTCTCTCTCCATGCTCTTACTGACTATGAGGACCAAAGTCTAGCTGTTAGGATGTGCATTCTTCCTTGCAGACCTCTCTACTAGGACTATCACTATTGTTGCTCCATAAAATGGGAAAATGTGATATGCTCCCTCTAAACATATACTGCCTCTAATTTGTCCGTCCAGTTTTGGATACCTTACGGCTGTTGGTTGAGCACTCTATCCACCAATACATATTTTTATATCAAAAAGATTGATACTCATCAAACTGTGCATGGTATTGTTGTTGTTGCATATACCAAGTTATAATGGTGCATTTTGGCTCTCATTTCTTCGTTGTTTCTGTTGATTCTGAGAGTGCTCTTATTTTATCTAGCACCTCCACTTCTCCCCTTGAGATGATTCTCATACTACGGGCACTGCTTCTCAGTCCATACCAATTGCATCAAAATAAATGATACAAGTGGAACACTATACCAAGAAAACTCTTCTTTTTCTTTTCTCAAGGAACTTGGCTCCAATACTAATTGTTGGGAAACAATGATAGTACTAAGAGCGGGGGTGCATTAGTATTAAGGCTAATTTTTACTCATTTATGCTGATTTAATTTTATTATTTAAACTTGGAATCCAACCATATAACCAACAACAATATATAATATGGCAACAACATAAAATCAACACACAAGCAAACAAACCATAAGCATCATACACATAGACAAAAGGCTTTTCACATGGAAACCCTTTCAGGGAAAAACCACAAAGCTTTTTGTTGTTATTGATGTAAATTAAGAGCACCCACACTATTACATCAATTTGTTTTTGTGAGGACCCACTCACAGGAAGCGCTGAATCCCTTGGATTTGTTTGCTAGCAACAACTAGCAGGAAGCACTGACAACCCCTGTTTGTAGACACCTATCTAGCTTACCAGAAGCACCATATGAGGCACTGACCTCATGGACCTGTTGCGAGCACCAACTTGCAACTCCTTGGATTTATATAAGCACCAACTTACAAGAGACACTGACCCCCAAGCCTTCCCCAACTCCACTAGAGATGGAAGCACCAACTTCCTGTCTATAAGCACCAACCCACATTCAAATAGGAACTGAATCTCCTCTATGATTTGGCAACAACCTACCTGATCTAAGATTTGATCTTTGTTCACTCTGCTTCACTTTGCATCTCTCTGCATCTCTCTTCAATAGGCCTATGATCTTCTAAAAAACAATCACTCTCATCCCTTTGCTCTCTACTCTCAACAATAGTTACTCTGCTCTCTGCTACTCTACTCTCTACAACACATAGTCTACTCTTAGCCTTGATTCACACAACATAGGCTCAGCTCTTGGACTTCTCCTCATAGTGGCTCACATGCATATTCCAACTTCCACATAGCACATAGGCACTTTAGCCTTAAACATAGAGCACATGCACTTCATCCTTTCTTACACAATGCACAAGAATCTTCAGCCTTGCTTACACATTGCACAAGCACCTTCAGCCTTGCTTACACAAAGGACAGGAAACTATTGCCTTTCACACACATCTCATTACTCTTGGGGTCTCTTTACCTCTACATAGGCACTCTCAGCCTCTCTCTACAGAACTGGCTCTTCCTTAGCCTCACACAACATTGATCACATTCAGAGCTCTTTCCTCTTGGCTTTCTTTAAACTATGCTACTTTCCACCACTATGCTCAATCGAGCTGTTGGGTTTTGTTCCTTTGTTGTTCACCTCAATCAATGCTACCAAACTATCCTTGTTGAACATTGTGCACTATACTTAGGCATGGCTCTGCATTATGTTGTCTACATCAGACTTGGTCTCTTCCACTACATTAACTTGAGAATGGGCCTCTGACTGTCCTGACTATTTTCTCCATACTGAGAATTAATTCTCAGTTCACCTGCTCACTCAAGCTAGGCACAGTCCTCTCTATGCTGCAATTCTCCCATCATTGAGGCTCTCCATGCTGAAAATTTAATCTTAGTCCACCTGCACACTCCATTGAGACTCTCCATGCCTCTTCATGGCTTAATGTACTTTGGTATGGATTTTATGTTTTGCATTTATTTCTAAAATGCATGCATGGTATATCTCCAATGACCAACTCCACTACCTCTTCCTTTACTATTTAGCTACCGACCCATCCAGCCTTTAAAGTCCTGTCCCATGATATTAGATAATTCACACCATAGTGCTATAACAGAGCTTCCACATCATAGATTTATATTGGTGCAATGTTACACATTTCTAATTACCGATCTATGATATTCAAGCACCTTTAGATTAGCTCCCTGATGTATCTCAGTGATAGGATCGGGTGTTGTGACCAAGTGCCAACCATATCGAAGCCCCCTTATCGGTGATTTTCATCTAGTGCACATATTTTAGCAATCACTGACTAGTGATCATGGATCTTCGATTTCCTAGCTCCTTTCACTTAGGGTCTTACCATGCATTTCTCACCATCAGAGAGAGGCCATGACCAATTGTTTAGCTTTAAGCTGTTTAAGGTTTTAGACTCCCGCTGGGGGCTACACTCCCTTTGTTATGAACTACACCCTTGGTTTTCCGAGTTTCTCCTAGGCCAAGCGCTAAGCACATCGGAGCCCTGTTATAGACATATTTGGGCACTTCAACCCCAATCTTATATGTCAATAAAATAGGGCTCTTCAACCCCTAAAAGTGTTGTTTCATACCCTTAAAGAACATGGTCAACTGATTACATCATTCCCCAAAAGTTCCACCTAAAAAACCATCCAGAATTGGCCTAAACTAGACCAAACTGACTGCTCCACTGTTAAGGTGCGATGCATACTGACTTCTACACTAGCCAGGTGCGATGCATACTGATGAGGCCCTCTATAGGGTGCAATGAGCAAGGATGGACAAATTTTCGAGACAATTTGCTAAGTGGATGCTCAGGGAATCTTCTAGAAACTTCTCCTATGACACTTGCCTCTTTGAATTCGCCTAGGGATGAGTAAGAGATCCAAGAAATCTCCAAGTGGAACCAAATGAAACAAGTGGAATGAAAATAATAAAAAAACTAGAGACAACTCACACCTTTGCACACATCTATAAATGGATCCCTCATCTAAGAGATCTAGAGGCTGGAATTTTGTAATTTGCAAGGAGATGTTGATAGTTTGTATTTGAGAAAGAGCATTGTATTGCTGGTGTGATATTGCTATTTCATGAGGTGAAGAGGGCTTTGATGCTTGGAGGATGATGTTGGATCAGACAACTGGGTTGTAATTCTCCCTTCTATTTAATAAATTTTTTCGAGTTTTCTTCCATATAACTGTGCAATTGTGAATGTTATTATTTATGAATGTCATTGTATGTTCATTATATTTCAGATTCTGTAATGCTTATGATATAATAGATCAAGATGCTTTGACGGTTCTTTGTTACTGTGTTTCTACAGGTACTCTCCAAGCAGGATAAGTATGGAGAGGAGTTGCAAGCTCTATCAAGGGGGAGAGAGATTAAGCAAGGAGTTAAGCGGAAGATCCAGGTTGGTTCCTTTGTCTTTCTCTTATCTATTATACATAGAAGAAATCGCGATTTGCTTTGAACTATTGTTTCTAGGGTAGCTCCCAAACTTAGAGGGCTAGTTGATCGAAAATACACTAGTTTTCCTAGAAACAAGCTCCCTCGTCAGCATTTTTCACTTGTTGTACATATGCCAACAACTGTCGATCATCGATCTTTGGTTCCCTTGCTCTATGCTACTTAGCCCTTGCCGCACATTTCTCTTCACAAGACTGAAGGTTATGACCTAAGGCTTAGCCTCAAGGCACTAAGGCCTATAGACTCCTATTAGAGGGCCTTTTCCCTTTAAAAAGTAAGACACCCTTGGTTTCTTTAAGCCTTCGCGACCACCTGCTATCCCACATCCCACATCCTGGCAAAATTTCATTGTTTCACATGAGCCAGTTATTGCAAACCTTCGATTGTTGATTGTCGATGTGAAATCATCACTGTTACATGGCACTCCCTGAATGGTTACACGTGTCACCTAGATATGGTCAATTAGGCCACCCAAAATGGTTGAATATGCCTGCCACATGTCCTTCCATATCGCCACATCATGGTGACATCAACTGCCACTTGGCCTTATCGGAACCAATCAAATCTTGGCATGTGTCCTCATCAGATCTCACCACCTTTTGTCATGTTTCCTTATCGGTGCTTACCATATGCTACCATCTGTCCTTATCGAAGCCAACTAGACACCTCCACGTGTCCTCCTAGAGGAGAGAGGAAGAGGCCTGCCGTGCTTGTTTTTGCAGTGATTTTCTTTGTAAAAATATTGTTGGCTCTCCCAGCAATTTAACACTGGAGGTTCAAACCTTGACATTTTTATGTTTTTTGCACTGATGCTAGCCACCAAGGATCATCGATTGCGATTCACCAAGACCTCTGATATTTGATTTGTCAGGACCTCTGATTCGCTGGGAGTTCCGAAATGCGGGATCTCTAATCGCTAATAAAAAAATTGGATTCGTTGTGTGATGCACCTTAGAACCTTTGATTGTCAATTACCGTGACCTCCGATTGTTGATTTCTAGGATCTTCGATTGTCGGGACCTCCAATTGTTGGGACCTGCGATATGTGATATTCTTCCCTGAATAAGGCTTTCACACCCTAAACTTTAGTAGGTCATAACTTTTGACCCATAAGTCCATTTTTGGACTTCCACATAGTGTTAGAAAGATCTTCCAGAGAAATTTCATTGGAAGGGGTGAGATTAGCCATTGATCCCATTTGATTCATCAAAATATGGCTCCAACCTCATTGCCAATCTCCTTCTCTTGAACTCTTCGGATAGTTAGGAATCACATCCACAATGTGTCCTTAGCATGAGGCCTGCAACAACCCTGGAATTCCATCCTGGACAAGCACTGTAATCATCATTTTATGGCTTCTCCAATAAGCCTTCTACTATGATTATTCTCTACAAGAAGCGTGCAACTTCCAAGAGATTCCTCCTGATCCATCACTACCGCATCTGCTACAACAAGAAAGAAAGCTTCTCTAGTTGACATCAATGCCAACACTCCTACCAACTGTTAGGCCTACCAACTTCCCAAAACATCTACACAACATGACTCTTGACATTAATGCGAACACACTTGCAGATGCCTTATCTAGGCCATTGGCCATGCACATGATGCCAACTGTCCAATAAGGTTTTTGTGCTTGTTATTCATTTTACTATCCATTTTCAAAATTATTTACAATTTTTCAACACTTTATTTTCGGGAGCACATGGCATCATAAAATATGCTCAATTAACTCATCCACTTCACACATCATTTTCACACATGCACACCCTAAGTGAATGTGAGCTTGGTTAACACCGCCAAGCCAAGACTCGGAACACCTTAATAATTCAACATGCGTATATTAATCCCACGTGGGAAGCAGGCCAAACAATCTATGTATTTAGGTGTAACATCAGTGGGATAGGATTTCAATAACACCCATCAATCACTTACATTAAGACATAGAAGTTTACATATTAAGGGGCTTAAAATCCTTCACCATCCCACCATCCAAAGCTGAATTGCTTCAAAAACCTGCAGAAGGGGTTAGGCTAGGCCATTGTGTGAGCGGTTCTCCTTGGAGCTACCTAACCCGCGGCAGGGAATCCCATGCAATGGTTGATCACCAAGAAGCTCAAGAGTTGATCACCCCCATGGGATGAAGGTAACCATAGTGACCAATCATAGGAAAACACCTTACAGGACTTCTGTGGGCAGAAGTTGGTTCTTTAGCGCACCTTTCTTTGAACAACTCTGCTTATAGGGATTAGATTATGTCAAGTAAGAAGTCTTTTGGTAGGCCATTTGAAAGAGTATATTTACGACTGGTTTGAGGATTTAGATCACCTATAGGCTAGAGGTAATTTTTCTTTGATAGGAAATGTTTTCTTGAATTAGAGTAGCATACTATTGTAGTTAGTTTACACTTGGCACCACTGCACTAGGTGTTTTCTTACTGTTTGACGCTTATTTTATCCTATCATCCCCTTTTAGTCCATTGAGTCATCTTTGTCTTGACATCATTGCGACACCTAGGAATTTTTGATGGAGACTTCGTGGCCTTCACCCCCAGTTTTCTTTAGGACATCTTACTCCTCCCCATCGAGTTAAAGTTCATCCTCCTAGTCCTCCATAGTTTCTTCATTCTGACTTTGATTCTATTGATTCTTCTAGTTCTTCCATTGGTTCCACATCTTGCCAACCCCATACCTCCACCATGTCAGGCACTAATTTGGGTGCGAGAAACCAAAGTGGTAACCAAGGTAATCCCAAAAAGCAAACCCTTTACTTGTATGGTCACTACTCCTCCATTTCCTCCCTTTATGGATGGTTTTAGCTTCCCTGATTTGAGCCAGCTCATCAATGATCCTTTTCTCCATGACCCCACTTTTCCTGATATGCTTACCAAGATTTCTTCTGACATCCCCAAGTTCTAAGGTAATGCTAGAGAAGATCACACAAATCATGTTTGCTCTTTTCATATGTGGTGTTATCCAATTCTATCACTAAATACTCTATTAATCTTCGTCTATTCCAACGTATCCTTACTGGAGCTACTACCAGGTGGTATGTGTGCCAACTACATGCCTCCCATTCCACCTTCATGACTCTAGCCAAACCTTTATTTTCATACCTCTAGTTACCCCTCTAATATGACAATGGTACCAAAATCGTGACATATTTCCATCAAACTTCTTCCACTTGCCTATCTGACCATGTTCAAGAATGGCATAGAAGGAGGAGCATATGTAGGGCTCCTGAATTTGAAAAACATGCAGTTTATATGGATTGGTTCTTTATATCTCTTTTGGCCCCCATTGGTAATTATGTTGCTGCCCACTTGCCCCAGTTTGAGGAAGAAGCACTCTAAGTAGCTTTGAAATTTCACTTGATCTTTGTTGGCATTATGATGCATGTGTTGTACTTGATGGAAAACAAATCATAGAAGATCAACTCACTTATATATATCTAGATGAATCTACGAAAGAGATATCAGATGACAATTCTCAGTATGACAAGTCCAAAGGGGGAGATTGTTGGCATTATGAGACAAGTGTTGTCCTTGATGGCAAATCACACAAATGATAAATTATAGTGCAACAAATTTATTTGATAAATTATAGTGCAACAAAGTTTCCTTCATGTAGAGAAAAGTTCACGCACTTTTATGCAGAGAGAAGTTTATTCCATGTAGAGAAACGTTCACGCACTTTTATGCAGAGAAAAGTTTATTCCATGTAGAGAAAAGTTCACGCACTTTTATGCAGAGAAAAGTTTATTCCATGTAGAGAAACGTTCATGCACTTTTATGTAGAGAAAAGTTTATTTCATGTAGAGAAAAGTTCACGCACTTTTATGTAGAGAAGAATGTTCACGCACTTTTATGCAAAGAAAAGTTTATTTCATGTAGAGAAAAGTTTACGCACTTTCATGCAGAGAAAAGTTCCCTTCATGCAAGAGAAAAGTTCATGCACTTTCATGGTTGGTTCATGGTATTAGTCCGACAGTTTTTTGATCCTATGGTTTTGGACCGTGGTATTGAGAAAGGACTAAAGCTATAAAAGAGGAAGGAGATCATTTGGCAAAGCATCATCTGAATTATTGAATATCTCATAAAGTGCTAGATCTGGAATACTGTGATTGGGTTATGGTGCAGATCTAGATCTGAGCTAAAGAGGGATCTCACCAGTTGATGGAAAACAAGATCTAAGGATAGATTGGGATCAAATGGTTTGAAATGAACTATCTCTATATATTTGATTATGCTTATTCTAGATCTGTATATTGACGCTTGTAATGATCTGAACTGGGTATAACTTGAGTTTGAAATCGCTGCAAGTCATGTTTGAATATTTATAGATCTATACGCGGGTTGGCTTTGGTGTAAGCGCGTATGTATGCAGGTTTGGTTCATTGTAGTAGCGTATACAATTTGAGCTATGATATTTGAAGTCACAACTGGTTCTGGTTGTTGATGGGTTCTGATGACAGTTTAAAGGTGTCAGTATTCTGCATATCCTGTTTGGTTGATTGTGTTTAGCTTCAGTATTGATGGATGAGAACTAATATTGGATCAGGATCATAATGACTCATATTTATGTGATCTGATGGACTAGATCTGGGTGCTAACACATATATTATCCTTGTATATGTATTGATCTGGTGTTTGGGTGATTCAGAAGATTGATTGATTATGTGCTTCAATGATATTAATGGGTCTAGTATGAAAATTGGATGAAACGTGGCCTTTCAGATTATGTGTTGTGCTTCAGGAGTATCCAGTCTGAAAATGTATGAAACGTAGTACCTGGAGGAGAGAAGATTTTAGGCCGGCGCCTACGTACTAGTATCTTAGCTAGTACAAGAGCTAAGGGGGTGGTAGCTCCCTTCCAGTAGTAGTTGAAAACTTTGGAGCATTGTAGCAGGTAGCAGCCTGCGTACTAGTAAATGGATCGGCTAGTACAAGAACTATGGGGGTTGTAGCTCCCTTCCAGGAGAGACTGGAGAACGAGAGAGGGTTGTAGCTCTCTGCAGGTAGAAGCCTGCGTACTGGTATAAGACTGCACCAGTACATAAATATTGTAAAAGGATTTTCTTATTAAGAAGAAGATTGAGATGACTTGCAGCAGGTGGTTTTCTCCCACATTGGGTTTCCACCTTATATCATGGTGTTCATGTGTGTGACTTATGTGTGATGATCTGTTCTATTTTACTGCACCTGTTTACTATTAATATGGTTGATAATGTTCTAATTCACTCATTAAGGATCAACTAACTGAATCATAAGAAGTTGTGGAAGTAGCATATATGAATCTGAATATGGAAATGAAAAAGTTTTACTGATGTGATAATACTGATTCACCGCCCCCTCTCAGTAATATTTCCAACAATCTATGCACAATTAGGATATGTTTATATTTTCATTCCCAATCTACCTTGGCCTGGTGTTGCTAATACGTTGGGGGCATCTCATGCTGCTGAAAATATCATTGGATCTATCTCACACACTCAACCTTCACCATATCCTCAACCTCACATGGGTTATGGTCAACCTTACGGGGGGACTAGCTCTTCTTACACTTATCCCCCTCTTGCTCCTTCTCATGGAAACCCTTACCAAGGTTCAAGAACATCATATGCATATCGCCATCCACATCATTCGATGCCAAGGCTAGTTGTTGGTTCACCTAGTTATCACAATGTTGCTTCCAATTCTTTATATCATTATGAACCGCCTAACACTCTAGCCCCTTCGGCACCAGCACCCCAACCTCCCATACCTCCTCCACCTCTATCACAACAACAACCATCTCCTCAAGGTCAAGTACATTCTTAGTAGAGTGTAGCCAATCCTCCCAACCCCAAGCAAAAGAATAAAGGGAAGGGTAACTTGAAAAAACCATCTCAAGGTAACCAAGGCGAATAGGGTCCACCACATAATGCCACTCAGGGTGACCAGCCTAATCTCACAACCCGATAGTAGGGTAGATAACACAAGAAAAAAAAGGCTCTTCGTATGAATAAACCTTGTTCCTATTGAGAATTATTTGGCCATTACATTGATGAGTGTCCCCTTTTACCTCAGATGCGCCAAGCATGGGAAGCTCAATGAGTTTCTTCTAAAGGACCTCAACCCATTGCTCCACCCCTCTTCCTCTTGCTCCATCACAACCAATTGTGCTTATCAACCCTTTTCCACATCAAGGATATGTAGCTTCTCAACCCGCACAGGGTAATGCAACTCCTCCATCTTCACAATCTAGCCAGAGAAATTACCATATCCTCATGATGAATTCTGATGAAGTCAACACTGAACAAGTTAACCTTCAGACTCATTGACACCATTATGAAAAGTGCCCTATTAATTCAATGACTGATCCCCAACCCAAAGTTTCCACTGAGCCTTTGTCATCACCAAATGACACCTTACAGATCCCTCTACCTAAAGTCAAGTTTCCTCCCAAGATCCCCAAAGGCCCATTACGTCGAAATGATGCTTCTTCTAAAGCCACCGATACCTATAACATAGTTGATGACTTGGCATCATCTCCTATTGCTATGTCAATGCTGGAAGTCCTCCAGACGTTCCGATCCCAAAGGAAAGATCCAATCTCTACTTTAGGCATTGTGGATCCTTCTGAAAATCATCTGATTTTATTTGACATTAACAAAGTGGAGTGTTCCCCCCTTCCTTCATCTGTTTCTTTTCAAATACTAGTTTCCATAAAGAACACCATGGTCCAATGGTGTATTATAGACAAGGCGCCTCCACATGTGTGATGGCTGCTAGTGTTTGGAACAAAATTGGTTCCCCTAACTTGTCCATATCCACTATCACTCTTTGTGCTTGGTATGGTTAGCCTTCGTAGCCCCTCAGATTGTATCGGAACTGTCCCATTACTTCTACCTGAAAGACTGTCTTAATTGATATTGAAGTCACTGATTCCCCATTATATTATAACATCTTGTTGGGTCGTAGTTACACCTATGCCATGTCCGCTTTTGCATCCACTACCTTTCACAAGATGTTCTTTCCTCATAACAAAAATATCATCACTATTGATCATTTGAGTTACTATGACCCTCATTCTCAAACATCTCCTCAGACCACTATCTCATTTATGATTGGAAATAAGACTATGACTTCCTTAATCGATGTGTCTTTTGGAGTCTATAAATATTCCACTCTGCTTCAGGATTATTATTTCCCACTGCCTATTACTTCTAAGCCTAGCTCATCTAGTGTGATGGTGGCTATATTTGCATACTTTTACTCACCCTTTTACCATGTTCTTTTTACCCATTTCATGCCAACAATGGTTAATCGATATCTTCAAATGCACAGGTATGCCTCTTGTCATGTTGTATGGATTATTGTTGAATGAAGCATAGACATAGGGGATTATTACCTAAGCGGCTTGCCTATTCAGTTATTTCTGCAGATTTGAAGGAAGAATGACCAGGATTGTGATTCACTGAATGATACCGTGAAAGCTGGCAGTGTTATCCTTGAACATTGGCTGCAATAATGAATCAATCTCTTGATTGACATGCTGCTATATTTTACATTATGTTTCGTTCTGAAAACAACAATGAAATTAAACGCAAACAACATCATAATTCTAGGAACTGCATTATTGACAAAATGTATAAAGCAAAGTTGCAGGCTATGAAATCTATTGTTGTTAAGATTCGTTAAGGTTACATGAGAAATAATCTAACTCTGAGTCTGTAACATCATACTTGTAATATTTATTTAATTAATGACAGTTTGATCTTCTGAGAATATTGTGATTCATTGATCTCGCCAAAGCCCTGATCAGGATGTTGGGCCAGCTCTCCTAACTAGGTGCTGCTAGATTAGATGAGTGTTTAGGTTTATTTCTGTGAGTTTATTGTTGCGGTGAATGTTTATTAGTGTGTGTTGTGAGTCCTAATTAATTTTATTCTTATTTCCGTTAGAATTATTACTTGATGTTACTCTTATTTTATGTTACAGTTATTGCTTGCTATTATACATTGATGAATTTATAATTAATGTTCAATGTTGGGTAGGGAAACTGTGGCCTACATATACTTTTCCTTATATACTTGAAATAACTAGTAGAACACCGGGTTGACAATTATTGTGGAATTAGGTGAATTGAACGATTCATATCTAAACACAAACATTTTGGCCCTGTTTCCAGTGAGGCTATCAAAGTCGCAAAAGTACAACCAATATTGACCATAGGAATGATTTCTCATCCTGGGGAAGGAAGATTACACCTTTCTCCAGGTTTTGAGTATTAGATCATTTGGTTGTTTGGTTTGTTGTGTTCTTTTAGGATTATTCTCTCATCCTGGGGAAGGAATTTTTTATCACCTTGCTCCATGTTTGGAGCTTTAGATGTCTTTGCTCTGATTTCATAAGTATTTCTCTCTCATCCTTGGAAGGGAAGTTTTATTTTTTTCCTTGTTTCAGGTCCTAAGTTTGATCTTTTTGATTTGTTTATTTTCTTTCTCTTGTTTTCTTTAGGGCCCACTCTCTCATCCTGGGGAGGGAAGTTCTTATCCTACTCCAGGTATTGAGCTTTTAATTTTCTTGAATGTTTCCCTTTTATTTCCTGATTGTATGAATAAAGACACCAATAAAAGGGGTAGAGGGAGACCCCCAAAAATAAAAGGGGTTGATTTAGGCAAAAAATTTACAACCAAGAGATCATATCAAGGGCTGAGTCTGGAGCATCGTCATGAGTTGCTGTTAGGGTAAGATCTCATATGAGATATGGAGGAAAAATAATATCACAACCAGAACCTACCCCAATAGCAGAAGTGCAATTCAGGGAAGAAGAAGAAGCAAGTAGAGGATTTTAGGAAATACATATTGCAAGTTCATAGGAAGAATATTTAAAGGAATTCTTTACACCATTTGATTAAGAGTGTTGTTAAAAAAATTCAATCACCTGTTATAGAACATCCAAAGCGAAAACCTAATGAGATTCCAAGTGCGTATTGGAAAATATTCATGGCTCCTGAAACTTCTTCAATCTAATTTCCTATTGGACATATCAGAGGTGATGCGCCTATAAAGACTATTCCTTTAACAACACTACCTAATTTCCAATGTCTTTGTTCTGAGGATTCAGACACATTCCTTTTTGGATTTGACATTTTTTTTCAGGGGTATGGTTATATTTATGACGCTCAGAAATTGAAGATATTCCCTGCTACTTTGAAGGGCACAACTTTGAGATGGTTTATAGGCTTAGGGGGGAAATATATTGCTACTTTGGGATGATATGAAGATGATTTTTCTCAAGAAATATGAGGACTACTACAAATCTCGAGATGTGAAGGAAGAAATCTCTAAGATTATGCAGAAAGAGGATGAGAATATGGAATATTTTGTGGAACATTTTCAATATAGTTTGTATAGATCAGGCCACAGTGACCTGGATAAGAATATCTTGAAGATCATCTTTCTCAAAGAATTCAGGGAGGAATCTCTGGAGCTATTGAACATAGTAGGGAAAGGAGATATATCAAAGGAAAAATTTGATACCATCTGTTAGCGCTTGAATCCGCCTCAAGTTGAATGAAGGCAAGGTTCAAGGCAACATCAAACCAAGCTCAGTCTCATAGCTAGCCCTACGAGAGCAGGAGAGGGCTCTCTCTGAGTCACACTCAGCAAATGGATAAGAAAAATGGTCTGAGATGACTTACAATACGATGTTTACCTTAGGCTAGTAAGTGAAAAAGGATTTTGGAAAATATTTTCGAAGTGACTGAAACTTCTGAGATGTATATGGGACTGGTGCTTAGTAAAGAACAGAGAATTGAGAATGAAGGCACAGATTATTCCGTGAGGCAAGGTAGGCGGGAAGCACAACAATTTCAACTTAAGGTGACATGGAATGGAAATATTGCTGAAGATAGTGAAAAGGGCATGGTCGCATGAATCCTTTTCAACAGAAGAATAACACTGCACATGAAATTTTCCCACAGGCAGAGCAATATAAATTGAATTCTACCTAATCTCACTTAGAAAATTTCACTGAAATGAAACATGAAATGAATTATGAAACATAACAAGATACATATGGAACATAAGAACACATTTGCTACACTCATAACCACAAGAATCTCATGAAACAGAGCCGCTGCCTTTCATTAAAATCTCTGTCAAAAATACACAGTGCAGAAACAGAGTTTCTTTCCCACAGTCTCTCAGAAGTTACAAGCCAACCAACCCTTTGCAAATAACTTGCTTACAATATATAGAAAGTGTAGAGAATAAATGGAATGCCTAGGGGTTGGGAAGTTACTCAAATCATTTCAAAAAGGAGATGGAGAGCCAACCATCAGCTACAGGTGCAGCACTCTCAAGCATGACATTTGGCTGTGGTGACCCTTTTCTTTCTTTGCCACTTGGATAGATGCCCACCTGGAGAGAAAACTCTTTAAAAGACGCCTTTGGTGCCAAAAAACCAAAGAGTGGATGACCAGGCCCACTTGGACAAGTCGCGACCCGAAATTTCGCGAAACGGGAGCAAACTGGGAAAAATTTCCTCTGTGCGCCACGCACTTTTCTTTGTGCGTCGCACGCTTTTCTCTGTGGGTCGCGCTACTTTGGGGCACGTTTTAGGGCACTTACAGGTGTCAAAAATGTGCCCAAGTGGGTTTGCTGGAAAGATTAGCCTGTCTACTTTCCAACCCAGCTGGAATTTCTGAATTTGAAGCTCATTTTCCCCTCCAAAACTTCATTCTCCCAAGACTGCTTTCTGTGTGTCCAAAAAGTGGCAGAGAGGCCATTTTTGGGTGTTTTTTGACCTTTAGGAGACCCAAAACTTGTCAAAAGTTCTAGCCCGGACACCAGTAGATGTATTTTTCGATGCTAAATCCAAATATGCAAGCCATTCCTCATTTGGAGTTCTATAATTTTAGCGCCGCGCGGGGTGCGCGACGCACAGGGAGAAAAACCCTGTTTTTTGACCAAAAAATTTCCAAAAACACAAAATTGCCCCAAATTTTTTGAAATTTGGGCTAGGGGCTCTCTATGGAGTGCCATGCTGAGCCACTGAAGCCTCAGCCAAGATTCTAAGCCTGTCTTTCTCTTTTTCCCGTTTTGCCCTTCTTGTGCCTTTCCTCAATTTTGCTTTCAAACTCCTTATTCGGGCTCTCAAACTCAAGTTCCGTGCCCCGTAATGATGAGCCATGTGTCTCAGCAGTGTGTTGTCTTCATCGGCCTTGTTCAACATGTTGTCAAAGTGCATGTTAACTCTCTCGAGAACAGACTCATGATCATCAATAACCTGTTGCTCCAATGAAGTGAATTCAATCCTCCTCTGCTGGGCAGTTAGGCGATCCTCACGGATGTCCTGCAGCTCCATGATCACATGCTGGTCTTCTAGCTATTTGTTCCTCTGCTCCAAATACCTGATGTTCCATTTGGCCATCTCCAACTTGAGTGTCAAGGATTGAATCTCTGTCTCTTGCTCTTGGATGGTCTCTTTCAGCTATGCATTTTGTGGACGTGTATTTGTATCATCATCATCATGAAGGAGAAAGAATCCGGTCTCCTATTCACCTGGTGGCACACCTGAAGGCCCCTCCTCATGCTTGGGATTCTTCCCTTGTCCTGTACCCGTGTCATCGATGTAGGAAGCAAGGCCCATTCCACCCCGGGTGGAGATAACACTCGCTTTGCTATTGCAAACAAAGGCCTGGTGCCTTTCGGATAGCCTCTCTGATATGTGATGGAAAATGGCACCACAGTGGTCTCATGGCGCTCATGCTGATGAGAAGGACCACCTATCTCATGCTTTGCCTCTGGTACTACCTGTGGAGCACTGAAGAAGTAACGGGAGATGAATTCCTCCCAAGAAATGCCCTGCAATCCCAACTGATGATCCACCAAAATCTGGATAAGAGCGAATTGATATACACTGTTGAGCTGCTACCGAGGGGTCTTGTGGTGCATGAACTTTTTCATTTTCTCTATATTCCAGCAGATGAAAAATGGGAGGTTAATCATACGCACCCTGGTAAAGTGCATGAGCAACCTGATGTGATAGGCATAAAGGCGAGAAAACCTCCCCTCACAACTGAAGTATTCCATGATCAATTTCATGAGCGAAGCATACTCATCTCTCAGAAATCTCAATGGGAGAACTCTAGTGAGCTGACTCGAACAACTGGCCTTAATGTAAGGCTCATAAATTTCCCTCTCCACCTTCATCTTCTTGTGCCAATGTTCTCTAACATTCGGTATGCCTGTTGCCACTGATATGGTTTCGGGTGTCAATGTGAAAGTGACCCCTGCCAAGATAGACTGACCTCCATGTAGGTGAAGTGCAAAAAGACGGGCCAACTCATGATGAATCCTGACATTTGCCACCCTCTGAAAAAATTCGAAACATGCTAAGTGCTGGAAACAAGACATAGCGAGAGGGCTTGCCTGCAACTCAGTGAGGGTGTTTGGTTCATCCCTGACATGTCTGCCACTCCTAGGTCTCCAGGGAGCCTGTTCTCCTGAAGCTGTGTCATTGTGTGTATCCCCCTCATACTCTGATGATTTTTTTGATGCCATCACTGCTGCTTGTACCCTGATTTTAGCGCTGCCTTTTGAATTTGATGAAAATGATGAATGCTTTGAAAATCTGTTACCAGGGGGACAATAAAACAGGGGAGTGTTAGCAGGGGAATGATGAAAAGGGGAATAGGGGTTTAAAGGGGAAATTTATCGGGATTTGGGAGTGTTTGGGGTGTGTTTTTGATGGGGTAGGGTTAAGGAACTTTTGAGCTATATGAGTAAAGGGGACAAAGGGATATGATTGCAATGTAGCTAGGGTAACTATCAAGGGAAAATGCTCCAGGGAAACCAACTGATCAAGGTAAGGTAGGAGCTTATTTAGCAATTGTGTTACTGTAGCAAAAACCCTAGCTTTTTTACCCTTTTGTGTCATTTTGTGTTTGCTAAAAAAAATATGTTTTTGGTCTCATGGTTACCAACATCATATTTTTCTTCAAGCTTAGGATCAGTGGTGAAAATATTTATGGGCACTTTTGCAATTTTAAGAGCCAATTCCAAAATTTTTGGGTGATTCTGTGCATTCTTAGGCTCACAGGCCTGTGCGCCACGCGCTTTGCCCAGTGCACTGCGCGCCAGGTATGCGTCGCGCCAGTGTAAAGTTAACACTGTGGCCAGGCTCCCAGTGCGCCGCGTGCGGTCAAACAACACAATTTTTGTTTGAAAAACATGGGAGAGTGTTTTAGGGGGATTTTAGGTTGGTTTGCTTGCGAGACAAGGAGGAATCGGGGTGGAAATGGTGAGGAGTGAGGGGACAAGGGGAAGGGAGCAAAACCTTGGTGGCATCATCTCAAACTTGCAACCCCATCCATTGCTTTTCATGGTGAATTTTTCATGGTTGGCCATGGTGCTTTGGATATCATTCAACCTCTTCACAAATACCATATTATTGACAAAACTTGATGAGCAGGTTTTGTTACAAGGCTTACCTTTCAATTTGATCGCTTTTTTCCAAGTTTTGAATTGGTTTGGCACCATTTTGGGCTGATGGACTATGTGCGCTGCGTGCAATTCCCAGTGCGCCGCATGCCTTGTATGCACCGTGCCTGTGTAATCTTTCAATGGCGGGCTGGCTGCGTGTGCGTCGCGCCCAGTGAGTGCGTCGCGCTCTTGCCTGTGTGTGCTGCACTTCCCAAATCGCCTCCCAACTCACTCAAACGCTCACCATATCAACTTCACACCTTTGCAAATGTCTTCTCCAAGTCATTTAGTAGCACAATACCTCTGCTTTGGGTCAAAACATGTATATATAGGCTTGAGAGAAACTGGTTTGATTTTTTCTTCCTTAAAAACCCACTTTCTAATGTTTTTTGTTTTGCACTTTTCATTGACTTTTAAAACACTCTGTTTTTCCTTTTTTCTTTGAAATTTTGGCTCTCATGATAAAAAATTTGGCATTTCTTTGTGGGAACTGTATGAATGGGCCTTTGGCTTTGAAATCCATGACTGCATCTAAAAATGTCAACTGTCAATTTTTGGAAAATTTTGTCATAGTTGACCTTGTTTGACTTTTCTTCAAAACAGAGTTTTGAAGAAGAGTCGATGTCTCTTGCGGTGATGATGAAGCTTTCTGCACTGTAGGTGTATAAGATCTCCCTCTGGCCTGCATTACTTTGTTCTGGATATGTTTTTCAAAAAACCACATTGATGATTTCCTAGACCCAGCAATAAAAGGACTTTGACCTGTAATATGACCAGACTTTGACTATCATGAATTACATTGATTACGGACCAATTCATGAATCGGCAGATGCCAGACATGAGGGGAAATGAGTAGCATGACTTTCTCCATCAAATCATGGCATGTCCCTAGCGAAATGCAGTTGATTGGATGGAGCGGGATACCTAAATTTGAAATGCACAAAGAGCTTTTATCTCTGATGGAGGGCTAACCAGACCAAATCTAACATTGGCTCCAATGGGGGATGGTAGCTCCTTGGAGGTGCCAAGAACACTAGATCTTAGGAGGAGCTAGATAGTGCCTCTTTGTCCATTAGGCTATGGAGTCATCATTTTGATAAACAGCACAAGACTCTGACTTATTTACAAAACTAAAGTAACCAAGAAATTGACTCAAACTTGACAATTGGAATAACTCAAAAACCGACTGTACATATTGAAACCAAACTGAAGTAAAAATGGTATTTACAATGACAGTGGAAGCAGTGTTAATAGATCAACAATGATACCACTTGAGCATCCGACCATTGATCGACCCTCCAGGGCAGTCTTCCCCATTCATTTCTTTAAGAAGAAAGGAATTTTGACCCCTGTATGTTGTGATCTTGAAAGGACCTTTCCACAGATTTTCAAACTTCCCATGCTTGCATTTCTCCCCATTTCTTGCATCCCACTTCAGCACCACATCATCCAACTGAAATTTGTCCACTTTTGCTTTTCTGTCATAGATTTTCTTTATGTTCTCTTGCAACTTGGATGTGTTTTTGAAAACTTCTTCTCTTGTTTGCTGCAAGTGGATCATTTGATTTAGCCTTCTCTGCATGAGATCTTCCTCACTGTCGGCCTCCTGAAGAATTTTGACCACTGGGGCAGCAAGGGAAGCGGGAAATACTATGTCCACACCATAAACCAGCTCAAACGGTGACATACCAATAGACTTTTTCTGACTGATTCGATCTGCCCAAAGTGCATGAACCAGCCTCTTGTTCCAGCTCTTCTTATTAATTTCCAGTGGCTTCTTGATGATGTTGACCAAAGATTTATTTGAAGATTCTGCCAATCCATTGCCTTGCGGATGATAGGTAGTTGAATGACCCAAAATTATGTGGTATTTGTGACAAAATTCTACCATCCTTTTCGATTTAAAGGTTGTTGCATTATCAATGATTATTTTGTTTGGACAACCAAAGTGAGACAAGATGTTATTTTCGAGAAATGAGATGATTACCGTGTCCATCGCTTGTCTGGTAGGTGCTGCCTCAATCCACTTTGTGAAGTAGTCTGTCGTTGTAAGGATCCACCTATGCTGTCTGAAAGATGCGGGATGAATTTCCCTAATGAAATCCAACCCCCACAGCTGGAATGGAGCGCTCACTTTGATAGGTTTGTGTGGCAAAGGCTGTAGTTTCTGTTTTCCTTCGAAAATTTGACACTTATGACAGCGCTTTACCATCTTATGCACATCAGCAAACAAAGTAGGCCAGTAGTACCCCGCTCTCAAGATTTTGTTCACTGTTGACTTCCAAAAAAGATGTCCACCACACTCTCCTCCATGGAAGTCGTCCATGACTTTCTTTTCCTCCTCTTCCACCAGAAAATTTAGCAAAATGCCACTGGGATCTTTCCAATACAGTGCAGAATTCAAGATACAAAATTTGGCAGCCTTCAATTTAAGTGTTCTCGCTTTGTTTCTAGCCATGTCGGGTGGTGGTGATAGATTTTTCAGCACATATATTATATCAGAATACCATGGGGACAAAGCAAACATTTCGGATACCTGAACTGAAGTTCCTTCATCATTCTCATCGGACATGGCAGCGATCAGATTTATGTCCAATGCATGCAAATTTGACTCAGCCATTAGCTTTGCCAATCCCTGTCCTTTGACCAGCTTTGTAGGCTTTATCTCCACATCGTATTCTAGCAAGGTTGTGATCCATTTGCCTCTTCTCCCTTCCGGATCGGTCTGCACTAAAACATCTTTCACAGCAGTATTAGGAACATAGGCCAGAATGTGAGAATGTAAGATATACACCCGGAAATCCTTCAGTGCCTTTACCAATGCAAGGGCTTGCTTTTCAATGATGTTGTACTTCAAAGCTGCATCCCTTATAGCCCTTCTAAAGAATGCGATGGGTCTTTCATGATCATCCCTTTTCTGCAATAGTACTGCTGCCATAGTGTGCTCAGAAGCAAATGAAAACAATATGAAATCTTGAGTGTAATCCGGGCTGACTAGAACTGGAGCTGAAGAGAGGGCCAATTTGACCAAGTTGAAAGATTTTACAGCCTCATCCATCCATTTCACCTGGCTGTCCTTCTTAAGCATGTTGGTCATTTCTTTCAAGTGTTCTGCAAGATTGGGCACAAAGCGACGTAGAAAATTCATCTTACCATTAAATGACTGTATCTCCTTTTTGTTCCTAGGCAGATCGATTTGCTGAATTGCTTGGACACATGCTGGGTCTATGTGGATGCCATCTTTTGAAATGATATGCCCAAGTAATTTTCCTTCCTCCATGGCAAACAAGCTCTTCTTAGGATTCAGCGATAAACCATATTTCATGCATTTTTGAAAGACAATTTTTAGGTGATGCATGTGCTCTTCATCAGATTTTGAAAACACCGTGAAGTCATCCAACTACACCACCAAAAACACATCCTTCTCATTTGCAAACGCCAAGTCCATTGCATGCTGAAATGTGGCACCTGCATTCTTCAAACCGAATGGCATTTTGGCGTAGTGAAATGTTCCCCATGGAGTTGTGAATGTTGTCTTATCTCTATCATCTTCATGGACAGAAATTTGGTTATATCCGGAATAACCATCAAGAAGAGACATACGAGATGCCCCCACTACTCGCTGAAGTATGTCGTCCATCTTGGACAGTGGATAGTTTTCCTTCAATGAGACCTTGTTTAGATTTCTGAAATCAATGCATAGGCGGATCTCACCGGTCTTCTTTCGTACAGGCACTAAGTTTAGATATCCAATCTGAAAATCTGATAGGCACAATGATACCTGACTCGTACAACCTATTTACCTCTTTTTCGATGGATGGAAGCAACTTTGGATTGATCCTTCTCAGCTTTTGTCTAAATGGTTCCTAATTGGGCTTGATAGGTATGGTGTGCTGAATGATGTTCGTATCATAGGTCTTTGAAGCCATCAAACTAATATATTTGTCCTTGATCTTTGGCGGTAGTGTCTTGGACAATTTCACCAATTTTGGATTTGTTGTTGTACCTATTTTGACTTCTTCTACACCTTTCTCTGTGGGCTGCAAAGTTGGCTTGCGGGCTACATCATCCTAATCGAAAATTTCTTCTAGGGGTATCAAGCCTTTAGGAATGATGTTGTTCTTTAGCTGCAATACATCCATTTGATTGATTTGTACCTCTTTTGTACCATTCCCTTTGTTCTCATCGTTTTCCACATCGATTAAGGTTTCTTTGAACTTGCCTTTGTTGAGCAGAAAATCCTTAATCTCCTCATCATCTTGGAACACTTTCCAATGTCGTTGATTGTCTGGAATGGTTGGACAGTGCTTGACATGGATTTCAAATTTGTTGTTGGAGTTCATGGGGATCTTCAAGCTGCTCGCTGCCTTGGCAAGAGCATCAGCAATACTATTTTGTATTCGTGGCACACATGTCAAGGTGTATTCGGAAAATAGCTTCAAGATGTCCAAAACTGCATTACGATAGGCCCGCATCCTAGGATGTTTTGCTTGGTACTCACCTCTGACCTGTTTTATCACCAACTCGGAGTCGCCATATACTGAAATCCTCTTTGCATTCAGTTTTCTAAGAATCTTCAGGCCAGCAATCAGAGCTTCATATTCGGCTTCATTGTTGGAACATTCGAAGGCTAGCTTGTAGGAGCAAACTCTCACGCTGCTAGGTACTTTGTTTGGGGTGGAGAAAGGACTGCGTACCCAAATACCAATACCAGCTCCATCAAAATCCATGGTCCATAAGCCTTCTTCTTCTTCTTGCAAGTGCTGAAAATCTTTTTGTTGTTCATTGTTTTTTTGTTGTCCATTGTTTGTTTGCGGTCCATCGTTCCCAACTAATTGCCCAATCTTTTGTTGCTTTTATTGTCTTTCTTTCTTCAAAATCTCTCTAAAATTTTCTGTTATCTCTGCAATGTTTTCTGCTTCTACTATCTGACTATCTATTTCATTTAAACTATCTGAAAATAAAACAAAAGACTCTAAATCTGTATGTACATAGTTTATAGGATGATTTATTGGTTTCTCCTTGCTTGTGATCATATACTTCATCTTTTGTTCCCGATATAATTTCCTCATCTGTCCAAACACCGGGATTGTCGCATAGGAGAAATCCAGCTGTAGTGTCCCCTTCAATTTTGCCACCCAAGACCTAGAAAGAAGCATACCAAACCTTGGAGGAATGTCTACTACCACTACATCCATCAGAACATTTTTCATAGGAAGCTGATCTAGACTCACGACTAAGTCTTTGATGAGCCCTATGCACCTTACTCTGCTGGAGTCGAATGAATAGAGATCATGATATTGGCAGGTGATGTCTAGACCAAGCTTATCCATGATAGCCTTGGGCATGAGATTATGAGAGGCTCCAGAATCGAAAATGGCATTGTGTAGCACAAAGTCATGCAACCGTAAACTGATATAGAAAGGTGGCACTTCGCTCTCGGGAGACTCACCATTTGTTGCTGGCCCAAAAATCATTTCGGGTTGATCATCTTCCACATTTACCATGTCGGACATTGGGTCCAGGTTCAACAATTTAGAAATCTGTCCTCTATAGTTGCTGTTCTTCATGATTTCAGTCAAAGGGATGGATACCTTTAGCTTAGAAATCTCATTCTCTAGGCTGAAAGTGGGAGTTCTTTCTACCTCTTTGACTGGGATCTCTTTCCTTTCCTTGTCCTTTGAGGTGGCTGGTTGCTGTGATTGTTCTGCTGATTTTGATTTGCTACTCTCCGGAACAACCGCCTCCTTTCCCTTTCTTTGTGTAGCTGATAGATCTTTCTTTTTTGTTTCATCCTCCTTCTTTTTCTGAATTGGTTTAGTAGGTACCTCTCTATTTCAAAGGGAATATCGATGTTGTTGTGTGGACAAAGCATTCATATACCCCCTTTGATATTCTTCTGACTCTTCTTCCAACATGGTTTCGTTAGCTAGGATAAAATCGGTGTCTTGGTGTGCAGCTGAATTGACTGCACATTCTTCTTCTTCAGTGATGTAAGTAGGCAGCTCATCTGGAGTAAAGAGATGGTTTTCTTCACCTATTACATTCCCTTCCTCATCTGATTCCGGTCCATGTACAAAATTCTGCTACAAAGGTGTTTGTATCGGCTGTTGTGCTGTCTGCTCTTGAGTCTGCTGATCTCTTTGTCTAATTCTATATTGTGGCTACTGTTGGCCATGAAAGTTAGGATTCCTAACTTGTGGCTCTGGCTTGTCAAGTTTTACCCTTTCGAGCATATGTTCTACCTTCTTGAGTAGCTGATCCATTGAAGAAGATTCTTCTTTCACCGTGGTTTTCTTCTCTGCTTTTGCTCTTGCTCTTTTGGACAGCAGGTTAGCCTCAACGCTGACTGCAATTTTCTGCATATCTTCCATTGTAGCCGGTTCTCTCTCTCTTAATTGGTACGCCATGTCAGCATCAAAACCATCCGTAAACTTCATCATTGATAGTCCCACCAGTGGCTTTAGATGGTCTGGGATATCATTGTAGATTGAATTAAATCTAACACAATAATCTTGGACTGACTCACCGTCATTCCGCTTGATTTGTTCATACTCGGCCAGAATTTGAAGGGGACTATTTTTGACTTCCCACCTGTTCAAAAATTTTCTTTGTAGCTTAGCCAAGGTGGTGATACTTGCCGCCATCAAACCTCTGAACCATTTCCTCACATCACCTGCAAATGTTTGTACAAAGAGCCTCATTGCCACGTTCTCCGCATCGATCTCATGAAGTTCATAGAAATCTGCCATTTTATCCACATGTTGTTGAGCTGTAATGCTGTTAGGAGTGCCATCAAAAAACGGGATTTTAATTTGATAGTCATTTGGCATGTCATCTAGGACTTGGGGCAGAACAAGAGGAGAAAAACGGGCAGCCATCATTCTTGGTGGATTTGGCCTTGGAGGTGTTGGAGGAGTGTGCACAGTTTGCAAGGGGCTTGCACTTGGAGTTTTGGGCTGTGTGGCCATGTAGTTATCGATTAATCTATTAGCTCTTTCTATCTCAAGGTCTACAAGAAATTGCAGATCGGGGATGGTGTAATGAACAGCCTTTTCGGATTTAGATTCGAACAGTGATACCTCAAATTGTTCATCAAACTCAAGCTCCTCAAGATACTCAAAAATGTTGGGACATGAAGGGGATTTGAACACGGGACTTATGGTGCTTTCTTGACGAAGGAGTCTTGGGATCAAATTTGGATTTTCATAAATGTGAGGAGGGTATGGGTCCGGATTCGCTCTGGTGTATCGTTTTGAAGCTAGTGTGCTATTGAGAGGAATTACGGGACACAATCAACTTACTCAGCCTTTCCAATCCTAAGCTCATCAGCCTAGAATTCTTATGATACAAGGGGATTTGATTTTCAACTTACGTCCCCAGTGGAGTCGCCAGTATGTTAGCGCTTGAATCTGCCTCAGGCTGAATGAAGGCAAGGTTCAAGGCAACATCAAACCAAGCTCAGTCTCGTAGCTAGCCCTACGAGAGCAGGAGAGGGCTCTCTCCGAGTCACACTCAGTGAATGGATAAGAAAAATGGTCTGAGATGACTTACAATATGATGTTTACCTTAGGCTAGTAAGTGAAAAAGGATTTTGGAAAAGATTTTCGAAGTGACTGAACTTCTGAGATGTATATGGGACTGGCGCTTAGCAAAGAACATAGAATTGAGAATGAAGGCACAGATTATTCTGTGAGGCAAGGTAGGCGGGAAGTGCAGCAATTTCAACTTAAGGTGACACAGAATGGAAAGATTGTCGAAGATAGTGAAAAGGGCATGGTCACATGAATCCTTTTCAACAGAAGAATAACACTGCACATGAAATTTTCCCACAGGCAGAGCAATATAAATTGAATTCTACCTAATCTCACTTAGAAAATTTCACTAAAATGAAACATGAAATGAATTATGAAACATAACAAGATACATATGGAACATAAGAACACATTTGCTACACTCACAACCACAAGAATCTCATGAAACAGAGCCGCTGCCTTTCATTAAACTCTCTGTCAAAAATACACAGTGCAGAAACAGAGTTTCTTTCCCACAGTCTCTCAGAAGTTACAAGCCAGCCAACCCTTTGCAAATAACTTGCTTAAAATATATAGAAAGTGTAGAGAAGAGATGGAACACCCAGGGGTTGGGAAGTTACTCAAATCATTTCGAAAAAGAGATGGAGAGCCAACCATCAGCTATAGGTGCAATGCTCTCAAGCATGACATTTGGCTGTGGTGACCCTTTGCATTCTTTGCCACTTGGATAGATGCCCACCTAGAGAGCAAACTCTTTAAAAGCTGCCTTTGGTGCCAAAAAACCGAAGAGTGGATGACCGGGCCCACTTGGAGAAGTTGCGACCTAACAAAATTCGAAACATGCTAAGTGCTGGAAACAAGACATAGCGAGAGGGCATGCCTGCAACTCAGTGAGGGTGTTTGGTTCATCCCTGACATATCTGCCACTCCTAGGTCTCCGGGGAGCCTGTTCTCCTGAAGCTGTGTCACTGTGTGTATTCCCCTCATACTCTGATGAATTTTCTGATACCATCATTGCTGCTTGTACCCTGAGTTTAGTGCTGCCCTTTGAATTCGATGACATTGATGAATGCTCTGAAAATATGTTACCAAGGGGAAAATAAAACAGGGGAGTGTTAGGAGGGGAATGATGAAAAGGGGAATAGGGGTTTAAAGGGGAAATTTATCAGGGATTTGGGAGTGTTTGGGGTGTGTTTTTGATGGGGTAGGGTTAAGGAACTTTTGAGCTATATGAGTAAAGGGGACAAAGGGATATGATTGCAATGTAGCTAGGGTAACTATCAGGGTAAAATGCTCCAGGGAAATCAGCTGATCAAGGTAAGGTAGGAGCTTATTTAGCAATTGTGTTACTGTAGTAAAAACCCTAGCTTTTTTACCCTTTTGTGTCATTTTGTGTTTGCTAAAAAAAATTTGTCTTTGGTCTCATGGTTACCAACATCATATTTTTCTTCAAGCTTAGGATCAGTGGTGAAAAGATTTATGGGTAATTTTGCAATTTTAAGAGCCAATTCCAAAATTTTTGGGCGATTCTGTGCATTCTTAGGCTCACAGGCCTGTGCGTCGCGCGCTTTGCCCAATGCGCAGCGTGCCAGGTATGCACCACGCCAGTGTAAAGTTAACACTCTGGTCGGGCTCCCAGTGCACCGCGCGCCCTGAGTGCGCCGCGCCACATTGTGTGTGCGCCGCGCATGGTCAAACGACACAATTTTTGTTTGAAAAATAGGGGAGAGTGTTTTAGGGGGATTTTAGGTTGGTTTGCTTGGGAGACAAGGAGGAATGAGGGTGAAAATGGTGAGGAGTGAGGGGACAAGGGGAAGGGAGCAAAACCTTGGTGGCATCATCGCAAACTTGCAACCCCATCCATTGTTTTTCATGGTGAATTTTTCATGGTTGGCCATGGTGCTTTGGATATCATTCAACCTCTTCACAAATACCATATTCTTGACAAAACTTGATGAGCAGGTTTTGTTACAAGGCTTACCTTTCAATTTGATCGCTTTTTTCCAAGTTTTTAAGTGGTTTGGCACTATTTTGGGCTGCTGGACTGTGTGCACCGCGCGCCTTGTATGTGCTGCTCCTGTGTAATCTTTCAACGGCGGGCTGGCTACGTGTGCGTCGCGCCCAGTGAGTGCATCGCGCTCCTGCCTGTGTGCGTCGCACTTCCTAAATCGCCTCCCAACTCACTCAAACACTCACCATATCAACTTCACACCTTTGCAAATGTCTTCTCCAAGTCATTTAGCAGCACAATACCTCTGCTTTGGGTCAAAACATGTATATATAGGCTTGAGAGAAACTGGTTTGATTTTTTCTTCCTTAAAAACCCACTTTCTAATGTTTTTTGTTTTTCACTTTTCATTGACTTTTAAAACACTCTGTTTTTCCTTTTTTCCTTGAAATTTTGGCTCTCATGATAAAATTTTCGGCGTTTCTTTGCAGGAACTATATGACTGGGCCTTTGGCTTTGAAATCCATGACTGCATCTGAAAATGTCAACTGTCGATTTTTGGAAAATTTTGTCATAGTTGACCTTGTTTGAATTTTCTTCAAAACAGAGTTTTGAAGAAGAGTCGATGTCTCTTGCGGTGATGATGAAGCTTTCTGCACTGTAGGTGTATAAGATCTCCCTCTGGCCTGCATGACTTTGTTCTGGACATGTTTTTCAAAAAACCACATTGATGATTTCCTAGACCCAGCAATAAAAGGACTTTGACCTGTAATATGACCAGACTTTGACTATCATGAATTACATTGATTACGGACCAATTCACGAATCGACAGAGGCCATACATGAGGGGAAATGAGTAGCATGACTTTCTCCATCAGATCATGGCATGTCCCTAGCAAAATGCAACTGAGTGGATGGAGCGGGATACCTAAATTTGAAATGCACAAAGAGCTTTGATCTCTAACAGAGGGCTGACCAGACCAACTCTAACACCATCTGCGAATTATGCATCAATTGTTCACGAGGGGTTGTGAGACAGAGGCAGGGAATATGAACTCTCAAAACATCTAACAGTGGAGTTACAATGGAGGAAATTTGGAATCTTCTTGAGAACCTGAGAACCAATATCCTGAGAACGTTATCATTGTAGCTAGATGTGTTATAGGCGAAACAGAAGCAGATGGAAGTAGAGAAGGCTATGTCTATTTTCTTCCCTCAACGCAGGAAGAAGCATTGGTTGAAGGAATGTCCATTAAATTTCGTAGAGACTTGTACGATATGTGAAACAAAGTAATTCCACTAGCACTTGTCCATCTCTTCATGGATTGAAGGCAGTCTTTCAGGGAACAAATAAAGAAGCATATCAACTTTATTTTATGGGATCAAGGAAACCATGGAAACCACGTCCGCCAAACATGAATTAAGGTATGATTCAAGACCCATCTCAGTATTTTAATAATATGAATTTTGGTCAGTAGTCTATACCTTTTTCACCTTCTTAGCCGAAATATTACCAATATCCAATACCATGGCAACCATGGTACCCTTAATCTAGTCCAAATTCTTCATGGTCCCAGAATTGGCGTGAACCTCCTCCTCCTCCTTCAGGAAAATTATCCCTACCTATGCCACAAAAGTAGCTACAACTACCTGCTAATGCGCTTACTAGTAATCCTCCTCTTCATCCTCAGCTTCCTGTCCAATGACTCCAATCCAATCCAAATCCAAATAATATAGGGTCTCAATAGGTTGAGACACTCAACCTACATGCATATAGTATTGCCAGCATGGAATATAATGAATTAAATATTCAATCTGGTCGGGTGGTGAATACTTAGACTTCACCAATAATTCTTGAACACACTGATGATGAAGTCTTAGAACCAGAACATAGAACAATAGGGGATGAGCCAGCACATATTCCTATAAATCAACAAACCCCTTCACAAAGTATTGTCACTAGAGGATGTCAAACTGGTCCATCTTATCCTGAGAGGTTATCATTGAGCAAACCAATTCCTCATCCTAAATTCAACTTTTTAGGGGAACTGCAGAATTTATTTTTCAAATCTCGTCACTTCAGGCTAGGAAGGATGTATCGATTTATGCCAAAATAATTAAAGTGTTGGGTGTGGAGCCTGATTATATTCTGTATTCAAAGGTTTCAGTCGGATGTATACCCGAGGAAGATTGTACACCCCACCATGTAGGGGGGTGCAGGGGGGCCCATCCCCTCCGGCTGGGGGATCTGGGGGCCAGCGGTCCCCTGGTGAGGGTTTGGGGGCAGCGCCCCCGAAGCTAAAAAATAGATGTAAAATTGTCATGTAAAAGTATTGTAATTTCTAGTCAATCTGGTCCATTCATTAAGCGGATGATCTAACGCTAGAAGTTATGTTTAATTTAGAGTTTCTTTCCCTAGAAGGAAACCCCTCACTATATATGAGGGAATTTTATTGCGTCTATGTAGATCTGTATTCTGAGTGAGGAAAGGAGAGGAGATTGAGAGCGAAGAGGGAGTTACAATAGATCTGTTGTAGGTTGTATCTCTTCAATTTGTTGGATAATATAATAAAAGAAGTACTGGCTGTTTCTTCATGGACGTATCTCAAACTAGGTGAACCACGTATATCTGTATCTCTCTTGTTTTATGTGTTTTCTGTGTTTATATTTCTGTGATATTTTATGTGTTCCATTGCTCTGTAATATATAATTTTCTAACAATTGGTATCAGAGCCGAAGGTCTATTTGGCTAATAAACTCATAGGAGAGAAGGGTTCTTGGTTCAAGTGGGAGCAATGGTGGAAGATGGTAGGTTTAGGGTCGAAAAATTAAAAGGCCAAAACTACCAGCTGTGGAAGATGCAGATGGAAGATTATCTGTATCAGAGAGATCTGTACCTACCATTGAGCGGAAAGACAAAGAAACCGATGAGTATGACAGACACAGAATGGAATATTCTCGACAGAAAGGCACTTGGAACAATACGGTTGTGCCTAGTGGCATCGGTAGCATTTAATATTTCAAAGGAAAAGAAAACAAAGGGTTTAATGTCGACATTGGCCAAACTATATGAAAAAATCTTGGCCTCAAATAAGGTATTTCTTATGAAGCGTTTATTTAATATGAAGATGTCAGAGGGTGGATCTGTTACTGATCATTTAAATGATTTTAATACAGTTACAAGTCAGTTAAGTTCTATAGGGGTAACTTTTGATGATGAAGTTAGGGCTCTGTTATTTCTATGGTCATTGCCAGAAAGTTGGAATGGTTTAGTTATGGCCATTCGTAACTCTGTCTCTGGATCTAGTACTTTAAGGTTTGATGATTTTGTCGGTGCAATCCTTAGTGAGGAAATGTGACGAAAAAGCTCCAGTGAGACATCAAGTATTGCTTTGACTGTAGAGACTAGGGGAAGAAAAATGGAAAGAGGAAAGAGCTTTGGATATCACAGTAAATCAAGAAAAGGTAGATCCAAGTCTAGATCGGGGATAGTGTGCTGGAAATGCGGGAAGAAAGGACACTTGAAGAAAGACTACAAGTCTCGGAAGGGAAAAGAAGGAGATGCGCAGCAAGAAACTAATCACGAAGCGAATATAGCAGGTGATGTGTTGCAGGGTGCTTTGATTCTTTCATTAGAAAATATTATTGATTCCTGGGTGGTAGTTTCAGTGGCCTCATTCCATGCCACACCTGATAAGAACCATTTTCATGATTATGTTCAAGGAGATTTTGGACATGTTCGATTGGGTGATGATAAACCCTGTAAAATCATTGGAATGGGTACAGTTTTCATAAAACAGCAGAATAGAAATCAATGGCTATTGAAGGGGGTAAGGCATGTTCCACATCTGAATAAAAATCTGATTTCAACAAGGCAGTTGGGAGGTGAAGGTTGTGTAACTACTTTCATAGATAAAACTTGGAAGGTCACTAAAGGATCCCTGGTAATAGCGAAAGGAGGAAAGGTTGGTACATTGTATTTATGCAATGGTATTTCTAATTATGTTAATGCTTTAACCTCTACAGGAGAAGATACGGCATTGTGGCATCATAGGCTTGGGCACATGAGTGAGAAGGGGATGTAGATTCTTCACTTAAGAAATTTATTGCCAGGTTTGAGGCATGTTGATTTAAAATTCTGTGAGAATTGTGTTTATGGAAAACATAAGAGAGTCAGATTCCTTAGAGCTGGGAAAGAAAAGAAGAGCGAAATATTAGAGCTTGTGCATAAAGATGTATGGGGACCTGCTTAGGTATCATCTCTTGGTGGATCTCATTATTATGCTACTTTTATTGATGATGCAACCAGAAAAACCTGGATTTATTGTATTCGAAATAAATCTGATGTATTTGATACTTTCAAGAAATGGAAAGCCTTGGTTGAAAATGAGACAGGAAAAAGGTTGAAGTGTCTCAGATTAGATAATGGAGGTGAATATTGCAACAAAGAGTTTGATAGGTATTGTTCTGAGAATGGAATTCGCAGAGAGAAGACAGTTCCAGGAACATAAAAAGAAAATGTTGTGTCAGAAAAGATGAACAAGACAATCATGGAGCGTGCAAGGTGCATGAGATTGCATGCAAGATTGCCTTTACAATTTTGGGCAGATGTTGTAGATAGTGTTGTTTATCTAATAAATAGAGGGCCTTCAAGTTCCTTGGATGGTGGTATTCCAGAGGAGGCATGGACAGGTAAAAAGGTAAGCTACTCTTTTTTAAAGACTTTTGGTTGTGAAGCCTTTTGCCACATTAATAAAGAAAATAGAACAAATCTTGAGGCAAAATCAAACAAATGTACCTTTATTGGATATGGTGTTAATGATTTTGGTTATCGCTTTTATGATTATGAAAAACACAAAATCATTAGGAGCAAAGATGTCATATTCAATGAAAAGGTTTTGTATAAGGATAAGCTGCAGGAAAAGAAACAGTAAAAAGAAAACAAAGAATACATAGTGCTTGACGAGATCACAGAAAAAGTGATGGTGCCTGAAAATCATAATGATCAACAACCAGAACAACAACCACAACAGCAACAAGCACTTCAAACACCTGAAAGTGGTGTTAGAAGATCTACCAGGATGAGTAGACCCCTGAATGATACTCTCCTTCATTATATTATGTATTGTTGACTTATTCTGGTAAACCAGAATGTTATGAAGAAGCAGTGCAGGTAGAAAGCAGGAAGAAGTGGCGGCAAGCCATGAAAGAAGAGATGGACTCCTTAGCACATAACCAGACTTGGGACTTAGTCAGGTTGCCTGCAGGTAAAACAACATTACAGAATAAATGGGTTTACAGGTTGAAGGAAGAAGATGGAGTAAAACAGAGGTACAAAGCTAGACTTGTGGTGAAGGGGTTTGCACAGAAGAAAGGTATTGATTTTGATGAAATATTTTCTCCTATTGTTAAAATGACTTCAATCAGAACTATTTTAAGTCTAGTAGCAGCTGAAGATTTGCATCTTGAGCAGTTAGATGTAAAGATAACCTTTCTCCATGGGGATTTGGAGGAAGAGACATATATGTAACAACCACAAGGATATGAGGTAAAAGTGAAGGAGAAACTAGTGTGCAGGTTGAAGAAGAGCTTGTATCGCTTAAAATAGGCTCCAAAGCAGTGGTATCTAAAATTTTACAAGTTTATGTCTGGACAAGGTTATACTAGATGTCACTCTGATCATTGTGTTTATCTGAAAAATGAAAATGATGGCAGCTATATTATATTGTTTTTGTATGTAGATGACATGCTTGTTGCAGGGTCCAACATGCAGGAAATAAATGTGCTCAAAAGAAAATTGGCAAATACATTTGCAATGAAGGATTTGGGAGCTACAAAACAAATCCTTGATATGAGAATAACTAGAGATAGAAAAAATCGCAAATTAACATTGTCTCAAAATGAGTACATACAAAAGGTGTTGAAAAGATTTAATATGCACAATGCAAAACCAGTTAGTACACCTTTTTCTAGCCATTTCAAACTTAGTAAGGAGATGTGCCCAAAGACCCAAGAAGACATGGATTATATGTCTAAAATTCCATATGCATCAGTAGTTGGAAGCTTAATGTATGCAATGGTTTGCACAAAGCTTGATATTGCACATGCAGTGGGAGTTGTAAGTAGGTACATGAACAATCCAGGAAAAGAACATTGGATGGCGGTGAAGTGGATCCTCAGGTATTTGAGAGGTACCACAAATCAAGCATTATGCTTTGGTGGTTCAAACATTTCTCCACAGGGATATGTTGATGCAGATATGGAAGGTGATAGAGTTAACAGGAGGATCACAACAGGGTATGTGTTTACTGTAGGTGGAACAGCTGTCAGTTGGGTCTCAAAACTGCAAAGTGTTGTTACACTCTCAACAACAGAAGTAGAGTATGTTGCTGCTACAGAGGCTAGTAAAGAAATGATTTGGTTACAAATGTTTCTGGATGAATTGGGTAAGAAGCAAGATTTGGGCAAGTTAGATAGTAACAGCCAAAGTGCCATACATCTTGCAAAGAACTCTGCATTTCATTCCAAGACTAAGCATATACAGCTCAAGTACCATTTCATACAATCAGTGTTGGAAGGTGGACAGTTGAAGCTGGAAATGATACACACTAGCCATAATCCTATAGATATGTTAACAAAAGTTGTAACCATGGAGAAACTAAGAATCTACTCAGTTTCAATTGTTCTTCAAGTATGATGAAGAAGATGAAAAACAACCAAGTCCAAAGTGGAGTCATTGTCTAGCAAATGAAGCAGCGGTGGAGTTGCTATAATCAGTCTCCAAGTGGGAGATTGTTGGGTGTGGAGCCTGATTATCTTTTGTATTCAAAGGTTTCAGCCAGATGTATACCCCAGGAAGATTGTACACCCCTCCATATGGGGGAGCCCATCCCCTCCGGTTGGGGGGTCCGGGGGCTAGCGGTCCCCCGGTGGGGGTTCGAAGGTAGCACCCTCGAAGCTAAAAACAGATGTAAAATTGCCTTGTAAAAGTATTGTAATTTCTAGTTGATCTGGGCCGTTCATTAAGCGGATGATTTGACGGTAGAAGTTATGTTTAATTTAGGGTTTCTTGCCCTATAAGGCAACCCCTCACTATATATGAGGGATTTGTATTGCATCTATGTAGATATGTATTCTGAGTGAGGAAAGGAGAGGAGATTGAGAGAGAAGAGGGAGTTATAGCGGATCTGTTGTAGGTTGTATCTCTTCAGTTTGTTGGATAATATAATAAAAGAAGGATTGGTTGTTTCTCTGGGGACATAGCCCAAACTGGGTGAACCATGTATATTTGTGTCTCTCTTGTTTTATGCGTTTTCTGTGTTTATATTTCTATAATATTTTATGTGTTCCATTGCTCTGTAATATATAATTTTCTAACATAAAGAATATTTCTCTAAGAAACTTGGAAGAAAATCAAAGGATCCACTCACTATTCACGTTATGGGAAAATGATCATACATAATGTTGGGAAAGCCTATACTAATTAAATATGGGGATCTAGGGAACCTGATTCTGACAGTACAGATTAATGGGGTTGATATCCCAAATGTACTGGTAGGTTTGGGGATATTCATTAACATTATAACCTCTGCAACTATGATTAATTTGGGTCTGTGGAACCTTAAACCAACTCCCACCATCCTAGAATTGGAGGATCGGTTTGCTATAAGACCAGTAGGGAAGCTAGAAGATATCACTATTTTAGTAGGTCCATTCTAGTACAACATTCACCTTTTTCTTTTACAAACCCAGTCCCCATCTAGTCGATATCCTTTGATCTTAGGAAGACATTGGCTTGTAACCCCAGATGCTTACATTGGGTGTCGGTATAGAACCATGGTGATATCCCATGGAGAAGTTAACAAATAACCTTATCCTTTACCCCCCTATAGAACCAAGTTCATCAAAATAAATCCAAATTTAACTTGATACAAAAGTCTCTACCTACCAAAGAGCCTGAATCTATGAATGAATAAGTTAGACCCATCCTTACCATCAGCGAGGCTCTTTGTTTTAAGGATGAAATGGAGGACAATGCCATTAGCACCTTTCTCAGTAGTCCAAAATTCATTTTTGATTCAACTTATCATCTATTAGAAAATTTCATGACCTGTAATGTTCAAGAAAATATCTTGAACCAGAAACAGAAGTATAAAACATTCCTAAAATTATACCTCGTAATAATTATCCTGTAGAAATTGAATGACGAAAAACATTGAATATTAATCCTAGCCTTTCACACTCCCAATCCAAAAACTGTTGAAAGTCCTTCGTGGGCATAAAGAAGCATTTGCTTGGGAGTATACAGATATGAAAGGCATCCCTATTGGTTTATGTACTCATCATATATACATTAAAGAGGAATGTCGACCTATTTGGCAACCACGAAGAAGAAAGAATCATGCATTAAAAAGCATTGTCAATGATGAATTATAGAAGCTATTATATGTGGGTTTTATTTATATGATATTTGACAGTGAATGGGTTTCCCCGCTGGTCACTACTCCTAAGAATAATGGCAACTGGCGGATTTGCATTGATTATAGGGAACTAAACAAAGCAACTTAGAAAGACCATTTTCCCTTACCCTTTATTGAACAAGTTCTTATAACATTAGCTGGGAAGGATTTTTTCTCCTTTCTGGACGGGTTTAGTGGATACAATCAGATACAAATAACTCCTGAGGATCATGAAAAAACTACATTCACATCCACTTGGGGAACATTTTCCTATTGATTCCTTCCATTTTGCCTCTGTAATACACCTGCTACCTTTCAAAGGGAAATATTGGGAATTTTCTATGATCTAGTTAATGATAGTGTTGAGATTTACATGGACAACTTCAACCCATATGGGGATTACTTTATAGAAGCTTTGAAAAACTTAGAGAAAGTACTTGAACGATGAAATAAAACACATATTTCTCTTAGTACAGTCAAATTTCATATGATGATGAAAGAAGGAATAGTGTTGTGACACTTTCTTTCAGCTACAGGAATTCAGGTTGATCCTGCTAAGGTAGAGGTAATATTAAAATTTCCTATGCCTAAGACACTGACATAGGTATGCAACTTTAATGGTTATGTTGGATATTATAGGGGTTTCATAGAATTTTTTTCTAAAATATCATTCCCACTTTTTCAATTGCTACCTAAGGATGCACAATTTCTGTGGATAGGTGAATGTGAAGCAACTTTTGTAGAAATCAAAGAACTAGTCTGCAAGGCTTCGATATTACGTAGTCCTTACTGGAAGCTCTCGTTTCACATCTCTATTTATGCTTCTAAAACATCAGTAGGGGCGGTTTTGGGGCAACAGGAGAACAAGAAACCATACGCAATTTACTATGTCAGTGAGAATTAGACCCCTGCTGAATTAAATTATACGGTAACTAAAAAGGAGTTATGGGCTGTCATTTATGCTATTAATAATTTTTGACATTATATCATAGGGTATCCTACTTTCCTACACATTGATCATACAACTATCGGGTATTTGATGAACAAACCAATAACCCTTGGTCACGTTACAAGATTGTTAGTGTTAATTCAAGAATTTGATAGTATCATTGTAGATAAATTAGCGAAAGATATTGTAGTTGTAGATTTCCTGTCTTGGATAATAGTAATGAAGGTACAACTATAGAGGATAGTTTTTGTAGATATATTTTTTCAATTTCTGCTCACACTCTGTGGCATGCAAATATTGCTAAGTATCTTGCTACAGGGAAGGTGCATCAACACTTACCTTACAGAGAACAATGAAGGATTATCCATGATAGTGCTTGCTATTCATGGATAGAGGGTGTCTCTTTTACATAGTATCTGACTAACAAATTTGGAACTATGTAAGTGGTAACGAAATCTATGATGTCCTGAAAGCTACTCATGATGGCCCCTGTGGGGGGCATTTTGCAGATAAGCGGAAAGGTCACAAGGTGTTACAAATGGGATACTATTGGCCTTCTATTTTTCGTGATGCAAGGAAATATGTTAGAGGGTGCGATAGATGCCAGCAAATGGGTCACGCTGGTCGGGAAAATGAAATTCCATTACAACCCCAACTTGCTCTTGAGCCCTTTGAAATTTGGGATATCGATTTCATTGGGCCATTTAATCCACCTTCACAGCAGAAAATTCACATTCTGGTTTGCACGGATTACGTGACAAAGTGGGTAGAGGCCAAGGCTGTTGTGAGAGCAATAGAACAAGTTATCTCATAATTTTTATTTGAAGAAATTCTTGCACAGTACGAAGCTCCTAGAGAGATAGTTTTAGATGGAGGGGCACAATTTACATCACGTCTGATAGAAGGACTTATGAAGAAGTATGGAATCAAGAATATGGTAACGTCTCCATATCACCCTCAGGAGAATGGTCAAATCCAAAGCACAAACAAGGTAATATAGAATATTCTTACAAAGACTGTAGTGAACTATCGCCAGAATTGGGCTAAGAAGCTTCCTAAGGCACTATGAGCATATAGAACAACATGGCAAAACACAATAGGGTTTTCACCATATGATCGTGTCTATGGTAAATCCCATTTGTTTCTAGTGGAATTCGAATTTAAGACACTTAGGATAGCCCTTGAAGTAGGTCTAGGTCTTTCAGAAGCCTAGAAACACCGTCTGGAACAATTGAATGAGTTGGATGAAATTCGTCTGGTAGTTGTCTAGAATACTACTGCAATCCAACATCAAAAAATTAAATGGCACGATAAATTTATTAAGAAAAATGTGTTTCAAAGAGGAGATCGGGCATTGCTCTATGATTCTTTGTTCAAGGATTTTAAGGGAAAACTTTGCTCTAGGTGGATGGGACCATATGAAGTTGACACAGTGTTCGATAATGGGACTTTTAGAATTATAAAAATTCATGAGGCACATAATCCTCTGATTGTGAATGGACATCGCCTCAGATTATATCACCGTCCAACTTCAAGAGACTCCTTTATTAAATATATCCCTGATAACTCCGGTTTTGAAGTTATTAGTGCAGGGAATTCCTCCTCTGCACCCTGATCTAAAAAAAAAAGAAGCAATTATATATATATATATATATATATATATATATATATATATATATATATATATATATATATATATATATATATATATATATATATATATATATATATATATATATATATATAATATATAATATAATATTTTCACTATTCTATCAATCTTTTTCTTTTATGTACCTCACTGGCGCAGTGACTCCTCCGGTGATGTTACTCATATGGTGTTGTTACTTTGTTCATGCCCACTCTAAGTACTTCACTGGTGTTGCTACTCTACTAGTGTTGTTACTCCATGGTGATTCCGTCTAAGTAGCCCGATGATGTTACTCCTCCGGTGTTGTTACTCCATGGTGATTTCGTCTAAGTACCCTGATTTTGTTGCTCCTACAGTGCTATTACTCCATGGCGATTTCATCTAAGTACCTCGAGTTGTTACTCCTCCGGTGCTATTAGACCCCTGTTTTTGTTACTCCATGGCAATTCCATCTGAGTACCCCAGTGCTTCTACTCTGTGGTGATTTCAGCGAAGTGTTCAATTAGTGTTGTTACTCCTCGATGTTGTTTCTCCCTTGATGTTGTTACTCCTTTGTTGTCATTACTTCGCCAAGGTAAGTTGCTAGGTACGTCCCCAATCGAATTTGCGAATTTGAATTGATATTCATTTGACATGACCTGATATGACTGAGGACAGGCATCCCTTAGTTGGGGGGAGGTACTATAATAAATGAAAAATATGGCATAATAAAATTACAATAATGAATTGTTATTATCATTATCGAACCTTGTGCTAAGTGCATACACTCCACAATTTCCATCATAATTCGCATGGTTACCCATATGCATCGAGACTTGAAGTTAGTACTATTGTATTAATGAACGACCCTTTCCAACGCTGTGATGTAATTACCACAATTACCACTCATTGTTACCATTATCCACCATGGCTTTTTCCATATTTCACCGTTACCCTCCTAGATTTCACTCTCACAACACCCCATCAGTATCACAACTCTCTCACTGCAAATCTACTTGCTGGCACTCCTCGATAGTCTATTGTCACTCCGAAGTGCTATTATAGAGCTGTTGTAGAATGGGTGGGTAGGCTGTGAGACATGAATCAAAAAATACAGAGAAGGTTCGACACAATGTAGATGTTTGGAAAGTCTTCTTGGATGCAGGATGGCATGTGTATTTTGAGAGGCTATAAGGATTTGACGAAGCTATCGCAATTGAATTTGTGTTAAACCTGGAAGAAAATCATTTCAGAGTTCATGGGTTGGATATTTCGGTCATGGAGGAAGTTATTTCGATTGTCAGTAGGCTACAACAAGGAGGTCAGAAATCATTCTCTCAGAAGTCTCCTCTGCCAGAGTTTCCATAATTTTTTTTGTAGGTTGGGGAGACAGCCATCCAGAAAGGAAGAGGGTATGATCGTAAATATTTGACATACCCATGGGTTGAGGTGGCATATTTTGTTATGAGGTATGTTACCTGCGAAGAATGGTTTCCTAACCTGTTTAAACACCATTTCAAACTCCTTGCATGCCTTCGTTTTTGGCATGCGCAGGTTCATTATTTAGACATGACATACTTTCTATTGAGCAACCTTTAATTAATGGAATAGTCTGCCCACTGGTATTAAGAACCATTATCACTTCTCACAAATCGTGGGTTGGTTAGATTATTGGTGGTGCATGGTCTATCTTGAACCTTCGTGGCTTGGCCACAATTCACCGAGCTAGTAGAGGAAGAACTTGCAGCTATGCTAACTGCAAGGGAGGAGGAAGAAGACTTAGCAACAGAAGAAGAGGCCATAGATAACGCTGCTCCAGTGTCACCTGTTGGCCCAATAGAAATAGACATAATGGAGATAGAAGAAAGTCCAGTCGATGCTTCTCCATAAGAACCAGCATCGACTACCAATTTAAGAGGGGAATCACCACCCTTAGATGCAATTACAGGTGGTGCTGACACATAAGAATCAACACCATATATCGAAGAAGTTGAAGAACCTTTGGATGGAAATGTAGGTGGTGCTACCACACAAGAACCAAAACCATCTACTCAAATGAATGTGTAACCTTTCGAAAAAATAGGGGCCACAATCAACACTTCTCCACAAGAGCTAGTGTCAGTTGCTGTGCAGAAGGACAATTTGGAAGAAGCACAGGAAGAAGGAGAAAACGAGAGTTTAGAAAAGTTGGTGAACATAGAAGAAGAAGAAGGAGGGCCTATGTCAACAAGCATTGAGAGAATGGAAATTGATGAAATCATCCCTCGTTCTCCTTTTCTAGTGTCTTTTCCAAAAGGGGCAAGGAAATTCCATTTCCCTAGAAACATGGAGAAAGAAAAAGCTGCTCCCCCGATCCTAAAATTGGTTGGGATAGATAGAGGCGCCATTATTGACATTGTTACTCAAAAACCAGTGTCTATTGGTGAATGAATTGAGAAAATTGAAGGGTTGGTGGTTAGCACTACCACACAAGAACCAGTGCTGACCGAAGGACAAAATGAAGAAGTGATGGTCAGTACTACTTCTACAAAACCATTATAGGAGGATGTTTTTTATAAGACTAACACGCAAGGGCTAGAGACAATTCTTGAGTAGATGGAAGAGGATGTTTTTTATAAGACTAACACGCAAGGGCTAGAGACAATTCCTGAGTAGATGGAAGAGGATGGTCAAGCAGCATAGCAACCGCAAGAAGAGGGTGTGAAAGAAACTACCCCATAAGACCCTATAGTGAATCTAGAGCCACAGAGGGAAGACATAGAGATCCTGAGACATGAAGAAGGAGATGGAGGGGTTGTTCCCCAAGTCGAGGAAAAATAAAAAGAAATCAGAATAAATAAGGACCAGATGAAGACTTTGTCAACGTCAACCTGCCAAGCCCTCGACTAGCTGTGAGACCTATGGAAGAATTTGCTGTAAAACAAGAATTCATAGAGCAAGGCACAAAAAGAAGACCCCCTCTTAAGGAAAGATATCAGTCACTGATGAGCCTCATAAATGGGTAATTATATGGGCTCATTTTACCTCCTAACCTAGTCAAATCAACCATTCTCTTAGCTTATTGTATGATTTTCTAATTATATTTATGCTTATAGAGTGAGTTGAGTTAGTTATTGTGCCATGTGGTCTAACATGTATTTAATGCAGCTTATTGATGGATTTTGAGGTCAAAGTCAAGGATTTAATGGCCAAACTACAGCAATAACTCAAAGTAGACAAAGGAGAGGACTTATAGGAGGGAATCTCCCTCACTTATTTCTCCTCACTTTGAATTCCCCTTCATTCAGCTCGGAGTACAAGCAGCCGAATCATGCACTAGAAGGCAACCGAGCAAGTGGAAGATGATTGAGAGTTATCTTGAGTTTTGGGAGCTAGGCCTCCCTGATTTTAAGGAAGCTATTGGTAGCTTCAAATGTATAAGTAGAGAGGCCTAGGGCCTCACTAGGGTCAGATTTTTGTTGGATTTTTGTTTTACTTTTGCTTATGTAAACTCTGCTCAACTTCGAGCTTATTATTTTGAGAGTTTCATGTAATATTGTTATTATTTTGGAAATAAAGATGGAATCCTTTTTGAGTTAGCACTGAGTTACCTCAGAGGGCTGAAGCTCTTGGGTTAGGGCCCAATCCGAGTAGCCAAGCTCCTCTTTAATTGTATTTTTATGTTTTATTTCAGTTGTAGATTAGATTGCTGTTAGATGTATTTCTTTCATGGTTAAGCATAGGTTGCTTTTGATGATTCAGTAGTTTGCTTCCATTTGTGCTTCCTATAGCAGGATAAGCAGTGGTAAAGAAAGGCTTCAATAAGCTAGAAAAAGTTCCTTGGCCACTCTTCCTCCCTTTGGGACCATGATCTGAGGAAGAAACCCTCTTGCTGCCCCAAAAACACAGATTTTCCTCATTCATAGGACTTCTAGTGTTTACAGATTTTAGTTGGTTAATAGTCTAGTTTTGCTTTTCCTCGGAACTTATTCATCATGCTCACTTCTTAATTTATAATAGTCCTCTTTCATACTTTCATTTATTTCATCATTTCACAACATTTCCTTTCATAGATCACAATTTAGATTAGTTTGATGCAAAACTCTATTTTTCTAGATGCACTTATTTCATCGCTTGCTTCATCTCATTGGTTGACTGTCAGTTGTCTATGCAGCAGATATCTTCTAACAACAGGTCAGCTTATTAGCCATCCCATACTCCATCTGATCCATGCCCTACAGGTCACCCAAGTCTCCCCTTGATTTTGCCTTAGTTTCCTGCATTTTCCATAGAATTCCTTCCTCTATCCTTGAGCAAATCCAATCATCTTTCTCTCTCCTAATGATTCTTGGTAGACCCTAGGCACCCTAAAACCTAATTCCAACCTTCATCCACCTTTTCCACCCACTCTCACACCCTCAAAATAGCCAAAAATTCTCTCGGCCTCCTCTTGTAGGCCTCCTGTAGAACATTGTTTTTCCTCCTATAGATTTCCTGTGTCCTCTTGTAGATTTTCCTGTAGGCTTTCTTTTGAAGGCCGAGTGTGGGAAAAGCCTCCAGAAGGCCACCTGAGACCTCCTAGGACCCAACTACACCATCCTACATCCTCTCAAGCCAAAAAACCACCTTTCAACACCACCTATTTGCTGTCACATTCACAAACAATAAATCACATACATGTCAAATTCACATAAAAATACATAAAAATCCAAAAAGATGTTTTTTTCTCATTTACTTCCAGAAATAGCTTAGTTAGATGTTGTTTACTTCTTTGAATAGATAGATGGCATTCTTTTCATGGTTTTCATAGTGCTTTCTACAAAAGTAGGATTAGTTGGTTAAGTAGGATTTACTTGGTTTTCTTTACATTTTAGTCTTTCTCCTTTCTGCAGTTAGAGTAGTATCTGTAAAGGAGTCTTTCTCTCCTTTCATCACAAATAGAGCTTCTTCTGGAATCCATAGAAGTTGTCTTGAGCTCCTAGTGATCTTGTGCTAGCTGACCAAGTGACAACCTGTAGTAAGAACTAGTGCTTATGCATACAACACCGTCGCTTCCAAGTTTGTTATGAACAACCGAGTTGATAAGAGTAAAGAAGGTAGCCCAGGAGTTGCAACATTATTGCTGCAATACTAGTGCTCACCATTCTCTTTTGTGTTGTTGCTAGGGAAGCGTAAGAGTATTTTGTGATTACTGCTTTCTTATATTTACTTCTTGCAACATTCTGCTAATAGTTTATTTTAGCAAAAGTAGAATAGTCATTTCCTTTCCTTTCAACTTCTGCATTTCCTTACCTTCCTTTTCAATTCTGCAAATTTCATTTAGAAAGTTCATTTCAATTAGTTGCAATTTGTTTTGTTCAATCAATTTTAGTTTTGCAGGTACTATCAGTGTGGGGAAAAAGAAACAAAAACCAACCAAAGATATTTCCTTTCATGCCTCGTAGGAATAGAGATAATTCAGGAAATTTCTTGCCCAACACCCCCACTGCTTCACACAGCCAACCTTCTCTCTTCTTCAGTGGCTGTGATCAAGAAGAACCCTTAGGCGAACAAACAAACATATTTGAAGAACCTATAGGGGAAGAAGAAGAAGAAAACATTCCTTTGGAGCCAATGGCTGAACACAGAAATGCTAGGGGGAATGGATAGAGAATAGAGGGTACCTTTCCCATTCGGGAGACCTATGGGGACACCAAAATGAATAATATAAGCCCTTCCGCCCTACCTCATTTCCTTGGTTTGACTACAGAAGATCCTGACACCTTTTTGTTTGAGTTTGTTGTTATCTGTCGAACCTATGACTTTACGGAAGATGAGCAAAAGTTGAAACTGTTTCCTTCTACTCTCAAGGATGCAGCCTTGTGCTGGTTCATGGGATTACCTGGCAATAACATCACAACTTGGGCTCAAATGCAGCAAGCATTTAACAACAAGTATCGAGACTATTGTAGGTCAAAAGATACTAAAGAAGAAATCTTTCGAATGACCATAGGAAGTGATGATCCCTGGAGGACTATGAAGAGAGGTTCCAACTCAGTTACAAAAGGGTTGGGTGTACACTTGACCCTAAGTCTCTGAAGCTAGTCTTGCTCAGGTGAATTCGGGAAGACCTTTTAGACCCCTCCATCTACTAGTTGGGGGATACATCTACCAACTATCCTATGAGGAAATAAAGACTGTTTTTAGAAACCATTCTAGAGCAGCTAGAAAGAAAGGTAGGGGGAGTTAACTTATAGCCAATACCTCTTCCTATAGCTCATCCATTAAAGGAGAAATTGGAAACATGCTGGAAGACTTCAAGAGTGAGATGTTGCACACTCTTTCCATGCAAATGGATACCTTACATATCAAAATGAAACAAGAGGAAGAAGAGAGGGCTTTGGCCATTTTTTGCCCTAGATGCACCAGGAGGCATCCTAGGAATGAATGCCCATTGAACTCTATATAAGTTTGTTCAGTCTATGAAGAAAATCATTCTACAGACAAGTGTCTTTCCTTACTTGGACTTAAAGCTGTATATCAAGGGGCTGAGGGAGTCACTGACCAACTCTATTACATAAATTGAAGGAGGCTGCATGGACCTAGACCATATCAGCAGGGGATGTAAGGGACATATCAAGCATACTAAAACCCCAACCAAGTCACTTCCATACCTTCTTAGGACCCCCATGCTCATCCTTCTTGGTCCACACCTCCTCCTTGGTCCTTCACATCTCGATATCATGCCCAACTAGCCACCCATTCATTTCAATCCTATGCTCCACCGCAGCCTCAGTGGAATGCATCTCACTAGGGGTGGAGGCCCCAGTACAACTCTCCTCTCGCTCTTTTGCCTCCACCACCTGCCCAACCACAACCGTTACCTCCTGCTCCACCAAACCAACCTTATATGCCTACCCAGCCAAATTCGAACCTAAACAACAAATAGGCTCAGCAAGTGTATAGTGGGGAACCATCATGCCCGACTTATGCTGTGGAGATTCAGGAAATTAACTTACGATCTGGGAAAGTTCTCCCAGATAGCCAGCCTCCACCCAAGGAGGTTGAGGAAGATAAAGAGGAAAGTGAACCTAAAGCAATTCCACCCTTTCCTAAGAGACTATCCGCAACAGTCTAGCCTACCCCAGAAGAAATTGAACTCCTGGGAGAATTGAAACATCTATGTGTGAAGATACCACTTCTCCAAGCCATAAAATATGTTCTTATCTACAATAGGTTGATCAAAGAGAAGTGCTTTAGGCATCCAGGAAGGTGTAAGAGAGATTCCCCAACCATCAATGTCATAGGGCAACTGTCTGACTTGATGTTAGGGTAGGTAGTCTCTCCAAAATATTTGGACCTTGGAGGCCTAGTAGTTGATGTGCACATCAATGGCACCATGATCCCACACACCTTGATTGATCTGGGAGCTGCCATTAATGTGATGACAAAGGACACAATGCTCAAACTCAACCTCCAGGGCTCCTTGGGGAAGCCCACGACTATGCTACAGCTTGCAGACCACTCCACTGTGACCCCTGAGGGGATTGTGGAAGATGTGATGGTCTACATTGATTCTTGGGAGTACCCTGTTGATTTCTTAGTTCTCCAACCAAATGCAAAGCTCACTGGGTATCGTCTCATTCTGGGAAGACCCTAGTTGGTTACTACTGATGCCTACATCAGCTGTCGAGTTGGGAACATGACCATAAAGAACGAGCATATGTCCAAGTATTTAATCCTATATCCCCCTACCCAACCCTTGTTAGAACATGATCTGCCTCTTTGGCTGGAGGAGGAAGATGAGGATGAAGTCTATTTTGCACCATTTTGTGCATTAAGAATCACCATGGGGGTACAAAAACAAGATGAGGATGATATGATTGAAAATATGATTCAGAATCCACCTCCCAGTATATCACCATTAAAGGACATAGTAAGAGAAACCCAAAACAACCCCTCAACTAATTTTTTTGCGGCCAACTCCACCTCTCTCCGTGTTAAGAATATAGAGTTCGGCCCAGAAAGAACCTTGAAAATCAATCCATCCCTATCCACTTCCCATAAGAAGGAACTGTGTAGCTTGTTGAGAAAACACCTAGATGCCTTCACCTGGAGTTAGAAGGAGATGAAGGGAGTGCACCCTTCAGTATGTACTCATCATATATAAATCAAGGAGGATTGCAAACCAATCAGGTAGCCTCAAAGGAGGATGAATCCAACACTTAAAGATATTGTTAATGAAGAACTACAAAAATTGCTTGATGCAGGATTCATCTATCCCATCTCTGATAGTGAATGGGTCTCTCCTTTGGTGCTAATGCCAAAGAAAAATGGTAAGTGGAGAATTTGTGTCAACTATCAGGAATTAAACAAGGCCACTAAAAAGGACCATTTTCCTTTACCTTTCATAGATCAAGTGTTAGATGGTATGGTAGGGAAAAAGTTTTTCTCTTTCCTAGATGGGTTTAACATGTACAATCAAATTCACATCAGCCCAAAAGACTAAGATAAGACTACTTTCACTTGCCCTTGGGGTAACTTTGCATATTGGGTCCTTCCTTTTGGTTTGTGTAACACTACCGCCACTTTCCAAAGAGTGGTATTGAGTATATTCTTTGAATTACTTCATGATACAGTAGAGATATACATGGATGAATTTACTCCTTATGGCTCTGACTTTCAGGAAGCCTGATCTAATCTAGGAAAAGTTCTAGGAAAATGTATTGAGATGAACCTATCCCTCAGTCTAGAAAAATGTGAATTTTTGATGACTGAAGGGACCGTGCTAGGTCATGCAATATCTCAACAAGAACTATAGGTGGACCCCAACAAAATTGCCATCATCCAAAGGGTCCCACCTCCTTAGAAGGTGAGAGATGTTAGAAATTTTCTAGGCTTAGCAGGGTATTCACGAAGATTCATTAAAGATTTTAGAAAGCTAACCTCTCCTTTGTTTGGACTTTTGGGTAAAGATGTCGAGTTTATATGGTCAGAAAACTGTCAAGAAGCCCTAGATACCTTAAAGAGAAAACTTGTGACTACCCCAATTTTGAGAGGCCCAAACTAGGCCCTACCTTTCCACATTCACACAAATGCCTCGAACAAAGCAATAGGAGCAACCTTGGGACAAATTGATGAAATTTCACCTTATGCCATATACTTTATAAGCAAAAACTTGTCAAAGGCAGAGTTAAACTATACGGTGACCGAGAAGGAACTCTTAGCTATTGTGCATTCTTTAAACAAATTTAGACATTATATCACAGGCTATCAAACTTTTATGCACATTGATCATGCTACAATTAGATAGTTAATGAACAAACCAGATGTAAATGCTTGCATTATTAGATGGTTGCTTTTACTGTAGCAGTTTGATTTGACCATTATTGATAAGCCTAGTAAAGAAAATGTTGTTGCTGACTTTTTGTCTAGAGTAAATTTTCCTGCAGGTGAAGAAGGAACGGTGGATGACTAAATGCCAGATGAACACCTGTTTGCTATCTTAGTGCTCTCTCCATGGTTTGCTGATATAGAAAACTACTTGGTTTTAGCACAGTTTCCACCACATTTGTCCTGAAAAGAGAAGAGCAAGATATTGAGGAAAAACACCCTTTTCACCTGGATTGGGGGAAATCTCTTCAAACTTGGCCTAGATCAGATCTTGAGAAGATGTGTCAGGGAGGAGGAAGTCTTTGAAATCCTCCTAACCTATCATGATGGGCCTTGTGGAGGTCATTTTGCTACAAAAAGAACCGCCTTCAAGATACTGCAAGCAGGCTACTACTAACCCACTCTTCATCAGGATGTGAGGAGATATACCAGCCAGTGTGATCGATGCTAGAGAATGGAGAAACCTACTCCAAAGGATGAGATGCCCATGCAACCTCAAGTGACCTTTGAGCCATTCGAGAAGTGGGGCATGGACTTTGTGGGTCCTATAAGCCCTCCTTCAAAGCAGAAGCAATACATCATTGTGTGCATCGATTACTTGACAAAGTGGGTAGAGACAAAAGTAATCAAAGCAGCGAAAGAGGAAAATGTAGCTAAATTTTTGAGAGAGAACATATTCTACAAGTTCAAGTATCTAAGAGAATTGGTCACAGATCAAGGTAGTTAGTTTACTTCCAATCTGATTGAAGACCTACTCACACATCATAGAATCAAGCATAGGACTTCAACCCCTTACCATCCACAAGCCAATGGGTAGGTTGAGGTCACTAATAGAGCATTGGTAGGGATCCTGAAAAAGGTAGTGAGAAGCAGCAGAAAAGACTGGGAAAACAGATTAGTTAAGGCCACTTGGGCCTACAATACAACATGGAAAACCACTACAAAATTCACACCCTATGAGTTGGTATGTGGGGAGAAGGCTTTGTTATCAATAGAATTTGAATTCAATACCTTGAGGATGGTAGCTCAGCTAGACCTAGACCTTAGCCATGCATAGAAATAAAGATTACTTCAGCTCAATAGATTGGATGAACACAGAATGCAGGCCCTTCTCCATACAAAGGTAGGTCAGCTTCAGAGAAATATATGGCATGACAAAAACATCAAGGAGAAGCAATTCCAATAGAGATATTGGGCACTACTCTATGATTCAAGATACAAAGATTTCAAGGGCAAGCTAAGGGCAAGATGGCTGGGACCCTACACTATGGAGAAATGCAATGACAATGGTTCAATTTTGATCAGAATCATTGATGATGAAGCCATCCCCATGCTTGTCAATGGACATCGCTTGAATGTCTACAAGAAACCCCTCTCCAAGAGAGAGTTCATTGAAAATTTGAATAAGACATTGATGGTAGTGGAGCATGTCTTGGCCTCCACTTCATCCACTCACTGAAGAAAAAGAAAAAAATAAAAAAAATAAGGACTCAAGTGAAAACCTCCATGAGGCGCTTGAGTCCCATCATTGGGTTGAAAACCTCTTCTAAGGCGGCCCAGTGATGTCAAAAAATAAAAGAGAAAAATAAGATCTCTGGGTCAAAACCTCCCTTGGAGGCACCCAGGGCAGGCAATTAGAGTGAAAACCTCCCTGAGGCATCCTAGTTGATTTCAAAAAAAAAAAGAGAAAAAGAAAAATGAATTTCTAGTTGCATTGTAGGTTTGCAGGAGGACTACAGGAAGCAGCAAAAGGAACCAAGGGAGCCCTGAAACCAATACCAACACCGATCCTACCTTCCCACACCTTTCTCCATCATTCTTGGCATTCTTTTCACCTCACTATGCTTCTTTTTCAAAAATTGTGTTTTCTACAGGAGGCTCTGTGTTTTCTACAAGAGGCTCCTGTAGGAATTACAGAGAGCCAGAAATGGATATAAAAGGTAGTTTGAGGGACAGGGAAGCTTCATAAAAGATCTATAAATTTTCCTGCAGTTTTCAAACCTCCTTGCCATCATTTCCAAGTCTGCATCATATCCCAAGCATCATTCTTCTTCCTGCCCAAGAAAAACACAAAAAAACAGTTTTTTAGGAAAAAGAGAAAAAAACAAAAATAAGAAAGGAAACAACACCATCCACCTCACCTGAAGCTTACCTATTACCTCTCCATCTCTATCTACATCTATAGCATCATCCTCATAGCTCCAAGCACAGAAAGAAGCTAAAGTTTCAAAGGGAGAAGTAGCTACAAGAGCTCCTATAAGAATTGCTATAGCAGCTGATCCCATTAAAATCCAGCATTAGCAGCAAGAGGGTGCAAATATGAAGGTTGAAGAAGACACCTGCAGATCAGATCTAGCTAGAGAGGAACCTACACAAAGCATAGCCACACATCTGCAAGCATATAGCTTGCATCAAAAGAAACAAAGGCATTCAGCAGAGAGGGAAAGCCATAGCACCTCACAGCAATTGCATTCGGATCTCAGGTAAGTAACTAACCCGTTCCTCTGTTTGCATTTGTGTAATTAGAAGGCATGCAAGAGCAACGAAATGGTTGAGGTTGAACAAGGAAAGGTGGCTATTTAACTTGGACACCTTCATCTAGTTGACCCCACTCATCTGCAGATGTCACCCACATGTGCGCATAGTCAACTCAGGAAATATGTCAAGGACAAGTAGCGGAGGAGGTGTGAACTCCGATGTAATCATGAGGGATGATTACGAGGAAAGGGACATGATGACAAGGCAGGTGGGGACCAACAGTCTGAATATGGCCAACGTACACTTGGCCAGCTCACCCTCCATCACTGGAAATATCCATAAAAAGCAATAAGTACTCCTCCCTGAGCACTCTCACCACCCTTTCCTTCATTCTCTCCTCGAAACTTTGCTCCTGCAATCTCCTCGTGCCCCCATAGCCTTGTAAGCATCATTTTCCATTGATCTTTCCCATATTCCTGTTGTCAGCATTTCTATAGGAGCACTTACAAGTTCTATAGGAGAACCTACAATAATTCTCTAGGAGGGACAGTAGTCTTCTACAGGAGGGCCAGTGAGTTGTTTCAAAGGCAGAAAACACAAGTTTTAGCACAATTCTTGGGTTGAGGAGGTAGGTTCTATGCATACCCCCATTGAATATCAAAATATGCAAGCAGTGGTTAAATTTTGAGGAGAAAATAAAGCCTTTAGGTGGAGGAAATACATAAAAGAATTTCTGCTTATTTCTTAAAAAAAACACAGTCTCTCTGTTTCTCTATTTTTCTTCAAAAATTGTTGTCTCCTGCTCATTCGGTTTCCCAAAGAAGCATAAACAAAATGACAGGATGTTTTATGAGGAAGGAGCTCACCAAATCCTCCAGGATCCATGCACATCCCCAAGTAGTGGACATATTCACAAGAGAAAATTGGATGAACTTTTTTGATAAATTCTGAGAGTTTGATGAGGAAATTGCTCAAGAATTTGCCCACTCTTTGGTACCTCACACCAAAACACATGCCACTGTCACCTTTAGAGGCCTTTCCATGGAGATAACCCCTGATTTTATCAGTAGGGTCACTACCCTTCCTCTTGGATTGCCTTGGAGTAAGGATGAGAAACCAATTGGCCAATCTGCTAACAGAAACTTCTTCCAAAACAATGAAACCCCTGTAGAAGATAAAAATGGCATAATAAGGGTTAGCATACCATATCCTTGGGATGAGGTTAGCTACCAAATAATCAAGTATATTTCCTGTGAGGGGAGTTACAACATTGTCTATGGTTACCACTTTAGAGTCCTTCATGAATTAAGGTACGGCATGGACACTCCAGCCCCTCAGAAGCTTAGCATCCCCTACTTCCTCCTGCAGTCCCTCATTGACTCCAATACTAAAGTAAAAGTATGAAATCTAGAGCAGCTAGCTCACCATGGGTTAATCAAAATTTTAGTGGAGGAAGCCCTCCATACATTTACACTCCTGATAGCATGGGAAATCTTCCGAAACATGACAGCTGAAGATGACATAAAGACCCTGACCTATGATATTAGTCCTCTGGTAGTGAGGAGGAAGAGCAGGAAGGGGGAGAAGGTGAAGCAACTGGTGATTTAGAAGAACAAGAAGGGAAGAAGGAAGAAACCAAGGTAGAGGAGGAGAAAGATGAAGAAATAGAGTAGGAGGAAACAAAGCAAACAGAGACAGAAAAAGAGGCAGAAAAGGCAAAAGTGTCCCCTGAGACTCTAGAAAGAGAGGCAACAACTGCTCTCATTGCCCTCAACACACCAATTAAGCCAAAAAAAAAAGAGGAAGAGGAAAACCTCAATGTATTTCAAGGCTAGGAAGAGCAAAATAATCAAAACAGGAAAACCCCAGCCTTCTTCAAAAGTGCCAATTATTATTGAAGATTCACCCTCTTACCAAGGAAAGGAATCCCGTTCCAAGGCACCTATCACATATGAAAGGGGGACTCCTAGATCCCCCACATGGAAAGAAAAGTTAGAACTACAGGACCCAAAAACAATCCTACAAGAGGCATAGACAGTTCTACGGAAGACCCTGTCAAAACTACAGGAGACCTAAAAGCTTGAGGAAAGGATGGGAGGACAGCCAGAGGTAAAGGAGGAAGCAAGAGAGTTACAAAAACCTGATCCCTAGCCTAGTCTTGCCTCCTATTAAAATCTACTTGAGGGAGGCACGATCATCACATAGGAATTTGTAATTCCACTATTTTTCGAATTGGAGAAAGAAAGAGTGGGAACACATAGGTGGATGCAGATAGCTAAATCTAAAGGGGTTGAGGATGTTGGCCATATGGAAAACAAACTCCAGGAAATGGGCATAGAGTTGAGTGCTCTTAGAGATAGAGAAGCCATCTCAAGAAGCCACCTTGAAAATGAGAATGAAATCCTAAGGAGGCAGTTGCAAGAGAAAGAGACTCAACTGGCATACATGACCAGCTTATCCATGGAGGCATTGCAATGTAGAACACCAGCAAAATGCTATGGCCCCTATCTCAAGGACCAATGGTTACAATTCCAGATAAATACTTTGGCACAAAGAGGCACAATGCCTTTCCAAGATTATAGGCAGTTTATGGATTTGTGTGACCAAAGCACATCAGAGGATTCTATGGCAAAGAAGAGCGGACCACATCAAAATCCTGGGATGCGAGGGAGGCCACTAGGGCCATAAAAGATGAGGAGATTGACTAAGTTGCTCAGAGAATGAGCAACACTTTCAGTAGGGGGGTCATGATGAGCCTCATAAATGGGCAATTATATGGGTTCATTTTACCTCCTAACCTAGTCAAATCAACCATTCTCTTAGCTTATTGTATGATTTTATGATTATATTTATGCTTATAGAGTGATTTGAGTTAGTTATTGTGCCATGTGATCTAACATGTATTTAATGCAGATTATTGATGGATTTTGAGGTCAAAGTCAAGGATTTAATGGAAAAACTGCAGCAATAACTTGAAGTAGACAAAGGAGAGGACTTATAGGAGGGAATATCCCTCATTTATTGCTCCTCACTTCAAATTCCCCTTCATTCAGCTTAGAGTACAAGCAACCGAATCATGCACTAGAAGGCAGCCGAACAAGTGGAAGATGATTGAGAGTTATCTTGAGTTTTGGGAGCCAGGCCTCCCTGATTTTAAGGAAGCTATTGGTAGCTTCAAATGTATAAATAGAGAGGCCTAGGGCCTCACTAGGGTCAGATTTTTGTTGGATTTTTGTTTTACTTTTGCTTATGTAAACTCTACTCAACTTCGAGCTTATTATTTCGAGAGTTTCATGTAATCTTGTTATTATTTTGGAAATAAAGATGGAATCCTTTTTGAGTTAGCACTGAGTTACCTTAGAGGGCTGAAGCTCTTGGGTTAGGGCCCAATCCAAGCATCCAAGCTCCTCTTTACTTGTATTTTTATGTTTTATTTGAGTTTTAGATTAGAGGCTATTAGATGTATTTCTTTGATGGTTAAGAATAGGTTGCTTTTGATGATTTAGTAGTTTGCTTCCATTTCTGCTTCCTATAACAGGATGGCAGTGGTAAAGAAAAGCTTCAAAATGCTAGCAACAATACCTTGGCCTCTCTTCCTCCCTTTGGGACCATGATTTGAGGCAAAAACCCTCTTTCTACCCCAAAAACACAGATTTTTCTCATTCATAGGACTTCTTGTGTTTACAGCTTTTTAGTTGGTTAATATTCTAGTTTTTCTTTACTTAAGAACTTCTTCATCATGCTTGCTTATTCATTTACAATAGTCCTCTTTCATGCTTTCCTTTCTTTCAACATTTCTCAGTATTTCCTTTCATAGATCACAGTTTAGATTAGTTTGATGCAAAACTCTGTTTTTCTAGATGCACTTATTTCATCGCTTGCTTCATCTCATTGGTTGACTGTTAGTTGTCTATGTAATAGATATCTTCTAATAGTAGGTTAGCATATCATCCATCCCATCCTCCATCTGATCCACGCCCTACAGGTCACCCAAGTCTCCCCTTGATTCTACCTTAGTTTCCTGCATTTTCCATAGAATTCCTTCCTCTCTCCTTGAACAAATCTAATCATCTTTCTCTCTCCTAATGATTCTTGGTAGACCATAGGTGCCCTAAAACCTCATTCCAACCTTCATCCACCTTTTCCACCCACTCTCACACCCTCAAAACAGCCAAAACTGCTCTCATCCTCCTCTTGTAGGCCTCTTGTAGAACGTTGTTTTTCCTCATGTAGATTTCCTATGTCCTCCTGTAGATTTTCCTGTAGGCTTTATTTTGAAGGCCGAGTGTGGGAAAAACCTCCAGAAGGCCACCTGAGACCTTCTAGGACCCAACCACACCATCCTACATCCTCTCAAGCCCCAAAACCGCCTTTCAACATCACCTATTCACTACCACATTCACAAACAATAAATCACATACATGTCCAGTTCACATAAAAATACATAAAATTCCAAAAAGATGTTTTTTGCTCATTTACTTCTAGAAATAGCTTGGTTAGATGTTGTTTACTTATTTGAATAGATAGATGGCATTTTTTTCATGGTTTTCATAGTGCTTTCTGCAAAAGTAGGATTAGTTGGTTAAGTAGGATTTACTTGGTTTTCTTTACATTTCAGTCTTTCTCCTTTCTGCAATTAGAGTAGTATCTGTAGAGTAGTCTTTCTCTCCTTTCATCACAAATAGAGCTTCTTCTGGAATCCATAGAAGTTGGCTTGAGCTCCTAGTGATCTTGCACCGACTGACCAAGTGACAACCTACAGTAAGAACTAGTACTTGTGCATATAGCACCGTCGCTTCCAAGTTTGATACGAACTACCAGATTGATAAGAGTAAAGAAGGTAGCCCAAGAGTTGCAGCATTATTGCTGCAATACTAGTTCTCACCAGTCACAATTTAGAGAAAACATGCAGTTGAAACTAGAAATCATTAAATTGAGAAAAAAGGTATGATGCTTATGAAGAAGAGTGAGGAAGCACAAGAAAAACGTTGCGAAGCCCTGATCTGAAATGATTTCAGTTGTAGCATAGGCCAAAGATAGGCTCATGACTTCAGTGGATGCACAAACTGAGCCGTTATTGCATTCATTTGAGTCTCAAGAAATCACGATGGCTGTAGAGACCTAGAAATGGAAGGTTGCTGCAGTTCGCCTCCAACGGGGGTCCATTTATCTGGAAGCACACCGGGCATGAATAAGGGAAATTCGCGAGAAAGCTGCGAAAATAGTCTCTGACTACATAGAATAGATAGAGAAGGAAAAGTGGAAGTAGGAGAGACAACAGAAGTGAATTAAGGGAATGGAAGAACAGGTGAATCTATTAAAGGATGATAAGAAAGAAATGTTTCCTTGGTGTAATAGGTAATGGCTTGCTGACTCCCTACTCATAGCTACTCTCTGTCTCTCCACGATAAATTATTATTCTTTTGTTTAGAGAGAATTCTATCAGTAAATCAGTCATGAGATAGAAGATCCAATACAATTTTTGCGCATTTCAAGGGGTCATAACACCCTAAACCAACACCTGATGTGTGAGTTATACATGCATGATTATTTTATGGATGACGATCAATTGTTCAAACTGGTTCCATACGTGGGTGATATTCAGTTAAGGGATTTCACTTCCTATACAGTTAATCAAGTTAAATGGAAAAAGGATTTTGACACATTTGAGGAGAACCAAGCAAATCGGCCATTTGTTGTTCGAGTGGAAAATTGTTAGTCTTCCAACATCTATAATAAACACCGTACCTTTTTGGCCATCGAAGAATGAAGAGGGTTGATGTTGGTGACCCAAAAATGGTATGTGGACATCTGTACAAAGAAAATTATTAGTTTTTAAGAGATCTGTGGTTTGTGTCTTTTGAATTAGTGATCAGAGAATCCACAGTTTGAACATCTTTATACCAACGTTTCAAATCCCAAGTGGGATCCATCATCAGGGTTGAAGAATGATGATAAAAGAAGAGCAATAAGGTAGAATAAATACTAATGAGGAAGAAGTTTAAGGAAGAACACAGAGTCGGCTAGAATTTTTAATTTATTTTATATAATTTTATTTTATTTATATTTATTCATATTAATTATTATAAATAATTAATATTTATAATAAATTAATTATTATAAATAATTAATAATAATATTTTATTGTTATACATATTAATTATTATAAATAACTAATATTTATAATAAATTAATTATTATAAATAATTAATAATAATAATATTTTATTGTTATTCATATTAATTATTATACATAATTAATATTTATTTATAATAAATTATAATAATTAATATATTAATTAATAAAATTAATATGATACTAATACAATAATAATCAATTATTATATAATAAATAATTAATATAATTATTATATAAATTAATAAATAATAATATAATTATTATATAAAATAAATTAATATATTTAAATCATATTAGAACTTATAAATGATTAGAATTTATAGTTGACTAATAAAATGATTTAAACATATTATTTAGTTAATCATTTTATTAGTCAACTATAAATTCTAATCATTTATAAGTTCTAATATGATTTAAATATATTAATTTACTTTATATAATAATTATATTAATTAATATATTAATTAATTAATTAATATTATAATATTTAATTATTAATATACAATAATAATTAATTATTTATTATTATATAATAATTGATTATTATTGTATTAGTATCATATTAATTTTATTAATTAATATATTAATTATTATAATTTATTATAAATAAATATTAATTATGTATAATAATTAATATGAATAACAATAAAATATTATTATTATTAATTATTTATAATAATTAATTTATTATAAATATTAGTTATTTATAATAATTAATATGTATAACAATAAAATATTATTATTAATTATTTATAATAATTAATATAAATAAAATAAAATAAAATGAAATTATATAAAATAAATTAAAATTCTAGCCGACTCTGTGTTCTTCCTTAAACTTCTTCCTCATTAGTATTTATTCTGCCTTATTGCTCTTCTTTTATCATCATTCTTCAACCCTGATGATGGATCCCACTTGGGATTTGAAATGTTGGTATAAAGATGTTCAAACTGTGGATTCTCCGATCACTAATTCAAAAAATTATTAGTTTTCAGGATGAGGCTAGGGACAACTCTCAAAAGTGGTGGGTGTTATCGTCAACAACTATTAGGACATGTGAACCTTTTGGGGGCCCCAACTTTGCTCGAGCTTTGGATAGAGTCCCACGATAGAGTGCATGCATGCTTCTTCGTGGGGTCCAATGTATGGGCTTGAGATTCAAATTTCCCATCATCTAGTTTCCAACTGATGACTATATTCCATCTTATGTGGTTCCCAAGGATTGGTGGCAGGAAGTTATCAGGACAGATGGATATAAGCTCCTAGGAATAGAGATGTCTACAAAATATGATCTTTCCTAGCTTCATGCTGGTCACAACAGTTCTAACCCAGACTTGTGTAAGCGACAAATTGCATGAGGACATGCAGTAAGGCCAGTTGGGGGAGATGTTGGTGGCTAGACTTGCATACTTTTACTCACCCTTTTACCCTATTATTTTTACCCATTTCACACCAATAAGCCAATGGACTATGATTGTAGAGAAGGGAGTGCACTACCTTGGGTTGTATTGGATGATGAGGGACACGAGACTCTTGGTTGGAGGTTTTTGGGTTTTGGTACCTTGCCCTACTCACAGTCATTATTGCTTATGTACCTGGATTTGGGTAAGCCTATATACTTGTGGAGTCATTAAGCTAGCGCATGGGTGACTAGTTGTTGAGAGGTTATGAGAAATGCGTTCTATGGACAGTTGAAACATCTAATATTTGCAGTTGTTTGGTGAAGTTTATAAAATATAAGTATCACATTCATGAGTCATGTAAAATGCTTTGTTGTTATATTGAAATATTGTGAATATTATGACTATGGTGGTGAATATCTTTATATGGTTTTGCCTATCTAATTTTCTATGTGGGATTATTTGTTGTGGCCATATGTGCACTCTACATAAAAAATTGTGTTACAATAATATGAAGGTGCTAATGAATTATTGATGTCTACTTAAATGCATCTCTCTTTCTCTCTCTCTCGCTATATATATATAGATAGAGAGAGAGAGAGAGAGAGAGAGAGAGAGAGAGAGAGAGAGAGAGATGCATTTAAGTAGACATCAATAATTCATTAGCACCTTCATATTATTGTAACACAATTTTTTATGTAGAGTGCAGACATGGCCACAACGAATAATCCCACATAGAAACTTAGATAGGAAAAACCATATAAAGATATTCACCACCATAGTCATAATATTCACAATATTTCAGTATAACAACAAATCATTTTACATGACTCATGAATGTGATACTTATATTTTATAAACTTCATCAACGAACTGCAAATATTAGATGTTTCAACTATCCATAGACCGCATTTCTCATAACCTCTCAACAAATAGTCACCCATGCGCTAGCTTAATGAATCCACAAGTATATAGGCATACCCAAATCCAGGTACATAAGAAATAATGACTGTGAGTAGGGCCAAGGTACCAAAACCCAAAAACCTCCAACCAAGAGTCTTGTGTCCCTCATCATCCAATACAACCCAAGGTAGTGCACTCCCTTCTCTACAATCATAGTCCATTGAGTTATGCCAAGGATGAACAAGGATGACTTAGAGCCTTATGGATTCTACGAGTTCCAGTTACCCTTAGGGGTCTCCAAGTACCCTCTAATTCTATATAGAAACATTTTGCCCTACACTTCTCCCTCCAAAGCCTCAACCTTCCCCAAGTCAACCCAAGGAGAAGCGCTCCTATAAATCAACTCACCTAGGATCTTCAAGGTATGATAGCCAGGCCCTGCTAGCTTTCATTTGATCCAACTTTGTGCTCACTCATTGATGGCATATCCTTTATTTGATAGGTCCCCTTCCTTGCTATAGGGGTGCTTACATAAACATACATGCGTGGTTCCCTTTACACATGACCCCCATGCAAGCCCCTATTACCTTTACTTTTATTTTATATTATTCGTCCTTTTTTTCCTCCTTATTTATTTTATTATTATTAGCCCTTTTTTTATTGTTTTTGGGATTAGAATACATCAGCGCAATTTTTTTTTATCACTTAGTGTTGAGAATATATAATAGTTATCCTAGCATAGCCCCACTTGCTAAGCTCTCTCATGGTGTTTTGTCCCCACATACTTTTTTCCCCTAGTCTATAGTTATGGTATTTTTTTATTACTATGTGTTTGCACTTTACATATGATAACCCATTGGCCTTTCATCACACAAACACTATGACTCTACCAAATAGGCACCCTAGCCTCAAGCTCATCTTTCAATTAGCTTATAGATTGAACATACTTGAATTCACATGCACACAGGCTTGACATGACTTGGCTTACCCAACTATGTGTCATATATCAACTCACCAACTGAAGTACCACACATGTGTTTTTATAGAACTATAATTTAGGTATCAAGTCAGTGTCACATTATAACTTATCTATCTACATATAATATGTACATATAATTCCATAATTTGTGGGGTTAATCCAAGGGTATTACATTCCCCTCCCCTTATTTATGCATTATGCTCAGTGGATCTAGATATAGGTACAATTAGAATTGACAAAGACCCACAATAACCTCTCCTTCTAAGGATTCTCAATCTTTGATGCTGCATTTATAGGCTTTTAACCATATCATGGAACTTGAACCAATCCCATGGCTTTTTTATAGAGTATTTCAATCTTCTTGTCCACTATGGGGACCAATTGTACCAAGATGTGTTCATTGGGAAACATCATAATCAATTGTTCATGTCAACATGTTTTTTAGTTCTTGGCCTCCATTTTCACTTCAGTATTTATTATATGTAAGATTTTTTTCATGTTATATCCCTTGACTTGAGCCTATTTTGGCATTGGTATATGTATCAAAAACCACAACGCAAATAAGCTATTTGACACGATTCACAAGTCCTAATGTTAAAAACAATTTCATCCTTTATGGATGATCCAATATCACTATCATCCTTATGAATGTAACATTTAAACCATTTAAAGGGATTGGTATGTGTTGGCTTAGTGGGCCTTGACATGGGTTCAACATTAATTAGCCAAGCAAATCGCTATACTATTGGCCCTTTCAGCATCAATCCATGGAGCGTGGATTGAAGTCTCACCCGAAGCAATATGGGGGGATGCAGGAACCAAGTTTTCACACTAAGAGATGGTATTGATGTCGTTTTATACCCTAAACCTTCCTTTGCATAGATTGGTAAGCCTTTTAGGGCTTATCGATATACGTCTAGGTCTGCGACCGTCCTTCGCCGACCCTAAACAGGTGATTTATCTACTTACGCACTTCTGTAAATGTTCTTACCTCTATATTTACCCCGATCAACGTAAGTGTCTGATAACTTCAAAATGCATTAAGATATTCTTTGCGTACACAAATATTATTACTTGCATTCATATAACAAAGTAAAACATATAGATTCGCGCATCAATATAGCATTAAATCATAAAGCCAATGTTCTTCATAACATAATCACATGCATTCATAATAGAAGTAAATAGATCAACACATGTACTTCCAAAATAATCCTCTTTATTAATGCTTCAGATCTTCTTTACAGACTCTAACTATCCTATGCACACAACTACAGGAGCCTGTGCACTCAACTGCGGATGTCTACCCTAGGCCTCTGCACACACAGCTGCAAAGACTCTTTCCTACGCTAAGACTCTTCGCTCTTAGCTCTTACTGGCCCATTACATCAAAATCAATTACCAAATCTCACTGAACTGCCTTAGACTCTTCCAAGACTTCCCTTTTTATACAATCCCATGGCCTGCGGACCATGGGTAGACCACCTAAAGTCGACATGACTTACATAAATGAAGGGTGGAAACCATTTATGAAAATTTACATCTTTGTGCTCCACGACCACAAAACGAGGAGAATTTACACTTTTTATACAAAAACTTGGGTTTTTTGCCCCAAAACTTAGGATTTTAAACCCAAAAATTACCCTAAGGGACCCTTTCCCAACAGGCCCCCAACACAAATATGGTGACTCACCCCCAAGTCACTCTATTAGTGTATAGATCTTGTTGCAAATACCTCCTAGCTCCACTTGAACTACTGCAACTTCGGTGGTACATTGTGTCACTGCCTACTTAACCTACTCTACCAGCTACTCCATTGATGGTCTTGCACTATCTGCCTTGATTTTTTGTTGTGTTTCATGTAGGCTAGACAAATTTCCCTCAATGGCGGAAAAAAGTACATAAGCTTCATCTAGCTAAGGCCCCAATCTAGCCTTATGTACTACCTCTCTGCGTTGTCTCGCGTCTGCTTGTTCCTTTAGATCCTTTGCTTCCTGCAACTTTGCCAATCTCTGTGTGATAGTGATAGTCTACGTCATCACTCTGACCTCATCATACCATTGTTGTCAGAGCCCAGGAAGCTTCTAAAATGACACTTGTCTCAGGGAATTCGACTGGTGATGAGTAAGAGGTTCCAAATCTCCAAGTGGAAGCAAGAACCTCCAAGTGGACTCAAGAACTGAGAGAGAAAGAGGACACTAGTCAGATCTCAAGCTGACTCATCCTCTCTCCAAAATAACTATATATAGATCTCTCCTCCATGAGATCTAGAGGCTGGAATTTTGTTATTGCAAAGAATTGCTGTTGGTTTGTGACTGGAAACATTGGGTGCTTAATGCTTTGAAGGGAGCTGAAGAAGGAATTCCATTCTGCTGGGAAGGAGATGCTGGATTGGAGCCCTCTGGGTTGTATCTCTTCCTGAACCCTGTTATCAATCAATAAAGCTATCTTGGTTCTTTCCTATATGCTGGTGTATTTTGTATGATTGCATTAGTGTATTTGATTTACTTCTAATCCTGAATCATTTATGAATATGAATATTTGCCTTTGTGTTGTGTTCTTCTCTCATCGCAAGTAGTTGTTCTCTTGTCACAGGTAGCTGTTCTCTTGTGATCTCGTGGAAATCAAGTAGTTGTTCTCTTGAGCAAGCGAGGAGGCAAGTAGCTGTGAACACCCAAAGAGAAGAGGATCTAGATCGAGGGACAAACGGAAGACAACGGTAAGTCTATCGATCTCCCCTCTTTCGTATTTCATAAAGGAAGAAACCATAATAGTTGTATCTGTTTGTTGCTAAGGCACTGTCACACCTTAGGTGGATAGGATCGTCCTGCATAGGCATTTTTCCCCACAAAAAATTGGCGACTCCACTGGGGATAATTTGTTTATTCATTTCATTTGTGTTTCTGTCATTTGTTTACTTCATAGACTTGACAGCAACTATCGAACTGCATCTTTCCCGGATGCAAAGTAGAAAGTTGCTGCTTTGATCCAGTTGCTGGACTTGTCTATGATCTAAAAAATAGATCCACAAATGACTTGATGATCCTTTGTGATAGTCTTTAGTACCCTCTCAAAGCATCCCTCTGTTTATACCTTGCTTGTGTTTCTGATTTGGCCTGAAACAGTTGATTTTTGAGCATTTTGTGACCCAGAACCCAGGGGAAACGAGAGTTTCTCCTTCAGCGCAACTGCTGTGAAGGCAGTCTGCATTTCAACGCAGGTCCCGTGAGGGCTACCTGCGCTGAATGTCAAATCCTCAGTGTTGAGGTTGCGCTGAACCAGTTTGGCCTTGTGCAGCTGGGGTTCTCTGCTCTCTGTTGCCCTGTTTTGATCTCTATTTTTTGCAGCCTTTAGCCAGCATAGGTACCAGTCAGATAACTCCTTTTCTTTGCTTAGATTCTGCCTCCTTTTGTACAAAAAGACTGTGAATGTTTTTATGTGTTTGTGGCATCATTTACAGTTTTCCTTTGCATGAGTAAAGTAGTCATCCTGTAGCCTTTGATTCAGATCTGATTGATTGTGATCTTAGAAGAGAGTTCATTGGCTGTTTGCAGATTGATTATAGGTTTACTTTTGCTTATTGGTTTGAATTTGTCTCTTTTGAAGTGTCAAAACAAGTCTTTATTTCGAAAATCGTTAAGTAGTGTAATCTCTTCTATCTTCTCTGATTTCGAAAAAGTGAACTTGTTTGTATTGATCATTTTAAAAGCAAATTCAAAGTTGTGCAAAAAGCTTTCTTTGTAGGCATTAATACTAAGAAAGTGGAAAACAAACACCTGCATTGTGCATTTTGCATTTGATAGTTTGCATGTTGGATTTAGGAAAAGTGCATTAGAGTGTGCTGATTGCTCTTTGAGAAAAGATAGTGTCTTTCTTTTCCCTTAGTAGCTAGGATTTTCAAAGTTGAAAAGATAATAAAGCTTGCTTATCATCTTTAGACTGCATTTAGGAATTTGTATCATACATCTCGTGGTGAACCTTGAAAGGCAAACTTTAAAAAGATCAACCTAAAATAAACTGAATGAACCTAACAACGCTTTGTAACATAACGCACAACATAGATGTCTAGGCTAGAGACGTGTTCCGGCGTCGTTAAGCCTAGTGACTGTCGATCTCGTGGAAGGTGGGTGATTCCTCCTGAGGGACGATAGCGCTAGTACGGATTGTGCTCCCACGTACCGTCGCGTATATATTGGGAGACCCCTATAGGCATATATCCTTTATCCTTAGGAAACCGTGTCGGCCGCCCTACTGATCGCAATGCAGTGAACACAGCATTCACGAAGATCGACCGCTCGTACCCTAAAAAGTATTCTGCGGTTTTGCGAAAAGTTTGGCACACCCTCTGCCTAGAACTCCAGAGCAGTTTCTTTTGGCCTTTTTCAGACTCTATAACAGAAAAAGTCCATCCGAGCATTTGTCACTTCGGGCTCGTTAAAACATCGAAGGAGACTAGAGTCATCTTTAGCTTTTTCTCGACTCTTTAAAAGTGAAAAAGCAAGTTGTGTCTAAAGCGTCTAAAAAATTCATTTAATTCGGAAACACACTTTCCCATTTTGTATTTTGGTTGATCGAGTAATCCGCAATCATGGAAGAAATTCAATTGAAACCCCATCGTTCGCGGAGGCTTACGAGTCAACCGTCTTTGTCTCCGGAATCGAAAACAGTACGGACAAAGCGAACTCGTTTAACCGGTTCGAAATCTCCTATCAAAGTTAGAACAAGTGTTCCAACTACATCTGAGATTCCGGTTACTCCAAACATTTCTGGAAACCCTGCCTCTATAGAAGAAGTTCAACAGCCACAGAGGGACAGTAATACTGATCCTAGTCTGGGGGCAAATACTTGCGTTACTGAACCAGTTACATCTGTAACCGGTTTAGAGAGTCTTGCTCCCCAAACAACTGTCGCTGTCGATTCAACCCCTTCTTCGGCACCAGAAATATTTTACAGACCTGACGGTCTTCCTCTTCCACCAGGTTTGATTGCGATAGAGGAAATTGTAGAGGATTCGCAAGCAAGTACTCCAACCCATTTTGGAGTCGGGGTCACTCTATTTCCTTCATCAGAAGTTAATCCACCACAAGTGGAAGTTCCTGTAGAATCGCTAGGCAATCTATTGGATAGACTTAAAATGTCTGAACAACCGTCAACATCTAGGACTGTGTCGAACGACACAGCGACAACAGAAACCCCTGCCGTCACTCCGACAATGTTTGTCGGCATACCATCTGTCCCGACTAGCTCTCAACCGCTAGAAGGAGTCCACCAAGGGACTATTTCGATAGTATGGCCTGTTCCAGTTTGTTCACCCAGAATAATATCCGGCAACTCTTATGTTGAGACTCGCCAGATTGATCCTTTTGGAGGTCAGTTTGGGCAATCCAGTCCCCAAGGACAAACAATCCCCTTGAGTTCCGGATTGCTACCGTATGGGGGGCAGTATGCTCTTTCATTACCCCCTCCGGGAGGGTATCCATATGGGAGTTCACAACAGTATTCAGGTTATACTGGAATTGCATCAAGTGGTTGGGTACCTATGCTACCTCAACAACCAAGGGTTGTATATTCTATGCAATAGTGTGTACCTATGTCGAACATCCCGACCACACCGGCTATTGTGACAGTGTCGCAAGTTCAAACGTTGCCTGTTGTATGTCAACCTCAGATTTCTCAGGTTGTAATGCAACAGCCCCTTGACCCTGTGACACAACCACAATCGCCAACCGGTGGGGTGACACAGGTCCAAACGGGTACAATTACCCCACACCTTGGTCCAACGGTTAGCATAGCGCAACAGAACATGGCTTCACAACCGTGGCTGGTGCAATACCAACAACCACAATTCCAGCAAGTGTACCAAGGTTCTGAGCAGCAGATCTTTGCGAACAGTGGACAACCGTATATTCAAAACGGTCAAAACCAACCGCTTTACAGTGGTCAAGTCCACCAACCGTATCAGTCATACCAACATCAATTACATTATGCTGGTATGCAAAGGCCTACCGCTCAGGCGATTCCATCGTATCATGGGTATGCCTCACCTAACCTGAATCAACAGTTACCATTCGTGGCAACTTTAGAGTTACCGATTTACACCGGTTAACCAACGGTCCGATTGCTTATGCCCCTTGGTGGCCAGCGATTCCTCACAAACTTCCATCCGACATTCCTAAATTCAATGGAAATCCAGGTGAAGACCCATCGAATCACGTGATGACTTTTCATCTGTGGTGTTCATCGAACACCCTAAATGATGATTCGATAAGGCTTCGCCTTTTCCAGAGGACGTTAACGGGTCCAGCGGCAAAATGGTATATTGAATTACCTAGAGCCTCGTTCAACAATTTTAGCTCCCTAGCCACGACTTTCTTAACCCATTTTCAATTACCGATAAGGTATGAAACGGGAACCGAAATCTTGACCAACTTCAAGCAGACGACAGCCACACATATATCCGATCATATACATGAGTGGCGTCGTCGACGTAGGATGGTGAAAACATACGTTCCCGATCAGCTGTTAGCTGAATGGTTTATAAAGTCTTTACTTCCTGCTATAACGGAAGATGTGGCAAAGGGGGGAGTCGTAACAGAGGAGCAAGTTATTGCTCGTGCACAATATCTAGACTTAGTATATAATCAGTCTGGCATGCTCTACGACAAAATACCTGACGCCCCTAGACCGGAATTTTCAATTCCTCCTCCTCCTAAATCGAATAGTGACTCTCATGCCGGCGATGGCGTGATTGGCACGGCAAACGCGAAATCGACAAAGGCTTCATCTAAGAAAGCCCGTAAGAATTCGGATCAAAATGCAAAAGATGAAATTCTTGCTTCGGAAGTAAATGTCGTATCAGCAGATAAAGGCAAAGAAACCAATCAACTAGGAAGCAAGAAGAAACAAAACAAAGGGAAGAAGAAGAAACAGGGTGAGTCATCTCCTGGAAAAACTTCTTCAAACCCTCCTGGGAAAGGGAAACAAAATTTTCCATGTCAAATATGTGACGAGGAGGATCACTGGACAAAGAATTGTCCATGCAAAGCTGAGTTGAAGAGGTTCTTTAAAAGTTCGCAAACCTCAGCTGTGTTAACTGATCCATTTCCCAACCCAGGTCAAAATTTGGTTGATAGTGGAAATGCTTCCCCGTCGCAAGTGCTTATGTTGTCGGTTTCAAAACAGCAGAATGATGCTTTGATTTCGACAAGAAACAAAGATTACGGAAATCCGCAGCTGTCGAACGACAAAGGTAAAGATCAACCAAGTAGTTCGACAACAACTTCGACAGAAGTTGTACCGCCCATCATTCCTGAATTAACAATAAAACCGCCAAAGGGAGTAGTACACAAGTCGACATTTAATCCTCGCGCCAGAGCGGCGCAACATTATAACATAGTGGAAGATTTGGCCCAATTGCCATCCGCTATGTCGACTCTTGAAGTACTACAAAATTGCCCATCCCAAAGGCAGGCTTTGTTATCAGCTATTAGTGGGGTTGATCCTAAGGATTCCAATCTTGTATCTTTTGATCACAAAGGATACGATCCTCAGTTACGAGCTCAACTAGCTTTCCTTATTCAAGTGAAAGCCCTCAACAAAGCTGTTCACCAAACAATTATTGACGAGGGGGCATCTACATGTATTATGTCGATGAGTTGTTGGAAAACTTTAGGATCTCCAACCTTGTCGCGATCTTCGACGACATTAAAAGCTTTCGACGGAAGGACTTATACCCCGTACGGTATCCTTAATAACTTGAAGGTTGAACTGGGAGGAAAAATAGTAGAAATAGATGTTGAGGTCATCGATGGGAATCTTGACTACAACATCCTACTGGGAAGACCATGGATCTATGCCATGGCAGCTGTTGTGTCGACTTATTTTAGGAAGATCGCATTCCCATTTGAAGGAGGGATTACGATCGTCGACTAACAAAACTTCCTCCCTAATGGTTCAAAAGTTACAGGAAGCATTCCCATGATCCATGAAAGCAACCATTCGCTTCAAGACATCGGAGTAGGTCTACTGAAAGACCCCACAATGATGGGAACTTTCGCGCTTCCACCTCCTATCTACATAGGAAATATAGCGTTGGTAGCAACCTGCAACATGATATCTTCCACGAAGGTCGCAGAAGATGATATCGTCATGGATCATGCCATGGTTTTGCCCCCGAGCCCAATAGAAATATTGTAGCAATCAATGTTTCGAGCATGGGAGGCGAACCCAAATCAACGCTCGTCAAGCGTTTGGGTAGATAGGTCTAGAGAATATGGTACCCCATTAGATCCTTGGTCGAAAGTGCATGGGACTGATGAAGGAATCTTACAATCAATGTTGATTGAGGGGGCACCATGGAATGATCACCACCATCGTTCCCTTCTTCCAGAATATGAAGAAGATACTCAACATGACCTTTATCACCCTTCAGTTTTTGAATTCCTATCAAATACTGTAAATACGGTGGATTCCGAGGGAAACTTATCCAATATTGAAGAGACTATAGCCATAAATATCTCGACTAAAACAAATGTTGTAGAGAATATTTATGTCGGCAAAGGTTGTTCCCCTTCAGAACTGGAAATATATAACGCTCTTTTTCGCGAATTCAGAGATGTCTTTGCTTGGTCATATGATGAAATGCCAGGCATTGACTCGAGCATTGTTGAACATGAAATTAAAATGTATCCTGATGTCAAACCAGTAAGACAACGGCTTCGGCAGGTGCACCCCAAGAAAGCCGCTGCCATTAAAGCAGAAGTTGAAAAGCTCCTCCATGCTGGTTTCATCTACCCGGTACCTCTAACCGATTGGGTATCAAATATTGTCCCTGTTATGAAGAAGCAAGGGACGATTAGAGTGTGTGTCGACTATAGGGATGTAAATCAAGCTTGTCCGAAGGACAACTACCCTACACCCTTCATTGACCAGATAATTGATGAATGCGCCGGATGTGAAATCTTTTCATTTATGGATGGATTCTTCGGGTATAATCAAATAAATATCCGCCCACAGGACCAGTCAAAGACTGCATTTATTTGTCCGTGGGGCACATTCGCTTATCGAAAATTACCCTTTGGTTTAAAGAACGCAGGGGCGACGTTTCAGAGGGCAATGAATTATGCCTTCCATGACATCAAGAACATCGTTCAACCATATCTCGACGACCTTCCGGCTCATTCGCGAAAGCGGACTAATCATCCGCAGCATTTAAGAGCGATATTTCTACGTTGCCGACACTACAAGATAAGACTCAATCCGCACAAATGTGTGTTTTGCGTCGGTTCTGGTCGTTTACTTGGCTTTGTAGTCTCTAAGGATGGGATTCATCTCGACCCTTGCAAGGTTCAGGCAATCATTAATTTGCCTCCACCTTCAAATTTGCTTCAGATTCAGAAACTCCAAGGGAAAGCAAACTTTCTGAGGAGGTTCATTCCAAATTACGCAGAACTTGCTAAAGGTTACACTCGTCTTTTGAAAAAGGATGTACCTTTTGTCTGGGATCAGGTGGTGCAAGCTTCCTTTGATGCTCTGAAAGATTCTCTAGTAAAAGCATCATTGATGTATGCCCCAGACTATCAAAGAGATTTTAACCTGTATCTGGCTGCGGCGGATACGACCATTGCGATGGTTTTAGCTCAAGAAGTCGATGGAATTGAACATCCTATATATTATTTAAGTAAAAACTTAAATGATACAGAAAGTAAATATTCTTATGTTGAAAAACTAGCGCTTGCAGCTGTTCAAGCGATTCAAAGATTTCGACATTATGTCCTCTTTCAGAAAACTACCATTTTATCAGATTGCAACCCCATGACTTATATACTGTCGCGACAGTTGCTGGGGGGAAAATATTCAAAATGGATAGCGATCCTTCAAGAGTTTGATCTGGAATTTGTAAAATCCAAATCAAAGAAAGCTCTAGTTTTCACAGAATTATTGTGCGACCTCCCATCGTCGTCCAACGATGAAACATCCGAAGAATCAATCGTGGACGAGAATTTTTTTTTGATATCTACAAGCGATGAGTGGTATGGAGATATCATAATTTATCTCCAAACCCAAAAGTTTAGGCCTAACACCTCTCACTCTGAACAGAAACGTATACGATACCAAGCTAAAGACTACATGATCGTCGGTGATACGCTTTACCGTCGTGGTATCGATACAGTTCTGAGGAGATGCCTTACCCATGAGGAGGCCGAAAAAGCCCTGAATGAGTGTCATTCAGGCGCATGTGGGGGGCATCAATCTGGATATGCAACAGCACAAAAAATCTTACGAGCAGGATACTTCTGGCCAACCATGTTCAAAGATTGCATAATCGCAGTCAGAAGTTGCCATGCTTGTCAAATTTTTGATAGCAAAACCAGAAGACCACCCACACCATTGCAGCCAATAGTTGCTGTTGGGCCTTTCGCCAAATGGGGCATCGATTTCATGCAATGTAACCCCACCTCGACCGGGGGGCATGGGTATATTATAGTCGCCGTTGACTTGCTTACCAAATGGGCCGAGGCGATGCCTACATTGGATAACACTGGTGAAACAGCTGCCCTTTTCTTTTTCAATCATGTAGTCGCCAGGTTCGGCGTACCACAGGCTATAGTTACAGATCATGGATCGCATTTTCGCAATCACATGATGGTTGAATTAGCTGCCAAGCTAGGGCTATCTCACGACAGCTCTACCCCGTATTATCCGCAAGCCAACGGACAAGTTGAAGCAATCAACAAGGTCCTGAAGCGTATGTTGCAAAGGATGATCGGGGTTCATAAAAGAAGGTGGCACCTAATCCTGTACTCAGCCTTGTGGGCTTACCGAACATCGGTAAAGAACGCGACTGGGTTCACACCTTTCCAACTGGTGTATGGCCTGGAAGCAGTATTGCCAATCCAATGCGAAATTTCGTCGCTTAAACTCGCAATTGATCTCCTCCCCGGAACTTCGGAAGAAGAGACTCGTTTCTTGGAATTAGTCCAATTGGATGAAACCCGTCGTGATGCCGCTTTGGCTAACGAAGCCCATAAGAAACGAGTCAAGGCGCAGTTCGACAAAAATGTCAAACCCTGTGTCTTCTCAGAAGGTGACTTGGTCTTGCTTTACGACCAAGAATTTGATAAATTGGGAGTAGGTAAATTTAATTCCTTATGGATGGGCCCATATATTGTCAAACAACTGTTAGCAAAAGGAGCCTATGAGTTAATGGATTATGACGGAATTCCACTGGCGCAACCCCGCAATGGGTTGTACCTCAAGCGTTACTATGCTTAGATAGTAACCTGTATGCTTTTGTTGTATTTTGTTTTCGCTAAAGTGTTTGTTTTGGTCGAGTGATCCACCTTTTTACATTTATTGAAAATGTCAAACCTTCTGGAGACATGTGTTGGATATGCCGACGGAGCAAGTCGTAGTTCGCGGAACCTGTCCTCCGCAGCCTGGGCCATTTTTGATCCAAGCGGCGAGTTAGTAAGTTTCAGAGGGGTGTGTATTGGGCAATCAACGAATAACATCGCTGAGTATAGCACGTTGATAGAACTACTCTCTGATGCCATCGCCCATGGTATACGCCGACTAATTGTCAGGCTAGACTCACAACTCGTAATACTACAACTCAATGGTATATATTCCGTTCGCAATCCAGCTATTTACCGCATGTTCCTAAGGGTTAAGATTTTGGAAAGACAGTTTGATTCAATTCAATACCAGCATATTTCCAGAAACTTGAACACATTAACCGACTCATTAGCAAACTATGTGTTAGATAGACATTTGCGACATTTATAAAAAGAGACACATCATCAATGATTGTACATATGGATCATTTAACTCAACCAGAATAAAACTCAAAAATCAAATTATATATATATATAAGCTGTTTATCATTCATACATAATGTTCTGTAACCAAGACAAAATCGGTCATATGACCCAAAAACTCAAAAGTGCTAGGGGGCACCCTGGTCTAGTGATGCTCATGATAGCACGTCACGGCCTGTGCAATCATGCGCAAGAGACGAGTCCATCGTCTAGGCACGCCAGTAGTATGCCGCTGCAACTGTAAAGGTAACTCATCAATCCTCACATCGGGAATGCCGAGAGTAAGGCTCTCAACCTGCTCCTGCACAGCTGTAAGGGTCTCGGCTACGTCAAGATCGCGGGGAATAACTCTCCCAGCAGTCTCCCCTACTGGGGCAGCAACTGGCGCTCTCGGGCGAACTGCTGGACGAACAGGACCAACATCTGCATGCACACATGAGTTTGATTAAAGTCTTGATAGAATAAAGCACAAAGACATTATAAATAAGAACAGTAAACAGTAATATGGTCGAAGATTTTACCAATAGCGCCCCACTGTTCGCCATCCGGTAACACCAAATCCGGATCACCTCGGAAATCCATGCCAACATATGGGTACTCGGAATAGACCATCTCCTGGCGCTCGAACCACCTAAAGAAGGTATCAGTGAAAGTAATCTGAGATTGACCGGCATGCCTAGACATGTGATCGACCCATCTCTGCATGCGTGGCTCGTTCGGAAAAGGCAAGTCGAGTGCAATATACTGAGGCTGCATCAGTGGTATTTTCTCCAAGGCGAAGGCAGTCAAAATAGAACCAAATCCAAAGTTCTTCAGCTTCCCGTCCTTTACCTTGGTCAATTGACTTTTCATCTGAACAAGTACTGCGTCACACCAGTTGAATACTTTCGATTGGAGACACTCCAAGGCGTGCTGTACATAAGACCTGTTGGCAACATGAAGAGATGCACTACCGGCCATCCTACCGATAGTATACAGAATGGACCTGAGAGACCTGTCAGTAATCTCACGGATAACAACCTTGCCGTCTCGGCTCGACTGGGAACCTTCCCTACAATACTGGCGAACATAGTCTCTCACGGAGTCATTCCCCCGGGCCGAACCTGACAAAGAAATGGGGGCACCCCGCCTTGACAACCCAGTCAAGAAGTAAATGTCCACTATGGTCAAGGGGATAGATTTTCCCCTAATCTGGAATACTTGGTTGATGGGATCCCAAGCATCAAGCATGTACTGCAGCAAAGAAATCTGTGCTCTCATACTAGAGATACGGAAGAACTTCAGCAGGCCACAGTTCCGCAGCGCGTTCACCGTGACAGGGTCATGGAGAGCAATCATATCTTCTTCTTCATGTTCTCGTTCTAGCCAAGTAAGGGACATTTTTCTCAAAGGTCCCTGCAAAACAAACAAGAGAATGAGTAAGATCCTGGATTTGATGAGAAACTGGCGAAATTTCATCAAAAACTGTGCCACAAAATCAGTTTTCTAGTCCCAACGCAGGCAGACAGTGTTCCACCTGTGTTGAAGGTCAAGCTGCCTCAAGGCAGCTTGACATTCAACGCAGGTTTCGAGTGGACAACCTGCGTTGATGACAGGGCGCCCTGGAAAAACCCCAGGGGCTCAGAAAGACTGGGAAACAGGCACAGAATGGAAAAATGAAACCATGAAAAGAAAGAGATAGGGTTTAGCTCCTACCTGGTCCAGACGGTGCCGAGAATCGTCCACAGAATCTCCCGAAATCAGCTGGTGAAAATCAAGGGGAAAGAGGCACCTCCAAAGCTCCAACAAACCAAGTTCAAATGAAATGGTAAAATGAGAGGTAAAAACACCTTTTAATTGCTTTTTACGTAGTTCAAAGCGAAATATTAGGGTTATATTCTCATTTCCATGCAAATGTTATTCATTTCTAACTAAGTTTGATGCAGCAATTGAGAATGCAGTACTATCCCTGAAAAGAGAAAAGCTAGTTATGGTAAAAAATCAAATTTGACTATATAATCGAGCAGTTTTAGCATAAAGTTCATGCTCGTTAAAAAAATAAACGCAAGATCCGAGCAGTTTTAACGCGGTCTTCATGCTCGTTAAAAAATAAATATAAGCAGTGAGCAAATGTTTCCTCCAGTGTTTAAGCTCATTTTTCACTAAAAAATGAACCTACCCGGTAAATAACCACCGTGAATGTAATATTATCAGCCATTAAAGCCTTGGTCGTGTTTGCACCTGCCACCTCCACTTTTCATTTGGCCGATCATTCACCTCCATATGATTGTTTACCCATTTTGAGGAACAGCTGCGAAGAGTGATTTCACCTAGCCATCCTTGTGACACTGCCGTGATTGGAAAATTCCAACCTGTACCTGGAATCTGCTGCTATCCCTGTTTATCACTCGTTCCTCAAAAGACGAGTCTTCTTTAAGCTCTTTTCAATTGACTCGTAAAATATGAAAAGATTGCCGAGTTTTGGCCTTCCAGCTCGTTAAAGGACAGGAAGAGCTATCCCTCCTCTAGATTTTAATCTTTTTGGACCTGAGGGATTATTGCACAAAACGATCGAGCACTTGTTTTGTTCGACTCGTTAAAGCTATCGAAAACTCATCCCTTCTGTATTGTTTTATACTTTTTCGGACTTAAGGGATTAGATGACGAAAAAGGAATTTTGGAGTTAACTTTATGTACCTTTTCAGACTCTCTAAAAATGAAAAGGACCGAGTTATCCTTGTCGTTAGACTTGTTAAAATTATGAAATAGCGACAAACTTGTCTTTAGACGAGAACGAGTTTCACTATCGCTAGGCTCGTTAAAACATAGCGATGGGCTTGCCCGAAGGGCAGGTTATAGAACAAGCATATGTTATCCTCCTCAAGCTTGACAAAAATAAAGAGGTACTGGTCAGCAATGACTGGGGAAAAATTGGGAGAAAATCAAGAAAACTTTGATGGTAGCAGGTCGCTCTTGAACATGACACTTTTCCTCCACACCACAATCGGGTTGGGTTGTTTCATTCACCGGTCACATCACCATGGTCTCGCCATACCATCCATATTTGGGGTAATGCTACCGATCCATCGCATCAGTGTCGCCATATGTTCAAGAGAAGTCGTTCAGAAAGAGTCAACCGGGTCCCATCCACTGCCATACATTATCCTTCATCCATTCATGACCGCCACCCTGAATCATATGTCACAGATCGTTTTCACCTCCATTAAAATCATTAGCTCCGTTCCGTGTCACTGATGTGGGATTCATCAAGGCCCTCCTTTGACGGATCGCTTCTTGTCGACATCAGCTCATTATCCAAGAAGTTGATCTAGGAACAACCCCTTCAGTACTTTGAAGCTTGCATGCCTCAATGGCAAGTTTCTCACTTCCGGCGATAGGTATACATCAATGACCTTCGACCAGAAGATTTTGCGTGGTGTTCGACGCCAAGTCCTTTATTCACACCACGTGAATTGTACTGCAGTACCTTGAGGGTCATTATCATTATCGGTGATTCCTCTCGCGCTTGTTAACGGTTTACATCATTGACCGGTAATCAAGCGATGTCTTTCCATGTTCGACTTCAACGCAATTCTCACATGGATCAACTTGTACTTAGAGTGAAGATCGAACGAGTTTGAAGACCCCGGCTGCGATATATATTCAGGAAAGATAAAGACATTTGACATGTACATCATTGCAGCAGATGATCATCCTACTCAAAGGATGATAATTTCGCCAAAATTATCAGTCTACCATCAGACGATCGTCTGTTCTAGTACAAAAATGAATTTATAAAGCTGAGCATGGGAATGCCCGCCTCAGCTAGATCATGAAAGCAGTATGAATCATAATGTATTGTATTGTATCTTATTACAGGTCTCCTCCCAGCAGATGGATGAACTTCGGACCCTCCTGAATAAAGCATTTCACCCGATAAACGGCCTCATACTTTAGGGGGCAACTGTTATAGACATTTTTGTGCCTTACAGCATGGAGCATGAAATGTCCATAATCTAAGGGATCCAAAGTCCCTAAACATGTTGTTCCTACCCCTAGAGGAACAAGGCAAACCAACCACAGCAATTCACAGAAGTTCTCCACCTGAAACCACTCAAAAACAAGTCAATTCAGGATCATGTCAACTGCTCCACTGAGCATCTGCTGAATGTCAACTGCTACACTGGCTACCTGCTTTGAATGTCAACTCCAACACTAGCTACCTGCGCTGAGCGAGTTTGGACATGTGGCAGACTCATTCCTCAAGGTGTCAGAGCCCAGGAAGCTTCCAAAATGACACTTGCCTCAGGGAATTCGACTGGTGATGAGTAAGAGGTTCCAAATCTCCAAGTGGAAGCAAGAACCTCCAAGTGGACTCAAGAACTGAGAGAGAAAGAGGACACTAGTCAGATCTCAAGCTGACTCATCCTCTCTCCAAAATAACTATATATAGATCTCTCCTCCATGAGATCTAGAGGTTGGAATTTTGTTATTGCAAAGAATTGCTGTTGGTTTGTGACTGGAAACATTGGGTGCTTAATGCTTTGAAGGGAGCTGAAGAAGGAATTCCATTCTGCTGGGAAGGAGATGCTGGATTGGAGCCCTCTGGGTTGTATCTCTTCCTGAACCCTGTTATCAATCGATAAAGCTATCTTGGTTCTTTCCTATATGCTGGTGTATTTTGTATGATTGCATTAGTGTATTTGATTTACTTCTAATCCTGAATCATTTATGAATATGAATATTTGCCTTTGTGTTGTGTTCTTCTCTCGTCGCAAGTAGTTGTTCTCTTGTCACAGGTAGTTGTTCTCTTGTGATCTCGTGGAAATCAAGTAGCTGTTCTCTTGAGCAAGCGAGGAGGCAAGTAGCTGTGAACACCCAAAGAAAAGAGTATCTAGATCGAGGGACAAACGGAAGACAACGGTAAGTCTATCGATCTCCCCTCTTTCATATTTTATAAAGGAAGAAACCATAATAGCTGTATCTGTTTGTTGCTAAGGCACTGTCACACCTTAGGTGGATAGGATCGTCCTGCATAGGCATTTTTCCCCACAACAATAACCCAACATCTTTGTGACCCACTTTTGTTGCTCTTCAGAGGATAATCTTTGTTCTAAAAAGTATTTAAGGCTATCATGATCCGTTTTTACCTTGAAGTGTCTTCCCATTAGGTAGGGTCGCCATTTCTTAAGTGCATGGAGTATTGCCAACATTTCCTTCTCATAAATAGCTTTGCTTAAAAACTTTCCCTTGATTGGACGACTTTCAAAAGAAATGGGTCTTTCATCTTGCATTAGAACAGCACCAATTCCATTTCCTGAAGCATCACATTCCACAATAAAGGTTTTTGTGAAGTCCGGTGTAGCTAAGACCGGTGCTTGGCACATTGCCTCTTTAAGATGTTCAAAGGCCTTTGTTGCTTCCGAAGTCCATGAAAATGAATCTTTCTTCAATAATGTTGTTAGAGGTGCTACTATTCTCCCATAATTCTTAACAAACTTGCGATAATACCCTATCAACCCAAGAAATCCTCGCACATGCTTCACGGATGTGGGGATTTTCCATTCCTTAATGGCTTTAATTTTGCTAGGGTCTACCTTAACTCCTTCATGAGATACAATATGACCCAAATATTCCACCTCCTGGACTCCAAAGAAACATTTGGATCTTTTTGCATATAATTGTTTCTCCTCCAATAGTTGTAGCACCCTGTCAACATGTTCAACATGATCCTTCCAAGACTTGCTGTAGATTAGTATATCATCAAAAAATACTAACACAAATTTTCTAAGGAATGGTTTGAAAATTGAATTCATCAAACCTTGAAATGTTGAAGGTGCATTGGTAAGGCCAAAAGGCATGACCAAAAATTCATAATGACCCTCATGAGTTCTAAATGCCGTTTTCGGAATGTCTTCAATCTTCATTCTGATTTGATGATATCCTGAACGAAGATCCAACTTGGTGAAGTAAATTGATCCATGCAATTCATCCAGTAATTCATCAATGACAGGAATGGGGAACTTATCTTTAATAGTGAGCTTGTTGAGCTCCCTATAATCCAGACACATGCGCCATGATCCATCCTTCTTGTGCACCAATACTACTGGAGCTGAGAAAGAACTTTGACTCGGTTGAATTATACCAGCCTCTAGCATTTCTACAACCATACGTTCAATTTCACTTTTTGGACATAGGGATATCTGTACGGCCTGATGTTTGGAGGAACACTTCCTGGAATCAGATGAATAGCATGATCATGATCACGCATAGGTGGGAGACCTTTGGGAGTCTCAAATACCTTGGAATGCTTGTCCAGGACTTTTTGGAGATCTAGAGCAATAGATGATTCCAATGTGGAAACATCTAGCGAACATAATTGTGCAATTACACCTCTTTGCTCCTTTTTTAGAAGCTTAGTCATACCATTAGAGCTAATTATCTTTCCTGGTTTCCCTGCAATACCCCTTAATTCAACTTCCTTTCCTTCCACAAAAAATTTCATGAAAAGTTCTTGAAAATTAAAAGCTATTGTACCCAAGGATTGTAGCCATTGGACTCCTAGTAAAACATCGGCACCTCCCATTGGAATGGAAAGCATTGGGCTAGTCAATACATATTCTCCCATGGATAGCTTGATATTATGGCACTTTCCAGAGAAATTTATTGTTCCTCCATTTGCAATCATCACTTGACACTCTGGTGCTGGATATAGGAAGCAATTCAATTCTTTTGCTACCCTACAATGAATAAAATTGTGGGTGCTTCCTGAATCAATCAACACTATTACCTTTTTCTTCTTGATTTGTCCTTCTATCTTGATGGTTTGAGGAGTGGTAATTCCCGCCAATGCATTACAAGATATGGTCGGATTTATTTTTTCTTCATCTAGGCTTTGTTCCTGGAATATATCCTCTTCTTTTGACATTTCTTGCTCCTTTTCTTCTTCCTCTTCACAATCTATGTAGAATACTTTCTTCTCAGCACACTTATGACCTTTTGTGTATTTGCTATCACAATTGTAACAAAGCCCTTTTGCTCTTTTTTCTTCCAATTGTTGTGGTGTCAACCTTGTAGGTTGTGGAAGACTAGGGGCAACAACACTTCCGTCTTTATAGTTGTGAGTGGTATGCTTCCTAGTTGCCATAATTTTGCTTTCCATTTTTCTTGCTAACCTGAATGCCTTCTCTAATGAATCAGGTTCCCAAAGGCGAACATCATGTTGGATATTATCCTTTAAAGACCCTATGAACACATCAATCCTATGATCCTCTGGAATATCTTTTACCCTTATGTTCAATTTTTGGAACTCCTCAATGTGCTCCATTATTGAACCCTTTTGTTTGAGACTTATCAATTGGCTAAAAAAGGTGTTGCTTTTTGTGTCCTCATAATGTGCTATCAACTCTTCCGTAAAAATTTCCCAAGTGGTAAATTGTTTACGATAACAAAGCCATTGATACCATACAAACTGATTTGGTTCCAAATATACAGTTTCCATACGTACCTTTTGTGCGTTTTGCACATTATTGAGATCGAAGAATTGCTCCATCTGTAATATCCATGTGGCGGGATCCTTGCCATCAAACTTCCTCATATCGATTTTTGGAATATGGTGATTCTTCGATCCAAAATTAGCGTCTATGGAATCATGATTAACATTTCTTTTGTTCTCATCATGAGTTTCCTTTACTACCTTTTCACCATTAGTAAGTATTTCTTGTAGAAAATTTGTCAAAACTGTCTTCAAATATGCCATGCCTGTCTTCAAATTTGTGTTCAAATCTATCTTCAAATTGTCCATATTAGCTTCCACGCCATTTATCTTAGCATCTGTTAACTTTTGTGAGCATGACATTTGTTGCACTTGTTCTTGTAATTTTGATATATCATGTAGCATTTCTTCCTCTTCTTCATGAGTCATGCTAGAGCTTTCAGGTTCCTTAATAGGTGTTTGCATTTTCTTTCCTTGGGGCATCAATTACCGATAATAATGCTCTACTATGCCCTTTTAATTCCTTCAAAATAAATTTTCAAACCAAGCTTAAGCAAAAATTTAAAAAAAAATCTACACACCTTTTTTCACTTTGTAGGAGCTCGATATTGCCTCTGATGTATCTCTGTACTTTCCAATCATCTAGTTCTGATTTTGTGATTGTAGTATCTCTCTGTGTCCTCCTTCCAATTCCACCAGTCTGATCCAAATTGGATTCTCCAAGAAAGAGTTATGCACAATCTCCCAAGATGACCTGATTATAGACCTTTCCAGAAGAGCGAAGTTGTATGAAGTGCCACATGTACAATTTTAGATATTTGGTTCTGAAAATGATATATAAGAAAATACAGTCCGTCCTCTTTCGGTACCTTCTTACGAAATTTCAATCTGATTCCCAGAGAGAAAGTTATGACAATTTTCCCCAGGTCACCTGTTTTGAATGTAATTCAGGAGTCTACAAAAAGACCAACTTCCTCAGATCATATCTCCGAAAATTTCACGCGAAAAGCTCTGAAATTTGGACCCAAGGTTCAACGCGATTTCTTCTCAAATGGGTTTTTTTTGCGACTTCTGAAACGTTACAGAAAAAAGTTATAGTGAAAATGCCACGATGACCTGTTTGGAGCAGCGAAACCCTAGAATCCAAAGCTCTGATACCAAATGTTATGAAACCAGCTCACAAAAAGATAGAAAAGAGAGATCCACGCCTTAGAATTCAGCCTCTTCGAGGGGGAAACCTCCTTTACAGTACATAAATGAACAATTCTTCGATGATTCAAATGAAAAAACCTCCTTTCTATATATAGGAGTCTAAGGAGTCACAATATAATCCAACCGACCTAACAATAATAATATAAAGCCACAAAAATAACAATAGAGGGATTCTATGGGGCACAGAAATAATAATAAGGGGGTAATAGGGGCACAACAATATAAATAACGGGTATAACTATAATAGTAATGGGGTAATCACTAGTATTATAGGGACCCAACATGCTCTCGAGCCCGAAGTTCTACGATCACACCTGCTTGCAGGGTGTGAAGGGCTTCACTTGGAAGTGTGGCCAAGTTCAACCCAATATGCTTTAGTGCACTGATAGTAGCCCTGTCAGCTTCTGCTTCTACAATCAAAGCTCCATCCAGCAGTGCGACGACCTGGGGATCCAAACAGTGAACCATCTCCACTACTTCAGAGGTACCTGGTGCCAAACTAGTCGATGTCATGCTGCTCTACCCTACACCTGTCAGCAGTTGAGTAGTTTGGATCTACATCTCATGCAGACGCGTCTGAATAGGGGCCAAGGCTTATTTCTACTGCTGCTTAAACTATTGCAGTAATTCCGCGGCCGCATCCCTGACCTTATCACCAATGTCATCTAAGTCACCTTTTGTCAAGGTGATCAGGTCGAGGGATGATTTACTGGCCTTGGAATTCTTCCGTGGTCCTTATTTCTCCTGCTCTTGAGTCCTCTTTATCTAGAAGGGGGTGGTCTCCTGGTCTCCACCACCTTGTTCAGATTGCTGCTCATCCTCCGTCTGCGGCGAAGGAGACTTCTGACTTCTGTTAGAGTCATGCTCTTCCTCCTCTTCCTTCTCTTTTGCACACTCCTTAGCGGTGTGCTCTGCTTAAGATTTTTTCCTCTGCCTCTTTTTTCGTCTTTCAGCCATCTGCTGCATTTTCAATCGAGCCTCCTCCTTCTTCTACTTTCCTGCAGACTTACTAGATCCAGTGGAAAAATATGAGGTTGTGCACCATTCTGTTGGCCAATGATCAAGGACCGCTGCTATCGCATCATCTATCGCAAGGTATGGGAGATCATACCATTTCTGTTCTGGGTCCTTCCATACTTGGATGGAGATATAGTGGAAGTCCACCTTGAACTCCATGTATCTTGACAACTGCTCATAAATAATTGGTGACAATCTTGGATTGTGGTTGATGGCCATATTGATGCTCATCTCCATCAAAACCCAGAAGACCTTGCTCTCGCGGACCTGCTCAACGTCCTTCATGGCCCATAACGAAGCAAACTTTGTTGCTTCTAGAAAATTTGTCACAATCGGAGGAAACTAACTATCCTCCAGCAATTATCATGCGACCAACACAATTGATAACAAAATCCATGCATAATGGAACATCTTTCTTTGATCCTGTGCTTCTCTACAGTTCGCGAGGAACTCGCTCCAGAGGTAGCACACCCAATTGAAATACACGCCCTCCACGCACTGGGCTACTAATGAGACTACTAGTGCCAACACCTCATCTATGTGACACTTCCGCATTATCTTCCCAGCCAAGATCTAGGTAGCTATGTTGACCGTGGGGTCGGTTATGCTTGAAATGGAGTATCCGAGTGGATTTTTGACAAGCTTAAACTTGTCCTTCATTTGATCGATGAGGTCACGCTCACCCACCTTTCCACCAAATGCCTTGGTCAGATTTTGTCTTGAATGGGGTAGTCGGGTGATCCTATGGATTAGTATATCAATTATCGGGATTGCCTCCTCCAACCACAAGCACCTGTCATGCACCAGGCAAAGAATTGTTTGATAGCTATCAAGTTTATGGGTGCACGATGGTAATGCGGCACCCATAGCAGGTTCAGCAGTCCTACCTTTTCCACCCCATGAATCCACTTCACTGGCTCTAGCGCGATGACACCCAAATCCTTATAGATTACCCTCTCCATGAAACTATCAGTAGCTAGGTGGGGGAATCACTGAGTATCCACCAAGTCCCAATCCTCTAACTTCAGATGTGGGACACGCACCAAACTCGGACCTTTGAATGTGATCTGATTGGGTAGAAAAGGTGTATTAGGCAGAAATTTTCTCTCATTTGGGTCCTTCGGGACCTTCACCTTACCCCGACATGGAGGAACGTATTCTGTTAGCTTTGATATAGGTTATACACCCTCAATGTCAATGTCCTCTGCGCCTTCATCTACTCCCTCGTTGGATTCTTAGTTTACCACCTTTCCTTTCTCCTGCGCAGTGGGCTTCTCTTTCTTCTGGTGCTTCCTTGGCGATTCACGTACTGGTTGTGTCTCTTTCTGTTTATCTTTCTTCGTCTTAGGCCCCTCTCTTATCATCATAGGCCTCAGCCTGGGTGACCTCGGCGACTTTGGCACATCTGTAGGATCCTCCACACTTACGACCTCAGGGGAAACTCCCTCAGAGGCCATCAATCCTCCAGCACTTGCAGTTTCCACGGGCACCGACATCAGACTATTAAGGAGCTCCTAGGTTTCCTTAGGCAACCTGCCAAACACCGATCTGGCCACCAAAGCCTCAAAACTCTCAGGGTTCATGCGCAAACGATAGCTCGACAAATCAACTCTTAAAATTTAAAGTGTTTTTCATTGCATGGCCATCTGTAATTTATAGGAAAATTCAAATTCAAATCTAACTATGCCCCCCAAAATCCATTCATAAATGATAGAGTGGCGAAAAACTTTCTAAGATCTCGTATTTAAATTTTGTCTTAAATGTGCCCCGCACTGCTCTTAGTTGTTTTCTCACTATCAAATCATGAACAGTGACTGTAATGGTCACTTTCTCACTACTCTACATGATCTTTCCTCCTAGAGTGCAGCTCCCTTCACACTTCTACTGATGCTGTGACATTCTTCCATCCCGCGCAGTCCCCTAGTTGTGCTACCATACAACCTAAGCAGTGTAGTTTATAGTCTCATGCCTCCTTTTGGCTACATGGAGTGCTAACACTGTGCTTCCATCATATAGTCATCTGGCCAAATCCCCAGTGTATGGCTTCAATCGGCTGCCATTTACCTTTTTGGGAAATGGATCTCCGTTCAATTTCGTGGGTTGAACTGCTCAACCATTGGTAATCCCCTTGATGACATAGTACCCCAGCCAATGCATATAAAATTTTCCTGGAAATTTTTCAAGCTTGCTTTCATATAATAAAACAAAATCATTTACCTTGAGGGTGCACAGTTTGATGTGCCGATCATTCCATGCCTTTTCGCACTCCTTCTAAAATTGCTGATGGAATCCAGCCAAAAACCTATCATGTTCAAGCTCTGTCAGCTACGTGAGCCTCTCTTCTAGGGCTCCATGATCCGCCATTCCTGTGAATGCTGCTATGCATAGACTAGGTACAATATACTCCATTGGCATCATAGCTTCTACGCCATAAACCAGCCTGAAGGGTGTTTGTCCAGTCAGTTTCTTACAAGTAGTTATGTAATCCCATAGCATCGCGGGTACACGCACATCCCAATCATTCCTTTGTGCATTGCAAACCTTCGTCAACATGTTCTCCAATATCTTATTAAATGCTTTGACCATCCCATTAGCTTGTGGGCGATATGGTGTGCTCTTTTGATGATAAAATTGGAGTTCCTTTTTCAGCGCGTTGATCGTTTCATTAAGGAAATGTTTACTGTGATTACTCATCAAAATATTCGGGAAACTGAATCTAGTTAGCACATACTCAAAGAGGAACTTTGTTGTTGTTTCCCCTGTATAATCCTTCACAAGCTACGCCTCTTCCCATCCAGTAAAATACTCATTCGGGGTGATGATGTACCATGCACCTGTCTTCTTTCTTGGAGGCTGAATTGGTCCTACAAAATCAATTTCCCACTTCTCAAATGGTTGTAATTACATATGTGGATTCAGGAGAATCTCATCCCTCGCAATGGCTTGCCCATCCTCTAACATGCATCACATGCCTTACAAGAAGCCTTAGAATCCTTATGCAGCGTCGGCCACCACAACCCAGCATGTAAAATCTTCTGAGCTGTTGCTTTTCCTACATAATGTCCTCCCGTAGCTCCTCCATGAGCTTCAGTGAGGATGCTGTTCCATTCAAACTTAGGTATATAATGTCACAAAATCGCATCCAAACCCATTTTATATAAAGGTCCTGCAATGACAGAAAATTCTATTGTGCGCACCACCAACTCCTTCTTTTGTTGACTAGTTTACCCCTTCGGAGCCATTCTCATTGTTAGGAAGTGTATGATGTCTGCAAAGTGATTGTCAACTGCACGCACCGCAAAGAGCTGTGATTCAGGTAGTCCTTCCTCCAAATTAGTAGGTTCCTCTTTCGTTTCAATGTGCGACAGATGATCTGGCCCTACATTCAATTGTCCTGGCTTCACAATGACCTCGAAATCATATTCCTGAAACAACATCAGCCATCTGCATATCCCCCCCCCACATAGGCTTGTTAACTAGGTACTTCAATGCAGAATGGTCTGTATACATCTTAAATGTCCACCTAGCAAGTAGTGTCTGAACTACTGGAGCGCATACACCATAGCCAAACCTTCGCACTCTATCTTTGAATAGTTCTTCTCAGCTTTAGACAACTTCCTGCTCACAAATGCTATAGGGTGATCCAACTCTCCCTCACTGGCTTGTGTCAGTACTGACCTGAGCGTAATACATGACATGTCCACATGCACATGAAATTCTTTCTTCCCATCCACAAAGACTAGGGTCGGCACAGTGACCATATTTTCCTTTAACACATCTAAGCTTCGCTAACACTTTTCATTCCAACAGAATGTAGCATCCTTCTTTAGCAGCTTCTCCATTAACGCAATAATCTAGGCATAACTATTGATGAACTTTCTATAGTATCCTGTATGCCCCAACGTTGCGCGCAGCTATTTCACACTTCTTGGCACCTCCAAATTAATTATAACTGCTATCTTAGCTGGGTCGACCATTAGTCCTTGTCTCAACACCACATGGCCCAACAAGATTCTGAAAGGAACAAAGAACAAACATTTCTTCAGATTGAGCATGATCTGATACCTTCGAAATGTATCCAGCATCAAGCGTAGGCTGGCTACATGGCATTTCACCAGCACAAACACTGTCCAATCGTCAACGTATACTTCAAGAAACTTGTGAATGAAGTCCTTAAATGTTGCGATGACTACGCGCAAAAGATCGCTGGCGCATTCTTTAGTCCAATAGTCACTCTAGCCTCAAGATCATCTTTCCATTAGCTTATAGGTTGAACACACTTAAATTCACATGCACACATGCTTGACATAACTTGGCTTACCCACCTATGTGTCATATATCAACTCACCAACTGAAGTACCAAACATGTTTCTTTATAGAACTATAATTTAGGTATCAAGTTAGTGTCACATTATAACTTACCTATGTACATATAATATGTACAAATAATTCCATAATTTTGGGGGTTAATCCAAGGGTATTACATTCCCCTCCCCTTATTTATGCATTATGCTCAATGCATATACATATAGGTACAATTAGAATTGACAAAGACCCACAATAACCTCTACTTCTAAGCATTCTCAATCTACGATGGTTCATTTATAAGATTTTAACCATATCATGGAACTTGAACCAATCCCATGGCTTTTTTATAGAGTATTTCAATCTTCTTGTCCACTATGGGGACCAATTGTACCAAGATGTGTTAGTTGGGAAACATCATAATCAATTTTTCATGTCTTGACATGTTTTATAGTTCTTGGCCTCCAATTTTCACTTCACTGTTTATTATATGTAAGATTGTTGGCATGTTATCTTCCTTGACTTGAGCCTATTTTGGCCACTATTTTGGCATTGGTATATGTGACAAAAACCACAACACAAATAAGCTATTTGACACGATTCACAATTCCTAATGTTAAAAACAATTTCATCCTTTATGGATGATCCAATATCACTATCATCCTTATGAATGCAAGATTTAAACCATTTAAATGGATTGGTATGTCATCAACATACTCTACTACAATATTCATCATTGAGAAAGGCCAACAAACTTAGCATTTATTTTTTATTCCACATTTATTAAATATTGACCAACATTCAAAGGGAAATACATGGATTAATCACCGTTAAATTGAATAGGATATCAGTCTTCCTAGGTCCATAATGGTCAATTTTCTTCCTCTCTCATCACTGTAATACTTAGATCTAGGTAGAAGCCTAGTTTTCCTTCCTTTTATACTTAATTCTTAATTATTTTGTAACAAAATCCAAAACTAAAGTATTGATCAATGCCATGCTTCTGAAGAATATTTTCAGCGTAATGGTGTTAAATGGATAGTTCAAAAAACATCCCTTACATGTAGGATTTCTCACAGTCCTTTTATTTGACCAATTTTCTAATCGACACAAGTCACACATTTTTTTATGCTAACAGGTTCTTGTGAGTCACAATGGTTCCAACAACATAATTTCCAAGTACATCTTTTGTAATGCAGTATGTAAACTATTTGAGGTCCTTGATGTGTCATTTACATATTGTATTTTAGTCTTAGCAATCAACAAAGAAACGACAACAACATGTAAAAACATAAGAGACACATCAAATTTAACAATGAAACATAAATATCAATCAAATTGAAAGTTTCTAATAAGGGTACAAACATAGAAGAAAATTATCATTCAAGTCATTGTACCAAAGTTAAGCCATTATCTCCATTACATTTCCTATCCAACACTATTGTTGACCAAATAAAATAATTACTTATGCATCATAGTAACATACTATATGTAAATCATTCAGTGATTGTGCACATCTTGTATGGTAAGTTAACATATGAAACTTCAGAATTGGTAATGTTATTACATTCAATATATAAAAGGGTTTATTACTTCTAAATATGTGATGAGGCTTAACACCATTTTGGAGAAAATGCATATATGATTCTTCTTGGAGCATTATTAAACTATAACTAGATGTTCATGTACAATGCTGAGTAATCTATTGTTATAAATGATTGCAAGCTACTTTGAAAATTTTAGATGAAATATCTTTCAAAAATACTCTTCTAGTGCCACACGTTCTAATATTGGGTTATTTTCAACCCCACATTAGGTTTTAGTCCACATCAAAAGATGATAATGTATATAACAATCAATCTTCCTAAAATGAGTATTCCATTGGACAAGAATTATAGTTTGATAGAAAAAAATAATTATCATCCCATTCTCTTACTAATTATTTTTGTCCTTGAGATCTAAAGATTCTCCTAAGAAATATATTTATTATCAAATTTAATGTAATCCTTGGGAATTTGTATCATTTCATAAGTTATTAGCATTCAATTTCATTATGAGGGAATTCATTGTTATGCAACCAAATCACAAATAGATAGATCAATGACTTAAAAATTATCCTCTTCGAGGGGGAAACCTCCTTTACATTACATAAATGAACAATTCTTGGATGATTCAAATGAAAAAACCTCCTTTCTATATATAGGAGTCTAAGGGATCACAATATAATTAGAGCCTACATAACAATAATAATGTAAGGGCATAAAAATAACAATAGTGTGCTTCTATGGCACATAATAACAACAATATGGGGACTACATGGGCACAAAAATAAAAATAAGGGGGCTACACTTAACAATAACAATGAGGAATACACTAGTATTATAGGGACCTAACATTCCCCTCTCCTTCAAAAAACTATTGTCCTCAATGCTTGATTAGTTATGGATGCTTCTGTATAAAATTCTCATCCTCCCATGTGGAATCTCCAATGGGTAAGTTCTTCCACTTTATGAGATACCCAGAAATTGATCGATTGCGTAGCTGTAGAGTTATTGTTTTCGTGACTTCTTTAGGTTCCGATATGATTTTTCCTTCCTCATCAAGCTTTGGCAATATTGTTTGAGCTGGGAGCTTGTGGGATTATAACCTTATTTATGTATGAAACATGGAAAACTAGGCGCACTCTGGAAGATGCAGGAAGCTCCAATTTTGGGAAAAATATGACCCAGATCATCCACAATACTATGTTCATCTTGTTGATGTTTCGAACCCCAGAGGGGATCCATCATCAGGACAAAAAATGAGTGATAGATTGAGAGAAGAATTTACCAACCATAATACTTTGGTGATAATTTATTATCCTTCTTAACTTGCTTAAGGGAAATTTGTTTCTATAGTTGTAGTCAAATAATTACCGAGTCAGCTACATCAAAACTTCTTTCGTTGTGATGTTGATGTGATTATTGTTTCATTCTATTCTGTGCCAAAGTGAGGTTATCCTTTAAGAGTTGGAGAACTTGTTGTTGATGCTCGATTTCATGTTCAACTGCATGAACCTTAGAATTATTGTCCAAGACTTTTTGGAGATTTGGAGAAATAGATGATTTCAATGTTCGAACCTCAATTGAACATAATTGTGCAATTGTGCCCCATTATTCTTTCTTTAGAATATTTTTCATGACATTAAAGCTTATTATCTTTCTTGTTTTCCCTGCGATACCCTTAGTTTAACTTCCTCTCCTCCCCAAAAAAATTTCAAGAAAATTTCTTGGAAATTAAAGGATATTGTACCCAAATATTGTAACCATTGGACTCATAGTACAACATCAACACCACCCATTCTAATGGAAAGCATTGGAATATTCAACACATATTCTCCCATGGATATCTTGATATTATGGCACTTTCCAGAGAAATTTATGGTTTCCCCATTTTCAACCATCACTTGACACTCTAGTGTTGGATATAGGCAACAATTCAATTCCTTAGCTATCTTACAATGAATAAAACTATTTGTACTACCTTAATCAATCAAAACTATTACCTTTTTCTTCTTCAAATGTCCTTCTATATTGAGAGTTTGAGGAGTGGTATTCCATGCCAATGCATTACAATATATGGTCAGATTCATTTATTCTTTCTCTGGGGTTGGTTCCTGATGTATATCCTCTTATGTTGACATTTATTGTTCCTTTTTTCCTCCTCTTCTCAATTTATGTCAATTAATTTCTTCTCAGCACACTTATGACCTTTAGTGTATTTTCTATGACAACTGCAACAAATCCCTTTTGCTCTTTTTTCTCCCAACTTTGGTGGTGTCAAACTTGTAGGTTGTGGAAGGCTAGGAGTGAAAACACTTCCATCTTTATAGTTGTGAGTGGTAGGATTCCTTGTTTCCATAATTTTTCTTTCAATTTTCTTGCCAACCTAAATTCCTTCTCCAGTGAATCAGGTTCCCAAAGGCGAACCTCATGTTGGATGTTATTATTTAAAGGTCATATGAAGACATCAATCTTATACTCCTTTGGAATATCATTTAGCCCTATATTCAAATTTTGGAAGTCCTCAATGTGCTCCACCATTGAACCCTTTTGTTTCAGATTTATCAATTGGCTAAAGAAGGTGTTTCTCTTTGTATCCTCATAATGTGCTATCATCTCCTCCCTGAAAATAGACCAAGTGACAAGTGGTTTATGAGAACAAAGAAATTAATACCATACAAACTGATTGGGTTCTAAATATAAGGTTGCAATGCATACTATTTGTGTGTGTTGCACATTATGGATATCAAAATATTGCTCCATATGTAGTATCCATGTTACCAAATCCTTGTCATCAAATTTCCTCATATCGATCATTGGAATATGGTGGGTCTTCAATCGAATGTTAGATTCTATGAAATCATGATTAGCATTTCCTTTTTTATCATCATGAGTGCCATCTAATACCTCTTCTCCATTAGGAAGCATTTCTTGTAGAAACTTTGTCAAAACTTCCTTCAAACTTTCCATGTCTTCTTTTAAACCATTCTTCAAATCTTCCATGTTGCCTTTCATTTTTGCTTCTATACCATCCATATTATCTTTTATGCCATACATACTAGCTTTCATGTCATCCTTCAAACTTTCCACATATAATTTTAAACCATTCTTCAAACCATCCATCTTAGCTTCCATTTCATTTTTAGTCACTCTTTGTGAGAGCGAAATCTATTGCACTTGGTCTCATAATTTTGATATATCATGTTGCATTTATTCCTATTCTTCATGCATCATAGTAGATATATATAGTTGTTTATGAGGTGTTTCCATTTTCTTTCTTCAAGGCATTTTGAATCAAACAATGATATATATGCTACACTATGCCCTTTGAATCACTTCAAATTGATTTTTCAACAAAAGTTATGCAATTTTTAAAACAAATACACACTTTTTTCTTTATTTTAGGAGCTCGACCTTGAAATGATCATTACTCAGTAATTTCAGATCTAAAGGCTCTGAAATTTCTTCGTGTGGAAGTTCTTTGAGTCCTATTTCTAACCTCACAAATATGATGGAGATTAGATTCTTCAAGAAAGAGTTACGCCAAATCTCCCACGATGGCCTGATTATGGATTGCTTCAATAGAGTGAAGTTTTATTAGATGTCATGTGTCACTATTTCATCCTTCGACCCTGAAACTGCTAGAAGGAAAACCAAATCCCATCCTATTTCTATCACTTTTTACAAATTTTAAATCCAATGCTCAGAGAGAAAGTTATAATGATTTTCCCAACGTCATACATTTGAGATGGAATCATGCAGCCTACAAAAACCGTAACTTCCTCAGATCATATCTCTGACAATGTAGTGATACAAGGTCTGAAATTCTTACACGAGGTTCATCAATATTTCAAATCCATGGTGTTTCAATTTCATATTTTGAAGCTTCATATAAAAAACGTTATAGTGAAAATTCCACGATGACCTATTTGAAGCTGCGAAACCCTAGAATTCAAAGCTCTCATACCAGATGTTATGTAACCAGCTCGCAAATAGATAGATTAACGACTTAAAAAATATCCTCTTTGATGGGGAAACCTTCTTTATATTACATAAATGAACAATTCTTGGATGATTCAAATGACAAAAACTCCTTTCTATATATAGGAGTCTAAGGTGTCACAATATAATCAGAGCTGGCATAACAATAATAATGTAAGGGCACAATAATAAAATTAGTGGACTTCTATGGTGAACAATAACAATGATATGGGGACTACATCGGCACAAAAATAACAATAAAGAGGCTACAATGACAATAAAAATGAGGGAATAAACTAGTATTATAGGGACCTAACATTCATTAGTGTCATAACAACATATATCAACTATAGAGAGGAGATGAAATTAATGCTCAATCTAGCAGATATTTGTGTGATATAATGAGTGTGCGATTGTAGGTAAATTGTAATCTAGCTAGGTAGAAGTTTGTAAGAAAATCAAGCAAAATAAATTTAACTTGAGGAAATGGTGATGTTGGATAAATGGAAGAAATTTAATATCCAAAAATGCATTCTAAGGTGAGTTTCAAAAGAAGGTTATTAATATTTACTGACAGATACAAGTTACTAGTCATGAACACTAAGGAATCAGAGCTAGGTTTCAATCATGCCAATTTTCACTCATAGACTCATGTGATGCATTAATACTTGGAAATATAAATAAATTATAAATAATGACATTCAACAAACAAGGTTCGATTGGTTCAAAATTTCTAAGAACCTTATTCATACAACTATTAAACCATGAATTCTTTAGTGCTTTGGTAGTGCCCACAAAACCCTAATGAAATAGGAAAAAATAAGATTAGATTTTTGTGGTGAACTTGACCGTTCCTTACAACGATTACAACATAATAGCAAGTTAGGTAAGTTGCAATCCAAAGGATGATATTTGCATTGAATATGTAACCTTGAAATATCATAAAAAATTGACAAGTGTACATTATGGCACAAGTGTTACTTGAATAAGAATTTGACAATGCCATACTTGAAATGTAAATAGTAGGCTTGGTGTGACTTCATGAGTAATTTAATTCATTCAAATGTTGAATGTAAAAATACCAATAGTCCAAGTCATCATAATGAAAAGAATCAGTATAAAATATGTGTTGCCAAGTGGTATTCAATTTAAATTTCCATTTAAAGAATTCTAATCACCTATCAGGGTAGTAATTTCTAGGTTGTATCATGGCCCAATAATGATTTAGCTACATGAAAATAATATATATTTATTTTTTCTCTCATCTGAACACAAATATGAAAAAATGGTTTCTTCTGATGTATCATTCCATACTTTAGTTCACAAACTACTCAAAAAAATTTCATCCATTCTAGGATCTTATAACTTGGTTGCTAATTTTCCTCCACTATTGGTAACAAAACAGAATTAGTATGGTTGTACATACAAAACAACCCAAATTATCTCCAATTATTTGGGTTATCTCCATATATTTTTTGATGTCAATATAATGTTTCTTTTAAGTACAAGATACACCCTTGTTGGTGCTTTGACTATGTTTTCAACTCAGGTTTTTTGCATGTGACAAGCCAAAAAAGTCCCTACTAGTACCGACGCTTTTGCCAATGCCCACGAAACAGGTAAAGTCTCATTGAAGGCACCTAAGGGGGCTGCAATGACCAGGTTTCTGCAATTGAGAATGGGATTGGATTCTAATAGAAAATATTTTCTCACAGGGTTCAATTTATTAAAGCTTATCCATAGGGTTTATCAGTATCATACCACACATAGTGTGCTAACTACAACAATATTTAACAAAAGGAGTGCCAATGAAAAAGAAATGGGGCCCCAAATCCCGCTATCATAACCAACATTTTATCGATACAATAGTTTCAATTAATCACAATTCATATTAACATGATTAGAACAAGATTTATATTAATGAAACAATACCAACATCAAGTCATACAATAATAAAAGAAAAACCAATTTTTCCCAACTCTTTCTTCTATTGATTTTTGGTGGTAGATTACATCACAATTTCCCTATTCTGCATGATTTCACGACTCACCATCCTACAAGAATCACTGTTAAAATGAAATGTTAACAAAACCTAACATAATTAGAAAAACTTACCAAGATTTCTCTAGAACGAGTCAAATATTGAATCCCTAGCCGAATCGACTCCCTCTATTTTATACATCATTACATGATCAGAATTACTTAAAAAAATTTATTTGAAAACTAATTACCTACAAATATTATGTGTTTTACCATTATTTACCACCAAATATTTTAAGTTGATATTGGATTCAAACTAGGTATTTTCCTACCATGTGATTCCTCTGTGACCATGCCCTTCCTGACTGTGTGGTTTGATAGTTTTCTTGCTATTGTTCGCACTTTCCTCAATTACATAACGCCTCTATGCGCTATGATTTTCTTCTCCCTTTACATGTGTAATATCAAATATTAAAAAATGCCTTCAACAGGGCCCCAACAAAGACCTGTGGTTTGTCTTGAGCCACATATCCCAATGTGATGGAATGAAGCTTCTCTCTAATTGTATTTTTGAGAAATGTAATAGTAGTACTGATTAGTTCCTTTTCATGAGAACAAACACAGTCATAGTGGGAGATGTTCTCTTGATTTATCTAGGGAAGGGGGAAACTGGAAATCATCAAATGATATCAGGAAGTAATAACATCTTGGAGTTCCTTGGATACCTTCATGGTTGAATCACAGACTCACATTTCTTGCTCATGCAACTCCTCAACCTCTCACAAAAGATTCTACTGCATGTCTTGCTTCTACTTGCACTCTATCCCTAACTTCCTCTTGTATTATATTAGCATCTTTCTCTCTTCATTTGGAGACTGGGCTATATTCACTTCCTTTAATACTTGAATTCATGGAGCATCTTGTGTGTGGGGTAGAGTATATCCAAGTGTTAGCCTACACCCCCTCAGCAGAGATGATGACTTAGTTTCTTATACAACCTCCCCTTGGGGTTGATATAGTGACACCTTAGAACTTTCTTCTAATTGTAGTAGGACAAATGGGTTCTTTTTCTCGGTCTTACACATGGATGATGTTCCTATAGCCTTCCCCATAATCTTAAATCTCACACTGTAGAGCCCCTTATAGTGTTTTTACAAGCTCATTCATGCCCCTCCTTTTCACCACCAGTTTTATGACTTGAGTATCGAAAATTTGATTAAAAAAAGTTCCTTTCTCCTAATCACCTTTTATCAATGTTCTAGCCTTGACATGGCATCTCGAGGTTGGCACAATCATAGTCCCCTCCATAACTCTTGCAATGAAACATGCCCGCTAGCGTACATGGCTCATTCTTGAAGCCCTCATGTCTTGACTATTCTAGAAAATTCCTTTGCACTACAATTATTCTTCCATCTATCAATTAAGTGAGCCATAAACTCACCTACATATGTAAAAACAAATTACTCCCCCCACTCTCAAGCTATCAGGTTATTTGCCTCGCTGGTTATGCCATGTTAAACTACGAAAAAAACATTAACACCACTTTTATTGTATGGAAATAAATAAATAAATAAATATATATATATATATATATATATATATATATATATATATATATATATATATATATATATATATATATATATATATATATGTATGTATGTATGTATGTATGTATGTATGTATGTATGTATGTATGTATGTATGTATGTATGTATGTATGTATGTATGTATGTATGTATGTATGTATGTATGTATGTATGGGACAAATGAATTAAGAGGAAATTGTTCAAGAGCGGGACAAGCCAGAAGCACAAGAGGCCATCATGGGGGTTTTAGTCACAACAGTGAAGCTACAAGAGAAGATAAAGCTCAGGAGAAAGGAGGGTGATTTTTTCAAGTTGTAGTTTGGATTAGGAAGCTTTCCCTCACCCACGGTAAAATGGAAGTGACTAATAAAAAATTCTATAACTTTCACCCGGAGTTGGTGACCCCTCTCTTTCTGGGTAGGAAAGGCGAACAAGAAAAAGCATGCTCAGATTGGGTAGTTCTATAAGAGACTAATACTAATTGAATGGTCTTTCCATCCAATATATGAAGAAGATATTCCAATTGCCAATCGGTAGAACCCTAACCCATCCTGTTCTTCCACCCAACCTCCATCCGATTGGTGTATCTATATATATATATATATATATATATATATATATATATATATATATATATATATATATATATATATATATATATATATCACTCATCACGCAATGGAACCCAACACTATGTGTTCCCTACTCGTGCAACCAACTACAATGAGGTGCTTTCCCGACTTTGGAACTTTCCCCATTGGTGAAGTGCTAACTCCCTTTGCTAAACTTCCCAATGGGAAATCATTGTCATATTTGATGAATGTTATTTGATGTTCTTTCTCCTTAATTTAATGGTTGGACTGGTGGATAGGCCGACCATCTCTCCTATCAACAAGTTCTTCTCTACAGGGGTCAAATTGTGGTGTACATATGGGTGTTCTAAGCAGTAAATCATAGGTAGATTTTAAACATGCTTCTTAGCTATAGTGATTGGCTCCACCTCTGGTTCAAGATCATTCATTAATGGCTTACTATTAACTGTAATAGTAGATGATCCTTGAATGTTCTTGTAGTGGTGTTTTAATCAATCTTAATTGACTGAGACTGCAACATTCATTGTCAACCCAGGGAAGGTCTTGTTATTTCAATGGAGTTCGCACTGTTTGTGCTGATACACTCCAGCCAAGCATAAGAAAATGTAGAAAACTATAAAAGATGTCACTGATCTAAACTACTGAATCAACCCATGCGTGTAGACATAAAAACACTCTACAAAATTAAATCACAACTCGCATCTATCAAAGTAAAGGTGCGCCACACAGGAACTAATATCTACTCCAGCTGGTTACTACCATTATGTTGATTAACTCAATGTAACAACATAATATAAATGGAAACAAAAACGAATGTAATCCATGATTTGTGCATCAACAATGTGAAACCATAAATCAATTAACTAAACTAGAATGTACACTACCTATATCAATGTAATCCCTGCCAAAGAGGAGGGCCCTTCCTCCTCAGCAGGGCACATGAAGAACACAAAAGTGATTAACAAATTAGTGGAAGAATAGTAACAACATCACCATGCTGATTGATATTAAAAATAAATTCAGAATTACAGAAGCAGAGTAACAGTGCTTCTCTATATGTCGTATCCTTTTACATGAAAAATCAAGTCTTTTATAGTTATTACAACCCAAAATTAGAAACAAATCAGTCATGAGAATCTCATGATTCTCATGCTGATAAAAAATAAAAGTAGTTACAACCTATTGCTAAATACAAATGTCCATCAGTTATGATTGCAATTGATTGAGTCTTGTTCCTTAAAAAATAAACAATCCCTACTACCGATAGTTGTTATGTGGAATAGTACGCACATTTCCCAGCTTCGATGCAAAAACATCGAGTGAATGGTGGTTTAGGATGACAGGGCATTACTAGCAACAACATTGTTAGTGTGACGGTGGATCAACGCATGGTGTAACAACATCCTGTAATAGCATCTAATGTGTAACAACAACCTGTAAGAACATCTAATGTGTAGCAGCAACCTGTAACATCTGTCTGCTTCATAGCTTTGTTCTCGTGAGCTAACACTTGAAAAGAAGGACTTCCCAAAACATTTCTTCAATAGTCTCCCAGTTAGCCACAAAAAGGAATAAAGCCTCATATTATTTGGCAAAATAGAACAAAGTAATATAACATTATAATAGGTTAAAAAGGTAAGAAAACGTGGAATTTGGTCATATAAAGTCATGGGCCTGGGGGACAGAAAGGTCGAAACTGGGGAAAGAATGTGCATAAAATAGGTAAAATACCATACCCAACATCTCCCCTCGACTAAAGCAACTGCGTGTCCCCATGTAGAATCTCAGTTCCTTCTACTATACCCCCAATGCAAATCAGTGAAATTATAGGCACCAACAGTATCATCACCTGGAACTCCAAATCCTTGAATGGCCATTAACTGACGTGTCTAAGATTCCTATTCGCTAGTCACATAAATGGTAATCAAGGTGATACTCATCCAATGGCCACCATATCAAAGGAATTTGAACCTGAGGCCAAACCAGAATGCCCCCAGTGTCTGTACAATCCGAGCATATTTCGGTCCCCGTGTAACAGCAGCCATGAAGTTCTTGTACTCAAATAGGTCTCCTTCCTGTAACTCTGCGGTACATGCCTCGGTGCGCTTGAGACATTCGGCCAGGGCTTGGCTCCTCATATTTGTAAATGAGTTTAGGCAAATCCTCACGATTCTTTTTCGGTAGATGGCCGATTGTTCTCTGAGTGCTCAGGAATAGTCTAAACTCTCGCCGAGGTTCATAAGCCATTCTTGATTCAACCCTGACCCACAATGATGTTCTTTCCTCATTGGTTTCTATTGTTTTCTTGGCTAGGTGCCACTCAATCTGATTCCTCATGAATGAAAGGAAGGTCTGCAACTGCAGGTCCCCCTTGTAGGAGAGGACTCTCGCCACCATATTCGTGCTCACATATTCACACATGATATTGTGCAAGAACAACTCACACAACAAGCTCTAGTCATCAAATTCATAGGAGAAAAAAATTTCCAAAAAGGTATGGGTTGAAGAACCCAAATAGGACCTATTCTTATAAACTTCCTTTAATTGAAATAAGTAGTAACGTTCTAAGAGGAACACATGGTATGACGGGGATGGCCGCCTACATGCTAGCAAGTTTACAACAAGGTCATCGAGTTTCATCTTATCAAACATCAAGTCTGAGACCTATCGATGGAGTTGATACAGTTGTTAATCCTTCTTCTTTATAACTTCCTTGTGCCTTCGTGCCTCCTCTTCTCTTTCCCATTTTTATCTTAGGGAATCCATCATTATTTTATGCATTTCAAGTGAGATCACTCCCTCCTGTAGAGAGAGCACTAGTGGCTTCCACTTTTGCAGCTCTTGCAACAACAACAATCTTTCAAAACACCATCCTTCATCAAGACCTGACGTTCTTCCACATGCATGATTAATTGAGGGTGTAGTAGCCTCCTGAGGGAGAAATTGTTCCACCTTGGCTGCTGGTTCTTGTGTGACAACAACGTCGTTAGTGGATTTTGTCACAATTTCCTTATCTTCCTGGTGAGATTCCATTTTCACAGCTGGTTCTTGTGTAGTAGTAGTGTTATCCAGAGACTTCTATACATCATTTTTCTCCGGATCGGCTTCAGTGCTAACTGCTGGTTCTGAAGAAACAACAATGTCAGTCAAGGGCTCCTGTGTATCCATTACCCGATCACTTCCTATGTAGTGTGCTATCTCAGTTGCTGGTTCTTGTGTAACACCAATGTCCTCAACAGGTTCTTGTGTAACAACTTCCCAGATTTCAATTTGAGTCTCCCTCGAGGTGGTGTCTGTTTCACAGACTTTGAATCCTACTGCCACCAACTTCTTAGCACATGTTAAGCATAGAGTACCTGGGATTTATCCCCTTCTGGCCCTATCCATGTCCTTTACCAAAGTATCTAGCCCCGGAGCTCTTGGCTCTGCCCTTCCTTCTACTAGTTGTTCCCTCAATTCTCTAATTTCTTTATCTATAATTTCAATTTTTGACAGCAAGGATTGGGTTTCGTTCTTACCAAGTGAATAAGGTTCTTCTGGCTGATCTTCCTCCTCTTCATTCTGTTCTGCTGCTTCTTCCTTCTTTCTTGACATGGATGGGGACTCTTGGTGCTTGCTAACCCTTATTCTCTATGTTGGGTGTGGAGCATGATTATTTAGAGGTCTTTTTTTCAGCTGAATGTATACCCCATGAAGTTTGTACAACCCTCCACGCGGGGGGGTGTGGGGGGGACTTGTCCCCACCGTGGGGGTTCAGGGGGGTGGGGGGGGACTTGTCCCCCCCGCGGGGGTTCGGGGGGGGGGGGGGGGGGCTGATCCTCCCATTTTCGGGGGTCCGAGGACTGTTCTCCCCCCCGGTGAGGGTTCGGGGGGGCCGATCCCCCCTGCGGGGAGGTCCGGGGGCCAGCGGTCCCCCAATGGGGGGATGTAAAATTGCCTTGTAAAAGTATAGTAATTTCTAGTCAATCTGGGCCGTTCATTAGGCGGATGATCTGACAGTAGTGTTGGCATTATGTTTCTGGTATGGCTATATGTTACAGATGTTGTACTTGATGGCAACTCCCGTGGCAAGGCTCTCAATTTGTTGAAAATTAAGAAGTACGCAGGAAATCAGTTCAGAAGGTGCGTACCCGCAGGTACACCATGCAGGGACCGCGTCCAGACACGCAGGCCAGCCGTTCAGGAGGTACGTCCCCCCAGTGCACACATTTCAAGGCAGAGAAAAGCACACGTGGGGTTTCTTATGTTTTACTCTTGGTATTTAGCCGACGGTATTGGGTTTTTATGGTGTCGGCTCGTGGTATTGTTCCATGATTTTAGGAGGAGCTTGCCTATATAAAGCAAAGGAGATCACTTGGCTAAGCATCCTTTGCAATTGAATATCTTTAGATCTGAAATATTGGGTTATGGTCTTAAAAGCTTGATCTATATGAAAAGGAAGTTGAAGGTGAATCTATGAAGGGTAATCTCTCGAGCGCATGATCAGATCTGAGCAACTGTGCCACTCTGGTGGACTGCCTACTTGGCCCTAATCAGAAGGCCGCAGGTGTTTAACAGAAGAACTGCGTGGGTACGCAGTGCAGAATCAAGAGATCTGTGTCGGTACGCAGAGCAGAAACAAGAGACCTGCGTCGGTACGCAAAGCAGAAGAAGGAGAGCTGCGTCGGTACGCAGAGCAGAAGAAGGAGAGCTGCGTCGGTACGTAGAGCGACTAAGGTTCAGGTGCGTCTGCATAGTAAAAGTACGCGGCGCGATAGTATTTTTGGGTGCGTCCCTGCAGTAACAGTACGCGGCGCGATAATGTCTCTGGGTGCGTACCTGCAGTAATAGTACGCAGCTCGGTTCAAGGAACAGTGCGTGGGCACACAGTTCAACAGAAGGATCCCTGCGGGTATACGCAGGAAAGCAGAAGGTGAACTGTGTAGCGACGCAGGCCACAGAAGGGAAAACTGCGGATCTGTCTTAAAATGTTCTGTTGACTGAATTTTTCTGTTGATAAGGTGTTTTGGGTTAGTTCTGTTATTGCTGATCTGATAACTGTAGTGGACTGTAACTTTTATGTACTTGATGATCATTTGATTCTTTATGAAAAGAAGTAGGGGGTTGTAGCTCCCTTCTAGGAGAGACTGGAAAACAAGAGAGAGAGAGAGTTGTAGCTCTCTGCAGGTTGCAGCCTGCGTACTGGTAAAGGACTGCAACAGTACAAAACCATTGTAAAAGGAGTTTCTAATTTGAAAGGAGATAGAGACATATTGCAGCAGGTGGTTTTCACCCACATTGGGTTTCCACCTTACATCTTGTGTTCTTTGGTGTGACTATCTGTTTTCTTTGTTCATGCTCATTATTTTATGGTACTGACATGCAAAACTAATTCAAAGAACAAATAAGGAAGATTTATTAAAAGAATTAGATAATACTGATTCACCCCCCCTCTCAGTATTATTTCCAACAATTGGTATCAGAGCAGGTCCTTCAGAGAAGCTTGATCGCTTGAAGGTAGATCGTTCATCATGAGCAACTACGAGAGAGAAGCATCAATCAGGCCACCAGTTTTTGATGGGACAAACTTCAATTATTGGAAGGTAAGAGTTACTGCCTATCTTCAATCTCTTGGTACAGAAGTTTGGGACATAGTAGAGACAGGCTACGCTTTTCCTTCAGCTACTCCTACAGATGCAGCCGAGAAAAAGAAGTATGAAACAAATGCGAAAGCAGTCAGTACTCTATTAGGATGTATATCTCAATCAAAATTCATGAAGGTAATGCACTATAAATCTGCAAAAGAAATATGGGACAAAATTGTCACGAGCTATGAAGGAGATGAACAGGTAAAGCGTGCTAAACTTCAAACTCTCAGAATTCAGTATGAGACTCTCAAAATGTATAATGATGAAAGTGTGGCTAACTATTTTCTTCGGGTAGATGAGGTTGTTAATTGTATGAAAAATTTGGGTGAAGAAATAAAAGAGGCTATTGTGGTTGAAAAGGTTCTAAGATCATTGTCCCCCAAGTTTGAATCTAAAGTATCTGCAATAGAAGAAAAGGAAAATCTACGAATTCTTACTATGTCTCAGCTACATGGAATTCTAACTGCTTATGAAATGAGAAAGGGAGGTCCTTCAGACAGAAGAGAAGCTGCTTTCAATGCATCAGGCAAAGGAGATTATTATGAAGCAAGCCACGTCCCAAAGGAAGAGGAAGAAGAATCAAATTTTGTCAGAAATCTTCAAAGGGGTTCTGGAAGGTTCAGAGGTAAGTTACCTTTTAAATGCTTTGCTTGTGGAAGAGTAGGTCATTATGCTGCAAAATGTCCTTATAAGGATAAAGGAAAGGAACCTGCTAGATGGAACAAGAAACAGAATGCAAATAAGAAAAGCTACTACACTCATGAAGATAGTGATGGTCTATCAAACAGTGATGAAGATGAACAAGGTAATGGATATAAGTTGTTAATGGCATTTGAAGATGATGATTATATGGATGCTATAGATGTAGATAACCTTTATGATGAAATTACTAGACTCAAGAGATGTATAGAAGAAAAGAACATGATCATTGATACTCTACAATTTCAAATTGATGAAAAGGAAAAACATCTTGAAAAATTAGAAGGTGAAATTGTTGGTCTTAGAAAAGAGATTGAGAAAATAAAAGCTATTAATCTCAAGTTTGTCAAAGGATCTGAAACTTTGGATGAGATTATCAATGTGCAGCGGTCTCCACTAAACAAGACAGGTCTGGGTTATAATGGAGAAACTTCTCAAGCATCCACCTCAAAAAGTTATCTTGATGCAGCAAGAAGAAATGAGCAAAAGCAAAATGAAGATCATCAGGTAAATCAGGGACGAATTACAAACAGAAACTATCAGGGGCAATCCATCTTAAGGGTAAACAAAAGCTACAACCAACCACAGGTAAAATCTTCTCAATTTGGTTCAAGAATGGATGACAATAGAAATTACAATCATTTGGCTGGTAGATTTGATAACCGCAGAAGTTTCTTCAATGGACAATGCTTTTCTTGCCATAACTTTGGTCACAAGGCAGCTCAATGTGTTGCATATAAAACAATCATGACTAGGGAAGCTCAAAAACAAAGAAGTATGACCGGGATTACAAAAGGGACCTATAACAACTTTTCGGTTCTTGAAAATGAAGTTGAATGTTCTATTTGCAATAACTTTGGTCATGAAGACTCTGAATGCAGGAGCAGATTTCAGCAGAAAAAAGAACAAGCCTCAAGCACCAAAACATGGAGAATAAAGGAACCACAAACAGAAAGATGTGGGATAGCATTTTATGCAGAAGGACAGGAAAATCTATGGTACATTGACAGTGGATGTTCGAAGCATATGACAGGTGATAAAGAAAAACTTGAGTCTTATTCTGCTCTAGAAAAGGGAAAGAAAGTCTCTTTTGGAAATGATACTCCTGCAACTATAAAAGGAAAGGGCATTGCTCAGTTAAAAGAAAAGGTCAAGGCTGGAAATGTTTTGTATGTTGATGGATTGAAGCATAATCTTCTAAGTGTTAGCCAGATGTGTGATCAAAGAACCGAGGTTATATTCAGATCAAATGGATGTCTTGTTCGTGATCTTGATACAGGTAAAACAGTGATCAAAGGCAAAAGAACTCCAAATAATCTGTACATATTTGAAGAAGGACAACAACAATGCTATCTGAGCAAGGATGATGAGCACTGGTTATGGCATCGGAGGTTGGGGCATCTAAGCTTTTCACAAATAAGGAAAGCATGCAAATATCAGGCAGTTCGTGATCTTCCAGATATCAAAATTCCTAACAACACCATATGCAAATCATGTCAGTTTGGAAAACAAACCAGAACTAACTTTCCAGAGAAGGAAGGATCAGCTAGCATGCCTCTTAAGCTAGTTCATACAGATACATGCGGTCCATTCAGGAAAAGAACACCTAGAGGAGAAGAATACTTGATATTATTCATTGATGATTTCTCCAGGTTTGTCTGGCTAGGACTTATGAAGCACAAAGATGAAGCATTCAAAAAATTCAAATCCTTCAAAGTCTTGGTTGAAAATGAATCAGGTCACAAAATTAAATGCCTCAGATCCGACAGAGGTGGGGAGTTTACCTCAAATGAATTTTTCAATTTCTGTGAAGAACATGGGATAAGAAGAGAATTCTCTGCAGCTAGAACTCCTCAGCAAAATGGAGTTGTGGAAAGAATGAACAGAACAGTCCAACAAATGGCTCGTGCTATGCTTGATGAATTAGGAACTCCCGCAACTTTCTGGGGTGAAGCTGCACATGCTGCGGTTGATATTCTCAACAAAACAAATGTCTGGGTGAACAGCACTCAAACTCCTCATGAGCTCTGGAGTGGTAAGACTCCTTCGGTAAAGCACTTCAAAATCTTTGGGAGCAAATGCTATATCAAGAATACTGATGAGCAGCTTGGCAAACTTGAACCTAGAGCAGATGAAGGCATTCTTCTTGGTTACTCTCCACATAGCAAAGCATACAAATGCTACAATAAAAGACTTGGCAGAATTGTTGACAGCATTGATGTAGTGGTTGATGAGAAGGGATACATTCCTAGGCAAGTACATCATGAAGACATCGAAGAAGATGAAGGCTACCCTCAAAGACAGAATGATGAAGAAGAAGAACCTCAAGAAGAATCAGAGGAGCAGACAAGAATAGAAGAAAAGACTCCATCCAGATATGTTCAGAAGAATCATCCAGAATCTCAGATTATGGGGCAGAAAGAAGCAGGTGTACAAACAAGAAGAACAGTTGCAGAAGCTTCAAGCTATTTGGCATTACTCTCCTCTACTGAACCACAAAGTGTGAAAGAGGCATGCAAAGATGAATGTTGGGTGAAAGCAATGGATGAAGAACTTGAGAAAATCGAAAAGAACAACACTTGGGAGCTGGTTCCTAGACCAAAGGATAAGAATGTTATCAGAAGCGTGGATGACAGGAAAAGCACAAGTGGTGGTGCGTTCTTTATGGGTTCCAGACTAGTATCTTGGTTCAGCAAGAAACAGAGTTCAATTGCCTTGTCTATAGCTGAAGCAGAATATGTTGCTGCTGCATCTTGTTGCACCCAACTTCTTTGGATGATGCAAACTTTGCAGGATTTTCAAATCACTTGTACACCACCAATTCCCATCTTATGTGATAACACAAGTGCAATCAGCATCTCAAAGAATCCTGTTATGCATTCGAAAACCAAGCACATACCAATCAAGTACCATTTTCTCCGGGAACAAGTACTTGAACAGAAGGTCAAGTTGGAGTATGTTCCTTCTAACTAACAAGTTGCTGATATTCTCACCAAACCATTGCCCAGGGACACTTTTGAATACCTCAGGCAAAAGCTGGGGGTTGTTGATGCATCATCTTATTGTTGAACCTTTTCTAATTGATGGTACAGGTTCAGGGGGAGCATATAATGCATTGTTGGCATTATGGAGGATGGTCAGAAGGAGATCTTGGAAATAGCTGCAATATGTCTCTATCTCTTTCATGGTGGATTATGGTTCTTTGTTGCAGATCTGGTTCATTTTCAGGGGGTGCCTGATCTTAGGGGGAGCATACCCCTTTGCCCTTGATGTCAAAGGGGGAGAATGAAGCTGAAGTTTGTAAGGTTTCCATCAAGTCCAAAGGGGGAGATTGTTGGCATTATGTTTCTGGTATGGCTATATGTTACAGATGTTGTACTTGATGGCAACTCCCGTGGCAAGGCTCTTAATTTGTTGAAAATTAAGAAGTATGCAGGAAATCAGTTCAGAAGGTGCGTACCCGCAGGTACACCATGCAGGGACCGCGTCCAGACACACAGGCCAGTCGTTCAGGAGGTGCGTCCCCCCAGTGCACACATTTCAAGGTAGAGAAAAGCACACGTGGGGTTTCTTATGTTTTACTCTTGGTATTTAGCTGACGGTATTGGGTTTTTATGGTGTCGGCTCGTGGTATTGTTCCATGATTTTAGGAGGAGCTTGCCTATATAAAGCAAAGGAGATCACTTGGCTAAGAATCCTTTGCAATTGAATATCTTTAGATCTGAAATATTGGGTTATGGTCTTAAAAGCTTGATCTATATGAAAAGGAAGTTGAAGGCGAATCTGTGAAGGGTAATCTCTCGATCGCATGATCAGATCTGAGCAACTGTGCCACTCTGGTGGACTGCCTACTTGGCTCTAATCAGAAGGCCGCAGGTGTTTAACAGAAGAACTGCGTGGGTACGCAGTGCAGAATCAAGAGATCTGTGTCGGTACGCAGAGCAGAAACAGGAGACCTGCGTCGGTACGCAGAGCAGAAGAAGGAGAGCTGCGTCGGTACGCAGAGCAGAAGAAGGAGAGCTGCGTCGGTACGCAGAGCGACTAAGGTTCAGGTGCGTCTGCATAGTAAAAGTACGCGGCACGATAGTATTTTTGGGTGCGTCCCTGCAGTAACAGTACGCGGCGCGATAATGTCTCTGGGTGCGTACCTGCAGTAATAGTACACAGATCTAAGTTCCGCCTTGACTGTGATAAGGAAGTCCGTGAATAAAGCTAATTCATATTTTATGTATTGTATATCGGTTCAAGGAACAGTGCGTGGGCACGCAGTTCAGCAGAAGGATCCCTGCGGGTATACGCAGGAAAGCAGAAGGTGAACTACGTAGCGACGCAGGCCACAAAAGGGAAAACTGCAGATCTGTCTTAAAATGTTCTGTTGACTGAATTTTTCTGTTGATAAGGTGTTTTGGGTTAGTTCTGTTATTGCTGATCTGATAACTGTAGTGGAATGTAACTTTTATGTACTTGATGGTCATTTGATGCTTTATGAAAAGAAGTAGGGGGTTGTAGCTCCCTTCCAGGAGAGACTGGAAAACAAGAGAGAGAGAGAGTTGTAGCTCTCTGCAGGTTGCAGCCTGCGTACTGGTAAAGGACTGCACCAATACAAAACCATTGTAAAAGGAGTTTCTAATTTGAAAGAAGATAGAGACATATTGCAGCAGGTGGTTTTCACCCACATTGCGTTTCCACCTTACATCTTGTGTTCTTTGGTGTGACTATCTGTTTTCTTTGTTCATGCTCATTATTTTATGGTACTGACATGCAAAACTAATTCAAAGAACAAATAAGGAAGATTTATTAAAAGAATTAGATAATACTGATTCACCCCCTCTCTCAGTATTATTTCCAACAAGTAGAACTAATGTTTAGTTTAGGGTTTTTTTCCCTAGAAGGCAACCCTCTCTTTGTATGAGGGCACTGTATTGAGGCTGTGTAATAGATGTGTATTCTCCGAGCGAGAAACAGAGAGGTGAGACTGTGAGAGAAAACAGAGGATATTACAGCGGATCTGTTGTAGGTTGTGTCTCTTGATTTTTCTGGATAATAAAAAGGAAGGACTGGTTGTTCAGGGTGGACATAGCCCAAACTAGGTGAACCACGTATATCTGCGTCTCTCTAGTTTTATGTGTTTATATTTCTGCTATATTCTATATGTTCCATTGCTCCGTAATATATAATTTTCTAACACTCTGCTTCAGAATCCTGATGCCAATTGGTTTATCAACCGACCTCTTGCTGACCCTTACTGTAGAGGGTTGGGGTTGCTCCTTTCTCACTTGTAGAGCTTCCTTAGATGTCTCGGTTTGACTTCTGTGGGTGGTCCTGGGCCTTTTCCACATGAATTCTTCCCAATTCTTGCCCTGTCGGCTCAAAGCATCCAGAAAAATTAGTTTGATAAGGCCATGGTTGGTAACACACACTTCTAGATACGCAACTATTTTCACAACCGTAACCATGTGCCTAATGTTACCTAGCAAGAAATAAGGAAGGTTGATCAATTGTTGATGCCAGAGGTGGTTTAGGAATGGAAAATGATAATTAAACACAATTGTTTCCCTTCCTTCCCAAGTAATGTACTTGATGAGGTAAAGGGCAACATCTGCCCATGGCTGGGGGAATGACAATCTATCAATTCCCTTGCCTTTCTTTACTAGAGACTCTTCTTCTTGGAGGAAATCCCATTTTAGTGAGGGGTCATTGAACTTCCTATTAAACCATCTCTTCCCTTCTACTAGAAATCTTGTTACTCTAGCAATCACCTCTTCCATGACCTACAGCTTCAACCCTCTGACCTCTTTCTGGTTTCTCTCCAGATTCTTTGCAAATTCCATGGCAACACTGCTGTTTGATGCTTCCAACCTATGGAAGAATTTGAACCGGCTTGCATCCTTGAAAATCTGGCATGCTTCTGGGAAATCTTCCAAGGCTTCTGTGAACCCTGGCTCATGCCGTATTGTTGCTCTTCCCATTGCTTATGCAATTCAGTGCTATTCCACCTACTTATCCTTCCCTTTAAGTGCTCCGGGGTAATCGACACACAATCTAGTTGTTTCAGTCTGCACTACTATTTTCTCTTCTCCGAGCATATTGAATGGCTGTTCAACGCTTCTATTAAGGGTAAATGGTAGGGTGGAAGGGTGGTGTAGGTGACGATTTCAGATTGGGATTTGGCACGCATGGTTTGTACTACACAGTGAATTTTTCCTTAATGATGAGTCATGGGGAGGTCTCGTCGATGGTATACTTACCCTTTTTGGTATGATCAACATTAAGTAACAGTAACTACCAGGTCATCATGCCTTAATTGCTAGATTTTTCTAATGATCAAAATTCACAACATGGTCATGTCACCATATGATTCGTCCCCCCCCCGCTTAATTATGATAGCCGTCCTCGGCCATCAATATTCAATATTACCTTTTTGATGAGATACCTGGGTGACGTGGGGCAAAGCAATGGGCGGTGTGATGCACGAACCAAGCTTGGGTAGTGAGACGCGCGAACTTAATTCTGATGATGAGGATCATGATGATGTTTTGCTACTTATTACAATAAAATATCTAGTTTATTCCTGAAAAGTTGTCGACTGTTGCATGTGTAACAGCCAAGATGACTGATATATATTATTTTAACTTCTACAAAAATATAAAGCAGAAAATAGCATGTAACAACACTTATCATAAGATATGATTTGAAATAACAAATGCTATTACAGAGTGTGTAACAACTGCCACCAGGTGGTTTTCAACTGCTACAAAAGTGTTTGTCTTCGCTTAGGAAAGGTTTTCACAGCCAGATTATTATTATTATTATTATTTTTAAAGAAGGTGTAACAACTGCCAACCAAAGTTGATTTTCAACTATTACACTTATTGGAAAAATTAAAATTTTTGCAACATGGGGGCTTTCCCCTATTCTCGTAATCAATAGATCCAAATTTGTGACAATGTTGACAAATAAATCCCTTGAGGTAGGTTTTTGATATAACCAAAGATGGTACCCATTTGCAATTAATGGTGTCCTTGCGTTGTCAATGGTCACCAAATTTATAGTCCCATTGTCAAAGACCGCATCTATCTCATAAGGACCTAGCCATCTAGTGCAAAGTTTACCCTTGAAGTCTTTAAACCTTGAGTCATATAAGAGATCCCAATCTACTTTCTAGAACTTCTTATTCTTTATAAATCTGTCATGCCACTTAGCTCTCTGCTGTTGGATAATATTTGTTTGCTAGATAGCAGCCAACCGTTTCTCCTCCAATTCATTGAGCTGGTTCAATCTCTGCCTTTGTGCTGTAGCCAAATCCAAATTGGCCTGGAATGTTGTCCTTAGTGTCTTGATTTCAAATTCAATGGGGAATAAAGGGTTCTTACCATACACAAGTTCATATGCTAAGAATCCAGTGGTATTCCTCCATGTAGTCTTGTATGCCCATAACGCTTCTGGAAGTTTGTCAGCCCAATTTCTTCGATGACTGGCTACAGTCTTAGTAAGGATACCCTCAATGACTTTGTCAGTGCTTTCTACTTGGCCATTTTCTTGTGGATGATAAGGTGTTATGATTATGTGATGGATTTTATATTTCTCGATGAACTCCTGGATCTTATGAGATTTGAACTGGGACCCTCTGCATGTGACTATCTCCTTGGGTATGCCAAACCAAACAAAGATGTCTTCAAAAAAAATGTATGAGACAACTTGCTATGTGGCTCTAGTTAGTGCCTTTGCATCAACCCATTTTTTGACATAGTTAATGCAGACCAAGATGTAGGATCTCTGTCTAGATGAAGGATTAATTAGTCCTACAAAATCTAGAGCCCACTTCTCTAAAGGTTCTAGGACGATTTGGGGTTGTAACGACATCACATCTGATTCTAGTGGTTGGCCCATCCTTTGACAACTATCACATCCATTCACAAACTTCTTGGCATCCTGAAATATTTTCGGCCACTAATACCCTGTTGAAAGGACTTTGTATCATGTCCACTTGTTTATGAAGTGTCCTCCACAGGGTTCCTCATGATAGGATTTAATGATATCAAAGACCTCATCTTCTCTAACACGACGCCTAATCTAGAAATATGGTCTAGTGTGGTAGAGGTTCCCATATATCCAGGTATATGTAGCACTTTTTTGTATGATTTTTCTTTTCTCCTTGGAGGACAAATACTGTGGAAACTTCCTTGCAGGAAGATAATTGGCTATGTCTGCATACAAAGGTGAGAAAGTAGAAATAGCAAAAATATATTCATCAGGGAAAGAATCTTCAGTGGGAGTGCAACTGTCATCAATAGTTAGCCAAGAAAGAAAGTCAGATACTACGTTGTCTTTTCCATGCTTATCTACAATAGTGATATCAAATTCTTGTAACAGAAATAACCAGCGTGTAATCCTACCATTTTTAATTGGCTTATTCATTAAAAAACGAATGGCAGAATGGTTAGTATGTAGAAATACTTGATACCTGGTGAGGTAATGTTGGAATTTATTGATGGCATTCATGACTTTGAAGAACTCCTTCTCGGTCACTGTGTAGTTGAGCTCAACCTGGGTTAGATTTTTACTTATGTTGTAAATAGAATAAGGTTTCTTATCCTCCAGTTGGCCCAAAACAACACCTACATCAATATTTGATGCATCTGTAGCTATGTGAAATGATTGTTCCCAATTAGGTCCACGCAAGACTAGAGTTGTTGATACACAACATTTCAGTTTTATGAATGCCTTCTCACACTTCTCTGTCCACAAGAAATCAAAATCCTTCATGAGCAAGGAAAATAATGGCGATGCAATTTTTGAAATTTTTTCTATAAATCTTTTGTAGTACCCTGCATGCCCCAAGAAACTACATACCTCTTTTTGCATTTTGGGGGTTGGAATTTTTAGAATTACCTCTATTTTTGCAAGGTCTACCTTGATTCCATCAGCAAAAATGTAGTGTCCAAGCACGATCCCTTCAGTCATCATCATGTGACATTTCTCAGTGCTCAAGGCAACATTAGTCTGTACACACTGTTCTAATACTTTTTCCAAATTGACTAATGTTGTTTCAAAAGCATCTCCATAACGTGTGAAATTGTCCATGAAGATTTCTGGGTAGTCATCCAATAAGTATAAGAAAATTCCCAGTATTGTCGTTTAAAAGGTTACTGGTGCGTTACAGTTGAAAAGGAAGTACTATATATGCGTATGTTCCCCAAGGACAAGTAAAGGTCGTTTTATCATAGTCTTCAGGGGCAATCTGTATCTGATTGTAGCCATTAAATCCGTCAAAAAATGAAAAGAATTTCTTTCTGGAGAGAGTATCAAGGACTTGATCTATAAATGGTAAGGGAAAATGGTCCTTCAAAGTGGCCTTATTGAGTTCTCTGTAATCAACACAGACTCTCCACTTGCCATTCTTTTTAGGGATGATGACATGCGGTGACACCCACCGACTATCAGATATTGGATTAATAAGATTAGCACTCAAGAGCTTTTGTAGTTCTTCTTTCACCACCTCCTTTAGTGCAGGGTTCATACGATGTTGTGGCTGTGTGACTAGTTTGTAGCCATCCTTCAAATAAAAATGGTGAGTGCATAGGTTAGGGTGGATCCCTTTTATATATGTATAATCCCATGCAAAAGCATTTTTATACTTCTGTAATAGCTGTAACAACCATTGGTTTTGTTCAACAGTTAAGTTGGGATTAACATTAAAAAACATTCCAGATTTGATCTCAATTGGACTACTAGCAATATTCAGAGTGGTCCTCATTTGTTCAAAATCTATATCTTCCACCTCTTCTTCCTCATTTGCATTTTTAACAGAAGCAATAGAAAGTGAATTACTAATAAAACCGTTAATGACATCATCTTATGTCTCATTTTTAAAATACTGGGCTTTCCCCAGAGTGAGGAGTGGCAGGGAAAGATCTGACTCAGGCTCAAACTCATCCCACCAAGGGTTGTACACATCCATATTTGGTTTTGGGGGATAAATATTAAGGTTCTGTGTTGCCTAGCCATCCGAGATCACCATGGATCCCGTCCTACAACCTATAAATGCGTCTGTAGTGGCTAGCCAAGGTCTCCCTAGGATTAAAGGATGCCCCCGCAAATTGGATTTGGGTTGTAAGATAAGAAAATTAGCCGGATATCTCCACGAAGCTATCGTAATCACTATATCCTCTAGAATCCCCTTGGGTTTAACATGGGAGCCGTCTGCTAATTCAAGCACAGTAGGAGTATGTCTAAGTCCCTGTAGCCCGAGAGCGATAAAGAGATCCTTCATCGTTACATTAATGGTAGCCCCATGATCAATCAATGTGTTGGCTATGGGCTGATCATTAATGTAGATAGTGACTGTAGGATTTCCTAGATCATTGTACTTAGTAAGGAGAGGTTGATAAAACATTAATCTAGATAACTTTCAAATAACATGTATGGTGGCAGGGTCTTTAGGCTTCCTCTCAGGTTTCTTGATGCACAAATATCTCACTATCTTGGCATAGATGGGTACTTCTTAAAGGGATTGCAACAGAGGAATTCGTACATACAAATTTTGTAACTCACTAAGAAAATCAGATTAAGGTTGTGAAGTCATCCTAGGTTCGACTAATCTCCGAGGATATGGGGGGTCTTGTGTTACAATAGTCAAATATACTATTACAGGTGTATCATCCTTCCCTGAATTAGTTGTTGCATTCATAATAGTTCTTTGTGGGTCGGTTGTTACAGATGTAACACATTCCTCTATGTCAGTTGTTGTAGGTGCAGTAGCTGCCTCAGAGCCTCCGACATCTCCTCTGATTGTTCACAGTCCTCCTCTATAGTGATAGGGGAGTGACTAGGGTTAATTACTGTGCTCGATCACAATTGTATTTCATTAAGCCCCACAGGGGTAATAAGGTAGGTCTAGAAGGTCATCGAATCCTCTATCCCCTGGGCTACTTTATTGTTTTGGTTTGGGTTAGGTTTCACAAGTAGTTGGGGTCGCACAGGTGGTGGAGGAGAAGAAGCTTGGAAAGGAGGTAACTACAACTATTGTTGCATGGGTGGTCGATCCAGAGTTGAATGCTGGGCATTTCCTCTCCAATTCTTGTTCCAAGGGTATGGATGGGGTTGAGGATATTGAACAAGAGGAGATGGATACCATTGTTTCCAGGGTGAAGGAAACTGTGTTGAAGGAGGGTCAAAATACTGACATGGATATTGCTGGTTATTATATGCATTGTTCCATGTATTGAAAGAGGAAAAGTCTTGAGACATACCTAGAGGTCGCAGTTGCCATGGCCTCCTTAGTGAGATCAAGTAAGAGGACTGCACCTCTTTGCTTGAATCTTTGAGTACTGCCTTTAATATAGGAAGCTCCAGACATTGCTTTGTTGAATGTTGCAACTTGTAGATATTACACAGGCTAATGTTGTTCAATTCACATTCCCTGAAAGGATGTTTCTTCCGGTAAGTCAGACAGAACATGGCTAGGGGCGTGTCAGCTTTTTCTTGTGTCTTCTTGATCTGTACTATTGTTATTTGGGGTGAGAGAGTACTGAGGATATGGATCTTAAATTTTTCAAACAAATTCCCCATCTTTGCTCTAGTTATTCCCTCGTCTGCAGATTTTTGTATGCGAACAGAGGCATCCCAAATTGTACTCCTTCCTTTGGACGATCCTCGAGAGAATTTTAGGCAGAGATTTACAATTTCAGTGAATGGTTCTTGTGTTATATCCCTTTTTCCAAATAGATTCAAGGTGTCAAGGTAGTCATCCCCCATTCCTCTAATGAATATAGTCTTCAAAATTTCCTGGTCTAAATCACTGTGTTTAGACCTCTGCAGATTATAGTGGAATCATTCCACATAATCTTCTAGGATTTCATCCTCCTTCTCTGTCATTCTAAATATATCTTCCCTTATGTTCCTGGTCTTGCAATAGTCCTAGTACTTTGACAAGAACATCTCCTTCATATCATTCCACCTTGAAATAGAAGTGGAGCTCAATCCCATGAACCACCTCAAGGCTGCCCCTTTTAAGGTAACAGGAATTAACTTTAATTTCTAAGCATCTGTTGTATAATCATAAATTCTACATAAGACATCAAAATCAAATAGAAATGTACCTGGATCTTCCATAGTCATCCCCTGAGAGGATGGTAAGGATGATAGAGGAATAGTTTTCATAAGAGCTTCACCTCTGATATTCCCGATTGGAAATTCAAAGGTGGTGATAGTGGTGTCTGTTTTAGCCTTGTTATCATTGTTGTACCCCATGACTAATTCTTCTAACCCTTTTTGTATAAGATGTCCTTCAAGTTGTGTTTGTGATGGCCCTGTAGATGTGGTTAGTGCCTGAGATACCCCTGGGGCTGGATGTTTCAATGCACTACCTGTATCTCGTGTTTTTTAAACCAACAGGTGATTTTCTGTCTTAGGTGTCCGATGTTCTCCCTCAGTTTCTCCTTATCCCTCGGTCCTCAAATTCTAGCTACTAACTTCCCCTTGTTTCTCATGAATCGAATCCTTGGTCTTGGGGGTATGAGTGCTAGCTTTAGAATGATACGGTCCCAAGATGGAGGAATTAGAGGTTTCTTCTTTTGCTATGGGAGTAACATCTTTCTGTGGCCGTGTTTTCCATACATTCCTTTGAGAGATGGACTATTCTTTTTCCGCCTTGGAAATTAGTTCGTGGATAAATGTTTCCCATCCTAAATCTTCACCCTTCCTTTCCTTTTTACGACTCATTATTCCTATGACTTATTAGAGTGGGAGTGATTTCAGTGTCTCTGTAATTCTTACAAGTGCACACATGGACCTTATGTGTATTAAATCACACTCTAAGTGTCTCAGTCTTTGATAGTGGTGAGCCCGCCGAGGTATGTTAGAGCAATGCGCAGGTTCTTACCTCTTGTCTTACTGCTCAACGACTGAAGAGCTAAAGACACACTAACAAAACATCAAAATGTCTTAAGTGTCCTAGTAATCACAATGGTGAGCCCACCTAGGTATGTTAGAGTGATGCGCAGGTTCTTACCTCTCATCTTACCACCCAACAACTGTGGACTGGGAGCACTCTATATCAAAGAAACAACTTGGCTGACTGTATCATCAACTGCCATCCCTGACAATGGCGCCAAAATGTAGTGGCACTTTAATCAATCTTCATTGACTGAGACTGCAACATTCATTGTCAACCCAGGGTAGGTCTTGCTGTTTCAATGGAGTTTGCACTGTCTGTGCTGATACACTCCAACCAAGCATAAGAAAATGTAGAAAACTACAAAAGATGTCGCTGATCTAAATTGCTGAATCAAACCATGCATGTAGACATAAAAACACTCTACAAAATTAAATCAAAACTCGCAGCTATCAAAGTAAAGGTGTGCCACACAGTAAATAATATCTACTGTAGCTGGTTACTACCATTTTGTTGATTAACTCAATGTAACAACATAATATAAATGGAAACAATAGCGAATGTAATCCACGATTTGTAAAACAACAACGATAAACCATAAATCAATTAACTAAACTAGAATGTACACTACATATATCACTACAATCCCTGCCAAAGAGGAGGGTCCTTCCTCCTTAGCAGGGCGCAGGAAGAACACAAAAGTGATTAATAAATCAGTGGAAGAACAGTAACAGAATCACCATGCTGATTGATATTAAAAATAAATTCAAAATTACAGAAGAAGAGTAACAATTCTTCTCTATATTCCGTATCCTTTTACATGAAAAAGCAATTCTTTTATAGTTATTACAGCCTGAAATTAGAAACATCTCAGCCATGAGAATCTCACAATTCTCATGCTGATAAAAAATAAAGTAGTTACAACCTATTGCTAAATACAAATTTCGATCAGTTATGATTGCAGCTGCTTGAGTCTTTTTGCTTCACAGTTAAACAATCCCTACTGTCGACAGCTGTTATGTGGAACAGTACCCACATTTCCTAGCTTTTGTGCAACAACATCAAGTGAATGACTGTTCGAGATGACGCGACATTACTGGTGACATCATTGTTGGTGTGATAGCGGATCAGCATGTGGTGTAACAACATCCAATGTGTAACAACAACCTGTGAGAACATCTAATGTGTAACAACAACCTGTAACAACATCTAATGTGTCGTAGCAACCTATAACATCTATCTACTTCATAGCTTTGTTCTCGTGAGCCAACACCTAAAAAGAACGACTTCCCAAAATACTTCTTCAATACTCTCCTAGTTAGCCACAAAGGGGAATAAAGCCTCATATTATTCGGTAAAATATAACAAAGTAACATGACAATATAATAGGTTAAAAAGGTAAGAAAACAGGGAATTTGGTCATATAAAGTCATGGGCCTCGGGGACATAAAGGTCAAAAATGGGGAAAGAATGTGCAGAAAATAGGTAAAAAAACCACACCCAACAATTCCTCTGTGTAGGTAACTTATTTTTGGAGAAATATCATGCCTCCATATTAACCTATCACACTCTATGGATGACATGTGCACACCTCCTATTTGATATATCATGAATCCTATTCGTTTAGTTCTCCAGTATTTATTTGGAATATGAGGTGCATGAAGAAATGTTGCACCAAGTCAACTCTCCATCCATAATTGAGTTGACATAGTTTTCCTTCCACATAGTGACCTTATAAATTTCCTCCAAGGTTTCTCTTATTGCTTCTTCCTCAATGGGTTCCACATATTGGTCTCCCGCACTTGGGTCCAACAACGCAATTATGTGAACATATCCTCATTAGAAGGCCATTTATATTTTCTTCAAGTTGATAATGACTTGGTTGTTGAAGGCCTAATTGATCCCACGAATGTCTAGGTAAGGATCAATGTCATCCACAATATAAATCACCTCAAAGTATGGTATGCTAGTGACTCCATCAATGTTGACATCCACATTGGATAATATGCCAATTAAAAAGATCCTGTATTGATTATCCAATTAGATTTAGATGGGGCACCAAGTCGGTTTAGGCCTCCCCATCATCTCCCATGTCTTATTTGGAAAAATATTCACATTAGAAACCAAATTCCAAATAATATTTTCCATTCCATATGCTCCTACCTACACACGAAACTTGAATTATTGGTTGGTTCTCTTCTTCTTCATGGACTCATCATTTGCATGCCTCGATACCTACACTACTTCCTTATCTATCTCCTTTATGCACTAGTCTATAATCTTGCATAACTTTTATAAGGACCCATGTTATTGTACCAAATCTAGTTAACTTCTCAAAAATGAATGAATTGATGTATCCCCACCTTCTGAACTCTTCTCATATGTCTTATAAAAAATTCAAGGCATATCATACACAGGGCTATCCTCAAGAGAAATCTAGTATGTTGCAATAAATTCCTTGAACACCTATCTGTATGTATTCTTCTCCCTTTGAGGATAAAATATTGCAGGATGGTCTACAACCTTGCACACTCACTACTAACTAGTGCCAACCTAATTCATGGCATCTGCACTAGTCATGGTTCCTCCACGCATTACCAGATTCACCTGTGACTAGTCTTTATGCAGTTCTATTGTCACCTTCTATAATTTCCCCCCTTACTTATCCTAAATATTTTCCAATAGCTATGGGTAGTCCCTTGTTGCATGGTTGAGAGCTCAACAACATGTATCGGTTGAGCAAGTATTAAGACTATCTCTCCTAATATGTCTAGGTTGACCACAATTGTAACAAGAAATCATTCCTCTTTGACACTTGAAATATCCTCATCCACATATGGGTCTAGAAAATCCTCCTATTCCTCTCTGTATAACAACTTGACCTCTACCAGGTTGATTATAATTCTATGTTTACCAATATTGACCCTCCTATAATCTATATTCATCCATAGCATGTTCATAGATAAACTCCACTTCCCTACAATGGTGGATATCATGACAATTCGATTTGCGAAAATCACAAAATAATGTTATTGCAGAATACCAACTCTAATGCATCATATGACAAGTTGTGGGTGTACGACTACACACTCTACAACCTCACACCATAGGCCTCTTCATTGTGCCATGGGATTGGAAACACCTATAATTTCCATGTACTTGTTTAGGGTGGGTATCAGAATTCAGAATCCATTTGCTTTTGTATTAATGATTCAGAAAAGTAAAGTACATTCAATGTTTAGAAATGCTTCTTCAAGGGCTCAACCTTTAATAACTTGTGAAAGAGAGTTATTTATACAATGATAGAACTATGAAAATATCTTAAACTATTTTACAAAAATAGATAATTATAAAATCAGGAATTATAAACTACTAGCCGATCTAGCACTATTTTGGTGCTGAGCTGTTGATGACTGTTGCTGAAAAACTAAGAACTGTTGAAATTGTGATGATTGTTCCTGTAAAGGCTGAATGTTGTTTGATCACCCTCTAGTCAAGTAAATCATTTAATTCTTCCCAGTGTTTCTTATCTAGGATAGATAACTTAGTTACTCTCCTATAAACTTCATCCATCTCTGTATACTTAGTAAAAGTGGGTTTTACTAAAAATATATGCCTAATTTCATCCAAGATAAAAAAATGAATCTCTGAGTGCATTCAGCACAACCCTTGGTGTTGCTGCACCTCTTATATTTGAAACTAAAGCAACATTAGTACCCACCTCTGTAAGCTTCAGAACATAATCCTCAATGGGCATTAATTTGTCATTGATCACAAGCATAGAGGGAAAACCCTTGCTGGTCAAGGGTTCTAACCTACTGAAAAACCTTTGAACTATAGTATTTACAGTGCTGCACTTTTCCTCCAACTGAAGGATGAGGTTTTTCTTGGTAATGATCTTCTTTACCTCCAGTATAGTTGTTGTCCTATCATTTATACCCAATTCTTCCAGCTCATATCTGTCTTTAGAATTGAGGAACTTGATTATTTCAGAAGCAATTTCAGGCATGTCCTCAAGCTCTTTAGAAATAGTTTCAACAACTTGCTGAGCTTTCTCCAAGAGGTCTTTTTGATCAAATACTATCTTGATATAGGGCCAGATATCCTTGACTGCTTCAGTAATTTCTTCCCATAGAATTTCCTTTGCTAAACCTAGTTTATTTCCAAGGTATGACTCTTTGATTTCCTTCTGCAATGCTTCAATCTGACCTTTTTCTCTCTGCAACTCAGCTGCATGTGAAGTGTCTGCAACTACTTTCATATTTTGTAACTCCTTGAGTTCATTATGCAACTTATTGATTTCTCCTATCTGAATAGACAAATTCTAAACAACTTCATTAAGTTCTTCAACTCCTTCTAATTTACCTGTAGTTGATGTTGTGGCTAAAGTAGAAACCCTGGTTACAGGGATTGCTGCAAGGGGTATTATATCCATTGGAGTTTGAGCTCTTTTGACAGCTTCCTCTTTCTCCTTAACCAATTTCTCCATTTTCTCTTCCATCTGTTTTATTTGTAGATTTTGTTTCATGATGAGCTTCATCATGTCAGACTTCTGAGTTTTAGTTTCTTCAATCTCTTTAGCCACGGGTCCTCAGAAGCTGGCGATTTGAGTTGTTTCCTTAATGATGAGAGCTCAACATTTTTATTCTTAATAAGTTCTTCTACAACATTTATGTTTGAGGGATCATATCCCATCTTTAGCACCAGATCTTCCAAGGATTTGATCTTTGTGTCTTTTGCTAATGATGAGACTTTCTCCAACTTGAGTTGTGACTGTGCGTTTGCTAAGGTAACCTACAACTTTGACAAACTCATGGCAGTGTTAGTCAAAGTGGAAGATATCATCTGACTAGTTTGCTTTTGCATCTCAATTTCATCAATTGGATGCACATCCTCTACATTAAATTCAAAAGAGGTCTGCTTCAGATAATGTGCAACAGTCCTAGGCTGTGGAATTTGGGCTTGCAAGAAAGCCATCTACATCTTTCCCTTCTTAGAGTCAAATACTAAAAGGAGTCTCGCTTGAGAGCTAGAAGAATTCTTCCAGAATTGGGTATATGTGTTTAACTTTAATTCTTAACTTTTCTTTTTAATCTCACTAAAAAAATGAAAGATGTCCTTTTGAATACTTCCATCGGTCAGAATTACCTGTTGTTCCTGAGAAGTAGTGGAATGAGTTGGGGATTGGGTAGACTATCCACAAGACTGTGTATAGAGCATAGTCCCTCCAAGTCCATCAAATGTGGTTTTTTGAGACTCATGTGTTGCCCCAAAAATCATAGGGATCCTAGGTCTGTTCTTTCTATGCACAATCCTAAAGACCTAGCTTGATGCTTCACTTGTAGGGGAAGACTGTTATTCCCTTCCTATTTTGGCTGTCTTTTCCTGTGCAAGTGGAGTTTGTACATTTGAAGTAGAAACTTCTTGCTCTTCAGCTTCTTGGAGGGTGTTCTCTGTCCATTCCAACTGATTTTTGTATTGTTCTATTTCAGGCCTGGCTGTGTGGTGATATGCAATAAACTTGTTTTCCACCCTGAGTTTAGAAATCACTCCCATTGGGTCATAAGACCAAGTGAAACTTAGACCAAACTTCATTTCCTTTAGTAACATGTCTACTTCTTCTCCTGTTGCTCTGGTATTGAAGATGAATGGACCAACCTGATCTTTTAGCTTGAATTGAGATTTCTTCTTTGTTGCCACAAAGTGTACTTCATCTGCATTTAACTTTTGCCTAATATATTCTAGTGCAAATATTCTGATGGGGAGGTACTTGGGAAGTTTGTAGGGTGGAAGCTCACAACCATAAACTCTAATTTCTGTGTAGTTTTGGTAAAGATACCAATCTCCTGTTGTGGCTTGATCTACTAGGTGCAAGACTTTCACAATTTCATCACTGATTCTTGGTACTAGAGTGCTGCTCATAAGATTAATATCTAGATGAATAAACAATTCTATGGACTATTTATAGGTAAACTATTCTTTCTCCTTCGTTCCCATTGTAGTCCAAAAGATCACTGATTGTTGGTTTCCTTTCTCATCTAGCTTCTGTAAGGTGAATGGAAATTTGTCTTCGTGAAAATATATAAAAAGGTATACAAGTACTGAAGCATACTTGAATACTTCTTCAATATTAAACTAGACAAATTGCTCATGTATGGCTTCAACTAGGAATTGGCTAAAATTATAAATAACGGTGGGTTTGGAATCAACAGAAAAGATATACAAGAAACCTAGGATGGCATCATTAACATATTGATCAGAGTTATAACCAAGAAGATAGGAAAAAATAGAGGTGATTTTCTTGGTTCTATCATGGAACATGGATGAGTCATAAGGAGGGTTTCTCTTAGGCAGAGGACTATCAATAGCTAGGAAAAGTTCAAGAGTCTGGGATATTTTAATAAAATCTAGTTTTTGATAGGCTTCTATCAGGCTTTCATGGGAAAAAGGATGGGTTGGTGTAATAGTAGGGGCCTGCAACATCTTTTCAATGGACTCAGCATTGATTAAACAGAGGATTTCTCCTGTGGATGAAATGATTGCTCTTTGGTTGTGATCATAGGATTCATGGCATTTCCTGAAAAATTCAGGTGCTCTGTGTATCTAAGGGAAAATGTGGTGGGGAAGGAGGGAGTCCTGAAGTCCTCTTTCATCTATCTGATCAATTAATTGATCTTCCATTCAACAGTAAATATCATATAAATCAAATTGAGAAGAAGTCTCAATGATTTTACAGTCTCTATTGACCAAGGGGGTATGATGGAAGTCAACTTGTGGATGTACAAGAGGATTTGGGATTTCTACAACTTCTTTTCCCTTAGGAGGCATTTTATCAAATGAATTTGCAGACTGAAAATGATAGAAATGGAAAAATCGGTCTGAAACAGAGTGATCATAGTAAAAACAGTATGACTGAAAAAGAGACAAGTAGACCTGGATGTTGGCTTTCTTTTGAACAAGACAAAATAATTTCTTAATTGTTGAACTGTCGTTGAGCTGTAAGGAGGCAATCTTGAATGATCAATTTAGTTATAGAAATGCACTGTGTAACTGTTTTCATGGAGGAACAGGGCTTTTAATGGAAAAATTGGAGTGGAGCTGTTGAATGAACAGTTAAATCTGCATTAATTATCCAACAGGATTAATTAACGGGTCTTTGGGACATAAATTCATGAGAGTTATGAATTGAATGAATAATAGATAGGTGGCAGTTGATTGGATGGAAGAAGTGACATGGAGCAAATGTGGACATTGACATGGAGTGGCGTAAATGATCACATGTAAATTGTGTTCAGGAGAAACTTGAGGTAGTAAGTTGTTTCAGGATTTTAAGTCCTGAAAGACTAAAATGAGGAAAAGGTGGTTTAAAAAGGCGGTTTTGGAAACTGTCCACTTCGGACCCCCCCCCCCCCACTGATAAAGTTTAGACGAAAAATGAGGGCCGAGGAGGGATGTGGGCCATCAGATCTCGGGGTAGCATGCATTATGAAAGGTAAGGTGGAAGGGATTTAACATGTGAGGCAAAAGTGATGGTGGGGTCATGATTTTGGCAGATGTGATAGTTTGGTGTTATGGCGAGTGAATGAATGAAGTTAGGATATCGTAAAATACATGGGTACCTAGAATTCCTAGTTAATTTAAAATGCAACATCGTATGCATGCATTATCCAATGTTACAATTGAGGATAAGATCCTTTCATGCTCCAATTATTTTTCATATGTCTACCTACCCTTTACACTCCTAACATTTTCATTTATTCATCAGAGCGCATTTAGACCAGCAACTCAATATTTCCTTTTAATGACTAATCTACCTCTATCCCTTATTTCCTCTTTTGGCTCAAATTAAACTGTTGAGCCAATTTTATTTTCTACCTATTGAAAACTAATTTAAATCAAATCCAATCATGATTAAACTGTACAATTGGATTATATGAACTAGTGTGGCATTTAAACAATCTGCACACAATATTATTTGTAAAACTAAACTATACTAAGAGTAGTGGCATTTGGATTTGCAACACTTTTAGAGGTTATTATTTTTTTTCTTTTCTTTCTAACCTAACATTTTATTTTTGCCTCCATTTTTTAAGGCATCTATTCTATCATTTTATTTGATATGGACTTATTCATCAAATATCCCTAGCATTTTTTAAATTGAATATTCTTTTTGTCCATTTCCTGACTTAACTTTTTTTTTGACTAATTAATACTAACTTTACCAAAAACCAAAAAATTCTACAACATTGGCTCCAACTGGGGACTACTTTCTCCTGTAGAATGAAAATAACCTGCAGATCCATGTGCCTTCTCCTTGGGCTATGGATTCTTTGTTGTAAAAAATCACACTGACAGTTTGAAAAATAAAATAAATCAGAATTTTTACAATGGTAGTAATGAAATATACTTCAACTTCTTAGTACTGAATGTAATGTTTGAGAAACCTTCCATTAACAGGATAAGTGGAATATAGTCCCTCAATATTTTGTAGCACAAAATTGTTGTTTCCCTTTACTTCAGCAATAGCTAAAGGTCCAAACCACAAGTTATCAAACTTGCCATGTTTTCCCTTATATTCTCTTCTGGAATCCCATCTAGAGCTAGATCTCCTTCCTTGAAGTCCCTTTCCCTAGATGTTCTATCAAACAAGCTCTTCATATTATTCTGATACTTTTTCAATTTATATTGAACTTAATCTATGTTTTCATTTAGTTCAATAATATGATTTATTCTCCTTGAAAAATCATCAGGTTCATCAGTTGAATCTTGTAGGAATTTTAGAATAGGGAAGGCCAAGTTGGTAGGGAAGATTGCATCTTTCCAATAGAATAACTGAAAAGGATATTTTCCAGTAGATCTCTTTGGAGTAATCCTATTTTCCCATACTGCTTAAATTAGATGAGATTCCCAGCTCTTTTTATGATCTTCTAAAGTATTTTTGATCACCTTTACCATACTTTTATTTGAGGGTTCTGCAAGACCATTAACTTTAGGGCAATATGGAGTTGAATGACGTAATAAAATCTAATATTTCTGGGAAAACTCAATCATTTTAACATTGGAAAATGATGTTGCATTATCAATAACAATCTGTGTTGGGAAACCAAACCTATATAAGATATTTTCTTCAATGAATTTGATTACTACTGAATCAGTAACATTTCTTACTGGAATTGCTTCCACCCATTTGGTAAAGTTGTATGTTGTAGTGAGAATCCATCTATGTTGACTGCTTGAAGTAGGATGAATCTCTCCAATAAAATCTAGCCCCCATTGCAGAAAAGGTGTTGAGACTATTGTTAGGATTAGTGAAAGAGCTGCTAGTTTTTTCTTACCATCAAACATCTGACAAGGGACACAACTTCTAACCTTTTCTCCTACTTGTAAGAACAATCTGGGTCAATAAAATCCTGCCCTCAATATCTTATATGTTGTTTCTCTCCAAGCATAATGTCCTCCACAAAATCTTGTGTGAAACTGATCAATGATTCCTTCAGTTTCTGATTCTGTTAAACATAATAACAAGATATTTAGTGGATCCTTCCAGTAAAGATTTACATTTATGATATATTATTTGACTGCCTTCAATTTGAGAGCTTTACATTTAATTTTGGAAAATGATGTTGGACATTCAAAATGGATCAAGAAATTTACAATATCTTGATACGAATTTGAAGAAAGAAATTTCTCATCAATGTGTAGAGAGATGGCCTGATCTGAAGGTAAAGGTTCTTGTGTATTATTTTCTTCAAGATGGTGAGGAGGTTCTTATGGATTCTCTTCATTCAAATTTTGGGAAGGTTTTAGTGGATTCTCGCCTTCTGCATGAACAGAAGGTTGTTGTGGATTCTCCCTTTGTATTTCCAAAACAGAGTTGATGCTAAGCACGTTATAGTTTGATTTAGCTAGAATCTTAGCTAATCCTTGACCCTTTACTAGCTTTGTAGTTTTGATAGTTATATCAAACTCCAATATTTGAGTGATCCATATACCTCTCTTCCCATCAGTGTATGGTTGGGTTAAAACAATTTTCACAACTCTGTTAGGAACATAAGCAGTAATAGGTGAATGTAGGACATACATCCTGAATGGTTTCAGGGATTTTATAAGGGCATGGGCTTGCTTCTCAATTATGTCATACTTAAGCTCGACACCTCTCATATCCTTACTGAAAAAGGCTATAGGTTGATCATGATAATCTTCATTCTTTTGTAATAAAATAGCAGCAAGGGTTGTTTCAGAGGCAAAGGAAAAGACACTAAATAGTTTGGTATAATTAGCATTGGCCAAGGTTGGAGCTTCAGAGATAGCCTTCTTGATCTGATCAAATGCATACCTGGAAGAGACATTCATTTAAATTCATGATCCTTTCGGAGCATATCAGTTATGTCTTTTACAATTTCAGCATAATTCAGGATGAATCTCCTTAAAAAAATAATCTTTCCTAGAAAAGCTTGAATCTCCTTCTTATTTCTACGTAATGACAATGTTTTTATTGCAGAAACACATTTGGGATCAATCACCACTCCTTCTTTTGAGATTATATGGCCTAGAAGCTTTCCTTATTTGATAGAAAAAAGGGACTTTTTATGATTGAGGGATATTCCAAATTTCCTACACTTGTAAAAAACCTTCATCAAGTGCTTTAGATGTTTCTGATCAGAATTAGAAAAAATAGTTATGTCATCAAGACAAATGACTACAAATTTGTTTACCTATCCCACAAAAGCTATGTCCATAGCTCTTTTAAAATTTTCTCCAGCATTGGAAAAGCCAAAGGGCATTCTAGAGTACATAAATTTACCCCAGGGTGTAGTAAAAGTTGTCTTCTCTCTATCTACTGGATCAACATTTATCTGATTGTAATGTTAAAAACCATCAAGCATGGAAATTATTTTTGCTCCTGAAACCATCTGAAGTAAATGATCCATTTTGGGTAAAGGATAGTTATCTTTTATTGATTCTTTGTACAAATTTCTAAAGTCCACACAAAGTCTGATTTCTCCATTCTTCTTTCTAACAGGAACTAAATTAGCAACCCAATTAGAGTATCTAAGAGGGAGAATAATCTAGGCATCTAACATTTTCTTAATTTACTTTTCTACAGTTGGTAGAAGTGCTAGCTTAGTCCTTCTAAGTTTCTGTTGACAAGGTTTTGCTTCTGGTTTTAAAGGAATCTTATGCTGTATCGATGATGTATCATAAGTTTTTAGATTAGCATAGTTCCATGCAAAAACATCCTTGTATTTTTCAAATAACTTAAGGTATTGAGCTTTAATTCTGGGATCTAAGGATGCATAGATTTTTAGGATCCTAATTTCATCATTTGTTCCAATGTTCACTTCCTCTATGTCATCTTGTGGACAAATTGACTGTGGGTTTCTGTGGACATCATTTTGAGCAAACGATTTCTCTAAAGGAATGAGACCTTTGGAAACAAAATGTTTAGACAATTGAATGATATCATGATTAGCAATTTTTGAGTTGAAATCTGAATTATCATTTTCATTTGAATTCTCAACTATTGTATTTTCATCAATTTGTAAAACTAAAAATTCATCTATAACCTACATAAAAGATTTTAACTGTTCATCATCTTCAAATATTTGCCAGTATTTTAGGTTATCTGTGATGGATGGTCTATATTTGAATTGTATTTCATAGAGCACCTTAGTTTAATCAGGGATTTTAAATGAACTAGCAAAAACAGCTAGGGAATCTGCTCGAATATTCTGATCCCTTGGGATATAAGTCAAATTAAAAGCATTGAAGAAATTTTCAACTGAATCGCAAACCTCATTTTGATAGGATATAAGCCTAGGATGTTTTGTTTAGAAAATATTTCTAATTTGTTTAACAATGAGCTGTGAGTCTGTAAAAACACTCAAGTTTTGTACTTTTAAGCTCTTGGCTAACTGCAGTCCTAAAAGGAAGGCATCATATTTAGCTACATTATTTGTAACTTCAAAATCAAGTTTGCATGATTTTGTAATGTTTTCCTTTTCTGGTGAGATTAATACTACCCCAGCTCTCGCTCCATCTTTTGTACAAGAGCCATCAAAGAATAGATTCTAGACACCAGTCTGATTTGGTATAGGTATTTCAATTACATCTTCAATTTTTACTTGAGTTTCATGTGTTTGGTTTGAAGAAAGTTGGAAACAACCAAAATATTGATCAATTGCATATATGGGATGGTTTCTTGGCTAATCTGTTTTGCTAACAGTATGCACAAATCTCATCTCTCTATACAGCCTTAGTTTCACTCCCCCATAAACTGGAATAGTAGCATAAGACATGTCCATCTGAAGAGTTCCCTCCAATTTGGCACAACAAGACCTTGAAAGGAGCATTCCAAATTTGGGAGGGATATTTGTGACAACTATATCTAATACTACACTTTTTACTGGGATTTGGGCGAGAGTGACTACTAAATCCTTAATCAGTCCTAGACAAGGCACCCTTTTGGAATCAAAGGTGTACAAGAATACAATTGTATAACAATAGAATCATTTGTTTTAAGAGTCACATAGGAAAGGGGGTACTATTTCATCTACCATATCCGATTCTATGTTATACAAAGTACCCCCTTTCTAGAATCAAGAATACAATTGTATCACATAGAATCATTTGTTTTAAGAGTCACATAGAAAGGGGGTATTATTTTATCTACCATATCTGAGTTAGGACCAAAAACAACCATTGGTTTTTCATCCTATAGACTAATGATATCACTTTTAGCATCAACCGAGGTATTTTGTATCCATTTGGAGACTTGATTTTTATATCTAAGGTTCTTAGAAAGTTCCGAAAGTGGTATAGGGATTCTAAATCTCTCTAACTCCTTTTCAACATTAAATGCAGTTAAAACAATTTTTTCATTTTGCGTAGTATCAGTCGACTGATTTAATGGTCGAATAATAGTTGTTTGAGTTTCAATAACTTTGGTTCAAGGTTCAGTTGTTGGGGGTTCCTTAGGGGGTCTTTCAGGACCAGGTCTAGGCCTAAGATCATATCTTTTGTTTAGTTCTGCAATTAGGAATTCAGAGAAGGCATGGTATTTGGAAGCCTGTGAGGAGTCTTGATCTTGTTGAACCTGCTTTTGTTGTGAGAGAGGAATAATAGCAGCATGACCAAAAGAGGTATCCATATTATTAATATATTTAGTTATAGTCATGATATTGTCATCAGACTGTTGATCACCTATCAGTAAAGGAGTTGGAACCTGTTGACCATTACTAGGCCTTTGAAGAATTTGTAATGGTGGATTTCTTTTGTATTGACCCTAATTTTGATTTTGGGAGCGAGGTACTGTTTGTTGAACTGTTCTAGGTTGAGTATAAATATTGGAAATTCTATTGGACAAATTTCTAAGAAGTGAAGTTATTTGATCTATTTTAGAGTCTTCAGTTTTAGTCTTAGAGGAAGTTGATGCCTCTTGACTTGATTTAAGTTTTCTTTGGGCTTATTCCTCTTTAGATTTTAAAGTGGCTGAGGCAGACCTATTTGCTTCGACCTCTATAGCATTAGTTTTCATGTCCTCAAGAGTTCTTGAAGTTCTTTCCCTTAACATCACAACAAAGTCATCTTGAAAATCTTTTGAAAACCTGGATTTAGCTTCTGCCACAGGTGGTTTGAAATCAAGGGGCATCTTATGATAAAGTTTGTTAAACCTTTTGATAAAATCAAAGATAGGTTCACCAAAGTTTCTTTTAAGTTATTCAAACTCAGTTAAAAAGTAAAGAACATCTTTCTTTACTCCCCATTAATTTTTGAATATATTTGTTAATTCTTCCCAGTTCCTAATGGAATTTGCAGGTAACTGCCTAAACCGAGTCCTCACATTTCCCTCAAGAGACTGAACAAACAACCTCATGTAAATATTTTCTTGTTCTATGTTCATGTTATCTACAAAGTCTAGAAAGGCTCGAAGGTGATCCTCAGCTAAGGGACCAGTTTCTCCATTATATCTAGGAAGGTGCTTTAAATATCCATTAGGGAAAGTGTCAAGGATTGGAGGTAAAACTAAAGCTGCATATCTTGCCTATACAATGGGTTGAAATTCCATAGTAGAAGATTATGAATGAGATGTTTGTGAAGATGAGGATAAGGAAGAGGGAGATGGTGAAAGAGGGGGAGAATTACTATGTGGGGGTGAAGAAGGAGTTGATAAAGAAGGTGGAGACTTCCTGAATTATTTTAAAGGAGTTTTAATAACCAACTTGTGGACCTGAGAATGAATATCCTCTTCAGTTTCAAAGAGTGGATTTGAATATATAGCAAAGGTCCCTTCAGGTTGTTTAGAAGTAGAATATTCTGGTTGTTTAGAGGTGGAATGAAATGAATAAATGGAGAGGGATATAAAATCTGTGGGTTTGTACTTAGTTAGATGAACACCTAGGTCAGACTTAGATTTAGGTGATCTCGGTGGAAGTGGGGGTTTTGGATGAGATTCAAGTGAATGAATATGGAAAGCTGATTTGAAATAAACTCCTCTATCCAAGAGTTTAGCAACCCTAGGTGATAGGTGAGTGTACTATGGATTGGATGGAATGTTACTATAGGGATCAAATTGTAATATATCTTCAGACCACAAGGCTGAAGTAGAATAAGATGGTTTATGTCTTCTTCTAGAACTGGCCTTTCTCACATGTTTTTTTGGATCTGACAGAGGACTAAATGTGTCAAATTTAGAATGGGATCTAGTGTGCTTAGAAGGTGCCATTTTGATACAGTGGAGTCGCCAGGTGAACGATTTTTACCTATCTAGACCTTTAATCACCTTAAAGGAATATGAATAATATCATTGACCTAGGAAAAATTAATGAAATTTGAATCCCCGACAACGACGCCAGATTGATGTTGTATCTCTGAGATGATAATGATCAGCTATCATGTTAGGGCATCTAAGATAATTGTTTTGGGGGTTTTGTTTTAATTTGGAGGACTAATGTATGAAACAGATTTAAAACAATGATGACTAACCTTTTGAATAATATTAATATTTAAACATAGGGCTACTATTAAAATTCACACAGTGGTATAACGTGTATGGTGGTGAGCAGAAATAGGGAGATGGTATGACTATCCCAGTCTTCAAATTGAAAATTAAATAATCATAAGTAAGAAAACCTTCAAACTATGTTCAAAAGGTTTAACAAAATATGATTAATCTTACAACAGATGCTGATGATATTATGATTTAGAGGGAATTAATAAAACAAACAGTTTATATAATTCATTCTCTTTATAGATGATCACTTCATAATCTTATAAGAATAATTGAAACACAATTACTCCTACTTGGTTATATTTTTAAAACATAAGAACATGAAGAAAACACTATGAAATAAAACTGGAAAAAACTTACAGAAAAATGAAACTGTATGAATCATAATTCAGAATCCATTTTCTTTTGTATTAATGATTCAAAAAATTCAAGTACATTCAATGTTTAGAAATGCTTCTTCAAGGGTGCAACCCTTAATAACTTGTGAAACAAAGTTATTTATACAATGATAGAACTGAGAAAATATCTTAAACTATTTTACAAAAATAGATAATTACAAAATTAGGAATTATAAACTACTAGCTGATATGGCACTATTTTTGTGTTGAGTTGTTGATGATTGTTGCTGAAAAAATTGCGAACTATTGAACTTGTGATGAATGTTCTTATAAAGGCTGAATGTTGTTTGATCACCCTCTAGTCAAGTGAGTCAGTGAATTCTTCCTAGTGTTTATTATCTAGGATAGATAACTTAGTTACTCTCCTATAAACTTCATCCATCTCTGTATATTTTGTAAAAGTGGGTTTTACTAAAAATATATACCTAATTTCATCCAATATAAAAAAGAAATCTCTAAATGCATTCAAGACAACCCTTGGTGTTGTTGTACCTCTTATATTTGAAAGTGAAGCAACATTAGTACCCACCTCTATAAGCTTCAGAACATAATCCTCAATGGGCATTAATTTGTCATTGATCACAAGCATAGAGGGCAAACCCTTGTTGGTCAAGGGTTCTAACCTACTGAAAAACCTTTGAACTATAGTATTTATAGTGCTACACTTTTCCTCCAACTGAAGCATGACATTTTTCTTGGTAATGATCTTCTTTACCTCTAGTATAGTTTCTGTCCTATTATTTATACCCAATTCTTCCAGCTCATATATGTCTGTAGAATTAAGGAACATGATTATTTCATAAGCAATTTTAGGCATGTCGTCAAGCTCTTTAGAAATAGATTCAATAGCTTGTTGAGCTTTCTCTAAGAGGTATTTTTTATCAAATGCTATCTTGATATAGGGCCAGATATCCTTGACTACTTCAGTAATTTCTTCCCATAGAATTTCCTTTGCCAGACCTAGTTTGCTTCCATGGTAGGAGTCTTTGATTTCCTTTTGCAATGATTCAACCTGACCTTTTTCTCTCTGCAACTCAGTTGTATGTGAAGTGTCTGCAACTTCTTTCATATGTTGTAACTCCTCAAGTTCATTATGCAACTTCTTGATTTCTCCTCTCTGAATAGACAAGTTATGAACAGCTTTAGCAAGTTGTTCAACTCCTTTTGCTTTACATGTAGTTGATTTTGTGGCTGAAGTAGAAACCATGGTTACAGGGATTGCTACAAGGGGTACTACATCCATTGGAGTTTGAGCTCTTTTGACAGCTTCCTCTTTCTCCTTGACCAGTTTCTCCATCTACTCTTCCATCTATTTTATTTGCATATTGTGTTCCATGATGAGCTTCATCATGTTAGACTTCTGAGTTTCTGTTTCTTCAATCTCTTTAACCATTGGGTCCTTAGAAGATGACAATTTGAGATGTTTCCTTAATGCTGAGAGCTCAACATTTTTCTCCTTAATAAGTTCTTTTGCAACATTTATGTTTGAGGTATCATATCCCATCTTTAGCACCATATCTTCCAAGGATTTGATCTTTGTGTCCTTTTCCAATGAGTAGACTTTCTCCAACTTGAGATGTGATTGTGTGTTTGTTAAGGTAACCTGAAACTTTGACAAACTCATGGAAGTGTTAGTCAAAGTGGAAGAAATCCTATGACCAGTTTGTTTTTGCATCTTAATTTGAGAAATTGGATGCACATCCTTTACATTAAATTCAAAAGAGTTATGCTTCAGATAATGTGCATCATTCTTAGGTTGTGGAATTTGGGCTTGGAAGAAAACCATCTACATCTTTCCCTTCTCAGAGTCAAATACTGAAAGGAGTCTGGCTTGACAGTTGGAAGAATGCTTCTAGAATTGGGTATAGGTGTTTAACTTCAATTCTTCATTTTTCTTTTTAATCTCATTGAAAACATGAAAGACGTCCTCCTCCTTGTCCCTCTGAATGCTTCCATTGGTCTGAATTACTTGTTGTTCTTGACAAGTAGTGGAATGAGTTTGGGACTACGTAGACTATACACTAGACTGTGTGTAGAGCATAGTCTCTCCACGTCCATCAAATGTGGTTTTTTGAGACTCATGTGTTGCACCAACAATCACAGAGATCCTAGGTCTCTTCTTTCTATGTACAATCCTAAAGCCCTGGATTGATGCTTCAGTTGTAGGGGAAGACTGTTCTTACCTTCCTCTTTCGATGTCTTTTCCTGTGCAAGTGGAGTTTTACATTTGAAGTAGAAAATTCTTGCTCTTTAGCTTCTTGGAGGGTGTTCTCTGTTGATTCCAACTAATTTTTGTATTGTTCTATTTCAGGCCTAGATGTGTGGTGATATGCAATAACTTGTTTTCCACCCTGAGTTTATAAATCACTTCTATTGGGTCATAATACCAAGTGAAACTGAGACCAAACTTCATTTCCTTTAGTAACCTATCTGCTTCTTCTCCTGCTGCTCTGGTACTACAGATGAATGGACCAACCTGAGCTTTTAGCTTGAATTGAGATTTCTTCTTTGCTACCACAAAGTTTACTTCATCTACATTTAACCTTTGCCTAATATATTCCAGTGCAAAGATTCTAATGGGGAGGTACTTGGGAAGTTTGTAGGGTGGAAGCTCACAACCATAAACCCTAATTTTTGTGTAGTTTTGGTAAAGATACCAATCTCCTGTTGTGGCTTTATTTACTAGCTGCAACACTTTAACAATTTCATTACTGATTCTTGGTACTAGAGTGCTGCTCATAAGATTAATAGCTAGATGAAAAAACAATTCTATGAATTGTTTATAGGTAAACTCTTCTTTCTCCTTCATTCCCATTGTAGTCCAAAATATCACTGATTGTTGGTTTCCTTCCTCATCTAGCTTCTATACAGTGAATAGAAATTTGTCTCCCTGAAAATATATAAAAAGGTATACAAGTATTGAAGAATACTTGAATAATTATTCCGTATTAAACTAGACAAATTCCTCATGTATGGCTTCAACTAGGAATTGGCTGAAATTATAAATAACAGTGGATTTGGAATCAACAGAAAAGATATACAAGAAGCCTACGATGGCATCATTAAAATATTGATCAGATTTATAACCAAGAAGATAGGAAAAATAATGGTGATTTTCTTGGTTCTATCAGGAACATGGATGAGCCATAAGGAGGGTTTCTTTTAGGCAGAGGACTATCAATAGCTAGGAAAAGTTCAAGAGTATAGGATCTTTTAGTAAAATCTAGTTTCTGATAGGCTTCTATCAGGCTTTCATGGGAAAAAGGATGGGTTGGTGTAATAGTAGGGGCTTGCAACATCTTTTCAATGGACTCAACATTGATTAAACAGAGGATTTCTCCTATGGGTGAAATGATTTCTCTTTGGCTGGGATCATAGGATTCATGGAATTTCCTGACAAATTCAGGTGCTCTGTGTATCTGAGGGAAAATGTAGTGGGGAAGGAGGGAGTCCCAAAGTCCTATTTCATCTATCTGATCAATTAATTGATCTTCCATCCAGTAGTAAATTTCATATAAATCAAATTGAGAAGAAGTCTCAATGATTTTACAATCTCTGTCGACCAGGGGAGTATGATGGAACTCAACCTGTGGATTTACAAGAGGCTTTGGGATTTCTACAAATTCTTTTCCCTTAGGAGAAATTTTATCAAATGAATTTGCAGACTGAAAATGATAGAAATGGAAAACTCAGTCTCAAACAGTGATCACAACAAAAAAAATATTACTAAAAAAGAGACAAGTGGACCTGGATGTCGGCTTTCTTATGAACAAGACAAAATAAATGCTTAATTGTCGAATTGTCATTGAGATGTAAGGAGGCAATCTTGAATGATCAATTTAGTTATAGAAATGCACTGTGTAACTGATTTCATGGAGGAACAAGGCTTTTAATGGAAAAATTGGAGCTGAGTTGTTGAATGAACAGTTAAATCTGCATTAATTATCTAATGAGATTAATTAATGAGTCTTTAAGACATAAATTCAAGGGATTTATGAATTGAATTAATAACGGAGAGGCGACAGTTGATTGTATGGAAGAAGTGACATGGAGCAGACATGGACAATGACATGGAGTGGTGGTAAATGGTTACACGTGAATCGTGTTTGGGAGCAACTTCAGGCAGTAAGTTGTTTCGGGATTTTAAGTCTCAAAAGACTAAAATGAGGAAAAGGTGGTTTAAAATGGTGATTCCAGAAACTGCCCATTTCAGACCCCCCCCCAGTTGATAAAGTTTGAAAGGAAAATGAGGGCCGAGGAGGGATGTGGGCCATCGGATCTCGGGGGAGCATGTGGGATGAAAGGTAAGATGGAAGGGATTTAACATGTGAGGTGGAAGTGATGGTTGGGTCACAATTTTGGCGGATGTGACAGTTTGGTGTTATGGAAAATGAATGAATGAAGTTAGGATATCGTAAAATACATGGGTACTTAGAATTCATAGTTAATTTAAAATGCAACATCATATGCACACATTATCCAATGTTACAACTTACGATAAAATCCTTTCATGCTCCAATTATTTTTCATATGTCTACCTACCCTTTACACTCCTAACATTTTCATTTATTCATCCAAGTGCATTTAGGCCAGCAACTCAATATTCCTTTTAATGACTAATCTACCTCTATCCCTTATTTCCTCCATTGGCTCAGATTAAAATGTTGAGCCAATTTTATTTGCTACATCTTGTCAAATAATTTAAATCAAATTCAGTCATGAGTAAGTGTTACAATTGGATTATATGAACTAGTGTGGCATTTAAAAAATCTGTACATAATTTTATTTACAAAACTAAACTATACTAACAGTAGTGGCATTTGGATTTGCAACACTTCCAAAGTTTATTATTTTTTTTTCTTTTCTTTCTAACCTAACATTTTATTTTTGCCTCCATTTTTTAGGGCATCTATTCTATCATTTTATTTGATATGGACTTATTCATTAAATATCCCTAACATTTTTTTAATTGAATATTCTTTTTGTCCATATCCTAACTTAGCATTCTTTTAAAATATATTTTCCTTTTTTTTACTAATTGAAACTAACTTTACCAAAACTAAAAAATTCTAAAACACTACCAATTTCCCCCAGATGTAGCTACCTTCTATTGTGAACTAATTCCTCCTATCTAGCTCTGACTACTGGATTGACATGGTCTTCTTCCTTGACTAACTATTGTATGCAATACACTATGAGGAGACCTTATCGTTGTGGAAATAAATGCATGCGGGGTGGTGGGTTTGATGTGGGCTGAACTCTTAGCAATATCCTTGGGAGGCATGATCTCTGTAGGTCTCACTTTAGGATACAACAAATCCCCTTCTACTTCTTTTGTGTGTATTATGTCAATGCACACTCGCTCTGGGATCCTCCAATCTCCGCCAATCTTTCTTCTACTATGTTCCCTCATTGTCTTCTTCTATAATCTCCACTCTACTACTGTCATCGATACTAACCTTTTTCCCCTAACACTACCTCATCAAAATCTTTTTCCACTCCTCAAAACTCCTTCCTTTAACTCTTTCACATATCCCATTTGTCATGCAACTCCATAAAGCTTACTTGGCATGCCCATTTCCTCATCACATTCAAGTATCCCTCACACAACTTTAATTCCTTTTTATTTTTATTTTTCTCCTACATCTTGGTCCTTCATATTCATATTATGCCCCCACCATCATTGAGCTAACCCTAAGCACACAAGGGGTCTGGTCACTCGTGGAATTGGAATCCATATTCAATAAACATTTGTCACACAACACCATCTTCAAAAATGTTGGAAATGCTCAGATAAGGGATCCTCCTGGATGTATCAACAATTAGAGTTTGATAACTATATAGGAAACAAATATTTCAATAAAAAAATTATGTGTTAATACCCACCAATCACACTCTCTAGCCAAAAGGCGACAAATTGTGTGATTGGGTTATCCACTAAATGGAGTATTCTGACTCATCTAGGGGTCCAAGCCTTTTTCGCACCTAATATCCAGTGTGGGTTTTGGTCGTTTAAACTTAGAATCCACCCTACAAGAAATTTATGAAATTGAAAGAAGAACATCTCATATAAATCTTTGGAAAATATATATTTCTTTAGCCATTTATCAACACTAATCATATGGTCCCCGATTTCTCCTGCATCAAGTTAACGTAGCTTAGTTTTGAACCATCTATCGATTTCTTCCTTAGTGAGATTCCACATCCCCTTCCCTTCTAAATCACAATCCCAAAAAAGGAACCATTTGTTGGAACTTTGATTGTGTGTCATAACTAGGTTTATTGTGCATGATATGTTGAACAAAGTCCCTAGTGATATTGTCCCTTTCAAAAATTCGTATGAAACATGTGGAGTCTCACTCGAGACGCCTAAGTGGGGCTATGGCAACAAGGTTTTTACAGATAAGAAGGGGATGGGATTTTAATTGACATGATTTTATCATGGGTTTCAATTTCTTAAGACTTAGCCACTGGGTTTATCATTCTTAAAGCATACATAGTGCACTAAGTACAATAGGATTTAACAAAAATAGTACTAACGAAAAAGAAAGGGGGCCCTTGAATCCCCTTATCAGAATCAATGTTTGATTCATAACATAGTCTCAATTAAACACACAATTCATATTAACATAATCATAACAAGATTGATAGTAATGAAATAATACCAACATCAAACCATACAATAATAAAAGAACAATGGAATTTTCCCAATGCTTTCTTTTATTAATTCATGGTGGTGGATAATAGCCATTACTTTTAAATTCCAGAGAATGTTGCATCATTGAACAAGCCATCAAAAATCCATATATGTATATTTATACATACTTATCCAATTTGAGTGGTATTATAACTAATAAAATCAACTATTCAAACTTATTCTAACAATTGCAAGGAAACACAAATTGATGGAGGTATTCAATAATATAGAGTAAATAGAAAAGATTAAGATCATTATAATGCATGGGAAATGGGAAGAAACTAAGGTACTAGCTAATTGTATCAAAAATAGGGCTAATGTTCATTATAACATCCTTAAGTGATTTCATCAAGTGGTTTGTGGGTGGTCTCCGTATCTCCATTTTTAATAATAATTATATGCCTAAAAACCAAAAATTGTTCAATGATTATTTCAAATAGTTGACCTGCATTATCAAATTTTTCCTAATTCCTTAACTTATTCCCATGTAGTATCATTGTTGAAACATGGGAATTGGGGTATATTTTCAAATAATTCATAAACATGCTTTGCATTTTTCACTTTTTCACTTTGTCCTTGGCCCCATCACTTTATATTTGGCTCCAACAAGCCCAACATTGCAATTTGGACTCTAATACCACTTTCTAAGATGCCTAACCTCCCTTGTGCTTGTTGAGGTTGTAGGCTACTAGGATATTTCCCAATTTCCCACTAAATTTACCATATCAATTCCAACAAAAAAAGAAATAATTGTGTCCTTGAAAACACACTATTCTTATTAGGTGTGGAGTTTGATTATCTTCTTGATTTAGAGGTATCCTTTTAACCGAGATGGACCCTAGTTCCTAATGGGGCAGCATTTTGGCCTGCAGGATCTCCAACAAGGGGATCTAGGTGGGCGACGATGATTTTATGACAACACCCCCCCCCCCCACAAAAGATTTTTTTTGATAAAAATTTCCTTGTAAAATATTTTAATTTCGTAGTCAATCTGGGTCGTTCATTAGGTGAAATATATGATGGTATAAGTTACATTAATTTATGGTTTTTTGCCCTCGAAGGAAATCATAGGTTTATATGAGGGAATTGGATTAGAACTATATATTTTTATTTGGTGTGAGAAAGAGAGAGGATACTATGTGAGACTGAAGATGAAATTGCAATGGATTTGTTGTAGGTTGTATCTCTTCATTTTGTTGGATATAAAAGGAAGGCTTGGCTATTTCTCCATAGAAGTAACCTAAATTGGGTGAACCACGTATATATGTGTCTCTCTTGTTTGATGATTTTCTATGTTTGTGATTCCATAATATTTTATATATTCCATCGCTCTGTTATTTAATTTCTAACAACTGGTATCAAAGTTGAAGGTCTATTTGGCTAACAAACTTGCAGGAAAGAAGGGTTCCTGGTTTAAATGGGAACAATGGTAGAATATGGTAGATTTAGGGTTGAAAAAATCAATGGTCAAAATTACCACCTGTGGAGATGAAAATCGAGGATTATTTGTATCAGAAACATCTTTACCTTCCATTGCATGGAAAATCAAAGAAGTCGATGAGTATGACAGACAATGAATCAAATATTCTCGATAGAAAGGCACTAGGAACAATATAGCTATGTCTATAAGCGTCGATGGCATTCAACATCTCAAAGGAAATGGAAACAGAAGATTTAATTATGAAATTGGCCAAACAATATGACCAACCCTCAACCTCAAATAAGGCATCTCTTATGAAGCATATATTTAATATGAATATGTTAGAAGGTGGATATATTGTTGATAATTTAAATGAATTTAGCACGGTTACCAGTCAATTAAGTTCTGTAGGGGTAAATTTTGATGATGAAGTTAGGGATCTATTATTTCTATACTCATTTCCATAAAGTTGGAATGGCTTAGTCATGGATATTAGTATCTCTATCTATGGATCTTTAGTGAGGAAATGCGAAGGAAAAGCTCAGGTGAGACAGCGGGTAATTCTTTGACTACAGAGACTAGGGAAAGAAATCTAAAGAGAGGAAAGAGCCTGGGACATCGGATTAAGTGAAGGGAAGGCAAACCCAAATCGATATCGGGGAAAGTGTTCTAGAAATGTGGGAAGAAAGGACACTTGAAGAAAGACTGTAAATATCGAAAGGGAAAAGAAGGTTATGGAAAACAAGAGAACAATCATGAAGCGAATATAACATGTCATTTGTTGCGAGATGCTTTGATTATTTCATTAGAAAATATTATTGATTCCTGATTGGTAGATTGAGCGGCTTCATTTCATGTCACACCTAAAAGAAAACATTTTCATGACTATGTTCAAGGAAATTTTGGATAGGTTTGTTTGGTTGATGATAAACCATGTAAAATAATTGGAATAGGTAAGGTTTTTATAAAAAAATAGAATGGCAAGCAATGGTTATTAAATAAGGTAAGGAATTTTCCAAATTTGAAGAAAAATATAATTTCAATAGGGAAGTTGGGAGGTTAATGATGTGTAACTACATTTATAGAGAAAATCTAGAAGGTTACTAAAGGAGCCTTGGTAATAGCAAAAGGAGAAACGGTTGGTACATTATAATTTTTTTAATGATTTAACCTCCATAGAAGAATATATGACACTTTAGAATCATAGGCTTGAGCATATGAGTGAGAAGGGGATGGAGATTCTTCACTCAAGAAATTTGTTTCCAGGTTTGAATTATGTTGATTTAGATTTCTGTGAGAATTGTGGTTATGGAAAGTAGAAGAGAATCATATTTATCAGACTTGGGAAAGGAAATAAGAGTGAAAAAATATAGCTTATACATACATATGTATGGGGACCTATTCACGTATCATCTATTGGTGGCTCTTTCTATTATGTTAATTTTATTGATTATGCAAGTAGGAAAACTTGGGTTTTCTATATTCAAAATAAATTTGATTTTTTTGATACCTTTCAGAAATAGAAAGCTTTTGTTATGAATGAGCCACGAAGGAGGTTGAAGTGTCTCAGTTCATATAATGAAGGGGAATATTACAACAAGGAGTTCGATAATTATTGTTCAAATCATGGAATTCGTAAAGAGAAAATAGTTCTAGGAACACCACAAGAAAATGGTGTGTCATAAAGGATGAACAAAACAATCATGAAGCATGGAAGGTGCATGAGATTGCATGCGGTATTATCGGGTATATGTTTTAGATATTGATGTTTACCTAATAAATATAGGGCCTTCAAGTTCCTTGGATGGTGATATTCAATAGGAGGCACATATAGGTAGAAAGGTAAACTACTCATTTCTAAAGACTTTTGGATTTGAGTCCTTTGTCCAAATTAATAAATAAAATATAAAAAGCTTGAGGAAAAATCAAAGAAATGTACCTTTATTGGATATGGTATTAATGATTTTGGTTATTCCTTATATGATTATCAATATCAGAAAATCTTTAGGAGCATATATGCCATATTCAATGAGAAGGTCTTGTAGAAGGATCAAATGCAGGGAAAGAAAAAAGAAAAGGAAAACAAAGAGAACATAGTGATTGATGACACAACAGAAAAATTAAAGGTGCCTAAAAATCATAATGATCAGTAGTCACAACAATAATAAGAAAAACAAAAACATGCACCTCAAACACCTAAAATTGGTGTTAAAAGATCTACTAGGATAAGTAGTCCCCCTGAATGATACTCTCCTTCATTATATTATGTATTGTTGACTGATTCTGGTGAACCAAAAAGTTATGAAGAAGAAATACAGATAGAAACTAAGGCAAAAGTGGGAGCAATCCATGAAAGAAGAGATGGACTCCTTGGTACATAACTAGACTTGGGACCTAGTCAGGTTGTCTGCAGGTAAAAAAACATTGCAGAATAGATCGGTTTACTGGTTAAAGGAAGAAGATGGAGAAAATAGATTCATAAGGCTACACTTTTAGTTGAGGGCTTTGCACAAAGGAAAGGAATAATATTGGATGAAGTATTTTCTCCTCTCATTAAAATGACTTCAAACAGAACCATTTTAAGGTTAATGGCAACAAAATATTTGCATCATGAATAGTTATATGTAAATACAACATTTATCCATGGGGATTTGGAGGAAGAGATTTATTTTAGGTAGACACAAAGGGATGGGGTCAAAGGGAAGAAGAAATTAGTATGCAGGTTGAAGAAAAGGTTATATGGCTTAAAACAAGCTCCAAGGTAGTGGTATCGAAAATTTGATAGGTTTATGTTTGAACAAGGTTATACTAGATGCCACTCTAACCATTAGGTTTATCTTTAAAAACAAAATTATGGAAGCTATACTTTATTGTTATTATGTGTAGATGACATGATTTTTGTAAGGTCTAACATGCTGGAAATAAATGTGTTGAAGGGAAAATTGGAAAATTCATTTTCAATGAAGGATTTGGGTGTTGCAAAACCAATCCTTGTTATGAGAATAACTAGATAGGAAAAAGCATAAATTAACATTGTCATAGAGTGAGTAGATAGAAAAGTCGTTAGAAATGTTCAATATATATAATGCAAAACAAATTAGTACACCTTTGTCTAGCCATTTCAAACTAAGTAAGGAGATGTGTCCCAAGGCTAAGGAAGAGATGGATTATATTTTTAAAGTTCCATAGCCTCAACATTTGGAAGCTTAATGTATGCAATGGTGTGCACAAGGCCTGATATTTCACATGCAGTAGGAGTTGTGAGAAGGTATATGAACAATCCATGAAAAGAGCATTGGATGGGAATGAAGTGGATTCTTAGGTATTTGAGAGGTACTGCTAATCAAGCATTAAATTTTGGTGGTTCAAACATTGTTCTACAGGGATACATTGATGCATATATGGAAGGTGATAGAGATAACAAGAGGAGCACCACAAGTTATGTGTTTAATGTAGGTGGAATAACTGTCAGTTGGGTTTCAAAAATGTAAAGCCTTATTTCAATTTCAACAATGGAAGCGAAGTTTGTTGCTGCTATAGAGGCCAGTAACGAAATGATTTGGTTGCAAAGGGTTATGGATGAATTGGGTAAGAAGTAGGAGATGGGTAGGTTATAAAATGACATCTAGAGTGTTATTCATCTTGCAAATAACTCATCATTTCATTCAAAGACTAAACATACACAACTCAAGTACCACTTCACATCGTAAGTTTTGGAAGATGGAAAGTTGAAGCTAGAAAAGATACACACTAGCTAGAATCCTATAGATATGTTAACAACGTTTGTAACCAGGGAGAAATTAAGATTCTTCTTAGTTTCAATTGGTCTTCAAGTATGATGGTGAATATGAGAAAAAACTAGGTCCAAGTGGGAGCATTGTCCAGCACTTGAAGACTTCGTGGAGTTTCTATAATCAGTCTCCAAGTGGGAAATTATTGGGTGTGAAGCTTAATTATATTCTTGATTCAGAGGTCTCATTTTAGTTGCGTTGGACCACGGTTCCTAATAGGGCAGAAATACCGCTCATAGGATCGTCATTGAACGGTTTTAAGGGGATGATGATGATTTATTAAGTCCGCTACCTCCGAATAAATTTTTTGATAAAAATTACCTTGTAAAATATTGTAATTTTATAGTCACTCTGGGTCATTCATTAGGTGAAAGACCTGATGGTAGAACTTATGTTAATTTACGTTTTTTTACTTAGAAGGAAACCATTAGTTTATATGAGGGAATTGTATTATGAATGTATCTTATTATTCCTGTGTAAGAAAGAGAGAGGAGATTGTGTGATAGCAAATATGATATTACAACATATTTGTTGTAGGTTATATCTCTTCATTTTGCTGGATAATACAAAAGGAAGGTTTGGATATTTCTCCATATATGTAGCCTAGATTGGGTGAATCATGTATATATATGTTTCTCTTGTTTTAAGATTTTTTGTGTTTGTGATTCCACAATGTTTTATTTACTCCATTACTCTATTATTTAATTTCTAGCAATTATATATAGTATATACTTTCTTCTAAATCATCCATGCACATAAGAAACCATAATTCCATAGTGACCACCATAAAAATACCAATATGCATAGTAGCAATAATAATAATACCTACCATATTTTATTGTATATATATACATAGATGAATTATAGTCAAGTATCCATAATTCATCACCACCTTCATATTATTGTAACATGGAGTGCTATCAGGGGTGAAAACATGGCCACAACATATATTCCCACATAAAAAATTAGATATGAAAACCAATATAGACCAACACATCCATAAGATTCACAATATTTCAATATAACAATGGAGAATTTTAGATGACTTAGGAACATGATACTTATCTTTTAGAATTTCACTAGTTGACTATAGGCCTCATGCATTCCACCAAACCATAGACCATTCTGGTTATACATTAGGGGAATTTTGTGGTCTAAAATGGGCCTCCTAAGAAAAATTTACAACCAAAATAAAATTTAAAAGAACCAATAGTATTCAAGATGATGATATCAACCATGGTGGATGATTCATCATTTTTGGAGTAAAAAAATAAAAAGATTAAAAAATAATAAAATAATAAAACTACTTTTTCAACTCTTATTTTCAACTTATCACCCTAAGTTTTTACTCAAATTTTGAGCAGGATTACTCATTGGATGAAAAATTTAATTCCTCATCCAAGGAGTACCCATGGTGCATATTTTCGATGGACCTTACTACATGACAAATGAGAAATACATGAAAAGACGTGATTGCAATCACATTTTTCATGTATTTCTGAATTTTCTTGTAGAAGGATTGATCAAAAGTATGCAACATGGGTAATGCTTGGATAAGGAATCAAATTTTGCATCCAATGAGTGTTTTCGCTCGAAATTTGAATAAACCCATTGGGAGATAAGTTGAAAATATGAGTTGAAAAAATAGTTTTTTTTATTTTTTCCCTCTAAAAATTGATGATGTAATCTAATCTTAGTTTATTATTTCCACTAATATTTTATAATTTCCTTAGAAGGCCCATTTTAGACCTCAAAATTCCCCTAATGACCTCTCATTATCTAGTCACCCCTAAGCTAGGGAATTGGAACCACAAGCATACATGCTTAACCAAATCTAGGTACATAATTGATATTTGGTATTGGTTATGTACCTATATTTGGGTAACAATGCATTATTTTGGTGTCATTTCCAAAGCTACAGAAATGAAACCACAGGCATACATGCTTACCCAAATCTAGGTACATGTCTAGGATCAAATATTAGTAGGGCCAAGGTACCAAAATCCAGTGGCCTCAAATTGATAGTCTCACATCCCCTCTCATTGCACATTACCCAACGTAGTGCACTACCTTCTCTACACTCATATTCCATTAGTTTTTTCTGCTACTCTTCTAGGGTATCCAACTAAGGTCATCCAGAGATGTATCAAAGCATTATGGCTTCTAGGACTTACAACTTCCCTCAGGGGTCTCCAAGTACCCTCTCGGCCCATACAAGGACACTTGCCCTTGCACTTCTCCCTCTAGAGCCCCAAAATTCCCTAAGGTATACTAATAATAAGTTGTCCTATACCCCAACCCAACTATGATCCTTAAGTTATGAAATCAAAATGGTATTGTATTTTCTTTGGTCTAACTATGTGTTTACTCACTAATGAAATCTCCTTTTTCTCATAACCCCCATCCCTCCACCTCTTACTATAGGGGTGGTTACATAAACATACATGCATGGTGCCATTTACACATGGCCCTAATGTAGGCGCCTACATCCTTTACTCTTCCTAGCTTAGCCCAACTTGCTAGCCTCTTGTGTGGAGTCCAATCCCATGATACTCTTTTGTCCCATGGTATGCAACTATGGTATTATTTTATTAGTATATATGTTTTAAAATTACGTCTCCTAACTCACTGGCCTTTCAGACCATAGGAATTTTGACCTAACCAAATAGGAACTTTGGCCTTAAGCTTATTTTTCCACTAGCTCGCAAGTCAAACAAACTTGTATTCATAGGAACACATTTCTTTCATAACTTGGCTCACCATCATATGAGTAATATAATGGCTCACTAGTGTAACTACCACACATGAATATCTATACAATTATAATTCAAGGATTAGGTAAGTGCCACACAATGAATTTCCTTCCCACATTGTCAGGCGGAAAGAGTCGATTGTGCGGACACAAACAACCTCCCTAGGAGCCTAAGACTCTCTAGTGACAAACAAGACAAACAAGAACAATCCTTCTCTAAACATGCATTTACTATATAAGAAATCAAGTGTTTAGATCCTACCTGTAATCCAACGCTGTTGTAGCAGTCCAGCTCCGCTGATCCGGATGAGCTCCTCCTTCACTTTGAAACCTGCATACACTAACAATCAAACGATTAAATAGCACTTGATAATCTCATAGAATAAAACATATTTAACACATAGACCAAGGAGTACATGAAACAACTCATAAATAACAAGTTATTGAGAAGAATGGACTCATTTGCATTAATAGGTAACAAAAGGAACAAATACAACCTGAGCCTTGGTGTTGTGCAAGTCCCTCTCAGGGTCCATCAAGAGTTCTCCTTTACTTTGACAAAGCTCACCCACTTCCAAATAGAACAAGCAAAGATGGCAATCTCTCCTCACAAGCTTCTAGATGGGAGTCCTAATTCCAGCAGCATCTACCCTTAGAAATGTTTAGCTTCCAACCTCCCCTCCTTCTGGCCCAATGCCTATATTTATAGTGCTTAAAAGGAAGTTAATCAGGTCCACCATCAATGGGATAATCCCCTCTTTGGATGGGATAGCTCCCTTATTGATCGAACATTTCACGGAATCCTTCGATCGAAAGAGGGGATTATCCCATTGATGGTTGACCTGATTAACTTCCTCTTGAGCACTATAAATACAGGCATTGGGCCAGAAGGAGGGGAGGTTGGAAGCTAAACATTTCTAAGGGTAGATGCTGCTGGAATTAGGACTCCCATCTAGAAGCTTGTGAGGAGAGATTGCCATCTTTGCTTGTTCTATTTGGAAGTGGGTGAGCTTTGTCAAAGTAAAGGAGAACTCTTGATGGACCCTGAGAGGGACTTGCACAACACCAAGGCTCAGGTTGTATTTGTTCCTTTTGTTACCTATTAATGCAAATGAGTCCATTCTTCTCAATAACTTGTTATTTATGAGTTGTTTCATGTACTCCTTGGTCTATGTGTTAAATATGTTTTATTCTATGAGATTATCAAGTGCTATTTAATCGTTTGATTGTTAGTGTATGCAGGTTTCAAAGTGAAGGAGGAGCTCATCCAGATCAGCGGAGCTGGACTGCTACAACAACGTTGGATTACAGGTAGGATCTAAACACTTGATTTCTTATATAGTAAATGCATGTTTAGAGAAGGATTGTTCTTGTTTGTCTTGTTTGTCACTAGAGAGTCTTAGGCTCCTAGGGAGGTTGGTTGTGTCCGCACAATCGACTCTTTCCGCCTGACAAATTGGCGACTCCACTGGGGACTCCATTGATGTGAAAGACTTTTCCTTTGTATGAACTTTTCTCTGAGAAAATTGGTTTATTTTTCTGGTTTTTGGCTCTGTGACTTTCTCTTTGGGTGGGTTAGCTTAGGGTTAGATTTATTTTGGTTTTTCTTGAATTTTCTAGTAGGACGCACCCTCTGAGTATTGCACAGTGCGTCCCTGGACGCACTGTCGCTATGTGCACAGAGCGGGCCCGCACCTGTCTCAACGGGTTGCCTGCGTCCCCTGCTAAAATTTAAGAAAATTCCATTTTTTCTCCTAGATTTTGCTTTTTCTTAGTTTTTACTGCCCAGATCCATTAGTCTCCTGTCAAAGATCTTCACCTAAGCTTGTTTCATTGGCATTCCTGCTTTAAGCTTTCATCAATTGGGTGTTTTGAGTCTCTTTTTGAGAAATTCTTGATTTTATTTCCTTTGGTCATTACTTGGAGGTTTGTCTCAGTCCTTTCACAATTTTGCATCTTTTTGCTTTTGTTTTTGCTAAATTGTGTATGAGTGTTAATCGCCTTTGAGTGTTTTTATGTTTTGATCTTTGGAACTCTCACCCAATTTTCTCGACTTGCACTTGATTGGTTCTTAGATCACATTAGAATCGTCTTGTGTTTGAGAATTCTCTTGCATAGATCACATTTGCATAATTAGAATTCTCATTTTCAGAATATGAATGAAAAATGTGCATAGATTACATTTGCATACTTTTCAAGTGAATTGTACATAGATTACAATTGCATAGTTTACATTCTGAAAAATCAATCGTAGATTTAGATCAGCTTTCTTTGATTTGAATTTACACAAAAATAAAAATAAAAAAAATGGTTTGGAATTGATTTGCATTAGTTTTACTTGATGAAATTAGCACATTAGAGAATTTGTTATATTTTCTCTTTGTGATCAATTTTTGCATTGTTGGAAGTTAACGAAAACTCTCTCCTTACTTTAGTTAGGATTCATCGAATTGAAAAGATTACATTATCATATTCGATTGAATTCAGTTGAGTCGGGTCATAACACCATTGGTTTCATATCCATTTACCCATTTGAGTAATAACAGCCTTAATAACACAACGCTTAATTAAAATTCATCTAGTAATTTTTATATTTCTAGGGCTCTGATACACCAACATAGCTTAGGCTAGTGTCTTGGAGTAGGAGAGTAATTAACTCTCCAAGACAGCAAAACCAAACAAGTAGCTCATCTTGTGGTAGGATAAATCCAACTGTTACATTTATACTTTGGGAAAGCTCCTCTTAAAGGAGAAGCACGAGCTCGTGTCCGAACCAGTGAGGGGATCAATCCTCCCTCGTTGGGAACGACGCCAGACACACACATATTATAAACGGTAAACCTCGGATTAACCATTGTCGAGGAGCCAGGGGTCACTTGTCGGTAAACCTTGGATTATTGTCAAGGAGTCGGCAAGGGGATTGAGCTTGATACTCTGCCCTTGCGTGCTGTCGGAGTGTAGACTGTTCCCCCAGGTATATTTGTTGCTGTTGGTAACCTTAGTGACCATTATATTTAGGATTCTACCCGAGGTGACGGTTGAGGGAAGATCCCACTGTACCTGGAGCAGACGTCGGCTAGACTCACTTGGATTTTCTGGGGGGTTCACTTCACTCGAGACGGTTAAAGTGGAGGAACTTGGTCCAGTCTATTCATTAAGCAGGTTGTCGGGGTAACTGTTCCACCCGCCACTTCTGTATTGAATTCTGCGATGTTGGATTCCATCACCAACTAGTGTTTTTGGTCCAAAAGGCTACTGTTTGTGTGTGGTTTGACTCCTAGATTTGATAGCGCGTGTTAATTTGTTTGTTTTTACTTTTAGAGACCATAGGTGTGAATTGTGAATTTTAGTTATTAAGTGTGAATTGTGAATTGTTAATTTTAGTTTTAAATTGTTAATAAAATTCACTGAAGTTGAATATAATGGCAAATTTTCCGGAATTTATCAACCTAGGAACCCCTCCTAATGAGAATCCTAGTACTTTTCCTTACTTTGGAAATGTTGGTCCTCCTTATATGGCTACTTTGTCATTACCTGGATTTACAATAGGATTACCGATATGGTTATTTTCAACTTCGTTGGCCCAAAGTACTCCAATTGTTCCACCTCAACCGGATGCTTCACCTCAACAGAGTTCACCATCTCAACATCACCAACCTTCTGTTGACCCTTTACCTTCTTCGCCTAATTTTTCTTCCTCCATTTCTTCCTCTTCGCCTGGTAAAAGCCTTGATGCTAGTAACCAAGAGGCTAAGAAGAAGAAGAAAGGGAAGAAGAAGAAGAAGAAGAAGAAGCAAGATAAGAAAGAAGTCAACCAACCAACCATGGCTGTAAGTGTTAGTTGTGTTGAGGAAAATTCCGACATGCATCATAAACCAAAATACCCTTGCAAGCTTTGTAAGGGTGACCACTTCCTTGTCAATTGTCCTGGTATTCCAAAGGTCTTGGAAGTATGGTCAGAAAAATCTCATCAACTTTCCGTTGATCCATCAACCAGTGATAGTCAGGTTCCTGGGAAAAAGGGTAAAGTTAGGTTTCCTTGTAAGTTATGCAAAGGGAGTCATCAAACTCACATTTGCCCTCACATGGATGAAGCCTCAACATTGTTGGAAAACCTTACTGTTCCACAACAAGAATTTCCAACTGGTTACCGCAAACTTTCTCCCAACCTACCGTCAACTGACGGAGTGATTGATCTAAATTCAAGTATAGTCAATCACGCTCTTCCATTGGAGAGTGAAACTCATGTCACTCAGGTTGATGATCCATTAGTTGATCAAGTGGTCGATTCAATTTCACATTCGGTCGATCCCACTTTCCCTTTAGAGAGTGAACTTCATACCGCTCAGGTTCTTCTTGTTACATCAGATTCTTCTATGCCGGGGGGCATTTCACCTGTTTCTCCAGAACCCCCTCCAAGTACTGAGGTCTTTTCCTTTGATTGGAATAGACTGACAGAACCTCGTCTTCCTTCCTCCATCCCTTTCCAAATCATTGTCAAGGCTGGCGGTAGGGACATACATCGTACTCAGGTAGATGAAGGCGCTTCTGTTAGTATTTTATCCTCAACTGTTTGGAAAGCTTTGGGTTCCCCTCAGCTTGCGCCTATTACACAGAATCTGAAAGCTTTTAACAAAACCATTAGTGAACCTTTAGGGATCCTTCCTAAGTTTTCCATTACCTTGGAAGGTAAAACTGTCTGTATTGATCTTATGGTAGTTCGAGGTCCCTTGGATTTCAATTTACTTCTTGGATGAGACTATGTTTATGCAATGAAAGCTGTCGTATCGACACTCTTTCGCGTGATGTTTTTCCCTCACAATGGCAGTATTGTCACTGTAGACCAGCTTTCGTTCCCTAGTCTTGTTTCAACTACCAATAATATGACACCCCTAAATGTTCCTGATTCTAAAGTGGTATCTACCCTGCCACAGGTTAATTATGTGGCAACTGGTCCCATGTTTTCAGTTACCGATGTAAGTGAGCCTCTCACTGTTGATTTAGATCCGGTAATTGACATGGAAAACTCTATGGGATTACTTGAACACGATGTTCTTATCCCTTTTGAGTCCCTTGACATGTGTTCCTTCCAAAGAAGTATTCTTCCTTCTGATGAAGACCTCTTGGAAGCCATGATCAAGGTGTGTCCATTGACATGTCTTTCTTCCAGTTGGAAGCCATGATCAAGGACGTAGCGAGGATAGTTCTTTTTCCTGTGCCAACCTCGTTAAAAAATGAAACAGGTGTCAGTGAGGAAAGTTCCTTTTACTGTGTCAACGTCATTAAAAAATGAATCAGTGAGTGTGAGGAAATTTCCTTTTACTGTGTCAACCTCGTTAAAAAATGAATCGGTGTGAGTGAGGATAGTTTCTTCTAGTCTCAACCTCGTTAAAAAATGAAACTAGAAGTCATGAGCATAGTTCCTTGTCTTGTGTCAAGCTCATTAAAAAATGAAACAAGGAGTTGTGAGGAAAGTTCCTTTTACTGTGTCAACCTCGTTAAACAATGAATCAGTGTGTACGAGGATAGTTTTTTCCTGTGCCAACCTCGTTAAAAAATGAAACAGGTGTCCGCGAGGATAGTTTGTTCCTCTCTCAACCTTGTTAAAAAATGAAATTGGATTTACGAGGAAAGTTCCTTTTACTGTGTCAACCTCGTTAAAAAATGAATCAGTGTGTACGAGGATAGTTTTGTTCCTGTCTCAACCTCGTTAAAAAATGAAACAAGGTGTTGGAGGATAATTCCTGTTACTGAGTCAACCTCATTAAAAAATGAATCAGGTAGATTTTAGGTTATGTAGGTAGACTGTAGAAAGTAGGGTTTTGAGGATAGTTCCTGTTACTGAGTCAACCTCGTTAAAAAATGAATCAGGTATGAGGATAGTTCTTTTCTTGTGTCAACCTCCTTAAAAATGAAACAACTCCCTTTCCAAGTTAAATATTGAAAGTAACCCTTCATTCCATCCATCTGGTTGAATGCAATGAAGCTTGGGGGGCATGTACCTCGCTTTGCATCATTATACTGGGGGCATGCGAACTTTTTGAGCATAGTTCCTTGTCTTGTGTCAAGCTCGTTAAAAATGAAACAAGGGTAGGTTAAGTAGGTAGATTGTAGAGAGTAGTTATGAGCATAGTTCCTTGTGTTGTGTCAAGCTCATTAAAAAATGAATCAAGGATTTTAGAGCACAGTTCCTTGTCTTGTGTCAAGCTCGTTTAAAAAATTAATCAAGGTTTTTTAGGTATAGTTCTTTGTTAGGTAGATTGTAGAGAGTAGTTATGAGCATAGTTCCTTATCTTGTGTCAAGCTCGTTTAAAAAATGAAACAAGGGTTTTGAGGATAGTTCTTTTCCTGTGTCAACCTCACTAAAAAATGAAACAAATCCCACAAGTCTTTCCAAGATCTTGAAAGTAAAGCTTCATTCCATCCACCTCATTGAATGCAATGAAGCTTGGGGGGCATGTACCTCGTTTTGCGTCATTATGCTGGGGGCATGTGAACTTATAACAAGCATAGTTTTTCGTTTCAAGCTTGTGTAAACATGAAACTGAATCCGAGCATAGTTCTTTTCCTATGTCAAGCTCGTTAAAAAATGAAACAAATCCTCTTCTACTTGAGTCGAGAGTTTGACTAGATCTCATATATGTTAAGTTGTATATTTAGGTTAGTTATTTCAGTTTTTTGCATAATTTTCTTACAGTTGTAGGTCGAGTCTTTCAAATGATCTCGTAACTCAACCTTCATTTCATCCAAATGGTTGAATGAAATGAAGCTGGGGGGCATGCGCTCTAGCAGTTACGCTTAGGGGGCATCAAGCACGGTTTTCTCTCTGTTTCAAGCTTGTGTAAAAATGAAACTACTATGAAGCATAGTTTTTCTCTGTTTCAAGCTTTTGTAAAAATGAAACCTATCTCGAGTCAATTTCAGTTATTTTCAAGACTCGTTAAACTCATGAAAATCCCGAGATTATTTTGCTATCTTTCATTCTCGTAAAACAAATGAAAATGCCGAGTTCTTTTCGTCTTTTCCTGCTCGTAAATTAAATTGAAAGTCGGCCATATGAGTACATTTTTATCCCTTTTTCGAACTCATTAAAACTTATGAAAAAGTGAAAACCATGAGTACATTTTTATCATTTTTTCGAACTCGTTAAAACTTACGAAAAAGTGAAACCTCAGAGTCATCTTTTAAGCCCTTTTCTGACTCCTAAAACATGAAAAGATTGCCGAGCGTTTCTTTTACACTCGTTAAAATGGAATTAAAAGACGGTCCCCTTATAGCTCTTTTCTGACCGTAAAAACAGGAAAAGGTTGTCGGGTTTTTGTCGTTTCAAACTCGATACTGGAAATAAAACGACGTGTCCTTGATCGCTTTTTACTTTTCAGGTCAGAGACACTAATCATGAAAGTACTCCTTGGTCGCAAGATCAAGCGGTTCTCTCAGGTATTATTTTATACTTTTTCGGGCTTGAGAGACACAACTTTACGAAAAAGTTCAACCTGGAGTCTTCTTAAGTTTTTCAGACTCTCTAAAATTGAAAAACGCTGAGTTTCTCCTATACTGGGCTCGTTAAAATTTCACAGTAAAGGACCTGTTCAATTACAAACAGGAACGAACCACTCCTTCCTAGGGTTCGAATCAAAACTAGGTTGGACTCATCCGAAGGATGAGCTTATAATCAAGCATATGTTATCCTCCTCAAGCTTGTTAAAAATAAAGAGGTACTTGCCAGAAATGGTGGGGGAAAAGAGAGAAGAATGAGCCTATTTGTTATCCTTTGTCTCAGAAGAAACCTTATTACCACTCTTGAACATGACACTTTTCATTCACCTGGGTTGGGAAATCCTTTGCCTCACAGTTGATCAAACCACTTTGAAAGTCTTCAGCCGGGTTCCGGGGATTAACTTTGAGTCATTCGTTACCAAGCCATCTGTTGTGTCGTTATGTGTTCAAGAGGTCTGCAAACAAAGCTTTCATTTGCAAAAATACTTGTCATCCATTTGACCATCCCTGAGTCAGTCCTTACAGCAACATTTCTTCAACTTGAACAATGATTTCGTGTTGTGGGCTTGCCTGCAACGGGTCACTTTCTATCGACATCAGCACATTATCTAGAGAGATGACTTAGAAATCGTCAGTACCTTGAAGTCTGCATGCATCAATGGCAGGTTTCTCGCCTTTGACGTCAGTTTACATCATTGACTTTCGATCGAAGGATTCCGTGAAATGTTCGACATCAACTCATTCATTCACATCTCATGGATTGTACTGGGTACTTTGAGAACCATTGACATTACTGGTGGTCTCTCTCACACTTGTTAACAGTTTACATCATCGACTGGTAATGAAGTGGTTTCTACCATGTTCGACATCAACTCATTTATTCGCATGGCTAGAATCGTACCAATTCGGGAAGCAGAAATGAAGACCCTGGATCTAGTTTCCACCATCCAGGCTGCGAGGAGTTTTGTATTCATTATCTAAGTAGACTAATTATAAACAGATGGCTGCGCCCATACTGTGTCTACAAAAGTCTATGATTATGATGTACTGCAAGATCATTCCTGTATCAGAGTAGTTAGTCTGTTAGTTAAAGTTTTGATCTGAGTATGGGAATGCCTACCTCAGTGATGATATAATCTTATACATGTATTTTGTGTTGAAAATTGCAGGTTCTGACCAGGCTCTCCACGAGATAATCCTTGAAATGATAAAGCGCTTCACCCTTCCTAGATAATACAAAACCCTAATCTATTACAGGCTTCGCACTTTAGGGGGCAATCTGTTACACCAAAAAATGTCACCATGGCTATTTACAGTTAGTATGGCTCTATCAACAGTCATGCTATCCTCTTAGGCAAGTCTTATGCCTCCGCTCTCCATGTCAAACTCCAAAAAGAGAGCAAGTCTTTATAAATGTATTTATCTCTGGGTACACAGGTTCTCTCAACCTTACCTGCGGGTACGCACCCAATGTTCACAAAAGCTGCGTCCTTGGACGCTCTGTATGTAAAGGGGCAGGTGCGTCCCCCTGTAAAGGTTAAAAACCACAAGTTTCATCTTTAAAAAGTCACTTGTGGTCATTTCTAGAGCATTCTAGAAGGTTGTTCGACGTGTATTGAGCGCCTCCAGATGGTTCATGCACTCCTACCAAAACGGAACTTATCCCATCAATAAGGGAGCTATCCCATCCAAAGAGGGGATTATCCCATTGATGGTGGACCTGAATAACTTCCTCTAGAGCACTATAAATACAGGCATTGGGCCAGAAGGAGGAGAGGTTGGAAGCTATACATTTCTAAGGGTAGATGCTGCAGGAATTAAGACTCCCATTTAGAAGCTTGTGAGGAGAGATTGCCATCTTTGCTTGTTCTATTTGGAAGTGGGTGAGCTTTGTCAAAGTAAAGGAGAACTCTTGATGGACCCTGGGAGGGACTTGCACAACACCAAGGCTCAGGTTGTATTTGTTCCTTTTGTTACCTATTAATGCAAATGAGTCCATTCTTCTCAATAACTTGTTATTTATGAGTTTTTTCATGTACTCCTTAGTCTATGTGTTAAATATGTTTTATTCTATGAGATTATCAAGTGCTATTTAATCGTTTGATTGTTAGTGTATGCAGGTTTCAAAGTGAAGGAGGAGCTCATCTGGATCAGAGGAGCTGGACTGCTACAACAGCGTTGGATTACAGGTAGGATCTAAACACTTGATTTCCCATATAGTAAATGCATGTTTAGAGAAGGATTGCTCTTGTTTGTCTTGTTTGTCACTAGAGAGTCTTAGGCTCCTAGGGAGGTTGGTTGTGTCCGCACAATCGACTCTTTCCGCCTGACAAATTGGCGACTCCACTGGGGAAATTTTTTTGCAAAAACAAAAGCAAAAAGATGCAAAATTGTGAAAGGACTTAGACAAACCTCCAAGTAATGACCAAAGGAAATCAAATCAAGAATTTATCAAAAAGAGACTCAAAACACCCAATTGATGAAAGCTTAAAGCAGGAATGCCAATGAAACAAGCTTAGGTGAAGATCTTTGACAGGAGACTAATGGATCTGGGCAGTAAAAACTAAGAAAAAGCAAAATCTAGGAGAAAAAATGCAAAAAATGGAATTTTCTTAAATTTTAGCAGGGGACGCAGGCAACCCGTTGAGACAGGTGCGGGCCCGCTCTGTGCACACAGCGACAGTGCGTCCAGGGACGCACTGTGCAATACTCAGAGGGTGCGTCCTACTGGAAAATTCAAGAAAAACCAAAATAAATCTAACCCTAAGCTAACCCACCCAAAGACAAAGTCACAGAGCCAAAAACCAGAAAAATAAACCAATTTTCTCAGAGCAAAGTTCATACAAAGGAAAAGACTTTCACATCAATGGAGTCCCCAGTATGGTCGCCATTTTGTCAGGCGGAAAGAGTCGATTGTGCGGACACAACCAACCTCCCTAGGAGCCTAAGACTCTCTAGTGACAAACAAGACAAACAAGAACAATCCTTCTCTAAACATGCATTTACTATATAAGAAATCAAGTGTTTAGATCCTACCTGTAATCCAACGCTGTTGTAGCAGTCCAGCTCCGCTGATCCGGATGAGCTCCTCCTTCACTTTGAAACCTGCATACACTAACAATCAAACGATTAAATAGCACTTGATAATCTCATAGAATAAAACATATTTAACACATAGACCAAGGAGTACATGAAACAACTCATAAATAACAAGTTATTGAGAAGAATGGACTCATTTGCATTAATAGGTAACAAAAGGAACAAATACAACCTGAGCCTTGGTGTTGTGCAAGTCCCTCTCAGGGTCCATCAAGAGTTCTCCTTTACTTTGACAAAGCTCACCCACTTCCAAATAGAACAAGCAAAGATGGCAATCTCTCCTCACAAGCTTCTAGATGGGAGTCCTAATTCCAGCAGCATCTACCCTTAGAAATGTTTAGCTTCCAACCTCCCCTCCTTCTGGCCCAATGCCTGTATTTATAGTGCTCAAGAGGAAGTTAATCAGGTCCACCATCAATGGGATAATCCCCTCTTTGGATGGGATAGCTCCCTTATTGATGGGATAAGTTCCTCTTTGGTAGGAGTGCATGAACCATCTGGAGGCGCTCAATACACGTCGAACAACCTTCTAGAATGCTCTAGAAATGACCACAAGTGACTTTTTAAAGATGAAACTTGCGCATTTTAACCTTTATAGGGGGACGCACCTGCCCCTTTACATACAGAGTGTCCAAGGACGCAGCTTTTGTGAACATTGGGTGCGTACCCGCAGGTAAGGTTGAGAGAACCTGCGTACCCAGAGATAAATACATTTATAAAGACTTTCTCTCTTTTTGGAGTTTGACATGGAGAGCAGAGGCATAAGACTTGCCTAAGAGGATAGCATGACTGTTGATAGAGCCATACTAACTGTAAATAGCCATGGTGACATTTTTTGGTGTAACATACATATACTACGTACATATAATTTCACAATTCAGGGGATCAAACCAGGGGTATTACACACCCCATTCATTAGTTTTGAAAGAGGCTCAAGATAGGGGTTATCCCTCTCTCCTCTTCTCTTCTTCTTGGTGGTTGAAGGTATAAACTAATACATTAAAATATGCACTAGAAAGGGAAAATTTAAAAGGTATACTAATCAACCCATCTTGTTCCATCTCCCATTTACTATTTTTTAATGATATTTTGATCATTTTTGAAGTAAAATTAAGGTACAATTAAAATATGGAGGCTCTCCTCATTATGTTATTCAAAGAAAAAAAATACGCGTAAACAAATCAAAATCATCAATGATATTTTGGGGGATTTCAAAGGAAGAAATTACCTTCACCTCTCATTTACTTTCTCTTTAGGTTAAAGGACATTGGATCAAGTTTTAAATACCTTCATGTCATTATAAAACCAAACGAATACATGAAAAATGATTATCTCTAGCTCATGTTGAATATAGAAATGAAAGTGCATGCTTGTTGTAATATATGGATTTCTTGAGTGGGTAGACTATTTTTAGCAAAAGTGTTTCTTAAAGCCACCCCTCTTTATTGGGTATCCCTTGATTATATTCCCATTGGAATCTTGTATGACTAGCTTTAGCTCATGATGAATATAAAAAGGAAAGTGGATGCTTAGTGTTGGTGAGCACCGGTATTGCAGCAATAATGCTGCAACTCTTGGTCTGCCTACTTTACTCTAATCAACTCAGTAGTTCGTAAAAAACTTGGAAACGACAGTGTTGTATGCAAAAGTACTAGTTCTTACTGCAGGCTGTCACTTGTTCAGCTGGTGCAATATCACTAGGAGCTCAAGCCAACTTCTATGTATTCCAGAAGAAGCTCTACATGTGATGAAAGAGCTTACTCTACAGAGGCTACTCTACTTGCAGAAAGGAAAAAGATTGAAATGTAAAGTAAACCTAGCAAACCCTACTTAACCAACTAATCCTACTTTTGCAGAAAGAAATATGAAAACCATGAAATGAATGCCATTACCTACTCAAGGAAGTAAACAACATCTACTCAAGCTATCTCTAGAAGAAAATGAGGAAAAAACATCTTATTGGATTTTTACTTATTTTTATGTGAATTTGTCATGCATGTAATTTATTTGTTTGTGAATATGGCAGTGAATACGTGGTGATGGAGGGTGGTTTTGGGACTTGAGAGGATGTAGGATGGTGTGGATGGGTCCTAGGAGGTCTCAGGTGGCCTTCTGGAGGCTTTTCCCACAATCGGCCTTCAAAAGGAATCCTACAGGAAAATCTACAGGAGGACACAGGGGATCTACAGGACGTCTACTGGAGGATGCCAAGAGCAGTTTTGAAGGTTTTAAAGGTGTGAGAGTTGGCGAAAAAAGTAGATGAAGGTTGGGATGATGTGTTATGGTGCCTAGGGTTCACCAAGGATCACTAGAAGAGGGAAAGCTGGTTGGGAGAGAGGAATAAATCCTATGGAAAAATGCAGAAAACTAAGGCAGATTTGAGGTGAACTTTGGGCAACCTGTAGGGCATAGATTAGGGAGAGAATGTGATGGCTAATAGGCTGACCTGTTGTGAGAAGAATTTTCTACAAAAGAACTGATAGTCAAACAATGAAATCAAGCAAGGAAGGAAATCAAGTACATCAAAAAATAGAATTTTGCATCATGCTAATCTACTTATGAGCTATGGAAAGAAATGCTGAAAAATGCTATAATGAGAGAAAGCATGGAAGAAGACTTATTGCAAAGACAGAAATGAGCATGGTGAAAGAGATCTAAAGCAAAGCATTAACCTTCTAACAAACTGCAACACTAGAAATCCTATGGAGAAGGAAAATCTGTGTTTTTGTGGCAACAAGAGGGTCTTGGCCTCAGTTCATGGTCCCAAAGGGAGGAAAGGAGGCCAAGGCACTGTTGCTAGCCTTTTTTATCTTCTTTCTATCACTGTTTAACCTGCTATAGAAAACACCAATGGAAACAACCTTCTAAATCACCAAAAGCAACCTATTCTTAACCAAGAAAGAAATTCATCTAACAACAACTAATCCATAAACTAAAACAAAGCATATAAATACAAACAAGAGGAGCTTGGCTGCTTGGATTGGGCCATAAACCAAGAGCTTTAGCCCTATGAGGTAACTTAATGATAGCTCAAAAAGGATCTCATCTTTATTATCAAAATAGTAATAGGATTACATGAAACTGTCACCAAAATTAAGCTTGAAGTTGAGCATAGAAAAACTGCAACAAAAATTCAACAAAAATCTGACCCTAGTGAGGTCCTAGGCCTCTCTACTTATATAACTGAAGCTCCCAACAACTTCCTTAAAATCAAGGAGGCTTGGCTCCCAAAACTTGAGATAAACATAAGTTATCCTCCACTTGCTCGGCTACCTCCTAGTGCATTGATTTGCCTGTTTGTGCTCCGAGCTGCATGAAGGGAAATTCGATGTGGGGAGTAATAAATGAGGGGGATTCCCTCCTATAAATCCTCTCCTTTGTCCACTTCGAATTATTGCTGCAAATTGTCCATTGAATTTTTGACTTTGTCTTCAAAATTCAACAAAAATCTTCGTTAAACACATATTAGACCTCATTTCATCATAACTAACCCAACTCACTCCATAAGCATAAATATAATAAAAAAACATGTAATAAGCTAAGAGAATGGTTGATTTAACTATGTTAGGAGGAAAAATGAGCCCATATAATTACCCATTTATGGGGCTCATCATCACCCCCTACTGAAGGTGTTGCTCATCCTCTAAGAAACTTAGTCCATCTCCTCATCTTTGATGGCCCTGGTGGCCTCCCTAACATCATGTGCTTCTGATGTGGTCTCCTCTTCTTTGTCATGGAATCCTGCCTTTCTGTCTACCTCTTCCCACTGCTGTTGCTCTTCTTCCTCTTTTCTGCCTTCTAGCATGCCTAGCAGCAGTGGGGGAATCAACTTGAGGCCAATCCAATTGACCTTCAAACTTTGCATGGAGTGCTTGTACAGTTGCGCTCTCCCTAATGCCTCTTTCATCCTTGTTGTGGAGTGATACTCCCTGATCTGCAAATTGTTTGGTAGGGTGTTCCAACTCCTTATACAAGCATGAATACAGTCATCCCCAAGTAACCTTTCCATATCCTCAAAATGTGCAATGGTTTGATCCTAATCATTGATATATTTAGGGGCAATTTGGGGATTATTTGCAAGCAGCTGGTGTGTGCTGATGAGAGCCATGGGATCTGATGGCTCAACTCTGATCATTAGTGGCTCATTTTGCTCCTTTATCATCAACTTCTTTATTTCTGCTGCCCTTAACTCTTCATGATTCATCCATGAGGCCATGGCCATTAGTTGCAGGTCCTCTAGCCTAGCATTAGGGTCCCACACATTCATGTCTGTGAAGGCCATGTTATGCAGATAGAATTCTGCTATTTTTTCTTTGTCTTCTAATGAGCTTTAGTCACACAGGTCCATAAACTGTCTGTAATCTTGAAAAGGAATTGTGCCTCTATGTACCAAATTTTTTATCTGAAACTAAATTCTCATCATTGGATTATCTTATATCAACTCCTTTTTCCTTGGATTCACTAACATTATTAGTTGTAGTAAGAGTGGAAATCTTGTTAACTCCACCCATTGCATCATATTCTAAGTATTCTTTATAGAATTACATCTTTGGTTGAAGATGATATGTAGATTGAACTCTATGATTTCCATATTTAGCTATTGGTCACCCTATTTCCATAAGAAAAACCTCTTATTACAAGATAAAACAAAACTTTATTGACAATGATTATTTTTAGATGCCAAAGATCATACTGCAAACCTAGCTCCAAGTTATTAATACACATGTGTTCACATAATGGAATTGGGAGTTGGGAGATCCACATTGAAAAGCTTATAAATTGAGTCATAGTAGTTTAGTGACTTAGGAGACTCACCAAAACAACACCCCATTGCCCTATCCTTGCTACTCCAAATGAAGGATCCAACAAAGTTGAAAAAAAATTATAAACAATAAATATATTACATTGCCTCCAATGGATAGAAAATAATTTATCAAACATTAATAGACCAAAGAAGAAAAACCTATGTTATACAACAACAATAATGTATGTTACGGTTCCATTATGATAAATTCCTTAAAATACCCAAAAATACTTGAGCATTTAGGAAATAAATGAATAAAAACTAATGCTTACACTATATTTTTTCTTCCTATAAATGTGATTCTGTAATGCACAAAGAGTATACTTTATTTTTAACATGTGGGGTTCTCTTTCTAGAAACCATGGCATTGCAATATGCTATCGACCAAATTGTGCACAATGATGATCAAAGCCCTATCTAGAAGGTAAAGTATAAGAGGTAAACTCTAGAATGGGACAAGGGCCATGATTATATTTATCTTTTGAATTTCTATGGTGTCCTCATAATACGTCATACTATCAACAACAAACCATCCAATAGGAACACATATTGTGAATTCTTTTAACCATTGTGCCTAATGTTATTTCAATTTTATGGATTGATTATATTTTAGGAAATTAATATGTTTGTTTATGGTAGCTTCCTAGAAGATATTGATATTTTCTTTCCTTTCTACTACCAAGTATCAAAAATGAAGATACCCACTACTACATTCTATTATGACCCTAACTATGGCTTGAAATTATTCTATGTTTGTGCAGACAAGATAGTATTCTTGTTTTATGCTTTCTATAATAAATGGTACTTACATCATGGCCATTTTGTTTTCACATGGTGTGGCCTTGTGGTACATTTTTTTATTTCAAAATTTAGTGCCTTAGCTGATAGGATTGTTTTTCTTATGGGAGTTTCTAGAGTCCATTTTTTAAAATGGACTGTATATGTTTTATTGTATCAATTATTAAAGGAGGAATTTTATTTTGAAATAGTTGATTTATCTTCTTAATTCTATTTGTGCAAAGATATATGTGTCAAAAGGTATTGTGTAATATGACCTACCTAGGTATGTTTGATTTCTTTATATTCAACGTTCTTTTGAACATTTCCATGCTCTGTAAAGGAACTTCTATACTCTCATTATATTGAAAATAGTGATCATAGTTTTACTAGATATTTTAATTAAAAAATATTTAAATTAATATCTATTGGTTACATATTGAAGGGCTCAGATTCATCTTCCAGCCTTGGACTATTCAAAGAATGGAGCTTCTAGTCCTAAACACTCGAATGGTGGATGTTACCGGTTACACATTTTTAGAGGAAAACCATTGAATTAGTTGAAAGGTGGAGATACATATGTGAAATGCATTTGCAACATGGTGGGAATGTTTTGAAGTGATTAAAAAATATTTCATGTAAATTGTAGCCGAGTCAATATTTAGTTGGAAACTCATATTGTAGTTATTGATATTTCATATAATAAAATTTGTGATTGAAATTATTTATGATTGTACTTGATATTTTTTAGTGTTGTAATCAACTTATGAGACTTTGCATGATTCACATGTTTTCATATTAGATGAGCATGAATATTATATGATATTTTTTAATATAGTAGCAAAATCATACTAGTTAGTCTATGTTGATTAATAATGAACACAAATAAAATAAATATAAAATTACTAAATTAGTAGTTTATATTGATTAATAATGAGCACAAATAAAATGAATATGCAGTGACTGAATTAGTCATTTATAATGATTATTAATGAATGTAAACAAATTGAATATACACTACTAAATTAGTCATTTGTATAATGAATATGAAACTACAAAAAATAGATAAATGACTATTGGAAACGACAAATTTGTGATTAGGAACAACAACTAAAATTTTCATATAAATTACTATTAGTGGAAAATTTACAGTATGTTATCTTGTAATCAAAGGTTTTGTCATATTTGTTTTGTCATTAATTGGTTTCAAACGATGACTACGATTTGCATATAAATGAATATTGGTGCCTAATTTATAGTATCTTATCTTGTGAACAATGTTTTGGTCATATTTATTTGGTCATTAAGTAGTTTCCTCGGGTGATAAAGTAGTCGTACATTTGATTGTGTGCTTGGTCATTATATGTGACAATTAATGACTAATCCAATAACTAATTCAATGACCAAATTCATGACTAAATATACTTCTAGATGATAAAATTGAGATAACCAACTAGATAATAAGTTAAGTATGACTAAATTGGCTGTAGAGATAAGATACTTTAAATTAGCCACTAATGGTCACGTGGCTAAACATATTCATTTATATGTGATTTTTTTAGTCATTAGTTTTTGTTTTTCTACTAACTCTTGAAATTATTTTGTTTTCAAATCACGTTTAGATCATTTATAATTGTCATCTTTGTAGTATATTGCAAAATAATTTCATTCAAACTTAATGATATTCTTCACTTCTTATAACAGTGGAAGTTAAGATCAAGTGAATGTATGTAAGATAGATAGGTTATAATGACATGGGTATAATTGGGTTCAAGAGTTTAGATTTATGAATTGGGATAATCGGTGAGACAAAATGAATAACATGGAGGACTAATGGAAAATGTGGGTGACTTGATACAAAGTAAAGCCTAAAATTTTACATGAGTGGTTATTTATGTATAAGAAGTTACTGCATTTAGACTAAAAATCATAGAATTTCCCATCTTAATATTAATATCCTTGGAAAATGTTCATGAAATTATTTGTGTGATATTTTCACTTTCAACTAGCATAACTTAGTAAATTTCCTTCAGACTGATAGAAAATTCTTTACATACTTACAGATTGAACAAACTTTGTAGAGAAAAATACTGAAGCAAATACTTCAAGAGTAAAAGTTTGATAGTATGATTGGGGATGACATGTATATAGTGAAGAGGGAGCTACTATAAGAATTAAAACACTTGTGAAATAGTAGTCGAAGTGAGGATGAATATATAGGAAATTGGGTTGATAAGAAGAGAGTTCAGTCACCCATATTCAAAAATAAATCTAACTAAACAACCAACCTTAAAAGATATTAACTTGCCTCTTCCTTGTGTTCTTAACATTTAGCCTTTAAAACAATTGAGTAGTCATACAATGAATCTACCTCAATATTTTTACCTTTCACCACTAAGGATTGATAATTATCACCATGAGAGAAAGCGATATAGTGGAAAAAACCTACATTAGAAGAAATGGAGGAAATTTCAAAATGAAGGCTCCCAAATTCTATTTGTTTTAAATAAATTTACCATACAGGAAACAATATCCAAATTATTCTTGAAATAAAATCATGGGAGCTCTAAAACCTATGCATTTCTACCTGGAATAATATCATCCTCTAATCACATAAACCCTAATAGGTATCAACCATTGATCAACAATATGATGATTGCATTTATTATCATAATTAAAACTCACGACATCTTGCTTACCCCTTTTTGGCTATTGAACTTATTAACAACATTGATAATAGTCAAGGTGGTGCCTAAGCCACATCACTTACACCATTAGCCAAGGATTCTCGAGTGTCAAGGTAAGTCCTAATTTTAACATAGTAGTAATCACCATATTATTCCCACAAATGACACATCATCCGACTCATCTTGAGATCACATAATGAATCATTTCTAATATCATGTTTTTGACGTCATTCAGAGTGTCAGTTTAACGTGCATGTAGAGAATTAAATGATGGCCATCAACTTGTATATTTATATGCCTTGAATAACTCAAAATAAATCATACATTGTTACAAAGATGTTGCATGAACAAGAAGTTGTATGTGGTATCCTCCCTCCTTTAGTGATGGGATAGACTAAAGTAAAAAATAAAATAAGATATTGGTCAAATTTACAAGCATGAAAAACAATGATAGAAGGTGCTTCTATAGCTTAACACTGAAGCCAATATTAATGAAAACTGGTATTAATAACTGGTGACTCCACGGGGAAATATAGGTGACTGTATTACACTCGGGATATCTTGTTTTATAGGAAAGAGAAAAAAGATACAAGACAAACCCAAAATATTCTCACAGGAATAATCACTCACCTTTGCATTTGAAATCATCATAAAATAAATGCATTTTAGGAACAACTTTTCCCAAAAAAAAAATAGAAGTGATCAGGATTTCATCTTGTTGAAATAAATAGGTCAACGTAATGTTTAAAAGTCATTATCAACAATTAACACCTAGTTGTAGTAAGGACCAACCTTATCCTTCGTGTGAATTTGTATCCATGCTAGCTTTACTTTGTTCTTTATATATGCTTTAAAGAAAAATATAGATATAGCCTTTCAAATATAACTCAAAAAGAATTGTAAAAATAGAAAAAATCAAATAACAAACAACAAACAATAAATAGGAAATTAAGAAATAAAATAAAACAAACAAAGAAAAGTAGAGGAATGATCAAAACTGGACTGATCCTAAAGAAGGATTAGTGTAGTTCTTTATGTGTTCTCCAATAATGGGTTATGATAGAAGCATATCATCACCATTATTTAGGAGACATGAGTTACTCCCTATTAGATAAATTATTTTATAAGGATTAATCCCCAATTTTTGTAACTTTGTGTGTTTTCATTTGTCTACATGTGCAAAGTCCCACAACAATACTTCTTGGCCTACTTCAAATGTAATAGCTTTAGCCTCTTTATCAAAATATTTCTTGACAGTACTTTTCCTCTTTTCAATTTTATTTAAAGTTGAAGTTCTCTATTTTTCTAAGGCTAATTAAGTATGGTATATATTCATCAATCCATTTCCTAAAATTATTCAATTTGAAATGCCAAGCTAAAGGAATCTAGTTGTATTTCTATGGGCATGATGGATTCTTGACCGTACACTAACTGAAAGGGAGTTATAAAATTACTAAATTTAGTTGTGGTTCAGTCTATCCATAAGGCATATGGCAACAAAGTGTGTCATTGTTTGGGCTTGTAGTCTGTGATTTTCTTTAGAATTTTGATCAATTGTTTATTTTTGGATTCAACAAGTTTATTTCCTTTTGGATAGTATGATGAAAAGTAGGAATTATTAATACCAAATTTGTTGTAGAAGAGAGAAAATTTGTTTGAAACAAATGAAGGTCTATTATTTGAGACATTGTGGACTAGGTTTCCAAATCTAGGAAGAAAAATTTCCTCAAAAAAGTTAATAACTTGGTCAGTAGTTTCTCTTTTAAGGGGAATTGTTTTAGACCGCTTAGTAAAGTAGTTTTTTGTGGTTAGGATAAAAATGTGTCTAGTTGATGATGGTGGATTGATGAGTCTAATGAAATCTAATCCCCATTTGAAAAAAGGATGCTTGATATGATCAGTTTCAATGTCATGGTTGAATACTACATTCTTCCTGCCGCTCATTAATGCTCATTACAATATCTTAAAAATTTGAAAGTATCATAAAAAATATAAGGCTAATAATAATCAGTCCTTAAAATATTGTAAACGCTATTTTTTTTAGAAAAATGACCATCAACATGGTCAGCATATCAACTTGAACATGTAATGATTTAAGACTTTCATTTGCAGATTTATCATTAACTCATCTCATTAATATATCATCTGGTGATTTTCGAAATAAGATATTTCCTTTGAATACAAACTTAGAAGCATTTAATCCTAATTTTATCCTCTATATATTATCTAATTTTTTATTGAATCTTTGGTGAATTATGTAGTAAATAATATTATGATACCAAGGGGTTCATTAATAACGATTTATCACCTTGAATGTAAAATATTTCCAAAAAAAATTGTTTTGCAATTTTATTTCTTCATTATTTCCCAAACATTGACGCAAGTGCATTATTATGTCTCTCCCTTTGATTTCATGTGTGGTGGTGATAGGTAATTAAGGTTCTTGTATTTTGGTTAATTAATGGGATAAATTTCCAAATAGGAGGTTTTTAGATAACGAAAATTTAACCACTAGCAAAGGGGTCCTGATTTCTATATGTTTACCAAGAATCAAGTGCCTAAATTTTTCTATGGCCTTTATGAAATAGTAAGCATGATTTTCTATAATATAGTATTTCATTGCTATGTCATAAAGAATTCAACTCATAAATTCTACAGGTTGTTCAAGCCCTTTTTGGTTTCTCTATAGTAGAATAACATAAATTATTTTTCTAGTCGCGTTGGTATATATAACAAGATATTTAGTAAATTCTAGGGTGGCCAAAATAGGGGCTAATGAGATGGAATCCTGAATCTGTTGAAATGGATTTCAATAAATGAGTCTCAATGAAATTTTTGGTCACTCTTTATCATGTGATGTATAGGTTTAACTATTCTTGCAAATTTAGGTATGCACCTCTTTACAGAGTTTATTTTTCCCATGAAAAATTGAATATCTTTTTTGGATTTAGGGGAAGTAAGGATTGAATGGCCTTTACTCATTGAGGATCTATGCTAATTCCATAATTAGATTATATGTATAAGAAAATTTCCATATATAACTCCAAAAATATATTTTGAAGGATTGAAAGATATTCCATAATTATGATAGCATATAAATACCTTTCATAAGTGATCAAAATTATCACTTGTTGGAAATAATACTGAGAGGGGGGGCTGAATCAGTATTATTAAAACAATATAACTTTTTCATTTCCATATTAAGATTCATATACGCTACTTTAGTTAAGGCAAACCGCATGTATATGCAACTGTGTGTAATGCAACAAGCGTATATCCAGTAAACTTATGATTCGGTTAGTTGATCCTTAATGAGTGCATCAGAACATTATTAACCATATGAACAGTAAATAGGAGCAGTAAAATAGAATAGATCATCACACACAAGAAGCACACATGAACACCATGATGTAAGGTGGAAACCCAATGTGGGTGAAAACCACCTGTTGCAAGTCGTCTTAATCTTCTTTTTAATAAGAAACTTCTTTTACAATGGTTCTGTAATGGTGTAGTCTTATACCAGTACACAGGCTTCTACCTGCAAAAGGCTACAACCTTCTCTCATTCTCGAGACTCTCCTGGAAGGGAGCTACAACCCCCTTAGCTCTTGTACTAGCCGATCCATTTACTAGTACATCGGTGCCGGCCTATTGAAATGCTCCAACCTTTACTCGTTTTCCAGCTGCTACTGGAAGGGAGCTACCACCCCCTTAGCTCTTGTACTAGCCAATGTACTAGTACCTAGGTGCCGACCTACAGAAGGCTACAACCTTCTCTTTCTTCCTCCAGGTACCACATTTCATAAATTTTCAGACTGGATACTCCTGAAGCACAACACCATAATCTGAAAGGCCACGTTTCATCCAATTTTCATACTGGACCCATCAATATCATTGAAGCACACAATCAATCAACACTAGCATCATCAATCTTTGAATCACCAAATACTGAATCACTGAAACCCAAAATGCAATCACCAGAACACAGAGTAGAACAATGAACTCTGCAACAATATTCAGAACCAACTGTATCATCAAAATCATGCATCAGAGTGCATACGCTACTTGGAAGTGTCGAACCAGCATGTATACACAACTTCACCAAGGTGAACTAGTGTATATGTCATTAATTACTTACTTATAACTTCGCTCCACTTCCTGACTTCAGACATACCCAGAACATTACATATACAAAGATAATATGTATGTTAGCAACTAGATCTAGTTCATCAGATCACATAAAGATAAGTCTAATCCTGATCCATTATATATCTCATCCATCAACACTGAAGCTAAAAATAATCAACCAATCTGAATATGGAGAATACTGACACCAGTAAATAGTCATCAGAACTCATCAACAACCAGAAACACCTGTAAATTCAAACATCATAGCTCATAAGGTATACGCTACTTAGATGCATCTAACCTGCGTATGTACGCTCTTTTATCATAGTCAACCAGCGTATACATCTGTAAATATTCATTCACGATTTGTAGCTATTCCAAACTTGAGTTTTACCCAGATCATAACATTTACATAATATTACATGCGTCAGTATCCAGATCTAGACTAAATAAGATCAAACCATATAGAGATGATTCATTCCAAACCATTAGATCCCGATCTATCCTTAGATCTTGTTCTCCATCAACCGTTGAGATTCCTCCTTAGCTTAGATCAAGCAATGCGTCATGAACCCATAACCTGCATACTAGATCTCATACTTCATCAGATATTCAAGACTTTCTCAATACATTTGCCTAATGATCTTCTTCTCCTTTTATAGTCTTAGGCCTTACTCAATACCATGGTCCAAAACCATTGAGAACCAATACTAGGGACCCAATACCTGGGTTCAACACTTCGAATGCAATACCAAGGACCAAAACCATAGGTCTAAATACCATGGACCCAAAAATAACCTTTCCCACATGTACGTGCTTTTCCGTGCATGAAAGTGCGTGCATACGCATACGCAACTTTTGATCAATAATCCCGCGAGTATACATCCCTTTGTATATAGTTAACCTGCGTGTATACCCTACTTGGTATATAGTGAAACTGCATATATACGCGACTTGTTACATAGTGAAGCTACGTATATACTCTTCTTTCTTCATTCTTTGTAGTCTGATCGTCAACTCTTTGCTACTGACCTGTTGCACTATGATCTGTCATCTGTGTGAGTTGCCATCAAGGACAACACTTGTATCATGATGCCAAAAATCTCCCCCTCTGGACTTGATGGCAAAGCTAACTTGTTGTACTAAGAACTATCATCTGATTCCTTTGAGCTGTCTTGCATCCCATGTATTCTGTCACATCTGATATCTCTTCTGTAGATTCATCTAGTTATATATAAGTGAGTTGTTCTTCTACGAGTGGGCTGCCATCAAGTACAACACATGCATCATAATGCCAACAATCTCCCCCTTTGGACTTGATGGCAACAACACCAAATCACTCTCCCCCTTTGACATCAAGGGCAAAGGGCGGACCAAGATATTCTCTTTCCTTGATAAGCATCCCGTTGTCCATACTCCCCCTGAGTACCTACTGAAATCTCTGAATGAGCTACCCCTTTGTATATGACAAGGTGTACCAATCTGTCCATGCTCCCTCTGAGTACATGCTAAAATCTTTGCTCTGCGGAAGTGTGTTGTTCATGCTCCCCCTTACTGTAAACAAGGTCTGCAAAAAGATGTTCTACAAGAAGAGCATGACTCTATCATAAATGACCTTCCTATCACCAAGGACTCATACATACAGCCATCTCCCAACCCAGTGGGATATACCAATATTGACTCATCCACCCAACCAAGTGGAGATATGCCAGATACCAAATGTTTATACATGACTATTACATCATCCTTCCCATGATAGAGGGGGGTGAAAATTACATCATATGACCAAAAGGGATTCATCAAATGACTACAATAGATAGAGACAAACTATTACATTATGGGTCTTGATATGACCTTTACATGACATTTATAACAGAGACCAAACATCTAAATAAGATCATGATAGTCATCAGCGACTATCATACATAATGTATGATCTGCTCCATAATCATCTGACAATAGCATCTAGAGCAGCAACAAGGTATGTCTGCATCAACTCATCCTTTTGAACATAATTTTGCATATTCACATTATATCATATGTGAAAAACACCATAGCCATCTCATCAACATCAAGATCTGCATGATCCAAGTATCATCACATGGGAAAATTTGCATCAATCAACATATGTAAGTATCAACCAATCATCATATAGGTAAGAACTTATCATCATCATGTCTCCAACAATGCAACTTTGAGTAAACATTCATGTATCCAACATTATGTATCTTGAGCTCAAGGTCATTTGTCAAGACTTCTTGATATCATCAACAGCAACAATCCTCATCCACATGAGCGCCAAGAACTATAGGAATCCTGTATCATAATTGTATTATATGATCTTTATGCATATGACAATAGCAGCATATGAGTGACTCATCATCAACTGTATTCAAGCTTTGTACTTCTCCTTATCCTTATGAAGATCACCATGTAAGCACCATATATGCATCCACAAATCTGATCAGAACACCAACTATGTAAACCCAAGAATCATATGAGATTTTGTCATGGACAACTCATAACCATATCATAGCAAGATGTATCATTTAGCCATATAAGCATCATCACTAAGGACTACTAACCATAATGCCAACAATGTATTATCAAAAGCATATGCTCCCCCTGAACCTGTGCCATCTTGCTTACTGTCAGATCTGATCATGCATATATCAGCAAGAAGTATCATCATCCACAAGTTAAGATCAAATCATTCCTAAACATCTTACAAGTATCAAGACATTTCCACACAACATCAACAGATTGTAACCATTATGAAACAGAGCAAATAATGGACTGAATCATATCAGACCCCTTTTCCTGAGCCTATCCCACTGCTTTTCCTCAAACTAACATATACGCGACTATGCAGTAACCAACTCGCGTATATACGCGACTTCCCTTTATGAAACTTGCGTATGAGATTTAGGACACTGAAGTTTTACACTTTCAGCTCCCTCTGAGTCTGTTATGTCTGTATATTGTGTTGTGCCACATCTTTCTGACTGTACTTCCTTCTTCTTCCATATCTTCAAGTGTGATGATGTTTTCTCCTTTTTATATGGTGCCTGTACTTTGTTCCTGCATTCCTTTGATGTATGTCTAAGCTTGTTATATGCATAACATCTTACATGCTTCATATTCCTTCTATAGCAATCAACAGCTCTGTGACCAAACATATTGCAAACAAAGCAATATCCCTTAAAGTACCTAGAATGTGATGATCTTTCTGAGTGATAGTCTTGAACCATTCTTCTTCTGCATCTGGCTGCAACATGTCCAAGATTATGACATACATAACATTCAACATTATTCATTTGAGGAATTGACTGACTATTATTTCCATAGTTAGGAATAAAAGATTTTCTTTGAAGAATTTCTTTCCTTGGTTGTTGATGGGATTGACCTCTCATCTCCTTGTTGAGAATTTCAGATTTTACATTAGAGTCCCTTGTCTTACTTTGTGAACTAGATTCTCCTTCAATATATTCATGAAAACAAAGACCCGTTTTGATAGCAGGAGACATTTGACTACTAAGAATATCACCCAAGATCTTAGTACTATCTTGAAATCGTAAGAGCTTATCCTTTTCTTCTAAGTTATCTTTAAGAATATTTACCTCAACTTGATGTTGCTCCTCCTTTTCATGATACTGCTTCTTCATGTTTTCTTCAACTTTTCTTCCTTCTTCCAACTGATGTCTTAGATCAAGAACTTCATTTTCTTGTTTTTCAAGAGCTTGGAGTAGTTCTTTATTCTGCCTTTTTGATTCTTCAAGATCTTCCTTTAGCGAGAGGATCGTAGCTTCAAGACTTTCATAGTAACTGGATCTATCTATGAGTTTCTTGATTGTTGTGTCCTTTCATTGACTTCATTTCTAACTGATGTCACTTCATCCTGCAACTTTTGACATTGATCTTCGTTGTCCTTGAATAACTTCCTTACCATGTTTCCTTCCTCTAGTTGAGCTTTTAGTTTCGTAGCTTCTTCTTTGAAGGCACATTCCCTTTTGTTCAATAGATCTTGTTAATCTCTAATTTTGTCTGTAAGCCTTTTAAATTCTACCTCTATTTGATATCTTTCTTGCTCACCCATAAGAGAAAATTTAGTTGTTTCGCTATCACTTTCATCATCTTCAAAAGGATGGATAAATGTATCACCAGAGTATAACAAATTCATACCTGCTAGTTATTTTGCTTGTTCATCTTCATTCTGAAGTGATTTTGAATCTGAAGTGCTTCTTCCAAATATTCCCCAATCGATTCTCCCACTATCATAGCTCTTCTGAGATGTCTTCTTCTTCTTAGGCGCTTTCTTCTTAAGCTTCTTTCCCATTGATCTACAGATCTCCTTCAAGCGATCAAGCTTCTACCAAAGGACCTACTCTGATACCAATTGTTGGAAATAATACTGAGGGGGGGGGGGTGAATCAGTATTATTAAATCAATATAGCTTTTTCATATCCATATTAAGATTCATATACGCTACTTCAGTTAAGGCAAACCGTGTGTATACACAACTGTGTGTAATGCAACAAGCGTATATCCAGTAAACTTATGATTCAGTTAGTTGATCCTTAATGACTGCATCAGAACATTATTAACCATATGAACAGTAAACAAAAGCAGTAAAATAGAATAGATCATCACACACAAGAAGCACACATGAACACCATGATGTAAGGTGGAAACCCAATGTGGGTGAAAACCACCTGCTGCAAGTCGTCTCAATCTTCTTTTTAATAAGAAACTTCTTTTACAATGGTTCTGTACTGGTGCAGTCTTATACCAGTACACAGGCTTCTACCTGCAGAAGGCTACAACCTTCTCTCGTTCTCCAGACTCTCCTGGAAGGGAGCTACAACCCCCTTAGCTCTTGTACTAGCCGATCCATTTACTAGTACGTAGGTGCCAGCCTACTGAAATGCTCCAACCTTTACTTGTTTTCCAGCTGCTACTGGAAGGGAGCTACCACCCCCTTAGCTCTTGTACTGATGATGTACTAGTACGTAGGTGCCGACCTGCAGAAGGCTAAAACCTTCTCTTTCTTCCTCCAGGTACCACTTTTCATAAATTTTTAGACTGGATACTCCTGAAGAACAACACCATAATCTGAAAGGCCATGTTTCATGCAATTTTCATAATGGACCCATCAATATAATTGAAGCACACAATCAATCAACACTAGCATCATCAATCTATAAATCACCCAATACTGAATCACTGAAAGCCAAAATGTAGTCACCAGAACACAGAGTGGAACACTGAACTCTGCAATGATATTCAGAACCAACTGTATCATCAAAAATAATACATCAGAGTGCATACGCTACTTGGAAGTGTCGAACCAGGGTGTATACGCAACTTCACCAAGGAGAACCAGCTTATATGTCATTAATTACTTACTTATAACTTCGTTCCACTTCTTGACTTCAGACATACCTAGATCATTACATATACAAAGCTAATATGTATGTTAGCAACCAGATCAAGTTCATCAGATCACATAAAGATAATTCATTCTGATCCCGATCCATTATAGATCTCATCCATCAATACTGAAGCTAAACATAATCAACCAATCTAAATATGCAGAATGCTGACACTAGTAAACAGTCATCAGAACTCATCAACAACCAGAAACACCTGTAACTTCAAAAATCATAGCTCATATGGTATACACTACTTAGATGTCTCTAACCTGCGTATGTACGCTCTTTTATCATAGTCAACCAGCGTATACATCTATAAATATTCATTCATGATTTGCAGCTATTCCAAACTTGAGTTATACCCAGATCATAACATTTACAAAACATTACATGCATCAGTATACAGATCTAGACTAAACAAGATCAAACTGTATAGAGATGATTCATTCCAAGCCATTAGATCTCGATCTATCCTTAGATCTTGTTCTCCATCAACCGTTGAGTTTCCTCCTTAGCTTAGATCAAGCAATGCATCATGAACCCATAACCTGCATACTGTATCTCATACTTCATCAGATATTCAAGACTTCCTCAATACATTTGCCTAATGATCTTCTTCTCCTTTTATAGTCTTAGGCCTTACTCAATACCATGGTCCAAAACCATTAAGAACCAATACTAGGGACCCAATACCTCGGTTTGATACTTCAGATGCAATACCAAGGACCAAAACCATAGGTCTAAATACCATGGACCCAAAAATAAACTTTCCCACATGTACGCGCTTTTCTGTGCATGAAAGTGCGTGCATACGCATACGCGACTTTTGATCAACAATCCCACGCGTATATGCGCCTTTTTATATAGTTAACCTGCATGTATACCCTACTTGGTATATAGTGAAACTGCGTATATACATGACTTGGTACATAGCGAACTTGCGTATAACTTGCATATGTATGCGACTTGGTATATAGTGAACCTACGTATATACTCTTCTTTCTTCATTCTTTGTAGTTTGATCATCAACTCTTTGCTACTGACCTGCTGCACTATGATCTGTCATCTGTGTGAGTTGCCATCAAGGACAACACTTGTATCATGATGCCAACAATCTCCCCCTTTGGACTTGATGGCAAAGATAACTTGTCGTATTGAGAACTGTCATCTGATTCCTTTGAGTTGTCCTGCATCCCATGTATTCTATCACATCTGATATCTCTTCTGTAGATTCATCTAGTTATATATAAGTGAGTTGTTCTTCTACGAGTGGGTTGCCATCAAGTACAACACATGCATCATAATACCAACATCACTTTGTTGCTTTGAATATACAGTGAAGTCATCCAAATATACTTAAATGATGACTCCAATTAGATCATCAAAGATAATATGCATGGCCCTCCGGAAAGTGACCCCATCATTAATAATCCCAAATGGCATTCAATTAAAGGCATAAGTTCCCAAATTAGGGGTGAAGGTAGTCTTGTCCTTATTAGTTTTCTTGAGGAAAACATGGTTGTAGCCTGAGAATCCATTTAAAAGTGACATCATCCTAGAACTAACTACCTATTGTAGAATCAGTTCCATGTTTGGAGTGGAAAGTTGTCTTTCATAGTGGCTTTATTGAGGGAACAAAATTCTACACACAAGCCAATTTGGCCATTATTTTCCTTACGGGAACCATATTAGCTACCAATCTAAATACTTAATTGGAAAAATGATGCAAGACACAAACATATTATCTAATTTGGCCCTTATTGTTTCCTCCAAGGCAAGGTTTATAGTTCTTTGTTTCTATCTTACAAGAAATAATGGTTTCTTTATAGGGAATGCATGAATTACAATGGTTGGATCAAAACATTTTAGTTTTTTCTAAGAAAATGTAGATACATCTGAAAATTCATGAAAAATGTTTACAAATAATTTTGTTTATTTAGCAGAACATCTTTTTGACATGTACAATACTTTAAGTTCCTTTTCCATATCTATATTAACTTGAACAATTTCATCAATTGTTTTGTTGAATTTCTTATTTAATATTTGAATCATAGCAGCATCACTAAGTGATAAAGTATCCTCTAAAGGAGTGAGGCCCTTGGGGTAATTTTTTGTTCAATATTAATGGCTTGTGAATGTTTTTGAACTTCATTAACAAGGAATTCATGAAGAGTATCAACATCTTCGAAGATTTTCCCAAAATCTTGATTATCAGGTAAGTGAGGCTTATATAAGGATACTACAAGAAAATCTGGTTTTTTGGACATATCAAATATATAAAGTCTTGCAGCATATGTGGCTACTACTTTCAATGGTGTTCATGCTTCGTTTTATGTGAGTAATATTGAAACTATAAAAATTTGCAATAATATCCTAAGGAAAAATAGTATATCATCTCATAAGCCCACTTAAAGGCATCATTTTAATCAAGTTTACTATCAACTTAGAATATCCAAAAATAGTTAGATTTTGGTAGCCAAGCTTAAGAGCATGGTTCAAACCAAGTAGCAGAGCTTCAAATTCTATTGTGTTTTTTGTGCATGAAAATTTAATCTATAAGAAAATGTGTGCATTTTACTAGATGATCTGAAAAATTATTCCCACACCATTTCCTTCTTGTGATGATGCCTGATCAAAAAATATTCTTCAAACTTGATGTGAATCCTCAAGCCAATTAGTGGTTTTGGATTGCTAAGGTTTATGGTGATGAAGTTGAACAGTCAAAGGGAGTCCAAGAGACCTTGGAAGATGAATCCAAGAATCCCTCTAATGTACTATAAATGTATATCATGTGAATAATATATATATTTAATGATTATCTTTCTTATATTTGGTCTTCACCATGGTTATGTTTAACATGGTATCAGAACTCTAGGTTTCTTGAATAATCCTGAGTGTTTTTGTACAACTATCACCTCTCTGAAATTCACTATTCTATTCATGCTCTGCCTTTGAAAGTGAATGCTTATGCCGCTGACCCCTGTTATGTGGGAAATGATCTATTTGTAGTTGTCAGTAAATGACAACCACATTTTTTTTGTTGTGTGTTTCTCAAATATGAGCACATCAAACCTGCAACGTCCCAAATCAGCAGTTGTGTTGGTAGACAACATATTCCTACCTGAAGCCTGTCAAATTCTGCGTACCTGTCTATACTCCATGTTTCTACTCAACATTTCTCTACCTCGACATTATGTTGCGTGCATTCGTTTCTGGATTGTAATGCTGGTTCTCTATCTGTGATTTACTATTCTTACCTGAGCATTTCATCTCTAATTTGTTCATTGTCACTTCCATTATCCTGATCCCTTTCTCAAACATGCGCTCTGTGTATTCTCCCATGCAATAATGTTTGGAGCCCATGTCAGGATGAGAAATTATTTAATCGATTATGTTAAATAATTTCACCCTCTACACAAGTTTATAATATTCTCTAATTTCAAGTGTTGGTTTCCCACTTATAAAAAAAATAATTCTAGTAATGGGAGATCCTACATGCATATGGGCTACTATGTAGTAAAGACTTCTGGGGTTCAAGTCATTGTCCATCAGTTGTGCGTGCATCATTACATGATGGTGGTACTTGTTTGCAGTGATTGGATGGGCCTAGGAGGTTCTAGTGCATGCTCGATCATGTTCTTGATGGTCAAAGATTCAAATTCTAGGCCTCGCTAACATCAAACAATTTGTCATTTCATCTCTTCAAACTTGCCTTGCATTCCCTAGCCATGGCATTTCTGATTGTAAGAAGACAACATTTCTCTTTTCAATTTTTTGAGAATGTCTTCCATTGTATACTCACACCCCCAATCTATAAGCATTGAAAAATTCTTTGGCTCAACCCATCCAATCTCCTGACTAAGTCTAATGTAAGTCGTGTTGATCCGAGAACAAAATTTTATGGTGGGAGGCTTCTCAAATAATTCTTATCACAAAACAAATTTTATTGATAAATTCTCCCACCATGCAACGAATTGTGAAGACCAATTATGGTACCATTCCATGACCACATGTATATGTTATCACTAGCGTCCGTCACCTATTATTTTCTCTCCCCTCTCTCAAGTTCTTCTAGTAACTAAAGAAATTCCTTGGCACCACAGCACTAGTATGTTGCCAAACGTTTCTAGCAAGATATTCTTGATGGTCATCGAATACTGCTAGCATCACATGGAGGCTCAAAAGCCCACATATAGGAAAACGACCATTTCATAGGAAGAAGTCATGACTTGGGATCAAGATTTTGATAAATTTGATAAAGCCACTTTGTTCTATCTATTTCTAGTCTCCAAGCTCTCAGATTATTGAAGATCTCAGTTATTCTTCACGTGGAAGCATTTGAACAGATTTTTCAACACCCTATTTGAGATCGTAAGATTATTTTATCCAAAGTTTAATAGATGGCTATTATCGCCTTTGCAATCTAGTTTTATTCTCATCCATATTCATCCTTGTATTCTGGGAGAGATATATTGGTTCGTGTTCTTAACACATGGGAATGTATGTGTTGTATGTACATTAAACATTGAATGTACATTGAAGTCGACTTGTGACAGGAAATTTTGTGTGAAGAGAATATATGCCTCCTATATGTTATATTATATGATTGGACAACCTGAATCTACAGTAGTTTATGTGTTGGTTATATGTTTCATGTGTTTCAACTCTTTACGTGTGTTTAATGATGATGTGCATTGAAGGTTCTCTTCACATATAGCTTTCAAGGTTATACGTTGAAATCCTATCTTTTGGATTGGTATAGTATTGTTACTGAAATATGTTCATGTTTGAATGATTCGTTGAGTCTTTAAAGTAAGTGTTGGTTATACACGCACCCTGGAATGATGGGTCTCTAGTGTTTAACATGTTTATGGAGATATATTAAAAAATTTCCGCAAGAATTTATATTATTTAGGGTACATTTTTACCTCAACTCATACTAATAGAAGCTTCTAGTGGTGCATTTCTAGGCCCTTATTTCTTCCTGAGACAAATGGATAGAATCACTAAAGTATTAGAGTTATTGAAAACTCTACTACATTCTACTGATCATGATATATTAAATATCAGAAAGAACACTCTCTGTGATATTAAAACCTTTCTGCAGTATACATAAGAGAAGGTAGAATTTTTGGAGCTTGAATCTCAACTTTAGCAAGAAGAATTACAATAGTGGAGTCATCATTCTGAACTTGTTTTTGTTTAGAGCATTGATATAGACTCACATAAGCAACAATTCAATAATTTTGCAGTTGATTGAGACCGAGTTCCCAATGAAGCAGCAGAGGCACGTGGAGATGCAGAAATTCAGCCTGCAATTCCGAAGCCCATCCTCCGATATTGGGAAGAGCTTCTCCATAAAAAGCACATAAATGGTCTTAGATATGACAAGGATGTTTCCTTTCATATTCCAAATTACTCAAAGCTCATCTAGATCCATAGTGCTATATTTTGTTCATGGCATTTCACCTTCAATTGTTCCAAATTCTAGTCCTTTTCCGCAACAGCCATAATAGATTGTTAAATACCAACTTTGTTACAGATTTAGCCATATGAAAGATCATTATTTCAATCTTCATCCATGTGACCACTATCATAAAACCACTCATTCTTCAAATGAATTCTTGATAACAAGCCTCTTACAAGAACAAAGATTCATCTTGGATGGATCCCTTCTTGGAAATGGGCTTCAATAACCAAGAATATATTTTAGTCATATGTCAGAACTTGTTCTATGGTATTGAACAATCTTGCAGTTTATTTTTATCCATATTCTCACCTTATACCTAACATAGGGGGGAAGTTATGGTCATGTACAAGCTTCAAATCCACATCAAGCGAGCTTGAGCCACAACCTAAACCTGCTGCCTAATTTAGAGTTGTAGCTAGAGACAAAGATTCCCTTGATCATGCCTTTGGTTGGTGGTCAACCTTAAACCATCTATGTGGGGCTGAGACCTCCATTTTTAGGTTGAGCTTCTCCCTCTTCAAAGAATTAGGGACACTTCCTCTACCAGAAGACTTCAACTTCTTCTCAGTTTTGGAAGAGTTCGAGGAATTTCATTAAGAATTCAAGAGTTGGCGGTCATCCTTAAACCACTGCAGGTTGTAGGCCTCCATTTTCCAAGTTGAAGGTCTCCCTCTCCAAAGCATTAGGAACACTTCCTCTAGTAGAATATTTCAACTTCTTGATATATTTGGAAGATTTTCGAGAACTTCACTAAGCGTTCCATTATTTGTGGTCATCCTTAAACCACCACCTTATACCAACATTTCAAAGAGCACATTTAGCCTAGTGCTACCATACATGTTTTCACACTTTGTATTACAAATCTCTTCTTGGACTCACACATACCCCTTCGGATTAAGGGTGGGAATGTTGGACACCTAATCCACTAAGGGTTATGGTGAGGAAGTTGAATAGTCAAAGGGAGTTCAAGATACCTTGGAAGATGAATTCAAGAGTCACTCCAATGTATTATAAATGTATATCATGTGAATAATATATGCATTCAATCCTTATCTTTCATATATTCGGTCTTCACAATGGTTGTGTTTAACAAGTGGTATTTCCTCTTCCAACTTCTTCTTGACTAAAAATGGAGAAGATTCTGATATGATTTTCTACATAATTTACTGGGGATTGGTGAAGAGTTTGAACATAAGGCATTATTATTTCTTCCCTATAAATTATAATATTCTTATGTACCTTGGGTATGATGATATGAATATGTCCATTAAGTAATATCCTCTAATTACAGATTGTGAATCTCTTTTTAGGATAATGGAATAGTTGTTGTCACCCACGTTTATAACTTAGATGCTACAAGTGGTCTGTATCTTAGGCTGATAACGCACAACCAAGGTAATGACTTTAATTTCCCCCACAGTTTCTTTCCTTTGTTTATTGAATTCTAACATGTTCCTAGACACTTCATTAGTACAAGACATTCGTAGTTCCTCCATTATGGTCTTCTACATGACATTAGGGCTTGACCACTCATAAATAATACAACAATGACCAATCTTATCCAGGATCTTCATAGATACATAAAAAGGAGGATATTTCATTTGCTTGTAAGTAGTCATACTTCCAACCAAGTCTTTTTTAGAATGGTTAGATTCATCTTCTATCTCAATAATGGTTACAAATGAAGTTTGGCGTTTGGTTTGTTTTTCTAGAAATTTTGTAAGATTTTCAATTAGCTCAGATGTTTTGGATAAGTATAATAATGTAGCATTGTTGGATTGATGGGCACTGACCCAGGTTCAACGTTAGTCACCCAAGCAAATCCCTACACTACTGGTCCTTTTGGAATCAGTCCACAGGGCGTGGACTAAAGTCTCACCCGAAGCAGTATGGGGGGATGCAGGAACCAAGTTTCCACACCTTGAGATGCTTGTCATGTCCGTTTTATACCATAAAACCATTCCTATGCGTAGATTGTTATGAAACTAGCTCAACAAAAGATAGAAAAGATAGATCAACACCTTAGAATTTAGCCTGTTCAAGGGGGCAACCCCCTTTACATTACATAAATGAACAATTCTTGGATGATACAAATGAAATGACCTCCTTTCTATATATAGGAGTCTAAGGGGTTATAACATAATCAGAGCTGACATAACAATAATAATGTAAGGGCACAATAATAACAATAGTGGGCTTCTATGGGGCACAATAGTAACAATATGGGCACTACATGGGTACATCAATATAATAAGTGGTTTATACTAATAACAATAAGGGGTTACACTAGTAGTATAGGGGCCTAACATGCCCCTCTCCTTCAAAAAGTGTTGTCCTCAACGCTTGAGTAGTTCTTGATGCTTCTGTATAAAATTCTTGTCCTCCCATGTGGAATATTCAGCGGGTAAGTTCTTCCACTTGATGAGATACTCTGAAATTGATCGATTTCATAGCTATCGGGTTCTTGTTTGTGACTGCTCTAGGTTCCAATATGATTTTTCTTTCCTCTTCAATTTCTAGCAATATTGCTTGAATTGGGATCTTTTGCAACTTTTGAATAAGTGGCCATACTTCTTCATCCTTCTTCCATTCATCCCTTGCTTCATTTATCCAATCTGGTTGGATAATATAAATAGAACAAAACAATGCTTCCACATCCTCATCCTTGAAGAGTCTTCCCATTCGGTAAGGTCGCCATTTTTTAAGTGAATGTAGTATTGCCAATATTTCCTTATTATAAATAGATTGCTTGAGATGTAGCAGTAAAAATACCCAATCACCTACATAAAAACATTTTTCACTACGATGTTGATCTACCTGTTGTTTCGTTTGATTTTGCACCGAAGTGGCGTTATCCTTTAAAAGTTGGAGAACTTGTTGTTGATGCTCGATGTGATCTTTCTCTGCTTGAACCTTTTTCTTCTTGATATGTCCTTCTATCTTTTGAGGAGTGGTAATTTCTTCTAGTCCTTTACAAGATATGGTCGGATTCATTTCTTGATGCTCGATGTGATCTTTCACTTCTTGAACATTTTTCTTCTTGATGTGTCCTTCTATCTTGATAGTTTGAGGAGTGGTAATTTCGTCCATTGAATTACAAGATATGGTTGGATTCATTTCTTCTTTCTCGATGTGATCTTTCACTTCTTGCACCTTTTTCTTCTTGATATGTCCTTCTATCTTGAGAGTTTGAGGAGTGGTAATTCTTGCAAATGCTTTACAAGATATGGTCTGATTCATTTCTTCTTTCTCTGGGGTGGTGTCCTGGCGTATATCCTCTTCTTTTGATGTTTCTTGATCCTTTTCTTCCTCCTCTTCATATTCTATGTAAAATAATTTCTTCTCAGCACACCTATGACCTTTAGTGCATTTGCTATCACAATTGTAACAAAGCCCTTTTTCTCTTTTTTCTTCCAATTGTTGCGGTGTAACCCTTGTAGGTTGTGGAAGGATGGGAGAAACAACACTTCCATCTTTATAGTTGTGAGGGGTATGCTTCCTGGTTTCCATAATTTTTCTTTCCATTATGTCACAAATCCCTTTTACTCTTTACAATTGTTGTGGTGTTGCTCTAAAGAAGGTGTTGCTCTTTGTATCCTCATAATGTGCTATCATTTCCTCCGTGAAATTTGACCATGTAACAAGTTTTTTATGAGAACAAAGCCCTTCATACCATAAAAATTGATCTGGTTCTAAATATGAAGATGCAACACATATCTTTTGTAACAGTTGTACACCATGTAGATCAAAATATTGCTCCATCTGAAGTATCCAATTTACCGGATCCTTGCCATCAAACTTCCTCATCTTGCTTTTTCATGATTTTAGGAGCTCGACCTTGAAATGACTGTAACTTTGTACTTTCAGATCTTTAAGTTCTGAAATTGTGAACTATAGTAGCCCTCTGTGTCCTCTTTCCAATGCCACTAGTTTGATCCAAATTGGATTCTCTAAGAAAGCGTTATGCACAATCTCCCAAGATTACCTGATTATAGACCTTTCCAGAAGAGCGAAATTGTATGAAGTGCCACGTGTCACTGTTTCAACCTCTGGATCTGAAAAATGCATACAAGAAACTACACTCTGTCCTCTTTCTGTACCTTCTTACGAAATTTCAATCCGATCCCCAGAGAGAATGTTATGACGATTTTCCCCAGGTCACATGTTTTGAATGTAAATCAGGAGTCTGCAAAAAGACAAACATCCTCAGATCATATCTCCGCAAATATCACGTGAAAAGCTCTAAAATTCGGACCCAAGGTTTAGCGCGATTTCTTATCAAATGGGTTTTTTTGTGACTTCTGAAACGTCACAGAAAAAAGTTATAGCGAAAGTGCCACGATGACCTGTTTGGAGCAGCGAAACCCTAGAATCCAAAGCTCTGATACCAAATGTTATGAAACCAGCTCAAGAAAAGATAGATCAACGCCTTAGAATTCAGCCTCTTCGAGGGGGCAACCTCATTTACATTACATAAATGAACAATTCTTGGATGATAAAAATGAAAAGACCTCCTTTCTATATATAGGAGTCTAAGGGGTTATAACATAATTAGAGCGGAAATAACAATAATAATGTAAGGGCACAATAATAACAATAGTGGGCTTCTATGGGGCACAATAGTAACAATATGGGCACTACATGGGTACATCAATATAATAAGTGGGTTATACTAATAACAATAAGGGGTTACGCTAGTAGTATAGGGGCCTAACATAGATTGATAAGCCTTTAGGGCTTATCGATGTACTTTCTCTTTCGTCTCTTAAAACCCTTGCGAAGGTATATGACTATCCTTCGCGTAACCCTACCCAGTGGCTCAGGTACTTACACACCTTTGCTACTGTGTTATTGTATAATTTCCTAAATTATATTAAGTGTTTGCCAAATTTACCATGCAGCTAAGATTATCTTCACGTAGACATATATCATTATTGGCAATCATATAACACATAGAAACATTTACGTTCACGCATCAAATTATCATTATAACATAAAGCCTGAACTTAACATAACATAATCACATGTGATCCACAGAGGAAAAATACATAGTAATTTCAGAATACTTTTCTTTATTGATGATTCAGATTCTCAGTACCGACTCTATCTGCCCTGTGCACACAACTGCAGGGGTACGTGCACTCAGCTGCAGACTTCTACCCTAGGCCTTTGCTCACTCAGTTGCAGAGCCTCTTCCTATGCTAAGACTATCACTCTTAGCTCTTTACAGAGTCATCAAGTACTTCTACTTCACTCCCTTCTTTCTTGGACTCCTCTAAAACCTCCTTTTTATACAATCCCATGGTCTGCAGACCAAGGGCGAATCTCTAAAACCGACACAACCTATCTAGAGTAAGGGTAGAAAACCCTTTTGACTCTTGATATCTTCATGCTCCGCAACCACAAAATGCAAAGAATTTACATTTCTTTATACAAACTTGAGGCCTTCTGTCCCAAAACTTGGGTTTTTAACCACAAAATTGACCCCTAGGGGACCCGTTCCCAACATGCCCCCAACAAAAACATGGTGACTCTCCCTCGACGCACTCTATTAGCATGGAGATCTTGTTGCAAAGACCTCCCAGCGTGACTTGGACAACTGCTACCTCGACACTGCACTGTGTTGCTGTGTGCTTCATCTCCTCAACCAACTGCTCTGTCACTGGCCCCAGCAATGGAACCATTTATTGGCTTGATGGGACCTGCCCTAGATTTAGCATTAGTTAGCCAAGAAAATCCCTACACTACTAGCCCTTTTGGCATCAGTCTGTGAAGCGCAAACCGAAGTCTCACCTGAAGTAGTATGGGGGGATGAAGGAACTAAGTTTCTGCACCCTGAGATGGTCGTGATGTCGGTTTTATACTGTAAAACCCTTCCTTCACGATGATCGATAAATCCTTAGGACTTATCGATGTACTTTATCTTCTGTCTCTTAGAACCCTCGTGAAGGTATACGACTGTCCTTCGTGTAACCCTACCCAGTGGCTCAGGTACTTACACGCCTTTGCTACTGTGTTATTGTATAATTTCCTGAATTATCTTAAGTGTTCGCCAAATTTACCATGCAGTTAACATTATCTTCGTGTAGACATATATCATTATTGGCACTCATATAATAGATAGAAACATTTACATTGGTGCATTAAATTAGCATTATAACATAAACCCAAAACTTAACATAGCATAATCACATGTGGTCAACAGAGGAAAAATATGTAGTAATTTCAGAATATTTCTCTTTATTTATGGTTCAGATTCTCAATACAGACTCTATATGCCCTGCGCACACTGTTGCGGGGGTCCATGCACTCAGGTTTGGACTTCTACCATAGGCCTCTGCGCACTCAGCTGCAGAGCCTCTTCCTATCCTAAGATTCTAACTCTTAGCTCTTTATAGACTCATCAAGTACTTCTACTTCACTCCTCTCTTTCTTGGACTCCTCTAAGGCCTCCTTTTTATACAATCCCATGGTCCGCAGACCAAGGGCAGATCTCTAAAACCGACATGACCTATCTAGACTAAGGGCGGAAAACCCTTTTTGACTCTTGATATCTTTGTGCTCCACAACCACAAAATGCCAAGACTTTACATTTTATTATACAAACTTCGGGCCTTCTACCTCAAAACTTGGGTTTTTAACCCCAAAATTGGCCCCCAAGGGACTCATTCCAACAAGCATTATCTTTAATTCAACCCAACTCCTCCATTATGTTATACTTTTCAGTAACTATAGAAGGAGTTTGAGTATATTAAACACTAGGATTAGGAATAGCTCCATATTTACTTCAGTTTTTATGTGCAGATTGTTTTGGGGAAGAATTAGTAATATCATGAACATAAGTATTATTTTGGAGTTTTCGGTTATAATTTTCACGAGTATACGCAATGTGGACATATTTTCCAAACTAATCTAGACTATTTATAGGAGTACTAATTTATTTCCAAAAATCCTTTCTTTACTTGCTTTCATGACTTCAAAATTTTTCTCATCATAATGATCTTTGCAAAAATTACACCATGGGTGGTTTAAAAGGACAGGACTAGACGAGAATTTCATGGGTGTAGGTTGGGATGTTGAAGGAAGACTTCAATTAACTGTCAATGAAGATACTTTCCTCTCAAAAGATGTCATTCTGTTGTTCATGCCTTGCATGAGTTGCAAGACAACATTTCCCTACTTTTGTTGGATCCACTTAAGGGAATTCAAGTTCTTAAATTTTGGTCTTCAAACTCCAGACAAAATTTAAGTGCTAAGGAAATATTATTAATAACCTTTTCTTCAATCCTATTCCAATATGCAAGAAGTATGGTATTATAATAGTGAATTAAGGAAACTTGACTAGAGGGTCTAATGACATCACGAATTCAATTATACAACTTTGTGAATCTTAAATTAAAATATACGATTGATTCACCAGGTTGATATACTATATTCTTATATTCTTTCAACTAAACAGTAGGGATTTTCTACTACCCATATGTAGATTTAAATGAATAACATAGTTCAATCAAAGTAGTAAAATACTTAAGAGGCAGGTCAAAGAAATCAGATGCCATTTTCCCTTCCAAGTAAATTATGAATAGTCACATGAATGTTAGAAAATTATATATTACAGAGCAATGGAACACATAGAATATTGCATAAATATAAACACAGAAAACACATAAAACCAGAGAGACACAGATATACGTGGTTCACCCAGTTTGGGCTACATCCACCCTAAACAGCTAGTCCATCCTTTCTATTATCTAGCAAAATGAAGAGACACAACCTACAACAGATCTGCTGTAATATCCTTTGTTTTCTCTCACAGTATCACCTCTCTATTTCTTGCTCGGAGAATACACATCTATATCACAAACTCAATACAATGCCCTCATACAAAGAGAGGGGTTGCCTTCTAGGGAAAAAAACCCTAAACTAAACATAAGTTCTACTGTCAAATCATTTGCCTAATGAACGGCCCAGATTGACTAGAAATTACTATACATTTACAAGGAAATTTTACATCTGTTTTTAGCTTTGGGGGTGCTGCCCCCGAAACCCCCGTCGAGGAACCGCTGGCCCCTGGACCCCCTAGCCATGGGGGATGGGCCCCCCCGAACCCCCACAGGAGGGACAAGTCCCCCCGCATGGAGGGGTGTACAAACTCCCACTTGGAGAATTATTGTAGCAACTCCACCACTGCTTCATTTTATAGATAATGACTCCTCTTTGGACCTGGTTGTTTCTCATCTTCATCGTCATCCTTGAAGACAAATTGAAACTGAGCAGATTCTCAGTTTCTCCCTGGTTACAAATTTTGTTAACATATCTGCAGGATTCTGACTAGTGTGTATCTTTTCCAGCTTCAACTGTCCATCTTCCAACACTGACCATATGAAATGGTACTTGAGCTATATGTGTTTAGTCCTGGAATGAAATGTTGAGTTCTTTACAAGATGAATGAAACTTTGGCTATCACTATATAACGTGCTCATATCATGCTCCTTACCCAATTCACCCATAAACCTTTGTAACCAAATCATTTCTTTACTAGCCTCTGTAGCAGCAACATACTCTGCTTTTGTTGTTGAAAGTGCAATAACACTTTGGATTTTTGAAACCCAACTGACAGTTGTTCCACCTACAATAAATACATATCCTGTAGTGCTCCTCTTGTTATCTCTGTCACCTTCCATATCTGCATCAACATATCCCTGTAGAGAAATGTTTGAACCACCAAATCATAATGCTTGATTTGCGGTACCTTTCAAATATCTCAGAATCCATTTCACTGCCATCCAATGTTCCTTTCCTGGATTGTTCATGTACTTGCTTACAACTCCCACTACATGTGCAATATCAGGCCTTGTGCAGACCATTGCATACATTAAGCTTCCAACTGCTGATGCATATGGAACTTTAGACATATAATCCATGTCTTCTTGGGTCTTTGGGCACATTTCCTTACTATGTTTGAAATAGCTAGCAAAAGGTGTACTAAGTGGTTTTGCATTGTGCATATTAAATCTTTTCAACACCTTTTGTATGTACTCATTCTGAGACAATGTTAATTTGCGATTTTTCCTATCTCTAGTTATTCTCATACCAAGGATTTGTTTTGCAGCTCCCAAATCCTTCATTGCAAATGAATTTTCCAATTTTCTTTTGAGCACATTTATTTCTTGCATGTTAGACCTTGCAACAAGCATGCCATCTATATACAATAACAATATAATATAGCTGCCATCATTTTTCTTTTTTAGATAAACACAATGATCAGAGTGACATCTAGTATAACCTTGTTCAGAGATAAACTTGTCAAATTTAGATACCACTGCCTTGGAGCCTGTTTTAAGCCATACAAGCTCTTCTTCAACCTGCAAACTAGTTTCTCCTTCCCTTTCACCTCATATCCTTGTGGCTGTTGCATATATATCTCTTCCTCCAAATCCCCATGGAGAAAGGATGTCTTTACATCTAAATGCTCAAGATGCAAATCTTCAACTGCTACTAGACTTAAAATAGTTCTGATTGAAGTCATTTTAGCAATAGGAGAAAATATTTCATCAAAATCAATACCTTTCTTCTGTGCAAACCCCTTCACCACAAGACTAGCTTTGTACCTCTATTTTCCTCCATCTTCTTCCTTCAGCCTGTAAACCCATTTATTCTGCAATGTAGTTTTACCTGCAGGCAACCTGACTAAGTCCCAAGTCTGCTTATGCATTAAGGAGCCCATCTCTTCTTCCATGGCTGGCTCCCACTTCTTCCTACTTTAAATCTACATTGCTTCTTCATAGCATTCGGGTTCACCAGAATCAGTCAACAATAAATAATATAATGAAGGAGAGTATCGTTCATGGGGTATACTTATCCTGGTAGATCTTCTAACACTACTTTCAGATGTTTGGGGTGCCTATTGCTTTTGTGGTGGCTGTTGTTGTTGTGATTGTTGATTATTGTTATTTTTAGGCACCTTTACTTTTTCAGTGATCCCATCAAGAACTATGTATTCATTGTTTTCTTTTTCTTGTTTCTTTTCCTGCAACTGATTCTTATACAAGACCTTTTCATTGAATATTACATCTCTACTCCTAATGATTTTGTGATTTTCATAATCATATAAGTGATAACCAAAATCATTAACACCATATCCAATAAAGGTACATTTCTTTGATTTTTCCTCAAGATTTGTTCTATTTTCTTTATTAATATGGACAAAGGCCTCACAACCAAAAGGCTTTAAAAAAGAGTAGTTTACCTTTTTACCTGTCCATGCTTCCTCTGGAACACCGCCATCCAAGGAAATTGAAGGCCCTCTGTTTATTAGATAAACAACAATATCTACAGCATCTGCCCAAAATTGTAAAGGCAATCCTGTATGAAATCTCATGCACCTTGCATGCTCCATGATTGTTCTATTCATCCTTTTTGACTTTTCTTGTGGTGTTCTTGGAACTGTCTTCTCTCTACGAATTTCATGCTTTGGATAGTACCTATCAAACTCTTTGCTACAATATTCACCTCCATTGTCTGATCTGAGACACTTCAATTTCTTTCCTGTCTCAATCTCAACCAAAGCTTTCCATTTCTTGAAAGTATCAAATACAATAGATTTATTCTTAATACAATAAATCCAAGTTTTTCTAGTTGCATCATCAATAAAAGTAACATCATAATGAGAGCCACCGAGAGATGATACTTGAGCAAGTCCCCATACATCTGTATGCACAAGCTCTAATTTTTTGCTCTTCTTTTCTTTCCCAACTGTAAGAAATCCGACCCTCTTTTGTTTTCCATAAATGCAATTCTCACAAAAGTCCAAATCAACATTCTTCAAACCTGGAAACAAATTCCTTGAGTGAAGAATCTTCATTCCCTTCTCACTCATGTGTCCAAGCCTCTGATGCCATAATGTTGCATCTGCTCCTTTGGAAGTTAAAGCATTAACAGAGTTAGAAATACCATTGCATAAATACAATGTACCAACCTTTTCGCCTTTTGCTATTACCAGGGCTCCTTTGGTGACCTTCCAAGATTTATCTATGAAAGTTGTCACACAACCTTCACCGCCTAACTGCCTTGTTGAAATCAAATTTTTCTTCAGATCTAGAACATGCCTTACCTCCTTTAGTAGCCATTGGTTTCCATTCTGTTGTTTTACAAGAACCTTACCCATTCCAACAATTTTACAGGGTTTATCATCACCCAAATGGACTTGTCCAAAAATCTCCTTGAACATAGTCATGAAAATATTTCTTATCAGGTGTGGCATGGAATGAGGCCCCTGAATCTACCACCCAGGAATCAGTAATATTTTCGAAAGAAGGAATCAAAGCATCTTGTAACACCTCACCTGTCACATTTGCTTCATGATTTTTTTTCTTGCTCCATGTCTCCTTCTTTTCCCTTCTTAGATCTACAATCTTTCTTTAGGTGTCCTTTCTTTCCACATTTCCAGCACACTATCCCCGATTTGGACTTGGATCTACCTTTCCTTGATTTACTACGATATCCTGAGCTCTTTCCTCTTTCCATTTTTCTTCCCCTAGACTATGCACTCAAAATATTACCCAATGTCGCACCAGAGCTTTTCTGTCACATTTCCTCGCTAAGGATAGCACCGACAACATCATAAAACTTTAAAGTACTAGATCCAGAAACAGAGTTACTAATGGCCATTACTAAACCATTCCAGCTTTCTAGAAATGAGCACAAGAATAGCAGAGCTCTAACTTCATCATCAAAGTTTACCCCTACAGAAATTAACTAACTTATAACAGTATTCAAATCACTTAAATGGTCTGCAATAGATCCACCTTCCGACATCTTCATATTAAATAACTGTTTCATAAGAAATACCTTGTTTGAGGCCGAGGGTTTTTCATATAGTTTCGCCAATGCCTTAATCAAACCCTCTGTCATTGTTTCCTTCAAAATGTTGAAGGCGACCGACACTACGAGGCACAACCGTATTGTTCTGAGGGCCTTTCTATCGAGAAGGTTCCATTCTTCATCTGTCATACTCGTTGGCATCTTTATTTTTTCACCCAATGGTAGATACAAATCTTTCTGATACATATAATCTTCCATTTTCATCTTCACAACGAGAAGTTTTGGCTGTTAAATTTCTTGACCCTAAACTTACCATCTTCCGCTATTTCTCCCACTCGAATGAGGAACCCTTATTTCATGCGAGTTTATCAGCCAAATAAACCTTCGGCTCTGATACCAATTGTTAGAAAATTATATATTACAGAGCAATGGAACACATAGAATATTGCATAAATATACACACAGAAAACACATAAACCCGAGAGACACAAAAATATGTGGTTCACCCAGTTTGGGTTATTTCCACCCCAAATAGCAGTCCTTCTTTTCTATTAACTAGCAAAATGAAGAGACACAACCTACAGCAAATCCGCTATAATATCCTTTGTTTTCTCTCACAGTCTCACCTCTCTATTTCTCGCTTGGAGAATACAAATCTATATCACAGCCTCAATACAATGCCCTCATACAAAGAGAGGGGTTGCCTTCTAGGGAAAAAAACCCTAAACTAAACATAAGTTCTACAGTCAGATCATCTGCCTAATGAATAGCCCATATTGACTAGAAATTACTATACTTTTACAAGGCAATTTTACATCTGTTTTTAGCTTCGGGGGTGATGCCCCCGAAACCCCCACCGGGGGACCGCTGGCCCCTGGAACCCCCAGCCGGGGGGGGTGGGTCCCCCCAAACCCCCATAGGGGGGACAAGTCCCCCCCACACCCCCTCAGGTGGAGGGGTGTACAAACTACCTAGGGCATACATCCAGCTGAAACAAAGACCTCTAAATAATCATGCTCCACACCCAACAATGAAAACATCATTGGTATTGTCTCCTATGTTATTATATTCATTTTAGAATGACTTCAAATTCTCTTCAATAATATAGGAACAATTACGAGAAAACTTTGGTAACTAATATTTAAACTTTGGTAAGGGAGTTGTTACTAGGGCTAAATATAGGGGAGAAGGTACATGCCATGGGGTGGTATTGAAATATTCTTCAAATTAAATTAATAAGTATTCTTTTATAAACTTACAGGGATGGGTAGTTGAAATAATAACTTTATATTAACTATTGTAAATCCTTGCAAGAAGTGGTAAAATGGTCATTCTAATAATGAATGGTGGTATGTAAAATATAGGTATTTGTTGAATGAGCTTGGAACTAGAGTGACAAAGTGATATTTTAATGGTACCTTTAAGTTTTTGGATATCTTTCTTTATGACATTTAACCATTGATAAAGAAAACAAATTTAGTGATTTTCCTCTAAGCCTACGTGATTGATGGCAAGTAACAAATGTTTGATGAGAGGAGGTACAAGATTTGTGAGTAGGAATATGCATTTAATAATAAAAAAATAATTTAATTAGCATGTATCCTTGCTAATCTCTCTTTAAATTTAGCTTCAACAATTTCTATGTCTCTAAATATTACAATCCAAAATCTCAGAAACTCTTCTCTAGTTCTAGTCGTATTTAGCATAACATTAAACAAGTCAATTGAGATTCTATTTTTATTGTTAAATTTAGGGAATAAATTAGGATGAAAGAGAATAGGTAAAGTCATTTTGAAATTTCATTACAAGAAACATCGATAACTCAATCAGCTTGTTCTGATTTAGGTAGTCTATCATAAAGATATTTAGCTAGTAAGATGGAAAAGGAACATAACTAATCTTTGTTAAAGATTTTTCTTGTAGTTTATTTAGCAAGTTTGAGCAAGCATGAAATGATATATTCCTATGAAGTATTTGGTTCAAATGGAACAAATCTATTCATAACCTCCAAGGGAATAAATAAATAAATAACAAGAAAAAGGAAAATGAAAAGAAATTGGGAAATAAAGATTAAAATGAGAGAAAAAGAAAAAAAAAGGAAAAGTGATGTAAGAGAAAACACAAGTGATCACTTTATGGTCCTGAATATGGTTTCCAAATAAATGTTGATGTCTCAAATAGTAATGCTACTCATCCAACTTTTTTCGAATTCTCAGTGGGCTAGAACAAGAATGATGGGAATGTAACTCGAAAGTTATAGCCTTATTTATAAAAATATATACTATAACATATATTTATCTAAAAAAACTTAAAATACATAGAAACTTATTATCACAATAATTAATAGTTATAATCACATTAATTCGACCTTGACAAATATTTACTATTGCATGTACTAAAGATAGAACATTGTCCACAAGAAACATTATGTACAAAACAAAAGAGACTATAATTAAAAATATGAAGAAAATAAATAAAAAGAATAAGACATGATGGAAAAATAAGGAAAAGGTCCTTCATTTAGTGTACTTGAAAAATTGTTCAGATATAATGAGCCCAAACTTAATAGATTATGAATCATTTGTGACATAAAACTTTCTTTACAAATGAAAACATTTATAAACCATATGAGTTAAATGCAAGTAGTAAAGAAAAAAAATAGCCTTGCTCTTGCTATAGTTGGCTCAAATAAGACATTTTTTACATTAATATAGCTACTGCAAAAATGTCAATTATCAGTAATGATAAATATACAGTAGTGATAAATATCTTCAATGAACAAAACAAAAGTATACTTTCATCAACAAGACAAAAGCTTTCAAACCTCCACCCGTTGCTACTTTTTAAAATAAATCATGTAACAAGAGCTTCATGACACTAAAGACATATCGAACAACTCAACACATTATCCTAAAAATGAAGAGACTCCACTCATTCATACCATACTATGTGCAAATATAGCCCCCCTTTTTCCTTCTTTGTGCTTGTATTTGTAGCTAATATCCACTTGAGACAGTTATGAAGTCATTACACACTTCTATTTTTACTCAAATCTACCAATAAAACTGACTTACAGATGAGTAAGAAGGAAAAAGACTAGTGATGGTCTACATAATATGTACAAGTGGTAAACATGACTCAAGAGGGAGTGAGGACCCACTTGTTGGAAATAATACTGAGAGGGGGGGTGAATCAGTATTAGTCAAATCAATAACTTTTTCTTTTCATTCTCTGATTTATATACGCTACTTCAATGAAGGTAACTCGCATGTACATGCAACTGTATTTAAGGCAACTAGTGTATATCCAACAAACTTATGATTCAGTTAATTCATCATGTGTTGATCTTTAATGACTCCATCAGTACTTCATAAACCATATAAATAGTAACCATGTGCGGTGATAATAGAACAAACCATCACACATAAGAAACACACATGAACACCAAGATTTAAGGTGGAAACCCAATGCGGGACAAAAACCACCTATTGTTGTCCTCTTTTAATATAATAAAAACATGTTTACAATCTTGTACTGGTGCAGACTCATACTAGTACATAGGCAACCACTTGCAGAAGGCTACAACCTTCTCTCGTTCTCCAAGTTCTACTGGAAGGGAGCTATAACCCTCCTAGCTCTTGTACTAGCCGATCTATTTACTAGTACGTAGGCATTGATCTACAGAAGGCTCCAACCTTCACTCATTTTCCAGCTACTACTGGAAGGGAGCTCCAACCCCCTAGCTCTTGTACTAGTCGATCCATTTACTATTACATAAGCACCAGCCTACTGGAGGCTCCAAACTTCACTTTTTTTCCAACTACTACTCAAAGGGAGCTCCAACCCCTTGGATCTTGTACTAGCTGATATGTTTACCAGTATGTAGGTGCTAGCCTACAGAAGGCTACAACCTTCTCTCTTCCTCCAAGGATTTCATTTCATAAATTTTCATACTGGATACTCCTGGAACACAACACTACAATCTGAAGGCCTCATCTCATCAAATTTTCATACTGGACCCATCATTAATATTGAAGCTCAGAATCAATCACCACTGCAATACAACCATCAAATGCATCTGCATCAACCAATCACTGAAACTCAGTCATCAATATCTGAATCAATCATTGAAAAACCCAGCATCACTGAAACAAATCACAATCAATCAATCTGAACATTCAGAACACTATCACCAAAATACAGTCACCAGAACACAAAGAAGAACCCAGAACTCTGCATCACCAACTAGAACCAACTGAAACTTCAAACATCATATTTCATAATGTATAACTTACTTCGATGTGTCGAACCAGCGTGTATACACGCTTTTATGAAAGCTAACCAGTGTATAGATCTGCAAATACCATCTTAAAACTTCTAAGATATTCCAGAATTCAGTCATACCCAGATCATAACATTTATAGAATAAAACATGTGTTAGTATTCATATCTAGACTATCCATGATCAAACCACATAATGATAATTTATTTGAGGGCTTATGATCTTGATCCATCATCCATCGTCAACCACATAGGTGCATCCTTAGTTCAGATCAAGCAAAGCATTAGAAAACCATAACCTGCATATTTGATCTAACACTTCATAAGATATTCAATACTTGCACCCTTTTCCCTAATGATCTTTTCCTCCTTATATAGTTAGATCCTTTGTCAATACCTCAGACCAAAACCACTTAGGACCAAATACCTTGGACCAAAATCTTGGACCAAAACCTTGGTTTTCCAACATGTACGCACTTTTCCTCCTGTGGAAGTGTGTGTATGTATACGCTCCTTTTGTTCTGTTAACCTACATGTATACTCTACTTGGACAAAGTGAACCATTGTATAATTCTTAAACTACTCTCTTTCTTCAATCTCTGGAGTGTTAACCTGTTGCACTCTGAACTATCATCTGAGTGAGTTTCCATCAAGGACAACACCTATATCATAATGCCAACAATCTCCCCCTTTGGACTTGATGGCAACAACAACACCAAGACACTCTCCCCCTTTGACATCAAGGGCAAAGGGCAGACCAAAATATTCTCCCCCTTTGATATACATTATGTTGTACATGCTCCCCCTGAGTACATGTTGAATTGTCTGATTAATCTCCCCATTTGTACATGCTGAGATGCACTAAACTGTCCATGCTCTCCCTAAGCACATACATAGTCTGCAAAAAATATTTTCAAAATAATACCATGACTCTATAACTCAACTGAGTATGACCCTCCTATCACCAATGACTTATACATACATCAATCTCCCAACCAAGTGGGGATACACCAATTTTGACTCATCCACCCAACCAAGTGGGGATATACGAAATGTTTATACATGACTGAAAAAGAAATTATTACATCATCCTTCCCATGCATAGTGGGGTTACAAATTAGGCCTTTTCATGACCTTTACATAAAATGATATACATGACATTTATAACAAGGACCAACAATCTAGACAAGACCATGACAGTCATCAGCAACTATCATACACCATATATGTCTACACCATCAGTATCTTTCAGCAACATCAAGATCAACATCATCAAAAGAGTCACCTGAATCACAAAAACTATGTGGATTAACCAATATAAGTATATTCATCTACCAAGATCTTCTAACTTAATGCCAACAATGCATTATTAGAATCATATGCTTCCCCTGAACCTGTGCCAACCATTCACTATCATATCTAATCATTGCAAATATCAATAAGAATCATCAAGGAATCATCATCAATTAGATATACATCAAGTCATCAACAACTAAAGAGCACTTCTACATATTATCAACAGACTATAATCATCATCAATCAGAACAAAACATATTATTGACTGAACCATATCAGACCTCTTTTTCTGAGTCTAACCCACTTCTTTTTCCTCAAACCAACATATACACAATTGTGCAGCTTTGAATTCACGTATATACACAACTTGTCGTTATGAAACCAACTCACAAAAAGATAGAAAAGATAGTTGAACTCCTTAGAATTCAGCCTCTTCGAGGGGGCAACCTCCTTTACATTACAAAAATGAGCAATTCTTGGATGATTCAAATGACAAAACCTCCTTTCTATATATATGAGTCTAAGGGGTCACAATATAACCGAGCCGACCTAACAATAATAATATCAAGGCACAAAAATAACAATAGAGGGATTCTATTGGGCATAGTAATAACAATATGGGGACAATAGGGGCACAACAATATTAACAAGGGATAAAAATACAAAATTAATGGGGGCATCACTAGTATTATAGGGACCTAACATGCCCCTCTCCTTCAAAAAAGTGTTGTCCTCAAAGCTTGAGTAGTTCTGGATGCTTCTGTATAAAATTCTCATCCTCCCATGTGGAATCTTTAGCGGATAAGTTCTTCCACTTGATGAGATACTCCAAAATGGATTGATTTTGTAGCTGTCGAGTTCTTATTTCTATGACTGTTTCTGGTTCCAATATAATTTTTCCTTCCTCATCAAGTTCTGGCAATATTATTTCAGCTGGGAGCTTTTCGCCTATAACCTTCTTTAAACATGAAACATGGATAACTGGGTGCACTTGAGAAGCTGCAGGAAGCTCCAATTTGTATGCCATAGTACCAATATTTGCAACAGCTTGTACAGACCATAATACTTTGGTGATAATTTATTATCCTTCTTAGCTTGCTTGAGGGACATTTGTTTATATGGATGTAGCTGTAGGAACACCCAGTCACCTACATCAAAACTTCTTTCGTTGCGATGTTGATCTGCTTGTTGTTTCATTTTATTCTGCGCCAATATGAGGCTATCCTTTAAGAGTTGGAGAACTTGTTGTTGATGCTCGATGTGATGTTCTGCTGCTTGAACCTTAGAATTTTCTCTTAAATATGATGTGATGGATGGTGGTTGATATCCATAAAGTGCCATAAATGGGGTCATTTTTGTTGCAGTATGGAAAGAATTGTTATACCACCATTTAGCCAGAGGCAACCATTTGACCCATTGTGTCTGTTTATTAGATACAAAGCAAAAAAGATATCCTTCCAAACATTTGTTTACTATCTTAGTTTTCCCATCAGATTGAGGATAATAAGATGAGCTATGAGCTAACTGAGTACCAAGACAAGAAAATAATTCTGTCCAAAAATTTCCAGTAAAAATGGGATCTCTGTCACTTACAATAATCTTTGGATTTCCATGTAGCTTTTGAATTGTTTCCATAAATGCAGTATAAATTGTACTGGCTTTAAATGGATGTGATAATGCACAAAAGTGTGCATACTTGGTAAGTTTTTCAACTACCACCATGATGACACTCTTTCCCTTAGACTTGGGTAAACCTGTGATAAAATCCATTGAAACCTCCTCCCATTGTTGGCTTGGAATGGATAAAGGTTGTAATAGACCTGGTGTCTTAATTGTTTCAGCTTTATTTTGTTGGCAAACCAAACATTCTGCCACAAACTTTTTAATACCTGATTTAAGGCCATCCCAAAAAAATTCCTTCTTAAACGTATGGTAAGTTTTTAAAAATCCTGAGTGCCCTCCTAAGGGAGAAGCGTGCAATTCTAGAAGAATCTTTTGTTTGAGGTGGGAATTCTTAGAGACGCATAAGCAATCTTTGTACCATAACGAATCATTTTCCCAGCTAAATGTATCAGATGCACTAGAATATTGTTGTAACTTTCGAATACGTTCCCACACTTCTTCGTCATTCTTCCATTCCTTCCTTGCTTCGTTTATCCAATCTGGTTGGATAATAGAAATGACACACAACAGTGCTTCCACATCCTCATCCTTTCATGAGAGTGCATCTGCAACAACATTTTGCTTCCCTTTTTTGTAGATGATTTCAAAGTCATAACCCAAGATCTTTGTGACCCATTTTTGTTGTTCTTCAGAGGATAATCTTTGTTCTAAAAAGTATTTAAGGCTATCATGATCCATTTTTACCTTGAAGTGTCTTACCATTAGGTAGGGTCGCCATTTCTTAAGTGCATGTAGTATTGTTAACATTTCCTTCTCATAAATAGCTTTGTGTAAATACTTTCCCTTGATTGTACAACTTTCGAAAGCCATGGGTCTTTCATCTTGCATTAAAACAACACCAATTCCATTTCCTGAAGCATCACATTCCATAATAAATGTTTTTGTGAAGTTTGGTGTAGCTAAGACCGGTGCTTGTCACATTGCCTCTTTAAGATGTTCAAAGGCCTTTGTTGCTTCTGGAGTCCATGAAAATGCATCTTTCTTCAATAATATTGTTAGAGGTGCTGCTATTTTCCCATAATTCTTAACAAACTTACGATAATACCCTGTCAACCTAAGAAATCCTCGCAAATGATTTATGGATGTGGGGATTTTCCATTCCTTAATGGCTTTAATTTTGCTAGGGTCTACCTTAAATCCTTCATGAGATACAATATGACCTAGATATTCCACCTCTTGAACTCCAAAGAAACATTGGATATTTTTGCATATAATGTTTCTCCTCGAATAGTTGTAGTACCCTGTCAACATGTTCAACATGATCCTTCGAAGACTTGTTGTAGATTAGTATATCATCAAAAAATACTAACACAAATTTTCTAAGGAAGGGTTTGAAAATGGAATTCATCAAACCTTGAAATGTAGAAGGTGCATTGGTAAGGCCAAAAGGCATGACCAAAAATTCATAGTGACCCTCATGAGTTCTAAATGTTGTTTTTAGAATGTCTTCAGTATTCATTCTTATTTGATGATATCCTAAACGAAGATCCAACTTGGTGAAGTAAATTGATCCATGCAATTCATCCAATAATTCGTCAATGATAAGAATGGGAAACTTATCTTTAATATTGAGCTTGTCAAGCTCCCTATAATCCAGACACATGTGCCATGATCCATCCTTATTGTGCACCAATACTTCTGGAGTAGAGAAAGAACTTTGGTTAGGTTGAATTATAACAGCCTCTAGCATTTCTACAACCATACGTTCAATTTCACTCTTTTTGGAATAGGGATATTTGTACGGCCTGATGTTTGGAGGAACACTTCCTGGAATCAAATGAATAGCATGATCATGATCACGAATAGGTGGGAGACCTTTGAGAGCCTCAAATACCTTGGAATGATTGTCCAAGATTTTTTGGAGATCTGGAGAAATAGATGATTTCGATGTGGAAACATCTAGTGAACATAATTGTGCAATTACACCTCATTTTTCCTTTTTTAGAAGCTTTTTCATACCATTAGAGCTGATTATCTTTCCCGGTTTCCCTGCAATACCCATTAATTCAACTTCCTTTCCTTCCGCATAAAATTTCATGAAAATTTCTTGAAATTTAAAAGCTATTGTACCCAAGGATTGTAGCCATTGAACTCCTAGTACAACATCAGCACCTCCCATTGGAATGGAAAGCATTGGTCTATTCAATACGACACTTTCTAGAGAAATTTATCATTCCTCCACTTGCAACCATTACTTAACACTCTGGTGCTAGATATAGGAATCGATTCAATTCCTTTGCTATCTTACAGTGAATAAAATTGTGGGTACTTCCTGAATCAATCAACACTATTACCTTCCTCTTCTTGATATGTCCTTCTATCTTGATGGTTTGAGGAGTGGTAATTCTATCCAATGCATTACAAGATATCATCAGGTTCATTTCTTCTTTATCTAGGCTTTTTTCCTGGAGTATATCTTCTTCTTTTGACCTTTCTTGTTCCTTTTCTTCTTCCTTTTCACAATCTATGTAGAATAATTTCTTCTCAGCACACTTATGACCTTTAGTGTATTTGCTATCACAACTATAACAAAATCCTTTTTCTTTTTTCTTCCAATTGTTGTGGTATCAACCTTATTGGTTGTGGAAGGCTAGGGGAAACAACACTTCCATCTTTACAGTTGAGAGTGGTAGGCTTCCTGGTTGCCATAATTTTTCTTTTCATTTTTCTTGCTAACCTGAATGCCTTCTCCAATGAATCAGGTTCCCAAAGGCAAACATCATGTTGGATATTATCCTTTAAAGTTCCTATGAACACATCAATCCTATGCTCCTCTGGAATATTTCTTACCCTTATGTTCAATTTTTGGAACTCCTCAATGTGCTCCATCATTGAACCCTTTTGTTTGAGACTTATCAATTGGCTAAAAAAAGTGTTTCTTTTTGTATCCTCATAATGTGCTGTCATTTCTTTCGTAAAAATTGCCCAAGTGACAATTTGTTTACGAGATCAAAGCCATGATACCATCCAAACTGATTTGGTTCGAAATATAAAGTTGCAATACGTAACTTTTGTGTGTTTTTCACATTATTGAGATCGAAAAATTGCTCCATCTGTAGTATCCATGTTGCGGGATCCTTACCATCAGACTTCCTCATAATGATTTTTGGAATATGGTGGGTCTTTGATCCAACATTAGAGTCTATGAAATCATGATTAACATTTCTTTTGTTCTCATCATGAGTTTCCTTTACTACCCTTTCACCATTAGTGACCATTTCTTGTAGCAACTTATTCAAATTTATCTTCAATTCTTCCATCTTATCATCCATGCCATCCATCTTAGCGTCCATTCCATTCATCTTAGCTTCCATGCCATTCTTTAAACCATCCATCTTAGCTTCTACATCTTTCTTTAAACCATCCATCTTAGCTTCTACATCTTTCTTTAAACCATCCATCTTAGATTCTATTACTTTTTGTGTGAGTGACATTTGTTGCACTTGGTCTCATAATTTTGATATATCATGTTGCGTTTCTTCCTCTTCTTCATGAGTCATGCTAGAGCTTTCAGGTTGCGTACTAGGTGTTTCCATTTTCTTTCCTTGTAGCATTAATTACCGATAATAATACTTTACTATGCCCTGAATTCCTTCAAACTAATTTTTCAAACCAAGCTTATGCAAAATTAAAAAAAAATACACACCTTTTTTCATTTTGTAGGAGCTCAATATTGAATCTGATGTATCTCTGTAATTTCAGATCATCCAGTTCTAAAATTGTGACCTGCAGTAGCCTTCTATGTCCTCTTTCCAATGCCACTAGACTGATCGAATTTAGATTCTCCAAGGCGGAGTTATGCACAATCTCCCAAGATGACCTGATTATAAACCTTTTAAGAAGATCGAACTTGTATGAAGTGCCACGTGTCACTGTTTTGACCTTAGTATATGAAAAATATACACAGGAAAATATAGTAAGTCCTATTTTTGTAACTTCTTACAAAATTTCAATCTAATGTTCAAAACAAAAGTTATGATGATTTTCCAAAGGTCACTTGTTTGGAATGAAATTTGGGAGTATGCAAAAAGGCCAACTTCCTCAGATCATATCTTTGCAAATATAGAGTGAAATGCTCTGAAATTCAGACCCAAGGTTCATAGCGATTTCATCCCAAATGGGTTTTTTTTTAGCATCTGAAATGTCATAGAAAAACCATTATAACACAAATGCCATGATGACCTGTTTGGAGCAGCGAAACCCTAGAATTCAAAGTTCTGATACCAAATTTTATGAAACCAACTCACAAAAAGATAGAAAATATAGTTGAACACCTTAGAATTTAGCCTCTTTGAGGGGGAAACCTCCTTTACATTACACAAATGAGGAATTATTGGATGATTCAAATGACAAAACCTCCTTTCTATATAGGATTCTAAGGGGTCACAATATAACCAAGTCGACCTAACAATAATAATATAAAGGCACAAAAATAACAATAGAGGGATTCTATGGGGCACAGTAATAACAATATTAATAAGGGATACAACTACAAAAGTAATGGGGGCATCACTAGTATTATAGGGACCTAACACTTGTATTATTATTTTTTTATCAAGTAAGAGTAGAACCTTCCATTAATCTAGAAAAAATTACATAATGTACACTTCTTTAACGGAGTCAAGAAAGGTAACACTAGCTCTGTGATAATTCAACGGACAGCTGGGTTTGCTAGACCCTAAACCTAACTTCAACAAGACTACAAAATAACGTATGACAAAAATTCTGCCCAACATAGAGCGCAGACAAACTTCAAGGCATCGCTCAAGGCATCACTCGGGATAGCTGGAAGCCTGCTATCTAAACCCAAAGGAGAGGTTAATAGATGCTAAAGTACTTAACGCTTGTGCATTAAAAACCTTGAAAGCCTTGAATGATGAGGGCCCACATAATCAAAGGCCCACAATATTGTATCATGTGACCCAACCTTAGTAAATGGTTATCTCTCTAACCCGAAGACCATGCAATCCAACCCCTGTAGATCTGAGGATCAAGATCTGATTTCGGGTTGACTCATGGCCCTCACTTTAACATTTGTTGTGGACCCAAGGAGAAATTTAGCCACCGCTCTAAACTTTTTTAGGTCCATTTGAAATCTTAACAGTTGAGCAGTTTATCCGCCTAAAATCCTTAGGATGGAGGCTTTCCAACGGGATCTCGATAACATGCCCACTCATTAACTTTACTTAAGGACCCAAAGAGTTAATAAGCCACTTACTATAATTTTTCGGGACCGATTTCCAAAATAAGTTCCGTGCAATTTTCCTCTCAAAATCCCTAGGATGAAGGAGTTTCAAGGATATCTCGCCTACTTTCCCACTCATTATCATTTCTTATGGACCCGAAAAGTAGATAGGCCACATCTCTATAATTTTTTGGGTCCATTTGAAAAATTAATCTACGAGTATTATCCCACCCGAAATCCATAGGATAATGGAGTTTAGGGCAATCTTTGGTTAGATGCCTGCCAAAATGCCCCCTGTTTATCACTTGTTTCTTCCCTGTGATTGGTCCATCTTTGAATGTTTCCATTAGTCTTCTCTCTGCTTATTTCTCATACTTTGAAAGTTCTCCCTGTCTTTGGTAGCCTTTTTGTGACAGTCCCCGCGCAATTTAGGCATATCTTCTATTGCTTTTTGAACAAAGTAATCCTTCATTCGCCAAACGATCCGCTAACCTGTTAGCTCTTCTGTGCACATGAACAAAGTTGAGTGTTCTTAGTGCTCTCAGGTGGGATTGTATGCATTGATAGACCTGTAATAACCACCAGTGTTTCGACACTCTTTATGGAGCTGTTCCATTGCATATCTTCTTAACCGAATTAATAACATTTTAGAGTCAGCTTCAATGATGGAATTATGTAAATTTAATTCAATCAAGATTTCTAGGCATTGTTCTAATGCCATGAGTCCTACCATATTATTAGTGGCATTCCCCAAATGACTATGGAAGATGACTTTTATGTATCCCTACTCATCTCTTATGACTCCACCATAACCAGCCATCCCAGGGTTTCCTTTAGAGGCTCCATATATATTAAATTTCAAAAAACCATGAGGAGGAGGTTGCCAGAAGTGGTTATCCATTGTTTTCTGACATACAATCTTACTTATGCCCTGGGGGAAAGGCCACTGGAGACCAAAATACAATAGTATTTGTGCATCCTGGTCTTGAGGTGGGTTCTCGGGGGGTTTCTTTAAAGGGTTCCTTTAATCTCTTTGAGCTGTCTAATGATCTGAGCTATGATGCTCTAGGATGAGCCAATTCTATTCTTGAAGATCCTATTGTTGCATTCTTTCTAGGCATCCCAGATAAGAAAGCATGGAACCATAGTCCAAGCTTTGTTAATTATTTCATTTTCTGATAAGTTTGTCCTCCAATTCTTCAGAGTGCCCGTTATGCTGAAATTGTCCCTATCCATTTGTCTAAAGATTGAATCCACCCAATTCCACAAGGTAGAGGTGAGTGGGTAGAGGTTGAGTAGGTGTTCCAATGTTTCTTCTTGTAATTCACATAACTTGCATCTAGATGGACCGGCTACACCTCTTCTCCAAAGGTTTTCCCAAGTTGGAATTTTTTTATGTTGTGCCAACCACATGAACAGTTTGATTTTCATCCCGTGCAGGTTTTGCCATAGTTCCTTCCATACCTTATCAGGGTTTGGAGAATCAAGCCCTAGGGCCATTCTCTTGGCTTCTTTGAGGTTGAAGTTGCCTTCATTGTTTCTTCCCCATCTCAGTTGGTCAGACGATGTTGATATCAAAATATTTCTCTGGTCCAAGATCACTGCAAGAGCTTCTGCTTGGGCCTTCAAAGGGGTCTCTTCATTATATACCAGGTCCTTCCATATTCTCCATTTTCCCTCATTCCTTGCCTGATCCCAGAAGTCACTTACCCTGAGTAAAACTTTACTTTCAATTTCATTCTTGAGATTGGCTAGTTCTTCTCTTAATAGGTTAGGTTCCTGCTGCTAGTTGTCCTCCAAAAACCAAGCTAGGTTTCCATCTCTGATCTCCCAGAAACTATGCTTCTGTATAATGGCTCTATTCTCCCATGCATTATTCCAAATGTGGGAGCACTTGATGAGGCCAGACATTCGAATGTGATCCCTTTCTTGCCAATTATTTTCATACTTCTATTTCCAGACCTTGGCCCAAGGGGTTACTGATTCCTTTAGCCATCTCCACCATAGTTTTTCTCCCAAAACATTGCTTAGGGTTGCAGGGTCATGAAGACCCAAACCTACATGGGTCTTAGATTTACAGAGCTTATTCCATGCTACAAAATCCCACTTCTTTTTCTCTTCCCCTTTGCCGCAAAGAAAGTCTCTTCAGATATTCCTGATGTGTTGCAAAACTCCTTTAGGAGCAGGAAGAGCTGAAAACATGAACATGGGAGCAGTTTGTAGGACAACTTTTGTTAGCACTAGCCTACCTGCTAAATTCAAAGACCTGCTTGTCTATTTCTTGACTTTTTCTTGGAGTTTATTAGTTACTGGCTCCCAAATTTCCTTTCTCAAAGGTTTTTCCATTAGGGGTATTCTCAGATATTTGGAGGGTACCTATTCTCTTTGAAATCCAAGAATTCTGGTGAGGTTTCTTTGAATGGCGATGTTAGTATTAAAAAATAAAAATTTTGATTTGGTAAGGCTTACCTATGTACTAGCAGCCATAGCAAAGTCATTCAAGATTTATTTGAAAGCTCTAGCTTCCTTGACCGTGGGTGTACCTTGCACCATAGTTTCATCCACAAATTGTTGATGAGTCAAAGGATCCCCATTTAGGGTGAGTTTGAGACCCTGGACCTTTCCTTCTACATTGGCTGATTTGGTCGCCTTGCCTAAACCTTCCATCATGAGAATAAAGAGCAAGGGGGAGAGCGGATCTCCTTGTCTGAGGCCGCTTGAAGGCCTAAAGGTTCTATATGGTGAGCCATTAAGCAGAATTGAAAAACTAGTTGTGGTTACAAGGGCCATTACCCATCTTATTCAGTTGTGGTCAAAGCCATATGCTTTTAGTACTTCCCTGATATATGAATAGCTTATCTTATCATAAGCTTTCGCTAGGTCAAGTTGTATGATCATACCTGCTTTCTTATTGCTCTTGAGAGAATGTACAACCTCATGAGCTTGAATGATATTATTTAGAATTTGCCTTCCCTCCACATATCCAGTTTTATCCTCAGACACAAGAGTTGGAAGAAGGGGCTTGAGTCTATTTGCAATTACTTTGGAAATAATTTTGTACACAACATTGCATAAATCTATGGGTCTCAATCTATCTAGTGTCATACCTTTCTATTGCTTTGGTATCAAAGTTATGAAAGTGGCATTAAGCACCCTCAAAACAGTTTTGGATTTCATCGAGTCCTCCACCACATCAAGGATATCTTGTTTGACTATTTCCTAGCAAGCTCTGAAGAAGTCTACATTGAACCCATCCAGTCCTGGAGATTTCCCATTTTGCATCTCTTTTATGACTTCGCTGACCTCCTCTTCTGTCACTGGCTTGTTAAGATTACAATTGTCTTCTCTAGTTACAAGCTTTGGATTATACTTTGTGAAGTTGTTGATAAATTGTGATCTATCTATGAGAGGCTCCTCTGCTATGCTTTGGAAATGTTGTACCAAAGCAGATTCCATTTCTTTGTGGGTGCTAAGTTGTTTCCCTTGAGTATCTCTGAGTTTTGAAATCCTGTTATGAGACCTGTGACCCATGGTTGACTTGTGAAAATCTTTGTATTTCTTTCCCATTCTTTAATCCATTGCACTCTCGATTTCTATCTCCAGAAGATCTCCTCTTGTTGGCATCTGTCTTCCCATTCCTCTTGAAGAGATTCATATTGTATTTTCCTTTCCTCGGTAAAGCCATCTATGATGAGGATTTGATTTATTCCTTGTAGTTTCTATTCAACTTATTTTTTGGCTTTGAAAATATTTCCAAACTTATTTATGTTCCAATGCTTAAGCTTGAGTTTGATGTATTTCAGCCTTTGTTGCATTAGGCACATATTAGTTCCCTAAACGTGCATATCTTCCGCCCACCATTTTCCAATATTGCTTATGAAGTCAGGGTGGGTGAGCCAAACATTTTCAAACCTAAAAGGTCTATTCCTCAACGTGCCTATAAAAGAAGCTTCAAGTTGGATAGGCCAGTGATCCAAACCTCCAAAAGGGAGGATTAAAGCAGACATATCAAGGCCAATGAGAATGAGGTCCTAAGTGATTATGAATCTATCCATTTTAGAGGCAACTTAAGAGGCCCCTCCTCACCTATTATTCCAAGTGAAGGTGTAATTCTTTATCTCTGTGTCCACTAGCCTCATGTCATTTAGGAAGTTATGAAAGGAAATGGAGTCTCTACTTAGAGTTCTGATCCCACATTTTTTTCTGTAAGATATATAATCATATTAAAGTCCCCTCCTAGAATCCATGGCATATCAGGATGTCTTTCTCTTAGCTCCTCTAGTGAGATAAGAAGCCTGAGTTTATCTTCAATTTTTTGAGAACCATACACATTTGTGATCAAACAGACTTCTTTATCACCCAAAGGTTTGATCACCATCGAAAGGTAGTTCCTAGATGCTTCAACATCTAGGATTCCAAATTTCTAGGGGTTCCAAAGTGTAGGAATCCCTCCTGCTGTGTTGTCTACTTTAACTTCTAGATATTCATACTTGATGAGCCATTTGCTATGAATCTCTCTTATTTTATCTATTGAACATTTTGTTTCCTGGATAAACATCATATCTGGTTTCTCTTCTTTTATTCTATTGCTAAGGTTTCAGTGTTTCCTTTTACTTCCTAGACCCCTAATATTCCACGTTGTGAGATTCATTAAGAAAGGTTTGTAAATGAGTAACTAGTAAGGTCTTTCAACTTACCTGAGTTGATCATAAGTTTTCCACACTCTATCAGGTAGCTGACTCTGTCTTTTCCTTCCTCTATTCATGCCTGGGTTTTTAGGAGAGTGTCTCGATGTTACCTCCATCATTTTTACCCCTCTGTTTTCTTGGCTATCATAGTTTCTTTTGACTCCAGAACCCTTTGATTGAGATCTCCAAAGGAAGAGTTGTTGCACTCTATCAAACTTCTCTTGTGGTAGAGAGTCAACCCCTTTAGTTGTTCCCTACTCCAGGAACTTTTCTAGATCAAGATTCTCTTTCAAGAATTTCCTACAGATCATGTGTTATAGACATATTTGGGCACTGCAACCCCAATCGCATATGTCCATAAACCAAGGGCTTCTAAGTCCCTAAAAGTGTTGTTTCATACCCTAAAGGAGCAAGGTTAGCTGATTACATCATCTCCCAGAAGTTCTCCATGAAAAACTACTCAGAATTGGTCAAAGCAGGACCATACAGACTGCTAAGTGCTAAGGGTGCAATGCATCTCACCTGCCACATGCAAAAAGTGCGATGCATACTAGAAAACTGCTTTTGACACTTGAAATACTATTAATTCAGATCAAATACAAGAGTAATAGTGTAATCGACTATCAAAAAGAGAAGGATTCTTTTCCTTGACTGAAAACGACACTTGCGACACTTTCAAATCAAAAGACGACAGTCCAATTAAGCTACCATTCTGTAAATGAGAACTGTGAATGGCGAAAAATACATAAAAACATTCACAAATATTTGTACAATGGAGGCTGGATGATGCAAAGGAAGGGGGTTTCAACAGTGGTCTACTGATCACAGACAACAAAACTCCTGAATAAAGCTGAAGACAGTGAAGAAAAAACCAAAATCTGGAGGCAAAAACAGTCTTATCTGATCATCGCACCTGTAACACAGGGAAACAGGGATGCATCTCACCTACTGCACATGGGAGGTGCGATGCATCCAGATTTCCAAGAAGAGAAGGTGCGATGGTCTAGGGACGAGACTTTAACTTGGTTTTTGGTCACAGTTTGCAGCTTAGTTCAGGGATTTAGGCCGAGCTAATGATAGTCAGTAAATACAAAGTATAGGGGCTGATCTAATGAGGTTACTTGAGCTACCTCTAGGGCACTTAGGATGTTTTCAAGTCAATTGTTTAGTTCATAAACAAACCCAGAGATTGACTGAAGCAGCGTTGATCTACTTTTCACTTGCATAGAAAATGCAGTTCGAAGGCTAGCTGGCTTAACTTCAGGATCCATTTGTGGTTTATGAATCAAAAAAATAGAGACAAGCAATCAAACTAATTGCTCCCTAGTGGAGTCGCCATTTTGTTACGAGGAAAACTAGTGTCTATTCAAAACTGCTAGTCCCACTAAGACGGGTAGCTATCTTAGAAACAAACAAGCTAAAGTTACTTGTATTTTCCTTTACGAGAGATAGATGAGAAAGAAGTAGAGAGTACCAACCTCAGTCTTTTGCTTGGCCCCTTGCTTGTTTCCTTCCCCTTTGATAGAATCTCGTCACTGCTTCCTTACTTGTCCCGCTTCAAAGAGCACCTATAGAATCACAACAACATAATACCATCAAAGCATAGAGATCTATCACTGTAAGGAATCCCACCTATTGCATGGGTCGTCATCCGCGATGTCGACACTTGAAGTATTGCAAAATTGCCCCTCAAAAAAGCAGGCTCTATTATCAGCAATAGGTGGGATTGACCGAGCGGATTCCATTCTTGTGGCCTTTAATCATAAAGGATATGAACCTCAGTTACCAGCTCAATTCGCTTTCCTCATTCAAGTGAAAGCTCTCAACAAAACTGTTCATCGAACAATTATTGATGAGGGGGCATCTACATGTATTATGTCAATGAGTTGCTGGAAAACTTTAGGCTCACCACCCTTGTCGCAAACGTCAATGACGTTAAAAGCATTTGATGTATGGACATACACTCCGTACAGAATTTTAAGTAACTTACAAGTTGAACTGGGGGGTAAAACAGTAGAAATTGATGTTGAAGTTATCGATGGAAACCTCGACTACAACATCCTACTGGGAAGGCCCTAGATTTATGCTATGGCCACTATTGTGTCAACATACTTTAGAAAGATTGCATTTCCTTTTCAAGGAGGAATTACAATTGTCGACCAACAAACCTTTCTCCCCAACAGTTCACAAGTTACAGGAAGCATCCCGATGATCTATGGAAGCTCTCATTCGCTTCAAAATATCAAAGTAGGCCTGCTAAAAGACCCTACATTGATGGGTACTTTTTCCCTACCGCCTCAGAGTAATCTGGCGGAAGTGGCCACGGTGGAAGCCTGCAATATGATATCTTCTATATCTAAAAGATTCAGAAGATTCCTGAACATTTTTTCAGCATGGATCATCGCCATTTTAGAAATATTGTAGCAATCAATTTTCTTGGCCTGGGGGGCAAACCCAAATCAACGCTCATTGAGTGTTTGGATAGATAGGTCTAAGGAATATGGCACCTCTTCGGATCCTTGGTCGCATGTATATTCTATAGATGAAGGAATCATTCAGTCAATGATGATAGAGGGGTCACCATGGGAATATTACCACCATCGTTCCCATCTTTCAGATCACCATGAAGATTATTCTAGCAACCTTAATCATACTTCAGTTTTTTATTTTCTATCAAATATTGTAAATACGGTGGATTATGAAGATAGTTCTTTTACTGTGTCAACCTCATTAAAAAATGAAACAACTCACTTTCCAAATCGAGTCTTTAATTGCGATCTCGTAAAATCCAAGTCGAGTCTTTCAAAGATTTCGAAGGTAAACCTTCATTCCAACCACCACGTTGAATGCAATGAAGCTTGGGGGGCATGCACCTCGATTTGCATCACTATTCTAGGGGCATGCGAACTTATAACAAGCATAGTTTCTCATTTCAAGCTTGTGTAAACATGAAACCGAATTTGAGCATATGTTGTCGCATGGTTCAAGCTCATTAAAAAATTAACCATGCCTTGAGCAGTTTTACATGAAGTTCAAGCTCGTTAAAAAATAAACCTAGCAACGAGCAGTTTTACGCGAAGTTCAAGCTCGTTAAAAAATAAACCTAGCAATGAGCATATGTTCCACCAGAGTTTAAGCTCATTAAAAAATGAACCCACATCTAGTAAATAACCATTGCGATCGAATTATTATCAGCTTTTGAGCCTTGGTCGTGTTCTTACAATCACCTCCACTCTTTTTTTAGCCAATCATATGCCTCTGTTTGATTGTTTACCCCTTTTGAGGAACAACTGCGATGAGTGATCCTATTAGCCACTTTATTTACACTATCGTGATTGAAAAGTTCCAAACATTACCTAGAACCAGCTACTACCTGAAAATATCATTCGTTCCTCAAAAACGAGTCTCCTTTAAGCTCTTTTCATCTGACTCATAAAATATGAAAAGATTGCTGAGCAATTGGCCTCTCCATCTCATTAAAGTGATTGGAAGTGCCATCCCTCCTATAGATTTTAATCTTTTCGGACCTGAGGGATTATTACACAAAAAGATTGAGCGTTTGTCTTGTTCGGCTCGTTAAAACTATCAAAAAGTCATCCCTTTCGCATTGTTTTATATTTTTCAGACTTAAGGGATTATACTACGAAAAAGGAATATTGGAGTTTCCTTTCCGTCTCTTTTTAGACTCTCTAAAATTGAAAAGGACTGAGTTATCCTTGTCTTTAAACTTGTTAAAAAAATATCGACAAACTTGTCCATTCAGACAAGAGCGAGTTTCATTGTCGCTAGGCTCATTAAAACATAGTGACGGGTTTTCCTAAAGGGAAAATTATAGAACAAGCATATGTTATCCTCCTCAAGCTTGACAAAAATAAAGAGGTAATGGTCAGAAATGACTGGGGAAAATTGGGAAGAAGAATTGAAGAAACTTTATTGGTAGCAGGTCGCTCTTGAACATGACACTTTCACTCCATCACCATGATTGAGTCGGGTTGGGTTATTCTGTTCATCGGTCACATCACCATTGGTCCACCGTACCATCCACTTTTAGGGTTGACGCTACCAATCCATCTCAGTGTCGCCGATATGTTCAAGAGAAGTCGCTCAGAGAATTCACCTACCCAACTTGTGTCCCATCCACTGTGCTACCTTCACGCTTCATTCTTTCATGACTGCCACCCTAAACCTTGTATCATCAGTTCGTTTTCACCTCTACAAAATCATTTGCTCCATTCCATGTCATAGATGTGGGATCCATTAATGCCCTCCTACGATGGGTCACTTCTTGTCAACATCAGCTCATTATCCAAGAAGCTGACCTAGGAACAACCCTTTCAGTACTTTGAATCTTGCATGCCTTAATGGCAAGTTTCTCAATTCCGGTGACAGGTTTACATTAATAGCCTTCGACTAGAAGATGTTGCGTGGTGTTTAAAATCGACTCATGTATTCGCACCACGTGAATTGTACTTCAATACCTTAAGGGTCATCATCATCATCTATGATTCCTCTCATGCATGTTAACAACTTACATCATTGGCTGGTAATCAGGTGATGTCTTTCCATGTTTGACATCAGAGCATCTTTTCACATGGGCCGACTTGTACTTCGAGCGAAGATTGAATGATTTTGAAGACCCCGGATCTAATTTCATCCATCCGGGCTACGATGTATTCAGGAAAATAAAGACATCAAATGTACATCATTGCTGCACAGATAATCATCCAAACTAAGGGATGATGGCTCTACCAGAATCATCAATCTGCACATAGACGGTTGTCTATCCTATGTACATGAAAATGAATTTATCAAGCTGAGCATGGGAATGCCCGCCTTAGCTAGATCATGAAAATATTATGAAGATAATGTATTGTATTGTATCTTATTACAGGTCACCTTCCATTTCGACAAACCTCGGATCCTCATTATAAAGCATTTCACTCGAAATCAAAATATTTACGACCTCATGCTTTAGGGGGCAACTGTTATAGACATATTTGGGCACTACAGCCCCAATCGCATATGTCCATAAACCAAGGGCTTCTAAGTCCCTAAAAGTGTTGTTTCATACCCTAAAAGAGCAAGGTCAACTGATTACATCATCTCCCAGAAGTTCTCCATGAAAAACTACTCAGAATTGGTCAAAGCAGGACCATACAGACTGCCTAGTGCTAAGGGTGCAATGCATCTCACCTCCCACATGCAAAAACTGCAATGCATACTGGAAAGCCCTTCTGTAGGGTGCGATGAGCGAGAGCAGACAAACAGAACAAGCAATTTGCTAGGTGGAAACCTTGAGAATCTTCTAGAAGTTGTTCATTTGACACTTGCCTCCCAGAATTCGCCCAAGGATGAGTAAGAGATCATGAAATCTCCAAGTGGAACCAAGAAATATCAGAGAGATGAAACTAATCAAAATCCTAGAAGCTGACTCACCCCCTGCAAATATCTATATGTGGATCCCTCATCCCAGAGATCCAGAGGTTGGAATTGGGTAATTTGCAAAGAAGTGTTGTTGGTTTCTCTTTGAAGACATTGTTGGGTGATCTTGCTTTGTATGAGGTGAAGAGGGATTTCAAGCTGGGAGGATGGCGCTGGGTCAGACCAAGTGGTTGTAATCCTCTCTTCTACTACTTTTATCAATAAATCTATTTGAGTTTTCCTCCATATTCTTGTGTATCTTTGTTGATATATGCATTTTTATGGTCAATATATATCTCACCCTATATTGTTTACAGTGATAGATCTCTATGCTTTGATGGTATTATGTTGTTGTGATTCTACTGGTGCTCTTTGAAGTGGGACAAGTAAGGAAGTAGTGGCGAGATTATGTCAAAGGGGAAATGAAACAAGCAAGGAGCCAAGCGAAAGACTGAGGTTGGTACTCTCTGCTTCTTTCTCATCTATCTCTCGTAAAGGAAAATACAAGTAACTTTAGTTTGTTTTTCTTTAAGATAGCTACTCGTCTTAGTGGGACTAGTAGTTATGAATAGACACTAGTTTTCCCGGTAACATCATGGTCCTCTGTTTCCACCTCGCTTGGTGTCATCTCATGGTCTCTATGAAGTTCCATAGTGCTTGGCAGATCCTCCTTTAGTTTGTTGTTTTCAGGTATATCCTCCATGCTATCATCTTTGTCCTTCTCTGTAGGTTTATCCTCCAGTACCTAGTTCATGCAATTGTTCCCACCTTCTTCTTCTAAAACCTGGAAGCTATTATGGCTTGGTTGCTTATCTTTGTTGGTTTTCTTCTAGTTCTTTTTCCCTCCTTTCCCTTTGCCTCCCACCTTGGTAAAGACTTTGTGATCTTTGCCTGTGTAGGTTTTAATATTGTTCTCGAGTTTGTTTAATGCGCAGTCTCTGAAGAGGTTCCCGTGTTCATGGCATTTGTGACACCTGAATGGGACATGTTCATAGTCCACCGCCTGTACCCTTTCTTCATCATATACTTCTAGAATGATTTCATCCAAAATTTCTCGAGATAGGTCCATTTCTACACATATTTGTGCAAAGGAGGTGTATTTTCCTTGCAGAGTCGCATTTGATATCTTTAAAAAATGACCTAGTGTATTCCCTATTGCTTTTAAGGATTTTGGCAGACAATAATCTAAAGGTAGGGAGTAGAGTCTTATCCATACTGATACTAATGTGAATTTCTCTCATTCTGGGATGAAATTCATCACCCATGGTTGCATGTAGAGGCCTGCAGCGGCATAAAAATATGGTCCTCCTTCAAACACTCTGTCTTTGTCCTCTAATTTTGTGAACACCACTGTGAAGAAGCCCTTGGACCTAAGGTGAAGGTTTATTTCCCCCTTTGGTTTCTAGTGGTTTTTTATCCAAGCATGCCAAGCCTTCTCCATTGGCCATATCCCCATAAATTTGCATATTACCGCATATGTCGCCATGTGATCCCTGTGCACCAGTAACGCTGGATCACCCAATACAACCTAGGGTGTAACTGTTGACCTAGGTTTGTAGAGTCTTGTCATATTCTTGTGCTCGTCTCTCTAACTGCCTCCTCTTGTTCTCTTCTCTCCCCTAACCTTCTCTTAACTCTCTTCCTATTCATGTGATCTGATGTCTTTCTATTTTTCTATGTTGATGCTCTCAGTTTCTACCTCCATTGGTTTCTTGAAGTGGTTCAAACCAGCTTCCTTACTGTTGTTCACAATTGCATGACTGTAGGAGGGAGTTGAACTCCCCCCTCCTCACCCCTCCATGGTTACTAGAACTACTGCTCTGTTGCAAACCCTCGTTCAACTCTCTTCTCACCAATCGCCTTCCGCTCCCTTGATGAGTTTTCAATTTTAGAATCATGTATACACAACTTGTATTCATTATAACTATCTATGAGATTTAGAACATTGAAGTTTCTTACTTTGAGCTTCCCCTGAGTCTGTTATGTTTATACACTGTGCTATACCACATCTTTCTAATTGTACTTCCTTCTTCTTCCATATCTTCGAGTGTGATGATGTTTTCTCCTTTTGGTATGGTGGCCAAAATTTGCTCCTACATTCCTTTGCTATATGTCCAAACTTGTTACATGAATAACATCTTACATGTTTCATATTCCCTCTATAGCAGTCAATGGCTTTGTGACCAAACATATTGCAAGAAAAACAATATCACTTAAAGTACCTGGAAGCTGATGATCTTTCTATGTTATGGTCTTGAATCATTCTACTTATGCATCTCGCTGCAACGTGTCGAGAATTATGACATATAAAACATTCAACATTATTCATCAGAGAAAATAACTAACTATCACTTCCATAGTTAGGAGTAAAAGGTTTTCTTTGAATACTTTCTTTCCTTGGTTGTTGATGGGGTTGACTCTCATCTCTTTGTTGAGAATTTCAGATTTTGCATTGGAGTTCCTTGCCTCATATTGTGAGCTAGATTCACCTTGAACAGATTCATGAAAACCAAGACCAGTTTTGATGGTAGGAGACCTTTGACTACTAAGAATATTATCCAAAATCTTAGTACTGTCTTGAAATCGTAATAGTTTATCCTTTTCTTCCAATTTACCTTTTAAGATATTTACCTCAACCTGATATTTCTCTTCCTTTTCTAGATATTGCTTCTTCAAGATTTCTTCAGCCTTTCTTCCTTCTTCCACTTGTTGCCTTAATTTGAGAATCTCATTTTCTTGTTCTTCATCTGCTTGAGGTAGTTATTCATTCTACTTATTTTCAAGATCCTCTTTTAGAGAGAGGATTTTAGCTTCAAGACTTTCATAGTAACTTGATCTATCTTTAAGTGTATTGATTGCTGTACTCTTTTCATTTACTTCATTTCTTAATGATGTCACTTCATCCTGCAGCTTTTGACATTGATATTCCTTTTCCTTGTACTGCTTCCTTACTTTGTTTCCTTCCTCCAACTGAGCTTTTAATCTGGTAACTTCTTCTTTGTAGGCACACTCCCTTTTGTTAAATAGATCTTGTTTGTCTTTGATTTTATCTGCAAGTATTTTAAGTTCTACCTCTATGTCCCTTTCACAATCACTTCCAATATCTTCAATATTGCATGAACAAAGAAAAGTATCAGTAGAAGACCAAAAATTTGTACCTAATACTTCATTTAATGCTTGTTCATCTTCAATCTGAGGTGATTCTGAATCTGAATAATTGCTTCAACCTGATGGCCCATTGTCTCTCATGTTGTCACTGTTCCTTTGATATTTCTTCTTCTTCTTAGGCGCTTTCTTCTTTAGCTTCTTTCCCATTGTTTCTATAGATCTGCTTCAAGCAATCAAGCTTCTTCCAAAGGACCTGCTCCGATACCGATTGTTGGAAATAATACTGGCAAGGGGAGTGAATAAGTATTAGTCAAATCAATAACTTTTTCTTTTCATACTCTGATTTATATATGCTACTTCAATGAAGGTAACTCTCTTGTACATGCAACTGTAATTAAGGAAACCAATGTATATCTAACAAACATATGACTCAGTTAATTAGTCATATTTTGATCTTTAATCAGTTCATCAATACTTCATAAACCATATAAATAGTAACCATGTGCAATAATAATAGAACAAACCATCACACATAAGAAACAAACATGAACACCAAGATTTAAGGTGGAAACACAATGCGGGAAAAAAACCACCTGCTGATTTCTTCCTTTAATATAAGAAAAACCTATTTACAATCTTGTATTGGTGCAAACTCATGCCAGTACATAGGCACCCACCTACAGAAGGCTACAACCTTCTCTTGTTCTCCAGCTTCTACTGGAAGGGAGCTACAACCCCCCTAGCTCTTGTATTAGCCGATCCGTTTACTAGGACATAGGTGCTGGCCTACAAAAGACTCCAACCTTCACTCGTTTTCCTACTGCTACTGGAAGGGATCTCGAACCCCTTCGCTCTTGTACTAGTCGATCCATTTACTAGTACGTAGGCATCGGCCTACAGAAGGCTCCAACCTTCACTCATTTTCCAGCTGCTAGTAGAAGGGAGCTCCAACCCCCTGTCTCTTCTACTAGCTGATATGTTTACTAGTATGTAGACATTGGCCTACAGAAGGCTACAACCTTCTTTCTTCCTCCAAGGACCATGTTTCATAAATTTTCAGACTGGATACTCCTAGAACACAACACCACAATCTGAAGGCCTCGTGTCATCAACTTTTCATACTGGACCCATCAGTAATATTGAAGCTCAGAATCAATCACCACTACAATACAACCATCAAATACATCTACATCAACCAATCACTGAAACTCAATCATCAACCTTTGAATCAATGCCAACTAAATCAATCACTAAAAGATACATCATCACTAAAGCAAATCACAATAAATCAATCTGAACATTCAGAACATTGTCACCAGAATAGAGTCACCAGAACACAAAGCAGAATCCCGAACTCTGCATCACCAACCAGAACCAACTACAACTTCAAACATCATATTTCATATTTTATATGCTACTTCGATGTGTCAAACTAGTGTGTATATGTGCTTTTACCAAAGCTAACCAACATATAGATCTACAAATACTATCTTAAAAGTTCTCAAATATTCGAGACTTCAGTCATACCTAGATCATAACATTTAGAGAATAAAACATGCGTCATTATTTAGATCTAAACTATCCATGATCAAACTACATAATGACAATTTATTTCAGGTCTTATGATCTCAATCCACCATCAATCATCAACCACATAGGTGCATCCTTAGTTCAGATCAAGCAAAGCATCAAAAACCCACAACCTGCATATTTGATCTAACACTTCATAAGGTATTCAATAGTTTCACCCTTTTTCCTAATGATCTTTTCCTCCTTATATAGTTAGATCCTTTGTCAATACCTCGAACCAAAACCACTTAGGACCAATACCTTGAACCAAATAACTAGGGTCAATACCTTGGACCAAAACCTTGGACCAAATACCTCAGACCAAAACCTTGGTTTTCCAACATGTATGTGCTTTTCCTCCTGTGGGAGTGTGTGTATATGAATACTCTCCTTTTGTTCTGTTAACCCGCATGTATAAATTGCTTGGACAAAGTTAACCAGCATATACTTCTTAAACTACTCTCTTTCTTCAATCTCTGGAGTGTTAACCTGCTACATTGTGAACTATCATTTGAGTGAGTTGCCATCAAGGAAAACACCTGTATCATAATGCCAACACCACTTCCACATTAACACATCATCATATTTTTTTAAATATCCAAATCATGTGTGATAAGTGTTGTGTATCTCCCATATACACATGCATTGCATTATGGTCAATTATTAAATGATTGACTTTTCACGCAAAATATTCATATACATATAAAAATAATGTGCATAAGAACTTGTTCATAAATGTTTTATCATCAAAATAAAACAATATTCAAAACTACCATCAACATAACTGCAAATGAAACTTGACAGAAGTTCAAAACTTTATAAACTGTTTTGTAAGTTAAAACTTGTATGGAAAATAAGTTGAATTACATGCAACTTCATGGAAAAGATTCCAATATGTAATCATTGGTTGAATTATAGATGGATTTGTAATATTGGAATTGGAAATAACTTATTTTCTTTTCCCCCTTCATCCATAGGTGCAACTATAGAAACCATTATTTCAAGAATTAGGGATAGGATTTTGCACAATTATTGACCCTGATCTAGATGCTCGAGTAGAATTTGGAGCATTCTATAAAATACGAGATTACAACATGTAATCATTGGTTAACTTTGTAATATTGGAATTGGACATAACTTATTTTCTTTCCCCCCTTCATCAATAGGTGCAACTATAGAAACCATTATTCCAAGTATTAGGGATAGGATTTTACACATGTATTTCATGAATATTGAGATGATATAAAAGTGGAGAAGGAGGATTCATTTTGAGAAACTAAAGGTTGACAAGAAACATTACAGAATCCTAGAAATAAATTCCCAATGGTTTCCAACTAATTAAATTTTTCTAAATCCGCATTAAAATGAATTGAAAATCATATTTTCTTATTTCTAACTTTTCATACACACCATGAGGTCTATTTCCTCTTCCTCGTCTCATTCTATCTAATCAACGAGAGTGTAAGCTCATGTCTACAGCTATGAGTTGTGATATCAACAACACTACATGACCAAACACAACTAGTCAATATTCTAATCACCAACATAATTCCCTTTTCATTTGTTACCATGTACTTGCATTAAAAATAGAAAAAAATGAACTCTATCACAAGAAAGTGAAGGTATAGTGAATTTTGGAAAAAATAGTGAGAGAGTATGTGTGGTGGAAAGAGTATAATAAAGAAAGTCTCATGCAAATTCATCGAATTAGATATTCTCTTATTTCTTTTGTCACAGAACATATGCAACTATAATATTTCACTTGAAATTATTATCTTTTCAACTCGAGTTCAAATCCTTTATAATTTTCATATCATTATAGTATATCACATATTTTTTTGTAACAACCTATAATTAAGACATATAAATTATTTAATCCTTGATGTTAATAATCAACATAAAATATGCAACTCATTAGCATATAATATATGAAAACATGAAAAGAGAAGTCTTAAGTGTAAAACGACAATATACCTTACTAGATATTTTGGATTCATGGTGCTATTTCGAGCTCACTGACCCCAACAATGTTTCGAGGAAGAATATCCACCCAATATTAGCCTCACCTATACTAAATATTTCTATAGTTTTCCACCCCTAATCCCTCGATCAACTACTACAATGAGTGAATCCTCCTCTCTCAGATTTTTCCTCTAGAAAGAATAAATGTCTTTCATCCCCTTTGTCATCCATTAAATAGAAAATTTTGTTCCAAAAATCGAAAGGGAATATTCATGCACATAATCCATGTGTCATCATGCCAACTTCTTAATTTTCCATAACTCAACGTTTTTCTTAATTCCGTTCTTGTTTATTTTATTCATTTTTATTTTTATATTTTTTAACTTTACTTATTGTTACTATTTTTATAGTTTATTTTTATTTATTTATTCAAAAATTCACTTTATTATTCATTATTTTATATTTTTACTATTATTATATTTTCTTTGTTATTTATTATTTTATTTATTTTCTTTTATTATATTTTCTTTATTATTTATTATTTTATTTATTTATTAATATTCTCACCTTTTTATTGTTTATTATTTCATTTATTTTATTATTATTATTATTATTATTTATTGATTTATAAATATGGGGCATTACATACTCTCGCTCTTCAAGAAACTTTGTCCCAAAGTTAAGCTTAATCGTTTAACTTATTTAATAATTTATTTGTTTATTTATTTATTACTTTATGTATGCCCTACACCCTCTACTGAACTAGTATACCAAGAGGCATCGAATGTTACATCAAAGAACCAAGGAAATCATAAGGAATCTCAAGCCCTTTTCCCCAAATTTCAAAACTAGGCATAAAGCCTCATCCGTCTATGCTAGAGCCCCAAGGATCAAACCTCATCTATGTCAAAAAATGTAACTAGGTTAAGTCTTCATAATTAGTATTGTACTTATATATTCCATGCAAAATAAAAAAGAAGCAAAAGAAATTATTATTATTATTATTATTATTATTTTGAGCTTAGTCTTGGAGTATCCACAGTAGACACCATATTTCTGTCAACATTTCAAATCTTAATAGGGATCCATCATCAGGAGCAATCTGAATGATGATAGAAGAAGAGCTTTGTGAAAGGACAAATAGTTAAAGAAATAATTTTTATTAAAAGTCGGCATAACTTTATTTTAATTTTTAATTTTTAATTTATTTTTTTTTACATTTTTATTATTAATAATTAATATTCTAAATAGTGAATAAATTATTATTATTATTAGTAGTAGTATTATTTATAATTTATGATTATGATAATTAAATTACTTTTATTTATAGATTTATTTTTATTTTTAAATAATACTAGTTTTAATTTTTTTACAATTAATAATAATAATTATTAATTTATTAAGAATAATATCTATTTTATTTTTTTATTTTTTTAAGATTTGAATTTAATTGATAATAATTTTTATCATAATTAAATTATTCTTATTTATAGATTTAATTGTTAAATAATACTAGTTTAAAAATTTTATTTAGTTTTTAATTATGAAAATAATTCATAATAATAATTATTAATTTATTAAGAATAATAATTATTTTATTCTATTATATTTTAGTTTATTTTAATTTTATTATAATATTATATTATAATAATATAATAAAATAAAATAAAATAGAATAAAATAATTATTATTCTTAATAAATTAATAAATATTTTTTCCTAAGGTTAATCTACTAATATGATACAAAAAAAGTAATTACAGTGATTCTTGGCCACAAAGGAACCCAGCCTCAATCAACACGCATCCATGATAGTTGTCTGAGACTGCCCCAATAAAGGGGAAACCAGTCCAAAGATATGTCCAGAATATATCCAAAAATTAACCCACAGTTTATCCTGACTAGACCAACCGACCAAAACCAACAGTTTATCTTGACTAGACCAACCAACCAACATATTATCCTGAGGACACATAAGATTGGACAAAACTAAACCAAGAACTAGAAGAAATTCCACCTGGCAGACATGACACGTGGTGCTAAGTCTTCCGGAGTAGGCTCCTCCACAATTGGACATGCCCAGTCATCCAGGTTGTCCGACTCGCCATGTCCCAACGCTTGATGGCCTTCCTCCATGCTGCCAGCCTCAACCTGCGGGCCCGATGTGTCATCCAGACGGCTCTCCAAGGCCTGTGTGTCACTGTGAACGCCCATCTCAACATGCGAACTACCAACAATGACTTTATCGTGCCTTCTGTTCCGACCGCCATCAATTGCTTGCTCTTCATTGTAATAAATTAATAAATATTATTATGAATAATTATTAATAATTAATATTAAATATTATTCATATATTAATAATAGTATTCAATATTGAATACTATTATTACTTATAATAATAGTAATAATAATATTAACAAACCAATCATAATAATAATCAGTTTCTAACTAAGAATAAAATCTACTTATGTTATTTTATTATAATATAATAATGTAATAAAATTAAAATAAAATAAAATAAAATAATTATTATTCTTAATAAATTAATAATTATTATTATGAATTATTTTCATAATTAAAAACTAAATAAAATTTTTAAACTAGTATTATTTAACAATTAAATCTATAAATAAGAATAATTTAATTATGATAAAAATTATTATCAATTAAATTCAAATCTTAAAAGAATTAAATAGATATTATTGTTAATAAATTAATAATTATTATTATTAATTGTAAAAAAATTTAAAACTAGTATTATTTAAAAATAAAAATAAAATTTATAAATAATAATAATTTAATTATGATAATCATAAATTATAAATAATAATACTAATAATAATAATAATAACAATTTATTTACTATTTAGAATATTAATTATTAATAATAAAAATGAAAAATTAAAATTAAAATAAAGTTATTAGCCCACTTTCAATAAAAATTATTTCTTCAACTATTTATCCTTTCACAAAGCTCTTCTTCTATCATCATTCAGATTGGTCCTGATGATTGGTCCCTGTTGGGATTTGAAATGTTAACAGAAATATGGTTTCTACTGTGGATACTCAGCTCAAAAGAAATGAACAACAGATGCCTAAAATCCAATATTATTATTGTTATTATTATTATTATTATTATTATTTCATTAGTCAAGCATGTTCTTCATGCTTCTAAGGTTTATTGAGTCAATAAGAAAAAATTTCATGAGTTAAAGTCCCATTTGGACTATTAGTAAGAAATATATCTATCTATCTATATATATATATATATATATATATATATATATATATATATAGAGAGAGAGAGAGAGAGAGAGAGAGAGAGAGAGAGAGAGAGAGAGAGAGAGAGAGAGAGAGAGTCAAAAGAATTAATTTTATCAGGTCACCAGACCAATTCATCCCTCCATATGGATAAGTTGTTCAACGTATAAGTTATGTCTCTTCATATGGTCAAACAACTATATATTAGCAACTGTGCTCCACATTTTGGTAACGAATTCGATTTTTGTGCAAGAAGAAGAAGAAAATCATCGAAGTAAAAGGAGAGAGATATAACAAAGTCAAAGGAGAGAGAAAGGTTTATTTTATGCCCTAATTTTTCCATAAGTGGAATTTTTTTTTTGTGGTATTTCAGAACTAGTACAGGGTTGAAATTATAGGACACCAGATTCAATAACAGGCTGAAATTCTAGGAAGTGGCCAAATTTCATAGATTTGACTAGTGTTGACTTTTGTTGACTATTATTTTTTGAGGATGGTTTGAAGGAGGGCTAACTTGGGTATATGTGGCAGTCTTGGTTTTGGTCTTAGGTCTTGGATATCTCTCTTTGATCTAATTCTATAAGAAGAGAAGTTATTTTTTATTCCCCCTTGTGCAGTTTTGCCCTGACTTGGAACCTACATCTTTGTGTTCATTGTGATCTTCATGTTTTATATGTTTTGGTAATTGTTTTATGAAAAAAACATAATAAATGTAATAAGAAGCCAACAAATATTCACAATTAATTATCAAGTAAGATATATCTACCCTAACCTTATGAATGCCTATTGATTTCTCAACATGGTATCAAAGCTAAGGTTAAGGGGATGGAATTCGAAGGTCACAAGTTTTTGGATTATCAATGCACTAATTACATTAAGGCTAAAGAAGAAGACTTGAAGTAACAACATCCCTATCTTGAAGAACGTCATTGAAGGATCTTGAAATTATCTCATATAATCTACTTCAGGAACATCTGAAGTCTACAACATCCCATACTTGCGATCTAATATCTATATGGAATTAAATCCCAAGAAAAAGGAGTGTGAAGTTATGTAGCATGCATTCTATAACTTTGTGGAAGATCAGATCTCATAAACAATTTCCTATGGTATACAAAGTTCTATGATTTTTAAAGTCTTGATAACATTGTAACAAGAGACGAAACTATGGTAATACTAGATAGAGGAAAAAATTTGAGACTTGAAAAGAAAAATTTCTTATGAAATGAAGATTTATGTTCCTATGGTGATTCTCTAAACTAAATGAAAGTTTGTGAAGCAATCTGAAGAAATTCAAAATAGTAATGTATCTTTGCAACATATATTATTTCTCCAAGCTCTATAACTCTGGAAAATTTGAATTTAAGGCTGCTACATGAGGTTAGTACTGCCATCGAAAATTCATATCAAGGTAGAATTTTTTTAGGATATTTTATGGGTTGTAAGGCCCTAAAAGGGTCTAGACAAAGACCTAAAAAAGAAAACCTATATTAAACAAATACTACTCATCTGAATCATTTCTCCCTGAAGTATAATATGTAAGAAGTACATGAAAATTGTAAATATCCTCAAAGAATATGCTCGATGTATTTATATCTCTAAGACAATTTGAGGCAACCAACAACCTTTTTCATATACATCTTTAAAGCATGGCAAGGAAAATATGAAAATTTCAGAAGTTTAGAGACCATTCAAGCAATACTATTGTGATGCAAGCCATAGAAGAAATATTATCACTAATAATGCTAGTTACAAGCTACATGAAACAAAATTCAAGATGAAACATCAAACAACTATTATGCATGACATTCGAGCCCTCTACAACACTATAGTTTACAAGTTTAACGCTTTTATGAGGCATTATATAGAAGGACCTAAGGGATAGTAAAGTTCATCACTGAATGATCCACTTTTATGAGGTTTTATCCAAGCTATATATATTTAATTGTGTTAAAATATTTGTTGATTAAAACAAGTTGTGATAAACTAAATAATTTCACTATATAATAAATGTGGAGGATGGACCTATGACCTTTTTGCTTTGGATTGAAAGATCATTTTGCATATGGTATAGTGGAAAGGACCAGAAAAATATGAAGTTAATATCAGTGACACGAGTATGAGAGGTTTTTATACTTATAAGAAGGATCATAAAACCAACCTGTCCATAAAAATTGGAAGAAACTAGCATGAATGACATTTCTAGTAGGTCAAAAACATTTATGTTGTTCATTCAATATTTGAAGGATTAAAACACTTTTTTTAAATAATGCTAAAGATAAAGGATCGAATATTTGAAAGAAGAGAAAAGGCTTATAAAGAACTAGGGAATATCACCTTGTTGTGATATGTAATGGATTATCTCTGAAGTTATAAACCAAAGTACCCAAGGAACTCTACGAGGTTTTCAAGTCAATTTCTTTCCATTTCTAATAACAGCTAGAGTAGAGACTATAGTTGTATTTGAAGTATAGAAGGTTTTTGAGTTCAAAAAATAATAATGAAGATCTAGAAAGAGCATTGGAAAAGACTGCATATAAGGAACACTTAACTACATCTCATCACTAAGATTTGGAAACAATAATTATCACCATTAGAAAGAAAGATCTACCAATAGAAATACATAGTAGATTCAAGGTCATTATGGAACAGTGTAGGAGTCTTTCCAACATGATATATTTTAAAATACCAGTCTAGCATTTGAATGGAAAGCTTGTAGCACAATTCTATTCTACTAAAATAACATGGAAGCAACATTGAAGCAATCTAGAAGTATGAAAATATGAATATAGTCTAGAAGAATAAACACCATCTTCAAAGGAGGTCAAGATAATAGTTCATTCAAAAGAAGTAATATGAATGGCAACATTCCATGGCAGCATCACCAACCTTATTCTAGCAATTGAACACATCATTGGCATAATTTATATATGAAGGAAGAAATGTTAACCTTAGAGGGATCTAGCAGTAGAAATTGACATGAAAGTTTCTACATCTTGACTAAAGGTCACTTTGATTAATTTGCAAAATATGATAATGATATTCATGGTGCTTGGGATAGGGTATGAATTCTAGGAAGAATATAGAAGTGTGAACTATAAATGTAGGAAAGGTGGAAATTTAAAAAAGTACTTCATGAGATAGTTTTTCAAGATCACTTGATGATACAATTGGTTTGATATTGATCTAGAAGAAGTTCACCCTCTTCAGTTGAAAAGAGGGAGATAAAATTGCCTCTATAATGATTAGTTATATAGGTACTATTATTTATAGAGATACTACTGATGATTAGTAAAATATGATATAATGAAGGAAAAAACGTGTTTCGAAGAAAAAGTATGTGAATTCTTGTGTTATCAACATTGAAAGAATTTGGCTCCATAAGATGTTTGACGAACTACTTGATCACATGATAAATATTTATGAACATTTACAAACATCCAAGAAGGTCAAAGCTCAGTATGAGGTGATGTGAGATAAGAGCCCTGCAAGATACAACTACATCTCCACAAAATAATAATTAATTAATGAATGGGATAATTTGAGGTTTGTGGATATGTCTCCCTAGTTGTGAGGGAATGATGATGGACATTGTATTCTCAATGTGCCATGCACTAGACCAAGACTAACAATTGTAATTCTAGTGAAGGAAATCGTAGGAAGAATGGAGGATTGGATAAGAATCTAGGGTCAATAGTCCTTAAAGATTGGGAATCTGGATGGGAGTAGTCCCGAGGACCGAAGGCAGTGTATCCAAGATAAGAGTAATCCTTAGGAGGACCAATATTCTTTAAGGATTGGGAATCCAAGATAAGAATAGTCTTGTAAGGACATACTTGGTGATAATATGGATGGGGTATATGTCGTGAGAGGCCGTGGTGGTGGTGTCAAAATGTATGCCTCCTAACATTGTGCTCTAATCTAGTGGAGAGTTAGAGCTTGTTAGTCAAGGCCTTGCTATTTTGTAATTGATATTGGTGGTTATGATGATGATGCTTATCAATCTAAACTCCTCTTATGAGAATATTTCAATTTGAGAGTATTCGTATATCATGTTGTGTAAATATGAATACCTCCTCAGTTAAGAGGGATTGTTGAAAAATGTAACTAAGTTCAATCTTCATAATTATTATTATACTTATATATTTCATATAAACGAAAAAAGAAGAAAAATAAATTATTATTATTATTATTATTATGATTATGATTATGATTATGATTATGATTATGATTATGATTATGATTATGATTATGATTATGATTATTATTATTATTATTATTATTATTATTATTAGTCAACCATGGTATTCATGCTTCTGTGGTTTATTAAGTCAATAAGATTTTTTTTATGAGTCAAAGACCCATTTGGAATACTTGTAAGAAACAAAAACAAAAAAAACAAAAATAAATAAATAAATAAAATAAAATAAATAAAAAATAAAAAATAAAATTAAAATTAAAATTAAAATAAATAAATAAAATAAAATAAAATAATAATAATAATAAATAAATAAAATAAAAAAATATATTTTGAGTCAAAAGAGTCAATTTTGTCACTAGAAGAGTAAGTTGACCCTCTAGATGGAGGAGTCAGCTAGCCCATAAGTTGTGTCTCTTCATATGGTCAAACAACTATAAATTAGCAACTATGCTCCATATTTTGGCAACCAATTCAACTTTTGTCCAAACAAGAAGAAGTAAACCAACAAAGTAAAAGGAGAGAGAGAGAAAAGTCAAAGGAGAGAGAAATGTGTATTTTTTCTGCTAATTTGTCCACACATGTGAAATTTTTTTGTGGTATTTCAGAGCTAGTATAGTGTCGAAATTATAGGGCCCGAAATTTCTAGAAGAGGCCAAAATTATAGGAAGTGACCAGATTTCAGATATTTGACCAGAGTTGATTTTTGTTGACTATGATTTGTTGAAGATGGCTTGAAGGAGGGTTTAATTGGGTCTATGTGGTAGTCTTGGTTTTAGTCTTGGGTCTTGGACATCTCACTCTAATTTGATTCAATAAGAGGAAAATTTATTTGGGTTTTTCCCCTTATGGGGGTTTTCCCTGGCTTGAAGCCTACATCTTTGTGTTCTTTGTGATATTAATCTTTTATATGTTTTGGTAATTGTTTGATGAAGAAAACATAATAAAATTAATAAGAAGCCAACAAATATTCACAAGAAAATATCAAGTAAGATAAATATACCATAATCTTCTTGCTTATTGATTTCTCAACAATCTATCCTAAGGTAGGCATCTGGTCCCAAAACTCATCTACTTCAGGCATCTCAAAATTCTAGCCAAACACCTTACACACTCACAAAAGTACACAGCCAAAGGCATTGAAGTCTCACACCACTTCTCAAATTTGGCATTCCAAATCCAACATCAGGCACTCAACCTCCTCAAGATGATCGCATAGCCCATCGAGAGCTCTACAAGGAAAAATAAACACTGCATAAGTAGTGTTGACTAAATTTTTCCCTGACCCATATGGTGTTACATATTCCCCCTCATAGGCATGGGCTCCATTTGTGGATTTCCTCTCAATGACCACATCTCAACGTCCAATGAGTGCATCAATAATAAAAGCATAATATCATAGAAATAATCCACATGCCAACTCTTGCACGACATCATGAGAACACAACATCATTATTATCACAACATTCATAATAGGAATAACTGCATGTTCATGCATGTCATAAAATCTGCATGTGATTAGCACATGCTTCACACCCTGAAATATCATCATAAATTATAGCGTAAAATATATACCATGACATTACATAAAGAAATGGAACCAAATTTCAATATAAGCTCATACCATAAATTCATAAATACGAGAATCGTCTCAATACATATCAAATATTAACCAATAATACACCATAAACATTCTTATCATGATTCATCAACACAAACATATTTCATTTGCTTGTATAAACAATGAATACCAACTATGAAATAATATTATTGAACATCCCTCTAGGATATAGCCTATCTCACCAGTACTATTATTGTCATGCTTTTATCAATATACAAATTACTTTTCAATAATCATTTCCACTTCTTTCAACTAGGAAGTTAACAATTTACACAATATGTATAGTCATTTACTTACATTGCTAAATTTAAAATGAGCCTCGTCACTTTATCCTTAATCTCTAGTCATGTATTCTTCCTGCCCCAAGAATATTTAGTGAAATTCATCATTGAAATATTATTGGTCATACAACCATTCCTTAGATCATCAATATCAAATTTAAAATCCTCTAGTTTTACATCAATTTACACCTTTGATTTTCCAATTCCAAGATCATTGTATGTAATCACATATAAACACTAGGTTATCCTGGTTTAGTTTTCTATCATGTTTATTCACTTTCACAAAGGGTTGGTTGATCCTTGTTGATTCATCCATCACTTGGTAATTATTTTTTTTCACCCTTAAAATATTTGTTTATCTCCTCAAGTTCCTATCTCAATACCACTTAATCTATTTTATCATAGATTCACCCATCTTAAATTTAGGAAAGAGATTATTCCACCTCAATTTTCACTCATTAATTACTACCTTTAGTTTAGATTTTGATACACTTAGAACCACCAATGCCATTATCCTCCGCAACAAGGTTTTATGTGCTTGGTGCACTTAGCAATAACATATTTCAATAATAATGGCATAAACTTGATAAGTTACCATATATGAAGTCTTGGATATCATCAATTGCCTCGCAAAGAAATAGTGGTAGATCAGTCAAGTACATCCATTATTATTTTTTCCTCACTTTTGCATAATCCTTCTACCTGTCTCATTAAAAATTTCTAGCAATATTTCTTCTTATGTTTTAACAGTTGTCCTTGATTATGTAAAAGAAAATCCTAGTATATCTGTAGCCATTTGCAAGTGTTCTACATTCAAAATTCCATATATTTACACCTTAGAATTAAATCGGTCATCACTATCACCATTACACATTTTCCTTAGTAACTATTCATGTTGTTCAATACCTTCATTCCTATCCTTAAGAGTGCTCACCACTTGAGGGATAGACTCCCCTTCACTATCATACATTAGTTGGTTATAGTACTTATTACATTTTTATAGTTCTATAACACTTCCATGCTATTCATTATGTATATCCCTCCAAGGAGTTATATGAACTTCAGTTAGCTACTCAAATCCTAAAATTTTATATTTTCATATTCACATTTGCATCATACTTAACTACTTTTATCCTAAGGCATTTCCATTTTGACAATTTCTAATTTTATTATTACTTCTTCTTTTTTCTCTCTTTTTACCATAATATAGACACTCATGGGTTAATTACCTCAGTGATATAAAATCATCATATTTTCTATAATTCATTAAGAAGATATCCATGATGTCCTACCTTAAGTATCTATCTCACTCACCTAAAGTATCTATCTAGAATTATTTCATGTTCATCTCATCATCCTCGATTGGTCATAGATACAAGGCTATAATTCATTATCATCATTAGAAATTTGTAATTTGCTCATTTTATCTTCTTATTTAAGAAAAATCTATAATTTATATTGCTAATATCAATGATCAACTTAGAAACTTTCCTTCATGTCTTTTACTACTTGTCTCCTTGCAAAAAATTTCCATCTTTCCATTCTAATAATCGGTCTACAGTCCTTTCCAAGTAGTTGTATCCTATTTTTAAGGTATATTCCAATACATATATTCTTCCAATTTTAACTTATACATCTATTTCCTCAATTTGATCACTTATAATTTCTCCACACAAACACTAAATAACTATTGTTTTCCTTACTTCCATAGGTTATCTTGGTTAGTTTGTCCCATTATATATGATACTACATATCTAATTGCCTTTCCTTAATGTTGCTAGATAAGCCTCTATGTCTATGATATTATGCATAAGGGGAACTCGTAAGGTACATACTAGTTCATCTCATCATACTCCTCAATGGTTGTCCATGATCTAATGATCAATAAAATTAAACAACATAAAACATGACTACAATAATCCAAGTAACTACATTATTTTTCCACAATGCTAATGTTACCCCTACTAGGTAACACCTAATGATTATAGAAAACAATGTTAATATAATTATTATATCAAATTGTAACTTTCCTCTTTAGATTTTACAAATGAACACTAGTTGATGGAACTATTTGTTTCAAATTAATCAATTTGTCGTATTTCCCTCACAATTCTTTCCTTCTTTAGGAGGTGACATCCTTAAACAAAAGGTTGACCAATTAATATATCAATCAATATTATGCTTATCCCTCTTATATTCACTCATTAAACATGGTCTTAGCTCAACATTACCTCTTTTTGAAAATCCAAGAGTTCACCCTTAAGAAATTATATATGTACTCTATAGAGTTGCACCACAATACCTTCATGCATGTCATTTTCTCTACTAGATTTTTTTCATTGATACCTAAAGAAGTATACTTAACCAACCTCTTCCCCTCAAATTAGTCAACTTCTCTTGTCAATTCGTTTCATTATTATTATTATATTATTATTTATGGAAGCTTAGTTTACAATAATTACGCAAATTCCCATAAATTTTACCTTTAGAAAAATATAAATTGATTCTATGTACTCCAATAGTTACACTTGGACCCTATCTTCCACCTCACTAGCTAGCTCATCCACTAATCCCTGCTTTAAATCCAAGTTGGCTATAATTCAAGCTATTAAGCATGATGTCTCATTCTTCTTCCTTTTTAACTACTCATCAAAAAGCTATGCCTAATCTATTACTTATGGCCTTGAAGCCTAATGTGAAATTAGATCCACATGAATTTGGTTAATGTTTATGTTCTTGAAAAAAGAAGAATAAGTGGCCACTTTACATGTGCCAACAAGTTATGATAATATCCTCTTAACATCAATTACTCATCTTAAAATAGAAATTTGTACATGAATGTTTAAGGTGTGTAATTTCTGATTGAGAAACCTATTTCCTATTATGCTTCTAAATGAAAATCATATAATGAAATAATAAACAATAAAAAGTGAGAATACTAATATCGGGCATTACAAATTTCATTCAAAATTAATGATATTCTTCACATATTATAACAAAGGCAGTTAAGATCAAGTGAACAATAAGTAAGATAGACATGTTATAAGGATAATGGTGTATAATTGTGTTTGAGAGATTTTATTTATGAGTTGAGGTGATGGGTGGGGTGAAATGAATAATAGGGGGGCTGGTGGAAAATGTGGGTGACTTCATACGAAGTAAATCCTTAACTTTTGCATAAACACCTATCTATATACAAGAAGTTACCATATATAGACTAAGAATCAGAGAATTGCCCATTTTAATATTGATTTCATGGGAAACCTATTATGAAACACTATCAAATATTTGGGATTTCATCTAGCGTAAAATAAAAGTAAATTTCCTTGAGAGCAGTAGAAAATGCTTTACCAAAATATATTTGCAGACTAAACGAACTTTGTAGAGAAAAATACTAAAGAAGTCAATTAAAGAGTAGAAGTTCAAAAGCATGATTGAGGATGACAAGATGTATATAGCGAAGGTGGACATACTATAAGCATTAACAAAATTATCAAATAGTAGTTGAAGTGAGGATGAGTATTTAGGGAACTGGATTGAAGAGCAAAGAGTTCATTCACCCATATTTAAAATACAAGCTAATTGAACAATCAGCCTTAAAAAATATCTACCTCTACCTTGTGTTCTTTAAATTTGACACACGACCTTTAAAAAAATATAGTAGTCATCAAATGAATATACCTCAAGTTTTTTACTATTTACCACTCAAGATTGACAATTATCACCATGAGATAAATCCAGATAATGGAGTGAACTTATAGAAGAACAAATGGGGGAAATTTTGGAAGGAAATCTCTCAAAATTCCAATTTTTTTTAAATAAATTTACCATGCAGGAAACATTATCCAAATTATGCTTTCGGTAAGATCGTGGGAGTGCTAAAGCCTATACATTTCTACCTGGAATAATATCATCCTTTAATCACATAAACCCTAACATATGTCAACCAATGATCAATCATATGATGGTTGCATTTACTGTTACAATTCATTAGAGACATTTTGAGGTCTAAAATGGGCCTCCTAAGGAATATTATAAAATAATAGTGGAAATAATAAAATCAGAATGGATTACCTCATCAAATTTTGGAGGGAGAAAAGAAAAACTATTGTTCAACTTGTCTTTTCAACTTATATCGCCACAGTTCTACTCACATTCTGAGCAGGAGAACTCATTGGATGCAAAATTTAATTCATCGTCCAAGAAGTAACCACGTTTCATACTTTCAATGGAACCTACTACATGGAAAATGAGAAATACATGAAAAAACTTTATTAAAGTCACACTTTTCATGTATTTTTTAGTTTTCATGTAGCAGGGTCCATCAAAAGTATTCAACATGGGTACTCCTTAGATAAAGAATTGAATTCTACATCAAATGAGTGTTGCCTCTCAAAATTATAGTAAAACTATGGGGAGATAGGTTGAAAATATGAGTTGAAAAAGAAGTTTCTTTATTTTTTTATTAGTTTATATTTTTACCTTTTTACTCCAAAAATGGTGAATCTCCCCCCATGGTTGTCACCATCATATTGAATCCTATTGGTTCTTAGAAAGTTGATTTTGGTTGTACATTTTTATTTTGAGGCCCATTTTTTACCTCAAAATTTCTTTAATGAAAACTCACCACCTCTCCCGTACACTACTTTGGGCATCACAACAGTAATATTTAAGACTCAAGGTGGTGACCAAGCCACATCGCTTACACAATTGATCAAGGATTCTAGAATGGAAAGGTAAATCACAGTTTTAACACAGAAGTAATCACCATATTATTCTTAAGGATGACTCATCATATGATTCATATTGGGATCACATAAAAAATTCAATTTGATTGTATTATCATATGCATCCTGCCATGCATAGTGTGATTTTAATCTACATGTATAGAATTAAATGCCAACCATAAACTCATATTTTTATTTGCCTTGAATAACTCAAAATAAGAAGTAATAAGAAGCCTTATGTGGTTTCCTCCCTCATTTGGTCACAAAATAGCACAAAGAAAAAAAAAGGGTCAATTTTTTAGGCATTACAAGCAAATATAGAGGGAGGTTTTATTGCTTTATACAAAATCCAATATTGACAAAAATTGGTATCAACAAATGATATGGATTAAAATTCCATAGAATATTGTAGAATATTCTTAGTAGTATACACAAATCAATGGTTGAGATTTATCTTCAAAATAGTTATGCCCTCTTTCCCCTTTAATTAGATTTATTAATTAAAAAAATGTCATATGAACAAGCATTATATGAAGTGAGTCATGGAATTTTGGGCATCTGGTATTGATAATCCATGGTATGGCAATAAAGTCTATTTACAAATTAAGAAACTATCTAGTCACAAGTAGGACTAAATATCTATGGTTAAAAATCTCGTTTCATGTTTATATATATATATATATATATATATATATATATATATATATATATATATATATACATACATACATATACATACATATATACATATATATATATATTCTTTTTATAAATAATAATACAATTATATATTAGTTACTTTTTATGATTTTTTAATTCTAGTAATGTGAGATGTATCATGAATTAAGTGTTTTGTTGGTTATTGTGTATTGATATCTATTGATGTTTTCTAGCCATTTAATTTATATAGATGCTAGTTATGTGGGGTACCTTGAGTACGTTAAAGTTGATAATTTTAGTATCACAAATTAAATGTAATTTTAAAATTAAAGAGAAAGGTATTGTAATTATAAGTCATTAAATTTATGTTTTGGGGTGTAACCCCTTAACAAAGCATGCTACATAAAGTGTTATATAAAATATTATAAGATTTATAGTTTGGTCCTCTAACTAACCCATGTCTACGTTAGGGGTAGCATGGTTTACCTTGTGGTTATAGTGGTAGTGGATGATATCGATCTCATGTCATGCAAGTACAAGACCACCCCAATTGTCGATTCGCTAGAAAAGAAAAATGATATTAGAACTAGTATTTTATATTTTTTTATAGAACTTCTAAATTTTAGATAATAGTTGGTATTTATTATATAGTAAGAAGATTTATTTTAGATGATATTGCGTTTTGGGTTAAATGTTTAGTTAAAAATATATATATCTTAACTATGGATGTTCAAAGCCACGAAAGGGATTAAACCTCTCAAGATGCAAACTTCTCTTGGAGTGAAAAACATAAATAAAGGTTTGCACTTTTAAGGATTTGATTTCTCTTGGAATTTGGTAGATATGAAGCTAAGACAATTCTATTTATTCTCTATATATAGAAATATTCTTACTTTTAATCTTATTAAAACTAATAATACATATTTTTAATTTTAATTTTTTATGTGATATGCATAGAATTGATACGTGTGTATATTTATTTTAGATGATATAGAGTTTTCGGTTAAACAATTAGTTTAAAAAGATCTATTTTAACTTGTGATGTACTGAGCATATAGAGGGATCAAATCTCTCAATATATAACATTTTTTAAGTGCAAATATTAAAAAAAGATTTGCACTTCTAAATATTTTATTCTTCTTAGCACTTAGTGCCTCAGAGCTAAGAGGAATCTATATTCATGTTTTATATAGATAAAATATTCTTATTTTTAATTTTACTAAAATTATGATAATACATATAGTTACATATACATGTATTTTTTTAAACATGTTTTATATAATATATATATATATATATATATATACTTAGAAAAATGTTTATTGTAAATATCAAAATTTTGTATGTTTATTAATTTAATTTAAATATGAAGTTTTGAAAATAATGGTCACAAATATGACTTATTATTATTTAAATTTATTTTAATGTGATATGCATATTTTGATTTTTTAGTGGAAAATTTGTTTATAGTTTTATTAATAAAATAAAATTCCAAAATAACAAATTGAATTGAATCAATTTATTATTTATTATTTATATTTTTTCTAATTAAGACTATATTATGCTTTATTATTGTTTGAATTAATGCTTCATTTTATTTAAATTACAATATCTCTTTCATACTAGACACAATATAATAAAATTAATGATTTTTTTTTATATACATACATTTTCAATGCTTTAGAAAATATTTGGTTGTTTATTATATAGTAAAAAGATTCATATTTATATTGATTTTTTTGGTTAAATTTTTAGTAAAAATTAAGTTAAAGATTTTGAAAATTATTAGATTAAAAACTTGATATTCAAATGTTATGTTTTTATTCCTCGTATTTATATATTGATTTTTCAATAGAACAAAAAATATTTAGTAAAAAAATGTTGTTATTATTTAAAAATTATAATAAAATACATCTCCCAAGTTATAAAATTATAATTATGAATAATAATGCTTTAACTAAGTTATAAGGAATTATTTGAGAAAATAAGATTAATGATTAAAAAGTGAGGAAAAATGAATTAAAGACCAAATTACTTTTAGACTACCATTTACCTACATAACCAGATTAACATTATCAGTATTATATATAAAAATAAAATAAAAAAAAATCATAAAATTAATATATTTTATTACTCTACTGATTTGTCAAATACTTTAACACAAAGTCCAAAGGTAACCTATGGAAGAGGTTGGATTGATAAAAATATTATTTTTTGGTTAAAGGTAACCTACAGAAGAGGTTGGAAGATAAAAATATTATTTTTGGGTTGAGAGTCATTACCATAAATTTGTATAATAAAGTAATTGTTAAATTCAAGAATAAGTATAGTTGATCAAAAGAAGCTAGTTGTACTATAAATATTAAGAATGGTTTTCATTTTTCCTCCATGTTTTTTGGCATTCATATTAACATGTTAAATGTGTGTTTAGAAAAAGGAGGTTGTGTTCGCACTACTTTGTTAAAATAGTCATCATTATTGTTTTTATCTTGGCAATGTTGTTTTCTTCCTATATGTGCCTCTAATCATAAGAAGTAGAAATTCTAAAATATTTTTTTCTATTTGGTATGTAAAGGAATATTGATAACACAAAGTTATGATCATCATATCCAAGAACACTAGTGATCTTAGTTTTGTCTATAAAAATAACAGCCTAGAGGAAGCTAATTTATATTCTAAAATATTTTTTTCTATTTGGTATGTAAAGGAATATTGATAACACAAAGTTATGATCATCATATCCAACAACACTAGTGATCTTAGTTTTGCCTATAAAAATAACAGCCTAGAGGAAGCTAATTTATATAAGTATCTTGGAGTTCATCTTCATCACGAGCTCAATGATAATTATAGTGTGAATGATGTACTAATGGAGGATGGAAAATATATTTTAGTTTTGAGAACAATTATAAAGCAATATATTTTTAGCTTTGCAAAAAAAATGAAAGCCCTCTTTTACACACTTGTTACTCATTTTATAATATTTAATTTAAAAGTGATACACCCTATCCAACCCTCTTCCTAGTGGTTTGGCTTCACACCTTGAGAGAAACACTATGATTAGGTGCCTAATGTACAAGTAAAAGTTACTTAACATGACAGATACGCTTCATAAAATTGCTTCAAATTCTAGTAAGAGACACTTAATAAGTAAGAGATTGGTATACAAATGATTCATGGTTAAATAATATAAGAGGACAGAGGGAGATAGATCCACATAATATTGGTACCATTTAAGGCACTATCATAACTAAATTTTTAAAAGAGAAATCATGGTGGAACAAAGAATCAAAGAATAAGAGAAAATTAAAGCATTATTTCAGTAACCTCGTCTTAGAATATCAAAAGTATCTTTGTATTATAGTTAGCTTAAATAGATAAAAAATATCATTGTTAAAATAAGAACAAACTCTTACATCCTTTAGTGAAATTCGACATTGGATTTAACTAAAACATTATGAAAATAATGCATGGGCAATATTTTTTTATATTAAGAAAGTTGAGAATGAAAACATTTAGAACTCTTTGTCCATTCACACATCAGATATTAATTTCAAAAGAATTGCAAGACTATTAATCTTCATAACTTGTTAACTCATGAAATAAAAGATATTTAGGGAAGTTTCTCTCAAACATTTTCGACCATCAAAAGAAATATTAAAACAATTTAATTAATTCTTAAACCTTAATTATATGTAAAAACACACAATATAACTTAAATAAACACTACATAAACTTGATTCATGAGTTAATAATATTCAATTAACCAAATTAAACCCCAATTATATGTTAATTAACCAAATTCAACCCTTTTCGATGAAGATGATGAGTCTTGTCTATATAGACCAACTTAATATTAATTAAACCTTTATTAATGTTGATGTGATTTGTGATTACATTATATAGAGACCAAGTTTGGTTTATTAGGCTTTAAGAAAACCAATTTGGATTAGCTCAATCAATTGGTGCCATTGTTGACAAAATGTTGTTGGTAATTTGATGTGATGTGTAGGTCGCTGATTTAACTCCATTGAGATTGGGCATTGAGTCTATGCCAACTCAACTATCAACAATAATAACATTTGGTAAATGCAAGGACATTGGTTAGATTTAAAACTTTGGCCTTCTAGTTCCTATCAACAATATTCTTTGGAGAAATGGATTAACCAATTGAACTAACCCTTAAAACTAAATGAATTAAAATATACTAATGCATAATTATTATTTATCTCAAATTAATAACTCTATAAATAAGATTTGTTTCAAGTAATTAACACACATTTCATGCTTATTTAATTTAATTAATAGAAATTATGAGAAAAGTTATATTTACTCCCTTATTTGAAATAAAACTAATTTATTATTTCGTTGTATGGAGTGAGAGGGCATGGTATAAGTGGGGAGCGGTTAGCTACCCATCCCACCCATAAATAAATGGAGGGGATTTTCTAGGCCATCCCCCACTTACCCTCCCTATAACCATCACCACACTGCACCCCCACCCCACCCCCACCACAACCCAAGATCCATTACATTATCACCTCCTCACTCATTTTCCATTATTGGAGTTGATGCAGGAGCATTCAGCTCAAGAAAAATCATTGTATTTTGGTAGACATAGGAGATCTTTTGTTTTAAGGAAGTTGGTTTCCTAAGTGTTAAATTAATGTAATTATTTAGGCTTTTCAGTGATTTTAATGAGAATACGAATTAATTAAGTATTGTGAGACATATTTGTAAATTTTCTCGAATGTTGGAGAACATGAAAGATTTAGGATAGTTGAAAGATTTTGGAATCAGTTGGAAATCTTAAGTTAGGAATTGGTTTCATGATTTGAGGATTAGAGAGGATCCTTAGAGAAAAGGAAGATATTTTAGGATTTTGTTGAGAAGGTTATGGATCTAAACTAGGAATTGTTTATAGAATTCTTTTGTATAAATGTAAGCCTAAAAGGCATGGTCAAGGGTTAGATGGTTAGCTAGTTAGTTGGTTAGTTAGTCAGTCACTAGTCAGGAATTAGAGGTTTGATTGTAAGCCTACGGGCAGGTAGGAAAAAAGAGGCCACTGATTAGAAAATTAGGCCAGAGAGACAGAGAGTCTCATTATGTAATCATTTGTTTATATATATACACACAGAGATTCAATTACTAAATTGTGAGTGTGGATTGAGTAATTGAATGGTAAATTGTGTGTGAATTAGAGTTCTTCATAGTAAATGTATGCAGGTGAAGTTTGAATAGAGCACAGAGAAGAAGTGATATGAAGGATCATGTTGGATCGCTTGAATCCAATCGAAGGATCACAATCGAGATTCAAGAGTGACAATGATTAAATTATGCAGAGTTAAGCTTAAGAGGGAGTTGTGTGGTAGAACAACTAAAAACCAGAACCCTAGAAGAAACTCAAAACCACATAAGAACACTGAGGAAATGGCATAAAAACAAAGTAAAGGGAAGGACGAAGAAATGAGGTGACGATGCACAGGAGTCGTTGGACCTATAATATCAAAGAATGGGCTTGAAGGCGATGGGTGACAAAGATTAAGTCACACAACAGAAAGTAAAAGAGATGAACGGTGGAGATTAAACCCAAGTGCTAGTGGAATAGATGAGCGGTTTCCTTAGGTGGAATTCGTTTTTGTGCGACATCAAAACCGTAAGTGGTAAGTGAAAAATAGACTCGATGAGTTTTATGGACCATATGTTAATTCAGTTGAAGTCCAGAGGTGATCAGACCATCCGTTGAATTTGAGATTGGATGGATATCGCTTGCTAAGCAAGCGTAGAGGAATCTTTGAAAAACAGTCCCAATAAGAGTTTATGTAGTGGTGTTAAATCCTATTGAATTCCGGTGATTAGGACTATCCATAGGTTGATGGATTAGACGGTAATCACGTGGAAATGTGTGCGCTGGTTAATATTCTGAGCGGTCTTGATTTGTTTATCAATGCAAGTTGCATTTATTTGAGTTCCGGAGGATGAATGGAGATCCCGTGACAACCGTTGATCTGGTCGAGTGAAATCAAAGGTGGAGGGTGAACGCGATAAAGGTGACCATCAGAAAATGTGCAAAGGCCATGGGAAGGCGGAAAGGTAAAGTTAAGTGGGTTATTTGTATATTTCTATTATATGAGGTTATAATGAAATAAAGTGAATTAAAAGATTTAAGTTGGGTGTAACAAAAGTCTAAGACCATGGTATGATTAAGAGCTAGCAGGTAGGTGGAAATGAAACACAGGGTTAAGTAATGAGTTATAAGAATTAACCATAGTTTATGAAGATTGGGTAAAATTCAACTCAAAGGTTAATTAAGAGTTAGATTATGGATAGTCAAATAAATGATTCCGCATGAGGTTTAATTAAGAAGCCTTAAACATTATTTTGTGAAGTTTTGATTAGGTAAGAATATGAAATTGCTGGGAAAAAATAGATTATGCATTTTATATGCATACTGTGGGTAAAGTTAGCTTAGGCTGGCATCATTTGGTATCAGAGCAGAATTGTGGTTGAAACAATTAATATCAGAACAGAATAAGGAAATTATGTATTGTGTTTTAAAGATGTATATGAAGGAAATGGAAGATCAGGTTATTTGAATCTGATAAGTAGAAGGTATGACATAAGATGAGAGTAAGTGATACTCTTAAGAAGGGATTCCAAAAACATAAAGAAAGCACAGTGATGTTTGTTTCCTTGAGGAAAATGGAGATTCACTCAATGTGAAGAGTGGATGGAGACTGCTTATGAAATTGTGCAGGTACTACTTTATTTAACTCTAGTTTGAGTTTTGCATGTTAAAGACAGAGTAAAGATTGATAGAAGAAGACAGACAAGGGAAGTTGTATTTGCTCTAAAGAACAAAGTGAATGAAAGACTAGAAAAAGAGGTGACAATGAACCTGAAGAATTTGACTGAAGGTTGTACAGAGAGGGAAACAACATTCTTAGAAGGAAGCTGAACAACAAGCTTTTGAAAGCTTGGAATGATCTTTGGTTAAATATCATTGAAATTCAGGTAACAGTAATTAGTGAAGCATCTTAGCAAGAAGATCACAGCCTAAAGAGCAGTGATGAAGGAAGCTAGTAAATGTTTCTAAGAGAGAGTGGCAGAACCTAGTATTTCATTTGTGTTTGAAATACAAGAGGACAGTTGTGTTCTCAAAAGAGCATATGAGTTGAATTCTAGAGCATGGAGTGCTCATATGGTTCCAGAGGAGAGAACTAGAGAGATGCCAAAATACTGAGCTTGGAGGAGAGAATCTTAGTGAGATATCATGCAGCAGGTAGGACTTGCTGTCGTAGAGACTTGTAGAAATAATAGTGAGTAAAGAACTCATAGAGATGGAGAAGAAAATGACTACTGATAGTCATAATAGAGGTTCTGAGGAAGACCACAGTAGGAGAAAAGTGAAGAAAGAGAATGCCAAGGAAAATGGAAAGAGAATGAGTCAAGAGGAAATTGACAAAGAGATTGCTGAGATGAAAGAACAACTCAATGTATTAAGGATGATACTTGAGGAAAACCAAAGACTAGGTTGGGTCTTGAAGAAAAAGCTAGTGAAGTGGTCTCAGTTACAGAGAAGGATACAACAGAGGCAAGTGAAGTGGATGATGGAAGAACTTAGAGAAGTTGAGTTGGAAATGGAAGTGTCCATTTGTGAACCACAGGGTGAAGTTCTAAGTGAAGATGAGGACTTGAAGACTGAAACTTCAAGTGAGACCAAAATTTCACATGGTTTAAGGTCTCATAATTTGTGTACGTTTGCAGGTGAAACATGTGAGGAAGGACAATTTGTTGATATTATCATAAAGGAGGAAGAAGATAGGCAAAATCTAAATTATGTTCTAAAAGAAGATGAGATAGAAAGGTCTCATGTAAATGATTGTACACAGTTGGGGAAAAATTTTACTTTCCAGCATGTTGAAAGGACTGAAAGTAGAGGAATTTTGACTCATGATGATGACAAAAAGCAAGAAGAAGTGGAGAAGGATATCAACCAACCAAGTGGAGGGCTTGAAGAGGCTGAAGAGCAGACCATCGAAATATTTTTGAGTCATGTAGAAGACTTGGAACAATAGAAAGACTTTAGTAAAACCTTGATGTTTGAAGTTGTTACAACACAGGAACAATTTCCTGTGAAAGGAGTTGAAATTCAGTCTGAAGAGCTGATATGTGAAACAATAGTTGACACTGTTGAACTCTGTAATTTTCAAATATATAATTTATGTATAAATGCAGGAATCATAAGTAATTATGAAGTACTTATGGAGTGTAACAGAGAACTTGAATTGTTGGAGTATTTGCTGGAAAATTTAGAGTATGACAATGTGATTGTAGAGGGAGGAGTTCACTACAGTGGGAAAGAGTAGAAAGACATCATTGAAGTAGATGGTATGGAGGAGAGACTAGTTGTCAGTCTCATGAATTCTTTTGAGAATTTAAATCAACATACTGATGTGTTGATAGAGGAGGAGAAATCAAAGCAACATACTAATGTGTTGCCAAAGGAATAAGAGGCACTGAGGCTTTATGATTTTTATTTTAACAATATTTTTATGAGTGTAGGTTTAGTTGCAAATGCAAGAGAAAATTTGGCACAAATGAGCAGCCAAATAAAAATGAAAGAGGAATATTTTGTCCATGGAACAGAGATGTTCAATTGCTAGAAAGAATGCTGGAAAGTTAGGATTCAATGAAGAAAGAGACAAACATGAAAGAGGGTAAGGATGAAGGGAGGCAGTAAGAATAAGCGGAAAAAGAGTAAGTGATAGAATCTGACAACTTCAAAGAGAAGATAATGAATAATAGTTTCAAGAGTTAGTAGACAGTAGCAACAAACTGAAACAAAGAGAAACAAGAAGCAATAAGTGGTAGAGTATGTACCGGCCCAAGGATGTGTTGGAAATAGAGATTGAAGAATTATGGTAGATAATGATGAAACAATCTACGATGAGGGAAATGACAGCAAGAAGGATGATCAATCAGAACTTGAACCTGATTGACAAGAAGAGGAAGACTAAATAGAAGACAACAGACATACAATAGCAACAAAGGTGCAGAGCTTTTAGACAGTTACAAACTAAAGTTTGGGACCCTGGAGGTTTTCTATCAACATATGAAGAAATATGATCAGGAGATCATGAATGTTTTCTACATTAGGAGTCTGATGCAGGAGCATTCAGCTCAAGAAAAATCATTGTATTCTAGTAGACGTAGGGGGTCTTGTGTTTTAAAGAAGTTAATTTCCTAAGTGTTAAATTAATGTAATTATTTAGGCTTTGAGTGATTTTAATGAGAATAGGAATTAATTAAGTATTGTGAGGCATATTTGTAAATGTTCTTGAATGTTGGAGAACATGAGAGATCTAGGATAGTTGAAATATTTGGGAATTAGTTGGAAATATTAGATTAGGAATTGGTTTCATGATTTGAGGATTAGCGAGTATCCTTAGAGATAAGGAAGATATTTTAGTATTTCGTTGAGAAGGTTATGGATCTAAACCACGAATTGTTTGTAGAATCCTTTTGTATAAATGTAAGCCTAAAAGGCATAGTGAAGGGTTAGATGGTTAGCTAGTTTGTTGGTTATTTAGTCACTCACTAGTTAGGAATTAGAGGTTTGATTATAAGCCTACATGCAAGTAGGAAAACAAAGGCCACTGATTAGAAAAACAGGCCAAAGAGACAGAGATTCTCATTATCTAATCATTTGTTTACATATATACAAAGATTCAATAACTAAATCGTGAGTGTGGATTGAGTAATTGAATGGTAAATTGTGTGTGAATTAGAGTTTTGCATAGTAAATGTATGCAGGTGAAGTTCGAACAGAACACAGAGAAGAAGTTATAAGAAGGATCATGTTGGATCACTTGAATCCACTCGAAGGATCACAGTTGAGATTCAGGAGTGATAGTGATTAAAGTATGCAGATTTAAGCTCAGGAGAGAGTTTTGTGGCAGAAAAACTAAAGACCAAAACCCTGGAAGAAACCTGAAACCACAGAAGAACACTAAAGAAATGGCATAAAAATGAAGTAAAGGGAAGGACGAAGAAGTGAGGTGACGATGCACAGGAGTCCTTGGATCAATAAGATCAACGAATGATGTTGAAGGCAATGGGCAACCAAGATTATGTCGCATAACATAAAGTAAAAGAGATGAATGGTGGAGATTAAATACAAGTGCTAGCGGAATAAATGAGCAGTTTCCTTAGGTGGAAGTGGTTTTCACGCGACATCAAAACCGTAAGTGGTAAGTGAAAAACGGACCTGATGAAGTTTATGGACCATATCTTAATTCAGTTGAAGTCCGAAGGTGATCAAACCATCCGTTGAATCTGAGATTGGATGGATATCGCGTGCTAAGAAAGAGTGGAGGAATCTTTCAAAAATGGACCCGATGAGAGTTTATGCAGCGGGGTTGAATCCTGTTGAGTTCCGATGATTAGGACCATCCATGGGTTGATGGATCGGATGATAATTGCGCAGAAAAGTGTGCATAGGTTAATATTCTGAGCAGACCCGATGTGTTTATCAACGCAAGTTAAATTTGTTTGAGTTCTAGAGGATGAATGGAGATTGTGCAATAGTCGTTGATAGAGTGGAGTGAAATCAATGGTGGAGGGTGAACACGATAAAGGTGAGCATAGTAAAATGTGCAAAGGCAGTGGGAAGGCAGAAATGTAAAGTTAAGTGGGTTATTGGTATATTTCCATTAGATGAGGTTATAATGAAATAAAGTGAATTAAAAGATTTAAGTTGGGTGTAACGAAAGTCTAAGACCATGGTATGATTAAGAGCGAGCAGGTAGGTGGAAATCAAACAAAGGGTTAAGTAATGAGTTATAAGAATTAACCGTAGTTTATGAAGATTGGGTAAAATTCCACTCAAAGGTTAATTAAGAGTTAGACTATGGATAGTCAAATAAACGTTTCTGCATGAGGTTTAATTAAGAAGCCTTAAACATTGTTTTGTGAAGGCAAGAATCTGAAATTCCTAGGACAAAATAAATATGCATTTTATATGCATATTGTGGGTAAAGTTAGCTTAGGCTGGCATCAGGAGTTCACCAACATGTAGAGTTCTCAACGAAGCACTACCATGACTAGACTCGATAGGTCATACAAGTCGAGCTAAGAAAGGTTGAATAACGCATAATTGGTAAAATATGTTGTTTATCAAATATGGACACTACAATGGAGTTGGCATCCTAGAGACCTAACACTAGTCATACTAGGGAACTGATAATTAGTACACACACAGTGGATTTATACTATCATATGAAGTTCCCATTGGGAAGAGTTCTATTGGAACAAAACGATGTTAAGGAGGAGATTCTACTAATGATTGGTGAATTTCATATCTTCTTAAGGACCTTGGATCATTGTTTACAAAAGATTAAAGAACACTTGGGTCTCCCACTAGACCCAAGAAGCTCTCAGCGACATGGAAATGAGCTAATTATGGTTGAGCCTTCCCACTCATCCTAATTTCTATGGGTTGCTACTATTTTCTAGTATTTTTTCTAACTTTTTTAATTATTTGAATGTCTTAACTATTTAGTTACATATTCTAAGTTTCTAAACCAAACACATAATTTGTTTTTTCCATTTTAGACATTAAATTCATATAACAAAAAATTCATAATTTAATCACTAGAATAATTTCCCTAATAACAAATTAAAACAAACCTCTATATATATAGATAGATATCATTTTAAATGATAAATAAATAAACTTAAAATAAAAACAAGAATATAAAAAAATAATTTATTATCATAAAACTAAATATTTATCTATATTTGGGATTAAAAAATTACAAATGTTATATACCATTGATTTCTCGTATCTTACGAAAAATTATTAACTAGTTTAACTATTATGGTTTCCTAATAACTATTTGATTTAACCATTAAGTTAGATCAATATAGAAGGAATCATAACATTGTGTTGTAAAACATTTAACAATTTTTTTTTTGTTATTGATTCATGTTTTTTATTAATACCACTTATTTCAAAACAATTGCAACTTCTATTTCTTTAATTATATTTATTAGGTGTTGCTGCACTTTCGATTCAAAGAAAGAATCGAATATTGAAACCGAGTTATCTAAAGAATAGTCTAGAGAAGAAATCAACTATAATGTTATAATAATATTACTAATAGTTTTGTATGTCCAATTAACTGTTACATCATAAAGGAAAATATAAAAGAACTTGTTCCATCTTCTTAGCATATTTCTTTTTGTTAGAAGATTTGAAACATAATAAAAAACTGAGAATGACAATTAGAATATAAAAGTAAAATATTGTTGATTAGAATATTTTTTTAAATAGTGGGAGAACTTATCATAATTTGTTTGTCAAATTAGTAGTAGGGATAATCATCCTTGGTTGCTATCCACTATTGCAGGATGACTCGTCATTTATATTCCAGGGAAACCATGCCACTTGTAATTACCTATTGGTGGTTTGTAAGAGGGTAATATTTCGCTCCTGTCAAATCCCTCTAGGTCTTGGGCCATTAAGATGTTTCCTTGTGTCTAAGGAAGATGAGTGTTTAGCTAAGAAGAAGCAGTTTTAGGGCATACTGCAGGCCTGGATTAGAATCTATTCAAACATAACACAAATATATCATATTTATTTTGAACTTTTACATAGCTCAAGTCACTTTTTCAATTTTTCATTTTTTTTTAAAGATTTTTTGCTAACTCATTCAACTCTATATGTAGAGGATATAAAAGTAAAGGTCTCAATTATCAATTTGACTTGATATCTCATTGGCCTAAGATAGATATTATGTATTTGGGAATTTCATTTAATCTAATTAATAACCAAGATGAATCATCAAAAATATGAATTTGAATTACATTCATGTCTATAGAAACTAAGTACTTTAACTATAATCACTAGCACCTAATCTTCTTCTTGATGGATATCCTTCTTTTGTTTTATCCTAACAACAACTTCAATGCCAAAAACTCTACATAATTATTGGTAGTTAACCCAAAATTAACTTTAAACTTAATATAATAGGAATTTTACTGGAATAGTAGGCCTCCAACACTATTAAATTCAAGGGGACCCTACCTAGCTCTATTAGAGAAGCACTAAGTTTTTGATATGCCAATTTACAATTCATATAAAAATTGAGGGGCCCTTATTAATGGGTACTCTAGTACACAAGATCATATATTTGACTTGTGAATGTGCCTGAAAATCATAAAGGAATTCATTTTATCAAAGTTTTTTGTATTCGTAGCTAGCAAAATTTACTAGATGATGAGGCATGGAAATGCTTAAAGTTATTTAAATTATTTTTTTGACATGACACTACCTTAAACTTTCTTCTAGTATATTCCCTTTCTAGACATTTGAAGTACCAATAAGTTTCTATATTTCCTTCCAAACTTATTGTGCATAATGGCATTCGATGGACAAGTGTGAAACAATTTCATCATCCATTTTACATAACATACAAATCCCTATACCCATTGTATATCTCCTTTGTAATACCACTAGTTTGAATCCTACTCATTAGCACTAGTCAAAGATATGTTCAAGATATTTTGGAGTTTTTAGGTTCCAAATAATAACCCCACCACCAAGATGGATCTTAGGGTTTAGCTTCAAACATTGCTTTATACGCAAGATGAGTTGTATACTCCAGGTTAGGATTTATTTTTTCCCATGCAAGAGAATTTTCTTCATCATTTAGCCTTAGATGGCTCATTTTTAGTCAATCAATATAATCATACCACAAAAGTACATTCTCACTTCCTAGTAAAGTTCACTAAGTAAATAGAAAATATCCATTTGATTGCAAATAATTGTATTAACATTCTCCCCCGCATGACTAAGAGTAAAGATGTTTGTCCCTTAAAAAAATTCAATGAATGATGTTGGAAATTTAATTCGCTATCCACAACCTAATCTAGAGTCTATGCCAGCTCTAATTTGGTCACTAGCAGCTACCTTCCCTACCAAATGCTTTCTAATCATTCAAAAATGCCTGTGCCACTCACTTCCATTGAATTGATTCATTTTTTTATACTTTCTTAAGGTTCCTAATCCAATATAGAAAAGAAGTAGGCGTGATATATTTTTTCTCGATTATTTTCCTCCATGGCCCTTTAGTTGTAAGAACTCATTATAGGATTTTTTCTACAATAGAGATACGAAAAAGGTCGATTTTCATAAATCCCCACCCACCTTATTCCCATGGTATTTTTATAATGCTCTACTTGACAAAATGAAATTTCTCATTTTCTTTCTTCCAAAATTGAAGGAATTCAAAAAAAATATCCTAATATATTTTATACTCCTTTAGAGACATATTCCATGGGATGCCAAAACTATAGAATAACCTAACTAATTTTACTAAGGTTGAGCTTCCTCTTATATAAAACCATCTATTGTACTTATTATTTATCTCCTCTGCCCTTTTGAGTACCATGGATAATATTTTTTCCCATACCATTTTTGTTTTATAAGAAATCCAAAAATTTTAAACCATCTAAGAAATTTTAAAGCTTGAAAGAAGATAGCATTGACAACCTACACTCATATTCTTGGTATTAATCATGAAAGAAAATTGTCGGTTCTAAACATTTAGCTCCATTCATATAGTTGTGTCATAATTATCCGTTATTTCATGTATCTTCCTTATTTCCCTATCATCTTCACTTGAGAATAATCATATGTCATCAACAAATAATAAAAGTGTTAAAGAGACAATCCTACCAATTCCAACTCCCGAGTTAATACCTCATCTTTTAGCATCCAAAATGGATTTGCTCAAACCTTCAACAACTAACATAAAACTTAAAGGAGATAATGGTCATCCTTAACTCAAACCCTTGGATGGATTAAAGAAGTTGGAAGAAGATCCATTAATAACAATGGAAAAGGTAATATATGTGATATTACCAGTAATCCATGTGACTATAGGAAGATTGAAACTCACATGAAAAAACATCAATCTCAAATATAAATAGCTCACACTATTATATTCTTTGGACAAATCTTGTTTTAGTACCAGGGGTAGAAGGTATTTTTTTAATAGAATGCATCCCTTTCAAGTTTCTCTAGTAGCCTGAAAAATCTATCTGTTATCCAGAAATTCAAATTTGTCTTGTGAAATAAATCCTAAAAAGATTTTATTTATTCTTATTACCAATAACTTAGCAATAATTTTGTAAATGCATATGCATAGGCAGGTAGTTATAACCCATCAAAACTTTATAGATTATATTTCTTTTGGGTCAAGGATAAAAAATTAGAGTTAAGGGCTTATAATACCTTGATAAAATTTCTAACTTTCTCAATTATTATATTATCATTTACACTAAATCAAAAAACCCGATAAATAACTGGAAATCCATCCATATGGCCCCTAAATTTTATCCTTCTTAAATTATTTTCAAGTTATTTCAAATTCTCATTTCAAGTTCACCCATCATCATGTGATTACCTTCTTTTGAAAGAAAAATAGGAAAATTGGATGCTAGCTTTTAGAATTTTACTTTGTTTTCCATATGTGGCTCATTATGAACGGATTGAAAATGAGGCACACATAAATATACTAAATTTGAGAGTATATTTACTAAGTTCCCTACTATATATTGTATGTCCCATAATAAATTTATCCTTTTCTTAGAAAAAATTGGAAAATCGGCATATCCTCATCCCCCTCTCTAGCCACACAACCCTACTTTTCACCCTATACTTAGCCTGTCTCCATTCTAATAGCCACATATTCCTCATTTGTAATCTTTATAATTTTAATTTCTCCTCTTCATTAAAATTTACTACCTCATTATTCTCATACATTTCACCTATCTCCCTCTCAATTTTTTTGAGGTCACCATCCTTATCCTTCCTTTTCTTTTCAGTTCATGAATCCACTACTCCTTTAGCCTTCTTTAAATTATTTTGAAAACTGAAATCTCACGTCTCCTTGGATTTGACATCAAAATGAGAATCATTATTTCATTACCAGTTCTTAACTCCTCTAGCCATTAAGGATTACAAAACTCCCCTTGTTTCCACCCAAGATCCAAAAACCTATTTGATATCTCAAAAGCCCCAATTTAACCAAATCTATTATTCCTCGAAGTTTGCATGAGCTTTAAGGGCTCTACATTAATCAATCCTTTCTCCTCAATTTTATTTCTAAAGAACTCTTCCAATATATCCACCCTTACTAAATTCTCATAGAATTATACTCTACTCATAGTAAAGTTAATATCACCTCCTAGTATAACTCTCTCCTCCTTGATGTACCCCTGAGAGAGGAACTTTTCCTAGAACCTTGTTGTATCTTCATATGGACTAGAATTGTTAGTAACAAGATATTTTGTACTAATTCTATGAATGAAAACTCTATCCATGTACATGAATCAAGAAAATATATTACCATAGGAGGAATTGTTTAATTCCACATTGTTAGAATTCCCCTTGTGTTTCCTTTAGTATATGAGGCTAAAAAATCCCAATATATGAAGATTTTTACATGAACTCTTGACAAAAATTTTACATTCACCTATAGTTTCATGAAGTAGGACATCATGTTTATCACCCTCAACCAACCTTACCAAAGAAATTTTTTTAGAGGTAATGTTGATACCTTTTATTTTGGTATATACAATTATCAATTGGAATTTTGGTGAGGTTTTATCCTACTTTAAGGGTCCCTTTGATGGATTTATGTATACCTCATTAAATTTATTTCTGAGTTTTTTCTTAGGCGTGGTGTAAGAGAGATTTGATTCCCACTATGAATAGACCTAGTTCCTTAATATGTTCAAGTCCAAACCTTTATTCTAACACTTTCTTATTTGTATTTCCCCACTTTCTTGTCCTTAAAGATTATATTTTGTTCCCTCTAGCTTCCATATTTGTTCTGAGGTTCAAACTCCCAAATGGAGGTTTCCCTTTAAAATTGAAATATACAAATGATATTTTACAATTGGATGTAGGGATTAAGTTTAATATTTCCCAAGTTTAGAAATATTGGATCCCTAAACTAGGCTTGAAACCCTAGCCCTTACATATCTTTCGTTGTCATTCCTAAAATTTCTAGAATCTCTACAAGGAATGGCCAAAGTTATTCTCTATATCAAAATTAATTTTGACCACTTTTAATATAATTTTATAATAATTGCTTTAAATACTTTCCAAAAGTAGGTTTTTAGGTCTTCCATCTCTTGAACTAGCTCCAATATCATTTTAGTGGCTTCGTGTGGGAAAGAGTGTACATCCTTGACAATAGTATTATTTGAACCTGTATCTTTCTCCAAAATACTATCCAAAGTCAAATAAAATTATTCCTCCTCATTTTTGTTCCCTTATTTAATAAGAAACAAGGATTGAGGTATCTTTTTGAGGCTAAGGTACCTCAATTATCTATCAACTCTTCATGATATTTGTTAGTGTCAGTCTTTTCTTCCTGTCACCAGTTATCAAATATTCTCTCACGAGGTGTTGTTAGGGTGTCAAGACATTTTTTGTCATTTCAGTGAGTCTTCAATTAAAAATTTGGTCACTGGATGTTGTGTCTAGGTCACTACTTCTCCCTTCACTTACTCATGGTTCTCATCACTTATCATGGTCATTGTCTTCTTCGAGGTATCATATCCTCATTTAAGTGTCTTGGGTCATGAAATGGTCAAATTCTTCATTTTAGGTCATGGTCTAGGGTTTCACTCCATGTGTCATCATGATATGAAAGGTCAAAACAAAAAAATTTCCATCTTGTAATTCAGTGGGTAAATGGAATTAGAAGCTTAGGGAACAAAAAATAAAGGTAAAGGTAATGTTTTATCTCAAATAAGACAATGTTGCAGTACACTACCTCGTCTCATCATTTCTCATAGTGACAATTTTGTTCAAATTATGTTTCTAACCAAATGGAGAAAAATTTTACAAACATGAAAGAGGCTTTTGTCAATGATAGGCCAAGGAACAAAACCTCCTTCAGTGTATGCATAGGTATTACGATTTGAGAGAAATGCCCAAGCTACACTTGCAATGGGAGAGTTGTTACACTTCTAGACATTTTTCTTCAAGATAGATTTTCAGGTATTTAAAGAAGGTGTTGGAAGTTCTTAAGGACTCTACTGTGTAACATACATCCTAAGATTTCCAATGGTACCTTCAGATAGTGATTTGGATTAGTGGACGACATACCAAATTGCTCTGCAAGTTGGCGCTATGATTTTGTCAAAGACACTCTGAGATTTTGGAGCAACCTTAGGAAAACCAATTGTTTCTCCCAGCTGGAGTGTCAAAATTTCATTCTTGATGAGTCCAACTTGTGGAGTACTTCAAGAGATTTCCAATGAGCTATCCAGTTCACAATTTGGAGCAGTTTAAGGACTCCAAAATATGGTTGGAATATAGCATTGAACTGCACTGTGATTCTAAAGGTGGCACTGCGTTTCTGGACACTGCCATGTGCTGAACTTCGTTGCGCTTGTGCCAGAGCAACCCGAAACTCATCCAAACTCACCCAGATTTCTATTTTTATCTTTCATTCCTACTTCTTTCTATTGTAAACTTTTTCACAAGTAAGTATCATCCTTTTTCTCACCTTTTTCCTTTGGCAAGATGAATGCAAATGCAAGTTCTCTTAATCTAGGGTTTAGGTGAAATTTTCATGCTGCAAGCACTAGTGTAACTGATGGATTTGGTTAGTTTTGATATTGAAAACATGTCAATTTTTCACCTCACACCTATGTACATGTTTAAAACACCCTTTGATTCAATAAATAACTCATCAATCCCTAGATTGCCTCACCCTTACATAAACCCTAGCTCATACCTATAATTTTGGACAATTTCCTAGCAGGACTATTTTTCAAATTCTCCTACTCATCTCTCTCTCTCATTTCACTCCATTCAAGCTTCCTAATTTTTCTACCACCCCTATCCATCTCCCAAAATTCCCCTATCATCATCTCCCTTCCCTAACTCCCTCATTTCATCATTTCCTTCCTTGAGCAAGAACATACTCAGCTTAAGACTAAACAACTGATCATGAAGAAGGAGCAGTCCAAGATGCTACAACAAGGAGGAAAAGATAAAGCAGTGATTGAACATAATTAATATGAAAAGTAATTTTGAAAAAATGGGCCAAGGACCAAGGGATTCAAAAGGGAATTGAAGGAGGAGAAAGGAAATAATGTGCTAGATGAAGACCTAGACATGGAGGACACAACTTCCTTGGAATCAATGAGGATAGAGAGTATTGGCTAAGTAAGGTCAATGACCACTTAGAACAACTTCTTGACAAAGCCAACAGGGATAATCAACTATTAAGGCACATGGCCCATCATTATCAGACCAGAAATATGATTTGCAACATCAAGCTCAAGCAATTGAAAGACAAGCTAAAGGAAACCCTAAAGGACAAAAATGAGAGGGATAACTTGGAGATTCTTGCTAAAGCATCCATGAGAGCATAACGTACCTCATTTTACACTTCATGACCAATTTTTAAGGTTTTGTGAGAATTTTTAGTTTTTGGAGAATTTTGACGCCAAATTCAAAAATTGGGCTAGTCACAGAAGTGCAGCGCCTTGGCATTGTGATTTTTCCTCGGACCTCAAAATGACAAATGGATTTCCTTTTTGGAAATCCCATTGCCTCCTCTCAAAACCCATTTCATTAGATTTCTCAAATAGGGCTCAAATTTTGAGAAAAATGGTTCAAAACTCATCATTCTAGCACTCTTTTTGATATGTGTTGTGCTTCTCGAGACATCTTGGGCGAATGAGTTTTGGAAGGCCTTCCCATGGGTTATTTTAAAAAATTCAAGGTGTTTTGGAAACTAGACAAGAAAATCTAGTTGAATGTTCTCTCAAATCTCAATTTTTACTTTAGGAAGGCACCTTAAAGTGGTCTCAAAGTTGGTGCTGCACTTCTACAAATGTCTGAGTTTTTATTTTAAATTTTACTGTGTAATTTCCTAGTTTTCAGTATGACTTGGTGAAAGTAAAAAATCATGATGTAATTGAAGTAGTTAGAGGTTAGATGATGTAATCATGAATAAATAGACATGTTAGTTTTTATTTATGATTTATTAGGCCTCATTAAGGAATTAAAATTCAAAACAAATTCTAAGAGAAGAGTTTGTATTTGACCTTTGCAATCTCACCGGTTGGTTTAGAGAATCTTGCAAACAGTTCCACCACCTAGGAATTCAACTCATGAAGGTGGGGAAGTGGTTCAATTGAGTCTATATGTATCATTTCTCATTCAAAAAGAGGTGTTGGACTTTTGTGGAAAAGCGTGTACCTTATGTTCTTTTACAGCTAATATAGGAGCAGTTGTAGCTATATTTCAGGAATTCAAGTTCAGTGAGTCTATGGTGTTGTTTTCTTTTCCTATCAGTTTCTAATAGATAAATAATCTCTCTTTTAATTTTTTATATTCTTCCTATGAATTTCCTTGTAGTTATATAGACATAAATATTATATTTAAGCTTTTTTTATCTGGAAATCATGCTTGTGTTTCTTTTCTTATAAAACTAATGAATTCATGATTTTACAAGCTCATTATGTTTTCTTAAAACTCTCAGACCTATACTAAATTTTCAACACTTTAATTTCACCATAACAAACTGATATCTACCTCCTTTTTATACTTGTCACTGCATACTTGAAGCCTTGACCTAATTACCTACTCTAATCCGTAGTCTAGCAAACCAAAAACCCTAAATTCACAAATACTCAAACAATACTTATATATCTAACCTAAAACCTATTTATTTTCAATTATTCAGTGAAAATTAATTAGAGAGATCCGTCTCTGGTTCTGTAGGGCTAGTTACTGAACTGAAAGTGGTTCGAGGTTACCTCTTTCGATCTCCTCCTTAGGCTAGGAAATTGTAGGGGATAACAATCTCCACAACCAAATTTGAGCCATAGTGATCCAGGTGGATATTGGTGGCCACCCACCTATTCCACTTTGACCTCCAACACTATTTATTTCATAATTTTTCTTTTAGTTTCCTTAATTGCAACACAGTTTACTATTTTTGGCATTGTTTCGAGTCCTAAACTTCTAGAGCCATTTTGAGACCTTAACTCATATTTTTTTTGGAAAACAAATCCAAAGTTGTAGTCTTCAGATAGATATTTATAATGAGATATCATATGCATCAAACAAATATCATATGTCAAAGTTATCATCCCGGAAAGTTATTTTACCAACTAACCCTAAGAGGGCCCACAAACTTTTGGCACTTCATCTCCTACGGTTAGGTTTTTGGATGTTTGGGGTTTTCCCTTATTTCTCGATAATAAAAAGCCCTACGAGGCTCATTGTAACATAGTTTAGAAGGCATTTATCTGCCACATCTCTTCTCAAAGATAAGTTACTATTTCCTATTAAGTCAACATTTTGCTATTAATGAATTGAAGTTATGTTTTCAAATGTATGTTTGTGTTTATGTTTATATCTCTATTTCATTTTGTGCCTTCATAAATATGGATCAATGGTATCATAGTGATATTCTCTCTCTTTGTTTTCTGTGCATGTCCCCAATGAGGTTAGGGTATAAGGAGTGAGAGGTCGAACTTGTTGAACCCTTGTAAGACTAGCCTCATCGACCCCGAAGGCCTCCCATGGAGGAAGAAAAGAAATACGAGGGAGTGGGATATCCTTTCAAGTTATTGCTTGAATAAGCCCTTGAGCGACAAAGGAATGTGATGATGGAAAAGTTTACTCAGATCTTTCGATGGATGCCCACAGGTGATTCATCTTCATCTAGCAACCACCCTAGAGGTGCCACTCCCTTTAAGGTGCAAGCCAAATTTGAGATTCTGATATTTGAAGTCCAAATAAATTCATATGTCGTAGATAAATGGTTAAATCTGTTTGAAGGATATTTTTCGGTTCATGATTTTTCCAATAGGGAAAAGATTAATTTTGCACTCCTCAAAGTCGCCCCCACATCAAGGACTCCTGAGAAACCTACTTTGAGAAGAAGGATGAGAGGAACCCTCATTATTTTCAACCACACTCACATGGAATTATTTCCAAGGCATTATCAAGGAACAATATTACCCTATCAGGAGCTATGAAGATAAGTACATAAAGTGGGCCACACTGCAGTAGGGAAGGGACAAAGACATGTCTAAGTTCACAAATATTTTTCATAGCCTTAGCAATAAGTTGGGTACCAAATATTTTGAGCGTAATACAGTACTCAAGTACTACGATTGCCTACATAAATACATCCAATATGAGATGGAGTTCCTGTATATCTCCTCACTTGACGCTTCCTATCGATACATATTGGGATGGGGTTCCCTGGGTTAGTTTTGGGGGAAAAGTCCAAGTTTTGATGTAAAAATATGTAAAGTCTCTACAAATTGTGGACGTAGAGCATAGAGTTAGCTGAGAGTCAAAAAGGGTTTTTACCCTAGTTATGTGAACTTGAGTCGGTTTTTGAAGATCTACTACGCATGGTCCATGAACCACGGGATTGTATAAATAGGTGTGTCTTAGAAGAGTCTAAGGAAGATCTATGTTTTGTTTATGGGTACGATGGAAGGAGTATAGAGACTTAGCACAGGAAAGCAAGTCTTAGAGGGAGGAAAGGCTCTGCAACTAAGTGTGCAGAGGCCTAGAGTAGCATCTGCAGCTCAGTGCGTAGGGAAGTATTGATTCTGTAAACTTACCGAAGATCAATAAAGAAGATTGCTGCAGAAATTCATGTGTTTTATCTCTTTACTTCTATTATGTATGATTACGGTATATGTTGTGATGAAATGATGTCTTTATAAATTATTGATGTGTGAATTTACTTGATCCATCTTATTAACTGAATGCTATTAATATTAAGTGATTACACGAAGATCATAACACTTTGTATTAAAGTTATCGAACATTTACGTAGATCTGAGTAAATGTTGATCTAAGGGTAACCTATGGTGTGCGTAAATAGCTAATTTTTGTGTTCAGGGTCACAAAAGCCATTCGTAGACCTTCGCAGAGGTCTAGAGGCCGATTGAGGGGATTAAAGTGCTAAGCCTTAAGGGCATAGAGATCTGCGTGAAGGCAGATATAGATCATAAAAGGGCATCACACTGATCTCTGAATGCGCAAACTTGGTTCCAACATCCTCCCATACTACTTCGCCTTAGACTTCAGCCCGCGCTACACGGATTGATGCCAAAAGGGCAAGTAGTGTAGGGTTTTGTTTGGCGCAACTAACTCCAAACCTGGGTCAGGACTCACTAATCCAACAAATGGTTATGTTGTCGAGACCAGGATCTGCATAAAGAGATGTGTGATGTCGCATCACTGGAATCCGACCAAGAAGGAAATCGAGAAGTGGTTGGATAGAAATATCCATGAATTTGCAGTGCAAGAAAACATGAATCCATGTCTAACAAAAGAACAGTGGTTGGATATATATTGATACATAGAGATACATGAAATTTTCTTCTGTGCCTTCCCGATTGAACTATACAAGTGGATAGCTAAATTGGCAGACGACCAAGGAAAGTGGAGGCTTGACGGTCCAATAATGTCGACTCTGGGGCTAGTGCATAGGTTGGAAGCCTTTGAAGATAATATCGTGCACGTTGTGGACCATTGGCTTGATCGAGTTATAAGAGGATTTGTTACAGAGTGTGCAGTTCACACCTCAGTTAGTTAGAACGAAGCAAAGCGACGCTTCTTCAAGGGACGACAAGGTAAGTATTTGAGGTCTTTGAATACCTAGTGGATTAAGATTCTCTTGTGTGAAAAATGGGTTATGCTATTGCCATGATGTTTTGATCTACACGAAGTGGACAGAGCTTTAGAAACCAAGAAAAAGCATGTTAGTAAACTAGATCACAAAAAGATAGAAAAGATAGATGAATGCCTTAGAAATAAGCCTCTTCGAGGGGCCAACCTCCTTTACATTACAAAAATGAACAATTCTTAGATGATACAAATGAAAAGACTTCATTTCTATATATAGGAGTCTAAGGAGGTAATATAATCATATCCGACATAACAATAATAATGTAAGGGCACAATAATAACAATAGTGGGCTTCTATGGCCCACAATAATAACAATATGGGGGCTACATGGCCACAAAAATATAATAAGGGGGTAGTAATAATAACAATAAGGGGTTAGCCTAGTAGTATAGTGACCTAACATGCCCCTCTCCTTCAAAAAGTGTTGTCCTCAACCCTTGAGTAGTTCTTGCTGCTTCTGTATAAAATTCTTGTCCTCCCATGTGGAATCTTTAGCGGATAAGTTCTTCCACTTGATGAGATCCTCTGAAATTGATCGATTTCATAGTTGTTTGGTTCTTGTTTCTATGACTGCTCCAGGCTCCAATATGACTTTTCCTTCCTCATCAAGTTCTGGCAATATTGTTTGAACTAGGATCTTCTACAACTTTTAAATGAGTGGCCACACTTTTTTGTCCTTCTTCCATTCATACCTTGCTTCGTTTATCCAATCTGGTTGGATAATAGATATGGCGCACAACAATGCTTCTGCATCCTCATCCTTTCTTGAGAGTGCATCTGCCACAACATTTTTCTTCCCTTTTTTGTAGATGATTTCAAAGTCATAACCCAACATCTTTGTGACCCATTTCTATTTCTCTTCGGAGATTAATCTTTGTTCTAAAAAGTATTTGATGCTATCATGATCCGTTTTTAACAATGTAAACTTTGAAACGGGAACTATAAACTCAAAATGGGAAATCTTGCCAAAAAAACCCTGAAAAAACATCAAAAACAGTGCTAAAAATGAAAAGTGTTGACGCTGAAATAACACCTTTGTTTTTCTAGGGTAAATTTTTAACATGTTTTAAAAATGGCAGTGAAAACCAATTTTTTGTTTAAAAATTATCCAAAAAACACCCTCAAAATGAAGTGTTGATGTTCGAATAACATTTTTTTTCAATCGTAAATTTTGTACAAAAAACACCCTCAAAACAAAAAGTGTTGATGCTGCGATAACAAAAAAAAATTCAAGGGTAAAATTTCAACATTTCGAAATAATGGTGTAAAATATTTTATCATGACCTCGAAAAACATTAAAATTTCAAAAAAAATAATGAAAACATAAAATAAAAATAAAAAATAAAAAAATTAAAACAATGAAAAAACACAAAACAAAAAACAAAAAGAGTAAAAAAAAATAATAACAAAACATATATAAAAATATATACCAAAAACAAAACATAAAAACAAAAAAAATCAAACATCAAAAAAAAAAATCAATCATAAAAATGTAAAAAAAAAAAAAAAAAAAAAAAATTAACCTAAAAAAGATAAGAATTAAAAAACTAGAAAAAAATTACAAATTATAAAAAAATAAATAGTAAAAAAAACATATTTAAAAAAATAGAAAAAGAAAAAGAAAAAGAAAAAAACAAAACAAATATGTAAACCATAAAAAAAATTGGGAAAAGAAAAAAAAACACATTAAAAAAACCTATAAAATTAAGTAGGTAAAAATAGAAAAATTAAAAAAAATTAACAAAAAACTGAAAAAAAAAAATGAAAATTAAAAACAAACTAGATTTTAAAAAAATAAAAAATAAAAAAATAAAATGGAAAATTAATAAAAAGAAATTAAAAACTAGTGAAATTAAGATTAAAATGTTGATTACTTAAAAAAATAAATATAAAACTATATATGTATAAGAGACAAAAAATAAATAAAAAATGTTAATATATATATATATATATATATATATATATTTCATCAACCATAAAAGAATTTGGAAAAAAAAAACAAAATTAAAAAATTTATATATATAAAAATAAGTAAGTAAAAATAGAAAGATTAAAAAAACCATTAACAAAAACTAGGAAAAAAAAATTAAAAACAAACAAGATTAAACAAAAATAGAAAAATAACATAAAATCAAAATTAAAAACTAGTTAAATTAATATTAAAAACATTTAAAAAAAACAAAAATAAGCTCAAATTTAAAAAAATAAATAAATAATAATATATATATATATATATATGAAAATTTTAAAAATATATGTCTTTTCCAATTAAAATAAAAAAATAAAAAATAAAAATTTAAACTTATAAAAACAATGAATTTTTTATTTTTTTTATTTAAATTATTAAATTTTCATTATTTATTTAAAAACAAACCAACAAACAAATTTTAAATATAATTTTTTTTTAAACAACTTTTTTTTTATCTAAAAAGAAAAATTATTAAACAATTTTATTTTTATTTTTTTAATTTTGATTTTATTATTAAAAAGAAAATTGTTTTTATTATTAAAAAAAAAATTGTTAATGCCCACGGCCGTGCCACCACTGGGTGGCGGGTGGGCCATTGGGCGACCCACGCAACCCTCTGCCCACGGCTGTGCCACAACCAGGCGGTAGGCGGGCTGTTGGGCGATTCACGTAGCCCTCTGCCCACGGCTGTGCCACCACCGGGGGCGGGCGGGCTGTTGGGCGATTCTCAAATTCGCCCAACGGCCCGCCCACCACCCGGTGGTGGCATGGCCATGGGCATTAACAATTTTGTTTAAAAAAATTAAAATTGTTTAATAATTTTTTTTAAATAAAAAAAAAAAAAGAAAAATTTGTTTAAAAAAAAATAAAATTTAAATTTTTCTATGGGTTTGTTTTTAAATAAATAATGAAAATTTAATAATATATATATATATATTAAATCAAAAACACATTTTTTTATAAGTTTAAAATGTTTTTCAATTTTTTTTTTAATGGTAAAAGACATATATTTTTAAAATTTTTATTTTTTTTTTTTATTTTTTTTTTTTTAATTTGAGCTTATTTTTGTTCTTTAGTTTTTTTCTAAATGTTTTTAATTTTAATTTTACTAATTTTTAATTTTTTTGGTTAATTAATTAATTTTGGGGATTGTATAAATAGGTGTGTCTTAGAAGAGTCTAAGGAAGATCTAGGTTTTGTTTATGGGTACGACAGAAGGAGTCTAGAGAGTTAGCGCAGGAAAGAAAGTCTTAGAGGGAGGAAAGGATTTGCAGCTGAGTGTGACAAGGCCTAGAGTAGTGTCCGCAGCTGAGTGCGCGGACCCCTGCAGCTGACTACACAGGGAAGTATTGAGTCTATAAACTTACTAAAGATCAATAAAGAAGATTGTTGCAAAAATTCCTATGTTTTATCTCTTTACTTTTGTTATGTATGATTGTGGTATATGCTATGATGAAATGATGTCTTTATAAATTATTGATGTATTGATGCGTGAATTTACTTGATCCATCTTATTATCTGAACATTACTAATATTAAGTGATTACGCGAAGATCATAACACTTTCTATTAATGTTATCGAGCACTTAGGTAGATCTGAGTAAATGTTGATCTAAGGGTAATCTATGGTGCACGTAAATAGCTAATTTTCCTATTCAGGGTCTGCAAAAGCCAGTCATAGACCTTTAAGGAGGTCTAGAGGCTAATTGAGGGGAATACAATGTTAAGCCTTAAGGGCTTAGAGATTTGCATGAAGTCAGATATAGATCATAAAAGGGAATCACACTAATCTATGGATGCGGAAACTTGGTTCTAGCATCCCCCCATACTACATCGGGTGAGACTTCAGCCCGTGCTACATGAATTGATGCCTAAGGGCCAGTAGTGTAGGGTTTTTCTTGGCACAACTCACTCTGAACCTGGGTCAGGATCCACTAAGCCAAAAATACGTTGTAACATCGAGCAGAAATTTAAACATAGTAAGTAAGACTTTAGATCTGTGAATATGAAGAAAGGGAAAGGCGCCCCCAAACCATAAAACAAAGGAAAAATCCAAGGCAGGGTGACCCAACACAACCCGCCGAAGCCGCAAGAAAAGAATAACACCATGAAGACAAAGAAGGACACAAGAAAGTGGTGTGAGTTCCATAAAAACCCTACTCACAACACAAGTGAGTGTTGATTCAAGTTGTAACCAGGGGCCAAGCTGAAGGCTTCAGAGTCTAATGCATGTTATGACTTTGAGTCAAAACCTGACAAGGGAAGTGACAAGTGTAAGCAGATTATATATATGGAGGCCAATGCCAACACTACCACCATAAAGGTCCAGAAATTTGAGCCTGAAGATCTAGAGGAGGGGGAGTGTCTCTTCCACTCCTAGATGTGGCTGAAGGGATCGTTGTTGCAATTCATTATCAACAGCAAGAGACAAAAGAACCTCAATTCAATAGAGGTCATGAAGCAACTGGTCTTATCAACCACACCACACCTGCAGCCATACACCATCAGGTGGCTTCACCAAGGACAAGATTTCCACGTCATCCAATAGTGTTGCCTTCCATATAACATCAAGCCCTTCACATATGAGGTATTTTGTGATGTTTCTCCTCTTGAAGTTTGTAATGTATTATTAGGTAAACCATACTTGTGGAAGTTTGATGTTGTGTATGAGTCTAAGCCTCACACTATCATTATTACTTTGGGAAATAAGTTATATAGCATACCATAGGTAGCAATGCCTACCACCATCTCTTTGATATTTGTTAAGAAATGTAGTAATATCATCTCTAATATTGATAAATTTGTTTTCTTTTTTTTTAGCTTTGAGAGTAAGTAAAATATCATGGCCACATCCATGGGCCACGAGAAAGGCTCCTTCACATAGTTGACTCAGGTGGATAAGGTCATGGAAGAATAAAGGGGTGTTCCCTTACACTGTCAGGTCAAGCATTTGATTTATATGACCCCTGAAGCACCTCTACCCAATGGGTCGATATATAGGAGCTACTGCAAAAAAGGGCACATCCGACCAAGTTCCTCACCTTGTGGGATCCTAATTATAATTGTAAAAAAGAAGGATGGGACCTGGAGGCTTTGCATTGATTATCAGACACTGAACAATATCTGGAATAGGTATCTAATCCCACGGATTGATGACCTTCTTGACCAACTCAAGGGGGCCAAGCATTTCAACAAGATAGATCTAAAGTCTAGATATCACTAAGTCCCAATAGAGCCCACAAATGTGTGGAAGACTACCTTCAAATCGAAGGAGGGCCTTTTTGAATGGTTGGTCACACCTTTCAGATTGAAAAATGCCCCTACTACTTTTATGAGGCTAATTGATAACATATTCTGGACATTCATGAACACGTTTGTCATTGTATATCTATATGACATCCTTATCTTTAGCAAGAGTTGGGAAGAGCACTTTCAACACATTTAATAGGTCCTTCAGACCCTACGACATCACAAACTATGTGCCAACCTAGATAAATGCACATTTGGCATGGCCCAGGTCCAATATCTGAGTTACATCATAAATGAGCAAGGCATGCATGTGGATCTCACTAAGATCCAATTCATTCGGTATTGGCCAACCCTGCCCACTCTCACGGAGCTTCACAACTTTTTGGGCATTGGAAACTTTTATCAAAGGTTCATGTTGGGATTCTCCCATATCACTTGGCCTTTGAGTCAGGTTCCCAAGGGAAGAGAAAAAGAAAACTTGTTCTATTCTGATTCCCAACATAAGACATTCGTTATGCTGAAGCATCACCTTTGCTCTGCACATGTACTCACATTGCAAAACCTGCAACAACCATTTGAAATCAAAATAGATACCTTTGAATATGTTATAGGCACAATTCTCACCCAACAAGGGCATCCAGTGGCCTATCATAGTGATACACTTTCTGATACAATTCATAAATACCCCACCTATGATAATGAAATGTATTTTATCATGTAGGATTTTTTACAATGGAAAAATTACATTATGGGGAAGGAAATGCTCATCCATATAGATCACCGACTCTTCTAGTTTATACATACCCAAGGGAAGTTGCAAAATGATCGCCATCAGAAGTGGTCGACATATCTGCAACAATTCCATTTGAATATCAAGTACAAGAAGGGAAGCACCAATAATGTTGCAGATTGCCTCATTCGGCTATCGGTTGCAACACTGACCACTCTTCTCAACTCTTATTGTCCACGAAACCTTTGGATGGCTGAAAATATATAAAAATGATCCAAAATTCACCACCACATATTAGATGATAGTGGATGGTAAGCATGTTCCACACTTCCACCTCTAGGATGCATTATTATTCTACTTGAGACACCTCTATTTTTCTTCAAGTGAGCATGCCAAGCTGATCTCGGAGGCGTACTACAGTTAGGTCGCAGGACACTTTGGTGTGGAGTAAATTATGGTCGTACTACAAAAGTGTTTTTATTGACCAAATCTTTGACATAATGTTTGAAATACTTCATATCTTGCACTTCTTGTGCCATCGCCAAGCCAACTATTAAGAAGGTAGGCTTGTATACTCCTCTGCCTGCTCTTAGCTAGTCTTGGGAGTCCATCTCTATGGACTGTGTGTCTGTCCTTCCTTCTACCAAGCATGGAAACAACTGTGTATCTTTGGTCATCAACATATTCTCTAAGATGGCCATATTGGTTGCCTAGAAGAAGAGAATCACAGCAGAAGACACTGCTAGACTCTTCTTTGAACAAGTGTAGGTACATTTTGGGGTCCCACAGACCATTATATTAGATCAAGATAGCAGGTTCCTAAGTTTGATTTAGTTGATCCTTTGGTCACTGTTGGATACCAAGATCACAAAGTCGACAACATTCCATCCCGAGACTGATGGCCAAACAAAAGTCATCAACATGATTACTGTGCACATACTATGCATGTACAACTCTAAGCATCCACGAACCTGGGATGAGATTATTCCCCATGTGAAACACAACTATAATATAGCTCTCCATAGCTTGAATGGCCACAACCCCTTTGAAGTGGGCCTGGGATTAGAATCATTATGTCCCCTTCATGTTGCACTACCATTTGTAACTACACAAGAAGAATCTGCCCATTTTCAATTTGAAGTTGATAAAGCCACCAAGTTTCTTAAGTTCATTCAACACATTCGCCAGCAGGTTCACAAAATCCTCGAGAAATTCAATGCCAAATACAAACAATGACATGATCAACATCAGATTCCGCCTATGTTTCAGGTGGGTGGCAAAGTTTGGTTACATTTGCAAAAATAGCACCTCACCGAAGCGCATCGTATGCATTGACCACTTCGATACCAATATTACACCATCACCAAAGTTGTGGGAGACAATGATTTTGATCTCAATATCTGCACATTTCTTGGCTTGCACTTTGTATTCAATGTGGACGACCGTTGGCAATACTTTCTACCCTTGTTGGACACATAAAACATTGTTGAGTAGTTGACACCAACAGAGCTCAACCCAAATTGCATTGAACATGCCAAAATTGATTGGATCATGGACACACAGATCAAGAACACTCACAAACAAAGGATCCAACTGTATCAAGTTGTCAAAGCTAGTCAACTCTTATACCAGGGTAAGTGGCTCACTTGGGACCAAGTTCAGTAGAAATTTCCCCATTGCATGGAGGCACTCAACACAATGGGAACCATTTCTTCCTAACGTAGGAGGATTGATCCAGGTGGATATTGGCGGCCACCCACTTATTCCACTTAGACCATCAACACTATTTTTTTCAGACTATGTCTTTCAGTTTCCTTAATTTCATTACGGTTTACTATTTTTGGTAGATTTTCAGGTCCTAAACTTCCGGAGCCATTGACGCCCTAAACGATGTTTTTTTAGAAAACGGGCAAAACATAAGCTTTTGTAGTCGAAAGTTGTAGTCCTCAGATTGATATTTCTAATGAGGTATTGTATGCATCAAACATAGATCATATGCCAAAGTTACGACCCCGGGAAGTTTGTGTACCAACTAACCCTATCGGGGCCCATAAAATTTTGGCACTTCATCTCCTAGGATTAGGATTTTGGATGTCTTGAGTTTTCCTTTGTTTCTCAATAATAAAAATGCCCATAAAACTCATTGTAACAGATAAGCTACCATTTCCTGGGCTAGTTTATTTCCATTCTGCATGTAAACACTTTTCAACATTATGTTATTAATGAATTGAAGTTATATTTTCGATGTATCTTTGTGATTTTGTTTATATTTGTACTTCATTTCATTCCTTCATAAATCTAGATCACATAGTTCTTATTCCTCCAATCCTTATAACATGCATGCGAATGATATTTTTCTATGTGACCATAAATATGACAATCTAATAATCTGAATGGAATTTTATTGGACTCTAGAACTTTAGAATGGACTAAAAAAATCCTCCACCATAATATACATTCTTTCCATAAGACCTTCACCTAAATCCCTCTCAACCAGAACCTTGACCACCATCCAATATGCACTTAACTTAAAGCCTACACCTATGTCAAGTGCCTTCCTGAGATGATCATCAATCTCTTTCATAAATTTTTAAGACCATAATTTCAATTGTTTGATAAAATATTTTGGATATTCCACTGGAATACTCTGTCACAACAAATCTTACGATATTTTAAAATCTTACGCTATGCAAATTAATTTTCCTTAGATAACAAATTAATTATTTACTAAATTTTCTTGAGTCTATGAAATAGGAAATGGAAATAATAGGCACATGAATGCACCATCCACACAAATGAACACAGGTTTATCCCAAGTGAAACCTAATATGAGGGAACAATTAGAAAAATACACATACAAAGGAATGGGAACTCACTATGGAGTTACCTTCGAGACTATGCCTTAGATGTCTATTACAAAATCCCCCTTCTTCTCTATTATTCTCTTAGAATTCCAATCCTAAATGGTATGCCTAGCTATCGAAGAAGTACAATGCTAAAGAGTGGAACCCATTCTCCTCCTAACGAACTAGTAATTAACATAGTCTGATAGCCATTTAGGGTTAGGTTTTGACTTCTTCAACCTTCAATTAGTGATAAGGTTTTGGAATTTATATAATATTATTGAAATTTCACATGTGGATAGTTGCACATGTGTAAGTAATGGGGTTCGATGTAGCATTCACTCGTACCATGGTAATCAACAAGGTAGGTCAACTTGCAAGAGGCATAACGTTTGCATGCGAGCTCTGATTGAGGTGATTTTCACACCATTAGAAAGGTATCAAAGTGTAGAACAATGTCAGGATATGGACACAATTTTTGGACATTGAAACCCCGAAAACATTGTTTAATGTCCCACAATGGCATTGAAAGGTTTTGGATCCCAATTTTCCAAACTACAACTTGCCACTAAAATGGGCCCTACAAGCCAATTGCTCCAATTTTGTCCACCCAAAAAGTGCCAAGATAGATGGAAAATTGCATGATGGCCCCATCGAGATCACCAATTGTATTTTTGGAAATTTAACCTCGATAAAAATTCCCTTAGAAACCTTACTATATGGATTAAAATACATATACAAGGCTATTAAAATGAAATTTTGAACCCCAATAACATCTACCCTCTAGATTTTTTTTTAAATCCTCCTCTAACATCAAATAAGACCCAATCTAACCTCTAATAATAATACAAAACAATGGACAATAACCAAATATTGGAAACCAAACCCTCTAGATCCAATCTTTAAAGATCTAATCAAAGATAAAATGGGAAAAAAAAATTGCTAATGAGAGATTTACTTGAGTATTCCAATGCTTTCTCCACATCTAAGTCCCTTGTGAGTTTCAGTCCTACCCTAGCTCTTCTTTATTTAATCACCTTTTTACCTTTCTTATCCTTTTATAACTTAAGTGCGCCTCAAACCAATGTTTTTTCCCCTCGAAACCCCACTTAGCACTTCAATATCCCAGCCTTGATTAATAATACTAAAACCCCACAACCCATTCTCTATGTCTAGTCTGGATCTCTTATGAAATGAGATCAAGAATAAAGACTTGCTTCTATAACAATCTTAGACTTCCTTTCCGAAAATATCTTCATACAAACTCTAACATAAAGTTTCAAGAACATCAAATAATATAAGATTTTTGTTTCCTTGACAAGATCATCGATCAATCCCACCCATAATCACCCTCTAGATAAACTCTTACCAATACCCACTTTAAGAATTATACCAACTAAGAGATATACCAAATTATCCACTTTCTTAATTTTATTTTCAAATTTCCCTTTATGATGTAAATCCCAACGAATAAGTTCCTCATCCCCAATGAATAAGTTTCAACTTCCAATAGTCTAAAGGGAAAAGATACGAGGATGATTGTCTGGGTCTTAGTAATAATCACTCATCTTATAATTCCATTCCATTCCTAACACCATCAACTTATTAGTAAGTGACGTGTTTTATGACCAAATAAATAAATTTGTACACAACAAACTCATTAATAAAAAACCTACCAAGAAAAAAAATAATTATTTAACTTGTAAAATACATGTTACATATATGTCATTCTTAATGTTTTCTCTCCAAAACCATTAGTAACCTCAATGTATTCGTATCAAAAACCCTTATAAATGGAATCTCAAGCATCTAATTCACTCCCAATCTATCATGGTTATTACGTCCAATCTAGTTTTATTAAATGAGATAACAAATATTTAAAAAGGAGCCTTTGAGGTTGCTAAAAATAAATAAGTAATACGACATAACAACGTAGAACCAAATCTTCAAATTAAAAATATTAAATTATGTGATGATGGATATGAATAAACAATAAAGTTTAAGATGGGAAATTTATAATTTAATTGATGGGGTCATTTAATTTATAAATAAATATAATAATAGTAATAATAAAGAGAAATTGAAATATTATAGAGAATTTATAAACTTAATTTATAAAATTATAAATTGTTGGCGTTATGATTCAAGTGTTTTCTTTTATGGAAACTCAGACAGATGACAGATCATAGTGCAGCAGGTCAGTAGCAAAGAATTGATGATCAAACTACAAAGAATGAAGAAAGAAAAGTATATACGAAGGTTCACTATATACCAAGTCGCTTACATACGCAGGTTCACTATATACCAAGTCGTGTACACACACAAGTTCACTATATACCAAGTCACGTATATATGCAGGTTCGTTATATACCAAGTAGTGTATACACGCAGTTTCACTATACACAAAGGTGCATATATCGTACACATGCATTTGCACGCAAGGAAAGGCGCGTACATGTCGGAAAACTAAGTTTTGGGTCCGTGGTATTTGGACCTATGGTTTTGGACCTTGGTATTGCATCCGAAGTATTGAACCTAAGTATTGGGTCCCTATTATTGGTTCTAAATGGTTTTGGACCATGGTATTGAGTAAGGCCTAAGACTATAAAAGGGAAAGGAGATCATTAGGCAAAAGGATTGACTCAAGCATTGAATATCTGATGAAACGCAAGATCTACAATACTGGTCATTGGGTAATTGTGCATAGCTGGATCTGAATCAAGGAGGAACCTGAGTGCTAAAAGAAGGATAAGTTCTATTGATGGGTCAAGATCTTAAGGCTTGAATAGTAGTATCTTTTTGTTGATCTGTTATATTTGGCACATGAATTGATCTATGAATCTGATAATCTGGGTTTAACTGATGTCTGAATAAGTGAAAAGGGTAAATTATCTTTTATAGATCTGTACGCAGGTTCGGCACAGAAAGGCGCATATACACGCAGGTTCATTAATTCGAAATATAGTATATGCAGGTTGGCCTTAATACATCAACGTATGCACACAGGATCTACATATTGAAGTACCGTACGTCTCATGAAATATGTTTTAGCTACTTCTGTTTATTGTTGCAGTATTCCGGGTTCAAGATTGGTTATAGTTACTGTCACTGTATTCTGGTTACAACTTTCTGAGAAGTGACTAGTTGATTCAGTATTGGTTTGTACAAAGGAGATTGGTTGATATAATTGATGTTTGATTGATGTTATTCATGGATCCAGTCTCAAAATTTATGAAACGTGGTCCCTAGAAGAAAAGAGAAGGTTGTAGCCTTTTGTAGGTCAACACCTATGTACTAGTACCTCAGCTAGTACAAAAGCTAAGGGGGTTGTAGCTCCCTTCCAAGAGAAGCTGGAGAACGAGAGAAGGTTGTAGCCTTCTGCAGGTAGTATCCTGCGTATTGGTATAAGACTGCACCAGTACAAAAACATTGCAAAAAGAAGTTTCTAATTAAAAGAAGATAGAGACGAATTGCAGCAGGTGGTTTTCACCTACATTGGGTTTCCATCTTATACCTTGTGTTCTTATGTGTGACTGCCTGTTCTATTTTATTGTTCCTAGTTACTGTTTATATGGTTTGATGCACAGATTAATGATCAACATCTTAAGAATAATTTAAATTACAAGTTTGCTGGTTATACGCTGGTTTCCTTAACTCTAGTTGCGTACATACACGATTTTCACTAACTGAAGTAGCGTATACAAATCTGATTGTGAAATGAAAAATAATTGACCTAATAATATTGATTCACCCCACCCCCCTTCCCTCTCAATATTATTTCCAACAATTGGTATCAGAGCAGGTCCTTAAGAAGAATCTTGATCACTTGAAGGAAGTTCTATCATCATGAGCAACTACAAAAAAGAGGCATCTATCAAGCCACCAATTTTTTATGGGAGCAACTTCATCTATTGGAAGGTAAGAATCACAACCTATCTTCAATCTCTTGGTACAAAATTTTGGGATATCATGGAAACATGATACACATTTCCATTAGAAACTCCTACAAATACGACTGGTAAGAAGCAGTATGAAATAAATTCAAAGGTTGTCAATACTCTATTAGGGAGTTTATCTCAATCAAAATTCTTCAAGGTTATGCAGCTCAAAACCGCAAAAGAAATATGGGACAAGATCGTTCTGAGCTATGAAGGAGATGATCAGGTAAAATGGGCAAAACTACAAACTCTCAGAATTCAGTATGAAAATCTTAGAATGCACAATGACAAAAGTGTGGCTAACTATTTCTTATGTATAGATGAGATTGTTAATTGTATGAAAAACTTGGGTGAAGAAATAAAAGAAGTTACTTTGGTTGAAAAGGTTCTAAGATCTTTATCTTCTAAGCTTGAATCAAAAGTTTCTACCATAGAAGAAAAGCATAATCTAGAGAGCACTATGATGTCACAGCTGCACGAAATCCTAACTGCTTTTGAAATGAGAAAAGGGGGACCATCAAATAGGAGAGAAGCTGCATTCAAAGCCTCAGGAAAAGGAGATTACAATGAGTTAGGACATATGTCAGAAGGAGAGGAAGAATCAAACTTTGTCAAGAACCTTCAACGGGGTTCTGGAAGATTCAAAGGTAAGCTACCTTTCAAATGTTTTGCTTGTGGGAGAGTCAGTCACCATGCTGCCAAGTGTCCTCATAAAGATAAGCTTGACAAAGGTAAGGAATCAGTTAGATATAACAGAAAATAGAATGTAAGTAAGAAGAGCTATTATACACATGAAGACAGCGATAGATTTTCAAATAGTGATGAAGATGAACAATGTAATGATTATAAACTTTTGATGGCTTTTGAAGATGATGATTTCTTGGATGCTATAGATGAAGAAGGTCTTTATGAAGAAATTTCTAAACTCAAAATTTGTTTAGAATAAAAGCATATGATTATAGATACTCTGACATTCCAACTTGCTGAAAGGGAAAAACACAATGAAAAGTTAGAATGTGAAATTGTGGGACTTAGAAAAGATATTGAGAAATCAAAAGCTCTTAATCTTAGATTTGCTAAAGGATCTGAAAATTTAGATTAGATTATCAAAGTGTAGCGTTCTCCTCTAATCAAGACAGGTCTTGGATATACTGAAGAATCATCTCAAGCACAAAAGCCACCCACCTCCAAAAGTTATCTTGATGCAACAAGGAAAAGTGAACGGGTTGACAATCGATAACAAAGGCATAATGCAGATCACCAGGTAAATCAGGGAAAATTTACTTCAAGAATGAAGAGAGATCACCAAGTAAATTGGGGGCAGTCTACTTCAAGGATGAACATAAGCTACAACCAACCACAGGTAAACCATTCTCATTTTGCCTCAAGAATGGATGTCAATAGAAGCTACAATCATTTGGTCAGTAGGTTTGATAATCGCAGGAATTTCTTTAATGGCAAATGTTTCTCTTGTCATAACTTTGGACACAAAGTTGCTCAATGTGTTGCCTACAAGACCATCATGACTAGAGAAGCACAAAAACAAAGGAGTATGACTGGGATCATGAAAAGGACCTACAATAACTTTTCATCTCTTGAAAATGAAATAGAATGTTCTATTTGTAACAACTTCGGTCATGAAGATTCTGAATGCAGGAGTAGGTTTCGGCAAACATCTCAGAAGGAGCAAGCTTCATTGTGTCCCAAACCATGGAGAAAGAAAGAACCGCAACCAGAAATATGTGGTATAGACTTATATGCGGAAGGGCAGGAAAATCAGTGGTGCATCTACAGTGGATGCTCGAAACATATGACAGGTGATAAAGAAAAACTTCAGTCATATAGTTCCTTAGAAAAGGAAAGGAAGGTCTCATTTGGAAATGACACCCCTGCACTCATAAAAGGTAAAGGTTCTATTCTTTTGAAAGATAACGTCAAAGCTGGAAATGTTATGTATGTTGATGGCTTAAAGCATAATATATTGACTGTCAGTCAAATGTGTGATCAAGGAAATAAGGTAATATTTCGATCAAATGGATGTATTGTTCGTGAGATTGATACAGGAGAAACAGTGATCAAAGGCATAAGAACTCCTAATAATTTATACATACTCAAGGGAGGACAACAACAATGCCATCTAAGCAAGAATGATGAACACCAGCTATGGCACAGAAGATTGGGGCATCTAGGCTTCTCTCAGATAAGGAAAGCATGCAAATATCAGGCAGTTCGTGATCTCCCTAACATCAGAATTCCAGACAATACAATATGCAAATCATGTCAGTTTGGTAAGCAAACCAGAACTAATTTCCCTGAGAAGGAAGGATCAGCTAGTAGGTCACTTGAACTTATCCATACTGATGTATGTGTTCCATCTAAGAAGAGGTCACCTCGAGGAGAAGAATACTTCATATTGTTCATTGACGATTTTTCCAGGATGTGTTGGATAGGACTTCTGAAGCATAAAGACAATGCTTTCGAAAATTTCAAAGCATTTCCCTGGTTGAAAATGAATCAGATCACAGAATCAAATGCCTAGGTCTGATCGAGGAAGGGAATTTACCTCGGATGAATTTTTTGACTTTTGTGAATAACATGGAATAAGAAGGGAATTCTCTACAGCAAGGACTCCTCAGCAAAATGGAGTAGTGGAAAGGATGAACAGAATGGTTCAACAAATGGCTCGTGCTATGCTTGATAAGTCTGGAACTCCTGCAACCTTCTGGGGTGAACTTGCATTTGCTGCAGTTACTATTTTCAACAAGACAAACGTCTGGGTGAACAACACTCAAACTCCTCATGAACTTTGGTATGGTAAGACTCCCACGGTAAAATACTTCAAAATTTTTGGAAGAAAATGTTACATCAAAAGGACTGATGAAAACCTTGGCAAGTTTGAACCTAGAGAAGATGAAGGCATTATCCTTTGTTACTCTCCCCATAGCAAAGGATATAAGTGTTACAATAAAATACTTGGAAAAATTGTTGAAAGTATTGATGTAGTGGTTGGTGAAGAAGGAATCATTCCTAGGCAGGTAAAATCCGAAGATTTCGAAGATGATGAGGACTATCCTTCAACATCAAATTAGACTTATGATGAAGAAGAAACCCATGAGGCTCCAGAAGAACAGATAAGGTTAGAAGAAAAGACTCCTTCCAGGTACATTCAGAAGAATCATCCAAAAACTCAAATTTTGGGGCAGAAAGAGGCAGGTGTACAAACAAGAAGAACTATTTCAGAAGCTTCAAGCTATCTAGGATCACTCTCATCCACTGAACCACAAAATGTAAGTGAAGCATGCAAAGATGAATGCTGGGTTAAGGCCATGAATGAAGAACTTGAGCAGATTGAAAAGAATAACACTTGGGAGTTGGTTCCTAGACCAAATGATAAGAATGTCATAGGAACAAAATGGATATTCAAAAACAAGCTGAATGAAAATGGAGATGTTATTAGAAACAAGACCAGACTTGTTTGTAAAGGGTATGCTCAACAAGAAGGTATAAACTTTGAAGAAACTTTTGCATCGGTTGCTAGACTTGAAGCCATAACAATGTTTCTTGCTCTTTCTAGCTTTTAGAAGTTTAAAGTATTTCAAATGGATGTGAAATCAGCCTTTTTAAATGGAGACTTAGAAGAAGAAGTGTATATTGAGCAACTAGATGGATTTATCCTTGGAAATGATCCAAAACTTGTATGCAGACTTAAGAAGGAACTCTATGGTCTTAAACAGGCTCCAAGGGCTTGGTATTATTGTCTGGACAAATACCTCCATCAACAAGGTTTTTCAAAAGGATCAGCAAATAGCAATCTATATATAAAAATTGATAATGATAAATTGCTAATTCTTGTTGTGTATGTTGATGATATCATCTTTGGTAGCAATGAAGAAGCCATGAGTCAAAACTTTGCCTTGGTGATGCAGAAAGAATTTGAAATGTCCTTGCTTGGTGAGCTGACATATTTTCTTGGCTTACAAGTCCAACAAAATAAAGACGGTATCTTTTTATCTCAAACCAAGTACCTCAAGCAGATCTTGAAGAAATATGGCATGGAAGATTCGAAACCAGTATGTACCCCTATGGTAATAGGATGCAGCCTTAGCGCAAATGATGAATCAATAGCAATACATCAACCAACCTATAGATCCATGATTGGTAGTCTGCTCTATTTGACGGTTACCCGACCAGACATCATGCATGCAGTGGGAATAGTTGGAAGATTCTAGGAAAATCCAAAAGAAGCACATCTTCAGGCGGTTAAAAGGATTTTCAAATATCTTCAAGGAACACAAAACTATGGCTTATGGTATCCTAGAGATACAAATCTCACACTTCATGCATATACAGATGCAGATTGGGCAGGAAGCATGGATGACAGAAAAAGAACTAGTGGTGGTGCATTCTTTATGGGTTCCAGACTAGTATCTTGGTTTAGTAAGAAACAAAGTTCAATTGATTTATCTACAGCTGAAGCAGAATATGTGGTTGTTGCTTCTTACTGCACACAACTTCTTTGGATGATGCAAACATTGCAAGACATTAAAATCACTTGTACTCCACCTATCTCTATTTTTTGTGATAATACAAGTGCAATCAGTATTTCTAAGAATCCAGTCATGCATTCGAAGACCAAGAACATACCTATCAAATATCATTTTTTCCGAGAACAAGTGTTTGAACAAAAGGTAAAATTGGAGTATGTCCCCTCCAAAGAACAAGTTGTTGATATACTCACCAAACCACTGCCCAGGGAGACATTTGAATACCTCAGACAGAAGCTGGGAGTAGTTGATGCATCGTCTTGCTGTTGAAATTATATGTTTAAGAGAACAGTGGTTGTATGTGAGTTTAATGAAGTGTATTCGCATATATATGTTGATTTATGTGGGTATGGTCGCATATATGTCAGTTTGAAGAAAAACAGTGGGAACAGACTCAGGATGAAAAGTGTCTGATATGGGTCTGACAGAGACCATCTGGCACAGGTTCAGGGGGAGCATATACTTCTAATAATGCATTGTTGGCATTATATTAGAAGATCTTGGTTCAATTTCACAGCTATTTTTATTTCAGGTGGAACAAGTGTAGAGGGAGATCATGGTTGCCAGTCTAAATGATGATTGACAAATGTTGCTAGTTGTTGATGACTATCATAGTCTTGTCTTAGATATTTAGTCTCTATGTCATGTATTTCTTTTATTTATCATGGTCATGTAACGACCTACTTTGGTTTCCCTACTATGCCTAGGATGGATGATGTAATGTTCTGGTTTTATCATGTGTAAACCTTTGGAGTATCCCCACTTGGTTGGGTGGATGAGTCAATATTGGTATATCCCCACTTGGTTGGGAGATGGATGTATGTATGAGTCTTTGGTGATAGGAAGGTCATTCATGATGTATAAAGTCATTTTTTTTCTTGTAGATCATCTTTTTGCAAACCTTGCCTACAGTCAGGGGGAGCTTGGACAACACAGCAGAGCAGAGAATTCAGCATGTACTCAGGGGGAGCATAACCCTTTGCGCTTGATTAAAAAGGGGGAGAATGACTTTGAGTGACTTGGGGTTGCCATCAAGTCCAAAGGGGGAGATTGTTGGTGTTATGATTCAAGTGTTGTCTTTAATGGAAACTCACACAGATGACAGATCATAGTGCAGCAGGTCAGTAGCAAAGAATTGATGATCAGACTACAAAGAATGAAGAAAGAAAAGTATATATGAAGGTTCACTATATACCAAGTCGCGTACATACGCAGGTTCACTATATACCAAGTCGTGTACACAAGCAGGTTCACTATATACCAAGTCACGTATATATGCAGGTTCGCTATATACCAAGTAGTGTATACACGCAGTTTCACTATATACAAAGGTGCATATATCGTACACACACATTTGCACGCAAGGAAAGGCGCGTACATGTCGGAAAACTAAGTTTTGGGTCTGTGGTATTTGGACCTATGGTTTTGGACCTTGGTATTGCGTCTGAAGTATTGAACCCAGGTATTGGGTCCCTATTATTGGTTCTAAATGGTTTTGGACCATGGTATTGAGTAAGGCCTAAGACTATAAAAGGGAAACGAGATCATTCAGCAAAAAGATTGACTCAAGCATTGAATATCTGATGAAGAGCAAGATCTAGAATACTGGTCATTGGGTAATTGTGCATAGTTGGATCTAAATCAAGGAGGAACCTGAGCGCTAGAAGAAGGATAAGTTCTATTGATGGGTCAAGATCTTAAGGCTTGAATATTAGTATCTTTGTGTTGATCTGTTATATTTGGCGCATGACTTGATCTATAAATCTGATAATCTGGGTTTAACTAATGTATGAATAAGTGAAAAGGGTAAATTATCTTTTATAGATCTCTACGCAGGTTTGGCACAGCAGAGGTGCATATACACACAGGTTCATTAATTCAAAACAGCATATATGTCGGTTGGCCTTAATACATCAGCGTATGCACACAGGTTTTGCATATTGAAGTAGCGTACGTCCCATGGAATATGTTTTAGCTAATTTTGTTTATTGTTGCAGTGTTCTGGGTTCAGGATTGGTTCTGGTTACTGTCACTATATTCTGGTTACAGCTTTCTGAGAAGTGATTGGTTGATTCAGTATTGGTTTGTACAAAGGAGATTGGTTGATATATTTGATGTTTGATTGATGTTATTCATGGATCCAGTCTAAAAATTTATGAAAAGTGGTCCCTCGAAGAAAAGAGAAGGTTGTAGCCTTCTGAAGGTCAGCAACTACGTACTAGTACCTTAGCTAGTACAAGAGCTAAGGGGGTTGTAGCTCCCTTCCAGGAGAAGATGAAGAATGAGAGAAGGTTGTAGCCTTATGAAGGTAGTAGCCTGCGTACTGGTATAAGACTGCACCAGTACAAAAACATTGTAAAAAGAAGTTTCTAATTAAAAGAAGATAGAGACGAATTGCAGTAGGTGGTTTTCACCCACATTAGGTTTCCAACTTATACCTTGTGTTCTTATGTGTGACTGTCTGTTCTGTTTTACTATTCCTAGTTACTGTTTATATGGTTTGATGCACAGATTAATGATCAACATCTAAAGAATAATTTAAAATACAAGTCTGTTGGTTATACGATGGTTTCCTTAACTGTAGTTGCATACATACGCGGTTTTCACTAACTGAAGTAGCGTATAAAAATCTGATTGTGAAATGAAAAATAATTGACCTGATAATACTGATTCACCCCCCCCCCCCCCCCCCCCCTCTTAGTATTATTTCCAACATAAATATTGTAATATAATAATATAAAGAAGAAAGTTAATGTTGTTAAAATAATAATAAAAAATTACGTTTTTATAATGAAATGGGTTTTATAAAATTTATAATAAAATATGTTGTAGTATAATTTTAAAATATTTATTATAAAATATTTTATATTTTTTCTATACTAAAAAAATGTGGAAAATAAAAATTATTTTCTAAATGTTTTTGATGATGATGATGATGGTTAATGTCCATTGCGACCAAACTTTTGTCTATCGGACCTAAAGAGACAAATTATTTAGTTTGATTTAAGATTTTATTTCTATGCTCAAAAAGCTTGGAGAGAAGCCTCCCAAGCTCACTATATTTTTGACATCGTAAAAGGCTAGGGAGGTCAGTATTGTGACAAAGATTATGAAACTGAGATCTAATGTGGTTGTACATGGGGCACTCTAAGAGGAAGTGGTTTTCATCCTCGATGTTCCTATTCTCACAGAGATGGCAGATCCTTTCCATCCATGGTGGTTTAGGAACTGCCCAATGACTTGTTTCACTATGGAGCTCATGAGAGTTCATTCTAATCTTCACTGTGTTAATTTTCTTCTTTGAGCTAGTTAAAAAAGAGAGATACTTTTGATCTTCTAGGGTGGGGTTGATGACCTTCTTATAATAACTTAATTTTCTTTTAGTTGTTAAATCTTTCTAACACCACATTTTCTCTTTGAACTTAGAAGTAACAATATTTTTAATGTTATTAATGTTTTGCGATGCATCATTCTCGTTGATCTCCTAATGGTTTAACCAGGCCCTCGTGTCTTTATACCATGGAAAATTTTAGGGGCTAATGTTTGCCCAGTGGGCTAATTTTCCATGATTTTTCCACAAAAAAGATTCGCCAATTTCCAATTTTTATGAAATATGGTTCGCCCAAATTTTAGAATATAAAATTATTTTACCTTAAAAGTCGCCAACGTTATATAGAGAATATATATAAAATCATTATAAATTTGAATAATTTTACAAATGTATCAATAAACATTTTATAGTTTGCGTATTAGGGATTAGTGAGATTCGCCAATGTTTTTAAACTTCAAGAAAATTTTCCATCCTTAAAATTTTCCTTGCTTTATACCACCCCCATTTCAGCCTTAGGTGGTTTGGGCTGGAATTTAAAGCTAGCTTAGGAAGTCTGTGATCTCCTATGTTATTGAGCTTGTGCTTGTACAATAGAAGCCTAGTCATAGCTAGGCTCTCGATAGGGGAAAGACCTACTTCTATAAGGAGAATAGGATAGGGTGTATTGCTTTTAATTTTCAGGTTATACGTTATAAAGCGCTTCTGGATTTGCTCAATGTTTCTCCAAGATTCTCTAGAGATGCTGCAACCCCAAACCTCACATCCATATAAGATAACAGGAGTGACTAAAGTTTCAAAGAGGAACTTATTTTTATCCCACATTACGAGGTTTGTCATTTTACAATTATTTTCAAGACCAAAGTAAGCTTTCCACCCCCCATTAATCCGCTTCTCAATGCTATAGTTCTAGTTGAGCTTGTGATGAATATCAATTCCTAGGTAGTTGTAAGAATACACTTCCTCCAAGTTATTATTGTCATACATAAAATTAGCGTATGTGTCCTTGGATTTGATAATCATAACTTTTTTTTTATCAGTGTTAACAGTCATACCCATGGTAGAGCATAAATCCTTAAGAAGCCTAAGTTGCTTATCAAGATCAGATGGACACCTTGCGAGGAGAACAATATCATCAGCATAGAGAAGAAGGAAGTGTTGGGTAGTGTAATTTGCAAGTGTCACGAAAAGGAAGTGTTTGCATTCAGAGGCGCATTATAATCCAGTATGAGGGTTATGTGATTTCATCAATGGTCAACTTGGAGTTGACAAGTGTCTCTTTTAAAATAAATAAATAAAAGAAAAAAAAAGAAAATAATCTCTAAATAAAAAGAAAATAAAACTATAATAAAATTAAAAAAAAAATTAATATGCATTTTTAGTTAGTTTTAATCAAAACCATTATAACCCATCAATAATCTCAACATCACTATGTTCACTTGATTTATTGTTGATATTACAACTTGATGTCCCAACAATATTTCACTAGCTCTTAGCCATAAATAAAATATTTCAATGTCCACATGATGTATTATAATTTCATATCAACTTTAAAGAGAGATAAATTAATTAGAAGTGAATAAAATGTGAATAAAATGTTTAAACCTTATATTTTAAAAATTGTTTCACTTTCAGTTTTATATAAAATATTTTGATTTCCACGTGAATATAATTTCATATAAGATTTTAAAAGAGATTAAATAATTAGACGTGAATAAAAGTGTGAATAAAATATTTAAACCTAACTTCCAAAAGTTTTTAACAAAATGTCGATAACAACTTCATATATATTTATATGTAGAAATAAATTGTTAAAAGAAAATATTTTAATGTTGTTTATAATAAAATATTCAAAGTATAAAGAAAAAATTAATTGAAAGTTAAAAAATAATATAAAAAGTATTAAATACTTCTTAATAAGAATAATAAAAGAGAGATGTATAATTCATTTAATTTTTTAGTATAAAATTAATATGTGATATTTAAAAATATTCATGACAATAATAAATTTCAATACTGTTTATTAATAAAATATTTCAATTTATAGAATTGAGTAATATTAATAGACACCTAAAAAATATTATAACATAAGAAACTAGATAATGTAGTCAATAGATAAATGTCTCAATGCACATATTATGTAAAATATTTTAATATCAATTATGTATATATCATATATGGGTTAAAAAATTGTATATATATCATATAAAGCAATTTAAAAAGATAAGTTTTTATGGTCAAAAGGTTTGAAGTAACCTTGTAAGTTTACATTTTGGTCTTTTTATGATATATTTTTTTCATTAATTTTCTTTGAAATCCAACAATAATTTTTTGTGCTTACAAATTTAAGTTATATACTCTATTTAACATTCAAAAAAATACATGAAAAATTAATATACATATACATATATATATATATATATATATATATGTATATATATATATATATATATATATATATATACACTACGAATTTATTGGATCTATCAAGGGATAAGAGATGCATTTTTTTTCACGTGAAGAGATTTGATTCCTCTTGGTTCTTAATAGGTTTGTGCTTAAGATGGATCTATATTGGTATTTATCAAGAGATTAGAGGTTGAAATCTCCTCTATCACATTCATGTTTGTAGAAGGGGCAAACATAAATACCTAGGGATTCTAGTACTAGGGTTAGAAATCCTCAAATAAAACAAGTATGAAACTGGACTAATAACCAATTCCTCTAATCACAAAAAAAAATTATAATATTAATTTTTGAATCTTATAAACCATTCATTTTTAAAAATTTTAAATTATTATCAAATTAATATACAAAGTCTCTTGTTTGCGAGATAATAGACATATTTCCATATACTTTCCTTTAAATTTAAACTCATAACCTTTTATATAATTCAATTTTTATTAAAAAAATAATAAAATAAAATAAAAATGAAACAACCCTTCACAATAATAATGTTATGAAATTGTTGAGATAAGAATAATCTAACTCTTTGTGATAATATCATAAGATTGTGAAAACAGAAGCATACATAAATGATGTGATCATAAGCATGGCAACCCATTCTTTCACGTTCATTTAAAGGGTTATTTATTAAAGTGGTGTCGTGATGAATCGTAACTTTACAAAATTAAATGATTGAATTAAAATAAATATATTAAATTATCATTATTTGATATAGATGGGCACGTTTTTATGGATGTATGATTTTGTTAAATATATAGAAACCGTAATTTAATAATTATAGAAGTTCAATCAGTGATTATGGAAGTTCTGGATAGTGGTATGTTAGCAACTTTTTAAATTGTAATAATGTTTTTGTCTTTAAATTTATGTCTTTAAGATAGGATATTTAATGAATGTTTGTGTGATATTTTTTTGGTTTTGTTTTTTAAAGAAATAAGGAATAGATTTGTTTCTTTAAATTTATGTATGGTTTAAGATGTCATATTCAATGAATGTTTAACATTAAGGTTTTAGTGACCATTGATATTGTTTTTTGTTTTCTAAGAAATAAGGAATAGATTTTTATCCTTAAATTTATCTAAGATTTTTTAAGATGTCATATTCAATGAATGTTTAACATTAAGGTTTTAGTGACCATCAATGTGATATTGTTTTTTGTTTTCTAAGAAATAAGAAATAGATTTTTATCCTTAAATTTATGTAAGATTTTTGTAGATAGGATATTTAATGAATGTTTATGGTTTAACGTTAAGGTTTTTAGTGACCATCAACGTGATATTGTCTTTTAGGTTTTTTTTTAAATAAATAAAGAATAGATTAATTTTTTTTAGTAGATTTAAAATGGGTATATTATTAGTAGATTATTTTGAGTCATCAAGTTTTATTTACCTGTGTTATGTAATTAGCTTTTGAGATTGTATCAAAAATCACTAACTTATTAACTCTAAGTATTAAATATGGAAAAGATTGACGACAAATAAAGGGAATCATATTAAATTAAAATAAAGGAATTAAAATAAAATAAAATAAAATGGAATGGAATGAAAGTAAAAATAGATAAATATTAAAATGTTTGAAATTTAGTATAAGAAAATGGGCAAACTAACTGTGTTTAAGAAAATAATACTATATAATGTACAATAAAATAAAAACTTTACAAATTGAGATGATAATGGTGGGATTTCATTATTGTTTAGGTTGGTTGCCATTATCCTAATTAAAATTATTGAGATTTTTTTAATTTTTAGAGATGATATAAGAAGGATGATAATATTATATAATATACAATAAAATAAAAACTTTAAAAATTAAGATGATTAATGGTGGGATTTCACTATTGTTTAGGTTGGTCGTCATTATCCTAATTAAAATTATTGAGATTTTTTTAATTTTTAGAGATGATATAAGAAGGATGATAGGGAATTGTTTATGCTTGTTGTCATGATGCATTAAAATTACTCGGATGCTTTTCAATTTATAAAGCTTTTTTCATGATTAATTGATAAAAGAAGTTTGTTTTAGTCAAAGTAAATGCGCTACTTATAGATGTGAGAATGTTCAACAATAATAGACTTGAAAATTTCGTTAAAGAACTTATATACTATATGTTACCTAAAATTTAGGTTTAGTCTAATAAACATAATTTATTGAAAACATTAGGGATTTTCATCTTAAATGCAAAGAAAAATTTCATTAACTATAGAAACTTATAATATAATAAGGGTTGTAAATATAAATCCACGACAAATAAATATATATAAATAAGTGACTAAGACATTAATGAATGGTTATAGGCCATATGATGGTATTTTCATAATATTAGCTAGACACAATAGTTGATAGGTCACATCATTTGATCAAGTCACATCCTTTAGTAAGGATGTGTTATTGTGTTTCAAGTATTATTTATTATATAATAACTAATACTTTAAATAAAATAACATATCCTTACTAAAGGACGTGACATATCAACCATTCTGACAAGACAATGTTATAGGTACACTATAAGATAGCTTGTGTGTGTGTGTGTGTGTGTGTGTGTGTGTGTATATATATATATATATATATATATATATATATATATATATATATATCCATTGTGGATTTATGTTTACTATCCTTCTTATGTTAGAGTTTCTACAATAAATGAAATTATTCTTTGCAACTAAGATGAAAGTATCTTATATTTTCGTCTAGGGTGAACCTAGAATTATGTCAAAGGTGATCCTTGAAGACCAATACTTATCTTTAAGGATCACAAAATATGAAAAAAGGAATTGACAAATTTGTTTCTAATAAAGATGAAGAGATTACATGTCTTAATAATCATAGTCAAATCTTGATCACACTAATTAATAAATTTTAAAATGAAAAGCGTTACAACAAGAATTTTTGGAACAATCTACCAGCAAAGAATCATTGATTTATAAAGAAACAATGGTTGACCCCATTAGAATAGAAAAATTGTTAAATATAATAATTGATCCATAGATAATGGATCCCAATACAGATCTAATTGACATCACATATCCTAAATATGAAAGCCTCATTAAGGGAGGCACATCTCTAGATGTCAAGGTACACACAATGAAACATCCAAATGTCCTTGCTAGTAAATTTTTAGTCATAAACATAGAGGTATAATTGTATGAAGAATGCATAGGACCAAATGTGAAGAAGGAAAATAATACTAGTTTGATAAGGAAAAATCATGTTACACTTATGCCTTATCTACATTCAAATCACAAGTGTCAATACTTTAACCAATCTATGTATGAATATTTATTAATTCTTAGAACAAAGGAAATATACAAATTACATTTCAAATAATATTACTTCTAATATGATTCATTCTCAAGGGAGAGGAAATTCGCTCATAAATCCATATAAGACTGAATTAAGGTGGTTAGACCCTCTTATAGTTCAACAATATCTTTTGGCACTTGGGAGATCATATCATCTTATATTGTCAATCACTACAACTATAAAAACAAAGAATCACGAGACTACATTACAACCCAAAACAAGAGATAAGTCTTTTCATAAATATACTTTGAGAGAAAATTATTTCTAAAGTGGAAAACAATGTAATAAACACACAAACTAAATACTAATAAAAATATTATAAAATATTATAAATAAGTCTTTTCATAAATATACTTTGAGAGAAAATTATTTCTAAAGTGGAAAACAATGTAATAAACACACACACACTAAATACTAATAAAAATATTATAAAATATTATAAATGAAATGAAACATCCTTGCAAAAGGGCATGACTTAATAACAAATGTGACTAATTAATATAATAAGTACAATGTCACATGGGTTGTAATCATATGATTGCTCATTTCATTTAATATAGTACGAAGCATTTCATCTTGAGTGGAACAAGAAAATACCAAATAATTATGATAGGTAAATTACCTTACAAAATGAAACACTAAAATGCAAATGAGCAATGTATTATGATTCAAATATAAAATTAAAATGTTTGTTTTAGGAGGATAGAAAAATTTAGATCCACCTAGGCTCCCATAGCTTATTCCAAATATAGCATTCTTTTGTATTTCTTATCCTTGGGGGTTCCCATAACTTCTTCTAAACCATCATTTCTTTATCTTGCTTATCGTTGTGGTTAGCAGCTTCAAAAAATTTCTTGGAATCCTCATTGGCACTACCCATTATTATCATAAACCCCATATATCTAACATAAAACTTCCCCATTGATGAATCCCCATGAAAAATGTGGTTGAGGATATAGGAGACGAGATAACAACCTATGGAAAACCAAGGTAAGCCACAATTCTAAGCACCAAATACTTCAATGCAATCCACTACAAATCCATATCCAAGTTTGATCTATAAAATACATGCATAAAGGCTTGATACTATTTCTCAAATTATTTTAATGCCAAAAGTTAATAGGTAGTTTCTAGTGCATAATAATCCATAACCCTAATCTCAAAGTTTATTTTTTGTTCCAATGTTTCCTTTGTCGATTCCAATAATTGTTTGAATCCACTTCATTACAGGTAATCTCTACGATCTCCCCCTCACAACATTTAATTGCTTGTTGCCCCTCTTTGAGGTCAAAAAGCATGCAAAATTTACTGCGTTGTGGTAATGTCTGATGATATCCAAGAGACAATGCTCACAAAGATAGGAGAAATATGCATGAAAAAAGAAACAACATCCCAAAAATCTTCCACCTAATTCACAACACTACCATAACCAAGTCCTAAAAACTATGAAGCTATCATAGGCATGAAAGAGGGCAAGTGTAAACAAATAGTGATGTAGAAAGAAATATAGAATTATCCCGCTGAAAATCCCACCAATGACTTCCATCACATCCATCATATTATTCAAGGATTAGTTTACGATTGAGACAACCATAAAATCTAAGGACTCCTATAGTGACAATAAATTTAATTTAACTTATTGTTACTAGGAAACGCATATTGGTGACATTAAATATTTAGCAAGGGGCTCCATGAATGTGAAAACAATGATCTAGGGAAGGGAGCCCCCCCATATATACTCTAATATTTCATCCATTAAAACTCCAACATTGGTGTAGTCAACCTCATTGTTTTCCTCCCTAGGTTCTAATAAAAGGAAATTGATTTGAATTGGAAACACAAAGTAGTCACCATCTAGGTAAGGTATGTAAGCTTGAAGTTATTCAATGTGGATTGTAGATAAAATGCTCTAATGAGATTTAATGAGTATCCTATCCCTATGATTTTAAATACCCCCTTTTCTTCAAAGATGGATAATCCCGGGAGAGAAACTAGAACCTTCACCTTGTTATTTGTGTGACCTAATCCTTAAGTACCATATGATGTCATTATTTCTAAAATATAGTCATATATAACCCAGCCTTTGCACCTATTACCCCTAGATACTTTGTAATATATTAAGCATAAAAAAATGGCATGTTTTTTCAATGTGAACTTCATATATATATGCACACGCACACACACACACACACAAAACTAGCATGACCCCAAAGTAAGGGATAGTGAATATTGAAGTGAATTAGGGTGGTTATCTCTTCAAAGATCTAGATTTATTTTTGGATGAAAAAAGTATACTTGAAAAATTCTGCTATCAGAGGTAAGCATGAATGGATGTATGGTGTGAATATGTCATGTAAGAGGAAACGAAATACCTATTCATCATTAAATCAACCTTAAGTGTTTTTCATATTCCAAAGGATATTGAAATATAAGAAAATGTATGATTGCTTTTTTGTATCGATATATTTTAATGAGTCACTAATACAACGTGAATAGTATGGAAAGTGCAATGTGCATGAGAGTAATACAAGGAAAATACCTTCTAGCAAAGGTTATAATGGAGGATTTTAGTGTTTTAAAATTGGAAAAAATTGTCAAAAAAGCATCCACTAAAACATTCGTTTGCGATAGAAGATGTTTTAGTGGAGGTTTTAATGGAAATTCATCACAACTAAAAAAATTTGGGCGATTGAAGGTTTTAGAAGATGTTTTTTTTGTGGTGTGCTTAATGGAACAAGTAGCACCGATGCGCTACATATATAAAAGCATCAGGAGGCATACATAACTAAAAGCACTGAGGTGTTGAATGAAAATAACATCATTGTGTAATCTATACCACACTAATGCTAATAGATAAAAAAGCCCCGGGAGTTCTTGTAAGGAATGAAACTAAGGAACACAAAAAATAATTGTTGTGTCGGTGCTTTTTTTAAGTTGCAAGGTCAATGCATATCGTTTGTAAAAAAATCTCAGTGTTATTTATACAAAAGGACTATTGTTGTTAGTTTTCTTAATGCATCAGGATGGAAATAATATTTTGTAGAACCCAAGTGTTAGTTATATGAAAGCACTAGTGCATTAAAAATTACAATACACAAGGGCGTTAATCTCAAACAAGATGAGTTCTTGAAGAGATAAACCCATTTATGAAAAGGTGTCAGTCATGCAAAAATATGATGTCACGGTGCTTTTATATAAGATAATGCATTGGTGCATTTTTATGTTATAGATGCATCGGTTTTTTGAATGAGATTTTCTCTTTTTTGGTAGCATCGACCTGTGACAATGCAATTACTATATTTTTTTAAATCCATTATTCATAAAAAAATCAACATATATCTTATAACAATATTCATATAAATTAAAATTTGATGAGTGCATTTTTATATGATGTTTGGATTAATTTGTTATATTAGCATATTCCAAATCTCTTCATTATAATATTTAATCATTCGTATATTTAATCAATGGTGTAACATTTCAAAATGACATTGGATAACACAATAGAATAAATTAAAATGTATTTTATTATATATCAATAAGAGACACTTTTTCATACAAAATGGGATTGTTATTGGTAACCCCTTGTCTTTCATTTGGGATGCTATGTCCATTACATTAAACAAAATCTCTGCTTTTCATAGACAATTATTTCAAAAAATACAAGTTGCACTGATATCCAAATAGATCATCATTATTCATTGGAACTGCTATCAGTGCTCAAGATACTTCCATGAATTGGGTTATTTGGTGGAACATTTTGTTGATTGCATCGATTTTTTTCATCTTCTTGATTTTGCAGTTCCATCTACAAACATAAAAATAAAGTGTAATGAGTGTATCTACATTGGTGAGAATAATGAAAATTGAAATAAATAATATACATCAATGCAAATCGAATAGCAACGTATCATAGCAGGAAGTGACTGATAAACTATTCACATGGTTTCAAAACCAAGTCTCATGCCTCGTTGCAACAAGTCTTCTATTGGTGTAGTTCCATACTTTGTTTCCTATATGTTTTAAACCACATTATAAATCATAGATTTAATATAAAGGATTTTTTTGTTCTATTAATTATAAATTCAAAAATTAAAACAACATATATACTTACAAATTCCCCAATTAAATTTTGATATGCCAACATATAATCACAACCCTTATTTAACCCAATGTCAATAAATTCTTCTCATGGCTCTTCTTTGTATATTAGCACATATTTGAAGACATTCAAGGATGGTTGTTGTAAAATAACTTAAAATATACAAAAATGAAACCTTGAGTTGTTATAAGGAAATATTAACAATTACTCACAAACTTTGAAATCAACCCTTTTCTTCCTTGTCATCCTATTTTATGTGTTGAATGAGTTCCATCTTATTTTCTTTTTTGCAAGAAAATACTTGAAAATTAATATTTAATGCTAATTTATTTTTTTATATGTACAAAGTCAATCATGATTACATACATTTGAAGCATGTTTGTATTGAGATGGCTCCTCCTATGATATAATTATGTCCATTTCTTTGACCATCTCCTTATGCACATTTTTGGATAGTCCTACCAGCATGTTTCACATATCAGCGTGTTGATCATTTGGGATTTTCATAATCTTCCTCAAAAAAGTAATAAACTATTTTTATAATGATATATGAAAACTAAATATAAAAAAATCGATATTAATAAATGAATGGTTTGTAGTAATATATACATATAATTCTAGAAAATAATTTTATATAATTAGGAATATTACCTTTTGAATGATTCTTTTTTGTTGTTGTATATTTTTTCTATTGCAAGTCTGACATGTTTCATTGACCATTGCTCTGGAAATGCTTCTTGTAGTTTAGATATAAGTTGGTTCTTAAAATAATTGGATTGAATTTTGTATTGTAAGTGGAAAGTACATCTATATGTTGATTCCACTATAATCCTCATAGTTCTTTAAAACAAAAATCCTCTTTGACTAACTTCCAACACCACTTCAGATGAGCTAAGGACCAATTCATCGTCATTTACATGTTCTATAATTTTTCTTTTCTTAGAACGACATTGATCTTTTCCTTCGTTGTTGCTCCCTGTAGAACATTAAACATATATGAATTAATAGATTGTTTGAAACATGTTATCTAATATTCTTAAGTATATTATTAATGAAAAAAAAAAAAACTCATATTGAATAGTATTTTTTCATTCACCTCATTCATCATTCTGCAATTTTTCTATCAAACTTTTATGCTCTTCTGCACTTAGATTAGAAATAATCTTATCAACCTTGTTCATTTTGTGGTTCTGCATGACACACACCAACCAATACATATTAGTTAAAGTTACATATAGTTCAAACATATGAAATCTATAAAGAATTTACAAGGAACTTGTCTTCTCTACTTTTTTTGGGTGTGTTATCATTGTGTCGATCAATATTTTTGTTACTTGAGACATTCTGAGACATTTTTTAACAATATACAACCTGTACCATTCAATACAAAAGCCATTAAATATATTTTACATATAAATCAAATACTTTTCAGCCAAGAAAAGCTCTGCTAACCAGTGTGTTTATCTACATCAATGCCACAATGCATTTATATCATTAAATGGACTGGGTGTTTAATTGTTCAGCATCATCATGGAAAATTATTATTTTTAAATAATTTTAAATTATGACAGTGCGATTTGTAAGGATAAGCACACCATAATGATTTAACAGTGCTATTTGGAAGAGGTGGTTTGGTGTGTTATATTACACCAGGAGCAATGATGAATAGATTGGACATAATCGAAAGTATTATAATATACTAGTGTGTTGTATTACACAGGAAGCATCGGTGCATTATATTACATAGGGCGCATCGCGGAACATATAGTCGTTTTTAAAAAAAATGAAGAGGGTTGACAGGATTTGGATCTAATTCAATGAGTGAATCCCCTACTTTACATTTCAAAATCCTTAAATATAGTATGTACACAAACTCATTAAATCTAAAATGCCTAAATTAATAAAAAAACTAATTTATGAAGTGATAGAGGATGTTAAACCCTAAGGTGAAATTTTGCAAGAAGAATCAAGGGTTTAATGTAAGTATTGGTTTTTGTTTTCTCAATTTTAATTAAATTTAAATAGAAACAGAGATCGTAAAAAATTTTACTAGTAAAATCTATAGTAAAGTTTTTTTTTTTTTTTTCTTCCTGAATTGTGAATAAATCTAACAAAAATTGTAAACAGTAAAATTCAAGATTTTTGTTATCCGGGGTTTTGAATGAATCACCATGCCTTCCAACTTTTGATCTTTCAGTGGAACCAAAATATTTTGTAGCTCCACAGTGATACCAATATGTCTCTCTTGAAAATGATCTCTCTCTTAATTAAATCCTAATAGAAATTGTGAAATTTTTTATTAGTTAAATAAACAATAAATTTACAAATTTTACTGTGTAGGTTTTCGAGTGAATCACCATACCTTTCAGCTACTGATTTTCTGAATAGTTATGATGCTCCAAAGATTCTTTTTGTTGCACAATGTTCTTGGTATGTCTCTCTTGCAGATCACTCCCTTGAAAGTTTGGGTAAAATAATGAAATGGTGAATAGATTTTTACTATTTAAAATACTTTATGAAATTAGATTTCAAAAAATCAATTACTGCTCATTTTTTAATTTTAAAAAAAGGAAAAAAATAGCAATTTTTTTCAATTTCTCTACACATTGGTGCGTTCAATAGTCAAGTGCACCAGTGCATTTATAAAACAAACGCACTAACGTTGTTAGGGCACCAATTTTTTTCAACGAACTTACAAGTTACACTTATTTATTTATTCAAAATCCTAAAATAGTGTGATTTATTTTTTTAATGCAACAGTGTGGTTTCTATTAAAAAGAATCGATTCTTTAATTGTTATAAGAGAATTAAGTTAGTTGAATTAGTTTTTATTTTTTAAATCCAAAAATAGTTGCGTTGCGGGGTTGTTTCTTTTTTTAATGCGTCGATGTGTTTTTGTAGAAGAGCACCAATATGATAACATATCTTTTTTGGAATGTTGTAAATTGATGTGGCTATTATTTGAATGCCCCAATGGTTTTTTTTATAAATGCATTGGTGCGCTTTTCTTTGATAAGCACATCGTTTGGGTTTAAAAGTTATCTCAATTTTTAATTTCACATAAAATGGCATATTAATCTCAAAATGTCCTTTAGGATGCATCCACACGACTTACAATAGTTCATAGTATACATTTTCCACTTCAAGTCACCTTATTCTTAAAAAAATGGTTTGAAAACTATATTGAAATTCATATTGTGGTTATATGATTCTCAATATTAATTTTATATATGCACACAAAAATTTATTTCTGATTTTTCTCAAATAATTGGACAAAATCTCAATAATATCAAATGGCCAATTCTTCACATTTCAGTTCGTTCCATATTGTTGATCAAAGTCCTTCACGGAGTTCTCCCTTTCCAGCTTGAGTAAGTTAATATTTCTTTTATATTTTGATTATCTAATTGATTTTATTTTCTTAAATCCATGTCAATTTGAAGAAAAATGTACCCAAATTTACAGGATCCCAATTCAAAATCGAGTTCAGATGTAGAAAATATTCCTCCATTTCAAAATCATCAGAAGCTCTTATTAAGAGCAGCATATCACAAGCAGTTGATAGATGAAAATGGATAACCTCTTCACCCCACCAATTGGAACATGGCATCTTCCAGCTGCATCCTAAATCAATGATGGTAATAATTCTTTGGTATAATGTAATTTCAACAAACCAATTGCATTAACGTGCTTACTAATATCATTGATATTGTACTAATAATGTTCAATATATTTTTAAATTATGATTCTAGTGATGATGAGAGACCCACCTACCATCTTCTAGTGCACCCCACTACAATGTCAACTCAAGAGAAGGATGAATTAAGAGCAAGACTCAGAGAGAAAGCATACAAAGAATAGTTGAATCAACCACCTATTCAATTCCCACTACGTCCAAATTCACCAATTTGGAATGACTGCAACAATAGTAGTTCTTCATCACAAGTTGGAAATGGAGGAAATAAAATAGAGGTTGGTATGGATGATTACTTAGAGGATACGACTTCCTTGGAGACAATGTTTTTAGATTCATTCCAGAATGATGAGCTAGGGGATGGTGCTCATATCACTGATATCATATTCGAAAGCCTGAAATCTGCTTAAACCACCCCTCTCTTTGGACCTAATGGAAAGTCAAATTCTACTCATTCAGGGATAGCAATGTTGTTATACAATTTGAAAGAAAATTTTTGCATGTCAAATTCATGTGTCTCAATAGTATTGAGGTAATTGACTAGCATGATCAATCAAGTTCCTTATATTTTGTCACACAATCAAAATTAAAAATGGTCGATTTTATGAATGTTAAATATTTACATTGTACAATTATATTCCCCACCAACTATAGGATATTAAAATATAAGGTTATTCTGAGTAATAATGTTTGTCGGGTAGTTGCGAAGAGGCAAAGAAGTTGTTGAAAATGTTAGGTGTTGAGTACATATCATATCATGCATGTTTGAATTATTGTACTCTATATAGAGGAGAATATGCAAACAAAGGGATATGTCCAAAATGTGGGCATGATGCACCGTAATTAAAAAAGAATAGGTAAATCATATGGTCCTCCTCATAAGATATTTAGGCGCATGCCTATAATCCTAAGGAATCAAATAATATTTCGTTCTAAATAATTAGCTATGTTGCAAGGATGGCATACCTCACACAGAAGTGAGTCAGGAGTTATGCGAATCCCAATAGATTCAATAGTCATGAATCATATAAAGGATACAAAGCCTAAAAAATTGAAGGATGATGTACAATGTCTATAACTATGAATAGCCATGGATGGCGTCTACCCATTTTTGGAAATAATACTGAGAGAGGGGGTGAATTACAATTTACAAATCAATAAATTTTTCATTTCCATAATCAGATTTATATACGGTACTTCAGAGAGGGGAACTCGCATGTGCACACAACTGTTCTTAAGAAAACCAATGTATATCTAGTGAACTTATGATTCAATTAATTCATCATATGTTGATATTTAATCAGTGCATCAGTACTTTATTAAACATTAAACAGTAACCATGTGAAGTAATAATAGAGTAAACCATCACACATAAGCAACACACATGAACACCAAGATTTAAGGTGGAAACTCAATGTCGGTTAAAACCACCTGTTATTGTCATCTCCGTCTTCTTTTAATAATAAGAAAATCTATTTACAATCTTGTACTTGTGTAGACTCATACCAATACACAGGCACCGACCTACAGAAGGCTACAACCTTCTCTCGTTCTCTAGCTCCTTCTAGAAGGGAGCTACAACCCCCTTGTTCTTGTACTAGCTAATATATTTACTAGTACGTAGGCTCCGACCTACAGAAGGCTACAACCTTCACTCATTCTCCAACTGCTACTGGAAGGGAGCTCCAACCCCTTGATCAAATCACAAGCCACTACTGGCAGGAAGCTTCGACTTTCTCACTTAAGGCTCCAACCCTCAGTATCCTCCAACGACCATGTTTCATAAATTTTTAGAGTGGATACTCCTGGTATACAATACTATAATATGAAGTCCACGCTTCATCAAAATGTTCATAGTAGACCCATTAGTAACATTGAAGCTCAAAAATAAATCACCACTACAATACAACCAGCAAAACCAATCAGTAAAACTCAATCATCAGTCTCTGACATAACTGAAACCAATCATCAATCTCTGAATCAACCATAACTGAATCAATCAATCATTGAAACCTATGACATACTGAATCAAACAATCACTGATCCTCTGACACAACTAAATCAACCATTCATTCAAACTTAATCAAATTCAACCAATCAACTGGAATAGACAGATCACTATAACCAGTACACAGATATGAACCCAGAACACTGCATCATCAACCAGAAATAATTGTAACCTCAAAAGGCATGTGTTAGAATGTAGACACTTCTTTAATGAATCAAAACTACATGTATACACTACTTCCTTTTGCCCAACCTAGGCATACCTCTACAGATACTGAATCATAAAACCTTTGAACCACAAACTGTACCAATCAGTGGCATTCTAAAGATCTAATGTCATATTACAGAGTTATAAATATATAGCAACAAGGATCACCCTTCTTTCTTAATCAATTAATCCATGAGACACAAACTCTTTATGCATTTAGTTTTACTTTCAGATCTAAAAAGACTTCATTGAAAAACATTAGTAAAATAGTAGCACTAATTTGATAGATCAGTCATCCTTAAACATCAAGCTTTTATTTTCCATATGCTACTTGGAAGAGCTGAACCAGCGTGTATACGCACCTTCACCAAAGTAAACCAGCGTATAGATCTACAAATACTTACTTCTAACTTCGTTGCAATTCGCGACTTCAGACATACCCAAATCATCACATATAAAGGATAAAACATGTGTTAGCAATCATATGTAACCCATGCATCATTAGATTACATAATGATAAGTCATTATCATCATGATCCATCATTAGATCTCATCCATCATCAAATGCTCAGGTGCATATTTAGTCTAGATCACGCAAAGCATCAGAAACCCATAACATGCATATTTGCTTTTGATATAACACTTCATAAGATATTCATTACTTGTGTCCTTATCCCTTTGATCTTCTCTTCCTTATATAGTTTTAGGCATTTCACAATACCTCGGACCAAAACCACTTAGGACTAATACCTTAGACCAAATACCTCGTAGCAATACCTCGGATCAAATACCTTGAACCAAAACCTTGGACCAAATACCTCAGACCAATACCTTGGACCAAAACCTCGGACCAATACCTTGGACCCAAATACCTCAAACCAATACCTTGGACCAAAACCATGATTTTCCATCCCATATGCGCTTTTCCTTCTGTGAAAGTGTGTGCATACATATACATTACTTCTTTTCCATGAGCTCGAGTGTGTATGCTACTTGGACAAGGTGAACCAGCATATACTTCTTAAACCATTCTCTTTCTCCATGTTCTTGATTCTGATCTATACTCCTTTTTTCCTTCATCCTATTATTTTGTACCATTACTTTGTTCCCTCTGAATAGACTTGTGCTAATGTAATTTTCATATTACTTCTGAAATGATTCCTTTGAACCTCCTTGAAATTTGTCACATATGTAAACACAACTGCCATTCATTCTGTCATATCTAATATCTCTCCTGTAGATTCATCTAGTTATGTAGATTCATATAGTTACCATATAGAAGTGAGTTGTTCTACTACAAGTGGGTTTCCTTCAAGTACAACACATGTATCATAATGCCAAAAACCATATTCCCTCCAAAACACTAACTATTCTATTTGTCCATTAGTAGTGATCAATAACGATATCCCCCCATGGTTGTCCATGAAGAATGAACATCTTATGTTGGCTCTCATAGTCCCTGGTAGAAGACAAGTAAATAATATGGATATCTACTTACAACAATTGGTAGATGAACTGAAGGAATTATGGGAAGGGATACATGTGTACGATGTATCAAGACCCATTGCAATAGAGAGGAGTTTTACATTGTATGGCATATGTGCTTACACCATACATTATTATCCAGGCTTAGGAGTTTTCTTGGGTAAATTACATTTTTATTGATTTGTTTAGTAGCAATATTGTTCCGCATATCAATTCAATTTCCTACAATTGTTCATATCTTCATGTTCATTAACATTTCAGCCTATATACAATAATTTAATGAGTCTTGTAACAAAAGGGTAACATGGATGTAAATGTTGTTGGCCTTCTCTAAAGGCTAAGTGGTTTGACCACCTACGAAAGCCAGTGTATGACTACTCTAGATTATTCCTCCCAGAACAACACCATTACAAAAGAGAAACATTTGCTTTCAATGGTAAACCATAGAGAACCCAAAGGCATGTAATAATGACACCAGCTGAATGGCTTAGAGCATATGAGAGAGAGAAGAAGAAGGAGTTTTCAAAAATGTTTGATTCAAATGGGGAGCCTATGCTTGATGATACAAAATTCTTTGACACCTATGTTGAGAAATTTCCCAATGGGATGAAAGGGAAATTTGTCTTTTATGATCTCCCATATTGGCTGAATCTTAAGAATTCCCACTTACTAGATCCCATGCATATATTTAAAAAAAATTATATTCTTTATGGAGGCACATATCATCAAAAGAAAGTGACACATTGGTTGTTAGGAGAGATCTTATTTCATCAAAAACCAAAAAGAAACATTGACTAAGACAAGGCTCTAGAGGAGAGGTTGGTCCCTCTTGATCTTTCAAAGAAGGCAATGTCCCATGGATTTTAATGAAAGATGATATTTCTTTGGAAAATGAAGTTATAATGAGTGTGGGGGTGCCTTCTTTATATGGGTCTTCACTACGATGCTTCTTCACTGTGGAATATCGTTTGTTAGGGTTGAAATTACATGACCATTTGAACCTTCTAAGACCATATATTTCAAAAACATGATTTTATTATTTTTATTTTTATGTAATGGGATATTTTATAATTAAATTTTGTATAATGTATTATTTACTGTGCAATGTCATTATCCACTACTCTTGCATGGGTGTGTGAACCATGACTTTCCCCAAAACCTACGATGTGCCATATCCAAATTACCTAAATTTCTATGTCAGATCACATCAAAGGAAATTCATATGGTTATCATTCCACAATGGCGTCAAGAGATAGTTGAGATTGTTTGTATGTTTGAGAAGGAATTGTCGACGAGTTTCATGGACTTGTAGGTTCATCTTCTAATCCACCTAGTAGATGAAGTTGAATTAGTTTAGGTCATTTATTGTCATTGGGTGTTCTTCTTAGAGATGTACATGCAAAAATATAAAGGTTTTTCTCAAAAAAGGGAAAAACTCGAGGGATCTATGGAAGAGGGGTATATATCGTAGAAGTCTTTCTATTATGTCAGTGAGTACATCAAGAAGATCAACAACACACCAGGTGTGGCTATTTGGGATGATTGAAGGGATGAAGACAAAAGAGAAGGGGAGCTTCTAGAAATGAATGGAAAGAAGCACATGATAAAGAGTAAGTGTGGGCTTATCATTTTTCAAATTACTACACAGTAAATATTCACACCGAACTTCATATTAATGCATACTTTGTTCTCATATGTACTAAATAACTATGTGTGTGTGTGTGTGTGTGTGTGTGTGTGTGTGTGTGTTTTTGATTTCATCAGCGAATTCAGAAATTGAAGCCATCAAGAAATTCATTCTTTACAATATGGAAGCAACACAATCATGGCTCGCATTATACGAAGAGAAGAGGAGGAAATGGGACAGTGACAGGAAATAATCCAAATCATTGAATGGTAGAAGCATTCCTTATCCTAATCATTTAAAATAAAATATGCCAATGACATGCCCTTACACTTGGGTTGTTAATCAAGTCACAAAGAAATATGGTGCATCTAGTCATTACCTGGATGCTGAAGAGGATACAGTAAACATAGGTATTGGGTTCAAAAACTCAGTAATTATATTCTCTTTCTGTACAATTTTAACTTCATACTACACCTTTGAATTGTAACACCTATTATTTTTAATTATGTTCAAGTTATTAGACACATGACACTATGATTTTTTCACTTTTTTTATAGCTGCATTTGTTCCAATCTATGTGGTCATATGGACATATTTTTCACATGGAGGATGTCAATGATGGATGCATGACACAAGACTATGGAGTGGAAGTTGAGTTTGACCAATCTAGTCGTGCTAGCCAATGCACTCAAAACCTAATGCAAGGGAAATTAGGTTACATTGGAAAAATACAAGAGATCATTCAAGTGGACTTCTCTTTATTCTAATGTGTTTTTTTAGGTGCAAGTGGTGGGACACATATGATCAAAATAATGCAAAGTATGATTGCAATAGTGGTTTGATATCTATCAACTCTAGAAATTTGTGGCATGAAGCTAGGGATCCTTATGTTTTCCAAAAAAAATGCAACCATGTGTTTTTTAACCCATTTGTGTTGGGTAGGGATTAGTGGTTCGTATTAAGACATGACCCTAGATCAAAACATAGTTTGAGAATAATAGTGTTATCATGCCAAGCAAGGAAGATAATCAAGGTGATGACAATGGAGAGTGATGTGTAGTTGTTTTATTTCATCATTTATACTTTTGTTGTATGTTTTTATTGCCATTATTTTTATAATCACATTTCGTTTTTATTCATCTTGTTGGCATTTTATAATATAATTGGTAATATTCACAAACATTTTTACAAGTTTTTTGTTAGGGTCCCACCCTAACCCCCTTACTTATGTCTTGGGATCACGTCATAGTCAAAGAGTCAATAAAGCCCATATATTTTGTAAGTGGTTAAACCGAAATTAATGACGGGACCACAGTTAGTTGCAAATGGGCCGTAGTCGTAGTATTAGATAGATGGTATTAATAAAACTCATGGTATTGACCCGTGGTATTGCATGTATGAGTCATATATAAAGGATAGAGACTCCCTGCGAGGAGCATCGTGTCTTATTTTGTAATCGAGCTCTGCTCTATTGGAGGTTGCACATTGCTCTTTGAATAATAAAATCATTGCTATTCTGTGTTCTGGGTATCTTTTCTTCGCATATTCTGTGTTCTGGGTATCTTTTCTTCGCATATTCTGTATCTGGGTATTATTTTGCAGGTTAAGAGCATAACAAGTGGTATCAGAGCACTTTCCAGGGCTCGGTGGGATCTCCAATTTTTAGCAAAAAAAAAAATTTGGCTAGAGACGTGTTCCGGTGTCTTTAAACCACGGGATCTGTTGTTAAGCGCATAAACCTGCGGATTTGGGGAGGCATGCACGCAGGAAATACAAGAGGTGGTCACGTCTGTTGGACCCCCTTGTAACCCCTGTGGGTACCCCTTCGAGTAGTAGCACATTAGACAGAACCGCGCACGAACTGTCTTCCACGTACCCTCTGGGTATATAGGAAGCCCCCTAGGCGCCCTTGAAACCTCGCCATAGATAAACCTTCGGCCGTCTTGTGGCTACAGTACACCGAGAACAGCACTCGGAGAGATTACTCGCCCGTACGATAGGGTAGTCGGGTTGTACGGCTAAGGGTACGGTCGATCCTCCTTAGTTAGAGCCCTGAAACATTGGGCGGAGTACTACTGTCAGACCCTTATGTATATTGCGATCTGTAGCACCTGACACTCCTCAAGACCATAGTTCCCTTTCTATCGGGGGATCACACATCATCTATTCCAGATCAGAAAGTGTAGCAGCAGCAGACATCAGTCCCGCAGCTCCATCAGATCAGCAGCAGCAGTTGTTCCACCATTCAAATCTCTCAGATCCACCAGATCGGAGTAGTTGTGAAGGGTTCCTGTACCTGGATATACTTTTCGCAGGAATTTTGGCGGCATTGACATTTTGAGGATTTGGCGACTGCAGTATTGATCAAGAAGGAGTAAAACTCCGTTAGGAGTTTTCCAAAAAAAAGAGTCTGAGATCTCCCAAGACGCTTATTGGTGATCTAGCCCATCAGCATCAGGACGACAAGCTGAGCACGGTGGTACCATTCCATTTATTAGTACAAATTTTTTTGGCGGTCCCAATTTTTCATCCACTTGGTGTATGGTAGAAACTAGAGCTCAAGCGATGGTCAATGAAAGGATAGACAAAATTGAAGCAAATCTGAACACCCTCCAACGTATGATTGAAAGCCTAACTACCCAGGTAAAGGAAGTACTCGATAAGGGCAAGGCGCTAGCCCACAAGGAAGCGTATGATGGCCATGAACACCATGAGGGTGAGTCTAGCCACTCTCCTCACGTCTGGCACACCAATCCACCACCCAGTCAGCGACCTCCCAAGTTGGATATGCATAAATTTGACGGTTCTCACACGTCCGCATGGCTAGCACAAATGGAGCAGTATTTCAGACTGAATCATATCCATGATGATTGGACTAAGCTTATGGTAGGGACCATGTACTTGGACAATGAACGATGGCAATGGGCGGAATGGCATCAGCGTTGCAATGGACCTTTTCCGACTTGGGCCCAATTTACCAAAGCTCTTCGAGCTCGCTTTGAACAGGAAGACTCTTTTTTGGGGCGTCTCACTAAGCTTAGACAAACGGGTACAGTGGATGAATATATTACCGCTTTTGAAGCCTTAGCCTTCCGCACTAAAAGTCTCACAGATGAGTTCTACACGGAATGTTTTATCAGCGGTCTTAAAGAAGCCATCAAAGCTCAAGTTCTACTCCACCACCCTCCCACGTGGACGGAAGCTTGCCAGGTAGCTCGTAAGGTGGAACGTGCATTAGCAGCCCAATACAGCCGCCCCAGTTTCCCCACTAAAGGTCGTCCCCCACAAGCTCACAATACGACTCAGACACTTAAGATCCAAAAGGTGTCACCTGCGGAAATGGCCGAAAGAAGGAAGCAAGGACTATGTTACTACTGTGATGAAAAATATTCCCCTGGTCATAAATGCAAGGAGCCCAAGTTTTTTCAAATAGACGCCACTGACTACAGCTCAACAGAGGAAGATCCACCACTCGAGGAACCTGAGGCGATAGAAGAAGACAACCAAAAGGAGATTGTATCTGACGAACCAGTTATTTCGCTAAATGCATTGGCCGGAATTTCTTCCCCTCAAACTCTCAAAATTCGGGGTTTTATTAAACATCGCCTAGTAGTAGTCTTGATTGATAGTGGAAGTACCCATAATTTCATCCATCAAAAAGTCACCGACGCAGTGCATTGTTTTGTACACGCAGTTTCTAACTTCCAAGTCCAAATCGCGGATGGGGGCACAATGAAATGTGAAGGCCGCTGTGAAAATGTCAAACTTCAAATGGGGGATTATCAGTTGAAAACACACATGTTTGCCATCCATATGGGGGGATGCGACATTGTCCTCGGCGCTGAATGGCTCCGCACTCTTGGGCCAATCACAATGGATTTCCAAGAGTTATATATGAGTTTTAAGCAAAACAACTTCACCCATACCCTCCGGGGACTCTAGGCGGGACCCCCCTCGATCATCAGCTCGCATAGGATGGAAAAATTGTTAAAAAAGGGCAATCATGGAGTGGTAGCTCAATTTAATGCCATCCAGGTTGTTGTAACCCAGTCCCCGCAAATTCATCCTGAGATGCAACAAATTTTAAATAAACATAGGCAGGTCTTTGACAAGCCTAAGGAGCTTCCGCCATCACGAGGGGAACATGATCATAGCATCACATTGGTTCCAGGGGCCCAACCCCCAAATGTGCGGCCATATAGATATCCATTCACCCAAAAGAATGAAATAGAAAAGATAATCAAGGAACTTCTGAAAGCAGGTGTCATTCGTCCCAGCATTAGTCCTTATTCATCCCCAGTGGTCATGGTGCTCAAGAAAGACGGAGAGTGGCGGATGTGTCCAGACTTCAGGGCCCTCAATAAGTTGACAGTCAAAGATAAATTTCCCATCCCGGTGGTTGACGATTTGCTGGACGAACTCAATGGGGCTCAATTCTTCACTAAGTTGGATCTTCGCTCAGGCTACCACCAAATTCGCATGAAGGAAGTCGACATTCCCAAGACGGCGTTCCGAACTCATGAAGGCCATTATGAGTTCCTGGTCATGCCATTTGGTCTTTGTAATGCCCCTTCTACTTTTCAGAGCCTTATGAATCACCTTCTTAAACCATATCTCAGGAAATTTGTCCTGGTCTTCTTCGATGACATCCTCATCTATAGTGGCACTTGGGCTGCACATCTTCACCATGTAGATCTACTCTTGCAACTGCTCCGCCAACATAAATTATTTGTCAAATTGTCCAAGTGTTCGTTTGGCATGGAAGAAGTTGAGTATTTGGGCCACATTGTGGGGCGGGAAGGTGTCAAGGTGGACCCCAAAAAGATCCAGGCAATGCAAGAATGGCCTCAACCTAAGACCTTGAAGAGTTTGCGAGGATTTTTGGGACTCACCGGCTATTATCGCAAATTTGTCTGCAACTATGGCCGCATAGCGAAGCCCCTCACTCAACTCCTAAAGAGAAATTCCTTCTTCTGGAATGAGGAAGCCCAATAGGCATTTACAGCCCTCAAAAATGCCATGTGTTCCACTCCAGTCTTAGCATTACCTGACTTCAACAAATCTTTTGTCATTGAATGTGATGCTTCAGGGACAGGTATTGGGGCAGTCTTAATACAGGAAGGGCGACCCTTGGCCTTCACAAGCCAACAACTAAGTGGGAAGAATCTGGGCCAATCTACCTATGAAAAAGAAATGATGGCCATCTTACATGCAGTCGACACCTGGCGCCCTTACTTATTGGGGCGACGTTTCCAAATCCACACAGATCATCACAGTCTTAAATATTTTCTGGAGTGAACGCCTATCTTCCCCACAACAAAATAAATGGCTAGCTAAAATGTTGGGATATGATTATGAGATCATTTACAAGAAAGGGAAAGACAATAGGGTAGCAGATGCATTATCTCGCCAATTTGAGGACGAAAGTACTCTGCTAGCAATTTCCCTCCCCATTCCAGAATGGATTGAAGAAGCTCGCAGAGAATGGTTTTCACACCCAGGGCTATCCCAACTCATTTCTCAATTGCAGGTCGATCCAAATTCCATTAAGGGCTACTCCTGGCAGGATGACATTCTTTGCTACCGGGACAGAGTAGTAATATCACCAACATCAACCCTCAAAAGTCGCATATTGCCTAAATTGCACTCATCCCCCATTGCAGGACATTCGGGCTTTCAGAAAACTTATGCTCGCACCAGAAGATCATTTTTTTGGACCGGCATGAAAAAGGACATCCTTACTTTTGTCGCAGAGTGTGATGTCTGTCAACGCCACAAAGGAGAAACCGTCAACACATCAGGCACATTACAACCATTGCCCATTCCGACATCAATTTGGACGGAGGTTTCCATGGATTTCATTATAGGTCTTCCAAAATCAGGGAACAAGTCAGTCATCATGGTGGTGGTGGACCGCTTGTCAAAGCATGCTCATTTTTGTGCCCTACCCCACCCGTTTACACCAACTTTGGTTGCGCAAACTTTCATGGATCAGATATTCAAACTACATGGCATGCCCACTTCTATTGTGTCTGATCGCTACCCGATCTTCACCAGTAATTTTTTTAAGAACTCTTCAGGCTATAGGGCACTCAACTAAAACTCAGCACTTCCTATCATCCGCAAACGGATGGTCAAACCGAAGCAGTCAACAAATGTCTAGAAACCTACCTCAGGTGTTTCACTTCAGAAAAGAAACACCTTTGGGTACAGTGGTTACCTCTGGCGTAATGGTGGTATAACACCAACTATCATGCCTCTACTAAAATGACTACTTATGAAGCAGTATATGGTCAACTTCTGCCTTCCCCTATTTCGTATCTCTAGGGATGCTCCAAAGTACAAGCAGTGGATCAACTCCTACAACACCGCGCCACCATGCTCGCCCATCTTAGAGAGAATCTTCATCAAGCTCAGAACCGCATGAAGCAACAGGTCGACCAACATCGCTCAGAGCGCCAGTTTCAAGAAGGGGACCAAGTCTTTTTGAAGCTGCAACCATATAAGCAAACATCACTCAAAGACAAGGGGTGTCAGAAGCTATCTCCAAAATTCTACGGACCCTACCAAGTACTTCAGCGCATTGGAGAAGTGGCTTACAAGTTGGCTTTGCCACCTACTACAAAAATCCATCCAGTTTTCCATGTATCATGCCTCAAGAAAGTAATTGGGAACAATTGCCGAGTTCAAACCAGTCTACCTGAACTGGACGACGAAGGGTCAATCTGGCTTCAACCCGAACAGGTCCTCGCCACAAGAGACAAGCACCTGCGCGGCCGCATGATTAAGGAAGTCCTCGTCAAATGGAAAGACACCTCTCCGGAAGATGCAACTTGGGAACCAGCTACTATTCTTCAGTAGTTTCCGCAGCTTCAGCCTTGAGGACAAGGCTAGTCTTAAGGGGGAGGGCATGTTAGGGTCCCACCCTAACCCCCTTACTTATGTCTTGGGATCACGTCATAGTCAAAGAGTCAATAAAGCCCATATATTTTGTAAGTGGTTAACCCGAAATTAATGACGGGACCACAGTTAGTTGCAAATGGGCCGTAGCCGTAGTATTAGATAGATGGTATTAATAAAACTCACGGTATTGACCCGTGGTATTGCATGTATGAGTCATATATAAAGGATAGAGACTCCCTGCGAGGAGCATCGTGTCTTATTTTGTAATCGAGCTCTGCTCTATTGGAGGTTGCCCCCTCGAAGAGGCATGTGAACATTGCTCTTTGAATAATAAAATCATTGCTATTCTGTGTTCTGGGTATCTTTTCTTCGCATATTCTGTGTTCTGGGTATCTTTTCTTCGCATATTCTGTATCTGGGTATTATTTTGCAGGTTAAGAGCATAACATTTTTTTTTGTAGTGGAAACAATTTTATAGTGCATAAAACTAAGTATTTCCAATTGTGTACATTATATATGATAATAAGGATTCAAGGTCACAACACTTTTCAAATAGGAAAATGAGAACAAAATAGTGAATTTAGAAATAACATTGAATATTTAGTCTCGATTTAGATACTTATTGGTTTAGTCATATGTTTTTTCTTCCTGTTTAGTTCAAAATCAATATAAATCATCATGTAGTGATAACTCTATGAAAACTTTAGCAATGAATAACATGTCATTGACAGTCACGAGCCTAAGCCATATATATCATGTTTCCAATTTGAAGGACATCAATTGTACAATACAAAAGTGGTGTAAAAGGCATGTCTGCAAGTTTTCACGGTGTTTGGTGTGTGATTGATAAGACCCATGAAATCCTAGTATGATTTCTTTTCTCCATGCCACTGTATTCTAATTTCACTCTTATTTTACCATTTGAACTAGCAACATTTAACAAAGTATAAACTTTTCAGAGTTCCATTTCTAAAATCCATGGCACCATGGTGATTTGTAGCAAGGACCTCTAAGATCTAGGTAAGAAAAATGGAGTGTGTATTGTAGGAAAACAATTATGTGTTATCCCTCTCTCTGACCTCCCATAGCCAAACCATATTGTTGTTAGAAAATTATATATTACAAAGCAATGGAACATGTTATCACCAAAAATAGGGTTTACATTTTGTTTTTCCTCTTAGTCATGGTCTTAGATAAGTGTCAAGTCACCTTATGTTTTAATGGGTAGGTGGTAAGTTAGGAGTCTCAAAGGTTTAATTTTTCATGTCCAAATAAAGTCTAAACATCCTTTTTCCATGTTTCATGAGTCCTACATTCTTTGTAGAAACTCATAGCTTAAGCCATTTTGAAAATTGTTGGAATTAGCCCCAAAACCATGTTTTCGTAGCGCAGACAGTGTAAAATGTCTGTTTTTCACTACGAAAACGCTGCTCTTTTCATAGAGCTTTTCCCTGTGCGCTACAAAATCCCGAATTCGGAGCACAGTCTTTTCAAACATCAATCCGTTAATATTTTGTTATAATTTTCATTATTAGGTCTCAGCTAGGAGTCAGTCCTTAAGCATGCCACCATCCAAACTCATCATTTCGAATTTAGGGTTCATTATGAAAGATAATTTCAAAATTCGAAAGGGATAGTTGGTCTCATCTTTTTAGTTTTCATGCAAACCCTTGGAACAAAAGTTTTTCAAACAGTAAGCTTTGGTAATTTTCCACCAAGGTTTTCCTCATCCACAATTCAGGCGAGGCTGAGCACCATTGGCAAGCGAGGCTGATCAACAGAATTTTGAAAGACGCCAGATTTTGTCACAGGAATTCAGAGGGAAAGATGGCAGAGGAGAATAAACGTCACAGGTCTGGTCATTGCTTAAGAACAGAGCCTAAGAGCACTGAGGTCTTAATCAGAGACAAAGCAGTTGTAGAAGCCTTCAAGAAAGAAAGATGCTAGAAGTTTTGTAAGAAATTGCAGGGAGGGGATACTCAGGTGACAAAGGAGTTTCCACTCCATTTCACTGGCTTAAGCACAAAGGTCAGAATGCTTAACTTGCAAATTTCTCCAGAGGTCATAGCGTTGATGACAGAAATTCCTAGGGGGCAAGAGACATGGTTCAAAAACTTCAATTTTGACATGGAACCATTTAAGGTTTTCCTAAAGCCAGAGTTTTCAGAAACCGACTTAACCAAGGTAGTTCCCAAAGACTACATCAAGGATAGCTATACCAACTTGCTCTTCAACATCCAACGTTATTTCACCTGTGAAGGTAGATATCAAAAGGTTTATTCATATCATTTTAAACTCTTGTTACATTTTACTGGTATGATTTCTCTAGATTTGCCTTACTTCTTATTTCGAAGTGTAGCTAAGATGGCAGATAAAGTACAGTTGAAATCTCAAGGATGTGAAACTTCCCTGTTTCATCATGGTTTAATTAAATTGATAGTTCTTCATGAACTCAAAAGTATCAACAAAAGTCCACAAGGGGTAGCTCAAGTGGCAATGGCCATGAAATGAAGTCTCACCGAACCAGAGATCTTGGGTTCGATTCTTGTGCTACCCTCCCCAAAAATGGGGTGAATAACGGACATGTAAAAACTAGAAAATGAGAGGGTCCCACCGAAGCTTACAAAAAAAAAAGTATCAACAAAGATTGGTCTTCGTTTTTGTTTGTATGTGACTTTGGAGCAGAAAAACAAGGTGTAGACACTAGCCCTAGGGTTAAAGGAACTCCATCAGCAGAAACCAATAAGACTGTAATGTCTAGGGAAAAAAGGTATGTTAAGTTGAAGCCTGGGAAGCAGGTGAAAGAGCAAGCAAGAAAAACCCCAGTAGTCATTCTTGAAACTCCTAAATCTACCAAAGAAAAGATACCTGAGGATAAGGGAATGACACAAGAAGAGTCAAACCAGCAAACTAGTTTAAAAGATATTGACTAGAAGTCAAATTGCAAAGGATAAAGGTAAAACTATGATCTCGAGAGAAGGTTCCAGCTTGAAGGGAGATTGAAATGATATTTTAAAAGTCATTGATATTGCATAATCCCCTTTGGTGTAGGCAGATGTGATAAAATCTAATCAAGGAAAGTCAAAGAAAATGAAACCCTCCAAGAAATTGGAATTTGAGGAGGATGTCTCAGCATTTGTTTTCAAACCTAGAAAACCCTTAACCAGGCAATTCAAGAAGATGCAAGAGTCCAATATTGAGCTGGGGAGAATAGAAGAAACATCTACTATTCAAAAAGAGTTGATTGACATTCCATCTCCAAGACCTGAAGGTGACAAAAGCACAGTTCCTGCCACTCAAACAGAAAAAGTCAGTTATGAGGTTATGGAAGAAAGGTTAAAGGCTTCCAACAATGAAATTACTAGAATAAGAGTGAGAGCAAAAGAGCATGCAGCTGAAAGGACAAATTTCAAAAGGATGAAGGCTCTCTGGGAAGCTGAAAAGGTGTCCAAACCAGAAATAGTAAGCAGTGAAACTCAATACTTTACCTGGATTGTTCCTGCAATCAAAGAAGCCATATTTGTAAGGAAGATTAATGCTCAGATGAGAGCTACAAACAGGGGATTGAAGAGCCAAATTGAAGATCTAGAAATACAACTGACCAAATCTGGAAAAGGGTCTACAACAATAATGAAACAGGGTTTTGAAAAGGGGCAGTGAAAGAGATATATCAAAAACAGTTTTGGCACATAAAAAGAGTTTTGGCATATAAAAGGAAGAACAGCTGTGAAGAAGAACATCTATAAGGGTAAGTGATTTTAATTTTTGGATGATCATATCAGTCTTCATGGAATTTTGAAAAACTCCCAAAGTACATAATTTGAAGGCCGTGCTGAAAAAGAGCATACACAACAGTTTCGTAGCGCGCTACGAAACTGCTGAAGATGATCATTTAGCACTTATGGATGCTTTTCAGAGGTAAAGGTTTGATTAGTTCAAATTTTGAAGTTGTTGATAGTCATGGGATCATGTATGAAGTTTGAGATGGCAGTGGTGTAGAAAGTAAGGTCCTAGGAAGTATTGCATAAATGATATAAAAGTTGTGCTACGAAAATAGAGTATTTTCATAGCACAGTCATGTTTTGTCTTTCCACCGTATTTTTGAGTGTCCTTTTCTTCGCACAGGTGGATAATGAAATGTTAATGGGTTATTAGTGCATGCCACATGTATACCGGCAGAACTAATCGAAGATAAGCAAAAGGGACTAAGGGCCTAAAAAGGAGGAACTCTATCTCCTAGTTATCAAGATAGTTAAGTCATGACTTCGTAGGTTTTGTAACAGCACTAAGGACATCATCAAGCTTGAAGACATGGGTGGGCAACAGATTAAAGAATGTATTGAAGTCATAGATAAGGTTGTTAAAAGTATGTTTTAGGAGTTTCACTCCTATTTGTACTAGGACTCTTAAAGATAGTTAGTTGTCAAGTTGTAATTAAATAGTTTGTTTTGTGAATAGATAGGTGTCTAAGTTAGGAATTCAAATTCCTCTAAAGATGGATCACAGAATCCAAGGTTGTAAAAATCTATATAAAGCTTGAGAATCGAATTCCTCTGGGTTGGCAATTTCATTAGCAAAAGAAAGTTGTGCTTTTGTAAGAAATTTTGGTTTTCATACTTAATACAGAGATCAGTTTGACTACTCAAGATTCACAAAGAGTTTATGTGTTTGATGTCCTTATGGCCTTGTTCAATTACTTATTTGCAGTGGTATGAGCTTGTGATACTTAGAATTCATTGGAAAATGCTCTAACTTCCTTCACATGCTTGTAAACTGTGTTATTTCATTGTGTTACTATTTTATTTATAAACCTAAACTCTAAGTTCCTTGACTTCCATGTTTTGCTGATCATGTTGTTGTGTTGAAGATCATCTTGACTCCATAGCCCAATAGATGTTTGCTAATCTTTGATTCAACCAGTTAACCAGTTATACATTTGTCCATCTAATCATTAATCAAAAATCTTAAACCTGTTGAGAGAGCCCTCTCAGGTTGAGGAGGCTAAGCCTCAACCAAAAGATTGGTTTGAAAGAGTTACTCAGAGTCTGCTTGATCAGTAGCCTATCAAGGTCAGATTTTGTGATAACAGAACACATAAAATATATTGTAGAAATATAAACACAAAAAACACATAAAACAAGAGAGACACATATATACGTGGTTCACCCAATTTGGGCTACATCCACTGGAAACAGCCAATCCTTCCTTTTATATTATACAGTAAACTGAAGAGATACAACCTACGGCAGATCTGTTGTAATTCCCTCTTCGCTCTCACACAATCTCCTCTCTCTTTCTCACTTAGAATACAGATCTACATAAACATAATAAAATTCCCTCATATATAGCGAGGGGTTGCCTTCAAGGGAAAAAAAACCATAAATTAAACATAACTTCTACCATCAAGTCTTCACCTAATGAATGGACCATATTGACTATGAAATTACAACATTTTACAAGGCAATTTTACATCTATTTTTAGCTTCGAGGTCATTGCTGCCCCCCTGGTCCCCCCTTGCAACACAAATATTATGGGTGGCGTTGCCACCCCATTATGAACTGGGGTCCAATGCGGTGATACCTCTGAATAAAGAAGATAATTAGCTCCACACCCAACAATCTGCCACTTGGAGATTGGTTATAGCAACTCCACCGCTGCTTCATTTGTTGGACAATTACTCTACTTTGGACCTGGTTGTTTCTCATATTCTTCATAATACTTGAAGACAAATTGAAACTGAGCAGAATCTCAGTTTCTCCCTGGTTACAACTTTTGTTAACATGTCTGCAGGATTCTGCCTTGTGTGTATCTTTTCTAGCTTCAATTGTCCATCTTCCAACACTGACCGTATGAAATCATACTTGAGTTGTATATGTTTAGTCTTGGAATGAAATGCAGAGTTCTTTGTGTTAGAGTCGGTCTTCAGCCCTCCATCAGTGATCAAAACTCTTTGCATTTGCATAGGTAGGTGTCTCATCAGTGTCATGTTTTGCATTCCATTAGGCATGCCATAACCCTGATGGAGGAGCTGGTGTCTTTGTGCCCCTCTTGGCATTGCTGGATCAGGTCATATCAGTCATTAAGCTCTTTCAAAGCTTGTCTTGTTTTGTCTTGAGGTCAAAGTCCTAGGTCTAGGGTTTTGGTCATTTATCTCTGCAAGGTCATGTCTTTGAAAGTCCATGAGTGCTCAACAAGCCAGAGGGAGGATTGGAAACATGTTTCTTCGATATTTTTATCTTGTACAGTGAATTTTCACCTTGGATTTAAAAACTTTGTTTTTTAAAAGCCAAGGTCATTTTTTTTGAATTTTTGTAAAAAGTGATGAAATTTTCAAAAGACTGCAACAGACATCATCAAACCCTGGTCCCCTTGCCAAGATACCTCAGATGATCTACCTGCAAAAAGAATCAAGAAAAAGCACTAAAAGAGTCAATTTCAGGACAAAGGAAGCCAAAAAGTCAGTTTTATAAAGTGTCAAAGATAAACTTTAGAAAGTGGGTTTGAGCATGAAATTTTTTCAAATGGAGGTTACAAAAGCTGTTAGGCAAAAACTGGTCGAATTTCGGGCTCAGCACAGGCGCGCGACCCGTCAAGACAGGCGCGCGACACGTCAGGAGGGCGCGACCTGTCAGAGGCCATCCAGCAGTTCAGTTTTTGAACGGGCGCGACCCGTCAAGCGCGCGCGACCCGTTGGGCGTGGCGCGCGACCCGTCAAGGTTTCCCTTGCAAACTCGAAATAAAATCGCTCAAACTCCCTCAAATCTTCAAGATTGTTCGAGGTAGGCCCTCTACACTTCAGTTTGGTGGTTGGTTATGATTGATGACCCTCATGCTTGTGTTTAAAAGTTAAATTGTGCAAGTGGATGAAATTTCAAATGACTGTAATGTTAATGTTTAAATGTGCTAGGGTTTGTGTTGTTTCAAGGTATTTCCCTTGGTAAATTGTTTCCCTCCTTCCCTTTGTACTCATATTTGCATTCATATCTATTTTCCCCATGCTATGTTGTAAATAATTGCAAACCCTCCCCTCTCCCTAATCACCAAAAATACAAACCCTACCCCCCTCCCAAAGCATCAAAACTCAAACCCTACTCTTGCTTCACCATATGCATGCTATAAACATAAAAATTTCTTGGTGAATATGTGAAAGCTTTTGTAAATAAGTTTCCAAATGTTCCCTTGTTACATACATGTATTCCCTTATGTTCACTGTTTATACATGTATTCCTATATGCAGTGATTTTGTAAATGATTCCCTATATCCTTGTTATGTACATGTATTCCTGTATATATGCAAATATTTGTTTGCAATGTATTCCCTAAATTCCCTGTTATTCATATATTCCCAATTCCTTGTGCAAGAGGTCCCTCCCCTAACATTTCCCTCATGTCATTGTCCCCTTGAAACAGCATAGAATTCAGCACTTTTAAAGGAAGAAACAGCAGTACATTTTGTCCATTTTGCTCCTCAAACATGTCAGACACTGAAACATATGAGCAGAGTGATGACCATTCATCATCTCCAGAGATTGAGGCACAGAGGAGGCCACATAGGGGTGGAAAAGGTGGCCATCACACGAGAGAGGAACCTACTTCTTTGGCAGGTCTACAAGCTTTTCCTATGGCAGTTTCTTGCTTTCAGTACATGTCCTGTTATGAGTTTTGTGAGAGGATCTCTCGGATTCAGCATCACCGAGAATTGGCCCGCCTCTTTGTCTTGCACTTGCATGAGGGTCATGTTAACCTTGCTGGGGTGGATTTCATTTTGACACCTGAGATCATTGCACAGGCTACAGGGATTCCAAATGTCGGGGAGATTTGGAATAAACGCAAGGTATTGGATACAGTTCACTTTGAGCCTTTTGTCCGGCCACCATTCATGAGACATTTGGCCGGTGTGTTTCCTTTCAGGTTCCTCCGGAGTCAGTATACCCCCATGATGAGACTCATTATGCTTTATTCCACCTGTGAGGGCAGATTTTCCCAGGTATACTCATATCACATTCGCCTCTTGATGCACTTCACTCGAGTGCGGATGATGAACATCCCGGTCTTCTTTTATCAGAACATTGAGAAGATGGTGTCCATGATGCAGAGGAAGAGCCCGACACAGCAGTACAGGAGCCTTTATCATTATGGTTTGATTCAGCTAGTGGTATTGCATCAGTTGACTCAGCAAGGCATCTCATGGGAGGAGTTCATTTCCCGTGAGTTTTTCACAGCACCACCCCAGCCATATCCTGAGGTCATTCAGGAGGAGGGAGGACCATCTCAGCAGCCTGATATTCCAGTCACTCGACATGTTAGTTCCTCATCTCAGCTCACTTATCAGAGAGGCCAGAGGGCCTTATTTGCAGCAGCTAGGCGAGTACTATCTCCACAGCAGGTGGAAGGGGTCTCGCCTTCATCATCGGCTCAGCGAGTGTTATCTCCACATCAGGTGGAAGGGGCCTTGCTTTCTTAACCAGCACAGGTACCAGAGAGGGGCAAACAGCCCATGATTGATGAGGGTCCATCAGGAGTTCCCGATATTGAGATTGCTGATCTAGAGGCTAGTTCTCCGAGCCAAGAAGCAAAGGAGACCATTCAGCATCTCAGAGCTGAAAATGATGCTTTGCAGAGGAGATTAGAGGGGGCACAATGGACCATCACCTACCTAAAGCAGCGCAACAAACAGTTAGAAGATGAGCAGGCACTTGATGAGTTATGGAGGATTCGTAGTGACCGAGTCTTGAACCGAAGAAGACCCGGTGATCCATTGCCCGCTGACCGAGAGTCCATGCTCATCCAGGAGAAAGCACACTTGGAGAGGCTATTGGCTAAGGCCAACCAAGAGAATAAATTGCTAAGGAACATGAAAAACCATTACTGGGCGAGAATGCATGTGTGCAAGGCCAAGATGAAAATGTTTCAAAGGCGGTTGTCCGAGGCCCTAAAACGGAAAAAGAAGACCAATCCACTCTGTATCTTGGCTGAGGCTTCCCTCAAAGATCAAGGCACTAATTAGCTCAGCCACAGCACAAATCCCAAAAAATTTTGAGAATTTTGGTGAATTTTGGCAATTTTTAGCAATTTGCAGGTTTTTCCCATTAACGGGTCTCACCCCACGCGCGACCCTACATCATGGCAACTCAGTTTGGTAAAAACTCAGAATTTCTAGATTTTTCATGCAAAGTTACATATGCCCATGGATGGACTTGAGATTTTGTGCAGTTTTGGTCCCCCAAAAGGTCAAAAAACTACCAAAAAATGACTTTCTGGCCCTTTTTTGAGTTGCAGAAACCAGTCTTGGGAGAATTAAGTTTTGACAGGGCAAATGAACTCCAAATTCAGAAATTCTAGTTGGGTTGGAAAGTAGACTCACAGACCTTTCCAGCAAGTCCACCTTTGCTCAATTTGGACACCTGAAAGTGCTTCAAACATCGCTCCAAAGTCGCGCGACCCGTCAGGCAGGGGCGCGCGACCCGTCAGGCAATTTTTGCCAGATTGCATTGTACAGCCCAAAAAACGCAGTTTTGACCCAGTTTGACTTTTTGGGGTGGAAGATGATTATCTTTGATGTAATTATTGTAACTCTAAGACACTTTTACTCTTTTTTAACACTTCTAGAAGATTCATTCATGTAAAGGGTAAATATTTAATGAATGGATTGGTTTCCTAGCTTATAGAGGCAAGTTGTTTTGACTGCCTAGATTGTAGTGCTTAGTTTAGAAGTGGTTGAAACAGCTCCTAGGATAGTGAGCTCAACCCATGGAGGCAGGGAAATAGGTTAGATCATCTATATTATGTACTTTCTTGCTCATTTTCATGGTTGGACTCTTGAGGGATAAGCTTTCATTGTATTATTCACTGTATCTCTGCAATTTTTGGCTAAGGAAGACCAGGGTTTTGCAGTCCTCTTTGGGATTCTTGTGGACTCATGTGTTGATGGTGTGTTTCTCAATGTACTTGTAAGCTTGTTATGTGATTCATTTCCTTTCTTTTACTTCTGCACATTAAACAAATGAAGTGTTAAAGTAAGAATTCATGCCTGCCATGCTCTGCTTTTAAGTTTGTTTAATTTCAATGTTTTCTTCTGTCTAAAGAGAATTCAAAGTTATTGTTTGCTCTCTTTAGCTCTTCATCTTTCATTCCTGACCATCCACCTCAGTTAAAGGCATCAACACTGTCTCCTACCTCACCCCAAGGAACCCCCTGCAGAAACTGTGTCAAATCCCCGCACCCAAAATTGCAATTCCTCAATTTGCCACCAAAAACCTAGAAAAACCCTGTCATTTAATTAAAAACCCATTTTTGATCAGTTTACTAGCCTAATATCAGTGTTACCTTATTGGTCATCTCATTTATTGAAGATTTTACCGAGATAGACCGGAGAGAGCCTTCTCCTGCCCCGTAGGGCTAGCTACGAGGCTAAATGGTTTGATGTTGCCTTGAGGTTTACCTTTCTCAGCCTGAGGTGAAATTTCAAGCGCTAACACTTTGCAAGATGTATGGCACTCTGGTTGTCACTGTATAACTTGTCCAACTCCTGCTTCTTACCCAACTCATCCAAAAACCTTTGTAACCAAAACATTTCTTCACTAGCCTCTGTAGCAGCAACATACTCTGCTTCTATTGTTGAGAGTACAACAACAAATTTCAGTTTTGAAACCCAACTCACAAATGTTCCACCTATAGTAAACACATACCCTATTGTGCTCCTCCCGTTATCTCTATCACCCGCCATGTCTGCATCAACATATCCCTGTAGAGCAATGTTTGAACCACCAAAGCATAATTCTTGATTTGTTGTACCTCTCAAACACCTGAGAATCCACTTCACCGCCATCCAATGTTCTTTTCATGGATTGTTCATGTACCTACTTACAACTCTCATTACATGTGCAGTATCAGGCCTTGTGCAGACCATTGCATACATTAAGCTTCCAATTACTGATGCATATGGAACTTTAGACATATAAGCCATTTCTTCCCGAGTCTTGGGACATGCCTCCATACTTAGATTGAAATGGCTAGCCAAAGGTATACTAACTGGTTTTTTCATTCTGCATATTAAATCTTTTCAATATCTTTTCTATGTACTCAATCTGAGACAATGTTAATTTTTTATTCTTCCTGTCTCTAGTTATTCTCATACCAAGGATTTGTTTTGTAGAAACCAAATCCTTCATTGCAAATGAGTTCACTAGTTTTATTTTTAGCACATTTATTTCCTACATGTTAGAACCTGCAACAAGCATGTCATCTACATACAATAGCAATATAATATAGTTTCCATCATTTTTCCTTTTGAGATAAACACAATGATTAGAGTGACATCTAGTATAACCTTGTTCAAACATAAACCTATCAAATTTTAGATACCACTGCCTTGGAACCTATTTTAATCCATACAAGCTCTTCTTCAACCTGCACACTAGTTTCTCCTTCCCTTTTACCTCATATCCTTGTGGTTGTTGCACATAATCTCTTCCTCCAAATCCCCATTGAGAAATATTTTCTTTTCATATAGCTTCTCAGGATACAAATCTTTAGTTGTTACTAGACTTAAAATAGTTTTGATTGAAGTCATTTTAACAATAAGAGAAAATATCTCATCAAAGTCTATGACCTTTTTCTGTGCAAACCCCTTCACCACAAGTCTAGCTTTATACCTTTTTCTACCTCCATCTTCTTTCTTCAACCTGTAAACCCATTTATTCTACAATGTTGTTTTACCTGTAGGAAACCTGACTAAGTCCTAAGTCTGGTTATGTGCTAAGGAGTCCATCTCTTCTTTCATGGCTTGCTCCCACTTCTTCCTGGTTTCTACCTACACTACTTCTTCATAACATTCTAGTTCACTAGAATCAGTCAACAATACATAATATAATGAAGGAGAGCATCGTTCAGGGGTCAACCTATCCTGGTAGACCTTCTAACACCACTTTCAGGTGTTTGAGGTGCTATTTTCTGTTTTGGTTGTTGTATTTGTTCTTGTTGTTGATCATTATGATCTTTAGGCACCTTCACCTTTTTTGAGATCTCATCAAGCACTGTGTATTCTCTTTTTTCTTTTTCCTGTTTCTTTTCCTGTAGTTGATCCTTATACAAAACCTTTTCATTGAATATGACATCTCTACTCCTAATGATGTTGTGTAATTCATAATCATAAAAGAGATAACCAAAATCATTAACACCATATCCAATAAAGGTACATTTCTTTGATTTTACCTCAAGGTTTGTTCTATTTTCTTTATTAATGTGGACAAAGGCTTCACAACCAAAATTCTTTAAAAATGAGTAGTTTACCTTTTACCTGTCCATGCCTCCTCTAGAATACCACCATCCAAGGAACTTGAAGGCCCTCTGTTTATTAGATAAACAACACTATCTACAGCATCTGCCCAAAATTGTAAAGGCAATCCTGCATGCAATCTCATGCACCTTGCACGCTCCATGATTGTCTTGTTCATCCTTTCTAACACACCATTTTCTTGTCATGTTCTTGGAACTGTCTTCTCTCTGCAAATTCCATTCTCTGAACAGTACCTATCAAACTCTTTATTGTAATATTCACCTCCATTATCTAATCTAAGACACTTCAAACTTTTTCCTGTCTCATTTTCAACGAAATCTTTTCATTTCTTGAAATTATCAAATACATCAGATTTATTTAAAATACAATAAATCCAGGATTTTCTAGTTGCATCATCAATCAAATTAACATAATACTGAGATCCACCAAGAGATGATACCTAAGCAGGTCCCCATACATCTGTATGAAAAAGTTTTAATTTTTTTCTCTTCTTTTCTTTGCCAACTCTAACAAATTTGACTCTCTTTTGTTTTCCATAAACACAATTCTCACATAATTTTAAATCAACATGCTTCAAACCTGGCAACAAATTCCTTGAGTGAAGAATTTGCATCCCCTTCTCACTCATGTTCTCGAGCCTATGATGCCACAATGTTGTATCTTTTCTTGTAGACATTAAAGTATTAACAGAATTAGAAATACCATTTCATAAATATAATGTACCAACCTTTTCTCCTTTTGCTATTACCAGGTCTTCTTTAGTGACCTTCCAAGTTTTATTTGTAAAAGTAGTTACACATCCTTCACCTCCCACTTTCCCTGTTGAAATTAGATTTTTCTTCAGATCTAGAACATGCCTTACCTCCTTCAATAGTCATTGATTTCCATTCTATTGTTTTCTGAAAACTATACCCATTCCAATGATTTTACAAGGTTTATCATCACCCAATCGAACCTGTCCAAAATCTCCTTGAACATAATCATGAAAATGCTTCCTATCAGGTGTGGCATGGAATGAAGCCCTCGAATCTACCACCCAGGCATCAATAATATTTTCTAATGAAAGAATCAAAGCATCTTGCAACACATCACTGTCACATTCACTTCATGATTGTTTTCTTGCTGCGTGTCTTCTTATTTTCCCTTCCAAGACTTGCAGCCTTTCTTCAGGTGTCCTTTCTTCTCACATTTCCAGCACATTATCCTCGATTTGGACTTGGATCTGCCTTTCCGTGATTTACTGCGATATCATGGGCTCTTTGCTCTTTCCATTTTTTTGCCCCTAGTCTTTGCAATCAAAGCATTACCTGATGTCTCACCGGATCTTTTCTGTTGCATTTCCTCGCTAAGGATTGCACCGACAACATCATCAAACTTTAATGTACTAGATCCAGAGATAAAGTTACTAATGGCCATAACTAAACCATTCCAACTTTTCTGGCAATGAGCACAGAAATAATAGAGCCCTAACTTCATCATCAAAAGTTACCCCTACAAAAGTTAACTAATTGGTAACTTATTAAATTCATTTAAATGATCAGCAACAGATCCACCTTCTAACATCTTCATATTAAATAAACGCTTTGGCCAATGCCAACATTAAACCCTTTGTTGTCGTTTCCTTTGAAATATTAAAGGCTATCGACGCCGCTAGGCACAACCATATTGTTCTAAGTGCCTTTCTATCGAGAATATCCCATTCTGTGTCTGTCATACTCTTTGGTTTCTTTTTCTTTCCACTCAATGGTTGGTACAGATATTTCTGGTACAAATAATCTTCCATCTGCATATTCCATAGCTAGTAGTTTTTCCTGTTAAATTTTTCGACCCTAAAGCTACCATCTTCCGCCATTGCTCCCACTCGAACTAGGAACCCTTCTCTCCTGTGATTTTATCAGCCAAATAGACCTTCGGCTCTAATACCAGTTGTTAGAAAATTATATATTACAAAGAAATGGAACACATAAAATATATTGCAGAAATATAAACGCATAAAACAAGAGAGACAAAAATATATGTGGTTCACCAAATTTGGGCTATGTCCATGGGAAACAGCCAGTGCTTCCTTTTATATTATCTAGCAAACTAAAGAGATACAACCTACAAAAGATCCGTTGTAATTCCCTCTTCACTTTCACACAATCTCTTCTCTCTTTCTCACTCTGAATACAAATCGACATAGACACAATACAATTCCCTCATATATAGCGAGGGGTTGTCTTCTAGGGCAAAAAAACCCTAAATTAAACATAACTTCTACCATCAGTTCTCAACCTAATGAACGACCTAGATTGGCTACGAAATTACAACATTTTACAAGGAAATTTTACATCTATTTTTAGCTTTGGGGGCGCTTCACCCGATCCCACGCCAAGGGGGGGCTCCCAAAGATCATTGCCGCCCCCCGTGAACCCCCCTTGCAGCACAAATATTATGGGCGGTGTTGCCGCCACATTACGAACTGGGGTCCAATGCGGTGATACCTCTAAATAAAGAAGATAATTAGGCTACACACCCAACAATTGTATGGGTCTGCCATTTTCTCATGCTCCTATTGTTGCTCCCTTTGCTGATATCTTTGCAACATGATTGACATATAAAATACATCAACCTCATACATAAAATACAAATATTTTTTATTCAATGAAAACTGTTTTTATTAATATGGAAACATAAATTTCAATTTAAAAAAAAAATCGTCAGTGTGGCCAAAACAAATCATGCATAGGATATGGTGTGTTTTAAAACATAACCACATTGGAATTGGTGCACAAATACCTTTGACACACCGTTGTTGATTCAAAAAATTAAATTTTCGTAGCGGTGCATCATACTTATGCATCGGTGCACATGTATAACATTTTAGCACGGGTATGGAATGTTCATGTTATTGAATGCACCAAGATATAACTATATGTTTAAATGTTATTTATATCTCTTGTTCGATAAATATGATTGCACCAGTGTGAGAGGAACATATCAAGCACACCAAATTTATGACGATGATTAAGAGGCATTAGTTTGACTTTCAAATAGACTTGGTGATGCTTTTTTGTTTCCTATTTAGATTATGTGAATTAATATCTACTTATTATGTATTTATAACTAAATTATTTAAAGTACACATGTTTTTATCATTGTGAACATGATGTAATATTAGCTAGGAGAAATGTGAAAAACATGAATTTTAGTGACTATCTCCAAATAAGTATGTGGAAAAAATAATATTTTTTGTGTTGTTCATTAAGAAATAATCAAATATATTATTTGTCAAAACTTTAAATCTAATATATTATCATTTTTTGTATTATTTAACCCATATTTATTATTAAAAAGAGTTAAATTTAAACCAGTACAATAGCAAATAAACAACCAAAATCGAAATGTTATATCATTATTACTAGAAAAAAATCACTTGCCTCTTTAAGGGAGAACTTCCGCTATAGAAAATCCCCAACTACAACTTCACATGAAGCCTTATGTTAGATTTCTTTATCCTCATCTTTAGAGAGAGAAATTTCTAATTTAAATTGCTAAGGGTTGGTATAAATATTAAATTTAAATTTCTTGAAAATCTGATAACTTTAGTAATAAATTAAATTTTATAAAAAATATAATTTTTTAAGTTATATGAAATCTAAATTAATTGCGTCGAGAGACTCTTTACAACTCAATATGTGAGAGATGTTGTGACACAATGTTATATTTAAAAAAAATAATAATAATTTAAATTAACAAATTAAAATTAATAATAACAAAAGAAATTAATGTCAGCGATAATTACAATACTTTAATTTACACCTTAATCTTATATAACTTTATATAGAGATATAAAGTAAAAAAAAAAAAAAATAGCTTTTATTATGAGGAAGAAATGTAATGTGTAAAATATATATATTTTACTTTTTACTACAAGGAAGAAATGTGATTTTTTCAGAGGATAAGAAATAGTATTATTGATATTACATTATGTGTAATTTATTCTAGTTCCATTTACATGTGATATTTAAAATAAAAAATATTTATAACAAAAAATATTTTACTAACAACCATAAGTAAAATATTTCAATGTCCAAATTAAATAACATAATTTTATAGATATTTTATATAGAGAAAAAAATAAAGTAATTTAAATTGAAAAATTTCTTATATTTTCACTTTAGTGAGAAAGATTGAGAGAATTCTTATTCCATTAATAGTTGTTTTCTAATTCAATGCATGAGGGATATTTGTAAATTTTCCAATATTTAATATGGATTTGATATGTAATATTTAGAAAATATTAATAATAAAGTTATTAAATGTATGCATACAGGAAAAAAATTATGAGGAGGCATATTTTAACATTTTAATGTGTAGAACGTGAATTATAAATAAAATATTTATATGTCAACTACATATATATTATACCAGCCTAGATCCATCTTAACTCCAGATCTACCAAGTGCCTACCAAGTGCTTAGATGATCAAATCTCTTTTCACTCTAAAAGATGTTTGCATCTCAAGAGATTTCATCCTTATTGGTGCTTGGTAGATCCAGAGTTAAGATGTATCTAGGGTGTGGGTCATAAAAAATTGTGACTTAAGTTTTTTAAAGTTAACAATAGATTGAATTTTATAAACTAATATTGAATTAGTTAAATTGTATTTTTGAATGATTTAATATTAATTATTTTATATTAAAAATTGAATGAGTTACACATTTTTGTCTTATTAAAAGCTAACTAAATTATTTTACCTTTAATTATCTTTTCCTTTTGAGTATTGAAATATTTTACTAATTAAGTTAGATTGAGTATCAATGAACTATCTAAGAAATAGAAAAATATTTATTGTAATTTTACAATCATAGTTTCAACCATACTAAACTTTGTAATTTATAAAATTATCTTTGCATTTATTTTAAAGTAACCCGTTTTGCATCCAATTTCATATATAAAAGTTTGATATAAGTTCACCAATACATAATATATAATAAATATTATTTCATAAAAATAAACATCATGATGATAACCATCTAAAAATCATAAACATCATCTAAGATACACATTCAAATTCACTGACATCATCTAATTATACACACTTCTAGCACATATAAACACCAATAGCTAGGACACAAATATAATAGTCTAATATGGCATCCTCGTCGTGATCATATCTAACAAAACACAAACATTGTAATATAACATCATCACCACACACATCCTCAAATTAATATAAATCGCATGTCAAATAATTGTTATCACATACACATCTATTTGAAAGCACATTAAATGAACATATCTAACATTACCTAACAATATACACCTCAACACCAACATATAAATAAAGTACATAAACATGAAAAAAAACAGTGAGATATATATATATATATAAGTCAAATAACTACATCAAGTCAAATAAGCATTAGAGGAAATTTGAGCCTAAAAGTGCCCATGAAATTTGTACCTAATTTCCATGTCATAATATGTAAACCAACCAAAATATTTTAAATTTAAAAAAAAGGTACATGTAAATATTTTCGAGGGAAAACAAGAAAAACTACTTTTTTTTACTTGTATTGTTAAATTATCCCCTTACAAGTTTACCCACATTTCAAGTATAGAAACTCGTTGGATGCATAATTAAACTCCACATCCAATGAGTACCCATTAGGTATACTTTTGAGAAGACCCACATTGACAAAAATTAAAGATACATTTAAAAAAACTTGTTCAACATGCTCTTTTAGTGCACTTCAATTTTTTTTTTCAATGTGGGTCTTCTCAAAAGTATGCATAATGGGTACTCGTTCGATGTGTAATTTAATTCTGCATCCAATGAGTGTTTACACATGAAATTTGGATAAATTGATAAGGAGATAAGCCAAAAATACAAGTAAAAACAATAGTGTTTTTCTTTTCCCTCCAAAATTCATAACTCTTATTTTTTTATTTTAACTATTATTTTATTATTTTTCCTTAGGAGGCCACTTTCAGGCTGAAATTTCCTCTAATTTGCAATCAAATATCTGATAAAATAGACGTAATGACAATCTGGTCTGCAGTAGAAGAAAATGGATGGTTAACTACAGCATGATCAATGTTTGTCAAAATCAACTGAGGTGGAGGAGGAGGTGGCTAGTCTGCAGTAGAAGATGATAGATGTTCAACTACTACACCCTCAACGCGGTTTGGCGAACTTTAAGGTGAAGGAGGATGTGGTTGGTTTTCTCTTTCAGGAGAAACATAAGACACTTCCTCTAGCTATGACATCTCATCATCAAGCAATTGGCAAGGAGGTGTACTACTCGAAGTATTACCGACACTCTCACGACCATGATTTGACGGGGTGGTACTATGAGAAGCATCATGATCACCACCCTCATGATCATGATCATGATCATCACCCTGATCATTATCATCACCACCCTCATCTGATGTATTTCTTGTTGCATGATGTCTGCGTGCATCCCTCATCGTTGTCAGTGCCCTACTAGCTCTGATGATATGCTGCATAAGAGATACAATATCACACGGATAGTCCCTGTAGAGATCCACAAACATCGGATTTGCACTAATATCTCAAGGCCTTGTAGGGCGAACTCCCTCCTGAACCAAAACTTTGGTTAATCTATCACAGTAGTCCATCTAAAATCGCAGACCAATGCTATGACCCCGGACGCCCATGCCAACCTGAGGATGTGCCTCAAACTCTTGGGGCTCACCCATCTCCTTGTCTCCTTCATCCAATGGTGGGGGAGGAGGCATGTCCCATCAAATGAGCCGATGTTTACAAAATATATAGTACACAAAAATAATTAGACAATTTTATTAATAATAAAAAAAGTTAAAGAATGTACTAGAATAAATTTTATTCTATTTCATTAAAACAAGAAAATGTAACTAGATTAATTTAAATAAAACACTAATGTTACCTCCATCATGTGAAGGCTAAGCTAGTGTGAAGAGGATGTTGGGACACCCTCTCCAATCAATCCCCATGTATGGCAACACCAACATGACAAACGCATGGTCATCCTCACTGGCTGGTAGCACTAGTGCCTCAGGAGAAATCCTGGACGGATACTCTAGCAGGCCCCTCTTGGGAAACATCTCCCCCACATTCGCATTCAGACCTCGGTGATCGACCTAGGAGGGCGACGATCAGTTGTAGGCTTAGTCTCTGGAAACTTATCAAAAAACAAACAAAAAAACTCAAAAGTGAAAGGAAAGGTCTCCCTACCATGTCTCAACGCATGATATGTATCTAAAGCAATGCAAAACTGCCTCAAAATATGGGAAACCATATGATGCAACGCGGCACCTAAATCAAAGAATCAACATAATACAAAGATGGAAACTAATGTGTTTCCCATCACTACTATAGTGTGCAATGGTGGTGACTAATATTGAGAGGAACCTAACCTCCTCTGCAGCAAAAGAAGAAATCCATAGTTGTCCAACACGGACCTGAAAATCTAATGGATGGATCACATGAGGCCCAACATATATCTGAGTGTAAGCAAGCTGACTCTCAGCTGCAACCCCATGGAGGACATCAGGGAAATGGAGAAAATCCTCCCCTCTCTTGGATAGGCCAGTAAAAAAGTATATGTCCTCCTCAGTGGGCCTATACCATGCCGTAGGACCGACACGAAAAGCCTACTCCCGGGCTCTCCATCAACAAATCAGATGTGCCAATAAGACAAAGTGTGCCTTCAGGGATGTAGCCTCTTCATAGAACTTGAGGAGGCCTACATTCCTCAAGAGCACTTGGAACGTTTTAGTAATAGGGTGAGGGTATAAATCACTCTCTGTCTCTTTGGTTTGCCATGTTTGGACCATATTGTAAGGGTCCTCCTATTTCTCTTTCTCTTATTGATGTGCCCTCTATTAACATCTCTGCTACATGATTGACATATAAAATATATCAACCTCGTACATAAAATACAATTTTTTTTACTAAATGAAACATGTATTTATAAATATGGGAACATTACTTTCAATTAAAAAAAAATATCCCTAGTGTGCACAAAACACAATCCTACATCAGTGTCGGTGCGCTTTCAACTATAACTGCACTGATATCGGTGTGCACATAAGTATGATGCACCATTATTGGTTCACAAATTTAATTTTTGATAGAGGTGTGCCACACTTGTGCACCTGTGCACATGTATAACCTTTTCGCACCACTATGGAATGTTCAGGTTACTAAACGAGCCAAGCTATAGCTATATTTTTAAATATTTTTTTGCGGTGCATTTGGTAAATATAAACACAGTGAATGTGATGCATCAATGTACAATATGATGCATCTTTATGTGTGCATTTTCATTTACAAAACACAACCCAACAATGATGGTGCATTATGTTCACGCACCGAAATGTGATGCACCCTATAAATTTACAAGGCACACCACTATCAGTGTGAGCCGAACATATCTAGTGCACCGCGTGGTGAGTTTTTTTTTTTTTCAAAAAGAGTGGAAAATTTAACCTAATTTGAAATTCCAAACTGCTAAAAAATTAAATTAGAAAGAAACATAGACATTACCTGGACATTTAGTTGTCGGGGAGGCATTGTTAACATGTAACAAAGAAAAATAAATTTTAGCGCAATTTGAAAAAATTGGAAACTTGGACAATGAGCACAGTACGGAACGATGGTGAGCAAGAGAAGAACCAACATCATGGCACTTGCATGTGGCAAGAGATGCACCGGACTCTATCCCATTGTATATGGAACTCTCCCGCATTGTATATGGTGAAAATGAAAATTACGGTTAGGAAGGTTTTTTATTTAACCCTCCTCCTATGCATTTCTCTAACCACACCAGTGTGGGATATATCCAAAAGCACCATGTTTTTCTTTAATTAAAAACTATCACGGTGCTTTTGTCAAGACACCCCAGGGCGTTTCTATATAGGCACTGCACTAGAGTTGTGTTTTTACTGTGGCACCACTCTTTTTTTAGAAATTAAAAACCGCATAGTGGTGCTATTTAGAAGATGTCCCAATGCATTTTGATAAGTTTACCACACCGAAGCGTCATTGGAAAATAGCACTGCACATTTCTGAAATTTAAAACTACAGTGGTGCTCCTTAGTAATATGCATCGGGGTGTTTTACTATATGAAGGACACCATTGCTATCGACTATTCAAGCACTAATGCGTTCTATTTTTTAGTGCACCATTTTTTTTATATATAAAAATAAAATTTCCATGGTGCACCATGTTATATGTAGCATCAGTACTTGTATGGATAGTAAAGCAGCAATGCATTTGTATATTTTAGTTGCATCGTCCAAAAAACATCTGCTACAACATCTTCTTGCCCACCTCCACTACAAATGGATTTTTGGGCTATTTTTATAGGGACCTCCACAAAAAGCTCCACTAGAAGGTATTTTCCTTGTATTGGAAATTCATCTCTTTAGAATTTTGTAGCAATAATGAGTCTTTAACTCCTAATGGCAAGCTATTAATAATGGAGTTCCATCCATAATGCTTACAAAATTCACTTATAGAAGGATGATGAAACCCTTCGAGTTGAATCAATTAGTAAAACACATCAAACCTCCTTTGTACTCTTTCTATGACTTCTCATTGTAATCAATCTATACACACAATTTGGTTAGAATATTCAAGACATGAATAGTTGAACGATTTCATGTCTCTTTAGCTTAGGTTATAAAAGTATAATCATAGCATAAGAAGAAATGTTGTGGATAAATTTAAGTTTTGGGACTTAGAGTTTATGTATGCCCAGTGTCAACTACATCTTTATTTTGGGAATCCTAAGTCACATGGAGATCCGCAATTACTATTATTTCATGATTACTTCATTATTAAATAATTCAATATCTTTCTTTTAAATCTTATTGTTGTTTCTCCCTTTCAAAGAATTTATTTTCCCTTTAATAAACTCGTTGCACCAAAAGAAATAAGATGCATTTTACAAATAAGTATCAAGAAGTTATAACATCTATCCAAAATAAAATATTATACAAAACTAAAAATAAAATGAAATAAGTTTATTATATTAAATATAAGAAAATAAGAGGAATATGAAACAATTTTATTGTTTATTAACTCAATTTCTTTTAAACACTTAAATATTTTATTTGAAATATTTTAAACACCTAAATATTTATATCTCAATTATTTTTTAAAACTTAATAGATCTATAACTAAGATGATTTTTTTATAATTAATTACTAAGACAAAGTGGTTTTGGTTTATTAACTCTCATTGTTATCTTAATTACATATTATTAATAAAAAGTTAATTAATATTTAAGAAAATGTTACTTGCTATTTTCCACAAAAATAAATGTAAAAATCAAATCAAATTCATTGAATGTAAAAATAATGATTGTTAAAGGCGTTTTTTAGCCCAATATGATAGAGATGTTATAATGAAATGTCATGTTTAAAATTTTGACTTGGTCAAATTACATAAAACTAAAAATAAAAATAAAATAAAATAAAAAACACAAAACTAATAATTATAATTATAATTAATAATTAAGCCAATTTACATCCATCTTAACTCCAAATCTACCAAGTGTGAGATGAATCTAATCTCTTGAAATGAAAACCTTTTTAATGATCCTTATATTTATCATGGCCTTTTTTCAACTTTTTCCCTTTAAAACTATGCATTAACCCATAAACTCATAATTATCTCTACCTTTCAAAAGCAATAATATAAAAAGATAACATAGTTGTGTATATACAATTACAAAACTGGATTTCCTAGGAGACACCATGATACCGCATATATTAATATATTCATTTTTTTCCCCTTGGAAAAATCGTAATTTTCATTAGTAGGAAAATTACATGTTGTAGATGCGATGAGCATAAAAAAAATATAGTGGCTATGTGACAGTCCAAAATTTAAGAACCAAAAATATGTTCTCCACGCAGGGAGACAATCTTTAATAGTACTGTATAAAATAAACCTCAAAAAATTTTACTCTACTCAGAGAGTATTCCTGAGGACATGTACTGAATATATATAAACATAGTAAATATAAACAAAATAAAACAATCAAATATCAAATGATTTTAGGCTCCTATTGAGCCTGATCTGCCTAGTCCATATATGGCCGGTAGTAGTACTAGTACTATTCACCTCTCCACTGCTCCTAGATCATCCAGATGTTGTGTGGCCTGTTCGCTGCCTCTTTGGAAATTTTTTCAGCGATAGAGTTCCATTCCCATTTCCAAGTCCCATTTGAATATGATAATAATGTGTATCTGAAATATATAGGACAGCCCCACCTCCACATCCTGTTTCTTGTGTCGATCCATCAAAGTACGCCCAGGGCTGTGAGTGATCGATGGACTCGGGGATGATGTTCCTGGGTGGAGAGGCAGCCACGTCCTCAGGAAGTGAACTATAATAGGCTATAATTCTAGCTATGATGGATGGCCAATGTGGGGCGGTGTCCTGGAAAATAGAGCGATTCCTGGCTATCCAAATTTCCTAGCTAGTGAGTAAAGGGAGGTTTCTAGCTTTGGGTGGTGTTACAAATGACCACCAATTTGGACATACTTCCTTGGTAGTCTGAACCCTCCAATTGGTTGGTGAGAGAGTGTGTGAAAGAATGGAGTTCCAAAGATCAATTGTAACAGGACAGGAGAGGAAGAGGTGATTCAATGTTTCAGCGTTGTCTTTACATAAGCAGCACTAGTTAGGTCCATATAGCCCTCTTCTAGTCAAGTTATCTCCCGTCGGCACCTTATTTTTTAATATAGACCACATAATTAATCTAGTTCGGGGAGGTGCTTTAAGCTTCCACAGATCCTTCCACCATATTTCAATGTGTTGTGGCTTGTGTCTATTGGCCAGTTGTAGATACCCCTCTTTTGGGGAGTACCAACCATTTTTGGCGATGGCCCATGTGATCTCATCTTCCCCTTCTCTTAGTCTAATGTGAGATTACTGATGAGAGAATCTCAACTAGGTCTTTCTCTGTCTTTAATCTCAACTAGGTCTTTCTCTGAATAGACATGCATGAGTTATTGATGAGAGAATCTTCAGTTATCTGGAGTACACTAGTTTGATGCATGCATGCATTAACTGACTGAACTCACAATTAGTTCCTCAAACAGTTTGGAACTAATTTAATTGGACATAACTCAGTTAACTGAGCTAACTAATTACAACTCAATTATAACTCATCCTTATCTCCTTAATTAAGGGATAATCTCCTTAATTTAAAGGATAATTGTTGCATGACTTCACAAAGACTTCTAGCTTGAATTTCTCCAACTAATTAATCCATAATAAATTAATTAATTATTTTTCAAGCAGCTAGTGAGACTAAATTCGAATTTTTATTCTCAATTTTAATTCAAGGAAAAATTAAAATTGGAATATTCTGGATGCTATTTTTAACATTTCTTGTTGCTATTTTCAACAGTACTAGCTCTGCACTATGGAGAAGCCTAGGCTCGTTACAATACTCTCCAAGATTTCTCTAAGATACTCCTATTGAAAGCTTGGCTGACCAAAAGCCTCTACAATGAGTTATGAGGTACTATATATAGCAAAGGGTGGGGTGACCCTTGACATTCCCTTTTATGATTTTTCACCTACCCTCATGACTCTTCAACTACTCTTTGATTGCTACATTCAACTATCGACACTTGAACTTCCACTTGACAAGATGTTACATACAATTTGCACATGTACCATGTGAGACAAAATAGGCTTGAGCAAGCCATGCAAGACATCACTATGACTCAGACAATTGTGGGAAGACAAACTCTTCGACATCCTCATGGTGGTTGATGGTGGTGAACTAATGCCAAGATTGGTAGTCTACGATGGTGTCCGTGTACTCTGTGGTGAAATCTATCTGGAAATGAACTCTTACCTTTGTTGCCTCTAGGTACATTGCTTTGGCTCATCTATCAAACTCGTCTGATAACATGTGCATCATTGTCTTGAGTGTGGCTAAACCAGCGACATATTGATGCATGGTGTTTGCACTAATTGCGAAGTCTACACTGGTGGCTATGCACATCAACTCGACAAAGTATGAGTCTAGCTCTAATCAGACTTGTCCCTTTGTCTTTGCCTCGGCCAGCGTCCCAATAGATGGGATCACATGTGCATGCACAACAACATCCATGCTTCTAAACACCCATGCATGGGAAGCCTGCAAACTAGTGACGAGCTACGGTAGTTCTTCATAGTTCCAGATCTGACTCCAGATGCGTGCCTTCAACTCAACTGCTCAGGGATTCATCATCTTAGGTAAGCGTAATGGGGCTCCCTTGTATCTCATTGTCCATGTTTGCATGTAATCGACAACAGTATGCACGTTTGACAAGATACGTGCTATCCTAGTGCATCGTTGCTGCCAACCGTTGAGATGGACAACTGCGTTATGCACGATACCAAATTTGGAATACAATGCCCGCATGATTGTCTCAAGGGACAATACTTCATCCAGTATCACCTTCTTCAACTCTGCTTAGGCAGATGTTGTAACCAGTTCTCCTCCATGCTTGGCCGTCTGTAACTCCTTAGCCATTCACTCGTTCTCTACTATCAAAATGCAAACACTCGAGTTAGTGGCTTCGGCATATGCTCTGGTAGCATCGGCCAATGTTACTGGATGCTTGAGTACATCAGATATGATCACTCGTTCTTCAAACTACGCAGGAGATGTGTGGTCATCTAGAGTAGACACTTTGCACAATTTCACAACTCTATGATATGACTCATCGAATTATTTGTTGTGCATCTCTTCTTCCAAATTTTCTCCAAGGATCTCAGTATCTCCTTGGTCGCTTGGGACCTACTCTGCTTCTGGATCCGGTGAATCCGGTGGGTCAACCTCTTGGTGGTAAGGCATGAGGTCGATTTCTTGCTCTAACATTGGTTGCTCCATCTCTGTCTCCATCTACTCAAGTACTCATTTAATCTCTTGAGCGAAGTCTTTCTCCTGCGATTGATCACCATGTTTGCATTGTGTTAGCTACTCAGATGATTATACTACTTGTATGGGCACAATTTCATCAATATTTGTATGTTGAGCCCCCTGTTGTATTTGTCCTAGTTTCACTTCCTTCCCTGACTGTGCAACTCTTGTTCCTTCCAAAGTTTCTCCTTCAACTCATGCAACTCCTTCACTGTTTCCCCCATCCTCTGGTTTTCTCTCTACCTTTGCACAATCCTCCTATCGCGATGTTGCCTCTTCGCATCTATTTCAAAAGCTTCTTTGTGCACAAGTGGTTTTGCTCTAAACTTGCAGCTTTGTTCTGCTTCTGCCCTGTCGACAATCTCTCTCTTGCCTTTGTCGAGCGCCAGTATGTTTACCTATGTTGTTGTTGCTACTGGTGCTCTCCTGGATGCTGCTTCACACTGCTTTGATAACCATTCCATAGCGATGCTGACCAGTTCATTGGGCCTGGAGAAGCTGTGACAACATCTCCATGGGTCTTCCTTAGCCCAATGACGGGCCCTGTGGATCCACGAAAACTGTACTCTCGCGCAGTGATCCTTCAAAAAAAATGCGGGTCATACAGATTGAAGCTTTGGGTGCCGAAAGTAGATTTCTTGAACTCTTCTATCTCGGCATCCGCATGCTTGAGATTTTTTGTCTCATACAACCTGATCTGCAATGGAAGAGTGGGCCAAGGTGCCTTCTTCTTCCAGTGTAGCCTAGCTAACACTCTTGTCGATATGTCGTATGATACTTATTGCATGACGAGATTGTCCATGGAAATCTTCGGCAAAACATGCGGAGGCTTCTTCGTGATGTACATATGTATGAAAGTGGCAAGAGGTGAGGCATACCAAGTTTCCATGTCGATCAGTGCCTCCATTGTTGCTTTCGACATGCAAGGTGGATCCTGCTCAAATGTCTTCTTGTACACTGGGGTGAAAAAATGATCTGACAGCTATATGACGACTTCGTGGAAACTACATTCAGAAAATAGTTTACAATAAGTGTTCACAGAGGTTTTCGTTGATGTCCATTGCCACTTCAAGTCCAGTAACTCCTGATGGGCATAGATTACATCCAAGATGTATGCAGACACGTATATTTCTGCTTGCTGACCTTTGGGCAGCTGTCGAGCTCCTGCTACTTGTTCCTTCAGCTTGTGAACCAACATGTCAGACTAGTTGCATGCTTTTCCTTCACTGGCTAGTTGGTCCAACGCGATCACCCAACTCTGCAGGAAGGTCTTCGTGTTCTCTTAGCCATACAAGTGACACAAAAAGATGACTAAGTACTAATACACCTTCCGCAGTATCTTCGTCTTGTAAATTTGGTTCGGTGTCATCCTGAATTTGGCTGGATGCTTCACCCAATTCTTCAAGATATCCCTGGATTTGGTATTGTTGCTGGGTATGTTGAAGGGTGTCTCCATGTTGATCAATGGCTTTGGAAAGTGGTAGATTTGCTGATAATCTTGTGCCCTGAAGGTAGCAATCTCTTTCTCACTGACACTGTTCAATACCATCGTCTCGGGATCAATGTGCGAGACAATACAATGTATCATGTCCGTGCATGGGAACGCAAGGTATTTGCATGTAATCTGGTACAAGCCAGAATTGTGAATTTTCACATAGACTTGCGGTCTTCAAGATATTCCCCAAATGTGTCTGAAAATGCATCATTGACCTCTTGCCATTTCAGATTGATGTCTCTGTCTACAATCAGCTTGGTGTCTTCATATATCGGCAAACTCATAGACACTCGCTCAACTGCTGCTCTAATTGCACTTTCGTCGGTGTCCTTTGACCTTGCTCTCTTGGAGGCCATTGATCCTGAACCACTGAGAGATGGAGGAACACCTGCTATATCTGGAGACATGGTGACATGCATGGCAATAAATCTGTCAATTAAAACCAAAGAAGACTTGAGTACTGACATGCAACATACCCAGGGAACTGCTGGCAAGGATTGCGCAATTTTCAGTGGGAGGCTGGGAGACTGACTGCCGAAACTGTGAAAAAATGAAGCCTGGACTATCGAGAGGCTGGTTGACTCCTAGAATTTCCCAATGTGCAATCCATACTAGCCTGTTGGATGCTGAAATTGCGCAATGCGCAATTTCATTTGGCAAGTGATGCAGGCCCAGGGACTGCATTGCAAAATTTTCTCGGCGAGCAGACACTACCTCTCAGAATTTCATAAAGCAAGACTAGAGGACACTGTCTAGCTAGATTTGTGCATTTTTTGGGAGAAGGGTAGAGCCTTTCCTCTCAGAATTGTGCAATGTTGTCCAGGCAAGGCAGAGTCTAGGCCATGGTTTCCTAGACCCGCCGATAGGAAACTAAAAGCATATGAATATGTGAATGTATGGTGATAATAAGTGTAATAAGGATTGAATGATCATGCATGCAAACAGTGAATGCAAGATTCAGAAAATAGAACAACATGCATGTGTCTGAAACGAGTTGCCGAATCGGCGACTGTTTGTGCAAAACAGTTTCATGCATGCGACAGCAGTGAGATGAAAATGAAAACTGAAACGGTGCTTGTATAGGCTAACATGCATGCAAATGAAAACAAACATTCACAGAAATCAAGCAGACAATACTCACACAAGCCAAAACACAAAAAGCGATAGAAATGTTGCAAAAGACAAGTAAAGAGGACATACCCGGAAATAGTTGAGTTAGATGTGCCGAAGATTCCTGGATGTGCTATGGGATGTTAGAGCTCCAAGATCGATGTGAAGAATGAGATCTGAAGCATTGAATAAATAAGTTTGAGGCTCATGACGCGCATGACATAAATCTAGGAAAAAATGAGACTTGGAGGAAAGTTTCTAAAATGATCTTTGCATGTAACCTCCAGCTGCTAAAAATAGATCCCTAAAATCTAGGGATGATTTTTGCATGTAGCTTTTCTCTATTTCGGGAAAAAGTAGCCCATGCATGCAAGTCAATTTTTCTGGGTCCTGAGTAGAACCAGTCAACCTGAAGGCACATGTAACAGCTTGCTTGATTGAGAGGGATTTTTGTGCAATTTCTGGGAGGAGTTGCGTTCACTGTCCAGAGGGATTGTGCAATTTCTGGGAGGAGAAATTGACTTCTACCAAGAATTACACAATTTCTGGGTTGAGTTGATCCAGGTGGATTTTGGTGGTCACATTCCTATCCCACTTGGACCCCCACAATTGTCTCTTTCGTTTTTTCTGTTTCCTTAATTGTAGCACAATTTATTATTTTTAGCAGTTTTTCGGGTCCTAAACTTCCGGAGCCGTTTTGAGACCCTAAACGATATTTTTTTAGCGATCGTAGCCAGTCACTTCTAATAATAATAAAAAAATGTCGTATTCCTCAGAGATATCTTTGCAACAGGGTATCATGCGCGTCAAACAGAGCCCATAAACTCTTGGTGTTACATCTCCTCGGGTTAGGGTTTTGTTTGTTTAGGGTTTTATCTTATTGTTCAATAATAAAAAGGCCCTTGAGCCTCATTGTAATGCAGTTCAGAGGCATGTAGCCGCCACATCTCTTCTTAGAGATAAGCTACCATCACCCGAGCTAATTTATTTCCATTTTTGTTTGTAAGCATATTTCAGTATTTTACATTAATGAGATGAAGTATTCTTTCTGCTACATCTTTGTATTTATGGTTATCTCTGTGATTTGTTGCGTTCCTACATAAATCTGGATCAGTGGTATTAGAGCGGTCTTCTCTTTCTCTATTTTTCTCTGCATGTCCCCAACAAGGTCAATATATAAGGAGTTAGGACTTGAACTAGTCGAAACTTTGCAAGACGAGCCTCGCAAATCCCGACGGCCTCCCATGGCAGATGAAAAGAAATGTGAGGGGGCAGGAGATCCTATCAAAATCTTGCTCGAAGAAGCCCTCGAGCGACAAAGGAATGTGATGATGGACAACTTTGTCGAGATTGTTCAACGGCTACCCAGGGGCGATGCAACTACTTCTAGCAGCTACTCTGGAAATGCCACACCCTTTAAGGTACAAGTTAACTTTGAAATCCCCATATTCGAGGGTCAAATAGATGCAGATGTCGTAGATAAATGGTTAAATATGCTAGAAGGGTATTTTTTTGTTCATGATTTTTCCAGCCGGGAAAAGATTACTTTTGCACTTCTCAAAGTCACCCCCCACATCAAGGACTGGTGGGAAACCTACTGTGAGCAGAAGGATGAAAGTACAACCTCACTATTTTTAGCCGCACCCACTTGGAATTCATTCCAGGATGCCATCAAGGAGCAGTACTACCCTGTCGGAAGCTATGAGGATAAATACATAAAGTGGACCACGTTGCAGCAAGGAAGGGACCAAGACGTGCCGTAGTTTACTAACATTTTTCATACCCTTCGCACAAAGTTGGGTATCAAGGATTCTGAGTCGCATTTGGTACTGAAACACCGCAGCTTCCTACACAAGTACATCCAGGATGAGATGGAGTTCCTGGACATCTCCTCGCTTGACATGGCGTATCGATACACTGTCAAGATCGAGCAGAAGTTTAAACAAAAGAAGCGAGACTTTGGATCCACGAATCCGAAGCAAGGGAAAGGCTTCCCCAAACCACAGAACCAAGGATAAAGCCAACACAGAGTGACCCAAGACAACCCACCAAAGCTGCAAGAAAAGAACACCACCACAAATTCAAAGAAGGACACAGGAAAGTGGTGTGAGTTCCACAAGAACCCCACTCACAGCACAAGTGAGTGTCAGGCCAAGCAGTCGTTGGTGGCCAAGTTGAAGGCTTCAGAATAAGATGCATGTTCCGACCCTAAGTCAGAACCTAAAAAGAGGAATGGCAAAGGGAGGCAGATCATTGATGCGGAGCCCAGCACCACTGTTGCCACCTCCAAGATCCAGAAGAATGAGCCCGAAGATCCAAAGGAGGGGGAGCGTCTTTTTCACTCACAAATGTGGGTGAAGGGTTACCCACTGCAATTCATTGTTGACAGTGGGAGCCAAAAGAACCTCATTTTAGTAGAGGTCATGGAGCGGCTGGGACTACCAACCATACCACACCTGCAACCGTACAGCATCGGGTGGCTTCACCAAGGACGAGATCTCCAAGTCCGCCAGCAGTGTCGCCTTCCCTACATCATCAAGCACTTCACGTATGAGGTATTGTGTGATGTTGCACGTATTGATGTTTGAGATGTATTATTAGGCCAACCATACTTGTGGAAGCAACATGTTGTGTATGAATCAAGGCCTCGCACTGTTATTATTTCTTTGTGTAATACATTATATAGGATACTGGAGGTAGCCCCACCTACCGCCACCTCTTTGATCTCTACTAAGAAAGGCAGTAAGATCATCTTCGAGACTAGGAAATTTATTTTCTTTCTGGTTCACTCTCAAAGTAAGGGGAAGATCGTAGCCACATCCATGGCCCCCGGGAAGGGTTCCTCCATGCAGCAGAAGCAGGTGGATACGATCATGAAAGGATACAGGGACATCTTCTCCTCACCGATAGGGGTACTGTTACACTGTCAGGTCAAGCATTCGTTCGATTTGACTCCCGGGGCACCTATACCCAACGGGCCGATATATCACCACTCCATTCTAGAAAATGGCAAGTACAAGCTGCGACATGATCAACATCAGTCGTCACACAAGTTTCAGGTGGGCGACAAAGTTTGGTTGCATTTGCAGAAAGAATTCATTACCAGAGCCCATTAGAGGCTCAGACCACTCTGATATCGTCCTTACACCATTAACAAAGATGTTGGAAACAATGCTTTGGAGCACAGCATTCCCCCTTTCCTTGGATTTCACCAAGTGTTCAATGTGGACCGAACTCGACCATGCTTCCCACCATTACATGACGCATCAGAGATTGTAGAACAGCTCACGAGGGACCAAGTTCAATAGAAGTTTCCCCATCTCATGGAGGCACTTAACGCAATGGGGACCCTTGCTTCCTAAGGAGGGAGGAATGATCCAGGTGGATTTTGTGGCCACCCACCTATCCCACTTAGACCCCCACAACTATCTCTTTCAATTTTTCTGTTTCCTTAATTGTAGCACAGTTTACTATTTTTAGCAGTTTTTCGGGTCCTAAACTTATGGAACCATTTTGAGGCCCTAAATGAAGTTTTTTTGGAAATCTAACACTAGAGACTTTTACTAAGTATTTTTTTTTTTCGTAGTCCTTGGAGAGATCTTTCCAACGGGGTATCAGGCACGTCAAATAGAGATAATATGACCAAGTCACAACCCCAGGAATTTTGCTGCCCAACTAACCCCAACAGGGCCAATAAACTCTTGGTGTTACATCTCCTCGGGTTAGGGTTTTGGTTGTTTATGGTTTTCTCTTATTGTTAAATAATAAAAAGGCCCTTGAGCCTCATTGTAACACAGTTCAGAGGCATGTACCCACCCCATCTCTTCTCAGAGATAAGCTACCATCGCCCAAGCTAGTCTATTTACATTTCTGTTTGTAAGCATATTTCTATATTTTACATTAATGAAAAGAAGTAATATTTCTGTTGCATCTCTGTACTTATGGTTATCTCTGTAATTTGTTGTGTTCCTGCATAAATATGGATCATGAGCTGCACTACTGGGCCAGATTTCACAATTCTCTTGAGGAAGGTTATTTGACTGGATTGTGCAATTTCTGGGCCCAGCAGATTTGCACAATTTCTAGAGAGAAGGCTGGTTCCCCTTCAGAATTGTGCAATTTTTTGAGGGATTTGTTGAGCCAGCAACTATTCCAAGTCCGGAAAGGCGGCCTGTGAGGGGGTGAAACAAACTATCATGCACAAGCTGGCAACCTGCTAAAAAACCACTAAAGCTTATGTACTTGACAGTTTAAGACATGTTGTTAAGGATGCTTGGTAGTGAGGCTCCAAAACGAAGCTAAGGTAAAATTTTGGAGGGTGGTTGTAGCTGCTACAACACTTGGCGACACACTGGTATAACTCCAACTCCCTGAATGGACCTTATTCGTGAAAAACAAGTCTAACACCTTCGGAAGTATTGTTCAAATCTCTATTCATCTTGGTTTCCACACTTGCCTGATTGTAAGATGTAGCATCTACCAAGCTGATGCAGGAGCATTCAACCCAATGAAAATTATTGTATTTTAGTAGACATAGGGGGGTCATGTGTTTCAGGGAAGTTGGTTTCCAAAGTCTCAAATTAATGTAATATTTAGGCTTTTAAGTGATTAGAATAGGAATTAATTAGATGTGTGAGGATGTTTGTATATGCTCTCGAATAAAGGAGAACATGAGTGGTTAATAATGACAAGAGAGTTAGAAGTCAATTATAACTCTAAAGGTAGTTTCATGATTCGAGGAACTAGAGAGAGTTCCTAGGAATTAATTGAAGTTAGAAGTGGACATAGAGGACATTTAGGAGTCAGTTCAGTAGATCTAGGATTTGAGCCAGAATTAGTTCAACAGAACTTTCTGGTATAAATGTAAGCCTACGGGCAGAGTAAAAGAAGAGGAAGAGGCCACTGATACTGAAGATCAGGCCTAAGAGACAGACAGTCTTAGATATGTAATCAATTGTTCATATTTATATATATAGAGGTTTGTTCCATAACTATGTAAGTGTGTGGAATGTATATTGAATGATTGAATTATATGTGAATTCGTAGGTTCTGTAACAGGGTTGCAGGCATAATTCTATAGAACACGCAAAAGAGAGAATGATTTAGAGGAATCATCACAGGTCTTTGAATCCAATTGGAAGATCAGAGTGAAGCTCTGGAGAGAGACTGCGATGTGAGAATTCACAGAGGAGTGAGTTGAGCAGTGGAAGCGAAAGAATGAAACCCTTTGAAGAAACCTGAACCACAGAGGAAATGCTGAAGAAATAGTGAAAACCATAAAGGAAAGGACAAAGGAAGAAGCAAGTTGTTGAAGCATAAGTACCGTTGGATCTTATAGATCAACGGCACAGGCGACAAGGAACGAGAACCATCGATCTCATAGATTGATGGTCATCAAATGCTGAAGGAGCGCAGAGGATAATCAGTGAAGAGCAGTTTGCAAAGGCAGGAAAGTGGATTTCGGGCAGAAGAAAGACCGCAAGCGGTATTCTTTCGTTTGAATCCAATTCCATTCATAACGCGACACGTAGCAGAGAAGTGGATAGGGGAAACTGCTTTATCGGGCGGTTAAACCCCATACTTGTTGGCTATCCGAAATCATCTTGAATCGTCTGATCCTTTAAGTCCATATCAATGGTCAGCGAGTGTCATGCAAGTTTGCTTAAGCGGACCCGATGGGATTTGAAGCATAAGTACCGTTGGATCTTATAGATCAACGGCACAGGCGACAAGGAACAAGAACCATCGATCTCATAGATTGATGGTCATCAAATGCTGAAGGAGCGCAGAGGATAATCGGTGAAGAGGAGTTTGCAAAGGTAGGAAAGTGGATTTCGGGCAGAAGAAAGACCGCAAGCAGTATTCTTTCGTTTGAATCCAATTCCATTCATAACGCGACACGTAGCAGAGAAGTGGATAGGGGAAACCACTTTATCGGGTGGTTAAACCCCATACTTGTTGGCTATCCGAAATTATCATGAATCGTTTGATCCTTTAAGTCCATATCAATGGTCAGCGAGTGTCATGCAAGTTTGCTTAAGCGGACCCGATGGGGTTATATGGCGCAATTAATATGTTTTGAGTTCCGGAGGTTAATCACATATTGAAGGAGATGGGGAACCACATGTTAATGTGACCTCAGGACTATAGCGATTGTGATAAGCGAAAAGGTAAACCTCAGTAAATGTGCCAAGGCCATACCAAGGTGGAAAAGGTATGGTGTGCATATATTTCCTTTGTAAATGGTTTATTAAGAAAATAGTGCCGATAGAAGGTTTATGCGTTAAAATATATGTAACCAAGGGTTAAAGAGGAAAAGGTTATATATGTGTGGCTAAGGGGTTAGCGAAGGTTTATAAATATTATGAAGGGTTTTAAAAGTCCCGATAGGAATTCATAGATGAAAGGCTTTAATAAAGTCTTATGTGAATGTTTGAGGGTTGATTGAGGTCCCGATAAGTGTTTATTGGCTAAGGGTTAGACTATGTTGGTTAGTCTATAAATTATTACCATTGATGGTTGAAGATCTGACTCCTTCGTGAGTTAAATACCTGGGACAAGTGTGTTTATGAATTTTACATGTATACTATGGGTGTGAGCAGGGTAACACCGGCATCACAAGCTCTTGGTCAGTCAACACACATTCCAAGCCAAGACAACATAGTTGTTTTGATTGGGGATGAGGTGTATATTAGTGCACAAGCAGTATGGTTGTCAGAATTTTAGTTTCATCTCTATTGTTGCTTTGCTGCCAGTAGGCTTGAACAGTACCCTGGCGGAGTCACGCAAGAACATAAGCATTGCTCCACTGTTAGCAAGCCTGGACAATACCCCGATAGTGTTACTTATATCACCTCTCTGCACAGGAATCCTTTCTCTTATTTTGCCTTATTCATTTTTCTTTTTTCAAAAATTTTCACTTTTTCATTTTTTCATTTTCATAACTATGCATAGCACTTATTCATTTCAGAGGCAGAAGAGGGATCCAAACTTATTGAAAGTATAAGAGGTTGTTCCTTCATAGAAGTAGTTTATATATACCTCTGACGTGCTTGTTAAGGTTTTCCCCCTCACCTTACTCTACTTGACTGAGCTGACAAGGATCAACCCAAAAAACAACCGACTAGAGTAGGTAATAGTAGTTAGTGCGCAAGCATTCTGTTTTCACCAAGGTTCACTTCGAACAACACGTATTTTCCATTAGCATATTTTGGACTAAAGAAAACAAGTTCTTCATATAGAGGCAAGATGACAAATAACCAAGTATTGATAACTACACAAGTCCTCTTGTACTTTACCCAGCTTGTTTCAAGAGTCGCACACAGTTTCATGTGAAACTAACCTACGAACATAAACAAGCACACAAACAAACAAACAAAAAGAAAAAACATAAGTGAATGCGTAAGCAAAGTGAGCAAGCAAAAAAACGAACAAAGTAAGAAGCAAATGTGCATTCAAGTAAACAAACCAAAAGAAAACACTACTCCAATTCCTAAGCTAATGATTCATGGGTCTGCTCACATGAAGTGATACTTCCAATGCAACCATCGGCGCATTGGTTGACCCATGTTGGTGAAGGCATGGTTTGCAAACAGCACAGCTATGCGAACCAAGAAACATGAAATATATAACGTTGAAGACAAACACATTCCAATTTTAAATGTGTCCACAGAACATAAGTGAGTGCAAGTGCATGACATGTAATCCATGGACTTACCATGGTGTTGTGTGACACTGTGTGCAGTTTTTAGGCATACACATACTCTTGACCATGACATGCAAGCAAACAAAAGAAACAAAGACAACTTGCATCGTGCATGTGTGCTTTCTATGTAAGATTCCTCCAATGCATGAGTGATGACATTGTGTAGTTTGAGTGGAGGAAGCATAATCTGTGTGTGATATTGATATTCAATGCATACAGATGAGGAGCCTTGGGTGATTCAACAATTCCTTGATTGGAAGTCAAACCAACCTCAGGATAGCGAGGGTTAGCATAACCATCAGCTCGAACTGAAGTGCCTCGACATTCTGTGGGGTTTTGACTTCGTTGATAGATCATCATAAACAAGTGGCTTGGAAAAATCAACTGCGATAGAATCATCATGGTGATCGAACACGGGAGTAAATAGAGCACGACACCTACGATAAGAAAAATCTATGATTTCATCGACATCCTCATGATCTGATGAATCAAACAAAGGGGTAGGTGAGAAGTAGAAAAATTCACCCTCTATGTTTCCAGAAAAGGTAGATGAAAAATCAAGTGGATCTTCAATGAGTGATTTTCTCTCTCCGTTGTCGGATGATGCACTGACATCCAGTGTGTTTTGCGAATGATCAACAATGGGTGTATCTGTGGATGAAGATACACATGCAAAATCATGGATGGAAGACTCACCAAAGATATCAGGAAAGAACAGAGGAGGCTCGGGTGGAAGGAAGTCATCCTTTGCCGAGGGTTGATGCTCAAGATCCCAGTCATACTCTTCATGAATGATAGTGCAGGTTGGTTGTGCAACACCAACTTCGTCAATGGCTTGATCCTCGTTCACAACAGCTGTAGAGTCCAGAATGTTAGAACACAAGACAATGAAATCTGAAGGATCATCAAAATACAAAGACGAAGGTTGAGGTACAAAATGCATGTGACAACCCATGGGATTCGCAACCAAGTCTGTGTGAAAAATGAGAGAAGTCGTGTTGGGAGGATGTGACAGTTGAATGGATGTGTGTGACTTTTCTCCCACATCACTCTACAGTGGTGGATTCGTTTGATGAGGGGACAATGGAAAGTCACTCGTGATAGAAACCATGTTCGTCTGTGATTGCGCAACTTCATCACCGAAGTATGCTCAATGGGGCTTGGGCTTGAACTTCCTTTTAGGATTAACAAATTTGGTAAGCAGTACTCAAATCTGTCCATGAGATACTAGAATTTCATCTGACTTTTCAGAGCTTGAAAATGCAACAAATCGAAGTGGTCCCAAAATTCCATAGGCGATTCATGTGGGGCATTCTGTTGTTGTAACAGTTTTTTGTCAAGAGGTTCTGGATCAAAATGATGGAAGGTAGATTCAATGAGATCAGAAAACTACTCAAGTGGGTGCATGTAGCCGGGAGGCAGACTCTAGCACCATGGTTGTGGGGATTCGTGAAGTGTGTATCCAAATAGCAGGTTGAACTCTTATGCATAGAACTTGTCTGCATCATCAAGGAATGCATAGAATTCTTCTAAGTACTCAGGCCAGGCTACTTCGCCTTCACCTTCATATGTGAATTCGGACAAGAGACTAGAAAACTCCCACGTGATGTTGAGACATTCGACATGCGAAAAACATCGTGGAGGGATGAATGTGACAAAATCCATGATAGATATGCAAAGGTTCAAAACAGGATGAGAGGATACAACTTTTCATCTACCCTCCTTCTAGCGCTAGAAATGTTGACGGTGCTGGACCCGCCAACATGTCAAGGGATCTCCTCAGTAAGAAGTCCCAACTAGACCTCAGACTGTTTGGTGTAGGAGTCCCAGCACTGGGTCATACGATATCGCCTTGACAGCGGTTGCGCGTAGAGGCGAGTAAGATCTCCCTGTTGGTAGCAAGGGTATGACATGTGCAGCAAGCCAAGGAAGGTGCATGAATGGTTCTAACAAATGGAAAGTGGGGTGACTGCGCCCCTTGGAAACCTGTGAAAGCACGCGGCTTGGAAGGGAACACACGAGCGAAGATGAATCACAAACTCGAAAGCAAGTAAGCTAACAATCCAAAGTGATGGTTAAACCAACAACACATCTCAATAAGATTCATACATACTTATACAGAAAGGGTCCATACATGCATGCGTAAGCAAATAGATACATATATCATTAGAGTAAACAAGATAGCTAAAATGCAATAACAACATATGGATGAAATGTATTGGATTTGTTATATTAAGAAGTGAAATTTCCAATCATATAGTACAAATATGATCGACCTCTAGTTGTGATAGCAGAATGCTATAGTCACTGCTGCCTGCTCCTCCAAAGAGACATGCTAGCTCTGTAGTGTTGAGAAGCCAAGGCTCATTACAATACTCTCCAAGATTTCTCTAAGATACTCCTATCGGAAGCTTGGCTTACCTAAAGCCTCTACAATGAGTTATGAGGTACTATATATAACAAAGGGTGGGGTGACCCTTAACATTGCCTTTTATGATTTTTCACCTACCCTCATGACTTTCAACTACTCTATGACTGTTACATTCAACTATTGACACTTGAACTTCCACTTGACAATATGTTACATACAATCTGCACATTTACCCATGTGAGACAAAATAGGCTTGAGCAAGCCATGAAAGACATCACTATGACTCAAACAACTGTGGGACGACCAGCTCTTCGACATCCTCACGGTGGTCGATGGTGGTGAATTGATGCCAAGCTTGGTATTCCATGATGGTGTTCGTGTACTCTGTGGTGATATCTTTCTAGAAATGAACTCTTACCTATGTTGCCTCTGGGTACACTACTTTGCCTCCTCTGTCAAACTCATCTGATAACATGCGCATCATTGTCTTGAGTGCTGCCAGACCAGCGACATACTAATGCCTGGTGTTTGCACTAATTTCCAAGTCTACACTCGTGGCTATGCGCATCAACTCATCAAAGTACAAGTCTAGCTCCAGTCGGACTTGTCCCTTTGTCTTTGCCTCAGTGAGTTTCCCAATAGATGGGATCACATGTGCGTGCACAACAACATCTATGCTTCTAAACACCCGTGCATGGGAAGCCTGCAAACTAGTGATGAGCTGAGGGAGTTCTTCATAGTTCTGGATCTGACTCTAGATGTGTGCCTTCAACTCAGCCGCTCAGGGCTTCATCATCTTAGGTAAGTGTAATGGGGCTCCCTTGTATCTCATTGTCCATGTTTTTATGTAATCGACTGCAGCATGCACGTTTGCCAAGATACGCGCACTCCTAGAATATCGTTGCTACCAACCGTTGAGATGGACAACTACCTTATGCATGGTACCAAATCTAGAATACAATTCTTGCATGATTGTTTCAAGGGACGATACTTCATCTAGTATCGCCTTCTTCAACTTTGCTCGAGCAGATGTTGTAACCAATTCTCATTCCTTCTTGGTCGTCTATAACTCCTTAGCCATTCACTCGTTCTCTACTATCAAAAAGCGAACACTCGAGCTAGTGGCTTTGGTATATGCTCTAGTAGCATTGGCCAATGCTACTGGATGCTTGCTCACGTTAGATATGATCACTCGTTCCTCAAACTGCACAGGAGATTTGTGGTCATCCAAAGTAGACACTCTACGCCATTGCAAAACTCTATGTTGCGACTCATCAAATGATGTGTTGTGCATCTCTTCTTCTGGATTGTCTCCAAGGATCTTAGTATCTCCTTGGTCGCTTGGGACCTTCCCTGCTTCTGGATCCAGTGAAGCCGGTGGGTCGACCTCTTGGTGGTAAGGCATGAGGTCGATGTCTTGCTGTAACATTGGTTTCTCCATCTCTGTATCCATCTACTCAAGTACTCGTTTAATCTCTTGAGTGAAGTCTTGCTCCTGCAACTGCTCACATTGTCTACTTTGCACCAGCTGCTCGGATGAGTCTACTACCTTTACTAGTGCAGTTTCATCAATTTGTGTGTGTTGCGCCCCCTGTTGTATCTGTCCTTGTTGCGCATCCTTCTCCTATCTGCGCAGCTCCTGTTCCTTCTAGAGTTGCTCCTTCAACTCATGCAACTCCTTCATTATTTCCTCCATCCTTTGTTTTTCTCTCTTCCTTTGTGTGGTCCTCCTGTCATGTTGTTGCCTCTTCAACTCTATTACCAAATTTGCTTTCTGCACAAGTGGATTTGCTCTGAACTTACAATTTTGTTCTACCTTTGACTTGTTGACAATCTTTCTCTTGCCTTTGTCTTGTGCCAGTATGTTTACCTTTGTTGTTGTTGCTCTCCTGGATGTTGCTTCACGCTGCTACACTAACCATTCTGCAACAATGTCGACCGGTTCATTGGGCCTGGAGAAACTATGACAATATCTCCATGGATCTTCCTCGGCCCAATGACACGCCCTGTGGATCCACAAAAACTGTACTCTCACCTAGTGATCCTTCACAAAATAATGCGGGTCATACGGATTGAAGCTTCGGGTGCCGAAAGTAAATCTCTTGAACTCTTCTGTCTCAGCATCCGCATGCTTGAGATTCTGTATCTCGTACAACCTTATCGGCAATGGAAGAGTGGGCCAAGATGCCTTTTTCTTCCGGTGCAACCCAGCTGACAATCCTGTCGGGATGTGGTATGATACTTCTTGCATGACGATTTTGTCCATGGCAAACTTTTGCAAAACATGCGAAGGCTTCTCTACATTGTACATTCATACAAAGGTGCCAAGAGGTGAGGCATACCAATCTATCATGTCGATCAGTGCCTCCATTGCTGCCTTCGACATGCAAGGTGGATCCTGCTAAAATATCATCTTGTACACCGGGGTGAGAAAATGATCTGATAGTTGTGTGATGACTCCACGGAAGCCGCATTCGGAAAACAATTTACAATAAGTGTTCACACAGGTTTCCATTGATTTCCATGCCCACTTCAAGCCTGGGAACTCCTGACGGGCACAAATTTCATCCAAGATGTATGTGGACATGTAGATTTATTCTTGCTAACCTTTGGGCAGTTGTCGAGCTCCTGTTACTTGTTCCTTCAGCCTGTGAGCCAACATGTCAGACCAGTTTCATGCTTTGCCTTCACTGGCCAGTTGGTCCAACGCGATCACCCAACTATGTGGGAAGGTCTTCGTGCTCTCTTGGCCATACAAGCGACATGTAAATATGACCAAGTACTGATACGCCTTTCATAGTATCTTTATCTTGTAAATCTAGTTGGGTGTCATCCTAAATTTGGCTGGCTCCTTCACCCAATTCTTCAAGATATCCCTGGAGTTGGTATTACTACTAGGTATGCTGAAGGTTGTCTCCATGGTGATCACTGGCTTTGGAAAGTGGTACATCTACTTATAAGCTTGTGCCTTGAAGGTAGTAATCTATGTCCCGTAGACATTTTTCAATGCCATTTTCTCGAGATTAGTGTGCGAAGCGATTCAATGTATCATGTTCATGCATGGGAATGTGAGGTATCTGCATGCAACCTGGTACAAGTCAGACTTGTGAATGTTCACATAGACTTGGCGGTCTTCAAGATCTTCCCCAATTGTGCCTTAGAATGCATCATTGACGTCTTGCCATTTCAGCTTGATGTCTTTATCTATGATCACCGTGGTGTCTTCGTATACCGTCAAACTCATAGACACTCACTCAACTGTTGCTCCAGTTGTGCTTCCGTCGGTGTCCTTTGACCCTGCTCTCTTGGAGGCCATTAATCCTGAACTGCTGAGAGACTGATGAACACCTGCTATATCTGGAGACATGGAGACATGCATGGCATTAAATCTATCAGTTAAAACCAAAGCTAACTTGAGGACTGACATGCAACATACTCGGGGAACTACTGGCAAGGATTGCGCAATTTTCCCTGGGAGGCCAGGAGATTGACTGTCGGAACTGCACAAAAAGGCAGCCTAGACTGTCGAGAGGCTGGTTGAGTACTGGTATTGTGCAATGCGCAATCCAGACTGGCTTGTTGGATGCTGAGATTGCGTAATGCGCAATTTCAGCTGGCAAGTGATGCAGGCCCAGGGACTACATTCCGCAATTTTATGGGCCAGCAAACACTACCTCTCATAATTGCACAAGGCAAGACTAGAGGACACTGTCTGGCTAGATTTGCGCATTTTCTAGGAGGAAGGCAGAGCCTTCCCTCTCATAATTGCGCAATGTTGTCTGCACAAGGCAGAGTCCAAGCCATGGTTGCCCAGACCTGCCGACGAGTAACTGAAACCATATGAAGATGTGAATGCATGGTGATACTGAGTGTAAGAAGGATTGAATGATCATGCATGCAAACAACGAATGCAAGATTCAGAAAACGGAATAACATGCATGTGTGTGAAACGAGTTGCCGAATTGGCAATCGTTCGTGCAAAACAATGTCATGCATGCGACAGCAGTGAGAAGGAAACGAAAACTGAAACGATGCTTATACAGGCTAACATGCATGCAAATGACAACAAGTGTTCATAGAAATCAAGTAGATAGCACTCACACAAGCCAAAACAAAAAAAGTGACATAAATGCTGCAAAAGGCAAGTGCAGCGGACTTACCCAGAAATCGCCGAGATCGATGTGTCGAAGACTCCTGGATGTGTTGTGGGATGTCAAAGCTATATGATTGATGTGAAGAATGAGCTCTAAAGCGTCGAATAAATAAGTTTGAGGCTCACGACACGCATGCCACAAATCTAGGAAAAAGCGACACTCGGAGGAAAGTTTCTAAAACGATATTTGCATGTAACCTCTAGCTGCTAAAAATAGATCCCTAAAATCTAGGGATCTTTTTGCATGTAGTTTTTTTCTATTTCGGGAAAAAGCGGCCCATGCATGCAAGTCAAGTTTTCTGGGTCCCGAGTGGAACTGGTCAACCTGAAGGCACATGCAACAGCCTGCTTGATTGAGAGGGATTTTTGCGCAATTTCTGGGAGGAGCTAGGCTGGTTTTCCAGAGGAATTGTGCAATTTCTTGGAGGAGCAGCTGACTACTGCCTAGAATTGCGCAATTTCTGGGTTGAGTTGCACTACTGGGCCAAATTGTGCAATTTTCTTGAGGAAGGTTGTTTGACTGGATTTTGCAATTTCTAGGCCCAGCAAGTTGTCGAGTAGATTTGCGTAATTTCTGGAGGGAAGGCTGGTTCCCCTCCAGAATTACGTAATTTTTTGAGGGAGCTTCTCAACCAGTAGTTGGTCCAAGTTCGGAAAGGCAGCCTGTTAGGGGGGTGAAACAAACTATCATGCACAGGCTGGAAAGCTGCTAAAAAACCAATGAAGCTTATGTACTTGACAGTGCAAGACATGCTGCTAAGGATGGTTGGTAGGGAGGCTCCAAAACGAAGCTAAGGCAAAATTTTGGAGGGTGGTTGTAGCCGCTACAACACCATTATACATTTAACAGATACTATCATTAAATGAGGCACACTTCTCATGAATTTCTTATTCATACTTCACATGAAGCTGGAAATGGTTGTTAATAAATTACATTTTGGAAAACATGCTCCATTATGGAAAAAGAAAGGCTAATTTAGTAACATAATGTTGTTTATATCCTTGTTAAACGGGGTATTCTTATAGTTTCATTTATGTGTATTCAAAATTTGTTAAAGGAAAAATGGTAAATTGAAGAAAATATCCATTCTATGGAGACACTACCAATTCTCTCGAACAAGAGAATTGTGAGCTTCAAAGGTCTGTTTCTTACAAATGGTATTTATAACTTTCACATAAATACAAGGATTCTAACAAGGTTTATACCTCTAGGATAGTGAAATCTAGTTGCATTCTTGAGGTTTTTTATTTCAAAAAGTTAGCTTCTTAGTGCCCAAATCAATTTAATACAAACCAAAGACTCATATAACTTCAAGAAAGTGGTGAACCATTTTTTCATTGGTCCAAGTGTCTTGAAAAGAATATTGTCACTTTCTACTACAAATAAAACTCTTAAGTTGTTTGAAGCTAATTCTTTCCTAGATTTTAAGGTGGTGGAGCCACTCTCCTTAATAAAGTTCTTATTCACTCATTTAATAGTTCAATGAATACTACCAAGATGGCATGTTCATTGGCAAACCCATATAAGGAATTTGCATGGCTCTTTGCACGAATAATGGATTAAGAGTGACATCCTACATACCCAAATATATTCTTTATATTATCCATTATTATGTACATTAAGAACCCATGTCAGACTGAGCTCATGTCATTTCAAATGAAATATTCTACTAGTTGGGAAATTTTTATTGACAAACATATATAAAGAATTTGCATGGTTCTTTGAACGAATAATGGATTAAGAGTGACATCCTACATACCCAAATATATACTTTATATTATTCAGTATTATGTATATTAAGAACCCATGTCATACTCAGCTCATGTCATTTCAAATAAAATATTCTACTAGTTGGGAAATTTTTTTCAAACAAAAAGCTTTTTTACAACCTCTTACCTACTCTATGCTATGTTATTTAGTGTAACACATTTAAGGATTTGCCCCATCATGAAATATTTACTTTAATCAAGTCCCCATTCAATTTTGGTATCCATCACTTTGGAAGCACAAAGCCCCATTATACTTTTCTCAAGTTAAAAATTCCTTTGTTGCAGCATTCTAAAAAAATTTCTTGGTTCTACAAAAGATAAATTTTCTCAAACACCCTATTTAAACATAAGTAAGAATTTTCCGATATCATATTCTATGGATTTGAAGGAAAGCCTTTCCTCCTGTATTTTGTTTCTGATAAATCTTTTAGTATTTTGTTTCTGATAAATCTTTTATAGTGGAGCTCTATAGACCATAGAAATCCCAAGCTCATTTGTTTGGCAAAAAGAGGGAAAACAATTTATTCCAATGCCTTTTAAAGTTGAGTACATTAAGATAAAAATATTATCTCACGTGAATGAGAACACTTCATATTTTGATTCACTTAAATGGAAATAAGTCCAAGCCTACGAAATTTTCAAACATGTTTTCTCATCCCACATGATATCTATATTTTATAGTTCAATGTTTAACGTGTCATTACAATTAAATGGATAAGTAGGGGATAATCAAATTTTACAAGGAGAATTTGAGGCATCTCCTGATGTTGAAGTTCAAAAGAAAATCCCTAGGGATGATATTCACACTTTGTTAAATACTAATCAACAACAATGCAAACAACAAGGACAGTTTACAACTAGAATCTTCAAGATCTTCAATTTTTCATGACACTCATAAAAGTGTTGTCGGTTGAGGTGTTGGAGATCCTCCTAAAACACCACTTGAAAAGTCACATGCTACTTTAGTCAATTCTAAATTAAAAAGAAACGTTGTGGATAAATAAAGTATAAAGATATTGAAATTGATGATATAAAAGTCACATGCTACTTTAGTCAATTCTAAATTAAAAAGAAACGTTGTGGATAAATAAAGTAAAAAGATATTGAAATTGATGATATAAATAAAGTACTTGAATGGGTAGAAATGCAACTAATTGAGAGAGAAACTATAGATAAAGAGTTGGTCATCATATAGATAAAGAGTTGGTCATCATATCAATAGTTTTTGAAGAATAATAAAAACCTCTACATCATAGTGGACAAACCAATTTGAAGAATAAAAATAGTATTGAAAGATGCAATTTAGAAATAGATATTAAAGGGGTGATACTCTCAAAAATCTTGGAATTTCAACGAGTTACTAGAGATTCTTTAGCATACACAATTAGTGAATAAGAGAAAGAAATATGAATTTAAAAAGTAAGATAATTGAGTTGGAAACTTGTTTGTTTCCAAAACTATTGTTTGCAAAGCCACTATCTACTTTGAAACCTAATGAATTTCCTAAAAAATACATTTAGAATTAAGTTTGAGAGTAATAAAACTTCAAGCTTGCTATCTAAAATAAGGAAGTACATTATAGACAACATCAATAAATAGCTTACCCTTATTCTTGAAGCCGGGGAATTGGCTATAATTCAAATATTGTTGGTGGTAGAATTTAATCTTTTACTAAATATTTACTAAAGTACTTGGAGAATGCTTAACATTTTTATAAAAATGTTTTCAATATATTTGTTTCAAAAGTATCATCAAAATATCAAATATGAATAATCTCAAAAGAAAGGATTAAATTCCTCCATCTAAAAACAAACTTAAACAACTACAAGCACATTGGCTAGAAAGAACTAGTATACTTCGTCAATTGATTTCTAAACGTGATGCCATCAAAATCAAAAGAAGTGAGTTATTCTTGAAAATAGTTGGCATGGTAACAAAACTAGATTTCCCACCTTTAATAATGGATACCACATTACTAACCAACGACCAAATGCAAAAATGATTAGATACCCTTAAGATCTCTTAGGCAAGTGATTTTAATAATCTCAATGATTTTATAAAGGAGAAATTTTATGGTGATTGGTTAGATTTTTCAACAAAAAGAAAGACCAAGCAATTATTACCCATCATATTAGCTTTGAGTTAAAATAAATTAAGGATGAGTTATCAGCCTCTCAAGTCAAACATGAAATAATGGTAGCATTGTTACGACAATATCTTAAAGAATGGCTCAAGGATGTGCTACAAAGGATATCTGATCCTAAATAACTCCAAATATCAAAAAAGTGGTATAGTAGTTAGGGTTCATTAAAAGTCCAACATGTAAAGGATACCTCAACAAATAAACAAAGGATCATTTTTCCAACATAGTAAGTAAAGAAATTCTTTCAAAATCCTTCCATACCTTCCTCTCTATTAGTAATCAACCAACATTTTCATTACAAAGTCATTTGAGTGTTAAAACTCGATTCCTAACTATATTGTTTTTCTTTTTTTTTTCCATATCTTCTCCATCTTCATATATAATCCATGGGATCCCCATCCTAGTCAATTAGGACAAACACTTTCTTATTTTCATGAAATTTAGCATCCATTTTATTTAATATTTTTAATGTAGGTTTTAACCCTATATAGAAATTACCTGCAAAAGAATTCTTAAAACAGAAAATATACAATGGCGAGAACATAAAACAAATACATAGAGATTTTCCCCTGGATCCCAAAACCGGGACTACCAAATTGATTTTTTTTATTATGTTCCTTTCAATGTTATAATACATATATACATGTTGAAGCATTCATAAACCTCAATCCATTAACCCTGGATTGTTCCTTTGACTGGATCTACAAAATACCATGGGCAGAAAACCATCATGCCCAAAACCATGGGTAGGTCCGCCCACCATCTTTGGGTCCACCCCTTATCCTTGGATCCACCCCCATCCTTGGGTCCGCATATATATAGGAAAAAAAAATCAGGGTATTGCGTCGAACCTTGTGCAGGGGAGCTAGCGCCCCCTATAAACCCTCCTACAGGGGAGGTTGTCGCATCGCGCAACAAAAAGGGGGGGCTATCGCCCCCCTTGTGACCCCCCGCACGTGCCATTAATCGTGGAAATAATATAACACACACCCAACATTTAAGGCTTCATAAAGAACTCCCATGAGCTCATAGCTAGTGCAATCTCTAACTTTGAGTTTAAAGCATGAGGTTTCAAGTGTGCCTTTCCTTTAATATTTCATGATTCAAATGAAATGATCATTTAAAGTTCTTTTTAGATGTGGTTCATTTTATTTCATTTAATTGAATGATATGCCATACTTTACTTTTTTCTATGTTGGAAATTACATGTTATGAATGTATTATTTCTCATTTTATTATGTTGAAACCTGTATTATAAATACCATTGTAAATATTTATTTCCATCACCAAGCATGGTCTTATCTCAAGCATTGTTATAAAATAATCCTAGTCCAGTCTTAGCCATTTTTATTTTTATGAATAAAGAGGAGTACCACCTCCTAAAAAATGAATAGAGAACATTAGCTTATTATGTTATCTCTGAGGATGAAAATATTTTGAGATTCAACACCCCCCAAACACCTCCTCATGATGGAATTAAAATGCAAAATATAGATTCAAAACAACATATATCATATCACTTGCAATCAAGAGAGAAGAATATCAACTTGTCAATACCCTACGTCATTCATTGTTCATGCAACTAATGTAATGAACAATATGATGTTTGTTTAGACTCTTGGGTGTGGGAAAAATTGGAGGTTTGAGGGATTCATAGTGGAATCGAAGGCTATATATGGTATCACCCATTTAAAAGAGAGCAAGATTCATATGCAACTTCTTATATGTGATACCATTTTGGGAATACCTTAGCATTGAGTGAACAATCCCATGGCACACTTCCATTGTAGGAATGGATGCTTCATCATATGTAACTTGAAGGACTTGGGAAAGAAGTTAAAGAAATGTGAGAAGAATACTGTAGAGACTAAAGGGAATGTGACATATTTGGTGCTCCAAAGAATTTTCTATAAAGAGGGCTTTAAGTAGTTGAAGGAGCATAAAAGAATTAGGGACCAACACATTATTAAAATAAGAGAGCACATACTCATCCTTCATGAATGAGGAAGAATATTTGGAAATGTTAGTCATATTACAAGGTAGATAGGCTCAAAGGTCTTTGATGTTGCATCCATGCAATCTCTGTTGGACCAGATTATAACATTTCTCAATCTCTTCTTAACTTCGTTCCCCCCCATCATCCAAGTCACATGGACACCTTTGTGTACTTAGAGTCCTCTAACCCCTTTGGAAATTTGGTGGAGCACGTTATTGCTCATCCATCACATAAAGATTAATATTCACTTGCTCACAGGACCACATCTACTATTGCAGTGGTTATGGAATTTGAAGGCACGTCAATCCAAGAGGGCCATAAGGTGGATACCATTCTAGAGTATATTGAAATTTTTAGTTTTATTTAGAAGCATTGTTATTTTGTGTGTTTATTAGGCTAATTTGTTCAACAATATCCTTGTGGCTTGTTATGTTTATGGTTTTTGAACAATTGTCAAGATTTTAAAATCCATTGACTAATGGTGCTCGAAGATAAGGGGGTATGGGCTATTAGATTTACATTAAATTACCCCACATTTTATAATATATCTAGCTATATAGTTCAATCATGTTATTTTTAAGATAAACCCCCACATATTAATGTGTTAAAAAAGAAAATATGAATGGGCTCTTGGGGATATTTATGAATCTGGCCAAAATCACCCAAAACTTGCACTTCACTTCACTTCAATTACTTTTCCCAACACTATTTAAAATATAAGTACTTCTTTCAAACCTTCTTTCAACGACTCAACAAAACATCTTTAATTTGAAATAAGATCTATATTGTTCATTAAATTTGAGAATATCGTAATTCCAATAATAATTATTTATATTGAGATCCATTGAAAAAAATACCTCTACGTGATCGTCATTCCAATAATAATTATTTGTATAGAGATCCATTGAAAAAAAAAAATCGTTAAATAAATTAAATCATCTTCGTACCTGGGATGCAATGTAAAATTATATATATATAAAATTTCAATTCGATTGAATTTTCCAAACATATGTAATGATTTGTCTTGATAATTTTATAGTGGTGTAAACTTTTAATAATTCTTTTCAACAACTTAAACATCGATAAGGAATCCCAAAATGAGTTAAATAAACTCTATATTTACAAGATAATAAATATATATATATATTCCTTTATATAATAAATTTATATATGTATATATAATATATTCCTTTAAATAATATATATATATATATATATATATCCTTTCATTGAAATTTTGAAAAATAGATAAAAATAATAATATAACAAAAAAATTAATAATATTAATATTAAAATATAAAATTAATATAAATATTTATATTTATATTCATATTATTATTCTAAATTTTAATATTAATATTTTTATTAATATTAAGGTTATTATAGAATTAGGAAAAATTGATATTAATAATATTATTATGATATATATTTTATATTAAAAAATTGTTGTAGTTATATTGGTAAGCATAATAATATAAAAAATAATTTATCATTTAAACTATAATTAAGGTAGTTGACATAATTTTTCAAAAGTTATTACACAAAAAGTAAAATTATTCTAATTTGAGGATATGTAAGTATTTTTGTCAATATAAATCTTAGAGAAGACTCTTAAAACCAATTATATTTTGCAAAACATAATGAGAAAGTAAGTTGTAATGAACACACATGATTGTTATGGGTTTCATCTTTACCAACATGAGATGGATGTTATTCTTGAGTTTCCATATCTACATCTTCTAGCATTTGATGGACAGATTTTTCTTTAAAATTCCTAGGAGTAGTCTTAGAAAAGACTCTTAAACCCAATCATACTTTGCAAAACATAATGAGAGAGTAAGTCGTAATGAACACACATGATTGTTATGGGTTTCATCTTTACCAACATGAGTTGGATGTGATTCTTGAGTTTCCATATCCACGTCTTCTAGTATTTGATGGACAATTTTTTCTTTAAAATTCCTAGAAATAGATCCCATTGACATTCCAATGTTTGAAGGTGTCAATTGAGAAGTCTTATTCTAATTAATAATTAGCTAAAGAAGAAAATTATATATAGTTTAAAACTTGGATTTATCTATTTTGATAAAACATTATTTCCATTAACACTATATACTCTTAATTGTGAGGTTCCTCTTAACCATACATCTTACTTATCACTGAAAATATCAATGTTATATTATAAATATGAAATCCTCCTATCTAATCCTCCTAAAAAAAAAAAAAAAAAAAAAAAAAAAATCATAAATTTCATAAAAAGAACATCACCCATGATGAAATGATACCTAAATTCATCTATATCCATTAGATGCTAATTAAAAAATCCTAAAATGTCCCTGGGATCCTAATTAACAAATCCTAGATTTCCAATTCTGGGCTACAATACCACGCAATTCCTTTATCCTTAAAACCTTTACACATAAGCTCTAAACCCCAAATAAAACATAAAATAAAATAAACAAACAAATTCCACAAATCTTAAACGTGTCAGACCCAATACTAAAAGTGTGAGGAGAAACAAAACACAGTAACTAAAAAGATGGCAAATTATAAAGGTCTAAATAAAAAATGTGTGAAAAGTAAACTCAAAATTCACAACCTTGGACAAATTCAAATAAAAATATTAACTCCCCCACTTCACTAACGATCACAAATTTAATTTTTAAGCCTAAAAGAGACACAAAACACAAGCGATTCACATATCCAAGTGGAAAAAATTACCAATGAGAAAGCCTACAAAAATAAGTGGCCCACCACTAAAGAGGCCTCACCTTGATGATACTTTCCAAAATGACCAATCGTTAACTTCATAAACCTTGAGCCTACTCCAATTGTATTGTTAATGCTAGCACAATTTTAAGTAAGGTGTTTATAAGTGCACAATTGAATTGATATCTATATAAGCATGCTGCTAAACTTTAATTCTATCTTGTGAATTAAGATACATGAAAGTAATGAAAAGATGTGTATTATTCCTCAAAAAAATATTAAGAAATAGGGTCAAATGATGACTTGATATTTTATCTGGTGAATTAAGATATATAAAAGGAATGAAAAGATGTGTACTATTCATGAGAAAAATTATTAAGAAATAGGGTCAAGTGATAATTTATTTTTATTTTAATTCAAAATGAGATGTTATATTGTTATATTATCATATTTTAATTATGTTTTTTTTAAGAATGTGAAAGAATTCCATAGAGTTAAAACTGGAGTTAAATTGGTAAGCTTTTTTTTGGATTCTTAAAATGACTCAGAAAAGTTTACTATTAAATTGAAGTGTCTATTTGTTTATCTCTTATAATTATAGATTAGTTATGAATGTTCAGAATATTCTTAGTACTTTTCAAGTTCATGATTTTCTCACCAATGCCACTACTCATGTCTATCCATATCATTAACATGTTAGTATTATCAAATAAGAAAACAATATTACTAGCACAACCACATTAATAAATATGGTTAGTATACGTTGTAGGCTTATATCAATAATCCACCATTGCTAGTGAAGGAATACATTAGCCAAATAGATAAAATAAACAACTTTCTTATCACATTACTTATGTTTCCTCTCAAATAGTTTGGAAGTTTGCGTAATGTAATTAGAGATAAAAGGAGGACAAAATATATGTAAAAGAGATTTTCATGGTGTGTTTTCAACGCAACGTCCAAAAGTAAGTTACCATATCTACCTGAGGGAAATGTTTTGGGTTGGATCAGTTCATCTCCTCAATGGAAGTATGCTCCAAAAATCATTGGAAAGAACAACTGAAAATGTGTTACATATTGTTTTTCCCTTTGTTATACTTTTGGGAGTTAGTTAGAAATAGGTAAGGTTGTTTTGTATAGAAGGTTTTAGCCTCTGTATTTTAGAAATAAAAATGATATCAAGTCCAATGGAGAGTGTAATATAAGGCTCATGCAAAGAATCTTCGACATTTTCTTGTAGCACGTCCTACATTTTTTTGATTAGAAAAAACCTATTAGGTTCTTCTCATAGACACTGTCCAATGGAGATAAAGAAGTACAAACTATTCTAGATTTGGGATTCCTATATTGTCCAAGGTATGTCAAGCATTAATAGTCTAGAGTTTTTATGTTATAATTAAATTGGGCCTTCTTTTTCAATCTAGCATTTGAATCCGTAATGGATCTATTGGAAAGCCATTTGAGTGCAATAATATTTGGTGAGATTGCTAAACGAAAACCTTCATTTCTATGCAATTTCAGTCCATAAGTTAATAAAGATGAATGGGTGAGACAATTATTTTTATAGCAATACATAAAAATGTATCTGACCAATCGCCGCCCATCGTTTTCCCTTGCAATAAAAAATAACATAAAAAACATATCCAACTATATATTTACCTTTTTACTTATTCAATTTTTAAATTAATCATTGAAACTTACCCAAAACAAAACCACATAAATAAAAGGAAATGAAGAAATCAAAGATTACAAAGAGATCGATTTGTGTGATTGAAGAAATATTAATTGTGACAGAAATTCCAATTGAATTCAGAATGACATTGGGTAAATAGAAAGTTAAGTGTTTTTTCTTTTTTTTTCTTTTTCTTTTTTTTTTCCTGAAATTCACATTAGAAGGCTTAAGAAATATTGCAAGAAGGTTTTGTACCTTAATTAGGGATCTAGCTACCCTTCCCCATTTTGCATTATAGATCTATTTCGGCATTGTTGGTTAGATATATTAACCATGTATCCCAACCAACCAACCAATAAAACAAATGCTAACCCCCAACCATTGCAGTTTTCCCCATTTGTAATAGATCTGCCTTTACCATTTACAATAGATTCTAGTTCGCTCTCCCTCCACCTCCATTTTATCTAACCACAACAAAATTATGAAATCCTCTTTCCAAACTTCAAGTAATATTGATGAAGGAAACAAAAGGCTATGAACGAAACAAAAGAAAATGTTTTTGAAACGAAACCAAACAATCCAATTCCAATGGGCCTAATGGCTCCCGTGCTCTTAACGGGTGGCAAAATAAATTATATTTAAAATTAATCTATTATTTATTGGTTTGATTCCAAACTACAAGTGATATTGATGAAGGAAACAAAAGGTTGTGGACTAAACAAAAGCAATTACTTTTGAAATGAAACCAAACAGTGCAATTCCAATGTGCCTAATGGCTCCAATCCTTTTAACTGGTGGAAAAATATATGATATTTAAATTTAATATATTATTTATTGGTTTGAAACTAAAATCATGTTCAAATACTTTTCATATCATTTGTTTAATAATGTATTAGACAAAAAATATTATTTTGAAATCAAATCTTGTCTATTCATTTATTAAAAAATCAAAATTCCTCAAGTTCAAATCTATAAATTGAAATAGATACATGAATAAGAATATATATTTCATTTAACAAAAAAAATAATAATAATATATAATAATATAGATAATATTTTATAAATCCATATTTTTTTCGCAATTTATAATTTATTCTGAGCAAACAAATTCCTATCCTTGTAAAATTATTCATACTCTGCGTGAGAAAATAGTATTCAATTAGAAAAAGATTATTATATATTAGTAATTTTTGTGATTTAATTCCAAGATTATCAAATAATACTATTTTTTGTGATTTAAGTCCAAGATTATCAAATATTGCCATTGTTGTTTAGTTAAAGGTGTTTTTAATCAAAATGGAAATATTATCCATTTGTGGACTTTTCAAACCTTAAGACTGGTAAGGCAAAGAACTCTTGTGTGTAGACTTTTATACCATTAACGTTCATACTTTGATTTGTAATTTTGTTTGAGAGGGATAAATTTGGAAACTTGATCCACATAATTAACCATGTATGTTTGACCCAAATAATTAACCATGTAAATTTAGATTTTGTGCTAGATTTTTCTAGCAATTTTTTTAAGGAATTTTACGTTGTGAGTTTAAAAATTGATGTTCGGTAATAAAAATATTTTTTAATTAAATTATATATATATATATATATATATATATATATATATATATATATATATTCTAAAGACGTATATTAAGAAAATAAAATGATAATTGGAGTGCTTATTTGAAATATCCATAATATAAATTTGAATACAATTAATTGGAATATTTATAATTATTACAATGAATTATAAAAATTTGCATTTATTATATATTATGTTTTTTATGATGATAATAATGATTGGGATATGATGGCAAGAACTAGGGTTTCCATAGTGAACATGAAGTATGTGCAGGAAGTAGGTTGTGCATTGCAGGTCAAGGTCTCATGTTTAGAAAGGGCAGATGATGGAGCTTTGTCTTTACGGTTTTTGACCCTTAACCCAGGATCTTGTGGCTCTCATGGAATTGAATGTTGTTCAAAAGGAAACTTGGAAGCTTAATCATGTTGGCATAAACTTTTTCTGACAATGACCAGGATCCTTGAAGTTACCTAGCATGCAACTTGGACCCCACCACGTTGGTGGATTTGGACGGAAATTGTGTGGAGAGATCGTATATGCAAGCGGCTCAGGGTCTCCTAACAGATATTGGAGTGGACGATGATAATTTTATTAACATCTTGGTGTAGATCATCCATGGCTAGCTTTGTATGGGGTTTCGATGGCATGGGGGGTCTGCAAAATGAAAACCTTGATGGGCCAACACCTTATCTCACAGTGTTTGGTTCAAATGCACAATTTGCCCAATTAGATCTGGGATTTGTGGTTCTGAAATGGTATGAGTGCATTTCAAATCTATCCTTCCAAAGGAATTCCCATAGTTTCTTCTTCACCAATCTGGCCAAAAGACAGGCAGAGACGGAAGAGGGAAAAATTTAGATTTCCCTAAAAAATATTAAAGGGAATACCTCCATCTTCTAGATCAGGGATTTGAATCTGGTGGAAAACCTGATACAGAACATGCATAACAATCTTGGTATTTTTGCAAGCTTTCAAAGCTTATTATTTGAAGGGAAAATGCTATAGTATTCCCACTAGATGAAGGACTACGGTATTGTGCAAAAATCCACAATTATTTTTGAATCTGATGTTGTGTGGCGGAGCTTAAAGTTCTAGAAACCCTAGTGGATCTATCTCTTTCAAGGATGCAATACAAGGGAAAGCTCACAACTCATCAGATATGATCCAAAATATCCCAGGACCCTACCTAGTAGAACAAATGTGAAAAGCACCAGCCATGGAAGTCAATCTTCCAGAGGTAAATTCCCTTTTTCTAATCTCCAATCCAAGGTTATTATATGCATATTCAATCGTTTCTGGCCCAAATTTAATGCATTACACCAATGGTTTTCTCTAATAATTAACCCCTAATTGTGATATCTATTTATGTTCTAAGTGTTTCGTCATTGTTCAATTCGACACATAGAAAGATCTGGATTGTGTCCTAAATGAAGGGCCATGGTTTGGCAGTAGAGCTAGGCCCTTCATTACTCCATGGTTCCGATATTTTGATGCTATAAATATAGTGGTTTCAACAATCCCAGTATGGGTGACATTACCCAATCTCCCTCTTCCTATCTGGCACCAACAGATCTTAAATGGCATTAGAAATACTCCGAGAAAAAATTAAAAATGGATTGTGATGGAATAGAAAAAGGTATCTTTACTTTTTCCAAAATATGTGTAAAGATAGACCTCAACATAGGGCTACCTAATCACATACAACTGAAACATAAAACATTTCACGGGACCCAAGTATTAGATTACGAGAACACGATATTTAGATGTCGAATTTGTTTTCAAACAAGACATTTGCAGAATACATGCCCACGGGCAAAAAAGATCCCAAAGAAGAAAAAGAGGTAGGCCCGTAATCCAAAGGAATGGCAAGTATCTGACCCTCACCTTTCTAAAGAAGAAGAATAAGAGACTATGGAGAACCATCCAAATATGGATGTACATACTCAACATGGTAACCAAGCAGATGTAGGTGATGTGGATCAGTTAGGAATTGCAACCCACATCCAAAAGGGTACTGAATTAGAATAGATACAAGCATCAAAGCAGTAGAAAGAGGAAACTCACAATGAAAAAGGCATGGGGTATAATGCAAACTCATGTATCTAAGAAATCAGACTCAGGCAAAGAAGTCCCTTTACAGACAACTGGAAATGAATTGATAGTGGTAACAGTTGATCCCAACCATGGGGTTTGGAAAAAAGAAAGGAAAAAAAATGAGTTAAGTGATTATAAATAAATGTTGATAACAATGATTGTTTCTATATTTTGAGGCTAACTTTGATTTATTTAATTGTAAGAAAAACGATAAGGAATTAGGTTGTTTGCTTTAAATTTTTATTTCATATTTTAAAATATTAGAGACAAGCTTTCCTGAATCTTCATAATTTTGATGAGTTAATAAGTTAGGAAGGTCCATAGTGTGATGAATATTTTGAAATTGAGAATCAATGTGATATAAGTAGGATATTCTAAGAGAAAGTGGTATTCAATCTTCACCTCCTTTGTATTTTAAAAACAACAAATTCGTTTATCCTACAATGTTTTAGAGATCACCCAAAACATCTTTTCTTATCAAGTTAATGAGAATTCATTCTTTTTTTTTAGGAAGGTTGACTTCATTTTTTTAGTTAACTATATCAAAAATATACTTCTAATTGAAGTTAATGGAATCTCTATAGTATGTTAGTTTTCTCTTATTCTTCATTTCTTTATTAGATCATGGTTTCTCCTTCAATTTAGAAGTGATGATATTTTTAATGGTACCAAAATTTTATAGAGTGATGTCCTTCTCAACATAGCAGCAAAAGATTTAGAAAGATTTTGTTATAATTTATTACATGTAAAAAAGTAACAAGCATATATTTATTTTAACCACATCGATTGACATGCAAATCTTTCAATGCCCCATTATACTCATCCACGTTAGACCTCCAATCTAAAACATTTCTTCATTTTCCATGAAATTTTTATGCAAATTTTTATCTTTCATTTCACAACTATAAAGTATTACACTTTTTCCAATAGAAAAAACAACTTCTTTCAACTATAAAGTATTACACTTACACAAGTACAAATACATATTGAACTTACAAGGTTAAAATTACATATTTAATATACAATTATTTTTTTGCCCTTTAAAAATAGTTGAACAAAGAGGCTTTTGATAACCCCACTTCCTTAAAGTGACCAAGGAGGTCGGGTACGGATACCCACATCCTTAATCACATATTAAGGGGCTAAGTATGTTATGAATGCCATATCATTTTGCATGATAAATCTCCACCTGTAAATCCTCTAATTCAATCAACTCTAGTTTTTCAAGAAAAAGAACAAGAACAAGTATCCCAAAGTCTAAAGGCAAAAAAATGGTCACACATGATTCAGGGCAAGAAACTCAAGGAAAGTTAGGCCCTTGACCAACAACAAGTTGGGTGGACCAAGCTAAAGAAGTTGAAACCAAGGAACAAGAACAATCATTAGTTAAAGATACTCCAATCCCAGAAGAATCAACAAGTAATCCACCTACTCCAAAAGAATCTTGGACAAATTAGGTACAAAAAAAAGAAACACTCAATAGAATTTCAACTAATGGTGACAAGAATTTGGACCCAAAACCTAGTTTAATCATATATTAATTTTGTATCTTGTTATGTAATCAACTTGTGTGAATATACTCATATAAAAAATGTTGGAATGTAACTCTTATGAGTATCTAAAAAAAAGTCAATAACGTTCTTTTTTGGCATTTTAACAGTGAGTGATCTAGATCCGTCCACCTCAAACATTAGACAAGCAAGTTATTTTCAATGTAATTTAGCTTCATGTCCCAAACGTAGCATTTTTCTTGATATATATATATATATATATAGAGAGAGAGAGAGAGAGAGAGAGAGATTTAACTATCATTTTAGCCCTGGGGGTTAGCTCAATTGGTCGAGACCCCACCATTAAAGAACCTTTTCTATTGAGAGGTTGTGTTCAATTATCTCGATACTCTCAAGGTCACGCTCTGTGGTTGAGCTAGAAAGAAGTCATCCCTTCTGGTAGATCTGCTTAGTACAAATATTTTGTGGATGTAGCGGTCACCGATCTGTAGGTTTTGTGAACAACATAAAAAAACATAATTTAATTTCCATTTGCAAATTTGTATTTAATACTCATTCATAATTAAATAGGAGTTTCTACTCCACTAGATTATGCTAGCCTTGTGGCCTTTAGCCCAAGTAATTATCAAAATCTCATCTAAGAGCTTTGCATAAATAGCCAATACTACCACAATTTCCACGTGTTCTATAACATAACATCAGTAATCAATGCATCACCATCATCATCATGTAATCTCAAAAAATACACTATTATTTCATGCATCCACATTATCAAATAACAATCATGCATGTCACAGGTGCATGCACTCATGCACACCTCCCTTTACATAAATAGATTATATAACTATATTAGATTCCAAAACAATAATGTTATCCAACTAACCAAGAATAAATATCGTGGTGATATGCAAAACTAAACTAAGTATAAAGGGCACTGCAATCACTATCCATACACACAATCTATACATCAAGATATTGTCATAAGCTTCTTTTATAATGAGTCCATACACACAATCTATACATCAAGATATTGTCATAAGCTTCTTTTATAATGAGTGTCTCCAAAACTCTTCTGATCCATTTTGGCCGATCTGGATTACACCTTTGTCCAGAGTTGATTCCATTAAAGTATCACCTCAACATACCCAAACAACAATTTTACAATAAGTCATTTCATAAAGTTGGTTGACCAAAGTTAAAAACAACTATAAACATATACCTATAATATGTTTATTACTCCCTCGTGCCACAACAAAAGCTTTCGTACTATTACGACTGCTATCTCGAAGGGGCCAAGCCCTACTAATGAGTGGAACCTAAAACCTATTAACACTAATTCACCATGGCATGGCTTTCAATGACCATGACTAGCCCTTAAATTGTTCACATGGTTGGTTAGCTCTCTATTTCAAGCATTGATCCTTTACTATTATGTTTTTACATTTTTATTATGTAATTGGAGCTTAATGGTTTATACCGAAGTGTGTTTTGGCTTCAAACTACCATTTTGATTTTTACATTCCTTGGCAATTATGACATTTAAAAAAATAAACATATACATTTTGTAAGACAAGAGTGATGTGACATTGCATCGAAATATGATGTGAGATGAGATAGTTTGACTTTTGTAATGATATGTGTGTGTGGAATCAAAGGAGCATATATACATAATATAATCTTTAAAAACTCAATATTTTAAGAATAAGTATGATAACCCATGATTTCAGACATATTTTGGAAATAAAACATTTAAATACTAAATATATGAGTTGTGTAATTGAAGTTACAAAATTTATATATAATTTGAGTTTTTGGCTTAGATTATATGTTTTTTATATAAAATAGAGAGAGGAAAATATATTTATTATAAATTTAATATAATAATTATATTATATTTAATTGTTTTTCCTAATTAAGTTATATATTTGGAGAAATTATCTAATGAATAAGTATAGTAAATAATGTAGGATGATTCGAGAAAAAAAGACACATATAAAGTCAATTTCCAATTTTTTTTTTTTATCTATTAGGATTAAAAGTTTCACTCATCTATCGAGATTAAAAATTAAATTGATCAACCTATTAGATTGAGGCCAAACTTAACCCTACAACTTTTATCTTGACAAGATGGTATTCTAATTATTTAATCTACAATCTCGATATAATATATTTTAATTTAATTTAAAATTTTATATATACTATACTATTCCTACACAGTCATTTTAGTGGTAGGTAAAACTATTCCTACAAAGTCATTTTAGTGGTAGGTAAAAAGACAATAGAGAGGCCAAATAGAATCTAAGAATAGAATCCCACAATGGATAGTATCATAAAGCTGAAACTATGGTTATCTTGATCTCGATAATCATGTATGCAGTACATAGAGCAACCCTAGGTGTACAATACCACAGTTGAAACCATACTTATCTTCATCTTGATTGTGGATTTGACACTGATAGACCTTCAGACATGTAATTTGATGACTTGACTTGATGATGTTGATCGCCTAGAATTGCGTTATCTTCTCCGGTCAAATATTCAACGTTGGTTGGAAAGTTTAGTAATTAATGTTGATTGTTATGTCCTAAAATTGCCTTATCTTCACCCACGTATTCAACATTGGTTGGAAAGTTTAATGTATTTCGATTAAGAGGTTGAAAGTTTAGTAATTAAAGTGGATTGTTATATATATATATAAAAAGTTGTGAGCGATTTTTTAGGTTTTTTATTTATGGCTTGAGAAATTGTAATTAGGGGTATTTAATTCAATAAATTTATATGGGGATTATTTTTAGTTTGGGCTATATTAACTTTATAATTTACTAGACATCTAATTCATCAAATTTATTTAGGGATCACTTTTAGTCGCATCTAATTCATCAAATTTATTTAGGGATCACCTTTGGTCTGGGTCATACTAGCCCTAATTAATTAGATTTTTTAGCATGTCCTCTTCACCTAGCACGGGCTCAACAACCTCCGTGAGATTTGATCCTGGGTCACCTTACTGACAAAGTCCATCCTCAACCAATTGTGCTAGTGGGACTTGACACACACACATATATGAGTAAAAATATATATTTAATTAATGGAAAATAGTTTATAATATTTTATTATTAAAAGTTAAAACAGAACTTTTGGGGTAGCTCAATTAGTAAGCCCGTGAAAAAGATGTGTTATGTGCAAGGAGGTTTGAGGTTCAAATCTACCCAATTCACCTATGCTTATGGAAGGGGCATGCATAGGCACCTAGAGGTTATAGTGGTAATGGTTGGAATCAACCCCATGTCACATGAATGCGAGACCAGCCCAATTGTCCATTCCTTTAAATACAACCAACATAGATCCATCTTAAGTACGAATCTAACATGAGTTGAGAGGGATCAAATTTCTTCACATGCAAACTTATTTACAGTGTAAAATACAATGTGTAATTTTTCTATATAAAATAGTTTTTTTATATAGAGCGCAAATTAAAATGGTTTTTTAATTATTAATATTTTTTTAAGTATATGTCAAGTATTAAATATTTTATTGAGAACCCACATTGAATATTTTATTATATATAACATTAAAAAAAATACTTTAACAATTATATATATATATATATATATATATATATATATATATATATATATATATATATATTAATTAACATAGATCTTCCAATAGTTTATTTAAATAATTTGTTTAAATCTTTTTGAAAAAATAGTTTATTTAAATGTGTCCTTGAAATATTTTTGAAAAGTATAAGGTTTAAACATCTTCTCACACATTTTTTTAGCTCTACAGCATATTGATTTTTTATTTTTTATTTTTATTTTTTTAGCCACATTATTTTTCTTTACAGGGTCACGTGTCAATTTGATGGAGGAACACACAGATTTACTTACACATCTCCTCATAAGACGGATCTAACATGAGCCGAGAGGGATTCAATTTTTTTACGTGCAAAATTTCTTTAATTTTTATTTTGGCCGACATGAACAAAATTTCAACTTTGATGACGGTCGGACATCCTTACACATCATAAAATTTCAACTTAGATGATGGACGAACATCCTTACACATTATACTAGGTTGTAGAATGAGCCTCTCCGCTAAAAAAAATAAAAAAGAAGAAAGAAGAAGTAATAAGGAAAATATTTATTTTTATAAAGCTTTTTAAAATTTATATTCAATTTTTAACTAATTTTACACAAACATATATTTTTAAAATATCTGGAATTTTGTTCCTCCTGTAACCAAGTATCTCGTCCTCCCGTTCATACCCAAATTCATAGGCAAGGATAAGATATTCTTTAAGATTAAAGGTCATTCAACAACAAGACTCAAAGCCACAACAATATACATGTCACTAGTAAGAATTGAATTTGAATGAGAAAGATAATAATCATTCTTCCCAACCACCATACATAAAATAAATTATCAAAAGACTTACAAGGACAAGAATCACACTGACAAATTGTTTTCGACAACCTAACAAATTACAGTTAACATAAACACTAATACCATAAAAATTAAACACTAATAGCATTAACAATGTAAGTATAGAAATATAAACATTAATATCAAAACATCATTACATATGTTAATATAAAATTATGAAAATTAGCATTGATGTTAATAATAGGTTAATATTTTACTAATAAAAATACATATATATTTTTTTCAAGGTGGAAAAATCTATTATAATTTAGTTGTCAAACCAGCGTTGAGGACAGTTATCTCTGGTTGCAATCCATTAATGCAAGCTGACTCATCACCATTATTCAAGGAAAACCACGCCACCTAGAATAACCCGTTGGTGGTCTATAAGGGGGCAGGCTTTCACTCCCACCAGATGCCTCTAGGTCTTGAGTGGTTAACCTGTTTCCTTACATCTACTCTTAGTCAAACAAAAATAATTTTAAGACATACTCCAAACCTCATAAAAATACATATATAGCTTATATTATAAAACCAAAAAAATAATAACAAAGTTTTTAATATAAACAATATCCTTATAAAATTATTCCCACAGCAACATGTGACAAAAAACAATCCATTAAAAAAATATTTTCCAAGATCATCAAATATCTCCGTTGTCGTTAAGTCAAAGGTTATTTTATCTTTCATTGAACTACCGACAAAATGGTACCACCAAACCAAGTCCAGTCCATCTGTCTGGCAGTACCTACAAAAGTTGTGAGGACTCGTGTCATTTATGTTTTGGTAAAAACATACCAGCAAAAGAATTTACGCTATCGATCAGACTTTTAAGATACCAATGTTTGGACTTTTATAGTTGTAATTTTATTAACTGATGGCAAGTATTTAGAATTTAAAATATAAAGTGAACTTTTCAAAATTTACAGTTTTATTATGATTTTAAAATTATTTTATTCTTAATTAATTGTAGGAAAATTGGAATTCTAATAAGTAATATGCCTCCATTAGAAATATGTTATGTGATGGATGGTAAAATCAATTGAATTATTGAAAGATTATATTCTTAATCAATTAATTAGTGTGGTTTATATTAAAATTTAAAATTATATATTTAACTAATTAATTATATATAGGGATTATAGTATTTGCTTTGTGGTCAGGTTGCATTAATTGTGTATTATTTGATTTTATTTTTGTAGTTTTAGTTAAAATTTCAAGAAAATGCTTAATATTTCTATTTTTGTATAAATTTAAAAATAATTTTCGAATTTTCAGTAAATGTTATTTCTAATTCCCCATTGGTTGAAGAAACTCTGATGGGACGTAATTCTCTTGGTGGAAGGGTTTTATTTTCGGCTTTTCCCAGTGCCTCACAATTCATTTTAAACATAAAATAAAAGTGATTTTGTGAGTGGTCATTGCATTGGTGAGTATTTTGATACTAACATTGTTATGTTAGCACTTTGCTCAATGATGAGAGAATTGATGTGGTTGCAGGACACTATTATGTTAGTGTTATGCTCAATGATGTGAGAATTGATGCGGTTGCAGGTTGTTTGCATAGGCCCCAGGGGGCTGAACAGATGTTAAATTAATATTATTATGTTTCCTTGTGCTGAGGACGAAGTATGTGCGGGGTAATTGGGGTCATTTGCATAGTGAGTGTTGTGACACTAATCAATGATGTGGTAGTTGGTACGATTTCGTTGTGCAAAACTTTTACTGTGCAAAGGACGGAGTATGTGCAGGAGAACTGGGGGTCCTTTACATAGATGGGGGGTCTATGACACTGATGGGGTTACAAGGGGAGCTAGTATCATTTTTGTAACAATTATCATAATCGTTGGACTATAAAAGCTACTCTTATTATGCAATATTAAATAAATTATGTTTTCAATCTATGTGGCACGCAGTTGCAGGACACTATTATGTTAGTACTCTGCTCAATTATGTGAGAATTGATGCAATTGTAGGTTTTTTGCATAGGCCTCGGGGGGAGCTAAACAAATCTCCAATCAATATTATTATGTTTCTTTGTGCGGAAGACGGAGTATGAGAGGGAGAAATAAATTGTGTTTTCAGTCCGTGTAAAGAAGAAGTTTTGTGCGGTAAAACAAAGTGGTTCAATTCAATCTTTCCATTGAAAGGGGCTAGTACATTTTCTGCAATATCACCAGTAAATACCCCCCGGTATGAAAAATCCTTATTATTAGTTGAGTTCCTGGTTTCCTAAATATGCGGAAAGCTTTGTACAAGGTTTATTAAAATAATAATATACAAATATATATTTTTAATTATTATTTAGGAACATATTTTGCAACTACGGAAGTAGTTGTGTGGAGGAAGTTGTGCGAAGGTGGTTGTGCAGAGTTGGCTATTTAGAGGAAGTGTTTACAGAGAAAAAATGCATGTGCGTAGAGAATTCACTATGCCAAAAGCTTTGTGCAGAGTTTATTAAAAATAATAAATATACAAAAAAAAAAATTCTTAATAGCAACATATTTCACAATGTATGTTCATTAATTAATATGAGTTTCTAATGTCAATGATTGACCGAAGGTCGTTATTGAGTGTGGATGTAGTTGTGCAGATGAAGTTGTGCTTAGGTGGTTGTGTGTGTGCAGAGGTTATGCAAAGAACAAATGCATGTGCAGAATTTGTGCAGAATGAGGGAAGTGCAGAGGGATCTTTTAATTGTAATGTGTTTTCAACTCTTTTGGAGTTAGTGCACGTGAAATTTGATATTAGTAGATTGTGTGCAAGAGCAGTGCTTATTTTATTATTAATAGATTCTGCGGAGTGCAGAGGTTCATATAATGAAAGCTTGAGATATTTTTTCCCACAATGGATTGTGTTGTTCGAAGGAAGCATGTACGCAAAGCTTTCACTGTGCCAAAAGCTTTGTGCAAAGTTTATTAAAATAATAAATATATAAATTTCTTCTTTATTTCTTATTTAGGAATGTATTTCACAATGAAAGCTTCCTCCCCATGATATTTGGGAGCCACATCAATTAATATCAACTTCAAATGTCAATCACTGACTGAAGGGCATTGTTGAGTCCAGAAGTAGTTGTGCGGAGGTGGTTGTGTATGTGTGGTGGCTATGCGGAGAACAAATGCATATGTGGAATGAGGGATGTGCAGAATTTCAATGGAATGATGGAAGTGCAGAGGGATCTTTTAATTGTTATGTGTTTTCTACTATTTTGGAGTTAGTGCACGTGAAATTTGATATTAGTAGATTGTGTGCAAGAGAAATGCTTATTTTATTATTAATACATTTTGTGGAGTGTAGAGGTTCACACAATGAAAGCTTTAGAGTACATATGCATTTGTGTTATTTTGAAAGTATATGTTAGTATTAACATTTTAATGCTTTGAAAATCATGTTTGTATATTTGATATCTTGAGAGCTTTGCTTGCACTCTAGTATGAGACCAATGATTATTTTATTATTAATAGATTATGAAAAACACGAAGGTTCATACAATGAAAGTTTGAGATATTTTTTCACACAATGGATTTTCTTTGCAGTCCCACACATATGCATTTGTGTTATGTTGAAAGTATACGAAAATCATGTTTCTAGATTTGAGGATCTAATGCTTCTGTGGTTTTCTAAATACGTGGGTAGATGTGTAGTGAGTGAATTGAATATTGCGAGGATTTGTATTTAACTACAGGGATGTTGTCTATTAACCAAAATACATACATCTGGATGATAAAACATCTAAATGTCATATTTATCTTTGTAACATGTTTCAGATGCAAAATAGTGGTAGGTGGTGATTTCTAGGGAAACGATTCTACAAACATTTGAAATAGCTAGTATAGTGAGGGAAAATTGCTATTTGCAGTGATAGAAAAAATAAGTCACTTTTTTTTATTGTTATACTTGTGAATCAATAATAATAATAAATACTAATGATGGACAAACATTGGAACGATAGAGAGCTTTGGATGTCAACTCTATCTCCGATACATAAATTCAGTGACATACAGGTGATGATTTATAGGGAAACTAGTCAATAATAATTTTGAAATCATCGACGAAGGAAGGAAAAAAGTTATTTCCCGACATCGATAGGAGCATTTTCTAATCGTTTATGTATTTCGAGTAGTGGCTCGTGCAGGGTTTTCTTTTTGCAAATTGTGTTTAAGAGCTTGGAGTATTATCTGACCTTTTGTTGCCTTACATAAATTTTTATCTTTCAAGCTGAGGTTGCATCTTCAATGGTGTCTCAATGGTGTTTCTGTTAAATCATGGATGATAGTAGTAGTGAAGAAATAAATAAGCTCTACAATATTGCAAGCTTATAAACATATTCACCTTTGTCAGTTTCCTATTCGCATTTGGTAGTTTCTTAGATAATTATCATGATTACAGTTAGTTTAAACTTGTTGTGTATGGTAAATTTATGTTTCTTATGATATGTTTAACATTTATATTAAATCAGTGGATTGTGATTAGCTTTGGTTTATTGAATTTCTAATTATTCATTGTGTCGTGTGTAGCAGTTTTAACGTGGGTAATAGTAATAGTTGCAAGAGAAGGGGTGTGAGAAGCAAGGAATATGACATAATGTTAGTTTATATTCCTTGACTTGTCTAGTTTAGCCAAAGTCATTGGTTTTTTCTTTTGAATGAATCCTAATGTTAATTGGCATTTTCTGTCGTCCATATTTTTAATCGATCCGATGTTTGTTCTCTTATTAACTGAGAACACGTGTGCAGGTTAATATTAGTGCTTTAGGCATTCAATTTATCAAGTAGGTACATGCATACGTCTTTATTCAACATACCGATACGCACAAGGTATCAATGATTCATGTCTTTGTTCCGCACATGCATTCCACTACAGATAAATACTTGTTGGCATCCATTAAAAAGACACTTAATTTAATATTTCATAATGGTAATAAGTATTTAATTGACAAAATATTTATTATTTCTAGCTTACAAATTGCTTTTTTTCAGTTGTGCTTGTTACATTATGAATTAAAGTTTTTTTTTTCCGTAATTAAATTATTTTCATGTTCCCAAAAATCAAAGAGTTTAAAATTAAATATGTTTTTGCGGAGTAAGGTTCCCACTACATCGAAACTATGTGTCACATTTTGTGAGAAATAGGTATGTCAAGCCATTCGTAAATCAAATTTGGTTCGGTTTTACAAAGTAGTAGGACCAGTTGTCAAGTTGATTCGTCGTAGAAGGTAGTTGTATATGTGTTGGCATATTATTTATTTATGAATGTCCTTGTGCACTTTATTATTCATAGCTATTATTGATAGTTTTACGAGTCTTTAAATTTGATCGGAATAATAATGGAAATTTTGGAAAGTTCATGATAAAATATGACAGAATTTTTTTGAGCTCGAGGTTACAACTGTCAACTTTCATGATCTTGGGTGTCAATCGGGTTTTTGATGATACTAAATCCATTTCCACTATCAAAAAACACGATTCAAACACTCATGCTATCGAATTTTTATTGAAAAAACAAAAACAAATGTCGAATTGCGGTGATTTTTGGAGGCATGGGAAAATTGTCGATGGAATTTTTGATGATGTTGAATCCATTTCCATTATCAAAAAACATGATTCAAACCTTCGTACTATTGATTTTTTATTGAAAAAAAAAAAACTAGGTTGTGGTGATGTTTGGTCATGTGAAAATAATTACCACCTCGGTAGACAACGTCTATAATTGATTCGTAAGTTTACATTTCTTACGACACGTATATCAATGATCTTGAAGCTTGGTTAAAGTGCAAAGTAAATGGACAATATAATTTTGGAATTTCAAAATATTTTCCTATTACTCTTTGTAAAAGTTGGCTTTGGTATCTTTAATTGTTATTTATTCAGAGTGTCATGCATAACAATTTTCACACGAGTAATAGTAACAACCAATATTTGCGAAGAAAACGAAGAATTGTAAAGTGAAACAGGATTTGAATACATTATTCATTGATAAAGTATTCTTTTAAACAAAGTGAAAATGGGTAGTAGGCGAAGGAAAGAAGTTATTTGCAGTGATATGGTTAACTCACTTGTTGAGGTCGATGATAGCTTTGACTAGTCAAGAACATATTAGCAATATGTGAATATTTGAATGAAAGAGAAAATAAGCAACAAGATTTGGAGTACCAGATTAGCAAATGTTGGGTTTGTTCCAAAGGTCTTTGATTTCATAGATATTGTTTATCTCTATGCAAATAATTTTGATTTAAGAAAGGAAAATTAGGTTAGGAGCAACAAAGGTTCCTCTGAATCCCAATGCATTCAGATGGTTATTCAAGTTATCAAAACTGAACAAGAATTTAGTATTGTTTGTTGTGAATAGTTTCTTGAAGCCATAAGGACGCATGATTGACATTGTGTGAGAACTCATTTCTCCAACCTTTGAGGTTCCTTCCGATCATTCTCTTGTAATTATTTCATTGTTTAGGAAAATGTTTAGAGATTTCTGTTAGCTCTTTTCCCATGTAGTAGGGCTAGAAAGTACAACAAATGTTCTGAAATGCATTTTCTATGTGCTTTATGAGACATACAAAAATAATTGTATTTTCGATTAGGCTAATGTCATTACGAATGAATTAGTTGTTCAATTAGTTGGATTACCCGAGAATAATAGCTTATTTATTATGGCATATCTGATAAAAACTCTTGTGTCAATGCATGTGTTTGACGGTTTACCCTGTAATACTAAATTCAATTTTCTAGAGGAACCAATGCAGTTTTGGTATCCTCTATTGTGAAAGCATGAAGCTTCTTTAATTTTTTTTTTTAATTCAAGATGTGTTTGTAAGGAAAGTGTGTAGCATGGTAATTGGACAAGGTACTTCTCAAATATCTTCATAAGTTGAGGTTTTCTTATCTGGCAAAGGGGAATATGAGGAAAGAGAAAGAAATATAGTTATACAAACTTATGGTTTTGAAGATAGGCCATTGATATTTCCGATGGTTATTTTAGATAGGTATTTTGTTGCTTGAGTCTGCAAGCAATATCATCATTGGATAGCTATATTTGAACAAAAAAAGAAAAAAAAATGTTTCTTTATCGTTTACTATTAGGAAATCCACTGTGAAGAATACAACGTACGCTAATGTTTTTGCAAAGTCTTTAGATGCTTTTAACTTAAGTGAAGCTGAAGTTATTAAAGGCTTTGATAGAGGAAGAATTTTCACATAACACCTGAATTCTATGAGGTATAGGAACTTGTTTCCAAGAAATAGAGAGCAGAGTGATGAAAGTCACAATGTATCAACAAAAGATCAAAATGTGCTAAGAAGTGTTGAACAGGTCGCTGAAAAGGAGATCATCAGGATGGGAGAAAGATATAAGAAAAGAGGCACAAATCCTATGGGACAATCTCAATCTTTCACACACAGTACTGGAGCGACTTCATCTGCCATAAAAAATGGAAAATAACTATTGGAAGTGAAAATCTAGTTGTCGATAGGCTATCAGGTGGCGAGGATGACGGAGATCCTCCTCGTAGAGTAACACCATAAAGAAAACACACGAAAAAATCATCTAGATCCAAGAGTCCGCCTGAAACAAGGAGCATGGAATAAGTCGTGGACATGGAAGTTGATAACATTGTACTACTTGATTGGGTTAGTACTTATTTGCAAGAAAATTAGAAAATAATGGAGGAAATTGTCGAAGAGGATATTGCTTTCGATGACCACTCTGTCACATTGTAAGACATAGATTATGATAGGGGCAGTAATATATTGAAGATTGAAAGGGTACAACTTTCCAACAGAAAGGTTGTTGATCGGGCAGGAATGAATGTTGCTCTATCTCTGGTTGTAATGCTAGCGATGATGAATTTGCATCAATCTAGTGGCGAAGCACTTACTGATTATATTAGTCAACAACAAGAAAAAATTCTGAAGATGGAGGCAAAAATAAATGTGCTAGAAGATGCTCTGATTATGGGTCCTTTGTTAAAGACTCCACTAGCGATACGCGGACCGCCATTGGAAATTTCTAGTCGTGGCAGATCTCATAGATTTGAGAAACCTATCAATCTTTTGAGTGAAATGAAATTGTATATCATTAGTAATATATCTGAAAGATTGTGAATTAATGAATCTGCATGGTAAGTTGTTTTTGATCTATGACATTTAAATTAGAGAACTAAGTCTTCTATCGAAATGGTCAAAAGTGAGCTGGAGGGAGACAGGGAATTCGTAGACAATGACCTATTAACTTTTACTCATAAGCTTAATTTATTGTTCGAACTAGAAAAATATAAACAAGGGTTGCTTGATGTTAATCAGATGAGGAAGATCAAGGCTGTGTGGTCTGAGAAAATTAGAACATTGGAGGACATTATTTTTTATTGTGGAGACATGGAAAATTGAAGAGAAGATGTGTATCTCAAGGTGGTAACGATTGTTTAGCATTTAAACAATCCATGTATTACATATGAGTTTGGATTAATTGTGAAAAGCAAGATGATGGTTGATTTGGAAAAGCTGAAATAATCATAGGAAACAAAGTTCGATGATATAACTGATTTTACTGTAAAGGAAATTACAAAATGACTAATTACTCTTGTTAGTGTTAACGAAGAGTAATAATCCTCGGTTTTTCAATTGGAATAAAAATCAAGAGAAATTGAGGATGAGATATTCAATGAACGTGTTAAGCAGGAAATTAACATCACTTTGATGAAAGAATTCATTGAAGCTAAAGTGAAGGAATTTGTAGTGAAAATCCTGATTTCGAGAGATAACTAAGGGCTAAATAATAGCGAGTTGTGCTTTTCATATTGTAAGTGTTTTAATACATTGCAACATTCGTTTGTGTCATCAAGCATTTTACTATTGAATTTTTTTGTGTGCGTTATGATGGAATAGCCTAATTCCTGAATGCAGTTTATTTATTACAAATGACTTTTAGAGATTACGATCAACGGGATCCCAATCATAGTCCCCATTGGGACAAATGCATTTAGTTTTTCAAATGGAGTATTAGCATTTTCATAAATTCTTTATGCAACAAAGACTATTTTATGGACCATGGCTTTGTAATATTATATGAATTTTGATTATTGTCTTTTCTATCTCTCAGTATGTTTACTAATTATTTAAATAATTATGAGATATCATTTCACATGGGATGTTGTATGGACCTGGGTCCTCAAACATTGTACAAAAAACAATAATTAAACACATGTTTTCCATTATTTGCTTTGAGATTTTATATATTAGCTAATGTTCTATAATGAATCATAATTAAAATGGATTTTTGTTTACTCTGTTCTAATACTAAAAAAAAATTACGAGTTATATCAATAATTCTTAGATAATGCTTTACATGTGAACTTGTATTACTATGAATTATTTAACATTTATCAGTATCATTGATTGAACATAAGTTTACGAGACTATGATTTTGAGCTTTTGTATTCTATGTAATGGTATGAAAATGGTTGGCAATGAAAATAAACGTTTAGAAAAAGTTTTGATTCAGAGATATCTATTGCATTTGTGATGTTTATTTGAATGATAGTTATAGTGATTAGGATTTGAATTTGAATATAATTATTGTTGTTGTCACTGTGTTCGTTATTGTTTAAATCTTGTGAAGCACAAAGATTATTTAGTATGTTCCAGTTTTGTTTACAATGGAAATAAACGATTGGAAAAAGTTTTGGTTGTTAGATATATATTGAATTGGTTGTGACTAGAATTTGAATCTAAATACAATTACAGATGTTGTAACTATGTTGATTGTTGTTGAAGTCTACTCAGCTAAAAATCCTGATTATTTTATCTCAGTTCTCTTTATTTATGAATGCATGTACAAAAGTGATAATTGGACGTATCAGTGTTTCATTGTACGAAGTTTTCATTTTGTGAGGCTTTCAATAAGATCTTTCATTGTGTAGAGGGAGCTTCTTGCAAGGAATAAAAACTCCACACAACATATAATACTAATAATATATTAAACTATGGGTTCTGTTTTTTCAAAGCACTGTGAAAAAAACTCCATATTTTGTTTTGCATAGTCAATTGTAAACCAGTGTTTGTAAGTAATTTGTTTATAGACATATACAGTTTGTTTTCTCAAAGAAAATAAGTATTTAAACAAATCCTACTGGGTATAACATGTTTTATTGTGTTTATCTTTTCTTGTCTGAAGCTCATATAAACTGTGCAAAAGTGGTTGTATGTGTGCGGAGGTTATGTGGACAACAAATGCATCTGTGGAAGTAAGTATTTATTTAACTCGTGTTATATATAGAAACTTGTTTCATTGTGTGGATTTTTTCTTACCCGAACCCCATAATAAATCTTACATTGTGCGCACGAAGATACTTCCGCACAATGAAAGCTTTTATTAAACAACAATAAAAATCATAAAACTAAATTAAATAACATTAATTAATAATAAATTTTATCAATTGAAAAAAATAACTAATAATGTTATTATGCAGGAAAGATTTGACCTAGGAAGCTGAGAACTATAATTGTATGTGGAGTTTAATTATATGTAAAAAACTTATCTTTGTTTCAAGTTTGTGCCTAAAGTTTTATTGGTGATTGTAATCAATGCAGAAGGCACACTTTACAAATGGAAAAGACGCAGAATTACAAAATCGAGTTATGTAGAATCAGGAGAAAGAAGAAAAAGAAGAAGAAAAACACTTTCATTGTGTGAAGTGCGGTTTTCTCATTTTAGTACATGGCATAATGACATTAACGGTTTGGCATTATTTTGGAGAATAGACAAATTGACACATAATCAGGAACATAAATTGTATTACCTTTAAACTGACATCGATATAGTAGTGGATGTGATTGTTGACATCCTGTAAGATAGTTCTCATTATTAGAAAAGATTCACATTTAATTTGTTCCATACATGGAGTAACTGCTTTCCGAATTTCAATATTTGTTTTAAATTATTTCTACTATTTCTCGGAAATGTTTGATTTTCTTTTTTTGAATTGTTATTTATTCAAAATGTTCCATTAAACAGGTTTCACATGTAGAATAGTAACATATAATGAAAAAAAAATATTGAAGCTTGACAATTGTAATCCAATTTTCCAAAAATATGTGCCTGGTTTTTTAAAAATCATGTCAGAATTTCTACTATTTTCTGGCCAGAATTATGGTGCACTTAGATTATGTGAATTATTTCTATTATTTCTTGTAAATGCAGACTTTTCTATATTGAATTGCTATATATCAAAAGTCTCATGTAGAAGAGATTTCACATGCAAAATAGTAACAGGTGGTGGTTTCTTAGTGTATCGATGATCTATACCTGAAGCGCATTGATAACGTTGTTGGTTGACAAAATATTTTAAAAGTACAAAGCATAAATGGTTATGAGGGGGAGGAAAGAAGTTATTTGCATTGATACTATTAACTCACTTACGCTCATCAATCAAACCTTTTAGTGGTCAGTTGTGTATCAGTGATATGTGAATCTGTCCACGCAAGAGAAGAATAGCGATAAGATTTGGTCTATCAGATTAGCGAACGCTGCATGTGTTCTAGAAATATTTGATTTCAGAGAAATCATTTATTTATGCATAGTAGAAATTGATTTAACAACAAAAATAATTAGGCTACCAGCTAAAGATACTTGTATTTCTTTGACTTCAAAGACATTCAGGCACAAATTGAAGCTACTGAATTTGGATATGTGCTTAGATTTTTCAAAAGAAAATAGTTTTTTAGAATCACGGGTGGGTGGCTTGAAAATCATACCAGAGTTTGTTTCGCCATCTTTTGATGTTCCTTCTTATATTTCCTCTCTATATATTACTTTGTTTAAAGAACCATTTAAAGAGTTATAATCATTGTGTGTCTATTTAATGGGCCAAGAAACTACGACTAGTGTCCCAATATCCTTTCTCTATTTGTTCCATTATTCATATAAAAAAAGTGTATTTGATTGGGTTGATCTTATTTAAAATGAATCATGTTTTCAGTTAGTGAATTTGTTCAAAAGTGATATATTATTCATGATAGTGTATCTTATAACAACGCTCATGTTGAGTCATGCTTTTGATGACTTTCCACATAGCCCTAATTTCAATTTCGACAAAGAACCAATGCATTATTGTTATCCCATATTGTGGATGCAGGAAGTTATTTCATTATTTTATCTAATTCAAGATATTTTTGTAAAGCAAGTTATTTGCATGATAAATGGACAAGAGCCCCATCAAATATCTAAAGAAACATAGATTTTCCATTGGGGAAAAGGGATACATGAAGAAAGAGGAAATAATATGGTTATTCAAGTTCATGGGTTTCGAGGAAACCCACTATTGCTTCCAAGAATTGTTATGGATAGGTATTTTGTTGTCAAAGTCTACAGGAAATACTACAATTGGAAAATGAAAATTGAACAAAAAAAGAAAAAACAATTTATTTCTTTGTCATTTACCATTGGATGAGTAACTTTTAATAATGAAAGCCACCTTGCAGAGCTTGTGAAGTATTTTCATTGTTTTAATTTAGAAGTTGAAGGTTGGCGAGAGATTGATCCAAAAGGCCTATTTATTGCACTTCAAGGTGCATCAAATGTGAGATCTTGTTGAAAAGAGTTGCAAGTAAAGGAAAAACGAGTCATAATGCTCCAAGAAATAAAAAAAAAGAAACAAAGACTATTAGAGAAATTGTTGAAGAAGCAAGTATAAGCATTGAAACGAAATGCAAACAAAGAGGCAAAAAACTTGTGCAATCTTCCGTTTGGATATCCAAAACTACTTTGGCTTCACCTTCAAGTGAAATAAAATGAAAAGATACCAAATATGTAAAGCTAATTCACGGTTAGATATCCTCTGTCGGAGATGAATTGGAAAAATACAAAAGTCCCTTGTAGACAAGAAGTAGTCAAAAAGTTGTCAATGTGGAAACTGAAAGTCTACTACCTGATTGGGTCAGTGCTACTTTGAATGAAAATTGAAAAATAATGGAGTAAGTTTCCAAAGAATTTTCTATTTTCGATGATTAGTTTTCCACTTTTCATATGCAAAGTCTAACAAGGATGGTAAAATATTGAAAATTGAAAAAGTAAGGATGCATAGTAAAAAAGTTATTGATAAAGTAAAATGAATGTTCATATGTCTGGAATTGCAGCCACGGGTGTTATGAGATTCCATGAAGCCACCGACAATGCAATTACATTGTCTATTGAGAAACGGGAAGCGGAGAACCTGGTACTGAAAGAAACAATAGAAGAGATGGAAATTGCTTTAAATATGGGTCCTATGTTGATGATTCCAGTCCCAATACAAACTCTGTGATCTGCAATTCCCACTACCAACACATCTCATTGATCTATTAGATATTTGCAACTAGTTAATGTAGTCAAATGTCATATTGTCACTAATATATACAAGAGGTTAGAAATCATTGAACAAGTATGGTAGGTAGTTTCTGATTTGCTATGGTTAGCACAGGAAATCAACTCATTTTATCGATTTGGTGAGAAGTAATATTAACGAAGAGAGGCATTTCATTAACAATGACTTACTTTCTTTTAGTCAAAGGCTTAATTTGTTATCTGATCTGGACTAGAAAAATAGAGAACTTTCAAATGCTACTCGAATGAGGAAAATCAAAGTTGGATGGTCCAGGACAATCAATACACTAGAAAACATTATTTTTGAATTTGAGAACATAAAGAATAGGAGAAGATATGTATTTCCAGAGATGACGCCAATTTTTTAAGATCTAGACGGCCCATGCACCATACATAATTCTGAATTGATTACAAAAGATATGCTAACCTTTGAATTGGAAAATATAAAAGAGTCAATGGAAAAACAATTCGATGATATAAATGGTTTTACTTCAAAATAAATTAGCATTTGTTGGCTTCGTTAGTATTAATGACGAGAAGTTTGTGTTAACTACTCAGTTACAAGAAGAGGCGATGGAGATCAAAAATCGGTTATTCAATCAACATGAAAGGCTAGATATTACAGTCAAACCAATGAAAGAATTCATTGAATCTAAGTTGAAGGCATTACTTCAATAGGCCATGCATATGGAAGAAAGTTTATAGTGAAACAATTAGCGTATATGCTTTCACATATTGTAATTGTCCTTAAATATTTGCATATTCATTTTTTGTTTACTAGTATTCAATAATCATGATTTCTTAATTTTATTAATGTCACATAGTCTGGTTTCAAAATGTAGTTCCTTGTTTCTTTTGTAGTTCCTTCTTTCCATATTACGGTTCATGTATTTACTTTTCTTGAATGTAGGAGCATGTAGTTAAAGAGAATGATGCTAGAATAGCATAGTGAATGAGCCAATGAACTCAGCCATTGAGCATTTTCATTACTGATATAGGTGATTCCCACTGAGAATAAGAGTTATTAATGCTTTGCATATGATCTTATATGCATTTGTGTTTTGTTTATTTATTTTAACCATAGTTATGATGATTGAAATTTGAAACTTGATACAGATCTTATTATTGTGATTGTATTTCTTACTGTTACATACTTATGCTTTGAGCACTTGTATTATGTCATTAATACATATATGCCAAAAAAATGAAACATGAAAATAGTTATATTTGCTATGAAACATGAATAATGTTGATTGTCTCCATATTTTAAATTTGTGCAGAGTATGATACTCTGGAAAGGGATTTTATTACGCTTTCCTAGTATCTCTGTATTGTAAATAATGTAAGTTGTTTGTTATATTTTGAAATAAAATTGATATATAAATTTTATGTGATTTCGATTTCTATTAGTTTGTGTGGCACTACACAACCTTTAATGAATTAATTAGCGGTGGAGATTTTGCAAATAGCTTTCCTTGTGCGATAAAATTTCATTATGTTAGGAGATTTCATTGTACACAGAGAATTCATAAACAATAATCGAAAATTCTGTGACACAAATTGCTTTCAACACATTCTGCGATAATGTGGTAATGCATTATGCACAGTGAAAGATTTTCATAAAGAGGTTTTTTGTCCTTCTACAGTATGTACAGTGAAAATAATGATTGTCTCATTGCATAATTTAATCTTCTGCATCTTCACATTCCCTACAATTCTAAGACATACTATTCAGCAAATACTTGTGCGAAGTGCAGAGTTATCGACAAAATCCATATGCAGAGGTAATAAAAAGTGCAGGAATGCTTAATACAATAAACCTTTCGAATCCACTTCTGTAATCTACACTAGATTCGTATTAACATTAGATTATTAGTAAACAAATATGAGCATTATACAAATAATAAACATCAACATTAGATGTGTTGCAGTCTCGAATATGAATGGACTTTATCGTTTTATCGATTAAGTCAATTAGTAACAATTTATACGTTAATAATAATATTTTAATGCTTTTAAAATCATAACGAAAGCTTTAAAGCTTTGCATTTGTGTTAATTTTGAAAATATACGTTAATATTAATATTTCAATGCTTTGAAAATCATGATTTTAGATTTAATATTTTAATGCTTTGAAATAATGCCAAGTCAGACAACACTGCCAAGTGATAACCATTTTTTTCGTATATATTGAATTGGGTTCCCAATGAAACCTTGTTGATAATGTGATTGAAATTTCTCACTTTGGAATTAAAAAACAAAATATAAATACCTTTACCATAATTATCAAGTTTGCTCAAAAGGAATAAGCAGCATATGAAGCATTTCTTGTGCGAACAAGTAGTGCGTAGAGCTTTTTGCAAAGTGAAAGTTCCACTCAACCAAAGTTACTCACAAGGTTTATTAAAATAATAAATATAAAAATATCTTTTTAATTATTATTTGGGAATGTACTTTGCAATTACGAAAGTAGTTGTGCATATGTGGCTTTGCGGAGCTGGATGTTTGAAGGAAGCATGTGCACATAACAAATGCATATGCGTAAAGCTTTCACTGTGGCCAAAGCATTGTGAAAAAATTATTAAAATAATAAATGTACAAATATCTTTTTAAATTCTTATTTGGGAACTTATTTTGCAACGACTGCTTCCTCCCCATGATATCTGAAACCCACATCAATTAATAACAGCTTCGAATGCCAATTACTGACTGAAGGATGTTATTGAGTACAAAAGTAGTTGTGTGGAGTTGGATGTGTGTGTGCAGAGGCTATGCGGAGAACAAATGCATGTGCGGAATGAAGGATTTGTGGAATTTCTGGGGAATAACAGAAGTGTGGAGGCATCGAGGCATCTTGTAATTGTAATGTGTTTTCAACTCTTTTGGAGTTAGTGCATTTATAATTTGATATTAGTAGATTGTGTGGAGCATGGAGGACTACATAATGATACTTGAAAACTTGGTTCATACTCTAGCACAAAAATAATGCTTATTTTATTATTAATAGATTTTGTGGAGTGTGGAAGTGCATACAATGAAAGATTTAGAGTACATATGCATTTCTGTTATTTTGAAAGTATATTTTAGTATTAATATTTTTATGTTTTGGAAATGTTGTTCCTATATATGATATCTTGAAATCTTCAATTTCATTCGAATACAAGATTAGTGGTTATTTTAATTAATAGATTATCTAAAGTGCGAAGGTCGTACAATGAAATCTTGAGAGATTTTTCCGCACAATGCATTTTCTCTTACAATGCTCATGTGGGTGGCTTATATTTCTACACAGGAAAACACAAACTGAAGAAATAGAAGAAAGACATTATGGGCACGTTAACTACTCACCTTATTAGCTAAATCTGTGAAATTTTTAAATGCAAATATAGTATAAAATTAATTTCATCTGTTCGAATAAATTTCCATATGCAGCCTTGTTCTCTCGCACATACCATGTGCTCTGTACAGTCAAAGATTTGTACAATGAAACATAATAATATACTAGAAAAAAGTAGCTAATGATCTCATTAATTTTCTTTAACAGCATTTCCTAAAAATTTGCCAGATATTTAAAATATCTTTTAACGTATTGTGCTCTTGCAAAAAAAATAAAAATAGCCTTAGTCTCCAATACATATTGTTAAAAAGCTCTAAATTGTTTTTTCCCACCTCGTGTTTAAAGTTTTTAAACAACATGCAGAGCTTTGAATGTAAAGAAGTGTGTAGAGATTTGAATGTAAAGCAGTGTGCAGAGCTTTGAATGTAAATCAGTGTGCAGAGCTTTGCTTGTAAGGAGCTTTCTGCATAATGAAAAGTACACACAAGCAAAGCTCCGCACAAGTCTAGGAAATATTTTTAAGGTTTATTTCTTAGCATCGATTAGGGAACTAAGTAACAAACGACTATTACTCCTACAAATTTCTATAGTGGTAATGGCATTATTGAAACTATAGTTTTAACATTTATTTAATTCACGAAATTAATCATATTTACCATTTAATCATTTATTTGAAAGAATGTAAAAAAAATAAGCATCTAGGAGCACATGGTGTTTATTTTTTTCTTTAATTTTAAAAGGAAGGCATTAAACTTAAACATTCATGTTCAAAATCCATTGACTTTAGATTAATATTTTTATTATAGATTTTCCTATCTACAAGTCCAACTTTGTTAATTATATAATACACATGTTCAATATTTATATGGTAATGTGACAATAGTAACCACTAATTTTGGTTATGTTTTCTGTAGACACATTCATCAGGTGTTCATCATGCAATATTTTTAGCATACATGATACTAATACATGTTAAAATAGTTTTCGGAGGAGATGGTTACAAATAGAATCCTTGTGTTGGGTTGTACAGTATTGTTTTGGTAGTTTCACACTGTGAGGTATTATCATTTAGAGTGAAAGTGCAAAACGTGTAGCATTATTTACAGGTAAATAGTTCATTTTTTTAACATGCCTCCTCTCATATCTACCCACTTTCACCGACTTTCCTGGGGTAAACATGTGCTGAGGGGCTACTGTGACATGACTCAACCTCCTATATAACCTTAAGGAAATGGATCTGACAAAACAAGACCTCACTAACTTACCTCAAGTGCTATAGTACCCCCAAGCACTAACCAACCATTCCAGGTGTCCATCCCCTGAGAAGACTTTTTTTTTCAATGCGATAGACCCCCAATCACTCCCATGATGAGGCCTCCAAGTGACTGTAACCCTCTAGTCTGTCCCACAGACCTGCTTTTCAACAATTGTAGTCTCTTTCAAGTAGTTTTGTGACAGTGACTACAAGATTTAAGCCACTTTTTCAGAGCTAGGATCCAGACCCCTGCCAGAACTTAATGAATCTTCTAGATATGATAAATAACATAGAGAAAAATACTCTAACACAAAACTTACTCAAGGACTTGACCTAGCCCGGCCTAACCATGACAATCATTCTGTCAAACACATAGTGAACATGCAATCTACAGGTCATAAATGCATATCTGGACATAGAGATCTGAAACCTATATTAGGGTTACCAAGAAGGACTAATGACCTCTCATAATAGATGTAATAATACCAATTAGGTCATGCATTCATTATCCCATTATTCATCAATTAAAAGGTGCTAAGAGACATACTTAAAATTGTCATAAAACCATGCTTATAACATACAAACAACTAGATAATTAACAATGATAGAAAAAACATTAAATCCACATAATAACAAGTACATTTACTCATAAGGACAAGAGAAACTTAGCTCTTATTCACCATATGCAAAAACCAACCAATTCAGGGACTTCCACGTACCACCTGACCATAGATTGGGCTAAACCAAATATTTCTTTCAACCAATCACCCTTGTGCCATATTCCAAGCATGAATGTGGGATCTCATGGGATAAACCAATCCATAAAAAACCAAGGGAATCTAGAGGTCAAACCACTTCCACCCTCACACTATCGTGGTCTGACCTAAACCGGTCCCAATATCACAAAACCAAACTGAGCTTGGATGCCTTAGAATTCCTTCACCATCCCTTGAGGAATTTTCCTATATCTACCCACCTGTTGAGGGTTTCCCGAAGAAAACCATCTCCACCCCCAACCCTTGGGATTTTTCTGAGACCACCTCACCCGGATCCAAAATCTCTTAGAAATCCAAATCTCAACCAAGAATGAATCCCATCACACTATGACTATCTGGAAATGGAAAGGCAAGGCTAAAACCACTGTCGAAACCCGGCAAAACCCATGCCAATGACAAAAAATGAACCAAATACACACATGCATATACCATGCATGCCAAAACCAGATAGGAAATAATACGTACAACATGTTCGCTGCAAGTATTCCCATTGAATCCACTTGATCCAACCTTTCCTTGCTTTATCCTTTCTTTACTTTTATCTCCTTGTCCTTCCTTTGCTTGCTTTCTTTCCTTCTCCTCTTGGTTCTCTTCTCCTCTCTCAAACTAATTCCAAAAATATACTAACAAAAGGATTTGAACTAATCCTGAGAAGCCTTTTTATCAATGAGGCTTCTATTTTCTTCAATTTCCATTATTTTCCTTCAATTTCCTCCTCACATGCAACATGTGACCTTTCACCTTCCTTTTCTCCTAATTTCCTTAATTTTCATAAATAAAATGCCAATTAATGCCTCTTTGCCTTTTCAAAACCTTTGTCATTTTTTTCCAATTTCCTCCTAGCCATAATAAACAACAAGTGATTCCCACTAGGATGTTTTTCCCAACATTCAACTTGGAATACGTGTCCCATGACCTTGGTCTTATTTTGCCTTTATCAACTTTATTACATGAACTTTTAAAACAGGGTTGTTACAGACCCCTCCCCCTTAGGGGAACACCATCCTCCATGTTCTATGACACCTACAACTAGAAAAACCATTGAAAAGAAAATCATATTGCCCATGGAGCTTTATAACTTAGCTTATTGTAGTATTTATAATGAAAAACCTGTTGAAAAGAAAACCAACATGAAAAACAAGAAAAAATAACACCCATATCACTTATTGGATATTTATAACACAATTCATTGTAGTATTTACATACATATACATATATACATATACCAAAATTACTTTGCCTCAACCAACAAACAATGAAGGATACATAGTCCGCATTTGATCATCCATCTCCCATGTAGCTTCATTGGGTCCAAAGTGCTTCGATTGCACTTTAATTTGCTCGATTGCTCTATTCTGGAGCATGACTTGTTTTCATTGCAATATGCATTGAGGTTTTGGCTGGAATTCTCCTTCTGGCTCCACCTGTAATACAGACCAATAAATAACATGATCAACATTATTTACATATATTTTAAGCAATGAAACATGGAAAACATCATGGACTTTCACAGTTAGAGGCAGTGCAACCCTGTAGGCCACTGGTCCAATCCTCTCAAGGATACTCGAAAGGCCCTCAATACCGAGGTGCCAACTTCACACATGATCCAATCCTCAAGAGCTCTTCTTAGGCTTGATGCACAAATACACATGCTCCCCAACCTAAAACCCGTTAAATGCACTTTTTTGGATTGCATAACTCTTCTTCCTATCTTGTGATGCCTTTAATAATTCCTCTTTCTAACATACATTTCATCTTCCATCTCTACCAACATGCCAGATCCTATAAGTACCCTATTCACTGGATCACTCTAGCTGATGGTAGTATTGCAACTCTTCCCATAGAGTGCCTCAAATGGAATCATCCTCAGTGACTCCTAATAACCATTGTTTTAATCAAATTCAACTAGTGGAAGATACTCTTCCCACTTTCGCTACTGATGCATAACACATATTCTCAACATATCCTCCAGTATCATGTTGATGTTCTCTGTCTATCCATCTGTCTGTGGATGATAAGTTTGTTGAAGTCCAATTTTGTACCCAAACCAGCAAATAACGCCTCCCAAAACTTGGAAGTGAACTTAGTATCTCTATTCGATAAAATCTCCTTCGGAACACCATGCAATCTCATTATCTCTCTGATGAAGAAATGTGCCACATCACTAGCCGAATATGTAGACTTCATTAGAATGAAGTGAGCTAACTTTCTCAAACTATCAATCACAACCATGATGGAATCATGTTGCTTAGATATCCTTAGAAAACCTGTAACGAAATCCATGGAAATGACCTCCCATTTCCACTTCGGAATCAAGATAGGCTATATAAAACTAGTTGTGTGCTTACACTCATATTTCACCTACTTAAAATCAAATCATCTAACAACAAACTCTGCCACTTCCTTCTTAAGATTCGGCCAATAGTATAACTTCTTCACTGCTGTCAATGTTTTATGATATTGTAGGTGACCTGAACATGGCTTGACATGAAACTCCCTCAAGATAATCTTCTTGGGCTCAATTTCATCCGACACATAAATCATGTCCCTAAATCTGACCAAGCAATATGTTGTGAGATGATAGTCCACATCCTGATTACCTATACCCTTTTTTAACCTATGCCTAATTTGTTGGTACTTGTCATCCTATTGTCGTGCCTGTAACATATGATCATGTAAATCTATCCCATATGAACTCATATATGTTATGTGATTTACCTATACTCTTCTACTAAGAGCATCGACAACCCTGTTATCCTTTCCTTGAATGTATCAGATCTTGAAGTCAAACTCACTAAGGGTAGTCAACCATCTATCTTTCCTGACATTCAGATTTGGTTGGTCAAATAGGTACCTCATCCCACTGTGATCACTCATCAATACAATGAAACCTCCTGCCAAGAAGATAGTGCCTCTACATCTTCAATGCATGAATGATAGTTGTTGGTTGCTAAATTTGCCTACCTTTTACCCGCATTTTTATCCCTTTCATGTACTTATTTCATGTCCTTGTTGGTCGATTTGTATTATAAGTAGAAAAGGTGTACCTATTGTGATGTCTTTGTGAATTATTAATCGATGAAGCATAGTCATAGGGGATTATTGCCTAAAGTGACTTACTAACTTAAGTTTCCTTGCAAATTCAAAGGAATGATGATCAAGACCATGATTCAGCGTATGATAAGTATTGAGTTGGCAACACTATCTTTGGATATCAGTTGAAATGGTGGTTCAACTTATCGATCAACACAAGTGTTATATTTATATTATGTTGTATCTTGATAATAACTATGTATTTGTAGGCAGATAGCTACCGTAATCTTAGGAATTGTCAGTTGTTAAATGAAATGTATAAGTAATGTTACGGGGTTGGGAAATCCACCACAAAGATATACACGATAATTATGAGCTGTAACAGCTGACCTCTATAATGTTATTTTCATTAATGTAATTTATGGTCTTCTAAGCATTTCATAGTTCTTGATCTTGCCATAGCCTTGATCAGGGAGTTGGGCCCACTCTTCTGACCAAGCATTATTGGATTAGTTGTGTGTGTAGGTTTATTTATGTTGCATTATTTTCTTGTTGTGTAATTATTTATTAGTGTGTTGATGTGAGTCTTAAATTGCTATTACTATGATATTTGTTACAATTATTACTTGCTATTACACACTGTTATGCTTATGATTGAATGTTCAATGTTGGGTAGGGAAACTATGGGCTGCATATACCTTGCATGATAGCCTTGAAATAACCAGGCGAGCCCCGGGTTGATAATTAATGTGCAATTTGGTGAATTGTATGATTCATATTTGAACACCAACATTTTGGCGTCGTTGTTGGGGAGACTATTGAAGGCGTGAAAGTAAAAATAGTAATAACCATAAGACCACTCTCTTGTCCTGGGCAGGGAAGCTTTTTCACCCTGCTCCAGGTCCTGAGCATTAGATTGTTTTGTTTCTTTTATAGGAATCGCTCTCTCATCCTGGGAAGGAAAGTTTTTTCACCCTGTTTTAGGTACCAAGCTTAGATTTTGTGGTTGGTTTGTTTTCCTACTTTTGCTTTCTTTTTAGGGGCCACTCTCTTGTCTTGGGGAGGGAAGTTTTTACCTTGATTCAGGTCTTGAGATTTAGATTTTCTTGAATTTTTTCCTTTTATTTTCTGATTGCATGAACAGAGATACAAATAAAAGGGGTAGAGGAAGACCCCAAAAAAGAGGAAGGAGAGATCTAGGCAGAATTACCTACATCCAAGAAATCATTTCAAAATTTGAGTCAGGAGCATCGTTGTGAGCTGCTATTAAGGTGAGATCTCATACAAGATCTGGAGGGCAATCATTTCACAACCAGAACCTCCCCCACTGACAAAGTCACAATTCGGTGAAGAAGAAGTAGCAAGTAGAGGATCGGAGGAACTGAACATTGTGAGTTCAGAAGAAGAATACTTGAGGGAATTCTCTGCGCCATTTGATGAGGGAAGTGTTTTCAAACAACCTCAACTACGCATTATAGAACAACCAAAACCTATTTAGGTTCCAAGTGAATATTGGATGATATTCATGGCTCCTACAACTTCTTTGATCGAGTTCCCAATTGGAGATATCAAGAGTGATGCGCCTATTAAACCTATTTCTTTGACATCATTACCTATCTTCCATGGTCTTTCTTCTGAAGATTAGGACACATTCATGTTTGAATTCAGCGTTGTTTGTTCGGGGTATGACTATATTTCTGATGCCCAGAAATTGAAGATATTCCCCGCCACTTTGAAGGGAACATCTTTGAGATGGTTCATGGCTTTAGGGGGAAGATCTATTACTACATGGGATGATTTGAAGACAATTTTCCTCGAAAAATATCAAGACTACTGCAAATCCTAAGATGTTAAGGAAGAAATCTTTAAGATTATGTAGAAAGAGGATGAGAACATGGAGGACTTTGTGGAACGTTTCAAATATAGTTTGCAGAGATCAAGCCATAATGATCTGGATAAGGACATCTTGAAGATAATTTTTCTCCGGGCACTAAGGGAGGAATCTTTGGAACTTTTAAACGTAGTAGGAAAGGGAGATATATCAAAGAAATAATTCGACACCCTTAGAGAATTGTGCATTAAGTGTTCACGTGGGGCAGTAAGGCATAGACAGGGGATTCGAAGCCTCAACAAATCTAGTGGTGGAGTTACGAAAGTAGAAATTGGAAACTTGATGGACAACTTGAGGACCGATATCTTGAGCACACTGTCCTCGCAGTTGGATGTTTTATAGGTGAAACAAAAGCAGATGGAAGCAGAGAAGGCTATGTCCATTTTCTGCCCTCAATGTAGGAAGAAGCACCCACTGAAGGAATGTCCACTGAATATTGTCGAGACCTATGCGATATGGGAGCAGAGTCATTCCACTAATACTTGTCCATCTCTTCCTGGGTTGAAGGAAATTTTTCAGGGAGAAAATGAAGAGATAGATCAGATGTACTTCATGGGATCAAGGAAACCATGGCAACCACAGCCACAGAACATGAATTAAGGTATGCCTCAAGACCCCTCTTAGTACTTTAATAATTTGAATTTTGGGCCTCAGTCTGTAACTTTTTCACCTTGATGGTCGTAATCTCGTTAATATCCAATGCCCTGGCAACCACGGTTCCCTCAATCTGGTCCAACCCCTTCATGGTCCTAGAATTGGCATGGACCTCCTCCTCCTTTAAGATAGTTCTCCCAGCCTATGCCATAATAACAGTTACAATTACCTTCTAATGCATCCACCAGTAATCCTCCTCTTCGTCCACAACTGCCTTCTCAATCCAACCCAAATCCAAACAATAAGGGGGCTCAATAGGTTGAGACACTCAACCTTCCTGCATATAGTATTACCACTGTGGAATGTAATGAATTAAATCTTTAGTCCGATCGAGTGGTAAATACTCATACTTCACCAATAATTGTTGAACATACAAATGATGAAGTCTCAGAACCAAAACCTAGGAATTCTGCTGGAACAACTGGGGATGAGTCAACATAAACTCCTATGGAACAACAACCCCCTTCTCAAACAATTGTTACTAGAGGATGTCAGATTGGTCCACCTTATCCTGAGAGACTATCCTTGAGTAAATAGAGTCCTCGTTCTGAATTTGAATTTTTAGGGGAATTGCAAAATTTATTTGTCAAAATCCCATTACTCCAGGTTATGAGGGATGTACCGATTTATGAAAAAATGATCAAATAATATTTCTCTAAGAAACCTGGAAGAAAACCAAAGGATCCACTCACTATTCACGTTATGGGAAAATTATCAAGCATAATGTTCGGGAAGCCTACACCTGTTTAATACGAGGATCTAGGGAACTCGATTCTTGAAGTACAGATTAATGGGGATGGTATCCCAAATGTTCTGGTAGACTTGAGGGCACAAATTAATGTCATAATTTTTGCAACCGTGGTTACCTTGGTCCTACGAAACCTTAAACCAACTCCCATTGTCCTAGAAATGGCATATCAATATACTATAAGATCGGTAGGGAAGTTGGAAGATATAACCATTTCAATAGACTCATGGCAGTACCCTGTCGATATTTTGGTATTACATACCCAATCCCCAAACAGTGGGCATCCTTTGATTTTCAAAAGACCATGGCTTACAACTAGAGATGCTTACATTGGGTGTCGATCAAGAAATATGGTAATATCTAATGGGCTAGCTACAAAGAATATTATCCTTTATCCCCCTGCAAAACTGACTTCACCAGATAAAATAGGATTTACCTTAATACAAACATCTCTACCTACGAAAGGGCCTGAACCCAAAAATGAAGAAATTAGACCAATTCTTACCATTGGTGAGGCCCTCTGTTTTCAGGATGAAACAGAGGATGATTCCATTAGTACCTTTATCAGCAACCCCAACTCTATTTGTAATTCAACTTGCCAACTATTAAAATATGTTATGAGTTGCAATGCTCAAGAATCCATATAAACATAGACAAATTATGAAAAGGGACCTGATGGAGTTTTATTTTTCGTCTCTTTTTCAAACTCTCTAAATATGAAAAAAACATCGAGTTACTCTTCTGTCAGACTCGTAAATATTAAACGAGGAAAGACTCGTCACCATGATGAAACTGATTTCCTCCTTCCTAGCGCTCGTAAAACTTACTAGGATGGATTCATTCGAAGAATGAACTTATACGACAAGCATATGATATCCCCTTCAATATTGTGATTAAAAATAATTGGGGTACTCGCTAGAAATAGTGGGGAAAATGAAAGTGAAACATCTCTTCGATAGGTAGCATGTCCCTCTTGAACATGACACTCACATGTTTCTCGTGTCGGGTTTGGGATATCCTCACTCAGTCACTTGTCCTTCTGGGTTTGGGTGATCCATTTTGCCTCTCATCTGACTATTCCACTTCATTTTCATGACCTTTTGTCCTATGTTGAGTCAAATGTTGCCACACTCTGGAGTCGTGTTGCCGACATGTTCAAGAGAAGTCTTATCTGCAGTTTACTACCTATACATTGTCTGACCTTTTTCCATAGTCTTGGATCATACTTGTTTATTCCACTTTATTCCTTGTTTCGTGTCGATGATGAGGGAATCATTATGGCCCTCCTTTGACAGGTCATTTCTTGTCGAATTCAGCTCATTATGGCCCTCCTTCGACAAGTCCTTTCCTTGTTTTGATTTCGTTATTTTGAAAATAAAAGTGAAAGGATCTCTTCATTTAAGTATTTTTGAAACGATTTTTATTCGGAAAAAAAAATAATAATAATAATAATAAAATAAAATAAAGTAAAATAAAATAAAAAAATAAAAATAAAAATAAAAAATAAAATAAAAAATAAAAATAAATAAATAAATAAATAAATAAATTTTAGTTCTTTCGAAATCCATTTCCCTTTGCTTATGCATTAGTTTGCATATTGAATCAAATTGAAAGAAAAAAGAACAAAAATATTAGTGTATCTTAGTCAAAGAAAAGTGATTTTTGTTTCTCATAAGATTGCATTTGCACATTGCATTTTTACATCTTGCATTGGAAAAGTTAGGGAGATATGTTTTAGTGTGTTTTTCTTGATTGGTGCATTTTTTTTCTTGTCTCTATTCCCTCATTAGTTTAGCCTTCATCGAATGAAAAGATTTCATTTTTCTCATTTAGCTGCATTATAGGAATTCAGGTGACATCATTGAGCCATAAAATTGAAACCTAATTCAAGATAAACTTAAAATTTACCTCAATTAACCTAGGAGCATTTGTAACCTAACGTAAATATTTATAGGTCTAGGATAGAGATGTGTTCTGGCATCTTTAAACATAGCAGCTTTCATTAACTTTCTGCATTGTATCCCAGGGGTGAAATCCTGTTCTAGTACGGAAGTATATCAAAGGTTCTCTAGTACTTTTGAGTATATCGGAGGCACTTTAGTATGGCAAGTATATGGGAACGCTCTCACTGAATGGTTATTCATTAGACAGCGCTAACATGGACTTGTGCTTTTCGTACTGTTGAGTATATATTGGGAGACCCCATTAGGTTGATATCCTTTAGCCACAGGTAACCAAGTCAACCGCCTTGTAAATGTGATACACCGAAGACAACATTCGGGGAGATTGGCTACCATACGTTAAGTCCTTGGTTTCGGCTAAGGTGTATATAGCGGTTCACGGATACTTGGTAAACCCGTTTTCCTATATTACCCCTCTTTTATTTATTTTTGTTAAAGTTCTAAAATAAATTAATTGACCACGGAAAAACATCCTTCCTGTGGAAATACTCCTTAGTAGATCTTAGGTTGATACGAATGGCCACATTTCCTGAGTCTACGAGTCAAGGAAACCCCTATGATGGGAATCCTAGTCCTTTTCCTTCTTTTGGAAATACTAGTGTTCCTTATATGGCAATGTTGTCCCTTCCTTGATTGACTATTGGTCTGCCAATTTGGTTATTTTCAGCCTCGGTGATTCCGAGTGTCCAAACTGCTTTTCAACCGAGTTCTCCTCCACATGAACAAAATCAACCTCATGTTGATCCTAAAGTTGACCCCTCGCCTTCTTCACCTCATTCTTCCTATTCGCTTCGTGAAATTCTAGATTCTAGTAATCAGGAAGCTAATGCAAAAAATTATTGTTACTGATGCAACTGATGTAGAAAAATCTTCCAATCAACCCCGAAAGGTAAAATTCCATTGCATGTTCTGTAAGGGTGACCATCTTCTTCGTAATTGTCTTGGTATTCCCAAGATATTAGAAGTGTGGTCCATAGGTTCACATCGACCTTTTTATCAACCTCTGGAGATCATGTTAGCAATAAACCTTCAACTAGTGACAATAAGGTCCATGGGAAAAAGGGAAAAGTCAAATATCCCTATAAGTTGTGTGAAGGTAATCATCCCATTCATACTTGTCCTCTTATGGATGAAGCTTCCAAAGAGTTGCAAAACCTTATGGCTTCCCAGCCTTGTCTTCCGGTTGGTTGTCGAAAGCTTTTCCCTAATCCTTCATTGGTCGATCAACTAATTGATCAAAATTCATCTTTGGTCAACCCTACCCTCTCTGAAAGTGAGTCTCATGAGTCAGTTCTTGACCAACCATTGGTTGAGAAATTGGTAGACTTGGCTCCACCTTTAGTTAATTGTACCTTTCCGGTAGAGAGTGAACCTCTTACTGCTTAGGTTCTTTTGGTTTATTTAGTTTCAAATGAATTGGAGGGAAATCCTCTCATTACTGAGGTGCATGAGAGCATTTTTCTTGTTCCCACAGAGCAAGAGGGCAACTCTCACATTCCTACGACACCTCTTTCGAGTATTTTAGTCACTTCTTTTGATTGGAGTCAACTGGCAGGATATCGTCTTCCGCCTTATGTGCCTTTCCAGATTACATTTCATGATTACAATATGGAAATACCTAGCACAGTCATAGTTGAGGATGCATATATTATAATTCTATCCTCAACTTCTTGGAAATATTTAGGTTCTCCTCGACTTGTCCCTATCACCCAGAATCTGTTAGCTTTTAACAGAGGAATGGGTCAACTGTTAGGAATCCTTCCTAAGTTGCCTATTACTTTGGGAGGAAAGATTGTCTATATAGGCATGATGGTTGTCCAAGGCCCGTTTGATTTTAATCTACTCCTTGGTCATGACTATGTTTGCGTCATGGGAGCTCTTGTCTGCTCCCTCTTTCGAGTGATGTGTTTCCCGCATAAAGGAAGAATTGTGATCATTAATCAGCTTGCATTCATTGGACCTAAATAAACTCCCAATAAACCATCATCCCTAAATGGTTCTTATATGCAAATGGTATCATCCCCACCACAATTTAATTACGTGGCCACCTATTCCATGCCCGCATCCACTGATGATATAGTAGGTGATGTACTACACCATGTTGGAAATAATACTGAGAGGGGGGGTGAATCAGTATTATCAGATCAATAAAACCTTTTCAATTTCATACTCAGAAACATATACGCGACTTCAGTTAAGTGAACCCGCGTGTACACGCGACTGTGTCTAAAGCAACTAGCGTATATGCAGATATCTTATGATTCAGTTAATCTTATCTTCAGTAAATGCATCAGAACATTATTAAGCAATTTAGCAGTAAACAGGTGCAGTATAACAGAACAGAACATCACACAAGAGCCACACACATGAACACCATGATATAAGGTGGAAACCCAATGTGGGTGAAAACCACCTGCTGCAATTCGTCTCTTTCTTCTTTAATGAGAAACTTCTTTTACAATATACTGGTGCAGTCCTTTACCAGTATGCAGGCTACAACCTGCAGAGGGCTACAACCCTCTCTCTCGTTTTCCAACTACTTTTGGAAGGGAGCTACAACCCCCTCAGCTCTTGTACTAGCTGATCCATTTACTAGTACGTAGGTGCTGACCCTACAACCTTCAGGGACCACGTTTCATCAATTTTCAGACTGGATCCAAGAGTACAAAGCAAACATTACCGCAATACAATCATCAACTTATACTTGCATCATAATTCATTAAACAACCCAATACCGAATCACTGAAACCCTGTCATCAAGAACACAGAACCCAAACCAGAATCTAGAACTCTGCAACAACCACCAGAATCAGCAACAACCTGAAATATCAACCCTTATCATGCATACGCTACTTCACTGTACCAAAACCGCGTGTATACGCGCTTTCTCCAAAGGCAACCCGCGTGCAGATCTAGAAATGATTACTTCTGCCTTTGCTGTCAGATCCGACCCTTGCCAAGCGTCCCGAACAGATAACCAGCAATACCAGATCCTCTCACTGCGTCAGACACCCACACACACTTACTCTTTGCCTAGTGATCTTCTCCTTATATAGCCTTAGGCCTTGTTCAATACCAAGAGCCAAAACCATAGAAACACAATACCATCAACTTCAAAACTAGGGATCGACACGCCCGTCGAGATACAATGGTCCGAAACCATAGGTACAACTTCCAAGGACTAACCGCCATGGACCAAAGGTGCTTTTCCACATACACGCGCTTTTTCTGAAGCCAACCTGCGTGTACACGCGACTTGGGCTTAACAAACCTGCGTGTATGAACTTCCTTGGCAAGCTGTACTAGGATCTGTCTTCTGAGTAAGTTGCCATCACCTGAACCAACTTCTGAGTATCTGTACCAACCTCTGAGTGAGTTGCCATCAAGGACAACACTTGAATCATAATGCCAACAATCTCCCCCTTTGGACTTGATGGCAACCACTACACCAAGTCACTCTCCCCCTTTGACATCAAGGGCAAAGGGCGGACCAAGATATTCTCTTCTTTGGTATACCTTCTGCTGTCCATACTCCCCCTGAGTACTTGCTGAAATCTCCAACTATGCTCCCCCAAAGTGTACCAATCTATCCATCCTGCTCTTGCTGAATTGTGCTGTTCATGCTCCCCTTGACTGTAGGCAAGATCTGCAAAAGATGTTCTTCAAGAAGAACAAGGACTTATACATTATAGAAGACCTTCCTATCACCAAAAGACTCAACATACATTCATCATTCATCCCAGGCATAGTGGGGAAACCAACATAGGCCGTTACATGACCTTGACACCATAAAAGAGATATCACAAGAGATACATGACATAGAGACGAAATATCTAGACCAAGACTTATGAAAGCCACCAACAGCATCATGATATAAGCATCAGCCTGCAATACCATTCCTAAACAGTAAGATGTATCATTTATCTTCATAGACTTTATCAACAACTTCTAACCATAATGCCAACAATGCATTATTTGAAGAATATTCTCCCCCTGAGTGTGAGCCAACCATGTCTGAACCATTTCCTGAGTCTGTTCTGCTCCCCCTGAGTCTGAGCCAACCATGACTGAACCTGGGTCTGTTCTGCTGCCCTTTCTCCATATAACCATCTGTTCTGCTGCCCTTTCTCCATATACGCGACTTTGCAGCATGTAACTCGCGTATATACACGACTTGTCTTCATTATCTCAGCGTATGCAGGATGGAATACTGAATCTCATCACTTTCAGATTCCCCTGTGTCTGTTATGTCAGCTGACTGAGTTGTCCCACACCTTTCTGTCTCTGTCTTCTTCAATTCCTGCAACTGTGATGATGTATGGTCCCCTTGTCTTGAATTTTGAAATCTGCTTCTGCATTCCCTTGCTTTATGCCCATAGTTGTTGCATGTATAACACCTTATATTTTTCATGTTCCTTCTATCACAATCAATTGCTTTGTGTCCATATGCATTACAGGCAAAGCAATACCCTCTGAAATACCTGGGATGAGATGATCTTTCTTGAACCATTCTACTTCTGCATCTGGCTGCAACATGTCCAAGATTATGACATACATAACATTCAACTTTATTCAGCGGAGGAAATAATCGTCTATCACGTCCATAGTTAGGAGTAAAGGATCTTCCTTGAGGAATTTCTTTTCTTGGTTGTTCCTTGAGCATTTCAGATTTCTCATTAGAGTTTCTTGTCTCACCTTGTGAACTAGATTCACCTTCAACATATTCATGAAAACCAAGACCAGTCTTGATAGCAGGAGATCTTTGACTATTAAGAATATCATCCAAGACTTTAGAACTATCTTGAAATCGTAAAAGCTTATCCTTTTCTTCTAGTTTACCTTTCAAGATATTTACCTCAACTTGATGTTGTTCTTCCTTTTTCAGATACTGCTTCCTTAGGTCTTCTTCAACTTTTCTCCCTTCTTCTACTTGTCGCTTTAGTTTGATCACTTCATGTTCTTGATCTTCAAGATCTTCTTTTAGAGAGAGGATCTTTGATTCAAGTCTCTGAATAGTTGTGCTCTGATCTTTTGCTATATCCTGCAATTTCTCCCTTACCCTGGTTTCTGTTTCCAATAGTTCTTTTAATTTGGCAGCTTCTTCAGTTTCTGCATTCTTCTCTTCATGTGCCATGAGACTTTTAATATCCTCGCTATCATTGGATGAAGCATTCTTCTTCTTGTGTGCCATGAGACTTCTAATATCTTCACTATCATTAAATGAACTTTTAATATGGGAATAATAGCTTCTACCATCTTCTTCATATATACTTTCTTTGTTATGAGGACATCTAGCAGCATAGTGACCAACTCTACCACATAGAAAACATTTGAAAGGCAGCTTATCTTTGAACCGTCCAGTTCCCCGTTCAAGATTCTTGACAAAATTTACCTCATCTTCTTCCTCTGACACTTCGAATGCGGCCTCTGGTGGTACCTCTAGTCGCATTTCAAAAGCAGTTAAGATCTCGTGAAGCTGTGACATGGTAATTTTTCGCACATTCTCCTTTTCTTCTATGGCAGATACTTTAGAATCAAATTTAGTAGACAGAGATCTCAAAACCTTTTGAACTAAGACAACTTCCTCAAATTCTTCACCCAGATCCCTCATACAATTCACAATCTCATCCATACGCAGGAAATAATTAGCTACGCTTTCATTACTTCGCATCTTAAGAGTTTCATACCGGATTCTGAGAGTTTGAAGCTTCGCTATTTTTACCTGATCATCTCCTTCGTAGCTTGTAACGATTTTGTCCCATATTTCCTTAGCTGATTTGAGATGCATGATCTTCATAAATTCTGATTGAGTCAAAGTACTCAATAGGACATTAACTACTTTGGCATTGAGCTCATATTGCTTTTTCTCTGCTGGATCTGTAGGAGTTGCTGATGGGAATTTGTATCCTCCTTCTATGAGTCCCCAAACTTCTGCTCCAAGAGACTGTAGATATGCAGTGGTTCTTATCTTCCAGTGAGTAAAATTGTTCCCGTCAAAGACTGGTGGCCTGATGTGTGCCTCTCTTTCTGGATTAGCCATTTTGATGGATCTTTTCCTTCAAGCGATCAAGCTTCCTCTGAAGGACCTGCTCTGATACCAATTGTTGGAAATAATACTGAGAGGGGGGGTGAATCAGTATTATCAGATCAATAAAACCTTTTCAATTTCATACTCAGAAACATATACGCGACTTCAGTTAAGTGAACCCGCGTGTACACGCGACTGTGTCTAAAGCAACTAGCGTATATGCAGATATCTTATGATTCAGTTAATCTTATCTTCAGTAAATGCATCAGAACATTATTAAGCAATTTAGCAGTAAACAGGTGCAGTATAACAGAACAGAACATCACACAAGAGCCACACACATGAACACCATGATATAAGGTGGAAACCCAATGTGGGTGAAAACCACCTGCTGCAATTCGTCTCTTTCTTCTTTAATGAGAAACTTCTTTTACAATATACTGGTGCAGTCCTTTACCAGTATGCAGGCTACAACCTGCAGAGGGCTACAACCCTCTCTCTCGTTTTCCAACTACTTTTGGAAGGGAGCTACAACCCCCTCAGCTCTTGTACTAGCTGATCCATTTACTAGTACGTAGGTGCTGACCCTACAACCTTCAGGGACCACGTTTCATCAATTTTCAGACTGGATCCAAGAGTACAAAGCAAACATTACCGCAATACAATCATCAACTTATACTTGCATCATAATTCATTAAACAACCCAATACCGAATCACTGAAACCCTGTCATCAAGAACACAGAACCCAAACCAGAATCTAGAACTCTGCAACAACCACCAGAATCAGCAACAACCTGAAATATCAACCCTTATCATGCATACGCTACTTCACTGTACCAAAACCGCGTGTATACGCGCTTTCTCCAAAGGCAACCCGCGTGCAGATCTAGAAATGATTACTTCTGCCTTTGCTGTCAGATCCGACCCTTGCCAAGCGTCCCGAACAGATAACCAGCAATACCAGATCCTCTCACTGCGTCAGACACCCACACACACTTACTCTTTGCCTAGTGATCTTCTCCTTATATAGCCTTAGGCCTTGTTCAATACCAAGAGCCAAAACCATAGAAACACAATACCATCAACTTCAAAACTAGGGATCGACACGCCGTCGAGATACAATGGTCCGAAACCATAGGTACAACTTCCAAGGACTAACCGCCATGGACCAAAGGTGCTTTTCCACATACACGCGCTTTTTCTGAAGCCAACCTGCGTGTACACGCGACTTGGGCTTAACAAACCTGCGTGTATGAACTTCCTTGGCAAGCTGTACTAGGATCTGTCTTCTGAGTAAGTTGCCATCACCTGAACCAACTTCTGAGTATCTGTACCAACCTCTGAGTGAGTTGCCATCAAGGACAACACTTGAATCATAATGCCAACAATCTCCCCCTTTGGACTTGATGGCAACCACTACACCAAGTCACTCTCCCCCTTTGACATCAAGGGCAAAGGGCGGACCAAGATATTCTCTTCTTTGGTATACCTTCTGCTGTCCATACTCCCCCTGAGTACTTGCTGAAATCTCCAACTATGCTCCCCCAAAGTGTACCAATCTATCCATCCTGCTCTTGCTGAATTGTGCTGTTCATGCTCCCCTTGACTGTAGGCAAGATCTGCAAAAGATGTTCTTCAAGAAGAACAAGGACTTATACATTATAGAAGACCTTCCTATCACCAAAAGACTCAACATACATTCATCATTTGACCTTTGATCAGATGATTCCATGAGATTTCAACTTCAGCTTCATTTTCACATTCATGGATTGTATTGTCATACCATGAGATCCATTATCATTATTGGTGATTTCTCTTGTGCCTATTAACGGTTCACATCATTGGCTGGTAATCAGGTGGTTTTCTAGCAAGTTCGACTTCGACACATTCATTCGCATGTTGGAATTCGTACTTTGATCGAGTTGGGATGGAACGCAAGACCCTAAGTTTTTTCTGATATAACTTATGTTGTGCGGAGTTATGTATTATTCATGATTATATACATGTTTCCTCTATACAGATGGTCGTGACTATATCATGGGACCTTATATCTATGATGATGATGATCCTTCTATATCAGATGGTCGCATCCATAGCTTGGATCTTCGACTTCCAGACAATCCTTTTTCATTCGGGTGGTTGTGTCCATACCATGGATCTTTTCACATGGTCCTTTCTATCTGGATGGTTGCGTCCACACCGTGGATTCATGTTTTGATATCAGATATGTATATGTATATGTGTCCTTGATTTGCAAGTCTCCTAATGCTGTTTGTTCTCGTCCTTGAAAAAGCTCGTAAATCATCTCAACCATCACTCCCATTTCTGCCTTCATGCTTTAGGGGGCATCTATTACACAATATTTTGTCACACCTCCTCCACTTCTATGTGTCATACCCCGGAGTACCCAAAACTTGGAAATTATGCAAGGTACCCATCCTGATATGTAGTCCAGATCCTCCCTAAAGAACTAATGAAAACATGCCTTGAGCCTTCCTTGAAGAAGTGAGATCAAAACCCTAATTTATGGCTCAACGCGACTGCAACAATGACTACTCGTGCTGATGGCAAGTTGTACCATACTAGCCTCATGCTGCCAGTGCAATTTTTACTTGGATACTTGTGCTGATCCCTAAAAGGAAAGTTTCCCTATAGAGGACAAGAAGCTTCGTGATCTAGAGGCTTCCAAAACAATGAGTTGGAGGTTGTTCATTGTGGATGTGGTCGAATTCTCCCAATATTTCTCTTTGATCTTATCCCTATGAGCTTTCCCCTTAAGATGAGGACCTTCCCCTATATTTGGTGAGATCCTAACTCCCTCTCCGTGCCTATATATTCATCCTCTCCCATTCCCAAATGGTTGGTCTTTGATTATTTGCACCCTTATGCTGAGATAGTGCCTACATGCTATTCACTTTGGCTTGGAGAAGGAGTGCTTGGAGAGCTTGAGCTTGGACTTGGACATTCACTCAAGGAGGGCTTACTAACATCAAGGCCTAGGTTGTATGCTTCCTCTTTTATTCATTAATATATACAACTGTTGGTTCACTTTCCATAAATGCTTGTGTCAATGCTTCATTTATCTTAATGCTCCTTGATCTGTTAAGTGGATTACATTCGATTATGCTTGTTGCACTTTTATGTTGTGTTGTGTCTTTGGACCCTTTCGCACGTATTCAAAAGTTGTGAGCAGTAAGGACTAAGCTTGAGGAGAAAGCGATCAATATCTTCAACAAAGGAGTGCATTATAGCATCAGAATGAGGTAGGTCTCCTTCCTCTTCTCTCATTTTGATTGTAATTTAGGAAAGTGTCTTGTAGATTGTCTCATTTGTTGCTAGACCCACTCATTGGGCTAGAGGGATCATCTCTGTCCGCAAAGAGGATTTACCTAGACAACACTTAGACTTCTTATTCAAATAAATTTTCGCTCGATATGAAGCCTAGAGAGATAGTTTCAAATGAAGGGGAGTAGTTCACATCACATCTGATAGCAGGACTTATGAAGAAGTATGGAATCAATCACAAGGTGACATCTCCATAGAATCCTCAGGTGAATGGTAAAGTCGAGATTACGAATAAAGTGCTGGAGAATATCATTATGACGACTATAGCAAACCATTGCCAAAATTGGGCCAAAAATCTTCCTGAGGCACTTTGGGTGTATAGAACAAGATGGCAGAACACAACGATACTTTCACCATATAAGCTTGTATATGGGAGATGCCCTTTGTTTCCAGTGGAATTCGAAATTAAGATGCTCAGGAAAACCCTTTAAGTAGGTTTGGATCTTTCAGAAGCCTAGATACAACGACTGGAACAATTAAATGAGTTGGATGAAATTCGTTTGACAGTTTTCCAAAACATTGTTGTGATTCAACAGCAGCGAACTAAATGGCATGATAAATTCAACAAGAAAAAGGTTTTTCAAAGAGGAGATTGGGTGTTGCTCTACGACTCTTGGTTCAAATATTTTAAGGGAAAACTCTGCTCTACATGGATGGGACCATATGAAGTTGACACGGTGTTTGATAATGGGACTGTTAGACCTATAACAATCGATGAGGCACATACTCCCTTGATTGTAAATGGACGTCGCCTTAGATTGTATCACCATCCATCTTCTAAAGAACCCTTTATTAAACATCTCTCTGGTAACTCTGGTTTTGAAAATGTTAGTGTAGAGAACTAATCTTCCTTTGTACCTCTTGTTTAATTTAAAAAAAAATACATACATATATATAATATATATAATAAAATGTTGTTACTACTTTATCATTATTTTTCTTGCAGGTACTTCACTAGTGTTGCTACTCCACTAGTGTTGTTACTCCCTCGGTGTTGTTACTCTACAGATGATGATTTCATTTAAGTACTTAACTCGTGAGTCGTGTTGTTACTCCTCCGATGTTGTTACTCCTCCAGTGTTGTTACTCCGTTTGTGGTGATTCCATCTAAGTACTTCACTGGTGTTGTTACTCCATTCATCATGATTCTATCTAAGTACTTCACTAGTGTTGTTACTCCTTTGGTGTTGTTACTATGTTCGTCGTGATTCCATCTAAATACTTCATTGGTGTTGTTACTCTTCTGGTGTTGTTACTCCTCCAGCGTTGTTACTCCTCTGGTGTTGTTACTCTATTCGTAGCAATTTGGTCTAAGTACTCATCCGATGTTGTTACTCCTTCGGTGTTGTCACTCTATCAAGTTAAGTCGCCAGGTACGTCCCCAACCGACTTCATGGATTTTATTGATATTTCACCTATGACATGACTAGACATGACCGTGGACAGTCATCCCTTAGTAGGGGAGAGGTATCATATTTAATGTTAAAGATGTTGTATTTAATAGCAATGATGATCCGTCATTATCATTGTTGAACCTCATGCCAACTCGTACATTCCATGATCATTATTTTGATCCCCACCATACCTTGCACATTTATCCATATGCATTGGAACTTGAACCACATATGATTGCATTAAATTATGGTCCTTTCCAATGTGTTGTAATAATTTCCATTATTACCACGATCTACCATGGATTTTCCCCATAACGTTTGCCTGTATTTCCTTATCACTGCATCCTTTGCCACTGCAATCCCTTTCATTGCTACTTTACCGGCTAACACTCTCCTCAATGGTTTTGTTGCTACTCCGAGTGCTGGTACATATCAACTGGCAGAATGGGTGGGAAATCTATTAGGCACGAACTGGAAGACATAGTGCAAGTCTGGTGCCATCCAGATGTATGGAAAGTTTTTCAAAATGCAGGTTGAGACACCTATTTTGAGAGGTTGCAAGGATTCGATGAAGCCATTACAGTCGAATTTGCATTGAATTTGGTCAGGAATTATTCCAGAGTTTGTGGGATGGAAATCTCTGTCACTGAAGAAATTATCTTGACTGTTAGTGAATTGCCGCAAGGAGGGCATAAATGGTTCACTAGGAAATCGCCCTTACCAGAATTTCTGAAATTATTCTTGCAGGCAGGAGAAACCATGGTTCTAAAGGGAAGGGGATACGATCGGAAATCCTTGCCACATCCATGGGCCAAAGTCGCATACTTCTTTATGCGATACATTACTTGTGAAGTTCAGCTCTCTACCTTGTTCAAATACCATTTTAACTTCTTTCATGCCTTTGGTTACATCAGGTGCATTCTCTGGATATGTCATATTTCTTATGGAATAACCTTCAGTTAATGACATGGTTTTCTCATCGGTCACACCAAGCGTTGGTGGTCCTCACAAACCATGGGCTTGTCAGGCTTCTGGTGGTGCATGCCTTATCACAAACTTTTGTGGCTTGGCCACAATTCACTGAATTAGCAGAAGAGTAACTTGCGACCATGATGTCGGCAAGAGAGGAATAATAATTAGTGGTAGAAGAAGAAGTGATAAACGATGTTGTTACACAAGAACCAACGTCAGCTACTGAACAATTGGAGGAATTGGCGACGGAACAGGCTACACCAGAATTTCAAACAGAGGAAGAGACTGCAAGCGATGTTGTTACACAAGAACCAGCATCGAATGCTGACATGGAAGCAGAAGAAATGGAGGCAGAAGGGAGTGCAGGAGACGTTGTTACACAAGTACCAACATCGAATTTCAACCTGGAAGCAAGAGCAATGGAAGTGGAAGGAAGCGCAGGCGACGCTGTTACACAAGAACCAACATCAACTGCAAAATTGATGGAAGAATTGCCTGTAGTGGAAGAAATTGTAGGCGGCGCTGTTACACAAGAACCAGCGTCACCTGCCAAAGTGGTGGAGGAACCGGTGGAAGAAACAGAATTTGTTGTCGACGTTAATACATAAGAACCAACGTCGATTGCCATGTAAGCGGCCAAAATAGAAGAACAAGTGGCGGAAGAAGCACAGAAAGAAAAGGAGAAGGAGAGTGCATAACATCTAGTAGATAAAGGGGAAGGAGAAATAATTGAAGGAATTGAAGCAGCAGGTGCTGAAAGGATGAAGATTGAGGAGGATATCCCTCATTCTCCTCTTTCCACCTCCCTACCAAGAGGGGCAAGAAAATTTTTCTCCCTTAGACCCTCGGTGAAAGAAATGATCTCTCCCCTGATACTAAGATTTGTAGGGACAGCTATGGGCACCATCATCAACACTGTCACATAAGAGCCAGTGTTGACTCATGGAAAAATTGGGCAAATTGAAGAACTGGTGGTCGACATTGTTACACAATAACCAGTGTCGACCGAAGGGAAAGTTGAAGAGATTTTTGCTGATGTTGTTTCCACAGAGACATTGGAAAAAAATGTTGTTTTTGGTACCAACTCGCAAGGGACAGAACCAATTTCTGAGAAAATTTACAAAGATGACTGGGAAACAGAGCAGCCACAGGAAAAGGGTGTTGAAAATACTACTCTGCAAGGACTTGCGGTGGCTCTGGATCCATTCAGGGAAGGTATGGAGGTTCCAAGACCTTTGGAAGAATATGTTGGGTCCGTCCCTCGAGTTATGGAGCAAACAGAAGAAATAAGGGTGAATCAGGAGCCGTTTGCTGAGTTCACTGACGTCAATCCACCAAATCCAACACTGGTCGTGAGACCAATGGAGGAGGTCGTTATAAAACAGGAATTCATTGAACATTGTGCAACGAGAAGGGTCCCCATCAAGGAACGGTACCGGTCACAGTTTAAGGAGAATATGCAATTAAAATGGAAATTATTAAGCTAAGGAAGCAAGTGTTACTCTTACTGAGACGGGTGAGTATGCATAGAGGAATGTCGATGGGCTACTATAAATCCTGGAGCCAAAAAAACTTTAGCAGCAATGCAGACGAAAGACATGCCTACAACTTCAACAGTCGCATAGACTGAGTCATTTTTGCATTTGTTTGAGTCATGGGAATTCTTGTTAACTACAAAAATTCTGAAATGGCAGGCTACTATGTCTCACCTTCAACGGGGGTCTATCCCCTTGGAAGCCCACTGGGAAGGAGTGAGAGAAATTCAGGAACAATTTGTGAAAGTGGTAACTGATTATATGACCCAGATAGAGAAATCAAAGCAGAAACAGGAGAAGCAGTAGAAAAGTACTGGGGAATTAGAAGAGTAAGTGAAACTACTGAAGGTTGACAAAGATGAAATATGTGTTGGCATAGCAGGCGATGGCACGCAGACCTCCCTCTCATAGTTATTCTTTGTTACTCCATGAACAATACCTTTTCTTTTGTTTGGAGATCATCCATCAGGAGATAAGCCGTGAAATCTAAGATCTGATACAATTTCTATGGATCCTAAGGGGTCACAATATCTTGAACCAACACTTAATATGTGAACCCTACATGCACGATTATTTTATGGGGAATGATCAATCATTCAATCCAGTGCCATATGTGGGGGATATTCAACTGATAGATTTCACCTCCTTCACGATTAACCAGCTTAAATGGAAGAAAGCCTTCGACATGTTCAAAGAGAGAAAAGCGACAATGTCACTTTTAATTCGAATTGAGCATTTTCAAGTTGCAAATATTTTTAACAAACATTGTACCTTCTTGGAAATAGAAGGATGGAAGGGTCAGATGTTGGCAACATAGAAGTGGTTCACTGACATGTGTACAAAGAATATTTTTACTTGTCAGGAGGAGGCTGAGGACAGTTGTCAGAAATGATGGATGTTGTCGTCATCAATAGTAAGGACACACGAACCTTTTAGGGCCCCTAATTTTGTTTGGAATTGCGAAAGAGTACCACGATATGTCGCATGTATTCAACATTGTGGTACTCGATGGATGGGTCTAATATTTCGATTTCCCATTGTTTGACTGCCAGCTAAGCAGTACACGTCAGCTTATGTGGTAGACAAGGATTGGTGGAAGGAATTACTTCACACAGATGGATATAAGGTTCCCAGAATAGAAATGGTCGTGAGGTATGACCTTGCATAGCTTCATGTTGACCACAGTAGCTCTAAACCAGATCTGCGCAGAAGATAAGCTGCATGAGGACATGTAGAAGGCTAGTTGGGGGGAGATGTTGGTTACTAAATTTGCCTACTTTTTACCCACCTTTTTATCCCTTTCCTATACTCATTTCATGTCCTTGTTGGTCAATTTTTATTCTAACCAGCAAAGGTAACCTATTTTCATGTCTTTGTGAATTATTAATTGATGAAGTGTAGTCGTAGGGGATTATTGCCTAAAGTGACTTGCTAACTTAAGTTTCCTTACAGATTCGAAGGAATGATGATCAAGACCATGATTCAGCATATGATGACTATCGAGTTGGCAGCGCAATCTTTTGATATTAGCTGCAACGGTGGTTCAAATTATCGAGTAACACAAGTGATATCTTTATATTCTGTTGTATCTTTATAATTGCTATGTATTTGTAGGCAGATAGCTACCATAATATTAGAAAAATTTAGTTGTTAAATGAAATGTATAAGTAGTGTTACAGGGGTGGGAAAACCGCCGCAAAGAGATACACAAGAATTATGAGTTGTAACAGTAGACCTATGTAATGTTATTTTGATTAATACAATTTCTAATCTTCTGAGAATTTCATAGTTCTTGATCTTGTCGCAACCCTCATTAGGGAGTTGGGCCCACTCTCCTCACCAGGAATTGTTGGATTAGTTGTGTGCGTAGGTTTATTTTTGTTGCATTATTTTCTTGTTTTGTAATGATTTATCAGGGTGTTATTGTGAGTCTTAACTTGTTACTTTGATTTTTGTTACAGTTATTACTTGTTGTTACACATTGTTATGTTTATGATTGAATTTTCAATGCTGGGTAGGGAAATTGTGGCCTGCATATACCTTGCATGATAGCCTTGAAATAACCAGTCGAGCCTCAAGTTGAAAATTAATGTGGAATTTGGTGAATTGTATGATTCATATCTGAACACCAACAATCGTTGGCAAATAAAGATCATGTGTCACATAGTTCTGCTTGTTCTGATTTAGTTTCTGTTACTCATAGCACATCACCTATCCCTCCTGCATCAAGACTCCACCAAGTCCTCTCTTGCAAACATATGTGCACACCACGAACTCTTTATCTGGATTTGCAATCTTTGACATCGAAGCATTTTTCAACAACTGCTTTAGATGCTCAAAACTTGTTGCACATTCTTTGGTCCATTCAAATTTCTTTCCTTTTCGCTGCAATGATGTAATAGGATATGCAATCCATAAGAATTTCCTGATGAACCTCCTGTAATAACCTGTTATCCCCATGGATTATATGACCTCATCCACATTCTTAGGAGCCGCCCACTCCATGAGATCCCTTATCTTTTCTGGGTCCACTGCTATGCCTTCCTTGGAAACAACATGTCCCAAGTAATGTACCTATGTCTGAAATATGTTGCACTTACTAAGTTTCCATACAATTGATGCTCTCTTAGGAATCTCAATACTATTGCTAGGTATTTGGCATGCTCTTCCTCATTCTTAAAATATATCAATATATCATCAATGAATATAATAACAAACTTGTCCAGATAAGGACGCAACACACTATTCATCAAGCACATAAAAGTAGTGGGACCATTAGTCAAACTAAAAGGAACCAAAACAAACTCATAATGCCCATACCTAGTCTAGAAATAAATATTATAGATGTCTTTTCTTTAATGCATGTCTGATGGTATCCTGATCTCATATCAATCTTTGAGAACATTGTTTCTCCCTTCAACTGGCTAAACAAGTCATCAGTCATTGGAAACAAATACATGTTCTTGATGGTTACCTTGTTCAACTTCATGTAGTCAATGCATAACCTGAGAGTATCATCCTTCTTCTTCACAAATGACACCGGTGCACCCCAAGGAAATACACTTGGCCTAATGTATCCCTTATCAATCATTTCCTTCAAATGCAACTTCAATTCTACCATCTCTGGAGTCCTCATCCTGTAAGGTGCCTTCGATGTTGGTGTTGCTCCTAGTACCAACTTAATAGAAATTTCCTCTACCCTGTGAAGGGGTAACTCTGAAACTTTTGCTGGAAACACATTCCGAAACTGTTGTAATACAGTGTGCCTCTTGAAGGTTTCTACATCCTCAACATCCTTACCCTTGTCATTGGAAATATGGACTGTAAATACTACACACCCCTTTCTGCGATTTCACTTAGCCTGCATAGTTTTAATCATCCTCACTGATGTAGGCTTCTTCTTTCCCTACAATATTATCTTTTCCCCATTATCATCTAGGCACTCAATAGCCTTGTCATAGAAATCTACTTTGGTTCTATGGAGGTACAACCAATCCATACCCAAAAGCATACTATATGACCCTAATGGAAGCACATTTAGATGCGTTGATGTAGGCATACCATTCAACTCAAATACACAAGCTCTTACCCAATGATGAACTCTTTTCTTAGTACTTGTAGCCAATTGCACCAACCAAGACTCTGCATGCACTTATTTTCTCAAAAAACATGTGTCCACCAGATCAAGATTAACATAACTATAATTAGAGCCATGTTCAATCAAAATAGAAATAACTTGACCATAGAGCTTACCTTCCATCTCAATGATGGATGTCTGGTGCTCTGCCTACCTGTTTTCCGTAGCTACATAAATCTTAGGAATTGTATGGCCAACATCCCAACTACCTATGCCTCCTTAGCACTGTAGATCTGTGGCCTGCCACCCTAGTAAAATGGAAAATCCTTCTTGCGATGACCTTTTCCACATATCCAACACTGCAATGGCCCCCTACCATCACCTTTTTTCTTCTACTCTTCAGCCTACAACCCATGTCCCTTCTCAGATAAATTGAACTTCTTGTAAGGAACAACATTTTCCTTCTCACCTGGATCTTGATGTCTTCCCCTATTCCATGGCCACTTCCCTTTAACTTTCTCATTCCCCTTAAATTTTCACTTAGGCTCATATTTACACTTTGAATGCTCATAAAAATGCTTTAGTTTCCTAATGGCTTCCTCTAATGATGTGACTCATCAAACTCAATTTGGTCTCTATATGATTTTGGCAAGCCACTGAGGAACCTCTGAATATTCGATTTCTCATCCTTGAGGTAAGGCAAATACCTCAACATCTCCAAGAACCTGCTAGTATACTCATCATCTGTCATAGAACCCATTTATTACTCATAAAACTCCTTAGATCTATCATTATAATATCTCTCAGACAAGTACTTCTTCTTGAAGAGTCACTCGAACTCATCCCAAATCAACTCTTCCTCTCGAATGATTCTAACATTTTTCACATCTTCCCACCAGATATTTGATTTCCCTTTAAGACTGAAGGTGGCTATTTTGGCTTTCATGTTCTCTAAATAGTTATGCAATCTGAATAATTTCTTCATCCCAAGAAACCATGCCTCTACATCTTCTAACTTCTTCATCTCTCCATCAAATGTAGGCAGCTTGAATTTCTTGAATTCCTCAGGAAAGTACTCACTCCTCCTATAAGGATGATGGTGGTGATGATGTCTCCTGGATGAGGAACTAGAGTGATACCCATACATATCAGTCCTCCTATTAGGTGTGTCCAATGATCTGCCACCTCTAACTGTGTCCCCTCTATCCAACTTGTATCCTGATCGAGACCTACTACCATAGGCACCATTAGTCTTCTCTTCCTACTCTTGACTAATACTTAATTGCCCCTATCTCTGCAAATCTGAAAATCTCTAAAGGATGAATGCATTAACCTCTACCTACTTTTCTTGAGCGCTTCCAAGTCTTTCCTGAGCCTCAACCAACCTGTCATTGTCCACTTTGAAACTCCTTACTTCTACCTTTAAACTCCTCAATGTATCTGTTATATCAAAAGAATATTCATCTCCTTGTTTCCCAACTGATTTGTCGGGAGATTCTCATGAACTGTAGTCTACCATTTTTCTCATCACCTTTGATTCTCTTCTTCCTAAATGTATACCATGTCAGATAAACCAAATAGATACCATAACTAAAATCACACCTCAATGACATTCAGGGGAGGCTTATCTCATTTGCAAAATCAGTCCACAATATCATGTACATGTATAATCATAATCATATCAATATATCAACATCATGCATGACAATACAAATTGCATACTATGATCTTGTTCATGACAACCATGACCATGACAATGCATGCATAACCACATACACCTAGCCCATCGGGTCCAAGTGTTTGAACCATGCTATGATACCACTCTGAAACACACCTCCTCTCATATCTACCCACTTTCACTACATTTCCCGAGGTAAACATGAGTTTAGGGGCTACTATGACATGACTTGACCTCTTAGATGACCTTAAGTAAATGGAGCCAACAAAATAAGACTTCACTAACTTCTCTCAGGTGCTACAGGGCCCCAAGGAACTAACCAACTGTTCCAGGTGTCCAACCCATGAGATAACTTTCGTTTTTAGTGAGCTAGACCCCTAGTTGCTCCCATGACAAGTCCTTCAAGTGACTGTAACCCTCCAGTCGCTCCCAAAGGCCTGCTTCCTAGCAACTGTAGTCTCTTTTAGGTAGTTATGTGCCAATGACTGTGATATTTAAGCCAATTTTTCAAGGCTAAGATCCATACCCCTAACCAGAACTTAATGAAACTTCTAGAGATGATAAATAACACAGAGAAAAATCCTCTAACACAAAACCTACTCAAGTACTTTACCTAACTCAGTCTACCCATGATAGTCATTCCTTCAAATACATATTGAACATGCAACATATAGGTCATGAATGCATATATGAACATAGAGAGATGAAAATTATCTAAGGGTTACCAAGAAGGACTAATTCCCCCTCACAATAGTTGAAATTATATCAATTAGGTCATGCATTCATTAACTAGTCATTCATTAATTAAAAGGTGTTAAGAGCCATACCTAAAACTATCATTAAACCATGCTTATAACCAGCATACAACCAAATTATTAACAATCATGATAGAACAACCATTAAAGCCACATAATAATAAGTACGTTTACTCATAAGGACAAGAGGAACTTAGATCTTATTAACCATATGCAAAAGCCAACCAAGTCAGGGACTTCCACATACCACCCGACCATAGATTGGGCTTAACCAAATATTTCTTTCTGCCAATCACTCTTGTGCCATATTCCAAGCATGAATGTGGGATCTCATGGGATAAACCATTCCATAAACAGCCAACAGAATCCAGAAGTTAAACCACCTCCACCCTCACCCTACCATGATCTCACCTAAACTATTCCTAAGATCACAAAACCAAATTGAGCTTGGATGCCTCAGAATTCCTTCACCATCCCTTGAGGAATTTTCCTATCTCCACCCACCTGTTGAGGGCTTCCCATAGAAAACCATCTCCAACCCCAACCCTTGGGATTTTCCTGAGACCACCTCACCTAGATTCAAAACCTCTTGGCAATCCAAAACTAAACTAAGAATGAATCCCATCACACCATGGCTATTTGGAAATGGCAAGGCAAGACTAAAACCACTGTCGAAACACGAAAAAACCCATGCCACTGACATAAAATGAACCAAATACACACATGCATATACCATGCATGTCAAAACCATCTAGGAAATCATACATGCAACCTACTACCTACAAGTAGTCCCGCTGAAATCGCTTGATCCAATATTTCTTTACATGATCCTTGGTTTCCTTGTACTTCCTTTGCTTACTTGTTTTCCTTCTCCTCTTGGTTCTCTTCTCCTCTCTCAGACTAATTCCAAAACTAAACTGACAAAAGGTTGTCAACTAATCCTGAGAAGCCTTTTTATCAATGAGGCCTCTATTTTCTTCAATTTCCATTATTTTCCTTCAATTTCCTCCTCACATGCAACCTGTGACCTTTCACCTTTCCTCTCTCCTAATTTCCTTAATTTTCATAAATAAAATGCCAATTAATGCATATTTTTATTTTCAAAGCCTTTGCCTGTGAAGTTTGCCATTACCTTTGCCAATTTCCTCCTAGGCATAATAAATAACAAGTGGTACCCACTACGATGTTTTTCCCAACATTCAGCTTGGAATACGTGTCCCATGACCTTGGTCTTATTTTCCTTTATTAACTTTATTACATGAAATTTCAACCTGGGGTTGTTGCAGTTTGTTCTATATCTGAGTACTAAGAAAATTTATACAATATGGTACAGGCTTACAAAAATGATGTGTAAATTTCAAATACCATATAATGTGATCATACTAAACATGTTTCCACAAATTACATTATTGTCGTATAGTTCTTATGTCTAAAGTACTACCGTTCTATGGAATTAGAACCTCTTATTTTTGTATTTATGTATATTTGATCTAACTCATATCATCATAGCAGCAGAAATGAATACAAGTAGAACAGATACCGTTAAGGACAATGATAACTCTTCTAAGATGTACGTTTTTTTTTATTTATTGTACTTTGATTATATTTGCATTACACATCCCACTGTGTTTTTTTTGTCCTCGCTTTTGGGCCATATTTTTTAATGTACTATAACTAAAAGAAAATATTTTTAAATTTCCAGGAAACATATGACACTTAGAGATTCAAATATAGGACAACAATTACAAGGGGAAAAATATTTTTAAATTTCCAGGAAGCATATGACACTTAGAGATTCAGATATAGGACAACAATTACAAGGGGAAAATATTTTTAAAATTTCTATAAAACATTTTATTTGCTAAAACTAAAATCTATTTAGAATATATGTACACTAGTGATGACTTTGTGTTATCTTATTATGTTTTTATTAAATGGTTCTTACTTAGTTTCAATTATAATACCCTTTTCAGTAGTGATTTCAGCGTATTATTTGTGAATAGGGAAAAGTTATCAAATTTGAATGATGTCACAATAGATATGGACAAGAGTGTAGAGATAGCAATGAATAGTACTATAGAAAAATGTATCACAACAAACAAAACAAAAGTAATAAAAACTAGCAACAAAGAAATAAATGCAAATAGGTGCTTCTGCGCACGTTTAATTAACTCTGTATCATATTTATTTTTTATTTTTTTATTTTTCTCTCTCTTTCTTTTTTTGTTGTTTGTCTTTTTATTCTTTTCTCTCTTTTTTTTAATTTATTTCAATTCAATCCTAATGAGTAGGAAAAAAGAAATCGAGTCTACGATATTGTTGATCGAAGATATTAGTAACAATATAACTGGGAGGAATTTTCATGGCGTTGTCCTAGTTACATATCAGATATTTTTGGACAAAGAAAATAAGTCAAAAGCAATACTTCATGTAGACTTAATAGATAAGAAAGTGGAAATGAAAATAACATTACTTGTACCAACATCATTAATTAAACAACATGAGTTAAATCTTATTGCAAATGTTGGAGTTTCTAATAGAGATTTTGAAATAATTCAAAAGCATAAATACGATAGTGGTGATTGTGAAAAAACTATTTGTTTAAATAGTTTTAGCAATGTTGAAAACGTTTGTCCTATTTTTTCAGAGTACCAACTTTTCCAAACATGACAATTGCAAATATATCGCGTAATGATGATGCATTTCTAGTCGGCACAATTGTAGCTATTGCAATTTCAGCAATGCATACAACAATGCAATATGTACTAGAAATCAAAGATGACAATGGATAACAAGACATGGCTACAATAAGCTTCTTTTATTTGAATGTTTTATTGTTACGAATTTATTGTCCATCGATTTGTTTTCCCCCACCAAAAAAACCAACTTTTGTTGAAATAAAAATCAAGTTACATATGCGTAGGTCTGTATATCCTAATGTTCATAGTATATATTTCATATGTTATACGGTTTTCATGTATTGTTTTACAATTTCTACATATGTAATAGGTTCAAGTAAATGATAAATTTGTTTCGGCATGTGTTTCAATTCAAAGAGATTTGCAACAAAATGTTTTTTTGCTAATATTGCTAAAAATATAGTTTAAAAACAAGAAAGAGTTTTCCCAACTTCACAATCGACGTTCATATGTCCAATAAAAATAGGAAAGAAAGCCAAAAATCTAAGAAACTTTCTTTACTCGTTAAGTGGAATATGCACGGTAAACTATATCATATTGTTTAAATAGACATAGATAAAGAACAATAAATAAAAAATACATTTGATTTCATGTTACTAAGCCTTTGTTTTCTATATCAATTTTATAGTATTTCCAAGGATACCTGAAATCGATTAGTGCATATACAAATCCATTCAAGATTGAATGTGTGAAATGCAGTACTCCAATTACAAGTACTAGAACTATGAATAAAACTATGATTTATTGCACTGCGTGCAAGCAGAACTTTCGCTTCCTTTAATTTTATCTGTTAAACTCCATCATACATGCAAGTGACATGACTGAAATACAATGTATTCTAAGGGGCATAAAACTGGAAAGAGTATTACCTACATTACGACAAATTTCCTACGACCAATATTATGCAGAAAAATCAAATGTTATTGAAATCTTGACCAACTCTGAGACACATGGCACATTTACAATAAATGATCAAAATGTAGTTATATGTATACAATGACGAGTTTATTTTTTTACGTTGTCAAGAAATATGGTACTAACACACTTCTCGTTCCTTGCATTGCCAAGCATCCTAACATTGCCTCAAAGTTTCTAGTTCAGGAATTGTATTTTTTTGTTGAACAACTCTTTTGTTTTACTCAATAATTGGGATATGATTTCACATTATCAATCAATATACTATACTCATGGGAACAAGATTAGCAATGTAATCATCAAAGCAAACAATACAATTTCTTCTACTAATGCAAATGCTAGTGTGACATTGTACAGAAATGTAATCCAATGAAATATTTTGTTCTGACTTTAGGTTTTGTACTATTTTATGTCATTTTTGCTTTCTTGCGGTCTTGTTTCTTACATTGTTTTGTTGATTTATCAAATTTAAAAGTTCTACAACTACTCAGGAAATAATACAAGTTGGTTATGTTGAAATTTCTAGTGATGTTACTTTATAATCACAATTTTCTTTATTTACAGCGTTGACCAATCTGGTATTTTTTATTTAAAAAACTATTCAATACAAGATTTAAACAAATATAAATAAATCATTGTCATACAAAGATGAAATGAATTTATAAGCTGAATAAGCAAGATTATGATATAACTTATACAACATCTTTCATGTATACATACATCTGTAATCCAGAATAGTCCGATATGTTTTTTTTCTTTAACAATATCAAGAATATTACAATACATAGGTTTTAGCATATACTAAATTTCAAAATTGTTTTAGCAAATAGAAAAAATTGATAGTGATTTCTTTACTAATTAACCATTGTTTCTGGACATTGATTCTTCTAGTGATTATGCTACTAGAATCGAGAATTGATTGCTATGTTCATGTTTTGCAAGTGTTATAGACATATTTGGGAACTGCAACCCCAATCTTATATGTCAATAAACCAAGGGCTCTTTAACCCCTAAAAGTGTTGTTTCACACCCTAAAGGATCATGGTCAACTCATTACATCATTCCCCAGAAGTTCCACCTAAAAAACCACTCAGAACTGGCCAAAACTGGACCATACTGACTGCCCCACTATCAAGGTGCGATGCATACTAACTCCTACACTAGCCAGGTGCGATGCATACTGAAGAGGCCTTCTGTGGGGTGTGATGAGCAAGAATGGACAAATGTCAGAGACAGTTTGCTAAGTGGATGCTCATGGAATCTTCCAGAAACTTCTCCTATGACACTTTCCTCTCTGAATTCGCCCAGGGATGAGTAAGAGATCCAAGAAATCTCCTAGTGGAACCACGAACAACAAGTGGAATGAAACTAATCAAAAACCCAGAGATGACTCACACCCTTGCAGACATCTATAAATGGATCCCTCATCTGAGAGATCTGGACGCTGGAATTTGGTAATTTGAAAGGAAGTGCTGATAGTTTGTCTTTGAGAAAGGGCATTGTATTGTTGGGTGATCTTGCTTTTCATGAGGTTAAGAGGGATTTGATGCTAGGAGGATGATGCTGGATCAGACAGCTGGGTTGTAATTCTCCCTTCTACCATTAATAAATTTCGTTGAGTTTTCCTCCATACAATCGTGTATTTGTGAATGCCATTGTATGATCAATGTATTTCTGATTCTGCATTGTTTATCATATAATAGATTGAGATGCTTTGATGGTGTTTTGTTACTTTGTCTCTACAGGTATTCATTGAACGGGATAAGTAGGAGAAGAGGTGCAAGCTCTATGAAGGGAGAGAGAAATCAAGCAAGGAGTCAAGTGGAAGATCCAGGTTGGTCTCTTTGCTCCTCTCTTATCTATCATACATAAAGGAAATCACAAATTGCTTTGATTGTTTGTTTCTAGGATAGCTACCAATCCTAGTGGGACTAGCAGATCGAAAAGACACTATTTTTCCTGGAAACAAAATGGCGACTCCACTGGGGACCGAATAGTTTTTTTGTTTGTCGTTGATTGTTTGTTTTATAAACTACAGACAAAGCCTAAAGTTAGCCAAATAGCCTTCGAACCACTTTTGCTCTGCAATTGCGAAGTAGATGAATGTTGCTTCAGTCAATATCCGGTTTAGTTTATGATTTGAACATCTGACTTACAAGCATTCTAGATTCCCTGTTTGTAGCTCAATAACCTTCCAATATCATTACCCTGTACTTTGTTCTTTACTGTCCATAATAGCTCAGCTTAACTCACTGAATTCAGCTGCAAATTTGAGCCAAAACCCACCTCAGTTGCGCTCCCTGGCCCATCGCACTGTCTGTCACTGGAAGCCAGTATGCATCACACTTCTCGAGTGTAGCAGGTGAGATGCATCCCTGTTTCTGTGAAGCACAGGTGCGATGACTGAGTAGTCCTATTTCTCTCCTTGAAATTTGGGTTTTTTGTCCTTGTTTTCAGCTCTGTTCAATTGTTTTGCTACTTATGAACAGTACCTCATTGTTGAAGCCTCCTTACTTTACATAGTTCAGCCTCCATTGATTAGGATTAGCAAATGTTTTTATGTATTTGTCCATCATTTGCAATTCGTTGTCAAAAAGTTGCTTAAATCGAACTGTCGTTTTGGTGCAAAAGAGTGTCATAACTGTCGTTTTGTATCAAAAAGTGAAGTGTCGTTGAGTCTTCCTTCCTTGGATAGTCGATTGAACTTTTTGTCATGTATTTGATTTTATTTGTTGATATCTTGAAGTGTCAAAAGCATTCTCTATTCGAAATTGAAAAGTGTCGTTTAGTCTTCCTTTCATTTTGAAGAGAAATTGTCGAAGTGTCGCTTTGAAGAAAATATTTCAGATCTATACTTAGTTTTCCTTTTGGCATTCTTCACATTAAAGGGAATGAAAAACAAATACATGCATTTTCATTTTCATTTAGACTATGTACGAAAAATGATTTAGGAAAAGTGCATTTATTGTGTGTTCTTTGCTCTCTGTTTGAAAGAATCGTAACCTTCTTTCCTTAGTAGCTAGGATTTTCATTGCTAAAAATAAACAACGATTGTTTATCATTTTAGATTGCATATTTAGGAATTTTACATCTACATCACGTGGTGAACCTTGAAAGAAAAACTTCTAAGTAAGATCAACTCTAAAATAAATTTCAATGAACTTAACAACGCTTTGGAACCTAATGCAACACATCTAGAGGTCTAGGGTAGAGACGTGTTCCAGCATCGTAAAATCTAGTAACTATCATTTTCATCGAAGGTTGGGTGATTCCTCCTCTTTGATACGACAAGTGCTAGTACGGACTTGTCCTCCCCATACTGTCGAGTATATACTGGGAGACCACAATAGGCTGATATCCTTTATCCATAGGAAGCCATGTCTACCACCTTATCGATCGCAATACACTGAACACAGCATTCGGGAAGATTGACTGCCATACATAAGTCCTTGGTAATTTCTCTTTAATTTATCACCAAGGTGTATTTTGCATTTTTGCGATTGGTTCAGTAATCCCTCTATCTAGATCTCCAGAGTAGTCACTTTCGTTCCTTTTTTACTCCTTAAAAGAAAAGGTCCATCTAAGCACTTGTCACTTCAGGCTCATTAAAAATCGAAGGGGACTAGAGTCATCTTTAGCTTTTTCTCGACTCTTAAAAATTGAAAAATCAAATTTGTGTCAAAGCATCAATAAAATTTATTTAAATTCAGAATAACATCCCTGTTTCTTCATTGGTCTTAAGTTGAGATAATGGAGTCCACCAATCAAGGAATCCCTTTGGAGGGGATTCCTAGTCCTTTTACATCTTGGGGAAATATTGGTGCACCTCATATGGCCACTTTATCCCTTCCAAGACGTACTATTGGCCTACCAGTATGGCTATTCTCAACCTACGTGGTTCAAAATAACGTGATTCCTCAGCAATCGAATCAGCATCCAATTGATGTTAAAATTGACCCCTCGCCTTCTCCTTCATTTGTTTCTCCCTCCCCTTCTTCCTCTTCGCTTGGTGAAAGTAGTGATGCTAATAACCAAGTGACTAAGAAGAAGAAGAAAGGTAAGGAGAAGAAGAAAAAGCCAATTCAGCAAGGGGGAAACCAACCAACCATAGATTTGGATGCATTAGCTCGTGAAAATCCACACACTAAATCTCCTAAATACCCTTGTTTAATTTGCAAATGAAACCATTTTCATCGAGATTGTTCGTGCATCCCTCGGATCTTGAGAGAATGGTCCCCCTATTCGCACCAACCGATGTCATCAACCTCTGCTGATCATGTTGATAATACACCATCAACTAGTGATAGTGAAGTCCATGGACAAGAAAGGAAAGTCAAAGTTCCATGTGCGTTATGTGAAGGGAACCATATACTTCCCCGTTGTCCTTTTTTGGGTGAGGCCAAAAGAGTCTTGCATAACCGTCCTGCTTCACCGCAGCGACTTCCACCTGGATATAAGAAACTCTTCCCTTGTCCTTTACTAGTTGAAAATCCAACTAACTTAACTGAACCGTTGGTCGAAACATCTATAACATCTATCATTGAAAGTGAATCTTTTGAGTCCATATTAGACCAAAGTCAAAAGGTCAAAATGGATATCGACCCAATTTTTCTTCAAGAAATTCCACCTTCAGATGATATCATTCACAAAGAAAGTGAGAACGATACTGTTCAAATTATTTTTGTCACTTCAGAGTCCGATGAACTTGGAGACAATCCACTTGTTCCTTCACAACAGGAAGAGAATCCCCCAGTTCCTGCTTCTCAAGGGGTTATTTCACCCCCTCCAAGCAGTCTAATCGCTTCCTTTGATTGGAATCGACTAACAAGATCTTGCCTTCCTTATAATATACCATTCCAGATCATAGTACAAGTTTACAAAATGATTGTGTCTGGCACTATCATAGATGAAGGGGCTTCAGTGAGTATCCTTTCCTCAACTGCTTGGAAAGCGCCTGGTTCACCATCGCTTACGCCTGTTACACAAAAATTTTCAGGCTTTAATAAAAGAACCACTCGACGATTAGGGATCCTTCCCAAGTTTCCGATAACTTTGAGAAGGAAAATCGTTCGCTTGAACGTGATGATAGTCCAAGGACCGTTAGATTACAATCTGCTCCTCGGACGTGACTATGTTTACAACATGGAAGCTATTGTTTCAACACACTTTCGAGTGATGTGTTTCCTGCATGAAGGCAAAATTGTCACAGTTGACCAGATTTCATTTCCCAGTTCAAAGCTTCAAGTCAAACATCATCTCTAAATGGTCCTTTTGCGTCAAGAATGTCTCTTCAACCTTCATTTTGTCCACCTAATTACTGCGAGCAGTCTGGTAAATGAAACAAATCTTAGGGGGCATGCACCCTTGTCTATTTGGCAGACAAACCCAGCGGGAAAAAATAAGTTTCCCTGTGAGTTATGTGATTGGTCTCCGACACCTTTCACCTTTGTCTATTCTACAGACAAAGTGCAGGAAGTGTTTTGTCTAACCACTGACAGAAAATCATCCTACTTAACCACAGTAAGTTTCCATATAGTTACCTGTAGACTCTTCTTTTTTATGCCTGGGGGCATGCAAACCTTTTTATGCAAGCAAAAAATGACCAATTTAATTTTTTTAGCTTTTTAGTTTTTTAACTTCTTAGGTTAGGTGATTGGTCTAATCCACCATTCACCATTGTCTGCGCTGCAGACAAGGCAAAGGAAGGGTTTTTCTAAACTGTTGATGAAACCATCCTACCTAACCTTAGTAGTTCCTTAGCTTTTTAGTGCTTTTAGCTTTGCAGTTTGGTCGTTTCTAGCCTACATAAAAAGGCAATGAACAATGTTATCATAAGGTTCAAGCTCATTAAAAAATAAACCTGCCAACTAAGCATATGTTCCCCCAGAGTTCAAGCTCAATAAGAAATGAACCCACCTTCGGTAAATAACCCTTGTGATCGCAATTATATCAGCCTTTTGAACCTTGGTTGTGTTTCCTCCATCACCTCTATCCGTTTGGCTGATCATACGCTTCCACTTGATTGTTTACCATTTTGAGGAACAGCTACGACGAGTGGTCTTGTTAGCCACTGTTATGAAACCAGCTCAAGAAAAGATAGAAAAGATAGATCAACGCCTTAGAATTCAGCCTCTTCGAGGGGGCAACCTCCTTTACATTACATAAATGAACAATTCTTGGATGATACAAATGAAAATAACTCCTTTCTATATATAGGAGTCTAAGTGGTCCCAATACAATCAAAGCCTACATAACAATAATATTGTAGGGCACAACAGTAACAATAGTGGGCTTCTATGTGGCACAATAGTAACAATATGGGCACTACATGGGTACATCAATATAATAAGTGGTTTGTACTAATAACAATAAGGGGTTACACTAGTAGTATAGGGGCCTAACATGCCACTCTCCTTCAAAAAGCGTTGTCCTCAACGCTTGAGCAGTTCTGGGTACTTCTGCATAAAATTCTCATCCTCCCATGTGGAATCTTCAGCGGATAAGTTCTTCCACTTGATAAGATACTCTGAAATTGATCGATTTCGTAGCTATCGAGTTCTTGTTTCTGTGACTGCTTCCGGTTCCAATATAATTTTTCCTTCCTCGTCAAGTTCTGGCAATATTGTTTGAACTGGGAGCTTGTTGCCTATGACCTTCTTTAAACATGAAACATGGAAAACTGGGTGCAATCGAGAAGCTGCAGGAAGCTCCAATTTGTATGCCATAGTACCAATCTTTTCCAACACCTTGTACGGACCATAATACTTTGGTGATAATTTATTATCCTTCTTAGCTTGCTTTAGGGACATTTGCTTATATGGTTGTAGCCGTAGGAATACCCAATCACCTACATCAAAACTTCTTTCACTGCGATGTTGATCTGCCTGTTGTTTCATTCTATTTTGTGCCAACATGAGGTTATCCTTTAAGAGTTGGAGGACTTGTTGTTGATGTTCGATGTGATGTTCCACTGCCTGAACCTTAGAATTTTCTCTTAAATATGATGTGATTGATGGTGGTTGGTACCCATAAAGTGCCATAAATGGGGTCATTTTTGTTGCTGTATGGAAGGAAGTGTTATACCACCATTCAGCCAGAGGCAACCATTTGACCCATTGTGTCTGTTTATCAGATACAAAGCAACGAAGATATCCTTCCAAACATTTGTTTACTATCTCAGTTTGCCCATCAGATTGAGGATGATAAGATGAGCTATGAGCTAACTGAGTACCAAGACAAGAAAACAATTTTGTCCAAAAATTTCCAGTGAAAATGGGATCTCTGTCACTTACAATAATCTTTGGGTTTCCATGTAGCTTTTGAACTGTTTCCATAAATGCAGTAGAAACTGTACTGGCTTTAAATGGATGTGATAATGCACAAAAGTGTGCATACTTGGTAAGTCTGTCAACTACCACCATGATGACACTCTTTCCCTCAGACTTGGGTAAACCTGTGATAAAATCCATTGAAACCTCCTCCCAACGTTGGCTTGGAATGGATAAAGGTTGTAATAGACCCGGTGTCTTAATTGTTTCAACTTTATTTTGTTGTCAAACCAAACATTCTGCCACAAACTTTTGAATATCTGATTTAAGGCCATCCCAAAAAAATTCCTTCTTAATCCTGTGGTAAGTTTTTAAAAATCCTGAGTGCCCTCCTAAGGGAGAAGTGTGCAATTCCATAAGAATCTTTTGTTTTAGCTGGGAATTCTTACAGAGGTATAAGCGATCTTTGTACCATAACGAATCATTTTTCTAGCTAAATGTATCAGAAGTACTGGAATCTTGTTGTAGCTTTCGAATAAGTGCCCACACTTCTTCGTCATTCTTCCATTCCTCCTTTGCTTCGTTTATCCAATCTGGTTGGATAATAGAAATGGCACACAACAATGCTTCCATATCCTCATCCTTTCTTGAGAGTGCATCTGCCACCACATTTTGCTTCCCTTTTTTGTAGATGATTTCAAAGTCATAACCCAACATCTTTGTGACCCACTTTTGTTGCTCTTCAGAGGATAATCTTTGTTCTAAAAAGTATTTAAGGCTATCATGATCCGTTTTTACCTTGAAGTGTCTTCCCATTAGGTAGGGTCGCCATTTCTTAAGTGCATGGAGTATTGCCAACATTTCCTTCTCATAAATAGCTTTGCTTAAAAACTTTCCCTTGATTGGACGACTTTCAAAAGCAATGGGTCTTTCATCTTGCATTAGAACATCACCAATTCCATTTCCTGAAGCATCACATTCCACAATAAAGGTTTTTGTGAAGTCCGGTGTAGCTAAGACTGGTGCTTGGCACATTGCCTCTTTAAGATGTTTAAAGGCCTTTGTTGCTTCCGGAGTCCATGAAAATGAATCTTTCTTCAATAATGTTGTTAGAGGTGCTGCTATTCTCCCATAATTCTTAACGAACTTGCGATAATACCCTGTCAACCCAAGAAATCCTCGCAGATGCTTTATGGATGTGGGGATTTTCCATTCCTTAATGGCTTTAATTTTGCTAGGGTCTACCTTAACTCCTTCATGAGATACAATATGACCCAAATATTCCACCTCCTGGACTCCAAAGAAACATTTGGATCTTTTTGCATATAATTGTTTCTCCTCCAATAGTTGTAGCACCTTGTCAACATGTTCAACATGATCCTTCCAAGACTTGTTGTAGATTAGTATATCATCAAAAAATACCAACACAAATTTTCTAAGGAATGGTTTGAAAATTGAATTCATCAAACCTTGAAATGTTGAAGGTGCATTGGTAAGGCCAAAAGGCATGATCAAAAATTCATAATGACCCTCATGAGTTCTAAATTTCGTTTTCGGAATGTCTTCAATCTTCATTCTGATTTGATGATATCCCGAACGAAGATCCAACTTGGTGAAGTAAATTGATCCATGCAATTCATCCAGTAATTCATCAATGACAGGAATGGGGAACTTATCTTTAATAGTGAGCTTGTTGAGCTCCCTATAATCTAGACACATGCGCCATGATCCATCCTTTTTGTGCACCAATACTACTGGAGCTGAGAAAGAACTTTGACTTGGTTGAATTATACCAGCCTCTAGCATTTCTGCAACCATACGTTCAATTTCACTTTTTTGGACATATGGATATCTGTACGGCCTGATGTTTGGAGGAACACTTCCTGGAATCAGATGAATAGCATGATCATGATCACGCATAGGTGGGAGACCTCTGGGAGTCTCAAATACCTTGGAATGATTGTCCAAGACTTTTTGGAGATCTGGAGAAATAGATGATTCCAATGTGGAAACATCTAGCGAACATAATTGTGCAATTACACCTCTTTGCTCCTTTTTTAGAAGCTTTGTCATGCCATTAGAGCTGATTATCTTTCCTGGTTTCCCTGCAATACCCCTTAATTCAACTTCCTTTCCTTCCACATAAAATTTCATGAAAAGTTCTTGAAAATTAAAAGCTATTGTACCCAAGGATTGTAGCCATTGGACTCCTAGTACAACATCAGCACCTCCCATTGGAATGGAAAGCATTGGGCTAGTCAATACATATTCTCCCATGGATAGCTTGATATTATGGCACTTTCCAGAACAATTTATTGTTCCTCCATTTGCAATCATCACTTGACACTCTGGTGCTGGATATAGGAAGCAATTCAATTCTTTTGCTACCCTACAATGAATAAAATTGTGGGTGCTTCCTGAATCAATCAACACTATTACCTTTTTCTTCTTGATTTGTCCTTCTATCTTGATGGTTTGAGGAGTGGTAATTCCCGCCAATGCATTACAAGATATGGTCGGATTTATTTGTTCTTCATCTAGGCTTTGTTCCTGGAATATATCCTCTTCTTTTGACCTTTCTTGCTCCTTTTCTTCTTCCTCTTCACAATCTATGTAGAATAATTTCTTCTCACCACACTTATGACCCTTTGTGTATTTACTATCACAATTGTAACAAAGCCCTTTTGCTCTTTTTTCTTCCAATTGTTGTGGTGTCAACCTTGTAGGTTGTGGAAGACTATGGGCAACAACACTTCCGTCTTTATAGTTGTGAATGGTATGCTTCCTAGTTGCCATAATTTTGCTTTCCATTTTTCTTGCTAACCTGAATGCCTTCTCTAATGAATCAGGTTCCCAAAGGCGCACATCATGTTGGATATTATCCTTTAAAGACCCTATGAACACATCAATCCTATGCTCCTCTGGAATATCTTTTACCCTTATGTTCAATTTTTGGAACTCCTCAATGTGCTCCATTATTGAACCCTTCTGTTTGAGACTTATCAATTGGCTAAAAAAAGTGTTGCTTTTTGTATCCTCATAATGTGCTATCAATTCTTCCGTAAAAATTGCCCAAGTGATGAATTGTTTACGAGAACAAAGCCATTGATACCATACAAACTGATTTGGTTCCAAATATAAAGTTGCCATACGTACCTTTTGTGTGTTTTGCACATTATTGAGATCGAAGAATTGCTCCATCTGTAATATCCATGTGGCGGGTTCCTTGCCATCAAACTTCCTCATATCGATTTTTGGAACATGGTGAGTCTTCGATCCAACATTAGAGTCTATGGAATCATGATTAACATTTCTTTTGTTCTCATCATGAGTTTCCTTTACTACCTTTTCACCATTAGTGACCCTTTCTTGTAGCAACGTCTTCAATTCTTCCATCGAATCCTCCATCTTAGCTTCCATGCCCTTTATCTTAGATTCCACGCCATTTATCTTAGATTCCACGCCACTTATCTTAGCTTCTGTTAGCTTTTGTGAGCGTGACATTTGTTGCACTTGTTCTTGTAATTTTGATATATCATGTAGCATTTCTTCCTCTTCTTCATGAGTCATGCTAGAGCTTTCAGGTTCCTTACTAGGTGTTTGCATTTTCTTTCCTCGGGGCATCAGTTACCGATAATAATGCTTTACTATGCCCTTTGAATTCCTTCAAACCAAGCTTATGCAAAAATTAAAAAAACTACACACCTTTTTTTTTTACTTTGTAGAAGCCTGATATTGAATCTGATGTATCTCTGTAATTTCGAATCATCCACTTCTGAAATTGTGACCTGTAGTAGCCTTCTATGTCCTCTTTCCAATGCCACTAGTCTGATCCAAATTGGATTCTCCAAGAAAGAGTTATGCACAATCTCCCGCAGTGACCTGATTATAGACTAGTTCAGTAGAGTGAACTTGTATGAAGTGCCACGTGTCACTGTTTCAACCTTTGACTCTGAAAAATATATAAAAGAAAACTATAGTCCGTCCTCTTTCTGTACCTTCTTACGAAATTTCAATCTGATGCTCAGAAAGAAAGTTATGACGATTTTCCCCAGGTCACCTGTTTTGAGTGTAATTCAGGAGTCTGCAAAAAGACCAACTTCCTCAGATCATATCTCCGAAAATATCGCGCGAAAAGCTCTGAAATTCGGACCCAAGGTTCAACGCGATTTCTTCTCAAATGGTTTTTTTTGCGACTTCTGAAACGTCACAGAAAAAAAGTTATAGCGAAAATGCCACGATGACCTGTTTGGAGCAACGAAACCCTAGAATCCAAAGCTCTGATACCAAATGTTATGAAACCAGCTCAAGAAAAGATAGAAAAGATAGATCAACGCCTTAGAATTCAGCCTCTTCGAGGGGGCAACCTCCTTTACATTACATAAATGAACAATTCTTGGATGATACAAATGAAAATACCTCCTTTCTATATATAGGAGTCTAAGTGGTCCCAATACAATCAAAGCCTACATAACAATAATATTGTAGGGCACAACAGTAACAATAGTGGGCTTCTATGTGGCACAATAGTAACAATATGGGCACTACATGGGTACATCAATATAATAAGTGGTTTGTACTGATAACAATAAGGGGTTACACTAGTAGTATAGGGGCCTAACAGCCACCCTCTTCACATCACCATGTTTTGAGAAGTTCCAAGCTCATCTGGAACCAGTTGCTACCCTGAAACGCCACTCGTTCCTCAAAAAAAGAGTCCACTTTAAACCCTTTTTAGACTCACTAAATATGAAAAGATTGTCGAGCAATGGGCCTCTCCAGCTTGCTAAAGTGATTGGAAGCGCCATCCCTCCTGTATATTTTAAACTTTTCAGACTTGAGGGATTATCTCATGAAAAATTTCGAGCACTTGTCTTTTTTGGCTCGCTAAAGTGATCGGAAAAGTCATCCCCTTTGTATTATTTTAATCTTTTTCGAACTTAAGGGATTATGCTACAAAAAAGAACTACTGGAGCTTTCTTTTCATCCCTTTTCAAACTCTATAAACATGAAAAGGACCTAGTTGTCTTTATCGTTAAACTCGTTAAAACAATAGCGACAAACTTTTCCACCCACACAAGAACAAGTTTCACTGTCGCTAGACTCACTAAAACATAGCGACAGGTTTGCTCGAAGGGAAAATTATAGAACAAGAAAATGTTATCCTCCTCAAGCTTGACAAAAATAAAGAGGTACTAGTCAACAATGACTGGGGAAAAAGGGAATAAAACTTGAAGAACTTTATGGTAGCAGGTCGCTCTTGAACATGACACTTTCACTCCATCACCATGATTGAGTCAAGTTGGGTTATTCCGTTCACTCGTCATATCACCATTGTTCCTCCACACCATCCATTTTTGGGGTTAACGCTACCAATCCATCTCAGTGTCGCCGATATGTTCAAGAGAAGTTATTCAGAGAATTCACCATCCAGTTAATGTCTCATCCACTACAACACATTCACCCTCCATTTTTCATGATCGCCATTCCTAAACCTTGTATCGTCAAATCGTTTTTCACCTCCAGAAAATCATTTGCTTCATTTCGTGTCGTAGATATGGGATTCATCAAGGCCCTCCTACAACAGGTCACTTCCTGTCGAAAACAGCTCATTATCCAAGAAGTTGACTTAGAAACAACCCTTTCAGTACTTTGAAGCTTGCATGCCTCAATGGCAAGTTTCTCACTTCCAGCGACAGGTTTACATTAATGGTCTTCGACCGAAAGATTTTGCGTGGTGTTCGACATTGGATCATATATTCACACCACATGAATTGTACTGCAGTACCTTGAGGATCATTATCATTATCGGTGATCCTCTCGCGCCTGTTAACAGCTTACATTATTGGTTGGTAATCAGGCGATTTCTTTCCATGTTCGACTTCAGGACATCTTTTCACATGGATCGACTTGTACATCTGGCGAAGATTGAACGAGTTTGAAGACCCCGAATCTAGTTTCATCCATCCGGGTTGCGATATATTCAGGGATATAAAGACATCAAATGTACACAAAAGCTGCACAGATAGTCATCTAAGCCAGGGAAGATGACTCTTCATAGGAAGAATCACCAGTCTGCAATTGCAGACAATTATCTGTCCTATGTACATGAAAATGAATTTATAAATTTGAGCATGGGAATGCCTGCCTCAGCTAGATCATGAAAATAATATGACGATGATGTATTGTATTGTATCTTATACAGGTCACCTTCCAGTTCTAATACCTCGGATCCTCATGATAAAGCATTTCACTCGACATCAAAATATTTACGACTTCATGCTTTGGGGGCAACTGTTATAAACATACTTGGGCACTGCAACCCCAATCTTATATGTCGATAAACCAAGGGCTCTTTAACCCCTAAAAGTGTTGTTTCATACCCTAAAGGATCATGGTCAACTGATTACATCATTCCCCAGAAGTTCCACCTGAAAAACCACTCAAAACTGGACCATACTGACTGCTCCATTGTCAAGGTGCAATGCAGACTGAATCCTACACTAGCCAGGTACGATGCATACTAAAGAGGCCTTCTGTGGGGTGCGATGAGCAAGAATGGACAAATGTCAGAGACAGTTTGCTAAGTGGATGCTCATGGAATATTCCAGAAACTTCTCTTATGGCAATTGCCTCTCTGAATTCTCCCCGGGATGAATAAGAGATCCAAGAAATCTCCAAGTGGAACCAAGAACAAGAAGTGGAATGACACTAATCAAAAACCTAGAGATGACTCACACCCTTGCAGACATCTATAAATGGATCCCTCATCTGAGAGATCTAGAGGCTGGAATTTGGTAATTTGTAAGGAAGTGTTGATAGTTTGTCTTTGAGAAATGGCATTATATTGTTGGGTGATCTTGCTTTTCATGAGGTGAATAGGGCTTTGATGTTGGGAGGATGATGCTGGATTAGACAGCTGGGTTGTAATTCTCCCTTCTACCATTAATAAAGTTCTTTGAGTTTTCCTCCATACAATCGTGTATTTGTGAATGTTGTTATTTGTGAATGCCATTGTATGATCAATGTATTTTTGATTCTGCATTGTTTCTCATATAATAGATCGAGATGCTTTGATGTTGTTTTGTTATTTTGTCTCTACAAGTATTCATTGAACGGGATAAGTAGGAGAAGAGGTGCAAGCTCTATGAAGGGAGAGAGAAATCAAGCAAGGAGTCAAGCGAAAGATACAGGTTGGTCTCTTTGCTCCTCTCTTATCTATCATACATAAAGGAAATCGCAAATTGCTTTGATTGTTTGTTTCTAGGATAGGTACCAATGCTAGTGGGACTGGCAAATCGAAAAGACACTAGTTTTCCCAGAAACAGCAAGAGCTTTTCTGACAATGTTCTTACGACATATAGTCCATCTTCAAGTTGCCTAAGTGTTTGTTGTAGTTCTAGTATTTTATCCATTAGCATTAAAATATCTTGGCTAAGCATTAAGATATCTTAGTTGAGCATTAAGATATCTTGGCTCTCTGCATGTACCTTTTCCTTTTTTCCCCTGTCGTTGTTTCTTTGCTCCATTTCTTCGTTATTAGTAACAAATCCAAAAAATAATAGACAAAGTATAAAGAAAAACCTTAAAACAATTAACAATTTCATAACAACAAAGAAGTTCGGTTGCCTATAACTTAGTAACAAGTCTAGAACAAAATTAACATTGACAAATTTTCTTTGACGGGAAACAACCATAATATAATGCATCAAAGGTGATAAGTCATCTAAATCACAAATTGACATCTCAGTTTTGAAATAACATTTAACTATTATCAGTTTTAGTTGTATCCATTAACCAGTGATCATCATCAATATGGCTAATACTGATTTTCCTAATCTTTAATTAGAAAAGATTGTTGTGAAATTTGTTACTTTAAATCATATATGTTTTACTTAAATTCCAACTTGACATAGTCTAATTGATACGATTATGTTTCATGATTGATTTGTCTTACATGCTTTAGAAATCAATATCGAGATACTATTTTATTAATATCATGAACCACATTCTATTTTCATTAACTAAAGCTCTTTTTTCAATAAATAAAATTATTTTCCGTAATTATTCACTGAACCAATGTGTATTCAACACATTTACTATGTAGACTTTCCTTGCTATCGGCCAACTCTTACTTTGCAGAAGTAGTTTTAAATCTTAGATGTCAATTTGTGAGGCTTGGATGTTTTTTGCCTTTGTCCCATTATCCAAATATTAAATTAACTTTGTTCACTAAAATAAGTAAATTAGGTAATAGTTTATAACTTCATATGGATTTTTCATTTTGTGTTAAGCTAAAAACTAGCATTCCAAAACTATTATAAGTTTTCCTACACAACAAAATCTTTGATTATAAACTCTACAACAGTCTAACAAAACTTTCAGCATTCGGAAAACTTTCAAGATCATTGCATTTCCAAAAACCATTTTGCTTTGAACATCACCATAAAACTATGATTGAATAGCACTATCCATTTCCATGTTGCATTTTCATATAGGCACAACATAATAGAAATAAGTCTCAAACTATTTAGTCGAGAAATAGCCTTCAAAATAGATTGAATATGACATCAAAGAAACGGAAATCAAGTCCATTCGCATAACTATCACTTTTCCTGCAACCTAATCTCTAATACATAAATTGTACTTCCTCCACATATCCTCCATTTACGACTAATATTTTTAATTGATGATATGTAGATACAAACTATAGATCATTAGCACCAACACCAACAACATCTCAAACTGAAACTGCTCTTTCAAAATCACTATGTATTTTTCAATTCACGCAACATTTCATGGATAACGTAAGTGTGTATCGATTTTCTGAAGAAAAAAAAAATATTACTATGACTTCTAAGCATTAATTAATTATTCAATGCTAAGTGCGATTTCAATTTTTTTGCATCTTTGTCAACATTACTATCTCTGCAATGTTTTTCATATAACACACTTGTCCTTTCTTACATGCTATAATACTAAATGCTTCCAACAGTTTATACGTTAGTTGTTATCATTACAATAATTACATAATAAAATATGTTATAAACACTAATGTTATACTGCACAAATAACTAATATATATGTGATATTAAATTTGATAAATGAAAATTGATATTGTATATTGGCAACAAAGTGATTATGTGGGATCGTATGTTAGCTTTGAACATTTTCAGTATGAAACTGCACTCATGTATGTGTTCCAAGGAAAAATCCACAAAATACTTTAGTGTGGAATGTGAAGTTCCGCACAATGAAATTTTCAAATCTTCCTCCGCACAATGGACTTCCTTCGTACTTTTTTACATCTGCCTAATTTCAGCAAGATAAACATAAACAAAGCTTGTGCTCAATGATCCGAACATTGATGTGGTTGTAGGTTCTTTTCATTCCAGAACAATTCAACCTTTACTCAATTGACTAGTGATATTTGGGAATATGGAGATTTGCATTATTTATAACTAAAATATTGCGAAAAACAAATATGGATTATTAATACTAAAATATTAGCAATAAAAGAATTATTTATAATTAAAACATTACCAATAATATCATATAGGTGAAATTCTTCTCTCGGTCTTATTTCAAATATGAGGATCCTTTGCATACACAGAGGGTGCTCTCACAGTGTCACTGCTTTGGTCAATGATGCGAAAATTGATGCGTTTGTTGGTTATTTGCACGAGCTTGTGCGAAGTGTGTATATTACTACAATATTAGAAATAAAAAAATTTAGTGCAAAGGGCAGAGATCCAAACCCTGAAAGCTTGAAATATTCCTACACACAAGTACTTTCTCCACACTTCCGCACATATACCTAATTTTTAAAAAATTGCCATAAACAAAGCTTCTGCTCAAAGATCCAAAAATAATCCAAAGTGCTCTTCCAGCAAAAGCAAATACAGAAATATGTATTATTTATGACTAAAATATTAGAAATAATATCGTATAGGCCCAACGCTTGCTTAAGTGTTATTGCGAACAACAATTATACCTTATTTAATACTAAAATATTAGAAATAAAATACTTTAGTGTGAAGTGCGGATATCCATACAATCAAAGCTTCCTTCGCACAATGGAATTCCTCTACACTTCTGCACATGTACCTAATTGTAAATATATTCAGAAATATGAATATATGCATTATTTACATTTAAAATATTAGAAATAATATAAGCATAAACAATCTTATTGCGAACAACTAATATGGATTATGATTTAATATTAAAATATTAACAATGAAAGCCTTCAATGTGGAGAGCATAAATCCACACAATGAAATCTTGAAACCTTCCTCCGCACAATGAACCTTCTCTTCACTTCCACACATCTGCCTAATTTTAGAATCATAACCATAAAAAAATCTTTTGCTCAATGAAATGTGATTTTGACTATTGATATATATAAAAGACCAAGATATCCAAAGGGCTCTTCGAGAAAAAGGGAATATGGAGATACGTATTATTTACAACTAAAATATTACCAATACTATTAGCAATAAAATCCTTTAGTGTGAAGTTCAGAGATTCGTACAATGAAAGCATTCTCCACACAATGGAATTCTTGTGAACTTTCGCACAAGAGCCTAAACAAAGAGATATTCGGAAATATGAAGATAAGCACTATTTACAATTAAAATATTACCAATAATATCATATATTTCAACCAGATACTAATGTATTAGCAATAGTTTGTGTCAATATTCATTCCACACAATGTCAAAAGCATTTGTAAATGAAACAAGATAACAATATTGCCTCGCAAAAAAAGAAAAGGGAAATTAGTATTGATAGTGCACTGTGTTGAGCCCATGGGGCTTTGGATTGACATGAATGGGTGCACTGTTAAGGCACTCCTTGTGATAGGTCACTGGTTCAAATCCCCCGTGGGTGCTTACCTACCAAAAAAAAAAAGATAGTGCACTGTGTCGAAATATTTTTTAAAAGTTTATTAAAATAATAAATATATAAATCCCTTTTTTTAATTCTTATTTAGGAACGTGTTGTGCAAAGGTGGTTATGTGTGTGCAGAGGTTATCCAAAGAACAAATGCATGTGTGGAATGAGGGAAGTTTAGAGGGATATTTTAATTGTAATGTACTTTTTACTCTTTTGGAGTGATGTCTCGTATTTACTCAATAGCTGACCGAAAGGCATTATTGGGTACTGAAGTAGTTATTTGTGAAAGTTCCCAGATCTTTCACTGTGCAGAAATATTCATGCAAAGAGAATAAATTAAATAGTGGTAGTATGCATTATTTACAATTAAAATATTATCAATAATATAAGAATAAATCATTCTATTGCAAACAACAAATATGGATTATGTTTTGAGTGCGGAGATCCACACAATGAAGGCTTTAAAGCTTCCTCCGCACAATGAACTTTCTTCGTACTTCTGCACATCTTCCCAGTTTCAAAAACATAACCATAAACAAAGCTTTTGCTCAATGAAATGCAAAAGTTAAAACATATGCACAAAGAAATTTTTGTCTGGACAATGGACTTCTTACAGACTTCTGCACAATAGCCTAAACAAAGAGATATTCAAAAATATGAACATAAGCATTATTTACAATTAAAATATTGCCAATAATATCATATACATCAATTGCTTACTAAAATATTAGCAATAAAAGCCTTTAATGTGAACATATTTATCAATTAATAACAGCTTCCAATGTCAAAGGTTGATCAAAAAGCGTTATTGAGTACGAAAGTGTGGAAAGCTTCATGCAAACAAAATAAATTAAATAGCAGTAGTATGCATTATTTACAATTAAAATATTATCAATAATATAAGCATAAACAATGTTATTGCGAACAACAAATATGGATTATGTTATAATACTAAAATATTAGCAATGAAATCCTTCAGTGTGGAGTATGGAGATCCGCACAATGAAAGCTTGAAAGCTTCCTCCATACAATGAACTTTATATGCATTTTTACACATCCCATAAACAAAGCTTATGCTCAATGAAATGTGGTTTTGTACAGAATTTTGTGTGCACTCCACACTAAAAGTCTGATATCTTTGAACGACACTTCGAGCAAAAGAGAATATAGAGATATGCATTATTTATAAATAAAATTTTACTAGTAATATTATCAATAAAAACCTTTAGTGCAAAGTGCAGAGATCCACACAAAGAAAACTTTGTCCGCATAATGGACTTCCTGCACACTTTTGCACAAGACCCCAAACAAAGAGATATTCAGAAATACAAAGATAAGAAATATTTACAAAAAAAATATTACCAATAATAGTGTATGCATAAACATCTTACTAAAATGTTAGTAATAAAATCCTTTGATGCGAATGTATTTATCAATTAATAACAACTTCCAATGTCAAGGGCTGACCAAAAGACATTATTGAGTACAGAAGTAGTTGTTTGCGGAAGTGGCAAAAGTTTTCACTGAGTGGAAAGCTTCATGCAAAGAGAATCAATTAAATAGTGGTAGAGCCAAGGACTACGCTGCATCATAACTATTAATCTTGTTTTTTAATATTAAAATTTAAAATTATATTTTTTATTAATTTTAATCATACAAATTTTTTTTCGGTTAATTTTGTGGGAGGAGTTTCAGCCTCCTCCTTCAATTACATTCACTTAGGAGTTTGTAGGAATGTTGGATCGGTCAACAATATCTCCCAAAATCTTCATAATTTGCATCACTTTTAAAGCTCAATTAGAGGAAATTGAGATTCTGGTCACTCAGAAAAACCACTGCTTAAAGTATTTTGCCAAAATGGATTCAAGGGTGTTTCCTACCAAAAACAGTGTAAGATCTAATGTATGAGTTCAAATCAAATAAGATTGCAAATATGTCCAATATATGCAGGATCATGCTCTTCTCTTGCAAGTTTATTAGATTATGAACCTCTAAAAATTCCATGGGTAGTTGGAGCCAAAATAAATGGAACCTCGAGGGAAAAAGAGATCTAGAGCTAGGAGCAAAAGGGTTCTTCACGGTAATTTTTTCTAGCATTGGGGATAGAATGAGGATTTTTTATGGAGGGCCTTACTTTTTTAATAATTTTGGACTCTTCAAGAAATTTTGGAAAGAGTGGCACAATCCTGAGAAGGAATACTTTTGATCCGTAAACTGTCATGGATGTTCCACTCGACAATTTGTCACAACAAATATGATAAAATTATACTTAAAATTATGAAATCTACACTATGGGGGTTTATTTCTCTTTATATTTATGAATCTATAAATTATTGATTATTGTGTATGTAGAAAATTATAAGTATGCATAAAATAAAGAACGACAAAATAAAAACTCACAAACAACTATTAATATATGATATAACCTAGGAAACCCTTTCTCTGGAGGTGAGGTTGCTTTGGTCCCTTTATCTGAATAGAACATGGTTGAAAGTACAAATAAGTAAGGAATGTGGCCCATGGGCTACTATAGTGCATAAATCCTCTCTATGTGCTCTCTCCCTATCCCTCTCGACTACTTTGCTCGTCTATGGAACAAATGCACTCGGAAATAATGGAACCCATTTTCCTCGTAGTGGATCAGTTATAACACAGCTCGATAGTCTACGAGTGGTTAGGTTTGACTCCCATATGGACTCTTCTAGAGTATTTTTCATCATGATCACGTGGCTACCCCTTTTCTTTGGGTAATGGGTTGACATGGCATCCTCTCGAATTATGGTGGTCGAAACAGGAATGTCAACTTCTAAGTGGCATAACTTTTGCATATAGACTCTGATTGAGGTGATTCTTGCACCATTGGAAAGGTATTTCTATGCAAAATATGAAAAAAATGTGTTTTTCTCAATTAGAAAAAATTTACCACCAAAAATTGTTGCTTGATGCCTCAAAATTCTTCCATAAAGTTTTAGACCCCAATTTGCCAAACTGGGTCCAACCGATAAAAATGGTCCTATGAGCTAATTCCTTCACTTTTTCCACTATGAAAACATCGAGATGGATGACAAACAATATAATGATCCAATATGAATCAACTTCCTTGTTGCCCCAGTATGGGTTTGACTCTTTTCTCTTCCAAATAAATATTGGGAGGAAGAAATCCTTGAAGGAATTGGCAATGCGATTGGTAACTTTTCCAAGGTTTCTGAGGCAACTAAGAGAGGGAGGTACACATCCTATGAAAGGATATGTTTATATATAATATTTTGTAGCCTCTTCTAGCATCAATAAACATTTATTATTAGGATAATCTTTGGAAACATACATTAGATTATGATAATGTCCCATTTATATGTAGGTGTTGTCATGAATACGTACATATTTTTAGAGATTATCCTATTATTGCAAAGGATTTGCTAGCATATCAATAAAATCATAAAGAGAAAGAGTTATTTTTAAAATTCCCCCAAAGGAAGTCTAGAGCAATTTGATGCCTCAGGGAGCCATATTTTTTTATCAAAACCCTGGATCTAGAAACAGGTTTGTGTCTCTCTCTTCTTTGGATGAGACCATGGCACAAGAAGATAATAAATCAGTCCCCCAATCAAATGTTGAAAGTATTACCAAATATTTCTCGCCACCAACAGATCCCAAGAAAAATAATGCATAAGTTAATCAACAAAATTCTCTATAAAAGGAACCAAATAGCTCAATAACGGAAGAGAATGAGACTAAAGGCCTCCCAGAAGACATGGATCTAGATGATCCACACCCACTCATTCAACTCACAGAGGCATGCGCCAATAAATATACGCAATCCATGCCAAACCATCGTATCAATATTATTTACAAGGAATATATCAAATCCAAGAGTCAAATAGATAACACTCAATCTTGTTTGAGTTCTTTAAATCCCCATTTAGGAGTTCATATGCAATCTTTCAAAGATTCCTCAAAGATGGTCAAGGAGGATAGAAAAAAGGGATACAAGAGTATTAAGGCCTTGATCCAAGAATATGGAGAAAATTTGGTCAACTTAGGGGAAGTCATTCCAATTTCGAAGGCATTTCCTCCTTCTCAACTCAAAAATCCGTGAAGTTTTTTATCAAGAATCGTCAGAAAATAATTATGTTTTGTCATTGTCATTATTTTATGGTTTGTTGTGATTAGTATGTTTACTAGTATTTTTGGTTTATAGGCAAAACTTTGTAGTCCTTTTATGATAAACAATAGTTTATGGACTTTTAAAATCCATGCCACATATAATTCTTTCTTTAAATAATGAAAGGCTCTTCTAATTCAATGCAAAAAAAACATACAATTTTATATATTAAAGTGTATGATCATAAAATCTTTGTAATTATGGTTATTCATATTTACTATGGTTATATATCTCTAGTAAATACTAGTGAGTAAATACATAACCACACTGTTTCTTTTTTACACACAAGGGCATAAAGAGAGAGAAAGATAGAGAGTATAAAAATTAAAAAAAAAAAATGAATCAAATATTATTAACTAAATAAAAATGAAAATGAAATAAAATAATAATGAATATAAATTTATAAATGTTAAGATACAAGATGGGTAAGTATCTTACGAATTAATTTCTTGGATTAGTTATCATTGAAATTCAATTAAATAATATTTATTAAAATTTGTTTTTTTGAGTCCCGAGGGGGCAACTTAATTGGTGAACAAAGTGATATGAAATTGTGAAAACTAAGAGATCCAAGGTTCAATCACCTTGTTGTAACTCTGTCTAAAGAGAGGATGATAGGCATTCCCTAGAGGTATAATGGTAGCAGCTATAATCGACCCCATGTCATGCGAGTACGAGACTGACCCAATTGTCAATTCCTCTGATTACAAAAAAAAAATGTTATTTTTAACAGGGGTGGCTGGAGCAAGGGAGGGGTTATTTTTTCCTTGAGAATCAAAAATAACATAGGTATGCTTCGGGTTCAGGTCACACTTCCAACAACATTGTTGAAGCCTATGTCTTATATCAAGGTTTGAGGCAAATTGGAATCTGAGAATTTAGGAGGTGATTGTTTTTGTGATTCCTTGAATATAATTCACCATTAATATTCAGTATCTCTCCCATCATTTATAAACTTAAGTCAAATTTTCAAGAGGATTTATCAATCATATCATTCTATACCCAAGAAGAAATGTCTCCATGTTCTCAGATCAAACAACTCCAATGTTGGTCACATGGCTAATTTGGGGTCAATGCTAAAGCAAGGTAAACTTTGGTGGCAAGGGGAAAAGGGGTATGCCCCCTTTCTTAACAGGGGAAAATGGGTGGTTGCTTTTTAAATTTTGGTTTTTTCAGGTCAGTACTAGCAAATTTGTACAAGTGGAATATTGTAAACATTGTAGCATTTTGTTCAAAACCTTCAAGGTTAGAATTATGTAGATGGTTGTTGATACATACTCCATTTTGACCTTGTCCACTAGTTTCAACTTGATTATGTAAAACATGCATCTAAAGTAAGCTTTAACTAAGCGTCTTTTAATATAATAGCTATTCTCAGTTCTAGTTTAAAAAAATGTTATTTTTAATGTGAAAACATTCACTTCTCCATCTATCAAAGTTATTAAATATTTTATGAATAAATTTTCAAATTTAATACTATTGAAATTATACTAAAAAAAAAATCAAAATTACTATTTTAATTTAAAATAACTTAATTTTTTGTCGATTGGGAGGTTTTATATTAAAAAAATCTACAAATAAAGTGCACAATTCATGTACAAAATCAGTAGCCACATCTATTGATTTTTATCCCAAAATAGAAGTTAATAGAGAAAATTTCAGATGTTGATAGAAAAGCTTTATAGGATAGGCTTGGAGGGAGACTGGGAGGATTAAAAGAAAAGAGAACTACATCAAAGTGAACCTAGAGGATGAGGAGAACTACAACATCATTATCTTCCTGAGTTGTCCTTAGGGTTGAAACATTTAGGTCTAAAAGGTTGAAATATATTGGAGCTAAGGTTGTCAATCCATAATGAATTAATGGAGAGGGGATCTATATTTTGAGAGGGTGTCCAACCTAAATATTGATCTAGGTAAATATCGGTGTCCACCCACCTCTTCCACTAACTCAATGGTTCTCTATATTCTTGTTAGTTTTTCTACAATTTTGTAGGTCCCAAACTTATAGGGTTGTTTTGAGGCCCTAAATGATGTCGTTTTACCATTTTAGGGGCCAAGGGTTTCCTGGTCTATCCTACTTCTAGGCAAAAGTTGTAATACTCATACAATTCTTTCCAACGAGTTACTACACACCCTAAACAAATATTCTACTTGAACATTGTGCCCCTTGGAAGTTAACATATCAAATAACCACCTTGAGACCCGTAAACCTTTTGGTGTTTCATCTTCTAGTGATATGCTTTACAACCTATAGGGTTATCTATTTATGTTAAAATTTCATGGATTTATTTGGCATATTGTCACTAGGAACCTCTTGTTGAAATGATGTTAAAATCGAGCAAAAATTGAAGCAGAGGAATAAGAAAAAGTTCAAGTGTGAAAATCCACCTCAGTAGAAGCCTGGAAAAGGTAGATATAACTTAGAAAATAAGGGACATAACAAGGAGAACCAACCTCAAGACAACTAATTCAATTTGAAGGAAAATAAGGGTAATGATATATCATAGGAGGACACCAATTAGTGTGTAACAACCCTCAAGAAAATTCCATGTAATAAAATTTAATAAAGGAAAAATAATAACCACAATTGATGGGACACTTATTCCAATTTGAATGTTGGGAAAAATCATAGTGACGAGGATCACTTATGGCTGATTAATGGCTAAGGAAATTAGCAAAGGAAATGGCAAAGGCTTTGGAAAGGAAAAATGGCATTTTGGCACATTTATTTATGAAAATAATGGAAATCAAGAGAAAAGGGGGGTGAAAGGTCACAGGTTGCATGTGAGGAGAAAAATGAAGGAAAATAATGGAAAATGAAGAAGATATAGGTCTCATTAATAAAAAGGCTTCTGAGGATCACTACACAGACTTTTGTCAGTTCATTTTTGGAGCTCTCTCTCTATTCTCTCTCTCTCATACTCTGGACACTTAGAGTTTTCTTGGAGCACTCTTGGAGGAGTGTGGCATACTTGGAGTTTTTGAGCAAGAAGGCAAAGGAAGAGCATGAAATCACAAGAGGACATCGGGATCAACAGCTACAGCGGGTTTTTCTTGCAGGTACCGAGTTGCATGTATGTTTTCCTCACTAGTTTTTGCATGCATGGAATATGCATGTGGTTTATTGGTCATGATTTGTCACTAGAATGGAGGATTGTCTGGATTGACATTGGATTTTCCTAGCCTTGCCATTTCCTGGATATCCATGGTGTTGTGGGTTCTTTTCTTTTCTTTTCTGGTTGGTTTTCATGTTTCCTTTAGCTTGGGTTGAGTTATTAGTTCTTAGAAGCCCTGGTTGGACAAATTATCTGGAAGCCCTGTAACATCTTGGGTTGAGTTACTAGTCCTGAAAGCCTTGGTTGGACAAACACTCTGGAAGCCCATGGTCGGTTGAGCTACTAGTCCTGGAAGCCCTGGTTGGAAAAACTCTCTGGAAGCACAGTGGTAGTTGTAGGCTGAGTTACTAGTCCTGGAAGCCTTGGTTGGAATAGTTAGAGCCCTAAAAGGCTTGGTAAGAGACCAATATGATGATGGTTTTGTGATGTTTGATAGTGAGGTGGAATCACTATTTGATGAGTTGAGGTGGATGGCCTTTAGAAGCCTTGCATGGTTTGGATTGATGTGTTTTATGAGATCCCACATTCATGCTTGGAATATGGCATGGGGTGACTGGTTGAAGAGAGTTTTGGCTCAGCCATGTCTACAGTTCGGTGGTTCATGGAAGTCCCACAACTGGTTGACCTTTACATCATTAATATGAGGTTATTTCTCCTTGTTATTTTATGATTATTATATTGGTTTATATGTGGATTATCTGGTTGTTTTTCCTTGGTATTTTTGTTGTTATTTATGTTGGTTATGATCATGTATTATGACAGTAGCTATGTATGGCTCTCATCATGTTTTCACTTGTAAATGAACGAACAATGTATCTATGACCTAATGGATGAAGTTGTAGCTAATTTGTTGAGGCACCAATGCTTCTTAGCAATTCTCAGTTGAGTATGAGACTCATATGCTTAGATCTATTGTTTACACATGTATATTACATATTTACGATATCTTTGATGAAATCCCTGACATGGGGGGCCAATCAAGGCCTTGTTCAAGTAATTGTACATGTATCATCATTCCCTTGTTATATTTCTGTTCTGAAGGCGTCATCCAATTCTAGTCAGTGACCTAGGATCTGGGCTTGAAAAAGTGGCTCAAATCCGAGGGATGTTGGCACAACACTAAGCAAAATAGCCCTAGACACTGACATGCCATGTTGTGGGAGTGTCCAGAGCCTTATGGACATTGGCATGCCCATATCATGGGAGGGTCCGGTGGTTAATTGGTCCAAAAAATCATTGGGACTCAGGGGCTAGTTACTTGAGAGTTTAGGATGGTTCCTTAGATTCTTTTCGTTGTTGTGGAATGTTTGTATGGTGTGTTTCCATCAGTTCCACTTCCTTAATGTCACTTAGGAGGTTGAATCATATCATAGTAGCTTCTTGTCACATGTTTACCCCAGTTGGTCAATTACTTGGGTAGATGAGGGAGGAGGGTGTTACAAAGTGGTATTAGAGCATGGTTCACCCCTCAGACTGGATGGGCTATGTGTTGGTCATGCATTCATGTTGGTTGCATATTTTTTTCTTGTGTTGTAAGACCATGTGCTTGCTGCATTAGTATGGTATGGGTCATGGTTGTAGTGAGGTCGCCCTGGGAATTTGATGGCATTGTTATGGAGTGTGTTGTCATGAGTGTATGGTTGATTATGCATTGCTTATGCACGTTAGTATGTGCATGTTTTCTTGCATGAGGTTATGGTATATGTAGTGATATGGTCATGCATTGATGACTGGACTCTAGCTAGAGTGATGGTTATGAGGTTATATGTTATATGTTATACTTCTATATGTTGTCATGATTATGTTATACATGTATTACATTGATTTGTCGATCTTGCAGATGAGGTATCCTCCCCGAATTATTCTAAGGTATGTTGGTTTATTGTGATTTGGTTTAGCTGACATGATATAACTTACAGGAATAACATCAAAGATGACTAGCAAGATGTTAGAATACAATTCCCAAGACTTTCCTTATGGATTAGATGAGCAGCATGGTGTTGGGCACTTTTCTGAGTTGGCAGACACATTGAGAAGCTTAAAGGTAGAAATAAGGGGTTGTAAGGCATACAATGATAGAATCATACAAGCATAGGAGAAACAAGCAGAGGTAAATGCAGTGATACTTTAGAGTTTGTCAAAATCGTAGGGACAAGGACCCCTTTGAATCATCCATGAGTGAGAACTAATAGGGCATATGGAAATAGGTCTCGCGGTGGTCACAGTTTGGAAAGAGATGCCACAGTGAGAGATGGTAGGTTGTTGGATACTCTGGATAGGAGAGGTGATGGACACATGTACTATTCTATTTTTGGTTCAAATAAGCACTACGATCATCATCGTTATCATCCTTACAGGAGGAGTGATAGGGGATATTTTTCGGATGAGTTGAAGAAGGAAAAATCACCTACATTTGATGAAGAGATGAAGAAATCACATGATGTAGAGGCATGTTTGCTCGGTATGAGGGAGTTCTTCAGGTTACATGATTATTCAAAGAACATGAAAACCAAAATAGCTACATTTAGTCTTAAAGTTAAAGCAGAAATTTGGTGGGAAGATGTGAAGAATTTCAGAGGTATTCATGAAGAATACTTGACTTGGAGTGAGTTCGAGAGGATATTCAAGAAGAAATACCTATCAAAGAGATACTTTGATGACAAGGAAAAATTGTTCTATGAGCTAAATATGGGATTGATGGCAGATGAAGAGTGCACTAAAAGGTTCTTGGAGCTACTAAGGTATGTGCCTACCCTTTGGAGGAGGCCATCCGAAAGCTAAAGCATTGTTATGAAAAAAGAAGTGTAGATCTGAGACTAAGCTAGACTAGAAAGGTAATGCAAAGAATAAGGCAAAATGGGACAAGAAGCAAGCAAGACCTCAAGGTACACGTAATAAAGAGAATACAGCACCATTGAAGAAGTTCAATGCATCTGATAGAGGACAAGGATTTCGATCTGAGGAGCGAAACAAGGATGCAGGCTAGAATCCTATAGAGTGTTGGACTTGTGGTAAAGATCATCGCAGGGGAGATTTTCTACAAAATCAGGGTGGTAGGCCTCAGATATATAGTGCTCAAGAGGCATAGATAGTGGGAGATGTTGTGTGGAGCATTCCTCGTATCTATGCAGTTGAATAACAGATAGGTAGACCATCAGGCATCTATCATTAAGATGGATGGTAATTTTTGTGATCAAGTTATTTCTATTTTGATTGAACTTGGATCTAATTATAGCTATGTTAGTCCTTACTTGGTGGAAAAGTGTGGTTTGAATAAGGAAGTTCATGCAGAGTCTTGGTCAGGGAAGTTGGCTATAGGTACAAATAATTGAGTTCATCATTGGATAAGAGATTGTGAATTTTATTTGAATGGTATTCATATTGCAACACATTTGAATGTATTACCATTGGGATCATACAGTATGTTGTTGGGAATGGATTGGTTGTACCTTCATCGAACCAAGATGGATTGTTATGACAAATCTATTGAGTGCTTGGATGACAATGGAGAACTAAGAGTCTTACGAGGTAAGAAGAAATCAGCATTAGTTAGAATGTTGACATCAATTAAGGCCAAGCGTAGCTACAGGAAAGGGTGTGTGTTATTTTCATTGCACATTTATGATGACAAAGGTAGAGAATTTGATCTGAAAATGAGATCTTAGATTACTTTTAAGGTATTACAGACTCATGTGCATGGATTTGCCTATATTACTTAGTGCAACGAATTGATAAGATTGTGAATAATATAGATAATGAGAAGTTAGAGAAACATAATAGACAAACTCACATAACACAACAAGTTTAATATGGAGTTCACCCAAAACTCTTGGGCTACGTCTCCTGGTCCAGCCTTCAGTGGTGACCTCTCTATTATGTCTTCAAGAGCAGAGTTTTACAAAATATGAGTTCAAATTGAGTCTCCACACAATAGATACAAAACAGTAGGATTTTTGCTTGAATCCCTCAAGTCTCTCTGAGTACGTAAAACTCTTTCTCTCACTCTCTGTCTCAACACTGCTTGTCTTTGTCTTTGTCTTCTATGGCTTTTTAAGCCAATCAGCGTTGTCTGTTCATTTCCTCTTCTGGGTTCTCTGGCTCCCGGTCTTTGTCTACTCAAATCCCCCTCTGAGCATTAAGAAATCATTGCTAAATGTCTTCAGGGATGGTGGCCACCTGTGCTGTAACGGAAGGGACCATCGGTGCCCTTAAAATCCCAAAAATGGTCATTCTCAGCTTACACAGAGAAATACACTAAACACGGGAAAAATCCACAAAAGCTCTTTCTATCGGATTTCAAAAATCATTAAATCCACCCTATACTCCTATCGGGTTCCCTTGTAATCACTATCGCAAGTCGCAAGTGCCCTGGTGCCGTGGTTTCCTTTGTATTTGAAAAATACATTAAAACACTGAAATCCCGACGAATGGCTTTATGGCAGACTTCAAACAATTCACAGCTGCATTTATAAACCCTTTCGGGTCCGGCGTCATCACATTGGGCTCATTCCCTTTGTATTTTGTTTATTTAACGAAAATGTGAATTTACATAGAAAAACCAATTTTTTCAGAACTCAAAATATATCAAATTTTATCCATAACGCCGTTGGGTTAGGCTATCGCAAGTCGCATTTGTATTGGCCCTGCTACTCTGTATTGTCGCGATGCGATTTTGTGATGCGACATGTCGTAATCGTATATCACAAAGTCCCCGGGCCATTCGTAAGCGCTCCTTTGTATTGTGCCGATGAGATATTGCGAGTTAACTTGGGTCGTCGATCTGCGCGCTTGATCGACGGTCCTCGTTGGCTTGTATTGATCGTTGTCGCAACAGCCATATGGTAGCCTCTGATAGCCTCCACTTGCCATCTCCAATTGTGATATTCCGATCGGATCTAGACCGTTGATCGGCCAGATCCGACGACTCCTGTGCATCGTTGTCCAAGCCTCCGATAACTCTGTTTTTGGCCATTTCTTCATGTTTTTTAGGCCCAATAGTGTAATCCTCCTTTTTTAAGGTTTTTCCTTATGTGATAGTTTTTTGCTTTGAAGACTTAGAGGGTTTTTTGGATCCATTTTGGATCACACCTTCCCACTGAAAAATCTTTTGGAGCACCAAAAGTTGGTTTTTAAGCATCGATCAAGTGAGGATACAACTTCCTCACTTGTTCAATTTCTATCCATCGTGCACTGCTTGGTTTTGAACCTTTGAGTCCGATTCTGAGGTACTCAACATCCCCTTTGCACGTAGTTCTCACCTTCCTGTCCAGAACTATGTCTTCCTGCAACTCATTGAGTTATTCAGGCAACAGATCATCAATATAAGGCAACTAACTTTTCTCTTCGGGATCTTCAATCAATGAAGGTTCAAATAGTCTCAAGTTTTCTGCATTAACTACTGAATAGATGTGCATGTAAGCTGTAAAATCAAGGCGAAAAGCATTTTCACCAATTTTCTCAAGTATCTTGAAAGGCCCATACCTTATAGGCTTCAACTTCTTACCTTCACCTTGTGTTTTATCTTTGCTGATGTACAGCCAGAATTGATCACCAACTTGGAAGCTATGCTCAATTCGATACTTGTCATGTCTTGCCTTGTACTTGGCCTGGCTTCTTCCCAGCTGTTCCTGTACTGCCTAGTGAATTTCTTGAATATGTTCAATGAACTTAGTTGCTTTGTCCACATCACTGTGTCCATCAACTGCTATGTCTTTTATAAAGACAAAATCCAAGGGAGATTTTGGTGTAAAACCAAAGCAAGTCTCAAAAGGAGATCTTTGCGTAGAAGAGTGCTTAGCACAGTTGTAAGCATGTTGCACATAACACAAATGCTCATCCCAAAGCTTGGGATGCTTGCTGCAATAGCCCCTGAGCAACTGGATCATTGTCCTATTGACCACCTCTGTTTGGCCATCTGTTTGTGGATGAAATGTTGTGCTCTTTTTCAATCTGGTGTCCATAAATTCCCACAAAATTGACCAAAACTTTCCAACAAATCAGGAATCTAGATCAGATATAATGGCAGTGGGTAACCCAAAATGAACTCATACATGTTGAAAGAACAACTTCGCTATTTGTTTAGCTGTAATCTTCTTGTTACAAGGTATTAAAATACACATTTTGTTGAACCTATCCACAATAACATATAAATAATCATGACCTTTTCTAGATTTTGACAATCCCCCAACAAAGTCCATGGAAACACTTTCCCAAGGATGAGAAGGAACTGGAAGTGGAGTGTACAAGCCGATTTTTCTATTGTTGGGCTTGCTTTTAGCACACATGGTACACCCTTTAATATATCTAGAAACTATTTCATGCATTCTTGGCCAATAACAGAACCTTTGCAGCTGTGCAACTGTTTTACTTACACCAAAGTGACCTGATATAAGAGAAGTATGTGCTTCCCAGATTATGTTAACTCTTTCAGTTTATGGAATGCATAAATTTCCAAAATGATACAAGAGTTGGTCCTTAACATAATAATCCAATTCTTCTACTTGTTTGCCATGACTTAAAGTTGCATATACATCTTTAAAATCTACATCTTGAGCATATTGCTCAATGTAGATTTCATTCATTACTGGGTTATGCTTAAGTATAGTAGATGCATTTATGATTGGTCTGGATAACATATCTGCAACCTTATTGTGTATTCCCTTCTTATATTTGATGACAAGATGAAACTGTTGTAGAAAACCCATCCACCTATAGTGTCTTGATTGCTACAATTTAGTTTGTGAGTGTAAATATTGAAGTGGTTGATGGCCTGTATGGATGATTGTTTCTTTGCCCATTAAGTAATGTTTCCACTTTTTCACACTCTATACTAATGCATACAATTCTTTATCATATGCGAGATAATTAACTATTGCAGAATTAAATGTATCAGAATGACATCATATGGGTTTACTGTGTTGCATCAACACTGCTCCCATGGCATAGTCAATGGCATCTATTTCAATCTCAAATGGACGTTGAAGATCTAGCAGTGCTAGTACTGGTGTTGTACTAATTTTTCCTTTTAAGGTGTTGAAGGCTTTCTGTTGTTTGCCTCCCCACTGAAACACCTTATTCAATCCTGTTAAAGCATGTAAGGGAGCTGCAATCAAGGAAAAGTTAGCAATAAACTTTCTCCAATATTGTGTTGCTCCTAGGAAGCTCTTAACTTCTATAGCAGATTTGGGTTTAGGCCAGTTCACAATGACTTCAACCTTAGAGGGATCTATCTTCAATTCACCACCCCCTACAATATGACCCAAACAATTTAAGATGTTTTGCCAAATTCACATTTTGATAACTTCACGTAGAGATTTTCTCTTTTCAAAACATCTAAAGTCTACTTTACATGCTTCAAATGTTCTTCCCATGTTTTACTGAAAACAAGAATGTCATCTAAATCTACAATTACAAAATCATCAATAAAAGGTCGGAGTACATCATTCATAACTCTCATGAAAGTGGCAGGAGCATTAGTTAAGCCAAAAGGCATAACCAGCGATTCATACAGCCCTTGCTTTGTTTTGAAAGCAGTCTTCCATGCATCTTGTTCTGCTACTCTGACCTGATGATAGCCACTACGCAAGTCTAACTTGGAAAATTAAACTACTGCTTTCAACTGATCTAATAGATCATTAATGCGAGGAAGAGGATAACGATTCTTGATCGTTATTTTATTCAGTGCTCTATAATCAATGCACATCCTCCATGAACTATCTTTCTTTCTCACCAACACGATTGGAGATCTACATGGTGATGTGCTTGGTCTTATGAACCCTTTCTTGAGTAGCTCCTGTACCTGCTTCTTGATCTCTGCATTCTCTAAAGCGAATAAACTGTACATTCTGATGTTAGGCAATGGAGCATCTCGCTGCAAATGAATATCATGTACTATTTCCCTTTTGGGTGGCAAACCTTTAGGTCCTTGAAATAGGATATCATATTCTGAAATAGCTTTATTTAAATCAGCTTTCTGTTTAGCATCACAGCCGTCAAATATATTGGTTTTATCAGGGTTCTTTTCCTTTACAACCATTAGTAAAAATTGCTTTCATGAATTTACAATTCTTTTCATCTGCCCTGAGTTTATGAGAGAGTAATTATTTTTGAGTTTATAAGCTCTTACAATATATTCTATTCCATCTTTAGTGAGTTGATACTTATTTTTAGCTCTATAGAAAATGGATTTTCTATCATACAAGTAAGGACTTCCTAAAACAATACCACATAAATCCAAGGGAATTATATCTAACTCAACCTCATCTACAAATGTTGACCCCATAGCAAACCTAAGTTTACATTGTCTAGTCACTTGTAGCTTTGCTTTATCACATACCCAACCTAATGGATATGGCTTCTTGTGAGGTGTGGTTAGTAATCCCAACTTCTTTACAATTGCTTCAGAAATAAAGTTTACTTGTGATCCACTATCAAATAAAGTATCAATCTTTTGATGCTTGTAAATAACTCTAATATGAAAAAGCTCATGTCTTTTCCTCTCATTATCTTCATTATCTATAGATTGTGCAGAATTACTTGTAGATGCTTTAGAATTTTTACCTTTTATACCTGTAGTTGTGGTTGTTGTTTCATCACCTGAGTCTGACCCCAAGTCTTTGTGAATAGCAGCAACAATCTTCTTCTTCTTACCACCAAACTTCTTGGATTTCACCTCCGGCTGCAAATACCAGCTGTTTTCATCATCGTGTCCATCCTTCTTGTAGTGAGTGCATGAAGGTTTGTCTTTATGTACAACGTTTTCCTTCCTCTCCTTCCATTTTAGCTTCTTCTTTTCCTTTTTCTTGCTTGCAGAGGGTTTTGATGATCCCCCAATCTCTGGGTTCACATTCTTGCTCTAACCTCTAGATGTGTAGCTTGAACTGATACATCATCTAGGCTAGTGGGATTAAACATGAGAATGGTGTGCCTCAAATAGCTATGCAGTCCACCTATATACTTCAACAATGTTTTAGGTGAGTCTAGAGAAATGCCTAGAGTTAAAGATCTTTTCTAAATTCCTGGGTATAACTTTGTACACTTTGCCCCTTTAATTGGCAAAGAGTTTTCCAACTCATCATTGCTTGCTGCATATAAGCTAGTGGATAGAATTGATTTTAATGGCAGACACAAATTCATTCCAGGTAGAAATTTTTTACCATGCGTCTTCAAATCAGCTTGTGTCATGCCTTCCCACAACACTAGGGCAGTTCCTCCAAGGCGAAGGCTAGCTAGATGAATCTTTCTCCTTTCTGAATCGATGTTCTGCACCCTGCAATATACATCAATCTGTCTAATCCAGTTATCTAGCTTTTCTGCATTTAATTCTCCATCATAAATTGGCAAATCAAATTTTACATCTAATTTAATCAAAGAAGCCTTCTTCTTTTTCTTATTAGGGCTAGAAGATGAGGATGACGTAGGAGATGGTGGAGGAGATGATGGAGGAGGATTTTCCCCTTTCCCTTTTCCCTCTGGAGGGGCATCTAGAGAAGGTTCCTCAGCTCCTTTGTCTTGTTTGGGTGTTGAGGTGCTTTCCCCTCGACCCTTCTTAAATTCCCAATACATCTCTTCCACCATGGCCCTCATGGCCATAAAACTGTCCATGAACTGAGATTCTGATTCCATTGAAATTTCTTTTGCCATCCTCCTCCTGGGATAGACTCTTCCAATTTTTGGGTTGGTCTCAACAAGTTCTCCTTTTCCCAGTTTGAGCTTTGACCTAGTTAGCATTCAATAAAGTCCAACACAAGCTTGTCTAACCTTAACAAACCAAAAATCGAAAGCTCTGATACCACTTGATCTGAAAATGAGATCTTAGATTACTTTTAAGGTATTACAGACTCATGTGCATGGATTTTCCTATATTACTTAGTGCAACATATCAATAAGATTGCAAATAATATAGACAATGAGCAGTTAGAGAAACATAATAGACAAACACACATAACACAACAAGTTTAATATGGAGTTCACCCAAAGCTCTTGGGCTACGTCTCCTGGTCCAACCTTCAGTAGTGACCTCTCTATTATGTCTTCAAGAGCAGAGTTTTACAAAATGTGAGCTCAAATTGAGTCTCCACACAACAGATACAAAACAACAGGGGTTTTGCTTGAATGCCTCAAGCCTCTTCGAGTACACAGACTCTTTCTCTCACTCTCTGTCTCTTTCTTCTCTCTGTCTCAGCATTTCTTGTCTCTGTCTTTGTCTTCTGTGGCTTTTTAAGCCAATCGTCACTGTCTGTTCGTTTCCTCTTGTGGGCTCTCTGGCTCCCAGTCTCTGTCCGCTCAAATCCTCCTCTGAGCGTTAAGCAATCATTGCTAAATGTCTTCAGGGATGGTGGCCACCTGTGCTGTAATAGAAGGGACCATCGGCGCCCTTGAAATCCCAAAAATGGTCGTTCTCAGCTTACACAGAGAAATACACTAAACACGGGAAAAATCCACAAAGACTCTTTCTATTGGATTTCAAAAATCATTAAATCCACCCTAGAGTCCTATTGGGTCCGCCTGTAATTGCTATCGCAAGTCGCAAGTGCCCTGGTGCTGTGGTTTCCTTTGTATTTGAAAAATACATTAAAACACTGAAATCCCAAAGAATGGCTTTATGGCAGACTTCAAACAATTCACAGTTGCATTTATAAACCCTTTCAAGTCTGCCTTCATCACATCGGGTTCATTCCCTTTGTATTTCGTTTATTTAGAAAAAATGTGAATTTACATAGAAAAACCACTTCTTCTGGAACTCAAAATATATCAAATTGTATCCATAACCCCGTCGGGTACAGCTATGGCAAGTCGCATTTGTATTGGCCCTGCTCCTTTGTGTTGTCACGATGTGATTTTGCGATGTGACATGTTGCAATCGCATATCACAAAGTCCCCGGGACGTTGGTAAGTGCTCCTTTGTATTATGCCGACGCAATATTGCGAGTTAACTTGGGCCGTCGATCTGCGCGCTTGATTGACAGTCCTCGTTGGCTCACGTTGATCACTGTCACAACAGTCATATGGTAGCCTCTAATAGCCTCCACTTTCCATCTCTGATTGCGATATGCCGATCGGATCTGGACCGTTGATCGGCCAGATCCGACGGCTCCTGTGCGTCGCTGTCCAAGCCTCCGATAACTCTGTTTTTGGCCATTTCTTCATGTTTTTCAGGCCCGATAGTGTAATCCACCTTTTGTAAGGTTTTTCCTTATGCGATAGTTTTTAACTTTGAAGACTTAGAGGGTTTTCTGGATCCATTTTGGATCAGAAGTTGAGGATGTAGATGTTTTGAGAAGGTACCCAGTTCTACAACAGTTTCTAGTTATATTTCCTGAGGATATTTCATAACTTCCACCTCATATGGAAGTAGAATTTTCTATTGAGTTGGTGCTAGGGGCAACTCTGACATCAAAGGCACCTTATAGGATGAGTACACCTGAGTTGGTAGATTTGAAGTTGCAATTGAAATAAATTCTTGACAAGCAGTACATTAGGCCAAGTGTAGCACCATGGGACGCACTGGTACTATTTTTGAAGAAGAAAGATGGTACTCTCAGGCTATGCATTGATTACAAGCAATTGAACAAAGTGACCATTAAGAAAAGGTATCTGATACCAAGGATTGATGACTTGTTTGATTAGTTGGAGGGAGCAGTAATGTTCTCGAATATTGATTTAAGATCCAGATATCATCAGGTACACATTAAAGAAGAGGACATCTACAAGACAACTTTTTGGACCAGATATGGGCATTATGAGTTTTTTGTCATTCCATTTGGTTTAACTAATGCTCTAGCTATCTTTATGTGCTTGATGACTAGTGTGTTGCATTCGTACTTGGACAAGTTTGTTATTGTGTTCATTGATGATATATTGGTATATTTGAAAAACGAAGAAGAGCATGTAGAGAATTTAGCATCAATGTTGAGATTGTTGAGAGAGCATTAGTTGTATGCTAAGCTCAGCAAGTGCAGTTTCTTTCAGACTGAGGTACACTACTTGGGACATGTGAAAGGATGGCATAGCAATGGAACCAAAGAAGATAAGAGCTATCATGGGGTGGGTAGCTCCCAGGAATGTGGATGAGGTGAGATCTTTCATGGCATTAGAAGGTTATTTCAAGAGGTTCATCAGGAACTTCTCACAGATTGCTTATCCTATCACATCATTGTAGATAAAAGGTAAGAAGATTGAATGGACAAAGAAGTGTGAGGCCAATTTTGAGCAGCTCAAGTAGTTGTTGACACATGCACCAGTGTTAAAGATTATAGATCTGGAAAAAGAGTTTGTAGTATGCATGGATACTTTCAAGAGAGGACTTGGTGGAGTCCTTACGCAAGATGGACAGGTGGTATGCTATGAGTCACGGAAACTAAATGAGCATGAGTAGAACTACCCCACGCATGATCTTGAGTTGGAAGTGATCATACATGCATTGAATATGTGGAGGCATTATCTTCTTGGCAAGAGGTTTGTATTGATGAGTGATCACAGTGGCTTGCGATATCTATTTGCCCAACCAAATCTGAATGGCAGGCAGGCTCGGTGGTTGGCCATGATCAGTAAGTTCGATTTTGAGATCAGGTATATCAAAAGTAAAGAGAACATGGTGGTATGTGCTCTTTGCAGGTGAATACAGGTAAATCACTTAGTAGCCATGAGCTCCTATGGGACAGACGTATAGGATCGGATCTTGTGGGTAGGTCAGTAGGATGTTAGGTACATGGAGATTGTGCATTAGTTGCAGTAAATTTCGGTGGTAGTAAAGGTATAGGTACAGGTGGTGGTACAAGTACATGTATAGGTGGTGGTATAGGTACAAGTACATGTAGTGGTCCAGATACAAGTATAGGTAGTGGTATAAGTACAGGTACAGAAGCAGATGCACATGATGTGGACTATTGTCTCATGGGAGACAAATTGGTTAGATTTAGAGACAGGATATACATGTCGGATAATGGTGAGCTCAAGAAGGTTATCTTGAGGGAGTTTCATGCGAAACCATATTCAGGACACCCAAGTTATCATAAGACACTAACAACAGTAAAGAAATTCTATTATTGGCCGAATTTGAAGAGAGACATGGCAGATTTTGTGGCTAGGTGCTTGGATTATTAGCAGGTGAAGTCAAAGTGTAAGCATCCAGGTGGACTGCTACAGTCCATTTCGATTCCAAAATGGAAATGGGAGGTAATTTTCATGGAATTTATCACAGATTTTCCAAGGACAGTGAGACAACATGATTATGTCATGGTTGTGGTGGACAAGTTGACAAAGGTTGTGCACTTCATTCCAGTGAAGTCTACATTCTCAGATAGAGATGTAGCAGAGGTATTCATCAGAGATGTGATCAGATTGCATGGAGTTCTAAAGAAGATTATGTTAGAAAGGGATGTGAAGTTCACTTCCATGTTTTGGAAGGAGTTATTTGCAGGTTTGGGCACAAATTTGGCCTTCAATACAGCTTATCATCCATAAACAGAGAGGGTCAACAGGATATTGAAGGACATGTTGAGGATGTACGTGATGCATCAGCAACGGAAGTGGGAAGAGTACCTTCCACTGGTAGAGTTCTCTTACAATAATGGGTATCATGAGTCCTTAAGAATGAGCCCCTTTTAGGCATTATATGGGCATAGTTGTAATATTCCCATTAGTTGAAGTGATCTAGTTAACAGGGTGTTGATTGGACTAGACATGTTGGCATACATGGAGCGGGAGATGTAGGTAATCAAGAAGAATTTGAAAACAACATAGGATAGGCAGAAGAACTATGCAGATCGGAATAGGTTGTTCAAGGAGTTCCAAGTTGGGGAATAGGTGTACTTTCACATCAAACCGAAGAAGAGCTCCTTATGGATTGGATCATGTGCCAAGTTGGCACCCTGGTTTTTTGGACCCTTCATTATTATTGAGAGGATTGGGCCAGTAGCCTATTGACTTGCACTGCCTTTGACAGTGAAATTCCATGATGTTTTCCATGTGTCATTTCTTAAGAAGTATGTTAAATATGTTGATCATGTGATTGATTGGTTTGTATTGCAAGTGGAGCCAGAAGGAGAATTTCAGTTGGAACTGCAGTGCATTTTGCAGAGAAAGATGCTCGTGCTCTGGAACCGAGCAATCGAGCAGGTTAAAGTGAAATGGAAGCGCTTTGCACCCAATCAAGCTACATGGAGATGTTGGATCATATGTGGGCTATGTATCCTTCCTTATTTTTTGGTTGAGCATATGTTTTGGTATATGTTTTGTTATATGTCTTTGGTACATGTTTTGGTGATGTTTTGATATATGTACATATTTATATGGTTGTAAATACTGCCATGAGCTAAGTTATAATTATCCAATAAGCAGTATGGGTGTCATGCCATTATGATGTTATACTTGTTATGTTTTCATGTTGATTTGCTTCTCAACACGATGATTATTGTAAATACTGCAACTAGTTAAGTTATAAATCTCCATGGGCAGTATGTTTTTCTTACAATAGTCATGTGGTTATAGGTGTTATTGAACACTGAGGACGGTGTTCCCCCAATGGGGAGGGTTTTGTAATAGCCCTCATGAAAATTCGATGTAATAAATATTAATAAAGGAAAAATAATAACCATGGTTGATGGGACACTTATTCCAAGTTGAATGTTGGGAAAAGGCATAATTATGGGGATCACTTGTGGTTGATTAATGTCTAGGGAAATTGGCAAAGGTAATGGCAAAGGATTTGGAAAGACAAAATCGAATTTTGGCACATTTATTTATGAAATTAATGGAAATTAGGAGAAAAGGAAGGTGAAAGGTCGCAAGTTGCATGTGAGGAGGAAAATGAAGGAAAATAATGGAAAATGAAGAAAATAGAGGCCTCATTAATAAAAAGGCTTTTGAGGATTAGTACATAGACTTTTTCCAGTTCAGTTTTGGAGCTCTTTCTCTATTCTCTCTCTCATACTCTTGGACACTTAGAGTTTTCTTGGAGCACTCTTGGAGGAGTGTGGCATACTTAGAGTTTTGGAGCAAGAAAGCACAAGAGGACATCGGGATCAACATCTACAATGGGTTTTGCTTGCAGGTACCGAGTTGCATGTATGTTTTCCTCTCTATTTTTTTCATGCATGACATATGCATGTGGTTTATTGGTCATGATCTATCATTAGCATGGAGGATTTCCTGGATTGATAGTAGATTTGCGTAGCCTTTCCATTTCTTGGATAGCCATGGTGTTGTGGGTTCCTTTTTTTCTAGTTGGTTCTCATGTTTCCTTTATCTTGGGTTGAGTTATTAGTTCCTGGAAGCCTTGTTTGGAAAAACGCTCTGGAAGCCCTCTCACAGCTTGGGTTGAGTTACGAGTCCTAGAAGCCTTGGTTGGACAAACACTCTGGAAGCCCGTGGTGGGTTGAGTTACCAGTCTTAGAAGCCCTGGTTGGATAAACACTCTGGAAGCCCATGGTGGGTTGAGTTACAAGTCTTGGAAGCCCTAGTTGGATAAACGCTTTGGAAGCTCGGCAGAAGTTGTGGGTTGAGTTACTAGTCCTGGAAGCCTTATTTGGAAAAAATGCTCTGGAGCACTAGAAGGCTTGGGTAGAGACCAATCTGATGATGGTTTTGTGATGTCTGACAGTGAGGTGGAATCAATGTTTGATGGGTTGAGGTGGATGGCCTCTGGAAGCCCTGGACGGTTTTGTAGTGGTGTGCTTTATGAGATCCCACATTCATGCTTGGAATATGGAATGGGGATGACTAGCTGAAGAGAATTTTGGCTCAGCCATGTCTATGATCGGGTGGTTTGTGGAATTCCCACAACTGATTGGCCTTTACATCATTAATATAAGGTTATTTCTCCTTGTTATTTTATGAGTATTATACTGGTTTATATGTGGATTATATGGTTGTTGTTTCCTTGGTATTTCTGCTATTATTATGTTGGTTATGATCATGTGTCCACTCGAAGTTTGTGACATCATTTTAGGACAACCTTATATATAGAAACATCATGTTATTTATAATTCATATCTTTGTAATTTCATTGTTACTTTTGGAGGTCAACTCTACGATAGTACAAGTAGTTTTAACTATTACAATTTTATTGGTCCTAACAAAGTAATTCCAAATATAATCTCTCAAACTATAATGTTTGTCTGCTTCATGGTTTAGTCAAAAGGTTAACGAAAGGTCACTGAAACCATAAAAACCTCAACATAGGGCCTCTCTACATAGTAAAAGTAGGTGGACAATATTGTAGAGGAATACAGAGACATCCTTGCTTCACCTATGGGGTGCCTCTACACTACTAAGTCAAACTTTCAATTGACTTGATACCTAATGCTCCTTTACCTAATTTCCCAATATATAGATTATCTCTTATAAAAAATGATGAAATAAAATGTCATACTCATGAGCTGATCCAAAAGGGCCACATTCGATCTAAATCCTCACCTTGCAATAGTGCAATTGTGTTGGTGCAAAAGAAGGATGGGTCATGGAAACTCTATATTGATTATAGATCCTTCAATAAAATCATTGCCATGAGTAGATCTTAATTACATAAACTCATTAATTAGCTTAAGTGTTCCAATTTCTTTAGTAAGATTGATATGAATTTAGGCTACCACTAAGTTCCAATTGAACAAATTGATGTATGGAAGACAACCTTCAAATCTAAAGAAGGCCATTTTGAGTGGTTGGTCATGCCTTTTGGATTAACTAATGCTCCAAGAACATTCATGAACATGATGGATGATATCCTATAGCCATTAATTCTCATATTTATTAGAACCTGGGCAAAACATTTTCAGCGCATTCAACAGGTCCTCAGCACATTGCGATAATACAAGTTATATGCCATTGTGGAGAAATACTCATTTAGAATGCATGTAATTTATTATTTGTGATACTTCATGAATAAACATAGGGTGAATATGGACCTATTAAAGATCCAAGTCATTCATTATTGGCCATCCTTGATGGATATGATAGAGCTCTATAATTTCCTAGGCCTTACCAACTTCTACTAAAGGTTTATGTTAAGGTTCTCCCATATTGATTGGCCCTTAAGTCATGTGAACAAAGGTGGAGCTAAAGTGTAGTTTGTCTAACCAAAATCACAACAAAAGTAATTCAAGGATCTTAAACACCACCTTTTCTCCACATCAATCCTCACCTTTCCATACCTGAAACAACCATTTGAGATTGAGACAGATTCCTATGAATATGCTATTGGTGCAGTCCTCACTAACCAGGGACATTCAATGGCTTATCATAGTGAATCATTCTCTGATAATATTTGTATATACCCCACCTATAACACGAATATGTACTCCATCATGTAAACATGCTAATGGTGGAAGCATTATATTATGGGGAAGGAGACGATCATCCACACTGATCACAAGACTCTATAATTCATGTGAACACAAGGAAAGCTACAAAATGACTTCCATTAAAAATGGTCCACATACTTACAACAATTATACTTAAGCATGAAGTAAGAGAAGGGTAGAACCAACCATGTTGATGATTGCCTCAGCCAGCCCTTGATCGTGACACACCATAGTTCTTAACTCTTATGGGCATAGGATTTTTAGATGGCCACAATTATACAACAATGACTTTGACTTCACTGATACATGCTAGATGTTGATCATAGACAAAAATGTTTCACACTTCCACCTCAAATATGAAATCTTGTTTTATTTAGGACACCTTTGTATTCTTTCAAGCTAGCATGCCAAACTAATTTGGTAGGTACATTATAGTCAGGTGGAAAGGCACTTCTGTGTGGAGAAGAGAGTAGAAGTACTTCAAAAGTATTTCTACTAGACAAAGTTTTTATATGACATTTATCATAATATTAAATCATACATTGCATGTGCCATCACTAAACTAGCCATCGAGAAGTAGTGGTTATACACACCTCTACCTACATTAGACAAGCCTTAGGATTCAGTATCTATGGTTTACATGTCAAGTTTTCCCTCCACCAAACTTGGTAACGATTGTGTATTTGTGGTTTTCAATCAATTATCTAAGATGGTCATTTTGGAACCATGAAATAATATTATCATAGTCAAAGCCACTACTAGACTCTTCTTTGAGTGTGTTTGGGTTCATTTTGGGATACCTCATACCATTATTTTAGATAGGAATAGTAGGTTCCTAAGTACATTTTAGTCTAGCCTATGGTATCTGAAGGATATCAAGTTGACCGAATTAGCTTCCTCCATCCCCAAATAGATGAAAAAATAGTAGTCAACACAATGATTGTGTATATCTTGCTCATGTACATGGGATGAAAACCTTCCATGTACTCAACATAGCTATAACAAATCCCTCCATATCTTTATTGGCCACAATTCTTTTTAGTTGTGCTTGGGGTTCTTGTCTATTGGCCCCCACTAATCTATCTCTACCCATTTCATCTTCACTATAAGAGTCTTCCCATACTTAGACCAAGGCACATAGAGAAACCAAACTTATTGAATGAATCCAACACCTCCACCAATGCATTCATGATATCCTACTGAAATCCAATGCCAAGTACAAGAAGCAACATGACAAAAATGAGTTCCACATAAGTTTCAAGTTAGTGATAAGGTGTGGTTGCATTTATAGAAAGAGTGCACAATAGCCTCCCATAGCAATATCAAACCACTCCAATATGGGCCTTACACAAGCACAAAGGATGTGGGTGAAAATGATTTTGAATCGAGTATTCACCCTTTCTTTATCTTGCATCATGTGTTTAATATGGATATTCTTCAACCATATTTCCACTTTTATTAGACACCTTAGAGGCAGTTGAGCAATTGGCCCCACATAACTCAATCATATTTTCATTGAGAAAGATACATTAAATTGGATCATGGACACCAAGATAGAGGATGCCCACTAGTAAAACATACAACTCTACCAGATTGTCATGGCGGAGAAACTTCTTCACCAAGACAAGTGGATCACTAGGCGCAAAATTCAACGAAAGTTTACCCATATGATGAGGGAACTTGACACAATGGAAGTCATCACTTCCTACATGGGGAAGAATGATCCAAGTGGATATCGATAGTCACCCACCTCTTCCACTCACTTAATGGTTTTTTATCTTCGCAGAATTTTTTCTTATGATTTTTTGGGTCCCAAACTTTTCAGGCCATTTTGAGGCCCTAAATGGTGATTTTGGCCATTTGGGGGGCTAGGAGTTGCCATGGTGTACCTAATCCCTAGTGAAAAGTTGCAATACTTTGATATTTATTTCTAATGAGCTACTACATGCCCCAAATGGATTATATGCAAAAATTTCACCCTCAGGCATTTTACATATCAATTAACCATCTTGGGGCCTCTAAACCTTTTGGAACTTCGTCTTCTAGGGTTATGATTTTGGACCTTTAAATGTTTTTGTTTATGCTAAAATTCTATTATTTTAGCCTCTTGTAATAGTTTTTTACGAATGAGCACAGTTTCCATCTCTCTCTCTCTCTTCAAAGATAGTTGCCACCATTCTAGCTAATTTGTGTTCTATAGTGTTTTATTATTTTATTCATTAATAGATGTTGGGTTTTCACTCTATTACTATGCTCTCTACTAATATTATGTGTATGTGTTCCATTTCCTTTCTTTCCTTTCACTTTGTTCCTTGTACAACATAGATCAAAGATCCTATATTGGATTTTAGAGCACCCACATTCATCCTCAACATGAAGTATTGACTACCTGTCCTAGAATCAAATTTCCATAGAAGTTTCCACCTAAGCTTCCAAGCTTGCCATTAGGATTTGAAGGTGGAGTGAAGATTACAACTCTTCAATTGTTCCCTCATTCTAATAGAGGGCCATCTTGAGATCAACGACTTCTTAGTGGGCCATGTGAATAGTTCCAACTAAAAAACACCAAGCTAGTGGGGGAGGGCCACCAAAGACAAAGGGTAATTTTGCAAACAAGGGTTTGGGGGTTGTTGGAGCAATAGCAGTAGAATGATAGCTTAGGAATATAACCACCATCAAACTGAAGAATTGGTACACTTCCACGTATCCCATAATGACCTTTCCCATCCATGACAAAACCCATCTTGTACAATTTTGACTCCACCAAATGAACAAATATATTGCAGATTGATTGGTCCCACTAGGATCTTGGAGAAACCATGGGAGTCAAATAAGCTAATCGGTTAGACATGGTATGTCAATATGAGGTTATGGGAGCATGTCACCTATGTGATGTAATGAATATGTATGTCTATCGTTTGGGCTTCATATAAATTATCCTTGTTTAATGAGAGGGACATTATGGAATTAATGAGATGAGATGTTGGTCATTAATCAAAATTTAACCTGCTTTTCCATGATGTGCCTTGTTGGCATGGAGTTTAAGCATTTAATAATTATTAGAACATGAAATAATTCCACTTGTGGGATATGGTGAAGTGCCAACCAAATGTGGTGAAAGATTGAACTCAACTTGGCATATTGATGATTTGAACCTAGACAGAGGTTATGAATTTGTTTGTCAAATCACCAATAATGATATGTTTATGGGTATTATTCAACCCCTTGAAATACAACATAGACTTCATAGTGGTTGTTGGAGGCTAAGATTAGAATCCATTAAAAAGTGGACACATTGTTCCCTTTAGACTCAAATACAACATTATGAATTCCTACCACCCCAAATCAATTTACATTTTTTTATAAAAAATAATTATACCAAATATAAATTAACTCTAGATAAACATTAAAAAATTCTAAAATTCATCCTTTATGTTTTCTTTGTCAACTAACCCATGGGGGATTTGAACTAGTGACCCATCACAAGGAGTACCTTAATAGTGCATCCATTCACCATCAATCCAAAGCCCCATGTGCCTTCTAAAAGTCATCCTTAATAATAACTGAAAAAAAAACTAAAAAAATTATGTTGCTAATGTGGCTAAATGTCCAATTTATCACGAGTCTATGATTATAATTTTTTCCTAACTATCCATACCACATATGGTGGATTTGAGATATATATAGATCTTAAATATGAATTAATTCAAGTAATTTTTTTAATTAAAAGGTTTTAAAAACTTTCAAGTAATTTTTTTTTTAATTCAAGTAGAAATTAAAAGATTTTAAAAATTATATTTGGAAAAGATAGAAAAAACTAGCTTTTTTGAGAGTTTATCTCAATAAAAAATTATAAATTTTAAAAATTATTTCTAAAACAAATATATAGTAAAACTACCATATTTATTGTTGAATTTCTAACTATAGATGGATTCCATTAGAACATACCAATATGGAAACTAGGGTTGTAGTAGTTTAAAAAATAGTCAAGTTATTATTAATGTTAACATGATGAACAATTATATATATATATATATATATATATATATATATATATATATATATATATATATATATATGAATATGCCTAAAATTATAAATAAAATATTAAATAAGCTAAACTTACTAGGGTTATTATAGTAGATTCCCCATGGTGGGTGATCATGGAGTAAGGGTGTTGGGTATTTATGAGATGGGATGGCAGGGAGTGGTGGATATTTGTGCCACCTCCCACTTGGAAATGGCATTTATGTGATTCCCATGCACATGAGTGAAGGTAGAGGGAAATGGTAGACATGGTATAACATGGTGTGGTGGGTTAACTCACGACATCTCCATCACTACACCATAATTCTGAAAAGGGAATTTTTTTCCAAAGTTCTTTCATGGTAGGAGTGTGGACAAGGGGACATGGAACTCTCTAAAAGTCTATGATAAGGAGTCCTCGTGCTTTAGTTAATAGGTTTTTTGTGTATCTACTTTAGAAGGCCTTTTGACATTAGGATTTCTTCAATTTTTCAGATATGTTTCATTTTTTATCCTATGGTAGATTTCCTTGGCTAGTCATTTCTTTAGCTTTAAAATAGGTGTAGTTTCCTATCAAGGGAGGTCTCAACTCTTGCTAAAATTAAGGTCGACACCTCAATACTGCAAATGGGAAAGCTCAATTAGCAAGGTCAATGAAATATTTAGCACTAATTCTCAGTGGCATTAATATGGCTTTGAGACATTTGGTGATAGTGATCTCTCCATCTCAATAAAAACACTTTGAATCTCCCTTCTATTCTTGTTGTGATTTCCTCAAACAGGTGGGTTTACATGTTATTTTTGTTTCCTTTCCTTGCTATTATTTAGTTTCTATTTTATGGAGTGTGTCTACAATAGCCATGGTTTTTCCTTCTATAAATTTGCCTTCCCTTTTATGTCTTAGCTTAAAGTTTTTTCTTAGCAATTGTTATTTTTTATCTCCATTATGACTAGCTTAGTTGGAGACATGTTTGAGTTTGGATTTGGTGGGTGACCTCTGGATCTAGGTTTGAGTTCCTTGGTATCATGTGGTTTAGCCTCACCTATCACTTACATTCCCTCCCCTACTCACTCCACACGGGCACATATCCTTTCTAGTCGCCTTGTATACATCTATATCCCTAACTCATACTAGGTATCAAGATCAATAATTTTCATTTTTATCCCCACCAATATGGTCTTTCTAGCTCATTCATGGGGTTATCGAGGGGAAGAGGCCATCATCTTCCCTCCACCTCTCAAGTCCAATTCTCTGTAGGACACTCAAAAATTGTATATATGTAATCAACCCCACTTAACACATCTTTTCCTACTTCCGAAATAAAAGATGCTTGCTTGGTTCCGGGAACACATATTAGAAATTGCATCCTTGAAAACAATGTTTCTGTGGAATTTCATGATGTAAATTATGTGGAAAATTGTGTTGAAAACATATCGGCTGCCATCCCTTCCTTAGATCTGAATCGTGAAGATGATCCATGTGAGGAACCTAAACTCGTTCCCGCTCCTTCTATATGCCACTATAACCTCAGATCCCTAGATAATAAACCTGAGTCCTTAGGAACAATTGGTGGAATAGGTCTGACCCCTCCTCAGAGGCTGAAAAGGAAAACAAGGGGAAGAAAATCCAATCTTTCAAAGGCCCAGGTAAAAGCAAAGTATGATGTCGCGGATGGTAAACAAATGTCAATCCCTGGGGCACTTAGAGCAGTGTATGCCCCTGAGAATGTTTTAAAATGATTTTTTCATCCTGGAACTGCAGGGGTTTAGCCAGTAAACCCAAATAAACTAGCCCTTCGGGAGATTATTATGAACTCAAAAATAGATATCCTTTTACTCCAAGAAACTTTGGGGAAGAGTGCAGAAGTAGAATCAGCGTTAAATTCCCTCCTCCCGGGTTGGCACTTTACAGCTATACACTCTGTTGGACACTCCGGAGGCTTGGCTGTTGGTTATAGGGAAGGGCGAATGAAGATTGTAAACCAATGGGGCATGAAGCAAGCGATGGGCATTGAAATTCAATCCCCTGAATTTGGCTTCCCTTTAACAATTTTAAACATTTATGGGCCATGTCAGGGGAGGGTGCTTTTCTAGAATGAACTACTGTTGAAATCGATAGTGAAATGCAAAAGTTTGGTTTTGGGTGGGGATTTAAACTTTTCAATTGGAAGCGTCGAGGCTTGGGGACCTTTGGCCAGAGAGGATTCTCTTTCATATTTCTTCCAAAACTCTTTAATCTCCAATAACTTGATAGATGTAAACCCAATTAAATTAAAAACGACATGGAGGAACATAAGAGTAGGAGAAGCAAGAGTTGCAAAAAGACTGGACCACTTCCTCATAAGCAAAGAACTAACCTCCAGGATTCCTATGTTTAGACAATGGGTTGAAGAGGGAGGATCTTCGGATCACTTTCCAATCTTTCTAGAACTTTCCAAGCCCCCTCATAAGCCGGCAGCACCTTTCAAGTTCAATGCATCATGGCTGCAAGAGGACTCTTTCAATAAACTGTTTAAAGAAACATGGAGACATCCAGTCAGAAGTTCAATAGAGGATAGGGGGTTTTTGTTATGGAAAATCTAAAAAGATTAAAGAAAGCTACTGTTAAATGGGAAAAGGGCAGGAAGCAAAAAGAGAATGAGGAATTAATCCAGATCAATGAGGAATTACAAAGGCTGGAAAGTACAGAGGAGGATGGCTATGGCTCCCAGGAATCAAAGGAGAAGATTCTCTCTCTTGAAAAATTCAAAAACCAAATCCTTTTGGCAAGAGAGGAGGAATGGAGGCTAAAGAGCAGAGCAATATGGCTCAAAGCAGGGGATGAAAATACAAGATTTTTCCATAATTATGCAAAAGTGAGGAAAATCGCGAATACAATCTGGAATCTCAAGAATGAGGAAGGTAGGGAGGCAAAGACCTTTGAGTCTCTATCAGCCCTCGGGCAAAGCCATTTTCAGAACCTGTATGTTGATTAAGGTGATATTACCATTGCAGAAGTAATCAAGACTGCTCAAAGCTTCCCTCGGTATGTGGAGGAGGAAGAAGCGGAGGATTTGATGAGTGAAGTTACAAAGGAGGAAGTAGAAATTGTCATCAAATCTATGGCAAGAGACAAAAGCCCTGGACCATATGGGTGGACCATAGAACTCTTCCATCACTTCTTCGACCTGATAGGAGCAGAAATAACTGAAGTGGTCGAATAGTCCAAAAGGAAGGGAGAGGTTTACAGTCCATTCAATGCAACTTTCATAGCTCTCATCCCTAAGAAGGAAGTTCCTGAAACCTTTGAAGACTTCATACCTATTTCGTTGTGCAATAGTATATACAAAATTATTGCAAAAGTGATTGCGATCCGAATAAAGCCGATTTTGTCAAGATGCATTTCCAACGAACAGTTTGGGTTTTTGGATGGTCGACAGATTCATGAAGCTATAGGTGTGGCGCAGGAGACATTACACAGTGTAAAGCAGATGAACAAGAAGGGAGTAGTAATAAAAATCGACTTATCAAAAGCCTATGACAGAATAAACTGGATATATCTTCGGATGCTTCTAACTCACTTAGGCTTCAAAACCGACTTCATTAGCTGGATCATGGGGTGTATCACAAATGTCAGCTTTGCAGTTCTCATCAACGTTGTTGCCACTTCCTTTTTCAAAGGACAGAGGGGTTTGAGGCAAGGTTGTCCCTTGTCACCTTTGCTTTTTCTCTTGGTTGCAGAAGGACTGAGCCAATTGATTCAAAAGGCCAAAAGGGAAGGCAAGGTAAACGGCCTAGAAGTGGTGGTCAACATGTTCATATCTCATCTCCTTTTTGTTGACGATATATTGGTGTTCTCAAGTGGAAACTCAAATGAAATAAAGGAATTAAAAAACATTTTTGACCTTTTCTTGAAAGCAACAGGAATGCAAATAAACTTCAAAAAATCTCAATTAATTCTGGAAGGTTTGAACAGACAAGAAAAAGCACAGATTTTTTCAATCTTTCCCTTTGATATGCGTAACATGGAATCCCCTTTTAAGTATTTAGGATTTTGGCTGAAGCCCAATGCTTATAAGAAAGAAGACTGGAACTGGCTGATTGCTAAAATTGAAGCCAGAATTACGCATTGGAGTTACAAATGGCTGTCCAGAGCGGGGAGATTAACTTTAATCAAATCTGTGCTACTAGCCATGCCGGTTTACTGGGCAGCATTAACATGGGTACCAAAAGGGATACTAGAGAAAATAAGAAGAATATGCTGCAGATTTCTTTGGGCTGGTTCAAAGGAGGATTTTGTTCTTCCATGGGTTGCCTGGGAAAAAGTGGCAAGGCCAAAAGAGTGGGGAGGATGGGGAATCAAAAATCTTCCTGACTTCAGCCTCTCTTTGGCAGCCAAATCAGGTTGGAGAATTATTAAGATGGAAAATCTATGGACGAGAGTGGTGAAAAGAAAATATATAGATCCGGTCCCTTTAGAAGACTGGATCAGAAACCCAAGTAAGAAAAAGAAAAATGTTTCGGTGGTCTGGAAAGCAACTATGGAGTCCTTCAAAGTGATTGAACAAGGTTTGGCATTGAAGATTGGAAATGGAGGAAATATGAAGATAGGAAAGGATCCTTGGGTTGGCTGTAATGAAAAATATGCACTTTCCCCTAGATTAATCAGACAACTAGAATCAAAATGCATCCTCTCCTTAAGTCAGGTGGAGAAAGTTGGCTTCTCTACAGTATGGGGACAAGCTTGGAAAACTGGAGAAGATTTAGATTTAGAGCCCCCCTAGTGGAATGAATGGAACGATTATATCCAAGAACTTTCTAGATCAAATGTCAGGTTAAAAGACAGACAGGATCAGCTAGTTTGGGCCCATGCAGATACTAGAGAGTACTCCCCACAATATGGATATAAATTCATCATGTTAAGGAAAGGATGGGGAGACCCGGAATGGTGGGCTAAGAATTTATGGAAACTCAAATGTCCAGCAAAAGCCAGACTTTTCTTTTGGTGCATTCTAAAGAGGAAAATTCCTACATGGGACATCCTTCAATCCAGATATATGCAAGGACAAAGGAGATGTACTTTATGCAAATCTAAAGCTGAAACCATCAATCATCTGTTTTTAACTTATCTAGCAGCTAAAGATGTGTGGGTGGAGGTAGGAAAATTGATGAACAAAAAGATAGAATGGGTAAGATAAAGTCTGCCTGAGGTCTGGGTCAAATGGTTGTTATAGACATTTTTGGGCACTGCAACCCCAAGCATAAATGTCCATAAACAAAGTGCTCCTAAGTCCCTAAAGGTTTTGTTCCAACCCCTAAAAGAACAAGGTCAACTGACTACAGCATCTCCCAGAAGTTCTCCATGAAAAACTACTCAGAACTGGTCAAAACTGGACCATTTCACCTGCTTCATAGGCAAAGTGCGTTGCATCCCACCTAAATACACACAGTAGGTGTGTTTCATTTCAAAAAGCCCTTCTATGGGGTGCGATGGGCGAGAAGGGGCAAATGGCAGGGTCAATCCGCAAGGTGGAGAAGCATGGAATCTTCCAGAAACTTCTCCTGTGACACTTGCCTCTCTGAATTCGACCAGGGATGAGTAAGAGATCATTAATCTCCAAGTGGAATCAAGAACTATCAGAGGGAAGACACTAATCAAATCTCAAGCTGACTCACCTCCCTTGCAGACATCTATATATGGATCCCTCATCCCAGAGATCCGGAGGCTGGAATTTTGCATCTTGTAAGGAAGTGTTGTTGGTTTCTTGAGACAACATCATAATGTTGGGTGATCTAAGCTTTTCATGAGGTGAAGAAGGGCTCACTTGCTGAGAGGATGATGCTGGGTCAGAAAAATCGGTTGTAATTCTCTTGGCTCTTTCTTGATTATCAATAAAGCTATTCAAGTTTTCCTCCATACACTTGTGTGATTGATATTTTATACATTTGTGTGGTTAATATACATCTGATCCTATATTGCTTATGATAATAGATCTATGTTCTTGTATAGTGTTATGCTGCTTTGATTCTACAGGTATTCTGTGAAGCTGGGTACGAAAACAAGTAACAAAGGACTATCAGAAGAGAGAGGAATCGAGCAAGGAACCAAGCGCAAGACAGATGTTGGTCTCCTTTATTCTTCTCTCATCCATATTTCATAGAGGAAAACGAAAGTGGTTTTAATTTGTTTGTTTCTAAGGTAGCTACCAGCCTTAGTGGGATTAGTTGTTCTGCATAGACACTATTCCCGGTAACAAAATGGCGACCATACTAGGGAGCGAGTAGATTATTTGTTCATCTACATTTGTTTACTTTATAAACGTACAGACGGAGCCTGAAGTCAAGCCAGCTAGCCTTCGAACTGCATTTGCTATGCAAGTGCAAAGTAGATCAACGTTGCTTCAGTCAATCTCCAGGTTTTGTTTATGAATTAAACAATTGATTTACAAGCTTTCTAATTGCCCTCGTGGTGGCTCTAGTAACCTCCTTAGATCTACCCCTGTGATTGATTTACTGATTACCACTTGCTTGGCCTAAATCCATGAACTGAACTGCAAACTGTGACCCAGAATCCAATCAAAGTCTCGTCCTTGGTCCAGCGCACTGTCTGTTCTGTGAACTTCAAATGCAGCGCACTTCCTGAGTGTAGTAGGTGCGTTGCATTTCAGTTTCACTGTCTTACATGTGCGCTGATCAGACAAGGCCTTGTTCCTAAATTTTGGTTTATGTGTTCTCTCTTTTTAGATCTATTCAGGAGTTTTGCTGCCTGTAGTCAGTACACCTCTGTTTGAAACCCCTTTCCTTGCTGTTATTCTGCCTCCATTGCGCAAAGAACTGTAAATGTTTTTATGTATTTTTTGAGTCATTTTCAGTTCTCCTTTACAAAGAAGTAACGTAATTGTACTGTCGTTTCTTGATTTGAAAGTGTCGCAAGTGTCGTTTTCAGTCATAGAAGAGAATTTGATTGTTCTTGATAGTCGATTACCCTGTTACTATTGTATTTGATCTGAATTAGTAGTTTTTCTAGTGTTGAAAGCAAGTTTTCAATTCCAAATCGCAAAGTGTTGTCATTGTCCTCATTTTGTTTTGAAAAGAAGCTTGTTAGTAATTGTCGCTTTGAAAAATAATTTAGATTTGTGCATTAGCTTTCTTTTTATCATTTACACATTAAGAAGGCTGAAAACAAATACATGCACATGCATTTGCATTTAGACTGTTTGTTGGTTTGATTTAGGACAGTGCATATAGTGTGTGCTCTTTGCTCTTTGTTGAAAGAACGCCATCTCTCTTTCCTTAGTAGCTAGGATTTTCATTTGCAAAAAGAAGATTAAACGACTGTTTATCATCTTAGATTGCATTTTAGGAATTGTACATATACATCACGCGGTGAACCTGAAAGGCAAATTTCTTAAGCAAGATCAACTATAAAATAAATTTAATGAATCTAAAAATGCTTTGGAACCTAACGCACAACATCTAGAAGTCTAGGCTAGGGACGTATTCTGGCGTCATAAAGCCTGGTAACTGTTGTTTTCACTGTTGGTTGGGTGATTCCTCCACTTTGAGACGATAAGTGCCAGTACGAACTTGTGCTCCCACGTACCGTCGAGTATATTTTGAGAGACCACAATAGGCTTTATCCTTTATCCATAGGAAGCCGTGTCTGCCGCCCTATCGATCGCAATGCACTGAACACAGCATTCGGGAAGATTGACTACCGTACCGTAAAAAGTATTCTGCAGTTTTGCGATTGGTTTGGTAATCCCTCTATCTAGATTTCCAGAGCAGTCCCTTTCTTTCCTTTTCAGACTCCTTAACGGAAAAGGTCCATCTGAGCACTTGTCACTTCAGGCTCATTAAAAATCGAAGGCGACTAGAATCATCTTTTGTTTTTTCTCGACTCTTAAAAATTGAAAAAACAAGTTGTGTCAAAGCGTCTAAAATTCATCTAATTCGGAAACATACTTCCCCTTGATTTTTAGTTGATCGAGTAATCCGCAATCGTGGAATAAAGTCAATTGAAACCTCGTCGTTCACGGAGGCTTACGAGTCAACCGTCTTTGTCTCCGGAATCGAAACTGTTACGAACAAAGCGAACTCATTTAACCGGTTCCAAATCCCCTGGTAAAGTTAGAACAAGTGTTCCAACACCATCAGAGACTCCGGTTACTCCAAACATTTCTGGTATCCCTGCCTTTACAGAAGAAGTTCAGCAGCCACCGAAGGACAGTAGCACTGATCCTAGTGTGAGGGTAAACACTTGTATTACTGAACCAGTTCCATCTACAGCTGGTTAGGAGGGTGTTATTCCCCAAGCACCTGTTGCTACAGATTCTATACCTTCTTCGGCACCAGAAATATTTTACGGACCTGACGGTCTACCTCTTCCACCTGGTCTGATTGCTATAGAAGAGATTGTGGAGGATCCTCCATCTAGTACTCCGTCGCAATTTGGAGTCGGGATCACTTTGTATCCTTCTTCATCAGAAATTAGTCTACCGCCATTGGAAGCTCCTGTAGAATTGCTAGGCAATCTTTTGGATAGACTAGAAATGTCTGAACAACCGTCAACATCTAGGACTGTGTCGTCTGACACAGCGACGGCAGAACTTCCTGCTGTCACTCCAACAATGTTTGTCGGTATACCATCTGTCCCAACTAGTTCTCAATCGCTAGAAGGGGCCCACTTAGGGGCTATTTCGACAGTATGGTCCGTTCCTGTTTGTTCATCCGGAATAGTATCCGGAAACTCTTATGTTGAGTCTCAGCAAATTGATCCTTCAGGGTGTCAATTTGGGCAATCCGGTCCTCAAGGGCAAACAATTCCTTTAAGTACCGGATTACCGTCGTATGGGAGGCAATATACCCTTTCATTGTCTCCTCCGGGAGGACAACCATACGGGAGTTCACAACAAAATTCAGGTTATGCTGGAATTACATCTAGCAGTTGGGTGTCGATACTACCTCAACAACCAAGAGTTGTGTATTCAATGCAACAATGTTTACCTATGTCAAATATACCAACTACGCCGGCTATTGTGACAGTGTCGCAAGTACAAGTGCTGCCTGTTGTATGCCAACCTTAGGTTTCTTAGGTTGTAATGCAACAGCCTCTTAGCCCTGCGACTCAACCACAATCGCCAACTAGTGGAATGACACAGGCCCAAACGGGTACAATTACCCCTCATCTTGGTCAAACAATCAGTATTGGACAACAGCACATGGCTTCGCAACCATGGCTGGTGCAATACCAACAACCGCAATTCCAACAGGTATACCAAGGATCTGAGCAACAAATATTTGCAAATAGTGGGCAACCGTATATTCAAAACGGTCAAAATCAACCATTCTACAATGGTTATGCCCATCAACCTTACCAAAGTTACCAGCATCAAATGCATTATGCTGGTATGCAGAGACCAACTGCTCAGGTGATTCCATATTATCCTGGGTATGCCTCACCTAACCTGAATCAACAGTTACCCTTCGTGGCGACTTTAGAGTTACCGAATCTAAATCAGTTAACAAACGATCCAATCGCCTAAGCCCCTTGGTGGCCAACGATTCCGCATAAACTTCCTTCAGATATTCCTAAATTTAATGGAAATCCGGGTGAAGATCTGTCGAATCATGTGATGACCTTTCATCTGTGGTGTTCATCAAACACCCTAAACGATGATTCGATTAGGCTTCGCCTTTTTCAAAGGACGTTAACTGGTCCGGCAGCAAAATGGTATATCGAATTACCCAGAGCTTCGTTTGACAACTTCAATACCCTAGCCATAACCTTTTTAACCCATTTTCAGTTACCGATAAGGTACGAAACGGGAACGGAACTTCTTACCAATTTCAAACAAACAACGGCCACTCACATATCCGATCATATTCATGAGTGGTGACATCGTCATAGAATGGTAAAAAAGTATGTTCCTGATCAGCTTTTAGCTGAATGGTTTATTAAGTCATTATTACCTTCCATCACAGAAGATGTGGCAAAAGGAGGAGTCGTCACCGAAGAGCAAGTTATCGCTCGTGCGCAATATTTAGACTTGATTTACACTCAGTTTGGCATGCTATACGATAAAATACCTGATGCTCCCATATCGGAATTTTCGGTCCCCCATCCTCCTAAATCAAACAATGACTCTCATGCCGGCGATGGCGTGATTGGCGCGACAGACACGAAATCGACAAAGGCTACAACTAAAAAGGCCCGTAATATTTCCAGTCAAAATGCGAAAGAAGAACTTCTCGCCTTGGAAGTAAATGCCATCTCGACTGATAAAGGAAAAGAAACCAAGCAACTAGCAGGCAAGAAGAAAAACAAAGGGAAGAAGAAGAAACAGGAGGAATCATCACCTGAAAAATCTTCTGCAAACCCTACTGGAAATAGGAAACCAAAAAATCCATGCATAATATGTGATGAGGATCATTGGACAAAAGACTGTCCATTTAAAGCTGAGCTTAAAAAATTCTGCAAGAATTCAAAAACCTCGGCAGTATTAACTGATCCGTTTCTGAATCCAGGAACAAATCTAGTTGACAGTGGAAATGCTTCCCCATCCCAATTGCTGATGTTGTCGGTTTCCAAACAGCAAAATGATGCTTTGATATCGACAAGGAACAAAGATTACGGGAATCCATAGCTATCGAACAACAAGGATAAAGATCAACCTAGTAGTTCGACAACAACTTCGACAGAAGTTGTGCCGCCCATCATTCCTGAGCTAACAATAAAACCGCCAAAGGGAGTAGTACATAAGTCGACATTTAATCCTCATGCTAGAGCAGTACAGCATTATAATATAGTGGAAGATCTGGCCCAATCGCCATCCGCTATGTCGACACTTGAAGTACTGTAAAATTGCCCATCCCAAAAGCAGGCTTTATTATCAGCTATTGGTGGGATAGACCCAAAGGATTCTAATCTTATGTCCTTTAATCATAAAGGATACGATCCTCAGTTACCAGCTCAACTAGCTTTCCTCATTCAAGTGAAAGCCCTCAACAAAACTATTCATCGAACAATTATTGATGAGGGGGCATCTACATGTATAATGTCAATGAGTTGTTGGAAAACTTTAGGATCTCCAACCTTGTCGCGATCTTCGACAACATTAAAAGCATTCGACGGACGAACGTATACCCCGTATGGTATTCTAAGTAACTTGCAAGTGGAACGAGGAGGAAAAACAGTAGAAATAGATGTCGAAGTAATCGACGGAAACCTCGATTATAACATCCTACTGGGAAGACCATGGATATATGCTATGGCTGCTGTTGTGTCGACCTATTTTAGGAAGATTGCATTTCCCTTTCAAGGAGGGATTACAATCGTCGATCATCCCCAATGGTTCCCAAGTTACGCGAAGCATTCCGATGATCCATGGAAGCCCCCATTCGCTTCAAAATATCGGAGTAGGTCTACTAAAAGACCCTATATTAATGGGTACTTTTGCCCTCCCACCTCCAATAAATCTGGCAGAAGTGGCAGCGATAGGAACCTGCAATATGATATCTTCTATTAACAAGATCTCAGAAAATAATATTAACATGGATCATCGATTGGTGTTGCCTCCAAGCCAAATGGAAATATTGTAGCAATCAATGTTTCTAGCATGGGAGGCAAACCCAAATCAACGCTCCTCAAGTGTTTGGATAGATAGGTCTAAGGAATATGGCACCCCTTCAGATCCTTGGTCGCAAGTGCATTACACTGACGAAGGAATTGTTCAATCAATGGCAATTGAAGGGGCACCATGGGAAGATTACCACCATCGTTCCCATCTTCCGACATGTAAAGAAGATACTCCTGATGACCTTCATCATCCGTCAGTTTTTTATTTCCTATCAAATACTGTAAACACGGTGGATTCCGAGCAGAACTTGTCCAACATTGAAGAGACTATCGCCATAAATATCTCGACCAAAATAGATGTTGTAGAGAATATTTATGTTGGCAAATGTTGTTCCCCTTCAGAACTAGAAATATATAACGCTCTTTTTCGCGAATTCAGAGATGTCTTTGCTTGGTCATATGATGAAATGCCAGGCATTCACTCAAGTATAGTTGAACACGAAATTAAGATGTATCCTGATGTCAAACCAGTACGACAACGGCTACGGCAGGTGCACCCCAAGAAATCCGCTGCCATCAAGGCAGGAGTTGAAAAGCTTCTCCATGCTGGTTTCATTTACCCTGTTCCTCTAACTGATTGGGTATCGAACATTGTTCCTGTTATGAAAAAACAAGGAACGATTAGAGTGTGCGTCGATTATAGGGATGTAAATCAAGCTTTTCCAAAAGACAACTACCCTACACCCTTTATTGACCAGATAATTGATGAATGCGCCGGATGCGAAATATTTTCATTCATGGATGGATTCTCCGGGTATAATCAAATAAATATCCGCCCACAGGACCAGTCAAAGACTGCATTTATTTTTCCGTGGGGCACATTCGCATACCGCAAATTACTCTTTGGTTTAAAGAACGTAGGGGAAACGTTTCAAAGGGAAATGAATTATGCCTTCCATGACATCAAAAACATCATTCAACCATATCTCGACGACCTTCCGGCTCATTCGCGAAAGCGGACCGATCATCCGCAGCATTTGAGAGCGATATTTCTACGTTGCCGACACTACAAGATACGACTCAATCCACAAAAATGTGTGTTCTGTGTCAGTTCTGGTCGTTTACTTGGCTTTGTAGTCTCAAAGGACGGGATTCGTCTCGACCCATGTAAGGTTCAGGTAATCATAAATTTGCCTCCACCTTCAAATTTTCTTCAGATTCAGAAACTCCAAGGGAAAGCAAACTTTCTGAGGAGGTTCATTCCAAATTACGCTGAACTTGCTAAAGGTTACACACGTCTATTGAAAAAGGAAGTGCCCTTCGTCTGGGATTAGGTCGTGCAAGCTTCCTTCGATGCTTTAAAGGAATCCCTAATGAAAGCATCATTAATGTACACTCCTGATTATCAAAAAGACTTTAACATGTATCTAGCTGCAGCGGATACAACCATCGCAATGGTTTTAGTTCAAGAAGACAATGGAATTGAACATCCTATATATTATTTAAGTAAGAACTTAAATGATACAGAAAGCAAATATTTTTATGTTGAAAAGCTAGCGCTCGCAGCTGTTCAAGAGATACAGAGATTTCGACACTATGTCCTCTTTCGAAAAACTACCATTCTGTCAGATTGCAACCCCATGACTTATATAATGTCGCGACAGTTGCTGGGGGGAAAATATTCAAAATGGATAGCAATTCTACAAGAGTTTGATCTGGAATTTGTAAAATCCAATTCAAAGAAAGCCCTGGTTTTCGCAGAATTATTATGCGATCTCCCATCATCGTCCAACGATGAAACATCCGAAGAAACAATCGTGGATGAATCTTTGTTTCTGATATCTTCAAGCAATCTGTGGTATGGAGATATAATCATCTATCTCCAAACCTAAAAATATAGGCCTAATACCTCCCGCTCCAAACAAAAATGGATTCGATACCAATCAAAAGACTACATGATCGTCGGTGACACGCTTTACCGTCGTGGTGTCAATACAGTTCTGAGGAGGTGCCTCACCCATGAGGAAGCCGAAAAAGTCCTGAATGATTGCCATTCAGGCGCGTGTGGGGGGCATCAATCCGGTTACACTACGGCGCAAAATTTTTTACGAGCAGGATACTTCTGGCCAACAATGTTCAAAGATTGCATAACCGCAGTCAGAAGTTGCCATGCCTATCAAATTTTCGATAGCAAAACCAGAAGACCACCCGCACCTCTGCAGCCAATAGTTGCTGTTGGGCCATTCGCCAAATGGGGCATCAATTTCATGACATGTAACCCCACCTCGATCGAGGGGCATGGGTATATCATAGTCGCAATGGACTATTTTACCAAATGGGCCGAGGCGATGCCTACATTAGATAACACTGGTGAAACAGCTGCCCTTTTCTTTTTCAATCATGTAGTCGCCAGATTCGGCGTTCCACAGGCTATAGTCACAGATCATGGATCGCATTTTCACAATCACATGATGGTCGAATTAGCTGCCAAATTAGGGTTGTCTCACGATAGCTCTACTCCATACTACCCGCAGGCCAACAAACAAGTTGAAGCAATCAACAAAGTCCTGAAGCGCATGCTGCAAAGGATGATTGGAGTCCACAAAAGGAGTTGGCACCTAATCTTGCACTCAGCCTTGTGGGCATACTGAACATCGGTAAGGAATGAAACCGGGTTTACACCCTTCCAACTGGTGTATGGCCTAGAAGTAATCTTACTAGTTCAGTGTGAAATCTCATCCCTCAAACTCGCAATCGACCTCCTCCCTAGAACTTCAGAAGAGGAGGCTCGTTTCTTGGAACTAATCCAATTGGATGAAACCCATCGTGATGCCGCTTTGGCTAACGAAGCCCATAAGAAACGAGTCAAGGTGTAGTTCGACAAGAATGTCAAACCCCGTGTCTTCTCAGAAGGTGACCTGGTCTTACTTTATGACCAAGAATCTGATAAATTGGGAGCAGGTAAATTCAAGTCTTTATGGATGGGCCCCTATATTGTTAAACGTGTATTAGCAAAAGGAGCCTACGAGTTAATGGATTACGATGGAATTCCACTGGCGCAACCCCGTAACAGGTTGTACCTTAAGCGTTACTATGCATAATCAGTATGGTAACCTATATGCTTTTGTTACATTTTTGTTTTCGCTAAGGGTAATCGTTTTGGTCAAGTAAATCCACTTTTTACATTTGTCGCAGATGTCGAACCTATTGGAATCTTTTGTTGGATATGCCGACGAAGCAAGTCGTAGTTCGCGAAACCTATCTTCTGCAGCCTGGGCCATTTTTGATCCAAGCGGCGAGTTAGTAAGTTTCAGAGGGGTATGTATTGGTCGATCAACGAATAACATCGCTGAATATAGCGCGTTGATAGAACTTCTCTCTGATGCCATCACACATGGCATACGCCGACTTTTCGTCAGGCTAGACTCACAGCTCGTCATACTACAACTCACTGATATCTACTCCGTCTGAAATCCAGCTATCTATCGCATGTTCCTAAGGGTCAAGATTTTGGAAGGCAATTTGATTTTATTCAATATCAGCATATTTCCAGAAGCTTAAACACATTAACTAACTCATTGGCAAATTATGTGTTAGATAGACATTTGCAACATTTATAAAAAGAAGCATTTCATCAATATTTGCATTCAGATTATGTAACTTAACCAAAATAAAACTCCGAAAATAAAAAATATATATATAACTATTTATGGTTTACACATAATGTTCTGTAACCAAGACAAAATTGGTCAAATGACCCCAAAACTCAAAACGCTAGGGGGCACCCTAGTCTAATGATGATGGTGATAACAAGTCACCGCCTGTGCAATCATGTGTAAAAGCCTAGTCCATCGACTTGGCACGCCAGTGGTATGTCGTTGCAACCTCAGAGGCAGCTCGTCAGTCCTCACATCTGGAATATTGAGAGTGAGACCCTTGAACTGATACTGTAATGCTGAAAGAGTCTCGGCCACATCAAGGTCGTGAAGGATAGCCCTTCCCACAGCCTCTCCTGCTGGAGCGGTGGTCGGCACTCTCAGGCCTACTACTGGTCGGGCGGGACCAATATCTGCATGAGCACATGAGTTCTAATCAGTCTTGATAGAATAAATCACAAGGACATTATAAAGAGAAATGATAAACAGAAAAATGGTCAAAGAATTTACCAATGGCACCCCACTGCTCGCCAGCCAGCAGTACCAAATCTGGGTCACCCCGGAAGTCCATACCAGCATATGGATACTCGGAAAAAACCATCTCCTGACGATCGAACCGCCCGAAGAAGGTATCAGAGAAGGAAATCTGAGACTGACCAGCATGTCTGGACATATGGTCGACCCATCTCTACATCCGTGGTTCAGTGGATGGAGGTAAACCAAGTGAAATATACTACGGCTGCATCAGTGGGATCTTTTCCAAGGCGAAGGCGGTCAAAATAGAACCATATCCAAAGTTCTTAAATCTCCCGTTTTTCACCTTGGTCAATTGTTCTTTCATCACAAGGAGTACTGCATCACACCAGTTGAACACCTTCGGTTCGATACATTCTAAGGCATACTGCATATAAGACCAACTGGCCACATGAAGAGCCGCACCGCCAGCCATCCTACCAAAAGTGAACAGAATGGTCCTCAAAGACCTGTCAGTGACATCTCGAATGATGATCTTGTCGTCTTTACTCAGCTGAGATCCCTCTCTACAATACCTGCGAAAGTAATCTCTCACAGATTCGCCTCCACGAGCCGAACCTGATAAAGAGATAGGGGCACCCCACCTCGATAAGGCGGTCAAAAAATAGATGTCCACGACAGTCAAGGGGATGGATTTTCCCCTAATCTGGAACACCTGGCTGGTAGGGTCCCAAGCATCGAGCAAATACTGCAGCAAGTTGATTTGTTGCCTCATGCTAGAGATGCGGAAAAACTTCAACAGGCCACAGTTCCGCAGTGCGTTTACTGTAACCGGATCATGTAAAGCAAGCATGTCCTCTTCTTCATGCTCACGTTCTCGCCATGTAATAGTCATTTTGCTCCAATAAATCTCTGAAAACAAACAAGAGAGGAGTTAGATCCTGATTTGGTGAGAAACAGGCAAAAATTTCCATTGAAAACTGTGCACAAATTTCCCTCCTTGCGCCCATCGCACCTCCAGCAGTGTTCTGGGTGCGTTGCATGCTAACTATCCAATGGGTAGACCAACATGCAACACACCTTTCGATATAGAAAGGGTGTGATGGAGCCAGGGCAAGTTTTTCAAACCCCAGGGGCTCAGAAAAACCAGAAATCAGGCTCAGAATGCAAAATGGAAAGGATGAAATGAAAGAGCTCAGGTTTAGCTCCTACCTGGTCCAGACGGCACCAAAAATCATCCACAAAATCTCCCGGAATCAGCTGGTGAAAATCAAAAGGGGAAAGCACCTCCAAACCTCCAACAAGCCAAAGTTCAAATGAAATGGTGAAATGAGGGGTAAAAGCACTTTTAAATTACTTTCTACGTAATTCAAGTAAAATATTAGTGTCTTAACTCATTTTCCAAACATGTATTGATCGTTTCTAACTAGTTTGATGAAGCAATTGAGCATGCAGCACAACCTTTGAAGGAACAAAGTCATTAATGGTAAAGCCAAGAAATGACCATTATATCGAGCAGTTTTATCGCAGAATTCAAGCTCGTTAAAAAATAAACATAAGCAATGAGCAAGTGTTTCCCCCAGCATTTAAGCTCATTAAAAAATGAACCAATTTCCGTTAAATAACCATCGTGAATGTATTACTTCAGCCTTTGAAGCCTTGGTCGTGTTCTCATCATCACCTCCACTCTGTATTGGCCGATCATTCACCTCCACTTGATTGTTTACCCCTTTTGAGGAACAGCTGCGAAGAGTGATCCTGTTAGCCATCCTTGTGACACTGCCGTGATTGGAAAATTCCAAACCTTACCTGGAATCAGCTGCTACCCGAATTTATCACTCGTTCCTCAAAGATGAGTCTCCTTTAAGCTCTTTTCAACTGACTCGTAAAATATAAAAAGATAGCCGAGCCATTGGCCTCTCCAGCTCGTTAAAGTGACAGGAAGTGCTATCCCTCCTTTAGATTTTAATCTTTTTGGACCTGAGGGATTATTACACAAAAAGATCGAGCGCTTGTCTTGTTTGGCTCGTTAAAATTACCAAAAATTCATCCCTTTCGTATTATTTTATACTTTTTCGGACTTAAGGGATTAGATGACGAAAAATGATTTTTGGAGTTTCCTTTACGTTCCTTTTCAGACTCTCTAAAATTGAAAAGGACTGAGTTATCTTTGTTGTTAAACTCGTTAAAACCTAATAGCGACAAACTTTTCCATGACAGACAAGAACAAGTTTCACTATCGCTAGGCTCGTTAAAACATAGCGATGGGTTTGCCCGAAGGGAAAATTATAGAACAAGCATATGTTATCCTCCTCAAGATTGACAAAAATAAAGAGGTACTGGTCAGCAATGATTGGGGAAAAATTGGGAAGAAAACTTGAAGAAACTTTGTTGGTAGCAAGTCGCTCTTGAAAATGACACTTTCACTCTGCATCCTAGTCGGGTTGGGTTGTTCCATTCACTGGTCATATCACCATGGTTCCATCACACCATCCACATTTGGGGTTAATGCTACCAATCCATCATGTCAATGTCACCGATATGTTCAAGAGAAGTCGCTTAGAGAATTCACCTGTGTCTCACCCACTATAATACATTTTCGCTCCATCCTTTCATGACTGCCACCCTGAACCATATATCACCAGATTGTTTTCACCTCCATTAAAATCATTTGCTCCATTCTGTGTCATTGACGTGGGATTCATTAAGGCCCTCCTATGACGGATCGCTTCTTGTCGACATCAGCTCATTATCCAGGAAGTCGATCTAGGAACAACCCTTTCAGTACTTTGAAGCTTGCATGCCTCAATGGCAAGTTTCTCACTTCCGGCGACAGGTTTACATCAATGGCCTTCGACCGAAATATTTTACGTGGTGTTCGACGCCAAGTCCCTTATTCATAGCACGTGAATTGTACTGCAGTACCTTGAGGATCATTATCATTATCGGTGATTCCTCTCGTGCCTGTTAACAACTTACATCATTGGTTGGTAATCAGGCGATTTCTTTCCATGTTCAACTCCAGAACATATCTCACATGGATCGACTTGTACTTTGAGTGAAGATCGAACGAGATTGAAGACCCCGGATCTAGTTTCATCCATCCAGGCTGCGATATATATTCAGGAAAATAAAGACATCAAATGTACATCATTGTTGCACAGATAATCATCCAATCTAAGGGATGATGGCTCTACTAGAATCATCAGTCTACACTCAGACGATTGTCTGTCTCATGTACATGAAAAATGAATTTATAAAGCTGAGCATGGGAATGTCCGCCTCAGCTAGATCATGAAAAAATTATGAAGATAATGTATTGTATTGTATCTTATTACAGGTCTCCTTCCAGCTTGAAAGAACTTCGGATCCTCATGATAAAGCATTTCACCCGACATCAAAAGATTAACGACCTCATGCTTTAGGGGGCAACTGTTATAGACATTTTTGGCACTGCAACCCCAAGCATAAATGTCCATAAACCAAGGGCTCCTAAATCCCTAAAGGTGTTGTTCCAACCCCTAAAAGAACAAGGTCAATTGATTACAGCATCTCCTAGAAGTTCTCCATGAAAAACTACTCAGAACTGGTCAAAACTGGACCATTTCACCTGCTCCATAGGCAAAGTGCGTTGCATCCCACCTAAATACACATAGTAGGTGTGTTGCATTTCAAAAATCCCTTATATGGGGTGCGATGGGCGAGAAGGGACAAATGGTAGGGTCAATCCGCAAGGTGGAGAAGCATGGAATCTTCCAGAAACTTCTCCTGTGACACTTGCCTCTCTAAATTCGACCAGGGATGAGTAAGAGATCATCAATCTCCAAATCAAGAACTATCAGAGGGAAGACACTAATCAAATCTCAAGCTGACTCACCTCCCTTGCAGACATCTATATATGGATCCCTCATCCCAGAGATCCGGAGGCTGGAATTTTGCATCTTGTAAGGAAGTGATGTTGGTTTCTTGAGACAACATCATAGTGTTGGGTGATCTAAGCTTTTCATGAGGTGAAGAAGGACTTACTTGCTAAGAGGATGATGTTGGGTCAGAACAATCGGTTGTAATTCTCTTGGCTCTTTCTTGATTATCAATAAAGCTATTCAAGTTTTCCTCCATACACTTGTGTGATTGATATTTTATACATTTGTGTGGTTAATATACATCTGATCCTATATTGCCTATGATAATAGATCCATGTTCTCGTATAGTGTTATGCTGCTTTGATTGTGCTTTGATTCTACAGGTATTCTGTGAAGCTGGGTACGAAAACAAGTAGCAAAGGACTATAAGAAGAGAGAGGAATTGAGCAAGGAACCAAGCGCAAGACAGAGGTTGGTCTCCTTTATTCTTCTCTCATCTATCTTTCATAAAGGAAAACGAAGGTGGTTTTAATTTGTTTGTTTCTAAGGTAGCTACCAGCCTTAGTGGGATTAGCAGTTCTGCATAGACACTATTCCCGGTAACAATGGTGGAAGCAATACCCAGAAGGAAACATGTAGAACCTACCTCCCATCATCTGTTGGGGGGTTTGGATCGCCAGGAACCGGAGTATTTTTCAGGACAAAGAATCTCTTGCATCATCTATAGCAATCCAAAGTTCTTCCATCTACTCAAATATCCTAGAACCAGAGGAGAGCAAAACTTCAAGACAGATAAGGGAAGAACAGATAAAAGAAGGCATCCCTTGGGCATACTTTGATGGGGCCTCACAGAATAATAAGGCAGGAGCAGGAATGATCATTCATGTAAACGCAAATCAGTCTTTAAAAGCTTCAGTTGGACTAGGGACTGGATCCAATAACTATGCAGAGATGTCAGCCTTAAAACTCCTTCTTTGTTGGCTCATTCAAAGGAATATCTTCACGATTCAGATCTTCGGAGACTCTCTAAACGTTATAAACTGGGTTAATGGCCAAAGTACATGCAAAAATTATATGATGAAATCATTACTTGAAGAAATACAGGACCTAAAAATCTCTTTTAACAGTTTCTCTTTGTGCCATATATACAGGGAACGTAATGAATCAGCAGACAAACTTTCTAAGGAAGGTTTGCAGCAGAATCTGGGCAGCTGGAAAATTGTAGAGGAGGATCATGGACAGATCCGTGTGTCAGATCAGCCTCCTCATATCTAGATCCAGGGATGTCGTTTTAGTTTTACACTTCATCACTGTTCTGTTACTTTCGTCATAGTGTCTTTTTTTGAAAATTTTGTAAAAATGGAAACTAGAAAAAAACATATTGCTCAATATCTTTTTCTGTAAGGGTTGTTTTCCTCTACTGAGGAGACCCGTTTTTAGACTGGTTCATGACTCTTTTTGGAAGGCTTCTTAAGGTTTATGGCTGGAAAAGTAAAAAGTTTTAAGGCTTTAACGTTTTCAGCATTTTTCATTGACAGGTGGCGAAAGGACAGTTTTGTTTGCAGCAGCTGTTATGTTATATCTCATAACAACAAAAGGAATGCTATGGCATATACAATGTAACTTTTTATCACTTTAATAAAAAGTTCGCTTTTTTCTCCGAAAAAAATGTAATCAACCCCACCTAAAATGAAGTAAGAGATATATGATGCTAAAATGGAGGCCATGATAAAAATAAGCTTCATTAAAAATGTTAAGGTGGAGGAGGAGGTTGGAGGATGGGTCCTTGAAATAGGAAACACAAGGACCTGGTAGACTAGATATATGTGGACTATTGATATTTCCTAGTAACTAAAGACCATCATGGGGAAATTTTTAGTTGAATTCTATGAAACACAACAAGAGATCCTTATGTGCATTAATGATATGCAAAAACAAACAAGAAAACTCATTGATAGGGTCTCCATATTAGCAAAGAAAATTGCACGCTTGGATTTGTCTACCTTTGAAGAGGAGGATGCATTGCCTAATACTATTTAGGTTGATTCTCCATCCAAATGTATGTATCTTCTATTAATTTTTTTATATATATCATAGATGAACTTAGCAATATGTTTTATTGTAAAGTGGTATACGAGTACAGGCTAAATTATTTTACTAGTTTGGTCATCAAGTTTAAATTGTTTATCTGGAAAAAATATTTGTTGTTATGTTATTAGTTTGGTTTCCCAAGTGATAGACCAATATGAATATCTAACTTTGTATATCTTTTAAAAGTGAAATATGTAACCACCCCTTCCCACATTTACCCAATTTCACCATCTCGTCAATGTAAACATGAGACGAAGAGTTACTATGACATGACTGAACCTCCCAGCTCCAATTAAGAAAGATGGGCCTACAAACTGACCACAAACTAACAACTCACAACATCCCTCGGGGATGCAGGACTCTTAGAGGCCAAAGGACAACCCCTAGTGACCAAACCATGAGCTGGGGCTCTTTTCACTGACATAGACCCCCAACCACATGCATCACAAGGCATGGGTATAGTTATAGGCCTCCAATTGCATACACAACACTGCCTCCATGCAATTGTGACCCAAATTTCCCAATTCATAGGGTGTAGTCCTGGGATTTGAGCCACAATTCCAAGCCAACCTCTAGAACATTACCTAGAACTAGTTGAGACTTTCCAAAATCATAATATACATGAAAAAAAGCTAAAAATTCAAACTCAAATCAGAAACTTGACCTAGACTATCTAGAACACACTAAACATTTCGTCAAACATGTGGCAGACATGTAAGCTATAGGTCATGAATGCATATCTAATCATATTAGTCTGAGATTCATCTCAAAATCACCAAGAAGGCTCTATGCCCTCTCCACATAGCTGCAAACAACACTTATTAGTCCATACATTCATCAATCAAATAATAACTAAACAATTCATGACAAGAGCCATAGATAACACACATCATATAACCAACATATAACCATAAACTAACCAACATAAATCATGGAAAATCAACCATACTATCACCAACATAATCACTACAAATGGTCATAGATCATAATAGGAAATGTCTCATATTAGCATATGGAAATTCCAACCAAGTCAGGGACTTCCACATACCACCCGACCATAGATTAGGTTGAAACAAATCTCTCTTTCAACCAATCACCCCCGTGCCATATTCTAAGCATGAATGTGGGATCTCATGGAATAAACCAAAACAAAACCAAACCATCTCAACGCTTAACCACAGTGATTCCACCTCCATAGTCGGACATCACTAGCATCAACCAGATTGGTATTTACCCAAGTTGTCCAGGGCTCCAGGAACTAGTAACTCAACCCATGGCCTTTTAGGGCTCCAGAGAGTTTGTCCAACCTAGCTTCAGGGACTAGTAACTCAACCCAACAAGGGCTCTAGAGTGTTTATCCCAACCTATGCTATAGGACTAGTAACTCAACCCAAGTTGTTTGAGGGATTCCAGAGTGTTTGTTCCAACCCACAACCATAAGGAATTATGAGCACCAATTAGAAAATAATCAAGTGGAAAAACCCACAACACCATGGTTATACAGGAAATGGCAAGGCTGAAACCATTGCCAATCCAGGAAAATCTCCATGCCAATGATAGCACATAACCAATAATTCTAATGCACATACCATGCATCTAGAAATCAGCAAGGAAATCACACATGCAACCTATTACCTGCAATGTAATCCAGTTGTAGTTGTTGATCTAACTGTTCCCTTGCACTTTCCTACTTTCCTTTGCCTTCTTTTTCAAATCCAATGAATGTTGAAGTGCTCCAAGCATTCTCCAAGAATCCTCCAAGATTTCTCTAAGTGTGCAAGAGTATGAGGAGAATGAAAGAGAGCTCCAAAGCTAAACTAACAAAAGGTTAACCAACATAGGATGTGAACTGATCTTCAAAAGCTTTGTTATCATTGAGGCCTCTATTTTCTTCATTTTCCTTCATTTTCCCTTTAATTTCCCTCTCATGCAAATTTGTGTCTCTTCACCTTCATTTTCTCCTATTTTCCTTTATTTCATAAATAAAATTCCAATTATTGCCACTTTTCCTTTACCAATGCCTTATACAATTTCCATAGCCATTAATTAATCACAAGTAATACCCATCGCTATGTTTTTCCCAACGTTCAACTTGGAATATGTGTCCCATGACCTTGGTTTTATTTTATTTACATAAAAAATAAACCAGGGGTTGTTACAAACCCCTCCCCCTTGGGGGAACACCGTCCTTGGTGTTCTATGACACCTATGACCAACAAGTTGAAATTATGGTGTGCATGGTTCCGTCTAGCTAATGTTGGCATTGGTTCAAGATGGTAGCTAGCTCATGTTGGCATTAATGTCAACCATTGTCGTCTAGATGATGTATGGATGCCTTCATTGTAGCATGGTTGCAACTAGTTGATGTTGGCATTGAGATGATTGTGTTGGCATTGATGTCAACCTTATGATGTCATCCTTGTGATTTATTGATGGACAAATGATAGCATTGGTATGGTTTATGATGAGTTGGCACACTAGTTGAGTTCGCAACTAGGTCTTCATGCTTATGATCATGGAGATGACGTGTTGTGGTGTGATGGCCTTATATTGATGATGGATATATGCTACAGAGTATTGCAGGTTTGTCAGAGGTCATGCACCTTATTCATATGTTTATTGGAGAGTGGAGGACTTGTTGGCACTCTTACCAACCTTGTTTGTTGGCCTTCTATGTCAATTTGGCAGTAACACTTGGGAGACATATTTGATCCACATGCACATGTGTTAGAGGCTATGTGAGATGTTTAGAGGCTTGTAGAGATGTTGGAGAAGGTGATCCAATAGGTGGCAGAGGTTTTGAGCTGAAGGCATGATGTTTTTCTTCATCCTTAGCCCCTGTAGCATGAAGGGAAGCCTGTGGGAGTGACTGAAAGGCTCCAATCACTAGAAGATAGGCCTATGGAAGCGAAAAAAGGTTCCATTCAATTTCATCCAGTATTATGCATTAGACTAAGGATTTTCACGAGATTTTCTCTGCATTCCTCGCGCAAATCAAAAGAAATTAGAAAGGAAATTCCTATAGGCTTCCAGAAAAAAGTTGTATAGGTCATAAATGGTTTGAAAACGTCCTCCAATGACGTGAACTCATTTAGTTCACAAGTAGTGATGTTAGTGGATAGATTTGGTCCAATTTTTGCACCCTTGATCCTATCCCCAAGCTCAATTTCACCCTACATATTTTATATTCATTACTTGGGAGTTGTGTGTGTGTAGATGTTAAGTGTATGTGAATGAGTGAAGGTTGCATTGAGGAAACAGGCTTTAGACCTAGTTGTGAGAAGATTTGCTTTAGTATATGAGTGTTAATGGTTGCATAGTGAGAAGAAATGAAACATGCTACAGAATAGATCAGATTTGATGTTGTTGAAGTAAAGATTATTTGGAGAGATTTTGTATGTTGTTGGATAATGTTTTTGTTGGTGACTCTCACATTTGTTCTTGCAGGAGCTCTTGATGCATTTGGCACATAGTCACAATGGCTTATGATGTTAGTTGTAATATGAAGCAGTATATTGATGTGAGGGTTTGATAGTATTCATATTTGATGTGGCCGCTATTTTGCTAGAGTTGAGATCACATACTTGTGGTATTATTTTCTTGATATGATGATATATTACTGCTTGAGGTCATATTATAGAGTTGAATCAGTATGGGCAGAAAGTCTTGGGATCCATTTTGAAAATAGGAGAAAGGAGGTCCACATAGATTATAGGAGAGTGAAAGAAACAATTTCTCAATCCAATGGTAGTTGGATAGTCCAATAGGTATTCGAAGAGGATCGATTGATTGTGGTGGCTTTCAGCAGATGGCAGTCCATAGATCCATGGAGAACATAGTCTTCTGAACTAATCAGTAGAATCGAGTCTCTAGGATGATCAGAGTTAGCTGATTGTATGTGAGGTCAAGTCTCCATGTTGTTGGGAGTCAACAAATCTATGTAAAATACATTATTTTCTTAATAGAAGATTTAGAGCAACACAATAGAAGCAAGGGTGGTTTTTTTCTTGGGGAAGATTTTTCCACCAAATATCTTGTGTCTCTTGTGTCGATGTGTTTTTGATGTGTTGATTATTTTTTCTCTCATGGTTATCATGTTTTAGCTTCTTATATGGTTTATATGCATGAGATAATCTAATGTATTTTTTGTTAATATATGTGATTCAATAGAGAAATTTAAATTGGTAAAATTGTTTAAGAAGTCACACTACTGATTCACACCCCCCCACCCCCCGCTCCTTAGTGCTCAAATGTTTCCAACAATTGGTATCAAAAAAGTTCTCTTGGTCGTAGCTTGATCGTTAGAGAGTAAATATGGGGTTTTTTAGCGGAAATTTGAAATTATTTTTTCGAAATGGTCGTCCTGACTGCTACAAATTACAAGGTATGGCACAAAAATGTAAAATATTAGTTATTATCTTGTATATCTAACATTTGGAGGGAAGTATGTGAAGGTTGTGGCAAGGATCCAATTGCAGATGAATTTTTGGAACAAGATGCATAATCTACAATAATCTTCATGATGATGATATGAAGAGACTAGTAGGTTTGAAATGTGGAACAAGCTAGAATCCATATTTGGTGATGGTACCAGCAACAATAAGGAAAATGAGAAGAAGAGAAACAAAAAGAAGAATAAGAAAAAGGGTTTTCGAAAACAAGAAGCTCGGCCAAAAGAGTCTCATTCTTCAAGTGCACATGATTGATGAGAAGAGATCATAAAATCATGAATCCAAAGGTATAAACATTAATGGTTTTATTTTGAGTTATAATTTTGATGATTCAGATTTAGATCATGTTGAAGCAAATAGTGAAGATGAGGATAATGTTAAGGTTCTTAGAGCTGAGATTTATAGACTAACATTTGCATGCAAAGATTAAGAAAAATTATTGCAAATTTGTGATGATAAGGAGGCCAAGTGATCCAGATTTAAACAGGAACGCAACAAATTACAGAGATAACCATATACACAAAGATGCAGCGGAAATAATACTTCATTTCATTAATGGAAAATACTGAAATATGCTTACAACCAGAAATGGAAATAAACCAGCTAGGCCGATGGTAGCTTATCTCTGAGAAGAGATGTGGTGGCTACATGCCTCTGAACTATGTTACAATGAGGCTCGAAGGCCTATTTATTGTTGAGAAACAATGGAAAACCCTTAACATTCCAAAACCTAACCCTAGGAGATGAAATGCCAAACGGTGGGCCCCGTTTGGGTAAATTGGTACATCAACTTCCCGGGGTCGTAACTTTGGCATATGATCTTCGTTTGACGCATACAATAGCTCGTTAGAAAGATATATCCGAGCACTACCACTTTGGGAAGGGAAACATGGGTCCATGGACCCATGTTGCCCCCAGATTTCCCAAAAAATGTCGTTTAGGGCCTCAAAACGGCTCCAAAAGTTCAGGACCCGAAAAACTGCTAAAAATAGTAAGTTGTGCTACAATTAAGGAAACTGAAAATGCCGAGAGAAACAATGGTGGGGGTCCAGGTGGACTTGGCAGGTGGCCACCAATATCCACCTGGATCATTCCTCCCCCCTTAGGAAGCAATGGTCCCCATTGCGTTGAGTTCCTCCATGAGATGAGGAAACTTTTGCTGAACTTGTTCCCTGGTGAGCCACTTGCCCTGCTGAAGGAGTTGGCCTGCTTTGACAACTCGATACAGTTGGATATTCTGTTGGCGAGTGTTCTTGATCTGTGTGTCCATGATCCGATCAGTTGCAGCTTGTTCCATGCAATCTGGATTTAATTCTATGGGTTTGAGCTGTTCTGCAATGTCAGATGTGTCTAGCAATGGTGGAAAGTATGGCCGAAGGTGGTCCACATTGAACACTGGGTGCAGGCCAAGGAATGGGGGAATGCTGAGATCAAATGCATTGTCTCCCATAGCCTTAGTAATGGTGTAAGGACCATATCAGAGTGGTCTCAATTTCCGATAGGCTCCAGTAAGGCGTTCCTTTTGCAAATGCAACCAAACTTTATCGCCCACCTGAAACTTGTGTGGCACCCGATGTTGATCATGTCGCTGCTTGTACTTGGCATTTGATTTCTCAAGAATGTCATGGACCTGCTGGCAAATATGTTGGATGCGCTCAATGAAGGTGGTGGCCTTATATGTTTCGGACTGGACATGAGCTGAATTTATGTGAGTAGTTGCAAGTGGCATGGCCACATCAATGGGGCATAGTGGCTGGAATCCAAAACCCACCTGAAAAGGGCTATGGCCAGTGGAGCTGTGAAGAGCTCGGTTGTAGCTGTGCTGAACATAGGGGAGGCTCTCGTCCCATGTGCGTGGATGCTTTGAGTTATACATGCGCAGAATGTGCACAATCATCTGATTGACAACCTCTGTCTGGCCACCAGTTTGAGGATGGAAGGCTGTGGACTTCGTGAGTTTAGTGTCCAGCATTTGACCATAGACTGGACCAAAATGTGCTGAGAAACCGACTGTCCCGATCTGAGATGATAGACTGTGGGATCCCAAAGTGCACCCACACTCGTTCAAAGAAGAGTTTAGCAGTGGCTTCTGTTGTGATATTCTTCTTGCAAGCCGCCATAATGGCCATCTTCGAGAACCTGTCGACGACCAAAAAAACACAGTCATTTCCATGCTTAGTGGAAGGAAGGCCTGACATGTAATCCATGGAGATGGGTTCCCAAGGTCGACTAGGGGTAGGCAACGGGGTATAGAGGCCGTGCTTCTTAATGGTCGGTTTGCCAATGGCACAGGCAGTACATGATCTGATGTACTTCCCAACATCCTATCGAAGATTCGGCCAATAGAAATAATTTTGCAGTACTGCCACTATTTTCTCGACCCCGAAATGCCCAGCAGCCCGACTGTAGTGTGCTTCCCAAATCATCTTGGCACGCTCGCTTGAAGGAACACAAAGGTGACCCAGGTGGCATAACAGGGCATCCTGGAGGTGAAAATCTGGAACATGCCGACCCTCCAAGAGTGTCTGGTATGTGTGGCCGAATTCTGGGTCGCTTTTGTAGAGAAGTGGCCAATCAGAAGTCTCGTGCCCACAAGAGTTGAGCACGGTGGTTAACGCCATGATCAGTGGTCGACTGAGGCAATCTGCAACATTATTAGTGCTACCCTTCTTATACTTGATATTCAAGTGGAACTGTTGCAGGTATGTAGACCACTTCTGATGGCGATCATTCTGCAATTTGCCTTAGGTCTGTATGAACTGCAGGGGTCGGTGGTCTATGTGGATGACCATTTCCTTCCCCAAAATGTAATGCTTCCATTGTCGGCAGGCCTGTACAATGGAATACATCTCTTTATCATAAGTGGGGTACTTCCGGACTGTGTCTGAAAGTGTTTCACTGTGATATGCCATTGGATGTCCATGTTGAGCAAGGACTGCCCCAATAGCATAGTCAGAGGCATCTGTCTCGACCTCAAATGGTTGTTGTAAATCTGGTAATGCGAGCACTGGTGCCGTGTAGAGGCGATCCTTCAACTCCATGAATGCCTTCTGTTGAGATTTAAACCAAAAGAATTTTGCTTTCGCCCCTCCCTTGGTGACTTGACTCAAGGGCCAAGTAATATGAGAAAACCCCAACACGAACCTGTGGTAGAAGTTGGCAAGACCTAGAAAGTTGCGGAGCTCTATTAGAGTGGTTGGAGATGGCCAATCCTGAATGACTTGGATCTTGGCTGGATCGACATGCACCCCCTGTTCATCAATGATGTATCCCAGATACTGAACCTGGGTCATGCCAAAAGTGCATTTCTCCAAATTGGCACATAGCTTGTGTTGCCGCAGTGTTTGGAGAACCTGTCGGATGTGGTGGAGGTGCTCTTCCCAACTCTGGCTGAAGATCAGAATGTCATCCAAGTATACTACTACAAAGGAGTTGGTGAATGGCCGCAAGATGTCATCCATTAGCCTCATGAAGGTTGCAGGAGCATTCATCAATCCGAAAGGCATAACCAACCATTCGAAAAGGCCCTCCTTGGATTTGAAGGCAGTCTTCCACACATCAGAGGGTTCGATTGGTACCTGGTGATATCCTGACTTCAGATCGATCTTGTTGAAATATTTCGCCCCCTTTAGTTGGTCCAGGAGGTCATCAATCCGCGAGATCGGGTACCTATTACGGACAGTGATCTTGTTCACCACCCGATAGTCAATACAGAGTCTCCACGTCCCATCCTTCTTCTGTACCAACACGATCGGGCTCCCACAAGGCGATGAACTCGGACGGATGTGACCTTTCTGCAGGAGCTCCTGAATCTGCCTCTTGATTTCATTGTTCTCCAGAACGGAGCGCCAATAAATTGGTCCATTGGGTAGCGGCGCACCTAGGGTCAGATCGATGAAGTGCTTGACCTAACAGTGCAGAGGAACCCCTGCAGGGGAGGTGAAGATGTCCTCATACTCCTCCACAACCTTGTCCATCTATAGTTGTCGTGCAGAGGGACCCTGTCTGGAGGCCGCGGCCACCGTCTTCTTCTTTCCTTGAGGGCGTATCATCAGGAAAACAAATTTCCTGGTTTTGGAAATGATCTTACTGCATTGTTTTGCAGTAATCAAAGAGATGGCGGTAGGTGGTGCTACCTCTGGTATCCTGTACAACTTATTTCCCAATGTAATAATAACAGCACGGGGCCTTGATTCATACACAGCATGTCACTTCCACAAGTATGGCTATCCTAATAATACATCACAAACTTCAAGGGGAGCAATGTCACACAATACCTCATCCGTGAAGGGCTTGATGTTGTATGGAAGGCGACACTGCTGGCTCACGCGAAGATCTCGTCCTTGGTGAAGCCACGCAATGGTGTATGGTTGTGGATGTGCTGAGGTCGGTAAGCCCAACCGCTTCACGACCTCTGCCGAAATGAGGTTCTTTTGACTCCCGCTATCAACAATGAACTGTATCGGGGAGCCCTTTACCCACATCTGGGAGTGGAAGAGACGCTCCTCCTCCTCCGGATCTTCGGGTTCATTTTTCTGGATCTTGGCGGTAGCAACAGTGGCGTTGGGATCCACATCAATGATCTGCTTCCCTTTTTCATTCCCCTTATCGGGTTCTGACTCAGAGTCGGAACATGCATTTGATTCTGAAACCTTTAGCTCAGCCACCAGTGACTGCTTGGCCCGACACTCACTTGTGTTGTGAGTGGAGCTCTTATGGAACTCACACCATTTTCCAGTGTCCTTTTTTGGCTTCGCAGCGCTGTTCTTTGCTTGCAACTTTGGCGGGTTGTCTTGGGCTGTCCCGCCTTGGCTTTGTCCTTTGTTCTGTGGTTTAGGGGCACCTTTCCCCTGCTTTGGATTCACAGATCCAAAGTCTCGCTTCTTTTGTTTAAACTTATGCTCGACCTTGACGGCATATCGGTATGTTGCGCCTAGCGAGGAGATGTTCAAGAATTGTATTTCTTCCTGGATGTACTTGTGCAGGCAGCCACGGTATTTGAGTATCAAATGTTGCTCCGAATCCTTGATACCCAACTTTGTGCGAAGGGTATGGAAAAGATTGGTGAACTCCGGCACGTCTTGGTCCCTTCCCTGCCGCAGCGTGGTCCACTTTATGTATTCATCCTCATAGCTTCCGACAGGGTAGTACTGCTCCTTGATGGCATCCCGGAATGAATTCCAGGTGGGTGCGGCTGAAAATAGCGAGCCAGTACTTTCATCCTTCTACTCGCAGTAGGTTTCCCACTAGTCCTTGACGTGGGGGGCTGCTTTGAGAAGAGCGAAAACAATCTTTTCCCAACTCAAAAATTCATGAACAGAAAAATAACCCTCTAGCAGATTTAACCATTTATCTACGGCATCTGCGTCTATCTGACCCTCGAATATGGGGATTTCAAAATTAACTTGTACCTTAAAGGGCGTGGTGTTTCCAGAGTAGCTGCTGGAAGCCGATGCGTCGCTTCTGGGTAGCCGCTGAAGGATTTGGGCAAAGTTGTCCATCATCGCGTTCCGTTGTCGCTCGAGGGCTTCTTCGAGCAAGATTTTGATGGGATCTCCTACCCCCTCGTCTTTCTTCTCATCCGCCATGGGAGGCCGTCGGGATTTGCGAGGCTGGTCTTGCAAAGGTTCAACCAGTTCAAGCCCTAACTCCTTATATCCCGACCTTGTTGGGGACATGCAAAGAAAAACAGAGAAAAAGCAGACCGCTCTGATACCAATGATCCAGATTTAAACAGGAACGCAACAAATTACAGAGATAACCATATACACAAAGATGCAGCGGAAATAATACTTCATTTCATTAATGGAAAATACTGAAATATGCTTACAACCAGAAATGGAAATAAACCAGCTAGGGCGATGGTAGCTTATCTCTGAGAAGAGATGTGGTGGCTACATGCCTCTGAACTGTGTTACAATGAGGCTCGAAGGCCTATTTATTGTTGAGAAATAATGGAAAACCCTTAACATTCCAAAACCTAACCCTAGGAGATGAAACGCCAAACTGCGGGCCCCGTTTGGGTAAATTGGTACATCAACTTCCCGGGTCGTAACTTTGGCATACGATCTCCGTTTGGCGCGTACAATAACTCGTTAGAAATATCTATCCGAGCACTACCACTTTGGGAAGGGCAACATGGGTCCATGGACGTCGTTTAGGGCCTCAAAACGGCTCCAGAAGTTCAGGACCCGAAAAAACTGCTAAAAATAGTAAGTTGTGCTACAATTAAGGAAACTGAAAATGCCGAGAGAAACAATGGTGGGGGTCCAGGTGGACTTGGCAGGTGGCCACCAATATCCGCCTGGATCACCAAGCTCAAGGAAGAGATTGTCAACTTAAAGATTAAGCTGGTAGAATCATAAAGATTTGAGGAAGGTATGAGGAAGTAGTACCAAGAGAAGGCAGAAGAGGTTTAGAGATTAGAAGTTCAAGTGACTTCCTTGAGAAAGCAATGAAAGATGGAGAAGAGTATTGTAGCCTTGGATAATTTGCTTGAGATCCAAAGATCACCATTGGATAAATTTGGTCTTGGATTTCAAAAGGGTGAGACTAGTTTGCATGCAAGAAAGAAAAACAAAGAAGAACCCAAGAAACCTGTAGCAAACAATACGAATAGGAAAATTGAGAACCAAGGAAACAAGAAGCAAATCTAGCAGTCAAGTAGCAAACAAAAGAACCAGCAGTAGAGAAGAAAATATCAAGGAGCACCTACATTCAAAATATATTTTTCTCCTAGAGATGATCATGGCAACTCCATTAGATTTCAAGGGAAGAAAAGTCCTTTTATTCATTTGATGCATGAGCTACAATGATACAGTTGTCACAAGTATGGACATGTTGTGGCTAACTGCTGGAGAAAAACGTATAGATCAAATTAGCAGAGATTACGCAATATCAACAGCCAAGGATATTGGCCATTAGGTATAATTGTGATTTTTATGGTTATTGTTAGTCATGTCACCTATTTGGCCGTAAGGAAATAGATTGTAGGAATAACCGATGGAGGAGAGGCACATTTAATGCAAGGTTTAGATATGGCATGAGTAGAATAAGATTTGATCCTCTTAGACATGTGGAGTGTTAGACATGCCATAATTTTGGTCATATGGCAAGAGATTGTTTTTTTCCCTATTATTCAAGCCAAAATCGAAAAAAGTAGAAAAAGCAAAGGGAACCTAGCAGAAAACTAGTGAAAGAAGGAAATAAGCCAATGAAGAAAAAAAGAAGCAAGTGAAGGAAGAGAAGAAGAAGCCAAAGATCGTGTGGAGAAAGAAGGAGCAACAACTCTTCAAGTAGTGAAGAGCATCCCCTCCTGCAATCCATTATTATTTCTTGTGTACTTATAGAGGACCGTAGATGTTCATAAGAGATGCACAACCTCAAGGGGAGTGTATGGTAGCTTGATGAGTACAAGATTATTGCAACAACACTTGATGAGTTCTTTTGAGCCTCGTGCACATTTAGGTCCACAGGATCATCCTATCTCATGGAGGCATATTGAGCTCAAGGGGAGCTATGCATGGTATGGATTTACATGTGATATTTAGAATTTTATTCATTTCTTTTCACTCACTCATTCTGTGGCATATTTATGCATTGCATGAGTGAAAAGGAGTACATTTTTCAGCCACATATATGTTTTTGGTTTCCACTAATAGTTGGTTGAAAAGATGTGCATCCATGCATAGAATGTACTCTTTCCTCCAGCCATGTATTGAGATGACATGTGATATGGACCAACCATGTGTAGGTTGTTATATGATGATTAGTATAGCCATGTACTTGCTATTGTTTCATGATTATGTGTTGGTTGAGAGTCCAGTATATAGTTGTTGAGTCATCATGGTGATATGATTGTTATGGAGGAGTATCATGAATCTATTTTGCAGCCATATATATGGGCTAATGATGATGTAATAGTCATGATGTATCATGTATTTGAGTTATTGGTCCATAGGAGATGATCATAAAAGCCATGTATTTATTGATATATTCATGTAAAATTATCATGGAGCTATGTACTTATGTTGTACTGTCATTGGGTCATTTAGTCATGAGTCATGAGGTCATGTTATGGTCATATATTGGTCATGTATGAGGTCTTATGTCATTCCTGCAACCATGTATTTATCATGTATATGTCATTCAGTCATAGTCATGTGGATTCAATGGTCCATATGGTGCTTCTATGTGTCAAGGAAGCATTGCTTGCAGCATAAGTGGCTCACTACAATCTTGAAATGATATTAGATATGGCACATGTTCAGGGGGGCATCATTTTCTCTTGTTACTTCATCCATCCATTGTTGGCATTATGATCCGCTTGGAGGTGTTCATGGTGTGCCTCATGTTATGTTATGCTTGTGGGGTTCTTGACCTCAAGTTTTGAGAAGAGAGGTTTATTGATGTTGTTGTTATGTGGTTTCTTTTGTTGGACAGTTAGCATTGTCTAGATGGCTAGTGGTTGCAAGTGTGTTGGAATTAATGTTGATAATCATGTTGGGAGATGTGTTGGGTAGATTGGCTTTGTCTCACTGTTGGCAAGAGTGTTGGAATTGATGTCAACCAGACTATAATGGATGTTTGTGGCAGCAAATGTTAGCTTTGATGTCCACTAGTCTAGATGTGATGGCAGCAGGTGCGTCAAGATCAAGGGGAGTCCCATGGTTACTGCAATCTCTGGTAGAGAATCACCATAGTAGCAGGCTTATTGGAGAAGCCATAAAATGATGACTATGGTGGTTGGGAGTCCCAGACTTTGGAGGAGGTTTTGCCTCAAGAGATCAGCTCAGATACTCTTGGAGTTGGCACAGTTGGTTAGTGCTCTGAAAGATCTCTCCAATGGTATGTGGAACCTTGCAAAATGCCTCTGAAGAGCAGGTTCTAGGCAGAAGAAGAAGATCCAAGGTGGAAAGAATGGCAGAGATTTTGCAGCTATTTTTCAGGTAGAAAATGGGCTCAAAGCCTACATTGTACTTTCTCCACTGGAAAGTGCCCTGAAAGAGCTTTCCAATGGCATTTGGAAGTCCATGAGTTGCCATCAGGATCAAAAGTTATTGACTGTCAAAGTTAGTCCTAAGTAATCGAAATATCAAAGTAAGCTGGCATATTGGGATCTCGAGAGGTCAAAATATCTGAGGGTCGGAATCTCGGGAGCTTTGGAACACTAAATTTTAGAAGGCCAAATATCGGAAGCAGGTCTAGAACCTCATAGGCTTATTTAAAAGGGATATCGAAGCAGGCAGAATATCAGAACTCGATATCGGAAGGCTCAAAGAATCGGGACCAAACATCGGAAGGACTGAGAAGGCCATATTGGAACCTCAGAGCAGCAAAATATCAGGGAGAAAGAAAAACCTCGGAGGTTCAAAACTTTAGGTTTTCAGAACCTCGTAAGTTCTTAATTATTAATTTCTTTTAAAATTGTCGAGATTGCGAGGAGAAGGGAATTACATAGGAAATTCATTATAAAACTAAAGAACCAGGAACTCTTTCTGTCTCCTCCAATAGGACACATGGCTGTAGATGATTGGACCTGAGAAGATGATGAGGTAGATGACATCAGCATGACGTGGTAATATGAAGGACACATGACAGTCAGATTCAACATTTTGGGTGGCATAACAGGGAAAATTTATGTAACATGTGTCACCAATAAGGAGATTCCATGTGGCGATGGTGACATCAACATGACATCATCTTGGAGGTCATATATTGGAGGTAGGAGACATTGTAACTCTGTTCTAATTCCTTTTTGAAAAAGTTACGATACAGGGAGCTTCCAATGTTGAGTGGAACTTGGTCGTAGGGACCCAAAAGAACCAAGGGCATAGAGTAGGCTTAGCACCTAAGTGTTATGAATAACTTTGGGGGTTGGAGTTTTCGTAACTCTCGTGTAAATGCATATTTGAAAAAGTTATAATGCCTAGGGGCTTCCGATGTGGTAGGTGTTTAGCAGTAGAATCCCATAAAACCAAGGGCACAGAGAAATACATGGGGAGATAGGCCCTCGGCAGGAGCTTGAAGGCCTTACCACCTAAGTGTTGTGCCCCCAATCACAGCACCTGGTCATTTGGGAAAATAAAGAAGGGGCTAAGAAAAAGGGACTTAGAAACTTTTGATCTTGTAACATCTTCTTAATAAAAGTTACGATATGTGGGAGCTTTCGATGTTGTTGGCATTTGGACAAGAAGCTAAAGGAACCAAGGGTGCATAGAAATAACACGAAGATAGGCCCCTGGCAGGACTCTAAAAGGCTTAGCACCTAAGTGTTATACTGGCGGTCACAGGAAGTGGTCCTATGGTGTGAAAAGTGATAAGGGCTAAGCATAAGAGGGGCTAAAGGCACTTCAAAATATTGTGATTTCGTAACATCTCTTTAATAAAAGTTATGATAGGAAAGGCTATAATATTGCAGCACAGAGGTAATAAAGGATGAATGGGTCAGCAGTTGAAGAGTAATTTTGCACAAGAGAGTTGATTGTAGGAGTAATGGCAACTGCAAAGATCACATGGTCAAGGTAGAAAGACCATGACTTTCAGGAAGAGAGTCTTGAGGCCTACCTTGAAGATTGAAAGAAATCTACCGCTGACCTTCCCATGCAAGTTTCATTGAATTAAATGAAGTGCGAAGAAGTCATTCTAAACTACCATCCAAGCTCTATGAAGCCATAAATAAGCATGGAGATCCTCGAGGACAGGAGATTTGTTCACGGAGAGGACAGTGCTTAGTTGAAGTGTGAAAATGGATTGAGAATTAATTCTTAGCATTGAGATCACTCAAGTGCCCATCCTCATGTTTAATGCAGCGATAGAATCCAAGTTATATGAAACAACAGGATGGAGAACCATGTCAGGAGTACACTTAGGTAGTGTGGATGGCAGCAGAGGCAACATCGACCAGTGTGCAGCGGAGGAACAAAACTCAGGATTGCAGTTGAGAAAAGTGGGGGATACAACATTGTTGAGAGAGATGAGTGGAGAGCTCTGTGTGTGTACGTTGTTGTGTGTGAGGCCAAGTGACCCAGTTCTATAGAGAAAAGGATGGGAGTGCCTAAAAAGAGAAAAGAGACCCCAAGTGACCCAATTTTTTTGTGTAAGGCCAAGTGAGCCTATTCTAGTGAGAAAAGGCTGAGAGTACCTAAGCATAGACAAGATACCCCGAGTGAGCCAATGCTGTTGTGTGAGGGCGAGAGAGCCTGTGGATTAGAAGAAGGCTAAGAGCAGAGTATGTGCTATGGAGTGTAAGGCATGTGGATAACTTCGATTGTGAGTGTGTTGCTAATAGGTGGCCATGTGTGCCTAAGAAGAAAGAAGGTCGGGAATAGAGATCCCAATTGAGTATGTTGTTTCAGAGTGGGAAGACTGTAGAGAGTGTTTTGTGTTACTGACTATTGTTGAGCAGAACAATGTAGAGAGTGTAGAGAATAGAGTGTTGCATGGGCCAAAAGGCTAATGAAGAGAACAGAGTTGATATCAGGCAGAGTGGATGCCAAATATAGTCAACATTAATGTTGGAAATAATACTGAGAGGGGGGGTGAATCAGTATTATCAGATCAATAATTTAATTTTCAAAACTGATTTGTATACGCTACTTCAGCTCAGTGAACTAGCGTGTATACGCAACTATAATTAATGAAACCAACACATATGCAGAGATCTTTTGATTTACCCAAATTATCATATAGTGAACTTTAATCAATATATTAGCAAATTCATTAGACAGTGCAGTAAGAGCAGAATAAAGCATCACACATAAGCAACACACATAAACACCAAGATATAAGGTGGAAACCCAATGTGGGTGAAAACCACTTGCTACAATCGTCTCTATCTTCTTTTAATAATAAGAAAATTATGTTTACAATTTTTGTACTGGTGCAGCCTTATACTAGTACGCAGGCTTCTACCTGCAGAAGGCTACAACCTTCTCTTGTTCTCCAGCTTCTATTGGAAGGGAGCTACAACCCCCTAGCTCTTGTACTAGTTGATATGTTTACTAGTACGTAGGTGCCGGCCTACAGAAGGCTACAACCTTCTCCTTTCTTCCAGGGACCACGTTTCATAAATTTTCAGACTAGATCCATCAACAACATCATTCAATCATCAAATATATCTGCATCAACCAATCTCCTATTGAACCAACCACAACCAAGTCAATCAATTACTTTGACAACCCATCAATCTGATCTTTCAGAATGTTGTCACCAGAATACAGTAACCAAAACCCAAGCCAGAACCCAGAATACTGCAACAACAAACAGCAATAACTAAAACATAGATTATAAGGTATACACTACTTTCTTGTGCCGAACCCGTGTGTATACACGCTTTCCTTAAAGCCAACCAGCATATACATCTACAAATATTAATTCATAATTTTGCAGCTATACCATACTTTAGTTATACCCAGATCATATCATTTACAGAATACTATATGCGTCAGTATTCAGATCTAGAATATTCATGAGCAAAAAACACATAATGATAGTTCACTTTACGCCTTAAGATCCTAATCCATCATTAGATATTATCCTCCATCAACTGCTAAGGTTCCTCCTTGGTTCAGATCCAACAATGCACCATAACCCAATAACCTGCATACTAGATCTCACTCTTCATCAGATATTCAATGCTTGAGTACCTTGGCCTAATGATCTTCTCCTCCTTTTATAGTTTTAGGCCTTTCTCAATACCATGGACCAAAACCACTTAGGACCAATACCTTGGATCAAATACCTAGGGTCAATACCTCAGATCAAATACCATGGACCAATACCATGGATCAAAATACCATGGACCAATACCATGGATCAAAATACCATGGACCAAATACTTCGAACCAAAACTTAGTTTTCCAAGGTATACGCGCTTTCCTTTCTGTGAAAGTGCGTGTGTACGTTATACGCACCTTTTGTTCTGTTAACCTACATGTATATGTGGCTTGGTCAATGGTGAACCTGCGTATACCTCTCTTTCTTCATTCTGTGAAGATTGATTTGTCATTCTTTGTTGTGTATACTGTGATCTTTAATCTGAGTGAGTTGCCTTCTGAACTGATTCCTTGAAGCTACCCTGCATTTCATCACATTCTGTCACATCTGATATCTCTTTTGTAGATTCATCTAGTTACCATATACAAGTGATTTGTTCTACTGCAAGTTGGTTGCCATCAAGTACAACACATACATCATAATGCCAACAATCTCCCCCTTTTGACTTGATGGAAACAACAACCACACCAAGTCATTCTCCCCCTTTGACATTAAGAGAAAAGGGTCGTGCTCCCCTTGAGTGAATGTTGAATTTTCTGATATGTTGAAGTGTGCTAATTGAAATCCCCTAATCGAGTCCATGCTCCCCCTGAGCATAAGAAAATTCTGCAAAGAGATGTTCTAAAATAAGAACATGACTCTATACATGCATCACAAATGACCTTCCTATCACCAATGACTCATACATACATCCATCTCCCAACCAAGTGGGGATATACCAAATTTGACTCATCCACCCAACCAAGTGGGGATATATCAATTGTTTATACATGAAAAAAACAAGAAACATTACATCATCCATCCCATGCATAGTGGGGTTACAAATTAGGTCTTTTTCATGACCGTTACATTAAAATATATACATGACATATATAACAGAGACCAAATATCTTAAACAAGACCATGATAGTCATCAGCAACTATCATCAGCAGCATCTGTCAATCAGCATCCAGACCAGCAACCATGTTCTCCCCCTGAACCTGTTCCACCTGAAACAAAATCTGCACCGAGATCTTCTAAGATAATGCCAACAATGCATTATTAGAAGCATATGCTCCCCCTGAACCTGTGTCAGATGTTCATTGTTAGATCTAATTATTTCATATATCAGAAGAGTTATCAAGGCATCATCATCAATCAGATATATATCAAGTTATCAACAACTTATGAGAGCCAACATATTTCCACATGTCATCAACAAACTGTAACCATCATCAAGCAAAGCAGATAATTCACTGAACCATATCAGACCCCTTTTTTTTTTAGTCTAGCCCACTACTTTTCTTCAAACCAGCATATATGTGACTGCACCCATAGAAACCAGCGTATATACGCAACTACGCTTCATGAAACTCACGTATAACCACCTTTCTCTAAAGAAGATAGGATTTAACAACAGGATGATGCAGTAACTACTCCCATCTTTTGTCTGAGATATTCAAAAGTCTCTCTTGGTAGTGGTTTAGTGAATATATCAGTAACTTGTTCTTTGGAGGGAACATACTCCAATTTGACCTTTTTTTCAAGCACTTGTTCACGTAGAAAATGATATTTGATGGGTATGTGCTTGGTCTCGGAGTGCATGACTAGATTCTTTGAAATACTGATGGAACTTGTATTATCACATAGAATGGAGATGGGTAGAATACATGTGATCTGAATGTCTTGCAAGGTTTGCATCATCCAAAGTAGTTGTGTGCAGCAAGATGCAGCAGCCACGTATTCTGCTTCAGCTGTAGATAATGCAATTGAATTTTGTTTCTTGTTGAACCAAGACACTAACCTGGAACCCATATAGAATGCACCATCACTAGTGTTTTTTTTGTCATCAACACTTCCTGCCCAATCTACATCTGTATATGCATGAAGTGTAAGATCTGTATCTCTAGGATACCATAAACCAAAGTTCTGTGTTCCTTGAAGATATTTGAAAATCATTTTGACTGCCTGAAGGTGTGTTTCCTTAGGATTTGCTTGGAATATTCCAACTATTCCCACTGCATGCATGATGTCCGCTTGGGTACCTATTAGATAAAGCAGACTTCCAATCATGGATCTGTAACTTGGTTGATGTACTGTTGTTGATTCATCATTTGAGCTAAGATTGCATTCTATTACCATTGGGGTACATACTGGTTTAGAGTCTTCCATGTCATACTTTTTCAGGATCTGTTTGAGATATTTGGTTTGTGAGAGGAAAATACCATCTTTATTCTGTTGAACTTGTAGACCAAGAAAGTAGGTGAGCTCACCAAGCAAGGACATTTCAAATTCTTGCTACATTACTGAGGCAAAATTTTGACTCATGGATTCTTCATTGCTACCAAAAATGATATCATCAACATACATGACAATTATTAGCAATTTATCAGTGTCCATCTTTGCATATAGATTGCTATCTGCTGACCCTTTTAAAAAACCTTGTTGGTGGATATATTTGTCAAGACGGTAATACCATGCTCTTGGAGCCTATTTTAGACCATAGAGAGATTTTCTGAGTTTGCATAAAAGTTTTTCATGATTTCCAAGAATGAATCCTTCTGGTTGTTCAGTATAGACTTCTTCTTCTAAGTCTCCATTAAGAAAGGAAAACTTTACATCCATTTGGTATACTTTGAATTTCTTAAAACTAAAAAGAGCAAGAAACATTCTTATGGCTTCAAGTCTAGTAACAGGTGCAAAAGTTTCTTCAAAATCTATACCTTCTTGTTGAGCATATCCTTTGCAAACAAGTTTGGCCTTGTTTCTAATAACTTCTCCATTTTCGTTCAGCTTGTTTTTGAATATCCATTTAGTTCCTATGATATTCTTATCATGAGGTCTAGGAACTAATTCCCAAGTATTATTCTTTTCAATTTGCTCAAGTTCTTCATTCATGACCTTGACCCAACATTCATCTCTGCATGCTTCATTCAAATTTTGAGGTTCAGTGGAGGATAGTAATGCTAGATAGCTTGAGGTTTCAGCAATAGTTCTTCTTGTCTGCACACCTGCCCCTTTTTCCCCCAAAATTTGAGTTTCTGGATGATTTTTCTGAACATACCTGGACGGAGTCTTTTCTTCTATCGTTATCTCTTCTTCTGGTGCTTCATTGGTTTCTTCTTCAGAATCAGTGTGATTTGATGTGGGAAAATTATCCTCATCTTCTTCATTGTCATGATCTTTGGTTTTTATCTGTTTTGGATTTTTGCATGTTTCATCAACTACAACATCAATACTTTCAATAATTTTCCCAAGTCTTTTGTTATAACATTTATATCCTTTACTTCGGGAAGAGTAGCCAAGAAGAATGCCTTCATCTACTCTAGGTTCAAAATTACCAAGTTTTTCATCTCCTTTTGATGTAACACTTGCTTCCAAAAACTTTGAAGTACTTTACCGTAGGAGTTTTACCATACCAAAGTTCATGCAGAGTTTGAATGTTGTTTACCCGAACATTTTCTTGGTTGAGAATAGTGACGGCAGCGAATGCAGCTTCACCCCAAAAGGTTGCAGGAGTTCCAGATTCATCTAGCATAACACGAGCCATTTATTGAATAGTCTTGTTCATCCTTTCTACCACTCCATTTCGCTGAGGAGTCCTTGTGGTGGAGAACTGCCTTTTTATTCCATGTTGTTCACAGAAGTCAAAGAATTCATCCGAGATAAATTCCCCGCCTCGATCAGATCTGAGGCATTTGATTTTTCCATCTGATTCATTTTCAACCAAAGCTTTGAACGCTTTGAACTTTTCAAATGCTTCATCTTTATGCTTTAGAAGACCTATCCAACACATTCTGGAAAAATCATCAATGAACAATATAAAGTATTCTTCTCCATGAGGTGACTTTTTCCTTGATGGTCCACATAAATCAGTATGAACAAGTTCAAGCAGCATACTAGCTGATCCTTCCTTTTCGATGAATTGAGATTTGGTTTTCTTATCGAATTGACATGATTTGCATATAGTATTTTCATGAATGTTGATATCTGGAAGATCTCAAATAGCCTTGAATCTGCACGCTTTTCTTATTTGAGAAAAGCGTAGATGTCCCAATCTTCTATGCCATATCCATTTTTCATCATTTTTGCTTAGATAACACTGTTGTTGTCCTCCCTTGAGTATGTATAGGTTGTTTGGAGTTCTTGTACCTTTAATCAATGTTTCTCTTGTATCAAGCTCACGAACAACGCATCCATTTGATCGAAACACTACTTCATTTCCTTGATCACACATTTTACTAACACTCAACAGGTTATGTTTTAAGCCATCAACATACATAACATTTCCAGCTTTAAATTTTTCTTTCAAGAAAACAGAGTCTTTACCTTTTATGACAACAGGAGTGTCATTTCCAAATGAGACACTCTTTTCCTTTTCTAAGGCATTATATGAGTGTAGTTTTTCTCTATCACCTGTCATGTGTTTTGAGCATCCAATGTCAATGTACCACTGGTTTTCTTGTCCTTCTGTATATAAGGCTATACCACATCTTTCTGTTTGTGGTTCTTTCTTTCTCCATATTTTGGGATTCAATGGAGTTTTCTCCTTTTGAGATATTTGCTGAAATTTGCTCCTACATTCAGATTCTTCATGGCCAAAGTTGTTACGGATTGAGCATTCTATTTCATTTTCAAGCAAAGAAAAGTTATTATAGGAACTTTTCTTGATCCCTGTCACATTCCTTTGATTTCATGCTTCTCTAGTCATGATGGTTTTGTAAGCAACACATTGAGCAACTTTGTATCCAAAATTATGACATGAGAAACATTGACCATTAAAGAAGTTCCTGCGATTATCGAATCTACTGACCTGGTGATTGTAGTTTCTATTAATATTCATCTTTGAAGAAAATTGAGTATGATTTGCCTGAGGTTGGTTATGGCTTCTGTTCATCCTTGAAGTAAATTGAGCCTGGTTTACCTGGTGATCTGCTTTATGCCTTTGTTGACGATTGTCAAACTATTCAATGTTCCTTGCTGCATCAAGATAACTTTTAGTGGAGGTTGACAGCTTCTGTGATTGAGATGCTTCTTCAGTATATCCAAGACCTGTCTTTATCAGAGGAGAACACTGCACTTGATAATTTCATTTAAGGTTTCTGATCCTTTAGCAAATCTGAGATTGAGAGCTTTTGTTTTCTCAAGATCCTTTCTTAGACCCACACTTTCACATTCTAGTTTTTCATTGTGTTTTTCTCTTTCAGCAAGTTGGTATGTCAAGGTATCTATAATCATATTCTTTTCTTCCAAAACAGATTTTAAGTTTAGATATTTCTTCATAAAGGTCATCTTCATCTAAAGCATCCAAAAAATCATCATCTTCATAAGCCATCAAAAGTCTATAATCATTACTATTTTCATCTTCATCACTATTTGATAAACCATCACTTTCTTCATGAGTATAGTAGCTCTTTTTACTTATACTTTGTTTTCTATTCCATTTTCCAGATTCCTTCCCTTTATCATATTTATCTTTATGAGGACATTTGGCAGCATAATGACCAACTCTACCACAGGCAAAACATTTGAAAGGTAATTTACCTCTGAATCTTCCAGAACCCTGTTGAAGGTTCTTGACAAAGTTTTCTTCTTCTTCTCCTTCTGAAATATGTCCTGATTCATTGAGTTCTTCTTTTCCTTTTTTTGAAGCTTTAAATGTGGCTTCTCTCATATCTGATGAACCTCCTTTTCTCATCTCAAAGGCAGTTAAGATTTCGTGAAGCTGTGTCATAGTAATAGTTTGTAGATCCTACTTTTCTTCAATGGCAGATACTTTTGATTCAAATTTAGCAGACAAGGATCTTAAGACTTTTTCAACTAAGGTAACTTCATGTATCTCTTCACCCATATTCTTCATGCAATTAATAACCTCATCTATACGCAAGAAGTAACTAGCTATACTTTCATCACTGTGCATCTTGAGAGTTTCATATTGAATTCTGAGAACTTGTAGTTTAGCACGTTTTACCTGAGAGTCTCCTGTCCCATATTTCTTTGGCTGATTTGAGCTGCATAACTTTGACAAACTTTGATTGTGACAGACTTCCTAATAATGTATTGACAGCCTTGGCGTTGGTTTCATATTGCTTTTTACCTGTCGTATCTATAGGAATTGCTGTTGGAAATGTATATTCTCCTTCCATGATTTCTAGACATCTGTTTCAAGAGATTGAAGATAGGTTGTGGTTCTTACCTTCCAATAAACGAAGTTGCTCCCATCAAATATTAGTGGTCTGATGGATCCCCCGCTTTCTTGATTACTCATGATGATGGATCTACCTTCAAGTGATCAAGCTTCTTCTGAAGGACCTACTCTGATACCAATTGTTGGAAATAATACTGAGAGGGGGGGTGAAGCAGTATCATTAGATCAATAATTTAATTTTCAAAACTGATTTGTATACGCTACTTCAGCTCAGTGAACTATCATGTATATGCAACTATACTTAATGAAACCAGTGTATATGCAGAGATCTTTTGAATTACCCAAATTACCATGTAGTGAACTTTAATTAGTGTATCAGCAAATTCATTAGACAGTGCAGTAAGAGCATAATAAAGCATTACACATAAGCAACACACATAAACACCAAGATATAAGGTGGAAACCCAATGTGGATGAAAACCACCTATTGTAATCGTCTCTGTCTTCTTTTAATAATAAGAAAATTATGTTTACAATTTTTGTATTGGTGCAGCCTTATACCAGTACGCATGCTTCTACCTGCAGAAGGCTATAACCTTCTCTTGTTCTCCAGCTTCTACTAGAAAGGAGCTACAACCCCCTAGCTCTTGTACTAGCTGATATGTTTACTAATACGTAGTTGTTGGCCTACAGAAGGCTACAACCTTCTCCTTTCTTCCAGGGACCACGTTTCATAAATTTTCAGACTGGATCCATCAACAACATCATTCAATCATCAAATATATATGCATCAACCAATCTCCTATTGAACCAACCACAACCAAGTCAATCAATTACTTTAACAACCCATCAATCTGATCTTTCAGAATGCTGTCACCAGAATACAGTAACCAAAACCCAGAATATTGCAACAACAAACAGTAGTAACTAAAACATAGATTATAAGGTATACGCTACTTTCTTGTGCCAAACCCGCATGTATACGCGCTTTCCTTAAAGTCATCTAGCGTATACATCTGCAAATATTGATTCATAATTCTGCAGCTATACCATACTTTAGTTATACCCAGATCATATCATTTACATAATAATATATGCGTCAGTATTCAGATCTAGAATATTCATGAGCAAAAAACACATAATGATAGTTAACTTTATGCCTTAAGATCCTGATCCATCATTAGACCTTATCCTCCATCAACTGCTAAGGTTCCTCCTTGGTTCAAATCCAGCAATGCACCATAACCGAATACCCTGCATACTAGATCTCACTCTTCATCAGATATTCAATGCTTGAGTACCTTGGCCTAATGATCTTCTCCTCCTTTTATAATTTTAGGCCTTTCTCAATACCATGGACCAAAACCACTTAGGACCAATTCCTTGGATCAAATACCTAGGGTCAATACCTCGGATCAAATACCATGGATCAAAATACCATGGACCAAATACTTCGAACCAAAACTTAGTTTTCCAAGGTATACGTGCTTTCCTTTCTGTGAAAGTATGTGTGTATGTTATATGCACCTTTTGTTCTGTTAACCTACGTGTATACGTGGCTTAGTCAATGGTGAACCTGCGTATACCTCTCTTTCTTCATTCTGTGAAGACTGATCTATCTTTGTTGTTTTCCTAGTATACTATGATCTTTCATCTAAGTGAGTTTCCTTCTGAACTAATTCCTTGAAGCTGCCCAGCATTTCATCACATTTTGTCACATCTGATATCTCTTTTGTAGATTCATCTAGTTACCATATACAAGTGAGTTGTTCTGCTACAAGTGGGTTGCCATCAAGTACAACACATACATCATAATTCCAACAATTAATTCTTATTTGAGTGTGGGTTGGAGCCTGCATACAAGAAGTTGGTGCTTTCATCTCTAGTGGGTGCTTGAGAAAGCTTGGGGGTTGGTACCTCCTGCAAGTTGGTGCCTTCATAAATCCATGGAGCTGCAAGTTGGTGCTTGCAACAAATCTATGAATTTTGTGCTTCACGTGGTGCTTCTGGTGAGTTGGATAGGTGTCTACAAAAGGAGGGAGTTGGTGCTTCTTCCTAGTGGGTGCTAGCAAAGAATCAAAGGGATTCGGTGATTCTTGTGAGTAGTGGCTCAAAAACATATTGATGTAATAGATTAGGTACTCTTATTTAACATCAATAACAACAACAATATTTGGTGGTTTTTTCGCGAAAGGGTTTCCACTTAAAACCTATGTGTCTCACGTGTTTGCTGCTCATGATGTGTTGAAAATAGCAACAAGAAATGATAAAAATAGAATCCAGAAATTCCAATTTTAATTTGTCCTTGAATTAAAATTGTGAATTAAAATCGAATTTAGTCTCACCGGTAGCTTGGAAATAATTAATTAATTCATTATGGATTAATTAGTTGGAGAAATTCAAGTTAGAAGTCTTTCTGAAGTCATGCAAGAGTTATCCCTTAAATTAAGGAGATAAGCCTTTAATTAAGGAGATAAGATTGAGTTATATTTGAGTTGTAATTAGTTAGCTTAGTTTACTGAATTAAGTCTACTTAAAATAGTTCCAAAATGTTTGAGGAACTAATTGTGAGTTATCATTCAATTGATGCATGCATGCACTCAACTAGTGTACTCCAGATAACTAAAGATTCACTCATCAGTAACTCATGCATGTCTATTCAGAGAAAGACCTAGTTGATATTAAAGATAAGGATAGTGTACTATCGGTTGCATGTGGTTTCCTATAAAGAAAACTCATGCATGCAATCAAGGCAAGGTTCCTTAAGGATTGCGTAGTTTTGACAGGGTGTGAGATTAGTGTGAGAGATCAGTTTTCCACTTGGTTGGAGGAGATCATCCCAGAGGAAAAACACAAGGAAATAAGAGCTTGGAGGGTAGAGGAGGAGGCTTGAGAGAAGCTTTTATTTCCTATGAGCATCTGTGAGGATTGTACTGAGAGCTGGCTAGTTGTGAGAGCTAAGGCTTTGTATAATTCTGATGTATTTCCACCTTGTAAGACAATACAGATAGTGGGGTTTTCTAGTTGAGGCTTTCCCTAAAGTATTTTCATGTGTATTGTGCATTGATTCTTCTTCTTCTGGTTATATTATTCAACTCTGATTCAACTCGATCTTTAAGCTTCTGCAAATTGATAGTAGAAGCAGGTTATAGTATTTTGCTTTAGTTATATTGCATTATCGAGTTAACCTACAGTCAGATTTTCTACAGAGGTCTCAGAGCGAGATTTGTAGAGAATTTGCAGAATTTCTACATGGTATCAGAGCCAAGTTTATTAGAGGTGTGAATAGTATACGGAGAAGAGAATTCAAATTTTGAAGTTCGGGGTTGCGGGTGCAAATTGAATTCATATCATACTTCAATTGAGATGGGACATTATGCGACTAATTTCCCATCGAAGAAGTCCAAGAAGGGATCCTTGGAAGGATCGGAAGGTGAGGCATTAGCCTCTCAGTTCGAAATGGACTTTACACTAATCACATGCATGGTGTCATCGATGATGGGTTGTGTTTGGTATCTTGATAGTGCAGCATCATTCCACATGACCAGCGATAAAAGTTTATTCAGTACCTTGGAGGAGAAAGACCTCAAGATGCGCATAGAGATGGGTGACGACGAAAGGTATAATGTTTCAGGAGTGGGCACGGTTGCTTTTCAGAGGGAGCATGGAGCTCCTATCACCTTGATAGATGTGAAGTATGTGCCTGGATTGAAGAAGAAATTGGTTTCAGTTGCGATGTTGGAGGACAAAGGCTACAATGTTGTCTTCAGTAAAGGAAAGGCATTCCTTAGACACATCACCACGAGACAAGTGAAACAGATCAGTTCACGAGTTGAGAACATGTATGCTCTTGAGGTTCAAGATGCATGCAAAGCCTTGAGGAGCAAGGCAAATGTTAGAGACTTGGTGGTTGAGAGGGAGGGTAAATTACCTCTCAACATGCAGCCCCAGAAGAAGTCTCAGACAATTGTGGAGGAGCCATAATTGGAGAAGCAGAGAGGAGACCGAGTGAAGAGATCCACTCATGCAAATACCTCCAACCTCCATTAGGGGAAATTTTGATCCAAGTGGGCAGAGGGATCACATGCAGCCATACCTCCAGGTGTGAGGTGGGGCAATGTGAAGTGATAGTCCCATGAACGCTGAAATTGGGCAGGGTCCAGTGAGAGGTTTTATCTCATGGATTGTACCTAGCTACGGGAGCCCAAAGTACATAGTAGTGGGAGGAATCAGTGGGATTGATGCAGTCAGAGATAAAAGTGATAGAGGCTAGAGCAATCAGATACTAAAGAGCGCAGAGAAGGATTGAAAACAGTGCAAAAACGCAGAGTCAGCAGAAACGCAAAGTTTTCAGTTGACAAAGGCAATAGCAGTCAGAGACTTTGATGACAGCTGCATCATATTGATTCAGGGTGGATGTTTCTTTTGTTTCTAGAGTTGCTAGAGCAACAACACTAGAGAGAAGTGTTGCATGCATAAAATTCCAAAGGTTCATGATCGGGATCGAGTTGAATTCCTTTCTTGTTGAGAGGGAGTGTTGAAAATAGCAACAAGAATATAAAAATAGAACCCAGAAATTCCAATTTTAATTTGTCCTTGAATTAAAATTGTGAATTAAAATCGAATTTAGTCTCACCAGCAGCTTGGAAATAATTAGTTAACTCATTATGGATTAATTAGTTGGAGAAATTCAAGTTAGAAGTCTTTCTGAAGTCATGCAAGAGTTATCCCTTAAATTAAGGAGATAAGCCTTTAATTAAGGAGATAAGATTGAGTTATATTTGAGTTGTAATTAGTTAGCTCAATTTACTGAGTTAAGTCCGGTTAAATTAATTCCAAAATGTTTGAGGAACTAATTGTGAGTTATCAGTCAGTTGATGCATGCATGCACTCAACTAGTGTACTCTAGATAACTGAAGATTTACTCATCAGTAACTCATGCATGTCTATTCAGAGAAAGACCTAGTTGAGATTAAAGAGAAGGATGGTGTACTATCAGTTGCATGTGGTTTCCTATAAAGAAAACTCATGCATGCAATCAAGGCAAGGTTCCTTGAGGATTGCGCAGTTATGATAGGGTGTGAGATCAGTGTGAGAGATCAGTTTTCCACTTGGTTGGAGGAGATCATCCCAGAGGAACAACGCAAGGAAATAGGAGCTTGGAGGGCAGAGGAGAAAGCTTGAGAGAAGCTTTGATTGCCTATGAGCATCTATGAGGATTGTACTGAGATCTGGCTAGTTGTGAGAGCTAAGGCTTTGTATAATTCTGATGTATTTCCACCTTGTATGATAATACAGATAGTGGGGTTTTTCAGCTGAGGCTTTCCCCAAAGTATTTTCATGTGTATTGTGCATTGATTCTTCTTCTTCTGGTTATATTGTTTAGCTCTGATTCAGCTCGATTTTTAAGCTTCCGTAAATTGATAGTAGAAGTTGGTTATAATATTTTGCTTTAGTTATATTGCATTATCGGGTTAACCTACAGTCATATTTTCTACAGAGGTCTCAGAGCGAGATTTGTAGAGAATTTGCAAAATTTCTACATGATGTGTATGCTTATGTTGATTTATTGGATGTTGTTATGGTTTGTTAAAGGCTGCTCTCATATAATGGATGTAAAGTTTTAATGAAGAATAAATTGGTATAAAAGTTAAAATTAGCCTTGATACTAATTCACCCCCCTCTCAGTATTAACATTATTTCCAAAAACTTTGGAAAGTGATGGATTGATGCTCATGTGCATATTGTTGCATACACTTGATGTTGCTCATGGTAACATATTATGATGGTGTTGCATATGATGAGTGTATGGTTTCCTTATGTTGGCATCTTGTTGCTTGTTGCTTCAGGTGTTTGATGGTTGGAATGCTTCTCTCAATGTTGATGAATATATATGTTGCTTGCTTATTTTATGGAGGCACGGATTATCATTGATATGTATTATATTTCAGTTGTGTAGAGATGTATTGCTCCAGTGTTTGTGCTTCAATTATTGATTCCTTATCAGAGGGAGTTAACCCTTTTCTATTGATGTCAAAGGGGGAGATATAGAGGATGATTGGTATGGAGTTTGGGTATGGTTTCCCTCAATTCCAAAAGGGGGTATTGTTGGAATTATGTTGTTCAAGGTTCCATCTAGCTAATGTTGGAATTAGTTCATGATGGAAACTAGCTCATGTTGGCATTGATGTCAACCCTTGTAGTCTAGCTGATGTATGTATGCCTTCATTGTAGCATGGTTGTAGCTAGTTGATGTTGGCATTTAGATGATTGTGTTGGAATTGATGTGAACCTTATGATGTCAACCTTGTGATGTATAGATGGACAAATGATAGCATTGGTACGGTTAATGATCAGTTGGCACAATAGTTGAGTTGGAAACTAGATCTTTATGCTTATGCTCATGGAGATGACTTGTTGTGGTGGGATGGCCTTATATTGATGATGGAGATGTGCTATAGAGAATTGCAAGTCTGTCATAGGTGTTTCAACTTTTTCATATGTTTGCTAGAGAGTGGAGGACTTGTTGGCGCTCTTGTCAACCTTGTTTGTTGGCCTTCTAGGTCAATTTGGCAGCGACACTTGGGAGACATGTTTGATCCACTTGCAAATATGTCATAGGCTATATCATAGGTTTGGAGGCTTGTATAAATGTTGGAGAAGGTGATCCAATAAGTGGCAGAGGTCCTGAGCTAAAGGCATCATGTTTTTCTTCATCCTTATCCCCATTCACATGGAGCCAAGCCTATGGGAGCGAATGAAAGGCTCCAGTTGTTGGAAAAAAGACCTATGGGAGCAACTGAAGGTTCCAATCGATTTTAACCAGTGTTATGCATGCAACTAAGGATTTTCACAAGATTTTCTTTGCATTCCTTGCGTAAATTGGAAGAAAATTAGTAAGGAAATTCCTAAAGGCTTCCAGAAAAGTTGTAAAGGTCGGAAATGGTTTGCAAAGGTCGTCCAATGATGTGAACTCATTTAGTGCATAAGTAGTGATGTTAGTGGGTTAATTTGGTCCAATTTGCGCACCCTTGATCCTAGCCCCAAGCTCAATTTTTCCTTGCATGTTTTATATTCATTACTTGGGAGTTGTGTGTGTGTAGATTTTGAGTGTATGTGAATGAGTGAAGGTTGCATTGAGGAAATAGGCTTCATACCTGGTTGTGAGAAGAATTGATTTAGTATATGACTGTTAGTGGTTGCACAGTGAGAAAAATGAAACATGTTGTAGAATAGATCAGATTTGATGTTGTTGGAGTAGAGATTGTTTTGAGAGATTTTGTATGCTGCTGGATACTGTTTTTGTTGGTGACTCTCACATTTTTTTTTGCATGAGCTCCTAATGCATTTGGCACATAGTAATAGTGTCTTATGATGTTAATTATATTATGCAACATTATATTGATGTGAGGGTTTGATAGTATTCAGGTTTTATGTGGCCATTATTTTGATAGGGTTTAGATCACATATTGTGGTATTATTTTGTTGATATGATGATGTCTTGTTGCTAGAGGTTGTATTATAGAGTTGAATCAATTTGGGCATAAAGTCTTGGGATCTAGTTTGAAAATATATCAAAGGAAGTCCATATAGATTAGAGAAGCAGTGACTTCAGTAGTTGTGGAGCAGTGATTGCGAAATTTCAAGAAAAGTACCAATTTCTCAATCCAATGGTAGTTGGATAGTCCAATGAGAGTTGGTGAGGATCGATTGATCGTGGTGGCTTTCAGCAAATGGTAGTCTGTCGATCCGTGGAGAACATAGTATTCTGAGCTTATCATTAGAATCGAGTCTCCATGATGATCATAGTCAGTTGATTGTATATGAGGTCGAATCTCCATGTTGATGGGAGTTGGCAAATCTATGTAAAAGACATATTTTCTTAATAGAAGATTCAAAGCAACACAATATCAACAAGGGTGGTTTTTTTCCTGGTGAATATTTTTCCACCAGATATCGTGTGTCTCTTGTGTGGATGTGTTTTTTATGTGTTGATTATTGTTTCTCTTATGGTTATCTTATTTTAGCTACTTATATGGTTTATATGCATGAGATAATCTAATGTATTATTGGTTAATATATGTGATTCAGTAGAGAAGTTTAAATTGGTTAAAAAAAATTAAGTCATGCTACTGATTCACCCCCCCCTTAGTAGTGCTAAAAGGTTTCCAACTCAAGAAACCATTGAAGACAAAACATACAGCCCTTGGAGATTTATAACATAGCTCGATGTAGTATTTAAAATGAACAACTACTGCAAACCATGACTAGCACAACAAATATGACAATCATACCACTTATTGGATCCTTATAACACGGCTTGTTGTGGTATCTACAAAAACATCCACATATACATATACGTATACATATACATATACATATACTAAAACTAATATGCTCAAACTAGCAAATAATGAAGGATGCATAGCCCGCATCTGATCAACCATCTCCCATGTAGCTTCATTAGGCCCAAAGTGTTACCACTGCACTTTAACCTGCTCGATTTCTTTGTTCTAGAGCATGAGTTGTTTCCGCTACAATATGCATTGTGGTTCTGACTTGAATTATCCCTCTGGATCGACCTGCAATATATACCAATCAATCACATGATCAAAATCCTAAACATACTTCTTAAGCAATGAAACATAGAAAACATCATGGACTTTCACTATCGAAGGCAGTGCAAGTCTGTAGGCCATTGGTCCAATCCTCTCAAGGATCTCGAAGGGACTGGAATATCGAGGTGCCATCTTAGCACATGATCCAATCCTCAAGGAGATCCTCTCAGGCTTGATGTGCAAGTATACATGTTCCCGAACCTGAAAATCCTTAAATAGCCTATGCTGATCTACATAACTCTTTTACCTATCTTGTGTTGCCTTCAAATTCTTTTTAATAACCTACATTTCATGTTCCATCTCTACCAACATATTTGGTCCAATCAACACCCTGTTCATTGGATCACTCCAATTGATAGGAGTATTACAACTCTGCCCATAAAGTGCCTCAAATAGACTCATCTTCAAGGACTCTTAATACTCATTGTTATAAGCAAACTCAACTAGTGGAAGATACTCTTCCCAGTTCTGTTGTTGATGCATGACATACATCCTCAACATGTCCTCAAGAATATTGTTGACCCTCTTTTTTTGTCCATCTCTCTGTGGATGATAAGTTGTAATGAAGGTCAACTCTGTCCCTAAACATGCAAACAACTCTTTCCAAAACCTAGAAGTGAACTTAGCATCTTTGTCAGATAAAATATTCTTGGGAACACCATGCAATTTCACTATCTCTCTGATCAAAATATGAGCCACCTCACTAGCTAAATTCATAGACTTAACTGCAATGAAGTGAACTACCTTACTTAACTTGTCAACCACAACCATGATGGAATCATGTTGCTTCTATGTCCTCGACAAACCTGTAATGAAATCCATGGAAATGACCTCCCATTTCCACTCTGGAATTGGAATCGACTGCAATAAACCACCTGGATTCTTACACTCTACTTTTACCTGCTGACAGTACAAAAATATTGTAACAAACTCAACCACTTATTTCTTCAAGTTCGCCCAATGGTGGAACTTCTTAATTGTTGTCAATGTCTTTTGATATCCTAGGTGACCTGAATATGACTTAACATGAAACTCCCTCAAGATAAGCTTCTTGAGCTCACTATCATCTGACACATAAATCATGTTCCTAAATCTGGCCAAGCCATCTTCCGTGACGTGACACTCCTCATCCCCATCACCTTCTCCTTGCTGACGCAACCTATGCCTCAACTATTGATACATGGCATCATGTTGTCCTGCCAGCAATATCTTCTCCTACAAGTACGTCCCATAAGAACTCACTGATGCAATATGATTCACCTACACTCTTCTAATAAGAGCATCTACAACCCTATTCTTTTTTCCCTTATTGTACCTAATCTCGAAGTCAAACTCATTGATAGTAGTTAACCACCTGGCTTGCCTAACATTCAGATCAAGTTGATCAAATAAGTACCTCATCCCACTGTGATCACTCATCAAGATGAACCTCCTACCAAGAAGATAATGTCTCCACATCTTCAAGGTACAAATAATAGCTGCTAACTCAAGATCATGATTCACATAGTTCTGATCGTGCTCATTCAACTTCCTGGACTCATAGCATACTACATGTCCTTACTGAATCATAACTCCACCAACTCCTCTCTTGCAAGCATATGTACATACCACAAACTCTTTGTCTTGATCTGCAATCTTCAAGACCAAATTATTTGTAACCAAATGCTTCAGCTGCTCAAAACTTGCACACTCCTCAATCCATTCAAACTTCTTTCCTTTTTGTTGCAAAGATGTAAGAGGATAGGAAATATGTGAGAAGAACTTGATGAACCGCCTATAGCAACCTGCTAATCCCATGAATGATCTAACCTCATCCACATTCCTAGGAGATACCCACTCCATGATATCTCTGGTCTTTTTCGGGTCCACTATTATTCCTTCCTTGGAAACAACATGTCCCAAGTAATGAACTTTTTTGCACTTATTAAGTTTGGCATACAATTGATTCTCTCTCAACAATTTTAACACTATTGTTAGGTGCTCTGCATGCTCATCATCATTCTTAGAATATATCAATATGTCATCAATGAATATTATCACAAACTTGTCCAGATAAGGATGCAACACACTATTCATCAAACACATGCAAGTAGCTGGAACATTAGTAGGACCAAAATGAACTACTACAAACTCATAATGACCATACCTGGTATGGAATGTAGTTTTGTAGGTGTCCTCTTCTTTGATGTGTACTTGATGATATCATGATCTCAAGTCAATCTTCAAGAACACTACTACTCCCTTCAACTGATAAAAAAATTCATTAATCTATGGTAAAGGATACTTTTTTTTTTATCGTCGCCTTGTTAAACTACTTGTAATCAATGCATAACCTAATAGCATGATCCTTCTTCTTTACAAACAACATTGGTGCACCCCAAGGTGACACACTTCGCCTTTTGTATCCCTTATCAATAATTTCCTTAAGCTACAACTTCAGTTCCACCAATTCTAGAGTGCTCATCATGTACGGTGCCTTCGATGCTGGTGCCACTCCCGACATCAACTCAATAGAAAACTCCACTTCCCTATGGGGTGGTAACTCTAAAACATTTACTGGAAATACATCTTGAAACTATTGCAAAACTGGAGACCTATTCAAGACTTTAGCATCCTCAACATCCTTCCCTTTGTCACTAGAAATATGAATTGCAAACATTATACATCCTTTCTTACTAATGTGCTTTTCCTACATAGTTGTAACTATTCACATTGACGTAGGCTTCTTCTTACCCTGTTATATTCTCCTCTCTTCATCGTCATATAAGCACTCAATAGCCTTATCATAGCAATCTACCTTAGTCATGTGAATGTACAACCAATCCATACCCAACAACATAATGTATGAACCCAACAGAAGCACATTTAGATGTGTTGATGTAGACATATCGTTCAGCTCAAATTCACAAGATCTCACCCAATGATGAACTCTTTTCTTGGTAACTGTACGCAACTACACAAACCAAGATTCTGCATGCACTTCTTTACTCAAGCAACATTTCCACCAAGTCGGGATTGATATAACTATAGTTAGATCTAAGGTTAATCAAAATAGAAACAACTTTATCACAAATCTTACCTTCCATCTCAATAATAGATGCATGATGATCAACTTGCCTATTATCCAATGTTGCATAAATCCGAGGAATACTCTGTCCAACATCCCGAACTGACTATGCCTACTGAGAACTGCAAATCTGAGGTCTGCCACCCTAATGTTGTGGATAATCTCTCCCACGGTGATTCGTTCCATAAATCCAACATTTCAAAGGCTTCCTGTCATCACCCTTGTTCTGCTCCTCAAACTTAATCCCTGCCCTATCAACTGCATTGAATTTCTTGTATGATGCTACATTCTCCTTGTTACCCGCATCCTGGGTCTTCCTTTCTTCTTATCCCATTTTCCCTTAGTCTTGTCATTGCCTTTACAACCATGCTTAGGCTTCGAATTATGCTTATACTTCTTATAACAATATTTCAACTTTCCAATTACTTCCTCCAACATTCGAGGCTCGTCGTACTCAATATGATCCTTAAATTCTACTGGAAATCCACTAACGAACCTTTGAACCTTCATTTTCTCATCCTTATGATATGGTACATACCTCAACAACTTCAAAAACTTAGTCGTATACTCATCATTTGTCATAAATCCCATATTCAACTCATATAACTCCTTAGCCTTGCCATCATAATATCTCTATGAAAAGTACTTCTTTCTTAAGAGTCTTTTGAACTCATGCAAACTCAACTCAATTGTCTTGATACCTCTGACATGCTTCACATCCTCCCAATAAATTTTTTCTTTTCCCTTGAGACTGAAAATAACTATCATGGCTTTCATATTCTATGTATCGTCATGCACCTCCAAGACTTCTTCATCCCAAGCAACCATGCTTTTGCATCTTCTATTTTCTCCAACTCTCCATGTAGGAGGCTTGAATTTCTTAAACTCATCCAACAAGTATCACTTTTCACTCCTTTTGTAAGCATGATAATGATGATGACCATGTTGCCTATCTAAACCAAAACGAAAATAGAACCCACAACTACTACCTCTCATGTCAGGTGTATCCATCCATCTACCACCTCTGACTGTGTCATCCATGTTTGACCTATGTCCTACATGAGACCTACTACCATACACCCCATTAGTCCTTTCCTCCTGCCCATAATTGATATGTGGTTGTCCCTGTCTCTGTAATCTGATAAACTCTGTAGAACCATTGCATTGACCTTTGCTTGCTTTTCCTATGCCCTGGAAAGTATTTCTTGTGACTGAATGTTTCTATCATTATCTACTTTGCAACTCCTAAATTTCTCAAGGTGTTTTCTATGTTGAGAGAGTACTAATCTCTGTGTTGCTCGTTTGATCTATAAAGAGAGTCACGTGAACTGTAATCCACCATTTTTCTTTTCATCTCTGGTCTTCTACTTCCTATAAAGATGTCATGTTATATAACCAAATATAAACATAATACAACATACCTCAGTGAAGCTCAGGGGAGGCTATCTCATTTGCACATTCAATTCGTATTAGCACGACATGTGTATATATAATGAAATCGATATATCAATCGTCTCAACATCAACCTCGTGACAACATAAGGCCAGAACAATGACCATCACAATGCATTCATAACTAACACAATGACAACTAACATGCATGCATAATAATCAATCCACCCATACAGTCCAAGTGTTTGAACCTAAAAGCTCCAATACCACTCTATGGTATCAGATATCACCCAAAGAGAACAAAACTTGCTATAATACAAATATGTAACCACCCCTTCCCAGATTTACCCAATTTAGCCAGCTTGTCAGGGTAAACATGAGACAAAGAGTTACTATGACATGACCCAACCTACCAACTCTAGTTAAGGAAGTGGGGCCTACAAACTGACAACTCACAACATACCCCAGGGCTACAGGGCACTCAGAGACCAAAGGACCACCCCAGGTGACCACACCCTAAGTTTGGGATCTTTTCACTGGCCTAGACTCCCAACCACATGCATGACAAGGCATGGGTGCGGTTATAGTCCTCCAACCGCATGCATGACAAGGCATGGGTGCGGTTATAGGCATCCAACCGCATGCACAACATTGCCTCCATGTGGTTATGACCCAACTTGCTCAGTTTAGAGGGTGAGGTCCTAGGATTTGAGCCACAATTCCAGGCTAGCCTCCAAACCATTGCCCAAAACTTCTTGAGACTTTCCAAAATCATAATAGACATGAAAACAAAGCTAAACAGATAAACTCAAATCAGAAACTTGACCTAGAATTCCTAGAACACACTATACATTTCGTCAAACACATGGTAGACATGTAAGCTACAAGTCATGAATGCATATTTGATCATATTAGTTTGAGATTCATCTGAGAATCACCAAGAAGGCTCTATGCCCTCACCGGATAGCTTGAACAACACTTACTAGCCCATACATTCATCAACCAATCAATAAATAAACAATTCTTGACAAGATCCACAGATAATACACATCATATAACCAACATAGAAATCATGGAAACTCAGCCATACTATCACCAACATAATCACAAAAAATGTTCATTGATCACAATAGGAAAATGTCTTATATTAACATATGAAAATGCCAACCAAGTTAAGGACTTCCACATACCACCTGACCATATATTGGGTTGAACCAAATCTCTCTTTCAGCCAATCACACCTGCACCATATTCCAAGCATGAATGTGGGATCTCATGGAATAAAAAAAAAAAAAAAAAAAAACCAAGGCTTCCAGAGTCTAAACCCCCTCAACCCTTAGCCACAGTGGTTCCACTTCCATGATTAGACATCACTAACACCAACCAAATTAGTCTCTACCCAAGCTATCTAGGGATCCAGGAACTAGTAACTCAACTCACTAAGGGATTCAGAGCATTTTTCCCAACTTAGGCTCCAGGAATAGTAACTAATCCCAAGTTGTTTCAGGTCTTCCAGAGCGTTTGTTCCAACCCATAGCCATAAGGAATTATGAGCACTAATCAGAAAACAATCAAGTGGAAAAACGCACAACACCATGGTTATCCAACAATTGGCAATGCAAGGTTGAAACCACTTCCAATCCAAGAAAACCTCTATGCCAATGACAACACATAACCAACAAATCACATGCATATACCATGCATCTAAAAATCAACAAGGAAATCACACATGCAACATGTTACCTTCAAAGCAATCCAGCTGTAATCCTTGACCCAATTGTTCCCTTGTGCTTTTCTTCTTTCCTTTGCCTTCTTTTCCAAATCCAATGAATGCTAAATTGCTCTAAGCGTGCTCCAAGATTTCTCTAAGTGTGCAAGAGTATGAGAGAATGAAAGAGAGCTCCAAAGCTAAACTAACAAAAGGCTAACCAACAAAAGCTATGAACTGATCCGCATAAGCCTTTTTATCATTGAGGCCTCTATTTTTTTCATTTTTCTTCATTTTTGCTTCAATTTCCCTCTCATGCAAATTTGTGTCTCTTCACCTTCATTTTCTCCTATTTTTCTTTATTTCATAAATAAAATGTTAATTATTGCCACTTTTCCTTTACAATGCCTTTGCTAAATTCGATAGCCATTAATTAATCAAAAGTGATACTCGTCACTATGTTTTTGCCAACATTCAACTTGGAATATGTTTCCCATGACCGTGGTCTTATTTTATGTACGTAGAAAATCAACGAGGGTTGTTACAAAATAATGCAAATGTTGCCTGACTTACCAAAAAGGAAAGGTTACTATGATATATCAATAATGTGGAAGAATTAAGAGGGAATTGAGAGTTAATATAACAAAACTAATTCCTCTTCCTCAATATCTAAAATGACATGAATGGTTACTTAGTTGGAGTAAGCTAAATTTTCTAACTTTGAATAGTTGTTTGTAAATTCCTGTAATTTCCCCATTATCTCCATATTTTAAAGGAGATTGACTAGGCCCTCATTATTTTATCTAGGAAATCTAGTCTATGCCCCTTCACCAACTACTTAGCCAAGGTTTTGATGTGCATGGAGCTTTCTTCCTCAACCAATTAATCCACAATGGATTTGGTGTGTCAAAAAACTTCAGTTTTCCTGGAATATTTCATATCATAACTCCTAGAAAACCCTATATCTAGGATCCAAGACATAATTTTCACATCAATATCTTTGGATGAGGTGTTTCCTCCTCCAAAACTTTTTGTTCCATTTTTTCCACTTCAATTTTTATGTTGGCATGAAACCTTTATAATATCTTAGAGCGATCCCCCTAGCTTCTCTTTCATCTTTTATTGATGATATGGGAGTGGGATTGTCTTGCCTTGGTCTAATCCTTGTGGTTGGCCTGCTTGAGCATCCATATACTATAAGAGCCTTTCCATTTCACATCTTGTGCATGGTATATGTTATGCAAACTATGAGTTGGGAAGGGATGGGAATTTTGATGCTAAATAAATCCTAAGATAGGATTGGCTTCTACTTGACGGTAGGTGAAATTTATTTAGGGGAGAGTTGAAGACTGAATACACATAAACCTTTGGAAGGATGGTGGTGGGCTCCAGTATTGTAGCAATAATGCTACAACTCCTGGGGCTCCCTATCTATAATTTTATCAACCCGGTAGTTCGTACAAACTTGGAAGCGACGGTGCTGTATGCACAAGTACTAGCTCTTGTCGCAGCTGTCACTTGGTCAGCTGGCACAAGTCCGCTAGGGCTCAAGCCAACTTCTATATGCTCTCAGGAGAAGCTTTCTAAATGATGGACGAAGGCTATCTCCAGGGAAATTGATCTACTTTGCAACAATGAACTGAAAGCCAACCAAAACATGGAAACCCTAGTAAACCCTAATCTGACTAGTTTAACCTCTATGATGCAATGGTGAAAGTGCAAATGTCTAAAAAGGATGCCATTACTTCTAGTGATGTGAAATGCATGAACTCAAACTACTTCTATTGAAAAGAACATTGTTTTTGTATTTTTGCTTAAGTGGATGGGGTGATTATGAATTTGTCTCTTATTAGGGTTTGGCTGTGCAGAGATGGTGCGAAGGGAGAGAAAGCTTGGGAAAGGTCAGGATGGCTAGGAGAGGTCCCAGAGGGTCCCTAGCATTAGTCCACAGAGGTCTACAACATTCGGATGCTCGGCAACCAAGTTTGCAGGCTTCTATAGGATGTCTGCAGGGGATCCTATAGGAAACTAAGGAATTCTACAGGAAGTCTGCTAACTTCTATAGGATGTTCTGTAAGTGGAAGTTCTGGGTGATGGTGAAGGGATGGAATGGTTTGGGTGGATAGGTGAGGTGGAGATGGAACTTGTGATGACTCAGGGGCAGAGAAATAGGACAGAGAATGAGTGCACGAAGTTGGTTGGTGGATAGAAGGATGGCAGCAACGAAAGGTCAAAAAGATGAAGCTATGTGGCAATGGATGAGTTGGAGGGTAAACGAGCTGGACAGAGGCCGAGTAGGTGGCTTGAGGAGAGGTCAAGAAGAAGAAGAAGGAAGTGGAATGATATGGAGCAGTGTAAATGAAACAAATGACTTATGTCTTGCACCATAAACGAGAATTCATTAACCTATGATGCCTGTGCCATTAAACCTATGAACAGCAATGTAAAACCGAGAAAAGAAGCCGTGCATGGAATGAAAAATGTAGAAGTATGGTTCAATATCAAAAGTGCATGGATGGATCTTCAACGAAAATGACTATGTTGCAGCTTGCATGGAAGTAAAAGACTGCGTTTCTTTTTGGTGGTTGATATGGACTGCACCCCAATCCCTAAACAGAGATGGCAGTGATCTCTAACAACCTTTTTCTTGGAGCTCCTGTGTATTACAAGCCTCCTATCGAATCTAAGCAGCTGAAAGCAAAGTAACCATAAGCTAATCCTACTCAATCACACGAAAACTAAATCAGCAGACTGTAAATTCGAATTGCATGTCAAAGTAAAGAAACAAAGTGCTGGAACGAAAGGCAAATAACACTACAAAACAGAGGAGGTCTATTGCTCTCAGGTTGGGCCCTAACCTGAGAGATATAACTCCCTTAAAAACTCAGAATTAGATCCAAATCTACTTGCCTTTATTCATAATCAAAAGTCTAATGTCATGCCAAAACTGGCTTACAAAATAACAAAAAACGAGCTGTAACTCGTGCTCAGAGATTACAATAGTAATTCCAAAAGTCAAAAAAGCTTCTAACAAAGGCTACGGCCTCCATATTTATACAAAATGAGGATCAAGCTGGCTGCCTTCATTCGTGGAGCTTGGCTGTCTAACTGAAAGTCAAACTGCTGTAAAACTGTTGATCCTGTAGAACGTGTTGGCTGCCTTTGAGCTCGGTGGGGAGAGCTGTTAGAGCTCGGAGTTAAGGTGAAAAGCACGAGGGAAGTCATTTAAAGCTGTAGACAACCTCCCTATAAACATGCAATGCCACCTTTGCTGTCTCCTTGTCTCCTTTTGCGTGGTATTTTGCTCTCTTTAATGCCAAGAACCTGAAATCATCATGTATTAGTCACATAGATATAATGCATGCCCTTCTTCCTACAAACAACACGAATATACTAAGAAATGAATGCATAAGTGGTAAAAGATGAATGGTTTAACAAGGTAAGTAGGCCAATATGAGCCCAAATTGTACCAAAAATTGGGGCTCATCATCACCCCCCAGCTAAACTATTTGCTCATCCTTGAGCAACTTTGCTCTGGCTCCTCGTCTTTGGCTGAGAACTAGAGCCCGGAGCATGCTCTTCCTTTTCTGTTTTTGGTGGCCCTGCCTTTTCTGCCCCTGGTGGTGACGAGGGTGGCGCTTCTTCCCCCTTTTCCATTTCCTTGAGCCGGGCTTCGGAAGGCGATTGGCCTATTTTTCGTGTCCAGGAAGTTATTTTTGGGCTTCCCCTCTCGGGGGTGGCTGATGTTTTAGAGGGGGTTCTTGCACTGGGTGAAGTAGGGACATCCCCTAAAATGGTTTGGCTGCTGGGTGGAGGCTGCGGCTTGCCCGTGTTTATCCTCTTACTTCTCCTTGCTTCAGATGGTAGAGGGGTCTCCCTCTCTCTCTTCTCCTTCGGCTTTGGAGGTGTACTGAGGGCGGCCAGCGCAGCTGCTGCCTCCTTTTTGAGAATACCAGCCTTCTCTTTCTTGCGTTCTGCTTTCTCAGAGCTCCTGGTAGAGGGCCCCTTCTTTTCAGATTTCGGGCTTCCTGTAGAAGACCCTGCTTTGCCCACTTCCGGGCCTTCTGTAGAAGATCCTTTCTTTACCAATTTTGGGCTTCTTGTAGAAGACCTAGTTTTAGCCACTCTCGGGCTTCCTGTAGAAGCCCCTGCTTTGGTAATTTTCGGGCTTCCTGTAGAAGACCCTTTCTTTGTCTTCAGGCTTCCTGTAGAAGCCTGTTTCTCAATGATTTTCGGGCTTCCTGTAGAAGCCTGTTTCTGCTTTCCTGTAGACACGGGTGTCACCACCTTTTCTTGCTTAGCCGCATGGGTTTTGCTTTTTGCTTTGGTTGCAGGTGTTGATGAGGTACTTGGGCTGACATGGACTACCTCAGCTTTGTCCATTCTGCTCTTCAACCTCTTTTCTCTTGCTGACAAGATGGGTGTGCCACCTTTTTCTTTGTCATCCTTTTCTTCATGCTTCTTCTTTTGTTCCTTCTTCTGCACTGTGGTCGGGGTCTTCTGGCCTTTTTCTCTCTTTCCCTCGGCCACTGCTTCTTGTTCCTCACTGCTGGAAGAACTCGTTTCTTCAATCAACATTTTAATGTCTCCATCTCTTGTCAAATTCCGGAAGGATTCCCATGAGAGGGGAACCTTATATGAATGCAGCGCATCCTCCACAAGAAGCTTGATCAACCCATGGTGGGCTATCTGATCTGGTATGCCCTCTTTTAGCTTTGTGGCACACTCAATTAGAGACTGCAACAGGAAATAAGGGATGCTCAGTTTTTGTTCTACAGGAAGATCAATCCGGTGCCTCAATTCAGTGAGCAACCGAAAGTGATATGCATACACGATGCTAAAACGGCCTTCACAAGTTATATATTTCATGATTTGCAAACTGACTTCATTCCATGGTGGCAACAGACTCGTTCTTCGCACCCCATTTTTGTCCTCCGAGAATTCCTCCTCAGGTGGAAAGAATTCTTTCTTGGCCTGCTGGCTCAACTTCCGTTCTTCCTTATCCCACGGCAGACCCATTGGAAGTTCAGTGATTCGACTGATATATTGCGGGGTGAGCTTGAGGCTTAGGCCCCTGAAATTCACTGTGGCCAGTGTCTTGGATTTCGGCCTCAGAGCCTGCAAGAATTCTTCGGCCACTTCATCATCGTAACCCTGCAGCTTATCACAAAAAGACATCCATTGTGCTCGTGTGAAGAGCTCTACCACTTCCTGGTTTTCCCTTAATTTGGCTGAATCAGTGGGTTCTCGTCTAATAAACCCACCCGGCATGATAACACAGTTTTGTTAACCAGAGGTGGTGATTGTGGAAGAGGTTTTGGTTTACTGAGACAGAGCGTAGGATATCATGCACATAACCCACAAACTTATCCCTGAGGAACTTTGACACAATTTAATTACTCGACATCCTGTAGAATGACAGTATAGGCACAGCAGACAACAATTTCACCGTTTTTCTATGACCGGACTGTGGACGACAATCTTGCCACCTTTAATAACCAGTTGCATGAAGAGTTCAGGGTTACCTCTTTAACTGGCCACCTTTTTACGTGAGGCACCCGCTTTCCTGTAGAAAACTACGTTCCTGTAGGATGACAGCGTTCCTGTAGAATGCAGCGTTCCTGTAGAATGGCAGCGTTCCTGTAGAATGTAGCGCGCGGATTTCGGGAGAGATTGCAGTCGGTCTGCGCCTTGGGCGTGCTTCTCAATCGCTCTGATAGCCAAAGGCTCGGCGTATCACACTACAGAAGGAGCAGGATAGCCGCTCGAGTTCAAACCGGTGGGTGATAAATGCATGAATGCGATCGAGCCGATTAGATTTCAAATTCGGCGGAATCCGTGGCGCGGGGGGTGAGCTGTCCCCGCCGGACCGTTGGGTGACATCACCCCATCATTCAACTGTGCGTTCACTTGCTGCCGCATCAATTCCCGCGGATCTGCCGCCGCCTCTCCTGTTGAACTCGTTTCCTCGACGGGATCGTTCTCACGTGCATGCTGCCCATTCTCTTTGTCATGGCCGCCACCCACACATCCAACTAGACCATTAACTGGCCGACGTGGCCGGCCAAATGGCCACACAGTCGCTCAACCAATTCACCTTTACACTTAGCAATCAATCAAAGTAACATTCATGCAGTCTGATGGAAGGAAGGGACGAGACACTTACCTGCGTGGCTGTACACGTTGTTTCGACTCTTTGGACGCTGATGAGTCGATTTACCTGCTGCTGGCGAACTTACACAGGCCCGGAGGTCTATGTTCACGAGCTGTCGTCGATGGATGGGATGCTTCAGTTGCATGCACCCATGTTTCCCTTCAGATGGCCTGCGCGATGAATGGTATCCACTCTAGCAGGTTTAATTGTTACAGGACTCCCGCGGGATGTCTTGGAACAGTTCTTCCTCCTTGGGTGCATGCTGCACGACTATGGATGGCCTCACGATCATGCTCTCGGAGCCTCGGGCTGACTGTGATGAATATGGTGTGAGATCTCTAACGCTTTTTCCATTTACAGGTTGCTTTTTTCCCTTGAGACTCATCGATCTGCTTTGCTGGTGCAGGTACTTGTTTGCATGTCGACAAGGACGGTGGAGCAAGATAACAGCAATGTGCATGGTTGAAAACCGTGGCATGCATGCGTCCAAACCGATCCTTAGCCGTTAGATCGCCTCATGAAATGAATTCTGGCCCGTTCTGAGCTTCTACAGGAAGCTTCCTGTAGAAATACAGCGTTTCCTGTAGAAAGGATGCGTTCCTGTAGAGAGTCTGCACCTTCCTGTAGAAGATCTGCATCTTCCTGTAGAAACTCTGCATTTTCCTGTAGAAAATCTGCGTCTTCCTGTAGAAGACTCAAGCTGGAATAAAATTGCACATACCTTGGAGAAAATGAGGATTCTTGGAGGAGGTGCTGGTAAGGTGTCCTTGCTGCATGATGAGGACCCTTGGCTTTGAGTTGAGAGGCTTCCTCTCCTCCATAGAACACCTGCATGCAATTTTACATAATGAATCTGCTGACTTTGTTTTTCTTTTGTTTTTTTTTTTTTCCTTTTTTCTCTTTTTTTTTGAAAGATAACAGGGGCGCCTCATTGAGGTTTTCACCCTTGCCATCTGCCTTGAGCGCCTCAAAGAGGTTTTCACTCAAGTATCTTTTTCCAATCTCCCCTTTTTTTTTTTTTTTGAAAAGACAATAGGGGCACCTCAATGAGGTTTTCACCCCTATTACCTACCTTGGGCGCCTCAGAAAGGTTTTCACCCAAGGATCTTTATTATTATTATTATTATTATTATTATTTTTTATTTTTTTAGATTCTTCAGGGTATGCCCAAAGCAGAGGCAGAACCCTTCTCTATGACCAACACTGCCTTCTCCATAGTTTTGATGAACTCTTGTCTTGAGGGAGGCTTCCTGTAGATCTTCAATCGATGCCCATTGACAAGCATGGGGATGGCTTCCTCATCAATGGTCCTAATAAGCACAGATCCATTGTCATGACATTTTTCCACTGAATATGGCCCTAGCCATCTGGTTCTCAGCTTCCCTTTGAAATCTTTGTATCTGGAGTCGTACAACAAAGCCCAATCTCCCGGCTGAAATTGCTTGTCATGGAGATGTTGGTCATGCCACACCTTTCTCTGAAGTTGAACCACTTCTGAGTGAAGGAGGGCCTGCATTCGGTGCTCATCCAGGCCATTCAGCTGTAATAGCCTTTCTTGTTGTGCATGGCTGAGATCTAGGTCCAGCTGAGCTGCCATCCTCAAAGTGTTGTATTCAAACTCAATGGACAGCAAAGCTTTCTTCCCATAGACCAGCTCATAAGGTGTGAAGCCGGTGGTGGTCTTCCAAGTGGTGTTGTAAGCCCATGTGGCTTCAACCAGGCGATCTGCCCAGTCCTTTCTGCTGCTGCTCACCACCTTAGTCAAGATCCCTTCTAATGCTCTATTGGTGACTTCCACCTGCCCATTTGCTTGAGGGTGATAAGGGGTGGAAGTCCTATGCTTGATCTTGTGATGAGCTAGTAGATCTTCAACCAGGTTGGATGTGAACTGGCTCCCTTGATCGGTGACCAGCTCTCTTGGATAGCCAAACTTATAGAAGATGTTTTCTCTTAGGAACTCGGCCACCTTTTCTTCTGTTGCTGCTTTGATTGCTTTAGTCTCTGCCCACTTTGTCAAATAGTCAGTACACACAATGATGTAAGACCTTTGCCTCGAAGAAGGGTTGATTGGGCCCACAAAGTCCATGCCCCACTTCTCAAATGGCTCAAGAGTCACTTGAGGTTGGAGAGGCATCTCATCCCTTTGGGTCGGTTTCCCCATTCTTTGGCATTGGTCACACTGACTGACATATCTTCTGACATCTTGATGAAGTGTGGGCCAATAGTAGCCTGCCTGCAGGATTTTGAAGGCAGTTCTCTTTGCTGCAAAATGTCCTCCACGAGGCCCATCATGACAAGTGAGGAGGATATCAAAGACTTCCTCCTCCCTTACACAACGCCTTAAGATCTGATCGGGGCCAAGCTTGAACAGATTGCCCCCGATCCAAGTAAATGAGGCACTTTTTCTGATGATTCTGCTCTTCTCTCTGGAAGATAGGTGCGGAGGGAACTGTGCTGAAACAAGGTAGTTTTCTATATCAGCAAACCATGGAGAGAGTACTGAAATAGCAAACAGATGTTCATCGGGCATCTGGTCATCCACTGTTCCATCCTCATCTGCAGACAAATCCAATCTAGATAAAAAGTCAGCAACAACATTTTCTTTACCTGGTTTGTCAACAATGGTCAAATCAAACTGCTGCAATAAAAGTAACCATCTAATAATACGAGCATTCACATCTGGTTTATTCATTAAATATCTAATTGCAGCATGGTCTGTATGTACAAAGGTCTGGTAACCAGTAATATAATGTCGGAACTTGTTCAGTGCATGGACCACAGCCAAGAATTCTTTCTCGGTTACAGTGTAATTCAGCTCAGCTTTGGACAAGTTTTTGCTAACAAAGTAAATGGCATATGGAAGTTTTTGCTCAACCTGTCCTAAAGCTGCACCTATGGCTTTGTTCGAGGCATCAGTGTGGATGTGGAAAGGCAGGGCCCAGTTTGGACCTCTCAGGATTGGGGCTGACACCAACTTGTACTTCAATTCATTTAAAGCCCTCTGACAATCGTCAGTCCAATTAAACTCCACATCTTTTGCCAACAGGCCAAACAATGGCGAGGCTAGCTTGCTGAAATCTTTAATGAATCTCCGGTAATATCCTGCTAATCCCAAGAAACTCAGGACATCCCTTACCTTTTGAGGAGGTGGAACCTTCTTGATGAGAGCAATTTTGTTAGGATCCACTTGTAACCCTTGGCAAGAAATGGTATGGCCTAGCACGGTCCCTTCAGTCATTAGGAATTCACATTTTTCAGGACTAAGGGACAAGTTCATCTCGATGCATTTGGTTAGGACTTTTCCCAGATTGGACAATGCTTCCTGGAAGTTGGCCCCATAAGGAGTAAAGTCATCCATATAGATTTCCACTGCATCATGGACCAGCTCCGAGAAGATGCTCAAAACAGCTCTCTGGAAGGTAGCAGGAGCATTGCATAGCCCAAAGGGAAGGACTCGGTAGGCAAAGGTACCCCAAGGGCAAGTGAAGGTGGTCTTATCTTGGTCTTCCGGGCTGATTTGGATTTGGTTGTACCCGCTAAACCCATCCAGGAAAGAGAAGAACTTCTTTCCTGCCAGTCCATCCAACACTTGATCTATGAAAGGTAGAGGGAAATGGTCTTTCTTGGTAGCTTTGTTCAGTTCTCGGTAGTCCACACAGATTCTCCATTTCCCATTTTTCTTGGGAACCAACACCAGAGGGGACACCCATTCACTATCTGAGATGGGGTAGATGAATCCTGCATCCAATAGTTTTTGCAATTCTTCCTTGACAATGTCCTTAAGAGCTGGATTCATTCTCCTCTGGGGTTGCCTAACTGATTTACAATCCTCTTTGATGTATATATGATGGGTACAGACCGAAGGATGGACTCCTTTCATTTCCTTATAGCTCCAAGCAAAAGCATCTAGGTGGTTGGCCAACAGACTACACAGCTCCTTTTCCTGGGAAGGAGATAGGGAGGAGCTGATCTTTAATGCTTTCTCAGGGCCGAACTCCACATTCTTGATTCTGGAAGTAACAGGGTTGGTTGTACAAAGATCCACTAAGGTGCTGGCTTGGGCATCTTCCCCCAATTTCTCTAAGGGTAGTGCACTGGAAGGTGGATTCTGGATCAAGGTCTCGATCAAGTCATCCTCGGTTGGGGGGTCTCTTCTAGTGGTATCTAAGGTGCACAGAGGTGCTGAGTACACCTCGTCTTCCTCTCCTTCTTCCAACCAGAGTGGTAAGTCATGCTCTAAGGAGGGTTGGGCAGGAGGGTATAGGACTAGCTGCTTGGACATGGGACCATTTTTGATGGTCATGTTTCCTGCACGACAACTTATGTAAGCATCTACAGTAGCTAACCAAGGCCTTCCCAAAATGAGAGGATATCCAGTAAGCTTTGCCTTTGGTTGCAGAACCAGGAAGTCTGCAGGGTATTCCCAAGAGTCAATAGAGACCAAGACATCCTCCACAATCCCTTCGGGAGTCACGGTGGAGCGATCTGCTAATTGCAGTACTGTCGAGGTCTTCCTCAAGGAACCCTGAAGATTGAGTTTGAGCATGGTATCCCTGGTCATCACATTAATGGCAGCCCCCAGATCAATCAAGGTGTGATGTATGATGGTGCCATTGATGTGGACATCTACTACAGGACTTCCAGGATCTAGGTACTTTGGGCAGATGACTTGTCCTAGCATCAGGTCAGACAGTTGTCCTATGACATTAATAGTTGAAGCATCTTTCTTCCGCCTGCCTGGGTGTTTGAAGAACTTTTCCTTAACCAGTTTGTTGTATATTGGCACATCCTTGATGGCTTGGAGAAGTGGTATTTTTACACACAACTGCTTGAGCTCACCCAGAAGCTCATCCTCCTCTGGGTTGGTTTGTGTGGTGGCTGTTAGTCTCTCAGGAAAGGGTGGAATAGCCTTTGGTTCACTTTCCTGTTTATCTTCCTCATCCTCTGGGGGAGGAGGTTGGCGATCTGGTAGAGTCTTTCCAGATCGAAGATTGATCTCCTGGATCTCCACAGCATAGGTAGGGCATGAGGTTTCCCCAGTGTATACCTGTTGGGCCTGTCTATTGTTGGGGTTCGGGTTCGGTTGAGCAGGCATTTGAGGTTGCCTTGGAGGAGCAGGAGGTAATGGCTGAGGTTGAACTGGTGGTGGAGGCAAGATGGCAGGAGGAGTGTTGTATTGGGGCCTCCACCCCGACTGAGGTGCATTCCATTGAGGCTGTGGCTGGGCATGTGAATGATATGAATGAGAAGTAGGTTGAGTGGGGTACTGAGGTGGATAAGACCATTGATCCAGGTGGATATTGGTGGCCACCTGCCAAGTCCACCTGGACCCCCACCATTGTCTTTTCTCAGCATTTTCAGTTTCCTTAATTGTAGCACAGTTTACTATTTTTAGCAGTTTTTCGGGTCCTGAACTTCCGGAGCCGTTTTGAGGCCCTAAACGACGTTTTTTTGGGAATCTGGGGCAACATGGGTCCATGGACCCATGTTGCCTCCCAAAGTGGTAGTACTCGGATAGATCTTTCTAACGAGCTATTGTACGCGTCAAACGGAGATCATATGCCAAAGTTACGACCCCGGGAAGTTGATGTACCAATTTACCCCCAAACGGGGCCCACAGTTTGGCGTTTCATCTCCTAGGGTTAGGTTTTGGAATGTTAAGGGTTTTCCATTGTTTCTCAACAATAAATAGGCCTTCGAGCCTCATTGTAACACAGTTCAGAGGCATGTAGCCATCACATCTCTTCTCAGAGATAAGCTACCATCGCCCTAGCTAGTTTATTTCCATTTCTGTTTGTAAGCATATTTCAGTATTTTCCATTAATGAAATGAAGTATTATTTCCGCTGCATCTTTGTGTATATGGTTATCTCTGTAATTTGTTGCGTTCCTGTTTAAATCCGGATCAGTGGTATCAGAGCGGTCTGCTTTTTCTCTGTTTTTCTTTGCATGTCCCCAACAAGGTCGGGATATAAGGAGTTAGGGTTTGAACTAGTTGAACCTTTGCAAGACCAGCCTCGCAAATCCCGACGGCCTCCCATGGCGGACGAGAAGAAAGACGAGGGGGCAGGAGATCCCATCAAAATCTTGCTCGAAGAAGCGCTCGAGCGACAACGGAACGCGATGATGGACAGCTTTGCGCAGATCCTTCAGCGGCTACCCAGAAGCGGCGCATCGGCTTCCAGCAGCTCCTCTGGAAACGCCACACCCTTTAAGGTACAAGTTAATTTTGAAATCCCCATATTCGAGGGTCAGATAGACGCCGATGCCGTAGATAAATGGTTAAATCTGCTAGAGGGTTATTTTTCTGTTCATGAATTTTCGAGTCGGGAAAAGATTGTTTTTGCTCTTCTCAAAGCAGCCCCCCACGTCAAGGACTGGTGGGAAACCTACTGCGAGCAGAAGGATGAAAGTACTGGCTCACTATTTTCAGCCGCACCCACCTGGGATTCGTTCCGGGATGCCATCAAGGAGCAGTACTACCCTGTCGGAAGCTATGAGGATGAATACATAAAGTGGACCACGCTGCGGCAGGGAAGGGACCAAGACGTGCCGGAGTTCACCAATCTTTTCCATACCCTTCGCACAAAGTTGGGTATCAAGGATTCGGAGCAACATTTGATACTCAAATACCGTGGCTGCCTGCACAAGTACATCCAGGAAGAAATACAGTTCCTGAACATCCCCTCGCTCGGCGCAGCATACCGGTATGCCGTCAAGGTCGAGCAGAAGTTTAAACAAAAGAAGCGAGACTTTGGATCTGCGAATCCAAAGCAGGGGAAAGGTGCCCCTAAAACACAGAACAAAGGACAAAGCCAAGGCGGGACAGCCCAAGACAACCAGCCGAAGCTACAAGCAAAGAGCAACGCCGCGAAGCCGAGAAAGGACACTGGAAAGTGGTGCGAGTTCCATAAGAGCTCCACTCACAACACAAGTGAGTGTCGGGCCAAGCAGTCACTGGTGGCTGAGCTAAAGGTTTCAGAATCAGATGCATGTTCCGACTCTGAGTCAGAACCCGATAAGGGGTATGAAAAAGGGAAGCAGATCATTGATGCGGATCCCAGTGCCACTGTTGCTACCGCAAAGATCCAGAAAAATGAACCCGAAGATCCAGAGGAGGAGGAGCGTCTCTTCCACTCCCAGATGTGGGTAAAGGGCTCCCCGATACAGTTCATTGTTGATAGCGGGAGTCAAAAGAACCTCATTTTGGCAGAGGTCGTGAAGCGGTTGGGCTTACCGACCACAGCACATCCACAACCATACACCATTGGGTGGCTTCACCAAGGGCGAGATCTTCGCGTGAGCCAGCAGTGTCGCCTTCCATACAACATCAAGCCCTTCACGGATGAGGTATTGTGTGACATTGCTCCCCTTGAAGTTTGTGATGTATTACTAGGACAACCATACTTGTGGAAGCGACATGCTGTGTATGAATCAAGGCCCCGTGCTGTTATTATTACATTGGGAAATAAGTTGTTCAGGATACCAGAGGTAGCACCACCTGCCGCCATCTCTTTGATTACTGCAAAACAATGCAGTAAGATCATTTCCAAAACCAGGAAATTTGTTTTCCTGATGATACGCCCTCAAGGGAAGAAGAAGATAGTGGCCGCGGCCTCCAAACGGGGCCCCTCTGCACGGCAGCTACAGATGGACAAGATTGTGGAGGAGTACGAAGACATCTTCACCTCCCCGGCAGGGGTTCCTCTGCACTGTCAAGTCAAGCACTCCATCGATCTGACCCCAGGTGCGCCGCTACCCAATGGACCAATTTATCGGCGCTCTGTTCTGGAGAACAATGAAATCAAGAGGCAGATTCAGGAGCTCCTGCAGAAAGGTCACATCCGTCCGAGTTCTTCGCCCTGTGGGAGCCCGATAGTATTGGTACAGAAGAAGGATGGGACGTGGAGACTCTGTATTGACTATCGGGCGCTGAACAAGATCACTGTCCGTAATAGGTACCCGATCCCGCGGATTGATGACCTCCTAGACCAACTAAAGGGGGCGAAATATTTCAGCAAGATCGATCTGAAGTCAGGATATCACCAGGTACCAATTGAACCCTCAGATGTGTGGAAGACTACCTTCAAATCCAAGGAGGGCCTCTTCGAATGGTTGGTCATGCCTTTCGGATTGACGAATGCTCTTGCAACCTTTATGAGGCTAATGGATGACATCTTGCGGCCATTCACCAACTCCTTTGTAGTAGTATACTTGGATGACATTCTGATCTTCAGCCAGAGTTTGGAAGAGCACCTCCACCACATCCGACAGGTTCTCCAAACACTGCGGCAACACAAGCTATGTGCCAATTTGGAGAAATGCACTTTTGGCATGACCGAGGTTCAGTATCTGGGATACATCATTGATGAACAGGGGGTGCATGTCGATCCAGCCAAGGTCCAAGTCATTCGGGATTGGCCCTCTCCAACCACTCTAACAGAGCTCCGCAGCTTTCTAGGTCTTGCCAACTTCTACCACAGGTTTGTGTTGGGATTTTCTCATATTTCTTGGCCCTTGAGTCAAGTCACCAAGGGCGGGGCGAAAGCAAAATTCTTTTGGTCTGAATCTCAACAGAAGGCATTCAGGGAGTTGAAGGATCGCCTCTGCACGGCACCAGTGCTCGCGTTACCAGATTTACAACAACCATTTGAGGTCGAGACAGATGCCTCTGACTATGCTATTGGGGCAGTCCTTACTCAACATGGACATCCAGTGGCATATCACAGTGAAACACTTTCAGACACAGTCCGGAAGTACCCCACTTATGATAAAGAGATGTATTCCATTGTACAAGCCTGCCGACAATGGAAGCATTACATTTTGGGGAAGGAAACGGTCATCCACACAGACCACCGACCTCTGCAGTTCATACAGACCCAAGGGAAATTGCAGAATGATCGCCATCAGAAGTGGTCTACATACCTGCAACAGTTTCACTTGAATATCAAGTATAAAAAGGGCAGCACCAATAATGTTGCAGATTGCCTCAGTCGACCACCGATCATGGCGCTAACCACCGTGCTCAACTCTTGCGGGCACGAGACTTCTGATTGGCCACTTCTCTACAAAAGCGACCCAGAATTCGGCCACACATACCAGACACTCTTGGAGGGTCGGCAGGTTGCAGATTTTCACCTCCAGGATGCCCTATTATGCCACCTCGGTCACCTTTGTGTTCCTTCAAGCGAGCGTGCCAAGATGATTTGGGAAGCACACTACAGTCGGGCTGCTGGGCATTTCGGGGTCGAGAAAACAGTGGCAGTACTGCAAAACTATTTCTATTGGCCGAATCTTCGACAGGATGTTGGGAAGTACATCCGATCATGTACTGCCTGTGCCATTGCCAAACCGACCATTAAGAAGCAAGGCCTCTATACCTCGTTGCCTACCCCTAGTCGACCTTGGGAATCCATCTCCATGGATTACATGTCAGGCCTTCCTTCCACTAAGCATGGAAATGACTGTGTTTTTGTGGTCGTCGACAGGTTCTCAAAGATGGCCATTATGATGGCCTGCAAGAAGAATATCACAGCAGAAGCCACTGCTAAACTCTTCTTTGAACGAGTGTGGGTGCACTTTGGGATCCCACAGTCTATCATCTCAGATCGGGACAGTCGGTTTCTCAGCACCTTTTGGTCCAGTCTCTGGTCAATGCTGGACACCAAACTCACGAAGTCCACAGCCTTCCATCCTCAAACTGATGGCCAGACAGAGGTTGTCAATAGGATGATTGTGCACATTCTGCGCATGTATAACTCAAAGCATCCACGCACATGGGACGAGAGCCTCCCCTACGTTCAGCACAGCTACAACCGAGCTCTTCACAGCTCCACTGGCCATAGCCCTTTTCAGGTGGGTTTGGGATTCCAGCCACTATGCCCCATTGATGTGGCCATGCCACTTGCAGCTACTCACATGAATTCAGCTCATGTCCAGTCCGAAACAGATAAGGCCACCAGCTTCATTGAGCGCATCCAACATATTCGCCAGCAGGTCCATGACATCCTTGAGAAATCAAATGCCAAGTACAAGCAGCGACATGATCAACATCGGGTGCCACACAAGTTTCAGGTGGGCGACAAAGTCTGGTTGCATTTGCAAAAGGAACGCCTTACTGGAGCCTATCGGAAATTGAGACCACTCCGATATGGTCCTTACACCATTACTAAGGCTATGGGAGACAATGCATTTGAGCTCAGCATTCCCCCATTCCTTGGCCTGCACCCAGTGTTCAATGTGGACCGCCTTCGGCCATACTTTCCACCATTGCTAGACACATCCGACATTGCAGAACAGCTCAAACCCACAGAATTAAATCCAGATTGCATGGAACAAGCTGCAACTGATCGGATCATGGACACACAGATCAAGAACACTCGCCAACAGAATATCTAACTGTATCGAGTTGTCAAAGCAGGCCAACTCCTTCAGCAGGGCAAGTGGCTCACCAGGGAACAAGTTCAGCAGAAGTTTCCTCATCTCATGGAGGAGCTCAACGCAATGGGGACCATTGCTTCCTAAGGGGGGAGGAATGATCCAGGTGGATATTGGTGGCCACCTGCCAAGTCCACCTGGACCCCCACCATTGTCTTTCTCAGCATTTTCAGTTTCCTTAATTGTAGCACAGTTTACTATTTTTAGCAGTTTTTCGGGTCCTGAACTTCCGGAGCCGTTTTGAGGCCCTAAACGACGTTTTTTTGGGAATCTGGGGCAACATGGGTCCATGGACCCATGTTGCCTCCCAAAGTGGTAGTACTCGGATAGATCTTTCTAACGAGCTATTGTACGCGTCAAACGGAGATCATATGCCAAAGTTACGACCCCGGGAAGTTGATGTACCAATTTACCCCCAAACGGGGCCCACAGTTTGGCGTTTCATCTCCTAGGGTTAGGTTTTGGAATGTTAAGGGTTTTCCATTGTTTCTCAACAATAAATAGGCCTTCGAGCCTCATTGTAACACAGTTCAGAGGCATGTAGCCATCACATCTCTTCTCAGAGATAAGCTACCATCGCCCTAGCTAGTTTATTTCCATTTCTGTTTGTAAGCATATTTCAGTATTTTCCATTAATGAAATGAAGTATTATTTCCGCTGCATCTTTGTGTATATGGTTATCTCTGTAATTTGTTGCGTTCCTGTTTAAATCCGGATCAACCATGGAGGAGGCATGGACCATGAAGGATGAGTAGGGGGACCCCAGGAAGGCATAGGAGTCGATTGGTTGGGGCTGTAATAAGCTTGAGGTGCCCCTTGCATCCCCTGCTGATAAGGTCTAGATCCTTGTGGCCTCCTTTGGTTGAGGTAATAGAGAGGTTCAGTGGGAGCTTCTGTCCCTTGGTACATGGCTTTAAACCCAGGTAAGGTTGGACACTGATTTGTGGGATGGTCCTCCTCACAAACGAAACATACTTCAACCGAGTGCAATGGGCATTCGTTCTTAGGGTGTCTCCTTGTGCACCTAGGGCAGAAGACAGCCAAGGCTCTCTCAGCTTCTTCTTTCTTCTGCTGGATTCTGAATGTGTCCAGCTGCATGGCAATGGTCTGTCTCACCTCACTCTTGAGATCTTCTAATTGATTTGCAAGCTCATGTTTGGAGAAAGGGACACTAGTTGAGGGGAGGTTTCCTCTACCTCGTTTCCGAGCTGCCCTGGAGTGGTTTCTAAACACAGTTTTGATGTCCTCATAAGGCAGTTGGTAAATGTCCCCCCCAGCTAACATGTGAAGGGTATCTAAGAGGTCTTCAGGGACTCCTCGGAGCAGGACCAGCTTGAGGGATTCAGGGTCAAGTGTGTACCTGGCCCGCTTATAGCTTAGTTGGAACCTCTCCTCATAATCCTCTAAGGACTCATCATTTCCCATGGTCATCCTAAAGATTTCTCCCTTGGTTTCCTTAGACCTACAATAATCCCTGTACTTGGTATTGAAAGCTTGTTGCATCTGAGCCCAAGTGGTGATACTATTCCCAGGTAAGCCCATGAACCAGCGTAATGCTGCATCCTTAAGAGTTGAAGGGAAGAGTTTCAGCTTTTGCTCATCTTCAGTATAGTCATAGGTTCTACAAAGGACAGCAAACTCAAACAGGATGGTATCAGGATCTTCAGTAGTCAGTCCATGGAAGTGAGGTAAGGCGGAGGGGCTAATGTTCTTCATTTTCATTTCTCCATTGGTCTCTCGGATGGGGAAGGCACCTTCTATTCTCTCATCTTCTCTTCTATTGTCAGCCATAACTTCAGATGGAGTGGTCTCTAACTCTTCTTCTACTATAGGATCTTTGTATATCTCTGGATGTTCACCTATAGGTTCTTCTGGGTCACTGTCACCAAAGAAGAGAGAAGGGTGACTCAGTGATGTGGTGGGGGTGTTTGGTAGGAATTTGCCTGATCTATCTCGGTTCCTACGAGGCATGAAAGGGAAAAGACTTTCTTTTTTATTGTTTTTGTTTTTTCTTTTGTACCTGCAAAACTGAAACAGATTGATCTACAGCTAACTATAAAGATGCAGAATTAAACTGAAAGCAGGAAAGAACTAATCTACTCTGCTCAAATGAAATTGCAGAAATGAAACACTAGTCTTACGCTTGCAGAAATGAAAGGCTAATCTATGAAAGCAGGAAATGTTAATCTATGAAAGCAGGAAATGCTAATCTATGAAAGCAAGAAATGCTAATCTATGAAAGCAGGAAATGTTAATCTATGAAAGCAGGAAATGTCTATGCTACTTTTGCAGAATGGAAATGAAATAAACTACTTAGCAGAAGATTGCAGTGGAAAATAGAAGAAAAGCGACAATCACCAATACTCTGACGCTTCCCCGGCAACAGCGCCAAAAAGATGGTGGGCTCCAGTATTGTAGCAATAATGCTACAACTCCTGGGGCTCCCTATCTCTAATTTTATCAACCCGGTAGTTCGTACAAACTTGGAAGCGACGGTGTTGTATGCACAAGTACTAGCTCTTGTCGCAGCTGTCACTTGGTCAGCTGACACAAGTCCGCTAGGGCTCAAGCCAACTTCTATATGCTCTCAGAAGAAGCTTTCTAAATGATGGATGAAGGCTATCTCCAGGGAAATTGATCTACTTTGCAACAATGAACTGAAAGCCAACCAAAACATGGAAACCCTAATCTGACTAGTTTAACCTCTATGATGCAATGGTGAAAGTGCAAATGTCTAAAAAGGATGCCATTACTTCTAGTGATGTGAAATGCATGAACTCAAACTACTTCTATTGAAAAGAACATTGTTTTTGTATTTTTGCTTAAGTGGATGGGGTGATTATGAATTTGTCTCTTATTAGGGTTTGGCTGTGCAGAGATGGTGCGAAGGGAGAGAAAGCTTGGGAAAGGTCAGGATGGCTAGGAGAGGTCCCAGAGGGTCCCTAGCATTAGTCCACAGAGGTCTACAACATTCGGATGCTCGGCAACCAAGTTTGCAGGCTTCTACAGGATGTCTGCAGGGGATCCTACAGGAAACTAAGGAATTCTACAGGAAGTCTGCTAACTTCTACAGGATGTGCTGTAAGTAGAAGTTTTGGGTGATGGTGAAGGGATGGAATGGTTTGGGTGGATAGGTGAGATGGAGATGGAACTTGTGATGACTCAGGGGCAGAGAAATAGGACAGAAAATGAGTGCACGAAGTTGGTTGGTGGATAGAAGGATGGCAGCAACGAAAGGTCAAAAAGATGAAGCTACGTGGCAATGGATGAGTTCGAGGGTAAACGAGCTGGACAGAGGCCGAGTAGGTGGCTTGAGGAGAGGTCAAGAAGAAGAAGAAGGAAGTGGAATGATATGGAGCAGTGTAAATGAAACAAATGACTTATGTCTTGCACCATAAACGAGAATTCATTAACCTATGATGCCTGTGCCATTAAACATATGAACAACAATGTAAAACCGAGAAAAGAAGCCGTGCATGGAATGAAAAATGTAGAAGTATGGTTCAATATCAAAAGTGCATGGATGGATCTTCAACGAAAATGACTATGTTGCAGCTTGCATGGAAGTAAAAGACTGCGTTTCTTTTTGGTGGTTGATATGGACTGCAACCCAATCCCTAAACAGAGATGGCAGTGATCTCTAACAACCTTTTTCTTGGAGCTCCTGTGTATTACAAACCTCCTATCGAATCTAAGCAGCTGAAAGCAAAGTAACCATAAGCTAATCCTACTCAATCACACGAAAACTAAATCAGCAGACTGTAAATTCGAATTGCATGTCAAAGTAAAGAAACAAAGTGCTGGAACGAAAGGCAAATAACACTACAAAACAGAGGAGGTCTATTGCTCTCAGGTTGGGCCCTAACCTGAGAGCTATAGCTCCCTTAAAAACTCAGAATTAGATCCAAATCTGCTTGCCTTTATTCATAATCAAAAGTCTAATGTCATTCCAAAACTGGCTTACAAAATAACAAAAACCGAGCTGTAACTCGTGCTCAGAGATTACAATAGTAATTCCAAAAGTAAAAAAAGCTTCTAACAAAGGCTACGGCCTCCATATTTATACAAAATGAGGATCAAGCTGGCTGCCTTCATTCGTGGAGCTTGGCTGTCTAACTGAAAGTCAAACTGCTGTAAAACTGCTGATCCTGTAGAACGTGTTGGCTGCCTTTGAGCTCGGTGGGGAGAGCTGTTAGAGCTCGGAGTTAAGGTGAAAAGCATGAGGGAAGTCATTTAAAGCTATAGACAACCTCCCTATAAACATGCAATGCCACCTTTGTTGTCTCCTTGTCTCCTTTTGCGTGGTCTTTTGCTCTCTTTAATGCCAAGAACCTGAAATCATCATGTATTAGTCACATAGATATAATGCCTGCCCTTCTTCCTACAAACAACACGAATATACTAATAAATGAATGCATAAGTGGTAAAAGATGAATGGTTGAACAAGGTAAGTAGGCCAATATGAGCCCAAATTGTACCAAAAATTGGGGCTCATCAGATGGTGAAAGAAGCCCCTATGTTGGAGGCCAAATGGGCCAAATTACCACTTAAAAGGCCACTCAAAGCTTCAATAACTCTTGAGACGAACAGAGCTAGGAAAACATGAGCATACATGTAAAGCTAGGCAATGAAAGACCAGAGCCTATTGCATCCCAAAAAATCCACTCCCCTCCACGATATGTTATGGTACCTTAAGGGTTCCAAAATCATTCATAATGTGTCTTAGATAATAGTCATATCAAGAATTACATTTGAAGCAAGACGCCCTAACTCTTTACTATTGCTTTTCTTTCACCTCGAGACTATCTCCTTTGCTTCTTCTTTGTTGTGAAAGTGAAACTTTACATATCTAATCTGATTTTCTTGACATGACCATCACCCACACCTCTTACATCTCTCTTCATAAAAATATAACACATTCCTTATCACCCCATCCATTTAAAAAAATAAAAATAAAATAAAAAGATACATTTTATATATACTTAAAACACTTAAAATTAACTTATAAATAAATACAAATAAAATCTAAAAAAATTACAGCCAGGTATTTATACTCACACATCTCAATATACTTAAATATTCTATTCATCACATACTCAAACTTACAATTATACAATCTCCTCAACTATTAATAATTCATATAATTAAATTTCAAATAATATATTCCCAATATACTTAAACTCAAATCTATACTTATACAATCTCCTTAATAATTAACACTTCATATAATCCAATCAACCTAAAACCAAACATAAATTTTATACTTTATATAATCCAATCAACCTATAAACCAAACATGAATTTTATACTTCATATAATCCAAACCAAACATGAATTGACCTCAAGTAAACCATTTTACAAACCATCATTAACACACAAAAAAAAAAAAAAAATCAATCATCCCAAAAAAACCAAAAAATGCTAGTTGTCAATATGTTCAAATGTCCCATTCATCACATACTTTTACATTTAATGTTTATAATTATAAATTATTTTTATCTATTGATATTCGACATATGTTTAAATGTCTTATTCATCACATACTTTTACATTTAATCCTATTCATCACATACTTTTACATTTAATGTTTATGATTATAAGTTATTTTTATCTATTGATATTTGACATAGTTGAGTCCAAATATATCTCTAACAAATATGAATTGAGTCCAGATATATCTCTAACAAATATGAATTAACTCAAAACAAAAAGTGAAAAGTACTAAGTTTTTGATATATAAAAGGTTTTGATATATATATATATGAATTTGCAACAAATACACTACATTATCAATTTGCTTAAATGTCCTCTTCCTCTCGCACCTTTATAAAAAGCCATGTTACCAATATAATATCCCTAATATCTCATATGGTTAAGTTAAAGTTACGGCATATATCTATGTTCAACTATTATTAATTTTAAATTTAATAAAAATTGAATTCTAAAAAAACTTTTTGAGTATTTAATATCATATAAATTAATGATAATAATAACAAAATTATTGTAGAATAGGCTTATGGTTATATTATAAAGAGCAGAGCTTTAATATATATAATCACTTGTAAGCATGTTTCTATGTAATCACTTGTAAATATATTTTGGCATGAAATTTCCAATTTCTAATCCTAAAAAAAACTCAATTTTTTTCTAAAATATGATTAAATAAATTTTACAATCAATTAGAATTGGAATAGTGGTTAATTTAACTATCAAGCATAATTTTTTAATTAATAATTTAAAATAATTAGGACTTGCTTCAAAAGGTAAAGTTTACATTAATTTCTAACATTTATAAATTTCTTTTAAATTGAGAAAAAGCAATAATATATTTTTAAAGATAATTCACCAAGAGCATGAATACTATAATATTACAAGTTGCATTAAAATATTTCATTATCCCAAAGCAATATTATAAACAATAACTTCATTTAATTATTTGCCAAACACTTGGTAAACATACTTCAAACTACAATTGTACATGAAGAACAATGAACTAGTTTCACTTCTTACTAACGACATATTATATAGATTAAGTTTAGTGTAACATTTATATATCTAACTCACATGTGTCATATCCATTCTTACCCATAAAATCCTTTACTTCACTCGTACATAACACATCAATGATATGTCAACAATTTTAGGGGCTTTTCCCAATAAATTCTCCTGCAACATTACAAGTACCTATTATTTCTCTTATGAATAGCGGTTTAGTATATCGTGTGTATTTTCCAACTCAACCAATTATAAGCATATGTGCTAACGATTACATTCATTTCATCCTCGGATCCAACACCCAAATATGTTCATTCTTTTATTATAAAAATGATAACATCTACATGGTAATCAAATAACGAAATTAATAACAAAAACATGAACATACCATAAGAAATTACATTACACTTTCTTAGGAGACCAAATCAAGTAATTGAACCAACATCCAATTCGCCAAGTCTATCAGCATTGCAAGCTTTTTAGTGTCAATTAGTTTCCACCCTACTATAGTTAAGGGAAATTGCTTTCCTTGTGACCCTCAAATTGTGAGGGATCATAATTAAGAGTACAAATTAAAATATATTAACTAAATATCCTCCAATGGGATGTTTTCCATCTAATGATGTATTTTTCCTCACTAAGCATGTCAGGCCAAGCCTTGACACCATTGACAAAGGGATTAATGTAGCATAAAAATGTTTAACTTTCTTCTATAGCAATAAACACTTATATGTTTAGTTTTTATATTCTTCTAACTAAAGTTTTATAATTCTTCATTACTGTTCAAGTTCACCCCATAAAATCCCTTGGAGGCCTCTCATTTATATCTTTCATGTGTTCGGCCACCTTATCCCATGAATAATTTCCCTAATTTCTTCATCACCCTTAGGTTGCATCTACACCATTTCCCATTTTTCATCATTTATAAATTAAGGGGCTATTCGCCTATCTTGTGTGCCACCTTCATAATTTTCTCCATTATCAATTTTCTAAAATAATAATTCTCAATTTAGATTTAAATAATCATATTTGAAGAGTCCTTTAAAAGTGATTAAAATTTTGGTAAATTACTATGAATATGGATTCATTATTATTAATATCTTAGTGTAGCTCTCCATTTGGAAGGTTTAACTATTGGGGATTAAGGAATTCCCTTTCCTTACTAGATGTGCCCCCATGATCCTGACAATAAGGCGTGTCTCCTCCCGTCATAGAAGTACTCAAAGAAATCAAACAAATACACCTCTATTCCTAGATAATTGGGTTTGCCAAAGTATCTCACTTCCTTATCCCACATACTCTCCAAAATATTTTATGCCACTTTCTTGAAACTAAGTAAGCTAGTCAAAACACCTCCAATCATCCATTCAACAAAGCTAAAGCCTCATAATTATGTCCCACTCCCCTAGTAAGGCTTCACCATATCTCCTGCACATATTGAAATCATACCAACACATTGAGTACCATTGTGTAATTTCATAACAATGATCCAAATCATAATGCTTAACTCCGCAAATTTACCCTCCCCAAGTCTCATTGTAATATTCTCAACCCAAAGTTCTCCTACATAATCAATAATCAATTGCATGCATCATCAAGATGAGTGAAAACATATAATCACACATGCATATGGATTATATATAATATAATTGAAATATCATCTCAAGAGATAAATATATATATGCTTTCATAACATTCACAACATTTGCACATAAGTGAATTGTCATTTTGCAAATATGATTTTAACACTCATTCATCATTAGGTAGGAGTTTTATACTCCAATATAATGTCCTAGCCTCATGAACTTTAGCCAAGGTCATTATCAAACTCCCTATCTAGGGGCTTTGCATAATTGGCTAATATTTCCATAATTTCCACTTTGTTCAATAACACCAATAACCAATGTATCATCATCATTATAATATCATCTCACAAAGATTTGCACATGTTATTTCATGCATCTGCATTATCAAGTAATGAACACACATGTCACATGTGCATGCAATCATGCACACATTTCTTTAGATAAATATATTATATAGATACATCAGGTTCCAAGGCAACAATGTCGAAAATCATATGGCTAACCAAGCGTAAACCTCCTAGTCATATGCAAAACCAAGCTACGTATAGAGGACCACTACAATCATTACCCAAAAACATAAAGTATGGATGGAGATGGGATATCCCCATGAAACTTTTAAATATTGGCGTGGGTTCCTTTTATAATGAGTAGAGTGCCTCTCAACTCTCCTAGTCCATTTGAATTACCTAAATTGTGTGGACTTCTATCTTGATTTAGTTCCATTAATTCTTGCCACAATATTCCCAACCAACAAGTTGGAAATAGGCCATGTATCGGTTGGTTGACAAGTTTAAGAGCAATAGGAGCATGCGCGTAATCCATATTTTATTCCCTCATGCCATGACAAGTGCTTCCATTGCAATTGCTATATTAGAGGGGCAAAGCCCCTAGATGCACCCATTAATGGATGGAACTTAATGCTTGTTTAAATTGATCCACTTGTGGCTAACTAGGAATGGACTTTAATGACCATGGCTAGCCCCCTAAAACTGGTTATGTGGTTATTCATCCCTTTGTCTAAGATGTCAACTTTTTATTATATTATGTTTTTTATTGTTGTTATAAGACTGAGACTTAAAACTTTATAATGAAGTGTGTCTTGGCTTCAAATTTTGAGTTTTGTGTTTTGATTTTTTGGATATTTTAATGGTAATGACAACCCACTTTTTTTTTTATATATATATATGAAGTTAGATATAAATTTTTTATTAAAATACAAAAACTTTAAACAAAGATAGTGGATGTTGGTTTGTCAACAGGGAAACCAAACCAATAGAAGAAGTATAATTCTTTGTCCAATGAGTTTGACAATTAGATGGAAACAATAACTAACCAAAACAAGACTATCACTTGTTATGTGCTTTCTAGACTATGTATCATTATGTCTACAATAGAGAGCATTATTCTTTCTCATATGTAAGGACACAAAAATCATGAACCTATGCATTACAAAAGGAGGGGGAGTCAATTGTCACTGCTTCAGGGCTACCTACATTCTCCTTTGAGGTAGAAAATTTCAATACATATATCTTCTTTTCCAAGAGGAAGACCTTGTGGTTTAGCTCTTAACTTGTATTTGAAGAGCATTGAGGGAAAGAAGAAGTTCTTATTGAACCTCACTAATTTTAACTAGCATTTTGTCTTAATATGCCAATACAGGTCCACAAAGTGTAGATATCTAGCATTTTTTTTATGATATTTCATGTATCTAGTATTCAATGCTCCACATCTCCCTCAATGTCATCATCATCAATGCAACTCCTTTCCACTCTTGCTTTCGCTTGTACAATATTAATTTCCACCCTAGTTTTTGTAGGTGTCTGTTCCCAGTAAAGGGTGGTAGGGACCTTAATGTCGTGCATGGCATGAGAAATGGGTTGACTATGGAATACTTTATAGCCATGGTGACTAGAGAAGATCCTAAACTTCTTTGGATATTCTAATACATAGTTCATCATGATGGATCTGAAGGGGAAATAGACTAAAATATGAAATCTATACTATGAGGGTTAATTTTTCCTTAGATTTCTAGATTTATTAATTTATAGTTTTCTTTGCTTATGCATGCAATAGATAAAATGTGGAAAATAGAGAATAGTAAAGAAAACACACTCACACACACCACTCATTAAACACCAAATATGACCTAGGAAACCATTTTGAGAGGAAATCCAGCTAGAAGGTGAGGTTGCTCTGCACTATATTTCTCTGAATGGAAATGATGAAAATAAAAACAAGTGAGACTTGTGGATTGCAAGCTACTACAAAAAACAAACCCCATCTATTCTACTCTCTCTCTCTCTCTCCCTCTATCCAATATTAGCTACTCTAATCTACTATTGAACAAAATGCACTCCAATAGAATGGAACCCCTCTTCCTCCCAGTGGCATGGTTATAACATAGCCTAATAGCCAACTAAGGGTTAACTTTGACCCATTTAACCCTAAACATGAGTTAAAACTTGACCCTTATAGAGTCTTCGGCATCATACCCACATGATTATCCCCTTTTCCGTGATTAGTAGGGTTTGACATGGAATCCTCTTGAATTATGGTGGTCAATCATGATAGGTAAACTTTCGAGAGGTATATTAACATTTGCATACAAACTTTGATTGACCTTATTATTGTACCGTTGGAAAGTATTTGAGTGTAGAATAACACTCAGGGGCATTTCACTTAAGAAGAAAAGTTTTACCGCCAAAAAACATCATGTAAATCCTTAAACAAGTCCCAAAAGATTTCTAACCTTAATTCTTCAAAATGGGTCATGTAGTTAAAACTGCTCCTATAAGCTAATTTTTGTGATTTTTCCAACCTGAAAGCATTGAGATGGATGAAAAAAAATATAATGATCCAATTTATATTGTAACTCCCCATTTTTGGAGGCATTTGGTTCCCAAAATCTTTCACTAAATGAGGTGTACAATTTTTTTTCTCTACCTTTTCCCTGAAGTACCATTTAACCTTGCCTGGAAGTTGTCCTTTCAATCCAATCTACCAAAGGTCATGCTGCCCCTACCTTGTAGTTCTAGACCTCTTCTACAAAAATACATACTTTTTAAACTCTACTTGAGCATATATGGAGCTAAGTCCTCTATGCAAGGTAGTATCTGCACCTCTACTCAATCCACTATGGATGGATCATAAAGTTAGATTTCCCACATTCTCCATTGAGTAAATGCACATATAGGGGGTAGCTTGAGTCTTTAGGTGTTATTTCCCATCTTTTCCAGTATTTGGAAAGTATGATATCACATAGCCTTGATTTTATTACAAGGAATTTGTAGCCTATCCTTGTTCAACTATAATCATACTTTATCTCCCACCTTAAATAAATTCTTTGTTTTCTATTGATCGTTCCTAGACTTGTACTTCTCCTGTGACTTATTTAGTGTCTCTTATACTTGTATATGGATTTGTTTGATCTTATCAACAATTTTGTTTTCTTTTAATCATCCCTTGTGAGATCTTCCCTCACCCCTCCATGTTTTCCATATGCAATATCAAAAGGTGAAGGTGACAAATATCCAAAACTAGTTTCAAATGGGGACTTACTAGTAGAAGTGTGGACTGCTATGTTATAAGACTGTTACACACACATACACACTATATTTTCATACAATGTATTTAGATGCTTCTCATTGTAACCCCTCAAAAGTTAAACCAAAGTCATGTTCACTACTTCTATTTTCCCATTTATTTGTGGATGGAATGTTATAGACTTATTCAACTTCATGTTCATCTTATTGCTCCATGCAATCCAAAATGCATTGATAAATCTTGTGTCACTATCTGAAATGATGCTCCTTGGTGTCCCAAAGTGCACCCAAAGCTATCCAAAGAACAAGTTTGTTGATTTTTTCTTATTGATGGCATTTATACAAGGAATGAGAATGCACATCTTGTTGAACCTGTCAACTACCATGAACAAGTAGTCATGTTCCTTCTTGGTTGTTGGTAAACCTCCCACAAATTCCATGGAAATTATTTCCTAATGACGAGTGGGTATAGGTAAGGGATGGTATAGACCCTATTTCTCATTACTAGGCTTGCTAGTATAGTAAATCATACATCCTCTTATGAACCTAGCTACATATTCTTACATCCTGAGCTAGTACATATATCTCTGTAAATTAATCATTGTCTTCCATACTCCAAAATGGCTTACAACTTTTGGATATATGAGACTCTCTCATTAAATGCAACTTCCTACCTTTATGGACATATAACTTGTTCACAATTGTAGAGTAATCCATTTTGGAAATGATAGTCAACTATGATTCCACCATTGTGCACATGACTCTAGCTTTGCAACTGTTAAAACACCTCCTTGAAGCTTTCATCCTATCTATGTGCCTCTCTATAGGAATCATGGGTAAAAATCCCCATGTGCATCAAAGTTCCCAAAGCTATGATATTTGATGTGGGTGGCCTTGGAAGCATGTTGGTCAACTTGTTTGTGATTCCCTTCTTATACTTGATCACTAATGAAAATGTTGTAAAAACCCAATCCATTTGTAATTGGTCTATTGTAGCTTACTTTGGACCTGCAGGTACTGAATCGGTTAGTAATCTATGTGGATGACTATCTCATTTCCCATCAGATAATGTTTCATTTTTTGACAACTTGCACCCAGGAATAGAGTTCATTGTTGTAGGTAGGGTAGTTGGAAACTGTGCCATGAAACACTTTATAATGGTAGCATAAAATCCTTCATCCCTACATCATGACCACTCCCATAACATACCCACTCACATTTGTCTCCACTTTGAAGGGTTGTTGCAAGTTTGGTAATACGAGAACCAGTGCTTGATCGATTATCTTCTTTAACTCCTCAAAGACATTTTGTTGACCCTTTCCTCACTTGAAACTCTTTCCACTTGCTATTATGGTGTGGGGTGGTATTTCTACTAATGAAAATGAGGCTATCAAATTATTTAGGTACTATACCACCCCAACGAAACTCCTACCTCATAAACATTGGTAGGAATTGGCCACTTCATGAAGGCATCGATCTTGGAAGGATCTATCTTCATCTCTCCTCCACCAATCACATATCCTAAATACATTAAATACTATTGTGCAAACTCAAATTTCTTGAGATTTTTTAGTGGCTAATGCTTCTTCAATATCTCTAGCACCTACATCAAATGTGAGACGTGCTCTTTCCAAATAGGATTGTATACTAGGATACCATCCAAATACACAATAAAAAATGAATTTAAATATGGGTGAAGTAAATCATTCATTAATATAATGACTATACCTAGTGCATTGCATAAACCAAATGGCATAATTAACCACTCTTAGCAAACCTTTCCTAGTTTTGAAGGCGATTTTCTAGGTATCTTCTTCACTAACTCAAACCTTATGATACCTTGATTTTAAATCCAACTTGGTGAAGCATTTTGCTTTCTACAATTTGTCAAATGGATCATCTACCTAGGTAGGGGGTACCTATTCTTGAGGGTAATTTTGTTTAATTTTTGTAATTAATGCACATCCACCAAGTCCCATCCTTCATTGGCACAATTATTATGGGTGACCAACATGGTGAGATACTTAGTGAAATAACACCTTACTCTAGCAGTTGCTACAAATGCTTTTTGATCTCATTTGTCTCTATTACATAATGCTTATATAGTGAAATATTAGGCAATAGGGATTCTAACAATAGTTGGATCTTGTGCTCCACTTCCCTCTCAGATGATAGCCCTTTAGGCTCCTGGACCAATCCCCTATATCCATGTAGAAACCCTTCTAATTTTTGTCTTTGTTACTTAGTGCAACCCTATAGGGATGCCTTTTCTCTCATTGACTCTTCTACGGACCCAATTTCTCTCAAAAATAGTAAAACATACTTGTTACAGGTCATTTTTTTGCATCCAAATAAATGGCCTTGAACCCGGCTCTATCATCATCCGTTGACACTTTGCAATCATCCTGTACAAATCCAAAAGCATTCCTTCCCACAAGTTACAAGAATCTTGGATTACATTGGTTAAAAACCCTAATTTTGTGGGCCACCACACTTACCTTTAAGACAGGCTGCGTTGATGCAGGTTGCACACACTGTGCCGACCAATGCATGTTGCTTTCCCAAAAAGTGCGATGATAGCAAGAAATGAGTAAAAGATAAAAATTAATTTCGAATTTTCTCTTTCTAGAAGCTTTAGAAGTGATTTGAACCATTTACTGTTGGATTAGATCTCAAACTCTTAATATTGAGTTCTTATCGCTTATCTCCTAGAACTTACCTCCCTCTAATGTGGATCTAAGCCCTAGAATGGTAAATCCCAAACCACCTAATTTACCCTATAAATTCACTGCCTCCCATAGAATCTGGGTTGGCTTTTGGAGACTCTGAATTATGCCTTTATGCTGCTCATTTGTGTCTAGATGATATGAAAATGAGATCTTAGATTAATATTAAGGTATTACAGACTCATGTGCATGGATTTGCCTACATTACTTAGTGCAACAGATCGATTAGATTGTGAATAATGCAGACAATGAGCAGTAAAGAAGCATAATAGACAAACACACATAAACATAGCAAAATTAATATGGAGTTCATCCAAACTCTTGGGCTACGTCTCCTGGTTCAACCTTCAGTGGTGGCCTCTCTATTATGTCTTCAAGAGCATAGTTTTACAAAGTGTGAGCTTAAATTGAGTCTCAACACAATAGATGCAAACAACAGGAGTTTTTCTTGAATCCCTCAGCCTCTCTGAGTACACAGACTCTTTCCTTTCACTCTCTGTCTCTATCTTAGCTTTGTCTCAGTGCCGCTCCCTCTGTCTCTATCAATCTGTGGCTTTAAAGCCAATCGGCGTTGTCTGTTCATCTCCTTTTCTTGGGCTTTCTAGCTCCTGACCTCTGTCCGCTTGAATCCCCCTTCTGAGCGTTAGAAATCATGGAATAACGCCTTTAGGGGAGATGGCCACCTATCTGCAATGGAAGAGTCCATCGGGCCTTCGAAATCCCCGAAATAGCCATTCTTTGTTTACACATAAATACATTCAAACACGGGAAAAATCTGCCAAAACATAGTTTTTCAGACTTCAAAAGTCCTTAAATCCGCTTTATACTCCTATCGAGTCCGCCTAAAATTGCCTTTCGGATGTCGCAAGTACCCATTCCATGGTTTCCCTTTGTATTTTAAAATACATTAAAAACATTGAAAATATCTCAAAAATGGCTTTATGCGGACTTGAAATATTATACATATGCATTCATAAACCCTTTCGGGTCTAGTTTCATCGCATTGGCGCATTCCCTTCGCTTTTCGTTTATTTAATGAAAATGTGAAAATACATAGAAAAAATCCATTTTATGGAACTCAAAATATATTATGGAATATCGTTTATAACTCTATCGAGTCCGACTATTGCATCGCATATATATATATATATATATATATATATATATATATATATATATATATATATATATATATATATAGCCCCGCTCTTCTGTGTAGCTCCGATGCGATATTGCGATGCGATTGATCGCAATCGCATATCGCACATCACACATACCCCAGGCCATTTGGTAAGCGCTCCACTGTGGTTTGCCAACGCGATATTGCGATGCAACTTGGGCCGTCAATCTGCGCACTTGATCGATAGTCCTCGTTGACCCCGCTGATCGTTGTCACATATTCCATGTAGTAACCTCCGATAGCCTCCTCCTGCCACGGCCGATTGTGATTTGCCAATCGGATCTGGACCGTTGATTGGCCAGATCCGACGGCTCTTGTGCATCACTGTCCAAGCCGCCGATAGCTCTGTTTTTGGTCATTTCTTCGTGTTTTTGCCTCCTGATAGTGTAATCCGATATTTCTAAAACTTCTTCTTTTGCGATGGTTTTTTTGGATTTTGAAGACTTAGAGGGTGTTTTGGATCCATTTTGGATCACTCCTTCCCACTGAAAAAGATTTTGGACCACCAAAAGTTGGTTTTCAAGCATCGATCAAGTGAGGATATAGCTCCCTCACTTGTCCAATTTCCATCCATTGTGCACTGGTTGGTTTTGAACCTTTGAGTTTGATTCTGAGGTACTCAACATCCCCTGTACGCATAGTTCTCACCTTCCTGTCCAGAACTGTATCTTCCTGAAACTCATTGAGATATTTAGGCAACAGATCATCAATAGAAGGCAACTGACTTTGCTCTTTGGGATCTTCAATTAATGAAGGTTCAAACAGTCTCAAATTTTCTGCATTAACCACTGAATAAATATGCATGTAAGCTGGCAAATCAAGGTGAAAAACCTTCTCACCAATTTTCTCAAGTATCTTGAAAGGCCCATACCTTATTTGCTTTAGCTTCTTTCCTTCACCTTGCATTCTGTCTTTGCTGATATACAGCCAAAATTGATCACCAACTTGGAAGCTATGTTCCATCCGATGCTTATCATGCCTTGCCTTGTACTTGGCCTGGCTCTTTTCCAGTCGTTCCTGCACTGCCTAGTGAATTTCTTGGATCTGTTCAATGAACTTGGTTGCTTTGTCCACATCACTGTGTCCATCAATTGCTATTTATTTTCAAAGACAAAATCCAAGGGAGACCTTGGTGTAAATCCAAAACAAGTCTCAAAAGGAGATCTCTGTGTATAAGAGTGTTTAGCATGGTTGTAAGCATGTTGTACATAACACAAATGTTCATCCCAAAGCTTGGGATGCTTGCTGCAATAGCCTTTGAGCAACTGAATCATTGTCCTGTTGACCACCTCTGTTTGGCCATCTGTTTATGGATGAAGGGTTGTGCTCTTCTTCAGTCTGGTGTCCATTAATTCCCACAGACTTGACCAAAACATCCCAACAAATCGGGAATCTCGATCATATACAATGGAAGTGGGTAACCCAAAATGAACCCAGACATGTTGAAAGAACAACTTCGTTGTTTGTTTAGCTGTAATCTACTTGTGACAAGATATTAAAATACACATTTTGCTGAACCTGTCCACAATAACATATAAATAGTCATGACCTTTTCTAGATTTTGGCAACCCCCCAACAAAGTCCATGGAAACACTTTCCCAAGGACGGGAAGGAACTGGTAATGGAGTGTACAAGCCTAATTTTCTATTATTGGGCTTGCTTTTAGCACACATGGTACACCCTTTAATATATCTAGAAATTGTTCATGCATTCTTGGCCAATAGCAGAATCTTTGCAGCTGTGCAACTGTTTTACTTACACCAAAATGACCTGATATCAAAGAAGTATGTGCTTCCTGAATTATGTTAACTCTTTCAGTTTGTGGAAATCATTACTTTCCCAAATGATACAAGAGTTGGTCCTTAACATAATAATCCAATTCTTCTACTTGTTTTCCATGACTTAAAGTTGCATATACATCTTTAAAATCTATATCTTGAGCATATTGTTCAATGTAGCTTTCATGCATTACTGAGTTATGCTTAAGTATAGTAGATGCATTTATGATTAGTCTGGACAACATATCTGCAACTTTATTGTGTATGCCTTTCTTATATCTGATGACAAGATGAAACTGCTGTAGAAAACCCATCCACCTATAGTGTCTTGATTGCTGCAATTTAGTTTGTGAGTGCAAATACTGAAGTGGTTGATGATTAGTATGGATGATTGTTTCTTTGCCCATTAAGTAATGTTTCCACTTTTTCACACTCTGTACTAATGCATACAATTCCTTATCATATGTGGGATAATTAACTACTGCAGAATTAAATGTCTCAGAATGATAACATATGGGTTTACCATGTTGCATCAACACTGCTCCCATGGCATAGTCACTGGCATCTATTTCAATCTCAAATGGTCGTTGAAGATCTGGCAGTGCTAGTACTGGTGCTGTACTATTTTTTTCTTTCAATGTGTCAAAGGCTTTTTGTTGTTTGCCTCCCCACTGAAAAACCTTGTTTAATCCTGTTAAAGCATGTAAGGGAGCTGCAATCAAGGAAAAGTTAGCAATAAATTTTCTACAATATTGTGCTACTCCTAGGAAGCTCCTAACTTTTGTAGCAGATTTGGGTTTAGGCTAGTTCACAATGACTTCAACCTTAAAGGGATCTATCTTCAATTCACCACCCCCTACAATATGACCCAAGTAATTTAAATATGTTTTACCAAATTCACATTTTGATAACTTAACATAGAGATTTTCTTTTTTCAAAACATATAGAGTCTGCTTTACATGCTTCAAATGCTCTTCCCATGTTTTACTGAAAACAAGAATGTCGTCTAAATATACAATTACAAAATCATCAATAAAAGGCCTGAGTACATCATTCATAACTCTCATGAAAGTGGCAGGAGCATTAGTTAAGCCAAAAGGCATAACCATCCATTCATACAACCCTTGCTTTGTTTTGAAAGAAGTCTTCCATGCATCTTGTTCTACTACTCTGACCTGATGATAGCCACTATGCAAGTCCAACTTGGAAAAGTAGACTGCTTCTTTCAGCTGATCCAATAGATCATCAATGCGAGGAAGGGGATAACGATTCTTGATCGTTATTTTATTCAGTGCTCTGTAATCAATGCACATCCTCCACAAACCATCTTTCTTTCTCACCAACACGATTGGAGATCTGCATGGTGATGTGCTTGGTCTTATGAACCCTTTCTCGAGCAGCTCCTATACTTGCTTCTTGATCTCTGCATTCTCTAAAGCAGATAACCTGTACATTCCGATGTTAGGCAATGGAGCATCTTGCTGCAAATGAATATCATGTACAATTTCCCTTTTGGGTGGCAGACCTTTAGGTTCTTGAAATAGGATATCATATTCTGAAACAACTTTTTCTAAATCAGCTTTCTATTTAGCATCATAGCCTTCAAATATATTGGTTCTATCAGGGTTCTTTTCCTTTACAACCATTAGTAAAAATTGCTTGCCTGAAATTACAATTCTTTTCATCTGCCTTGAGTTTATGAGAGTATAATTATTTTTGAGTTTATGAGCTCTTACAATATATTCTATTCCATCTTTGGTGAGTTGGTACTTATTTTCAGCTCTATAGAAAATGGCTTTTCTATCATACAAGTAAGGACTTCCTAAAACAGTACCACATATATCCAAGGGAATTATGTCTAACTCAACCTCATCTACAAATGTTGGCCCAATAGCAAACCTAAGTTTACATTGTCTAGTCACTTATAGCTTTACTTATCACATACCCAACCTAATGGACATGGCTTTTTGTGAGGTGTGGTTTGTAATCCCAACTTCTTTACAATTGCTTCATAAATCAAGTTTACTTGTGATCCACTATCAAATAAAGTATCAATCTTTTGATGCTTAGAAATAAATCTAATATGAAAAATCTCATGTCCTTTCTTCTCATTTTCTTCATTATCAATAGTTTGTGCAGAATTACTAGTAGATGCTTCAGAATTTTTACCTTTTATACTGGTGGCTATGACTGTTGTTTCATCACCTGAGTCTGACCCCAAATTTTTCTGAATAGCAGCAACAGTCTTCTTCTTCTTGCCATCGAACTTCTTGGGTTTCACCTACGGATGCAAAGACCAGCAATGTTCATCCTTCTTGTAGTGAGTGCATGAAGGTTTGCCTTTCTGTACAACGTTTGCCTTCCTCTCTTTCCATTTATGCTTCTTCTTTTTATTATTCTTGCTTTTGATGATCCCCCAATCTCTGGGTTCACATTCTTGCCTCTAGCCTTTAGATGTGTAGCCTGAACTGATACCTCATCTATGCTAGTAGGGTTAAACATGAGAATGGTGTGCCTCAAATAGCTGTGCAGACCACCTATATACTTCAACAAAGTTTCAGGTGAGTCTAGAGAAATTCCTAGAATTAAAGCTCTTTTTCTAAATTCCTGGGTATAGCTTTGTACACTTTGCCCCTTTAATTGGTGAAGAGTTTGCCAACTCATCATTGCTTGCTACATATAAGCTAGTGGATAGAATTGTTTTTTAATGGCAGAAACAAATTCACTCTAGGTAGAAAGAATTTTACCATGCTTCTTCAAATCAGCTTGTGTCCTGCCTTCCCACCACACTAGGGCAGTTCCTCCAAGGCAAAGGTTGGCCAACTGAATCTTTCTCCTTTATGAATCGATTTTTTGCACCCTACAATATACATCAATCTGTCTAATCCAGTTATCTAGCTTTTCTGCATTTAATTCTCCATCATATATTGGCAAATCAAATTTTACATCTAATTTAATCACAAAAGTCTTCTTCTTTTTCTTCCCATCAGGGCTAGGAGATGAGGATGATGGAGGAGATGGTGGAGGAGATGATGGAGGAGGCTTTTCCCCTTTCCCTTTGCCCTCTAGGGCATTAGAGAAGGTTCTTCTGCTCCTTTATCTTGCTTGGGTGTTGAGGTGCTTTCACCTCTACCCTTCTTGAATTCTCGATACATCTCTTCTACCATGGTCCTCATGGCCATAAAACTGTCCATGAACTGAGATTCTGATTCCATATGAGTTTCTTCTGCCATTCTCCTCCTAGGATGGATTCTTCCAATTTCTGGGTTGGCCTCAACAAGTTCTCCTTTTCCCAGTTTGAGCTTTGACCTAGTTAGCATTCAAAAACAGTCCAGCACAAGTGGTGGGCTCCAGTATTGTAGCAATAATGCTACAACTCCTGGAGCTTCCTATCTCTAATTTTATCAACCCGGTAGTTCGTACAAACTTGGAAGCGACGGTGATGTATGCACAAGTACTAGCTCTTGTCGCAGCTGTCACTTGGTCAGCTGGCACAAGTCCGCTAGGGCTCAAGCCAACTTCTATATGCTCACAGAAGAAGCTTTATGAGTGATGGATGAAAGCTAACTCAAAGGAGGCTAATCTACTTGCAGAAAGAAACTAAAAGCCAACAAAGCATGAAAACCCTAGTAAACCCTAATTTGACTAGCTAGGCCCTTACAATGCAAAACTGTGAATGAAACTTCTACCAATGATTCCATTACTTGCAGTGAGCTAAAATACATGCATCTAAGCTACTTGCATCTGAAAAGACATGTTTTTGTATTTTTTCATTAAGTGGTTGGATTTATTGTGATGATGCTTTTGATTAGGGTTTGACTGTGCAGGAGCGGTTCGAATGGAAGGAAAGCATGGGCAAGGTCAGGGGGGCTAGGAGAGGCCCTAGAGGATCTCTAGCATCAGTCCATAGAAGTCTACCACGTTCGGATGCTCAGCAACCGAGTTTGCAGGCTTCTACAAGAAGTCTACAAGGGATCCTACAGGAAACTCAGGGGTTCTACAGGAAGTCTGTGAAATTCTACAGGATGTTCGACCGTGGGAGTTTTGGGAGATGGTGAAGTGATGGAGTGGTATGGGAGGATAGGTGAGATGGAGATGGAACTGGTGATGGCTCAGGAGCAGAGAAGTCAGATGGAGAAAGAGTGCATGCAGCGGGTTGATGGCTGGAAGGATGGGATCAACGAAAGGTTAAGTAAATGGAGCTACGTGAGTAATGGAAGAGCTGGAAGGTAAACGAGCTGAACAGAGGTCGGTTGAGTGGCTTTAGGTGTGGTTGACAAGAAGAGGAAGGTAATGGAATGGTGTGGAGCAGTGTAGATGACACAAATTGTCTATGAATGTCACCAAAAACGAGAACTCTTTAACCTATGTTAACTGTGCTATTTTGAACCAATGAACAGCAGTGCAATTTGTGAAAGAAACTCGTGCATGGAAGTGGAATGAAGAAGTAATGATCAAGACCAAAGTGCATGGATGGATCTATGACTAAAGTAACTGTTGCAGCTTGCATGGACGTGAAAAGAACTGCGTTTGGTTTTGGTGGTTGGTTCAGACTACACCCCAATCCCTAACAGAGATGGCAGTGAGGTCCTTTCAACCTTTTTCTGGAGCTCCAATGAATTATAACTATCCTCTTCTAACCTAAGCAACTGGAAGCAAATTCACCATAAACTAATCCTATTCGATCTCATAAAAACTAAATCAGCAGACTGTAAATTCGAATTGCATATCAAAGTAAAGAAACAAAGTGCTGGAACGAAAGGCAAATAACATTACAACACATAGGAGGTCTATTGCTCTCAGGTTGGGCCCTAACCTGAGAGGTATAGCTCCCTTAGAAACTCAGAATGAGATCAAAATCTGCCTGCCTTTATTCATAACCAACAATCTGATGTCATGCCAAAACTGGCTTACAAAACAACAAAAACCGAGTTGTAACTCGTGCTCAGAGATTACAATAGTAATTCCAAAAGTCAAAAAGCTCCTATCAGAGGCTACGACCTCAGTATTTATGCAAAATGATAATCCAACAGGTTTCCTTGATTTGTGGAGCTCGGCTGTCCAACTGAAGGTTAAACTGTTGATCCTGTAGAACAGTTGTAACTGATGTTCCTGTAGAACGATTGGCTGCCTCTAAGCTCGGTGGGGAGATTGGTTGGAGCTCGGAGCTATGGTGGGAATCACAAGGAAGGTCCCCAAGACTGTGGACATCCTCTCCTAAAAACCAGCAGTGCCACCTTATTGTCTCCTTGTCTCCTTTTTCGTGGTCTTTGCTCCCTTTTAATGCCAAAAACCTGAAATCATCATGTATTAGTCACGTAGATAGAATGCCTACCCTTCTTCCTACAAACAACACGAATAAACCAAGAAATGAATGCGTAAGCAATAAAAGATGAATGGTTTGAGCAAAGCAAGTAGGCCAAATGAGCCCAAATTGTACCAAAAATTGGGGCTCATCATCACCCCCCAGCTAAACTATTTGCTCATCCTTGAGCAACTTAGTCCAAATCTTCATCCTTCATTGCTTTCACTGCTTCCCTCACATCCCAAGGCTCTGTGGTAGTGTCCTCTTTGCTGATATGAAACCCTGCTTTTCTGTTCACCTCTTCCCATTGTTCACTGTCATCCTCCTCTGTATTGCCTTCAGTCAACCCTAGCAGTAGTGGTGGGCTGAGTTTAAGGCCAATCCAGCTGGCCTGGAGGCTTTGCATGGATTTCTTGTAAAGGTCTACCCTTGCCAAAGCTTCTCTCATCCGAATTGGGGTATGGTACTCTCGGATTTTCAAACTGTGTGCCAAGGTATTCCATCTGCGTGCACATGCTTGGGCAGCACTTTCTCCCAACAATCTTTCCATATCCTCAAAACGGGCTATGGCTTGGGCTTGTTTGTCCATAAATCTCAAAGAAGTTGTGGGATCAGTAGACAACTATTGGTGGGCTGAGATGAGTGCCATCGGATTCTCTGGTTCTGCTCGAATGAACAGTGGCTCGCTCACTTCTTGGTTCATGACCGATTTTGCTTCAGCTGCTCTTTGATCCTCATCGTTCAAACACGAAGAGAACGCCATCAATTGCATATCACCCAAGGCAATATTGGGATCCCATGAGACTTCATTAGGCAAAGCCAAATTGTGGAGGTAGAACTCTGCTAATTTGGCTCTGTCTTCTGACGAACTAGTACTGCATAATTCAGAAAATTGTTGTGGGTTTTGGATATGTGGAATACCTCTTTGTGCCAAGGTATTTATTTGGAACTGCAGCCATTGATCTTTCAAGTACAAACCATAGGTTTTTGCAGGTGGTCTGCACTGTATTGCCTCCATGGCCCAACTGGCCATGCAGGCCAATTGTGCTTCCTTTTGTTGCAGCTGCTCTTTTAGAGCTTGCACTTCAATTTTTGTTTGTTGTTCTGTTTCCTGTAGAAGTGTCATTGGCTCTTCAAGACCGGTGGTCAGCTCCCTTTTGCCTTGTTGTTCTTCTGTGATGTCTTTGGAGGATGTTCCTGCCCCTGCCTTTAGCTCCTGTAGCTGCAATCTCAGCTTCTGGTTTTCTTCCTGTAGAAGCACACGTTGGCAATTAGCCACATGCTTAGCCATGGCGAATTCACTCCTGACCTCCTTGAGTTGCTCTTGTAAAGGGCCTATGTCCGCCACACCCTTTGACTTGGCGATCTGCATCCATGTGTGGGAACGGACTCTTTCCTCCTCTAATGCAAAAAATAGGGGTACAGTAAATTTCTGCGGTATGATTTTGCCTGCCTCTAAAAAGGTGTAGTAGGAACTCAGACTAGGCTGAGGGCTGGGCTCTGGTATATGTTCTCTTTCTGCCTCTTCAGGTGGCTCTATCTCACCTTCCTTTGGTGGTGATGACGGTCCTTCTCCTTCCCTCTTCTCCGTTTCCTGTAACCGGGCCAGAGTATCCTGTAGAACATTTTCAGCTTCCTGTAGCCGCGTTTTTTCAGTCAACAGGTCTAACCTCTCTTGCCACGTATTTTTCTTTGGACTCCCTTTTTCGTAGGTGACTGTTATCCTTGAGGGTGACTTTTCCTTGGGAGAAGCAGGGGTATCTTCGATGACAATCGGGCTGCTGGACGGAGGCTGTGGCTTGCCCGTCTTTATCCTAACACTTCTTCGAGCTTTGAAGTATAGAGGGGCCTCCCTCTTCCTCTTTTCTTTTGGCTTAGGTGGCGTGCTGAGGCCAGCCAATACAGCTGCTACCTCCCGTGCCAGAATATCCACCTTCTTCTCTTTGGGTTTCACCTTTTCAGGGCTTCCTGTAGAAGCCCCTGTTTTGGTCATTTTCGGGCTTCCTGTAGAAGACCCTCTTGCCAATTTCGGGCTTCCTGTAGAAGCCTGCTTCTTTGTTTTCGGGCTTCCTGTAGAAGCCTGTTTCTACTTCCCTGTAGGTACAGGTGTCACCACCTTTTCTTGCTCTGCTGCCTGGGTCTTGCTTTTTGGTTTGGTTGCAGGTGCTGATGAGGTACTTGTGCTGATGTGGACCATCTCCACTTTGTCCTTTCTGCTCTGCAACCTCTTCTCCCTTGCTGACAAGATAGGTGTGCCACCTTTTTCTTTGTCATCCTTTTCCTCATGCTTCTTCTTTTGTTCTTTCTTCTGCACTATGGTCGGGGTCTTCTGGCCTTTTCCTCTCTTTTCCTCGGCCACTGCTTCTTGTTCCTCACTGCTGGAGGACCCCGTTTCTTCGATCAACATTTTAATGTCTCCATCTCTTGTCAAATTCCGGAAGGATTCCCATGAGAGGGGAACCTTATATGAATGCAGCGCATCCTCCACAAGAAGCTTTATCAGCCCATGGTGGGCTATCTGATCTGGTATGCCCTCTTTTAGCTTGGTAGCACACTCCATTAGAGACTGCAATAGGAAATAAGGGATGCTCAGTTTTTGTTCTACAGGAAGATCAATCCGGTGCCTTAATTCAGTGAGCAACCGAAAGTGATATGCATACACGATGCTAAAACGGCCTTCACAAGTTATATATTTCATGATTTGCAAACTGACTTCATTCCATGGTGGCAACAGACTCGTTCTTCGCACCCCATTTTTGTCCTCCGAGAATTCCTCCTCAGGTGGAAAGAATTCTTTCTTGGCCTGCTGGCTCAACTTCCGTTCTTCCTTATCCCACGGCAGACCCATAGGAAGTTCTGTAATCCGACTGATATACTGTGGGGTGAGCTTGAGGCTTAGGTCCCTGAAGGTTACTGTAGCCAGTGTTTTGGATTTCGGCCTTAAAGCTTGCAGAAATTCTTTGGCCACTTCATCATCGTAACCCTTTTTCTGCCACCCTTTTTTTACGTGGGGAACCCACCTTCCTGTAGAACTGCGTCCCTGTAGAGACTGCGTTCCTGTAGAAACTGTGTTCCTGTAGGAGCAGTGCGCAAATTTCGGGGAGGACTGTAGTTGGCCTGCGCTCGAGGTGTGCTTCACTGGCGTTCTGGTAGCCAAAAGCTCGGCGTATCAAAGTGCAGAAGAGATCAGAATAGCCACTCGAGTTTGAAGTGGTGGTTGATAAATGCATGCGCACAATCTAGCCGATTAGATTTTGAATCGGCGCAATCCGTGGCACGGGGGGTGAGCTGTCCCCGCCGGACCGTTGGGCGACGTCATCCATCATTCGCCTGCGTATTCACTTGCTGCCGCATCCATTCCCACAGATCTGCCGCCGCCTCTTTCTGTTAAACTCATTGCTTCCGACGGGATTGTTCTCACGTGCGTGCTGCTCATTCTCTTTGTCGTGGCCGCCACCCAAACATCCAACTATACCATAACTAGCCGACGTGGCCAGTCGACTGGCCATACGGCCGCTCAACCATTCACTTTTACGTTGTGCAAACAATTCAAAGTAAAATTCATGCGATTTGATGGAAGGAAGGGTCGAGACACTTACCTGCGTGGCTGCACACGATTTTTCCAGTTTTTGGACAATGGTGAGTGGATCTACCTGCTGCATGCGAACTTACACAGACCCGGAGGCTCATGGTTACAGGCTGCCGACGATGGAGGGGATGCTTTGGTTGCATGCGCCCGCGTTTCATTGCAGATGGCGGTGCTGTGAATGGCATCCACTCTAGCAGGATCAACTGTTACAGGATTCCCGCGGGGTGTCTCGTAACAGTTCTTCCTCCTTGGGTGCATGCTGCACGACGGAGGATCTGGCCTTTCGATCACGCTCCCGGAGCTTCTGATGCCTGTGGTATGAGATCTCAGCACTTGTTTATCTTTGAAAATGGCTTTTCCCGTGAGAACTCATCGATCTGCTTTGCTGGTGCAGGGAACTTGGTTGCATGTCGACAAGGATGGTGGAGCAAGGTAATAGCAATGTGCAAGGGTGCCAACAGAGGCTTGCATGCGTCCAAACCGATCCTTAGTCGCTAGATCTCCTTTTAAAATGAATTCTGGGCCGTCCCAAACTTCTACAGGAAGTTTCCTGTAGAACACAGAGCTTCCTGTAGAAAGTTCGGGCTTCCTGTAGAAAGTCTGCACTTTCCTGTAGAAAATCCGCGTCTTCCTGTAGAAAGACTGCATCTTCCTGTAGAAGATTCAAACCATGATAAAATTGCACATACCTTGAAAAAAACATGGGTATCCTTGGAGGAGGTGCTGGTGAGGTCCCTTGACAGCATGATAAGGACCCTTGGCTTTGAGTTGAGAGGCTTCCTCTCCTCCATAGAACATCTGCAACCTGCATGCAATTTTACCATATTTTGCTTATTGTTTTTTTTTTTTTTCCTCTTTTTTCTCTTTTTTTTTTTGAAAGATAACAGGGGCGCCTCAAAGAGGTTTTCACCCGTGCCATCTGCCCTGAGCGCCTCAGAGAGGTTTTCACTCAAGGATCTTTTTCAAACCTTTTCCTTTTTTTTTTTTGAAAGACAATAGGGGCGCCTCAATGAGGTTTTCACCCCTACCACCTGCCTTGGGCGCCTCAGAGAGGTTTTCACCCAAGGATCTTTATTATTATTTTATTTATTTTTTTTAAATCCTTCAGGGTATGCCAAAAGCAGAGGCAGAACCCTTCTCTATGACCAATACAGATTTCTCCATAGTTTTGATGAACTCTTGTCTTGAGAGAGGTCTCCTGTAGATCTTCAATCGATGCCCATTGACAAGCATGGGAATGGCTTCCTCATCAATGGTTCGAATAAGGACAGATCCATTGTCATGGCATTTTTCCACTGCATATGGTCCTAGCCATCTGGTTCTCAGCTTCCCCTTGAAATCTTTGTATCTGGAGTCATACAACAAAGCCCAATCTCCCGGCTGAAATTGCTTGTCATGGAGATGTTGGTCATGCCACACCTTTCTCTGAAGTTGAACCACTTCTGAGTGAAGGAGGGCCTGCATTCGGTGCTCATCCAGGCCATTCAGCTGCAATAGCCTTTCTTGTTGTGCATGGCTGAGATCTAGGTCCAGCTGAGCTGCCATCCTCAAAGTGTTGTATTCAAACTCAATGGACAGCAAAGCTTTCTTCCCATAGACCAACTCATAAGGTGTGAAGCCGGTGGTGGTCTTCCAAGTGGTGTTGTAAGCCCATGTGGCTTCAACCAGGCGATCTGCCCAGTCCTTTCTGCTGCTGCTCACCACCTTAGTCAAGATCCCTTCTAATGCTCTATTGGTGACTTCCACCTGCCCATTTGCTTGAGGGTGATAAGGGGTGGAAGTCCTATGCTTGATCTTGTGATGAGCTAGTAGATCTTCAACCAGGTTGGAGGTGAACTGGCTCCCTTGATCGGTGACCAGCTCTCTTGGATAGCCAAACTTATAGAAGATGTTCTCTCTTAAGAACTCGACCACCTTTTCTTCTGTTGCTGCTTTGATTGCTTTAGTTTCTGCCCACTTTGTCAAGTAGTCAGTACACACAATGATGTAAGACCTTTGCCTCGAAGGAGGGTTGATTGGACCCACAAAGTCCATGCCCCACTTCTCAAATGGCTCAAGAGTCACTTGAGGTTGGAGAGGCATCTCATCCCTTTGGGTCGGTTTCCCCATTCTTTGGCATTGGTCACACTGGCTGACATATCTTCTGACATCTTGATGAAGTGTGGGCCAATAGTAGCCTGCCTGCAGGATTTTGAAGGCAGTTCTCTTTGCTGCAAAATGTCCTCCACAAGGCCCATCATGACAAGTGAGGAGGATATCAAAGACTTCCTCCTCCCTTACACAACGCCTTAAGATCTGATCGGGGCCAAGCTTGAACAGATTGCCCCCGATCCAAGTAAATGAGGCACTTTTTCTGATGATTCTGCTCTTCTCTCTGGAAGATAGGTGCGGAGGGAACTGTGCTGAAACAAGGTAGTTTGCTATATCAGCAAACCATGGAGAGAGTACTGAAATAGCAAACAGATGTTCATCGGGCATCTGGTCATCCACTGTTCCATCCTCATCTGCAGACAAATCCAATCTAGATAAAAAGTCAGCAACAACATTTTCTCTACCTGGTTTGTCAACAATGGTCAAATCAAACTGCTGCAATAAAAGTAACCATCTAATAATACGAGCATTCACATCTGGTTTATTCATTAAATATCTAATTGCAGCATGGTTTGTATGTACAAAGGTCTGGTAACCAGTAATATAATGTCGGAACTTGTTCAGTGCATGGACCACAGCCAAGAATTCTTTCTCGGTTACAGTGTAATTCAGCTCAGCTTTGGACAAGTTTTTGCTAACAAAGTAAATGGCATATGGAAGTTTTTGCTCAACTTGTCCTAAAGCTGCACCTATGGCTTTGTTCGAGGCATCAGTGTGGATGTGGAAAGGTAGGGCCCAGTTTGGACCTCTCAAGATTGGTGCTGACACCAACTTGTCCTTTAATTCATTCAAACTCTTCTGACAATCGTCAGTCCATTTAAACTCCACATCTTTTGCCAACAGGCCAAACAATGGCGAGGCTAGCTTGCTGAAGTCTTTAATGAATCTCCAGTAATACCCTGCTAATCCTAAGAAACTCCGAACATCCCTTACCTTTTGAGGAGGTGGAACCTTCTTGATGAGAGCAATTTTGTTAGGATCCACCTGCAACCCTTGGCAAGAAATGGTATGGCCTAGCACGGTCCCTTCAGTCATCAGGAATTCACATTTTTCAGGACTAAGGGACAAGTTCATCTCAATGCATTTGGTTAGGACTTTTCCCAGGTTGGACAATGCTTCCTGGAAGTTGGCCCCATAAGGAGTAAAGTCATCCATATAGATTTCTACTGCATCATGGACCAGCTCCGAGAAGATGCTCAAGACAGCTCTCTGGAAGGTAGCAGGAGCATTGCATAGCCCAAAGGGAAGGACTCGGTAGGCAAAGGTACCCCAAGGACAAGTGAAGGTGGTCTTATCTTGGTCTTCCGGGCTGATTTGGATTTGGTTGTACCCGCTAAACCCATCCAGGAAAGAGAAGAACTTCTTTCCTGCCAGTCCATCCAACACTTGATCTATGAAAGGTAGAGGGAAATGGTCTTTCTTGGTAGCTTTGTTCAATTCTCGGTAGTCCACACAGATTCTCCACTTCCCATTTTTCTTGGGAACCAACACTAGAGGGGACACCCATTCACTATCTGAGATGGGGTAGATGAATCTGGCATCCAACAGTTTTTGCAATTCTTCCTTGACAATGTCCTTAAGGGCTGGATTCATTCTCCTTTGAGGTTGCCTAACCGGTTTACAATCCTCTTTGATGTATATGTGATGAGTACAAACCGAAGGATGAACTCCTTTCATCTCCTTATAGCTCCAAGCAAAAGCATCTAAGTGGCTGGCCAACAGGCTACACAGCTCCTTTTCCTGGGAAGGAGATAGGGAGGAGCTGATCTTTAATGCTCTCTCAGGGCCGAACTCCACATTCTTGACTCTGGGAGTGACAGGGTTGGTTGTACAAAGATCCACTAAGGTGCTAGCTTGGGCATCCTCCACCAATTTCTCTAAGGGTAGTGCACTGGAAGGTGGATTCTGGATCAAGGTCTCGATCAAGTCATCCTCGGTTGGGGGGTCTCTTCTAGTGGTATCTAAGGTGCACAAAGGTGCTGAGTACACCTCGTCTTCCTCTCCTTCTTCCAACCAGAGTGGTAAGTCATGCTCTAAGGAGGGTTGGGCAGGAGGGTATAGGACTAGCTGCTTGGACATAGGACCATTTTTGATGGTCATGTTTCCTGCACGACAACTTATGTAAGCATCTGCAGTAGCTAACCAAGGCCTTCCCAAAATGAGAGGATATCCAGTAAGCTTTGCCTTTGGTTGCAGAACCAGGAAGTCTGCAGGGTATTCCCAAGAGTCAATAGAGACCAAGACATCCTCCACAATCCCTTCGGGAGTCACGGTGGAGCGATCTGCCAGTTGCAGTACTGTCGAGGTCTTCCTCAAGGAACCCTGAAGATTGAGTTTAAGCATGGTATCCCTGGTCATCACATTAATGGCAGCCCCCAGATCAATCAAGGTGTGAGGTATGATGGTGCCATTGATGTGGACATCTACTACAGGACTTCCAGGATCTAGGTACTTTGGGCAGATGACTTGTCCTAGCATCAGGTCAGACAGTTGTCCTATGACATTAATGGTTGAAGCATCTTTCTTCCGCCTGCCTGGGTGTTTGAAGCACTTTTCCTTAACCAGTTTGTTGTATATTGGCACATCCTTGATGGCTTGGAGAAGTGGTATTTTTACACACAACTGCTTGAGCTCACCCAGAAGCTCATCCTCCTCTGGGTTGGGTTGTGTGGTGGCTGTTAGTCTCTCAGGAAAGGGTGGAATAGCCTTTGGTTCACTTTCCTGTTTATCTTCCTCATCCTCTGGGGGAGGAGGTTGGCGATCTGGTAGAGTCTTTCCAGATCGAAGATTGATCTCCTGGATCTCCACAGCATAGGTAGGGCATGAGGTTTCCCCAGTGTATACCTGTTGGGCCTGTCTATTGTTGGGGTTCGGGTTCGGTTGAGCAGGCATTTGAGGTTGCCTTGGAGGAGCAGGAGGTAATGGCTGAGGTTGAACTGGTGGTGGAGGCAAGATGGCGGGAGGAGTGTTGTATTGGGGCCTCCACCCCGACTGAGGTGCATTCCATTGAGGCTGTGGCTGGGCATGTGAATGATATGAATGAGAAGTAGGTTGAGCGGGGTACTGAGGTGGATAAGACCATGGAGGAGGCATGGACCATGAAGGATGAGCAGGGGGACCCCAGGAAGGCATAGGAGTCGATTGGTTGGGGCTGTAATAAGCTTGAGATGCCCCTTGCATCCCCTGCTGATAAGGTCTAGATCCTTGTGGCCTCCTTTGGTTGAGGTAATAGAGAGGTTCAGTGGGAGCTTCTGTCCCTTGGTACATGGCTTTAAACCCAGGTAAGGTTGGACACTGATTTGTGGGATGGTCCTCCTCACAAACGAAACATACTTCAACCGAATGCAATGGGCATTCGTTCTTAGGGTGTCTCCTTGTGCACCTAGGGCAGAAGACAGCCAAGGCTCTCTCAGCTTCTTCTTTCTTCTGCTGGATTCTGAATGTGTCCAGCTGCATGGCAATGGTCTGTCTCACCTCACTCTTGAGATCTTCTAATTGATTTGCAAGCTCATGTTTGGAGAAAGGAACACTAGTTGAGAGGAGATTTCCCTACCTCGTTTCCTAGCTGCCCTGGAGTGGTTTCTAAACACAGTCTTGATGTCCTCATAAGGCAGTTGGTAAATGTCCCCCCCAGCTAACATGTGAAGGGTATCTAAGAGGTCTTCAGGGACTCCTCGGAGCAGGACCAACTTGAGGGATTCAGGGTCAAGTGTGCACCTGGCCCGCTTATAGCTTAGTTGGAACCTCTCCTCATAATCCTCTAAGGACTCATCATTTCCCATGGTCATCCGAAAGATTTCTCCCTTGGTTTCCTTAGACCTACAATAATCCCGGTACTTGGTATTGAAAGCTTGTTGCATCTGAGCCCAAGTGGTGATATTATTCCCAGGTAAGCCCATGAACCAGCGTAATGCTGCATCCTTAAGAGTGGAAGGGAAAAGTTTCAGCTTTTGCTCATCTTCAGTATAGTCATAGGTTCTACAAAGGACAACAAACTCAAACAGGAAGGTATCAGGATCTTCAGTAGTCAGCCCATGGAAGTGAGGTAAAGCAGAGGGGCTAATGTTCTTCATTTTCATCTCTCCATTGGTCTCTCGGATGGGGAAGGCACCTTCTATCCTCTCATCTTCTCCTCTATTGTCAGCCATAGCTTCAGATGGAGTGGTTTCTAACTCTTCTTCTACTATAGGATCTTTGTATATCTCTGGATGTTCACCTATAGGTTCTTCTGGGTCACTGTCACCAAAGAAGAGAGAAGGGTGACTCAGTGATGTGGTGGGGGTGTTTGGTAGGAATTTGCCTGATCTATCTCGGTTCCTACGAGGCATGAAATGGAAAAGACTTTCTTTTTCTTTTGATTGTTTTTGCTTTTTTTCCTTTGGTACCTGCAAAACTGAAACAGATTGATCTACAACTAACTATGAAAGATGCAGAATTAAACTGAAAGCAAGAAAGAACTAATCTACTTTGCTCAAATGAAATTGCAAGAATGGAAATGCTAGTCTACGCTTGCAGAAAGGAAATGCTTATCTATGAAAGCAGGAAATGCTAATCTATGAAAGCAGGAAATGCTAATCTATGAAAGCAGGAAATGTCTATGCTACTTTTGCAGAATGGAAATGAAATAAACTACTTAGCAGAAGGCAAGAGTAAGAAAATAGAAGAAAAGCAACAATTACTAATACTCTGACGCTTCCCCGGCAATGGCACCAAAAAGATGGTGGGCTCCAGTATTGTAGCAATAATGCTACAACTTCTGGAGCTTCCTATCTCTAATTTTATCAACCCGGTAGTTCGTACAAACTTGGAAGCGACGGTGCTGTATGCACAAGTACTAGCTCTTGTCGCAGTTGTCACTTGGTCAGCTAGCACAAGTCCGCTAGGGCTCAAGCCAACTTCTATATGCTCACAGAAGAAGCTTTATGAGTGATGGACGAAAGCTAACTCAAAGGAGGCTAATCTACTTGCAGAAAGAAACTGAAAGCCAACAAAGCATGAAAACCCTAGTAAACCCTAATTTGACTAGCTAGGCCCTTACAATGCAAAACTGTGAATGAAACTTCTACCAATGATGCCATTACTTGCAGTGAGCTGAAATACATGCATCTAAGCTACTTGCATTTGAAAAGACATGTTTTTGTATTTTTTCATTAAGTGGTTGGATTTATTGTGATGATGCTTTTGATTAGGGTTTGACTGTGCAGGAGCGGTTCGAATGGAAGGAAAGCATGGGCAAGGTCAGGGGGGCTAGGAGAGGCCCTCGAGGATCTCTAGCATCAGTCCACAGAAGTCTACCACGTTCGGATGCTCAGCAACCGAGTTTGCAGGCTTCTACAGGAAGTCTGCAGGGGATCCTACAGGAAACTCAGGGGTTCTACAGGAAGTCTGTGAAATTCTACAGGATGTTCGACCGTGGGAGTTTTGGGAGATGGTGAAGTGATGGAGTGGTATGGGAGGATAGGTGAGATGGAGATGGAATTGGTGATGGCTCAGGAGCAGAGAAGTCAGATGGAGAAAGAGTGCATGCAGTGGGTTGATGGCTGGAAGGATGGGATCAACGAAAGGTTAAGTAAATGGAGCTACGTGAGTAATGGAAGAGCTGGAAGGTAAACGAGCTGAACAAAGGTCGGTTGAGTGGCTTTAGGTGTGGTTGACAAGAAGAGGAAGGTAATGGAATGGTGTGGAGCAGTGTAGATGAAACAAATTGTCTATGAATGTCACCAAAAACGAGAACTCTTTAACCTATGTTAACTGTGCTATTTTGAACCAATGAACAGCAGTGCAATTTGTGAAAGAAACTCGTGCATGGAAGTGGAATGAAGAAGTAATGATCAAGACCAAAGTGCATGGATGGATCTACGACTAAAGTAACTGTTGCAGCTTGCATGGACGTGAAAAGAACTGCGTTTGGTTTTGGTGGTTGGTTCAGACTACACCCCAATCCCTAACAGAGATGGCAGTGAGGTCCTTTCAACCTTTTTCTGGAGCTCCAATGAATTATAACTATCCTCTTCTAACCTAAGCAACTGGAAGCAAATTCACCATAAACTAATCCTATTCGATCTCATAAAAACTAAATCAGCAGACTGTAAATTCGAATTGCATGTCAAAGTAAAGAAACAAAGTGCTGGAACGAAAGGCAAATAACATTACAACACAGAGGAGGTCTATTGCTCTCAGGTTGGGCCCTAACCTGAGAGCTATAGCTCCCTTAGAAACTCAGAATGAGATCAAAATCTGCCTGCCTTTATTCATAACCAACAATCTGATGTCGTGCCAAAACTTGCTTACAAAACAACAAAAACCGAGCTGTAACTCATGCTCAGAGATTACAATAGTAATTCCAAAAGTCAAAAAGCTCCTATCAGAGGCTACGGCCTCAGTATTTATGCAAAATGATAATCCAACAGGTTTCCTTGATTTGTGGAGCTCGGCTGTCCAACTGAAGGTTAAACTGCTGATCCTGTAGAACAGTTGTAACTGCTGTTCCTGTAGAACAGTTGGCTGCCTCTAAGCTCGGTGGGGAGATTGGTTGGAGCTCGGAGCTATGGTGGGAATCACGAGGAAGGTCCCCAAGACTGTGGACATCCTCTCCTAAAAACCAGCAGTGCCACCTTACTGTCTCCTTGTCTCCTTTTTCGTGGTCTTTGCTCCCTTTTAATGCTAAAAACCTGAAATCATCATGTATTAGTCACGTAGATAGAATGCCTACCCTTCTTCCTACAAACAACACGAATAAACCAAGAAATGAATGCGTAAGCAATAAAAGATGAATGGTTTGAGCAAAGCAAGTAGGCCAAATGAGCCCAAATTGTACCAAAAATTGGGGCTCATCAACAAGCTTGTCTAACCTTAACAAATCAAAAACCAAAAGCTCTGATACCACTCATCTGAAAATGAGATCTTATATTAATATTAAGGTATTACATACTCATGTGCATGGATTTGCCTACATTACTTAGTGCAACAGATTGATAAGATTGCGAATAATGCAGACAATGAGCAGTAAAGAAGCATAATAGACAAACACACATAAACACAACAAATTTAATATGGAGTTCACCCAAAACTCTTGGGCTACGTCTCCTGGTCCAGCCTTCAGTGGTGGCCTCTCTATTATGTCTTCAAGAGCAGAGTTTTACAAAGTGTGAGCTCAAATTGAGTCTCAACACAACAGATGCAAACAACAGGAGTTTTGCTTGAATCCCTCAAGCCTCTCTGAGTACACAGAATCTTTCTTTTCACTCTCTATCTTTGTCTTAGCTCTGTCTCAGTGTCGCTCCCTCTGTCTCTGTCAATCTGTGGCTTTAAAGCCAATTAGCGTTGTCTGTTCATCTCCTTTTCTCAGGCTTTCTGGCTCCCGGCCTCTGTCCACTCAAATCCCCCTTCTGAGCATTAGAAATCATCACATAATGCCTTCAAGGGAGGTGGCCACCTGTTCTGCAACAGAAGAGTCCATTGGGCCTTTGAAATCCCCGAAATAGCCATTCTCTATTTACACAAAGAAATACATTCAAACACGGGAAAAATCCGCCAAAACACAGTTTTTCGGACTTCAAAAGTCCTTAAATCCGCTTTATACTCCTATCAAGTCCGCCTGAAATCGCTTATCGCATGTCGCAAGTACCCATTCCGTGGTTTCCCTTTGTATTTTAAAATACATTAAAAACATTGAAAATATCACAAAAATGGCTTTATGCGGACTTGAAATATTATACATATGCATTCATAAACCCTTTCGGGTCCGGTTTCATCGCATCAGTGCATTCCCTTCGCTTTTCGTTTATTTAACGAAAACACGAAAATACATAGAAAAATGCCATTTTATGGAACTCAAAATATATGGAATATTGTTTATAACTCTATCGGGTCCAGCTATCGCATATATATATATATATATATATATATATATATATAGCCCCACTCTTCTGTGTAGCTCCGATGCGATATTGTGATGCGATTGATCGCAATTGCATATCGCACATACCCCCGGCCCATTTGGTAAGCGCTCCACTGTGGTTTACCGATGCGATATTGCGATGCAACTTGGGCCGTTGATCTGCGCGCTTGATTGACGGTCCTCGTTGACCCCATTAATCACTGTCACATATTCCATGTAGTAACCTCCGATAGCCTCCGCCTGCCACCGCCGATTGCAATTTTCCGATCAGATCTGGACCGTTGATCGGCCAGATCCAACGGCTCCTGTGCATCACTGTCCAAGCTGCCGATATCTCTGTTTTTGGTCATTTCTTTGTGTTTTTGCCTCTCGATAGTGTAATCCGATATTTCTAAAACTTCTTCTTTTGCGATGGTTTTTTGGATTTTGAAGACATAGAGGGTGTTTTGGATCCATTTTGGATCACTAGAGGTCCATAAGCCATCCATGTGCTTGAGGTGTGATTGAAGGCTTACTATTATGGAAAAGGAAGGACAAGATAGCTGGGATAAATTCACAAGACCAAGGCCTACAAGGGTTGTAATTTTTCTCTGCTTTTATTAATATAAAAGTGCATTATTTCTCCTATACTTATGTATTATTTATGCATATGTAGAACATGAATCCTTGGCTTCTTGTTTAGAGTTGTTTGTATATGTTTTTTTTGTGTTTTGGTTATCTTGCTTGTTTTAGATGATTTGTGGGTTCCACTTATAGAAATTGGATTTGGAGATGGAGCTAACGAGCTAGGAGAAGGAGGAAGCTTGCATTGGATTCCAAATAGGTATTTCTTCCACATTTCAAACATATCTAAGGAAATCTTTGCAATATTGTCTTAGTTGTTTCTAGATTAAGCCACTAGGCCTAGGGATATTACTTCTATCTACAAAAGGAATTTATCCATAAATCAATAGTTCTTGCTAAAATTGGTTACTTGCTTGGGTTGGATAGCACTTACCAATGCAATTTTAGACTTTCCCTTGTGCACATTGATGGTGAAGGATTTTCCATCCTTAATGAGGTGGTATTGGTTGTCGCTTTGCATGAATATTGAATCCCACATGTATATATATGAACTTCCAAAAAACATTCCACATACATCAAGTGGAACTACATCCAATTCTACTTCATTAATAAAATCATCATTATTAACAAATTTTATTTTACACTATTTTTTTTCTTAATTTTTGTATCCTTTTTTTATAGGTACAACGCTATATATTCCATATGAGGAATATGCATATACTTTCAATACTTTCAAAATCCATCATGTCACTTGTGGAAATTAAACCTAGGTGGGGAGGATTCCATTCCTTCCTCCCAACCACTGAAGATAACCCCAATTGACTTGATTTTGCATCCTTATTTACCCATCCCAATGGATATGGGCTTGGATGATTGTGAATCTCCAATCCCAATTTGTTGACCAGCTCTGCTGCAATGAGATTCACCTATGATCTTGAGTCAATAGAGCATAATCTTTTGTCTTCTTGACCTATCTATTTATATGAAAGAGTTTGGTCATGTCCTTCTCTTCATGTTGTTGAATGCTACTCATATTCACCCCCTACTACACTAATGTGTAGATAATATTCTCATCCACATCCGAGTTACTTTCCACTTGATTTCTTCAATATGTGGCCATGAGATTTTTCTTTTTCACATCCTTCTTTCAATTCTTCAAGTTGAGTTCTAGATGTAGTTTCTGGCACTTCTCCTTTATGTGACCATCAATGTTATAATGGTTAGAACAGTTGTTGGGATCTTTGCACTAGTGTGTTATGGTTGTTATATTATTTTCATTTCCCCTTTTCCAATTCTTCTTCCATTCTTTGGAAGCTTCCTAATGTTCCTTCTGCTTTGAACCATTTGACTACCCTTTCTTTTCACTTATGCTTTCCAGAAATTGTGCCTATATATAAGCCTCATCCATTGTATTGGGGTTGAACAACATCATTTAATTTCACAGATGGTTGTGTAGGCCCTCAAGATACTTGAGGAGTACATTTTGGTTCTTGGGAGAGATATCCAACATTATTTCCATCTTCCTAAATTTTGTGGTGTATTCTTGTACACTTTTCCCATGTCTCTACCTAAATTAATGCCACCAAATCCATTGGTCCTCTACATACCCTATAGGGTAGAATTGGGATTTTATGAGAGTTTTAAAATCCTCACACTTGTTGTGGGGAAAAGTATCCAACACGGAATGACCCTATCCCACTCTAAGGGTGATAGTTCCTTAGCAACAGCTGAAGCAAAGCTATCTAAAGTTACTTCTTTATGACATGCAAGAGATGAAAGGAAGAGATCCACTTACCGATGTCTTGCGCAAATGGTCGATCCAATCTCCTCTATTTTCCGCTCGCTCCCAGCTCCAAGTCTTCTCACGGGCCCAGCTACACGGGATCCTGCGAACAAGACAAGAAAAGGAAACTACAAGAAGCATGCATTCATAATTGATTCAAGGATTAGCATAAATCAAATACGCAAGTAAGACAATACACCATTGAAACACATGCGAATAGAAGAACCTCAAATGCTTTATTAATATAAGGAAGTAAGGTTCAGGCGGTGATACAACCATGAGAGGTCCAATCCAGCATCACCTTCCCGACGGAAAGAAATCTCCTCTTCACCTCCCTCAAGCAATCACCCAATACTCTCAACTGTAAACCAACAGCAATTCTTTGCACAAAATTCCCGCCCCCAGATCCCATGGGATGAGATCCTTATATAGAGTTTTGGAGTGAAGATAAGTCAGCTTGATGTGTGACTTGTTGTCCTCTTCAACTCCAGTTGTTCTTCAGTCCTTGAGTCCACTCGGAGTTTCTACCTTCCACTTGGAGTTTTAGAAGCTCTTGACTCATCATTAGGCGAATCTTCTGATCCAAGTGTCATTTTGGAAGCTTCCTGGGCACTGGCACATTGAGAAAAGATTCCTCCACATGTCAAAGTACGCCCAGCGCAGGTAGCCTTTGTTGCACTTGCTATGCAGCGCAGGTACACCATAGAGCTTTTGACATTCAGCGCAGATGCTTAGTGAAGCAGCTGCTTTGATCCAAAATTGACTTGTTTTTGAGTGTTTTTCAGTGGAGAACTGATCTGAAGTGCTGTGGTTTGCTGACCTTGTTCCTCTAGGGGTAGGAACAACATGTTTAGGGACTTTGGATCCCTCAGATTATTGACATTTCATGCTCTATGCTGTAAGGCACAAAAATGTCTATAACAGTTGCCCCCTAAAGTATGAGGTCGTTTATCGGGTGAAATGCTTTATTAGGAGGATCCGAAGTTCATTCAATCGTCGGGAGGTGACCTGTAACAAAATACAATACAATACATTATCTTTTCATACTTTCTTTTCATGATCTAGCTGATGCGGGCATTTCCCATGCTCAGCTTTATAAATACATTTCCTGTACATAAACAGACGATCGTCTGATAATAGACTGATAATTCTCTGCTTTTAATTATCATCCTTTTAGTAGGATGATCATCTGCTGCACATGTCTATGTTTTTATCTCCTGAATATATATCGCAGCCCGGATGGATGAAACTAGATCCGGGGTCTTCAAACTTGTCCGATCTTCACTCTAGTACAAGTCGATCCATGTGAGAATTTCTTGAAGTCGAACATGGAAAGACATCGCTTGATTACCAGTCAATAATGTAAACTGTTAACAAGCGCGAGAGGAATCACCGATAATGATGATGACCCTCAAGGTACTGCAGCACAATTCACGTGGCGTGAATATAGGATCTGACGTCGAACACCACGCAAAGTCTCCCGGTCGAAGGTCATTAATGTATACCTATCGCCAGAAGTGAGAAACTTGCCATTGAGGCATGCAAGCTTCAAAGTACTGAGGGGGTGTTCCTAGATCAACTTCTTGGGTAGTGAGCTGATGTCGACAAGAAGTGATCCGTCAAAGGAGGGCCTTAATGAATCCCACATCAGTGACACGGAACGGAGCTAGTGATGATGGTGAAAACGATCTGTGAAATATGATTCAGGTTGGCGGTCATGGAAGGACGAAAGATGATGTATGGTAGTGGATGGGACCCGGTTGACACTTTCTGAATGACATCTCTTGAACATATAACGACACTGATGTGATGGATCGGTAGCATTACCCCATGTATGGATGGTATGGCGAGACCATGGTGAAGGGACCGGTGAATGATAATAACCCAACCCGATATTTACGGAGGCAAAAGTGTCATGTTCAAGAGCGACTTGCTACCATTAAGCTTTGAGGTTCTTCCCAATTTTTCCCCAGTCATTTCTGACCAGTACCTCTTTATTTTTGTCAAGCTTGAGGAGGATAACATATGCTTGTTCTATAACCTACCCTTCGGGCAAGCCCATCGCTATGTTTTAACGAGCTTAACGATAGGGAAACTCGTTCTTGTCTAAAGACAAGTTTGTCACTATCTAATATTTTTAACGAGCCTAGCGACAAAGACAACTCGGTCCTTTTCATTTTTAGAGAGTCTGAAAAGGGTACATAAAGTGGACTCCGGGGGTCCTTTTTCGTCATCTAATCCCTTAAGTCCGAAAAAGTATAAAACAATAGAGAAGGGATGCATGTTCGATAGTTTTATCGAGCCGAACCAGACAAGCGCTCGATCTTTTTGTGCAATAATCCCTCAGGTCCAAAAAGATTAAAATCTAGAGGAGGGATAGCTCTTCCGGTCTTTTTAACGAGCTGGAAGGCCAAAACTCGGCAAACTTTTCATATTTTACGAGTCAGTGAAAAGAGCTCAAAGAAGACTCGTATTTTGAGGAACGAGTGATAAACAGGGATAGCAGCAGATTCCAGGTACAGGTTGGAATTTTCCAATCACGGCAGTATTACAAGGATGGCTAAGTGAAATCACTCTTCGCAGCTGTTCCTCAAAATAGGTAAACAATCAAGTGGATGTGAATGATCGGCCAAATGAAAAGTGGAGGTGACGGTGCACAAACACGACCAAGGCTTTTATGGCTGATGAATTTACGGTCTCAAATGGTTATTTACCAGTTCATTTTTTCTAGATGAGCTTGAACTCTGGGGGAAGCTTGCTCACATGCTTATGTTTATTTTTTAACGAGCATGAAGTCCGCGTTAAAACTGCTCGGATCTTGCGTTTATTTTTTAACGAGCATGAACTTTGCCAAAACTGCTCGTTTTTATGCATGCCCCCAGCATCATAATAACGCATGTCAAAGGAGGGTGCCCCCCAAGCTTCATTGCATTCAACTTGGTGGTTGGAATGAAGGTTTACCTTTGAATTTTGAAAAGGGGATTTGTTTCACTTTTTAATGAGGTTGACACAGTAAAAGAACTACCCTCATGACTCCTTGTTTCATTTTTTAACGAGGTTGACACGAGATAAGAACCTTCCTCGGAGCCCACTGTATTTACAGTATTTCCATTAGGGCGATGATCCATGCTGACAAAATATTTAGGAATCTTCCGAATCCGTTGGATATAGAAGATTCCATATTGTAGGTTTCCACTGTGGCTACTTCCGCCAGATTACCTGCCGGCGGTAGGGCAAAAGTGCCCATTAAGGCAGGGTCTTTTAGGAGACCTACTCCAATATTTTGGAGCGATTGATTACTTTCATGGATCATTGTGCTGCTTCCCGTAACTTGAGAACTGTTGGGGAGAAATTTTTGTTGGTCGACGATTGTAAATTTTCCTTGAAAAGGAAATACAATCCTCCTGAAGTAGGTCGACACAACTGCATCCATGGCATATATCCAAGGCCTTCCCAGTAGGATGTTGTAATCGAGGTTTCCGTCGATTACTTCCACATCAACTTCTATTGTTTTTCCCCCCAGTTCAACTTGCAAGTTACTTAAAATCCCGTATGGAGTGTATGATCGTCCATCAAATGCTTTTAATGTCGTTGACGATTTTGACAAGGGTGGTGAGCCTAAACTTTTCCAGCAACTCATCGACATAAGGCATGTAGATGCCCCCTCATCAATAATTGTTCGATGAACAGTTTTGTTGAGGGCTTTCACTTGAATAAGGAAAGCTAGTTGAGCTGGTAACTGAGGGTCATATCCTTTATGATCAAAGGCCACAAGATTGGAATCCATTGGGCCAATCCCACTTATCGCTGCTAGTAAAGCTTGCTCTTGGGAGGGGCAATTTTGCGGTACCTCAAGTGTCGACATAGCGGACGGCGATTGGGCCAGGTCCTCTATTATATTATAATTCTGTGCTATTTTTGCACGAGGATTAAATGTCGATTTGTGTACTACTCCCTTTGGCGACTTTATCATTGGTTTAGGAATGATGGGTGGCACGACTTTGGTCAAAGTTGTTGTTGAACTACTAGGTTGTTTATTTGCCTTTTTGTTCAACTGCTTTGGATTCCTGTAATCTTTATTCCTTGTCAAAGCATTATTCTGCTGTTTTGAGGTGGACAACATAAGCACTTGGGATCGGGAAGCATTTTGATTAGCAACCAGATTTTGTCTTGGACTAGGAAACGGATCAGTCAATACTGCTGGGGTTTTTGAACTCTTGAAGAGTTTCTTAACTTCAGCTATATGTGGACAATCTTTCGTCCAATGATCCTCATCGCATATATGACACCCTGTCGGGGGTTTCCCTTTCCTTTTCTTTTTCTTCTTGCCCCCTGGTTGCTTCAGTTGTTTGCCCTTGTCGGTCGACATGGCATTTACTTCTGAGGCAAGAAATTCTTCATTTGCATTTTGACTAGAAATTTTGTGTTTTCCAGTCACGCCATTGCTGGTGTGAGAGTCAGTATTCGATTTAGGAGGGGGAGGAATTGAAAATTCAGGTCTAGGGGCGTCAGGTATTTTGTCGTAGAGCGTGCCAGACTGAGTATATACTAAGTCTAAATATTGAGCACGAGCAATGACCTGCTCCTCTGTTACGACTCCCCCCTTGGCCACATCTTCCGTTATAGCCAGAAGTAACGACTTTATAAACCATTCAGCTAACAGCTGATCAGGAACGTAAGTTTTCACCATCCTACGACGACGTCGCCACTCATGTATATGATCAGATATGTGAGTGGCCGTTGTCTGTTTGAAGTTGGTAAGGAGTTCTGTTCCCGTTTCATACCTTATCGGTAATTGAAAATGGGTTAAGAAAGTCGTGGCTAAGGAGCTGAAATTGTCGAAAGAGGCTCTTGGCAATTCAATGTACCATTTAGCCGCTGGACCTGTCAATGTCCTCTGGAAGAGGCGAAGTCTTATCGAATCATCATTTAGAGTGTTCGATGAACACCACAGATGAAAAGTCATGACGTGATTCGACGGGTCTTCACCTGGATTTCCATTGAATTTAGGAATGTCCGATGGAAGTTTATGCGGAATTGCTGGCCACCAAGGGGCATAAGCAATTGGATCATTCGTCAGCCGGTTTAGATCTGGTAATTCTAGAGTTGCTACAAAGGGCAACTGTTGGTTCAGGTTAGGCGAAGCATATCCAGGATAAGATGGTATCGCCTGAGCAATGGGTCTTTGCAGACCAGCATAATGCTGACAACTTTGACAAAGTTGATGGGCATAACCATTATAGCATGGTTGCCCATTACTTGCAAAGACTTGTTGCTCAGGTCCTTGATATGATTGCTGGAATGGCGGTTGTTGAGATTGAACCAACTCTGGTTGTTGGACCATTTGCTGTTGACCAATACTGGATGATTGACCAAGATGAGGAGTCACAGTACTTGTTTGAGCCTGAGTCGCTCCAGATAAGGAGGCACTACCCTGAGATTTTGATTGAGCCGCTGAGACAAGAGGTTGTTGTATTACAACAGGTAGCGCTTGTACTTGCGACGCATTCGCCATAGTAGGTGTGGTGGTAATATTCGACGCAGGGTGTACTGGTTGCATTGAATATACAACTCCTGGTTGTTGGGGCAGTATTGGTACCCAACCGCTGGATGTAATTCCAGTTTGACCTGAACCTTGTTGTAAACTCCCATATGGTTGTTCTCCGGGAGGGAACAATGAAAGGGCATACTGCCCTCCATATGGTGGAAATCCAGTACTTAAAGGGTAAATTGGCCTTTGAAGACACATTGGATCAGTTTGTTGAGTTTCAACATAAGAAGTACCAGATGATAATCCGGATGAAGAAATAGGAACTAACCATATTGTCGCCCCCGATTGGACTCCGGCTTGTTGTTGACAATTTGCCGGGACAGATGGTATACCAGCGAACATCGTTGGAGTAGCAGCAGGAGGTTCTGCTGCTGCTGTGTCAGACGACACAGTCCTAGATGTCGACGGTTGTTCAGACATATCTAGTCTATCCAAAAGATTTCTTAGTGATTCTACAAGAACTTACGATGCCAAAAGACTAACTTCGAAGATCAACGCAGGAATAGGAGGTGATTATGTTCCATTTAAAATGAATTTTATTATGACGACGCTTTTAGACACAACTTGCTTTTTCACTTTTTAAGAGTCGAGAAAAATCTAAAGATGACTCTAGTCTCCTTCGATGTATTAACGAGCCCGAAGTGACAAATGCTTGGATGGACTTTTTCAGTTATAGAGTTTGAAAAAGGCCAAAAGAAACTACTCTGGAGTTCTAGGCAGAGGGTGTGCCAAACCTTTCGCGAAACCACAAAATACGTTTTACGGTACGAGTGGTCGATCTTCGTGAATGCTGTGTTCACTGCATCGCGATCAGTAGGGCGACCGACACGGCTTCCTATGGATAAAGGATTTGTTCCTATAGGGGTCCCCCAATATACGCGACGGTACGCGGGGGCACAAGTCCGTATTAGTGCTATCGTCCCTCAGGAGGAATCACCCACCTTCGTAGAGATCAACAGTCACTATGTTTAACGATGCTGGTTCACGTCTCTACCTAGACCTCTACTGTGTTTCGTTATGTTTCAAAGCGTTGTTAGATAAATTCAGTTCTTTTTAGGTTGATCTTGCTTAGCAGTTTGCCTTTATGGATCACCACGTGATGTATGATACAACTCCTAAATGCAGTCTAAGAATGATAAGCAAGCTTTTCAATTCTTTCAACTTATGAAAATCTTAACTACTAAGGGAAAAGAAAGACATCATCTTTTCAAACAGATCATAGAGCACACACTGATGCACTTTTCCTAAATCGACATGCAAAATGTCAAAATGCACATGCACAATGCAAGTATTTCTTTTCTTCTTCCTTAATGTTGATGTATTGCAAAAAGAAAGCTGTTGTATAATTTCGAATTCAATTTCAAGCGAAAGCAAACAAGTTTTTGTCCAATAATCAAAAGATCACCTTAAGATTCACTCGTTTCAACACAAGAAATACTGAAATTCGAACCATATAACGAAAGCAAATGTTCAAGCAGCTACGAACAGTAATAAACTAGCTCTTAGAATCACAACGACACTTTCTTACAGGCCTAGATCCAAGAGGTCACAGCAAGACTAGTTCACTTTCGCTACGGGAAACTGTGAATGAAAGCAAGAAATACAATAAGAACAATCACAGTTTCTTCATACAACTGAGGTGGAATGAAGGCAAAGAAAGGTAGTTTTAGCTGGGTATACAGGTTGACAACAGGCTGCAAAAACAATATTGAAAACTGGGCAACAGACAGTAGGGAACCCCAGTTGCACAAGGCAAAACTGGATCAGCGCAGGTACTGCACTGTCAATCTGACATGCAGCGCAGGTAGCCCCTTCGGGACCTGCGTTGCAGTGCAGGTAGCCTTTGCTGCAGCTGCACTGAAGAGACAACTCTCGTCTCTCTCAGATTCCGGGTCACAGTTTGCCCAAAAATCAATGGTTTTTGGCCAAATCAGAGGCTATCAATCAAGTATACTCTAGAGGATGATTGAGGAAGATGAACACTATCACAAAGAGCTAAAAAGAGTCCTTGTGGATCAGCTCTTCAAATCATAAACATGCCCAGCACTGAGCTAGAGTAGCTGCCCTCTACTTTGCATTCGAAGGATTCGAATGCAGTTCGATTCGGTACTCCCTTTGTTTAGGAAATGAATAGCAAGAAACACAAGCTACCAACAAGACACGATCCCCAGCGGAGTCGCTAGTCTGTTGTGGGGAAAAGTATCCAACACGGAATGACCCTATCCCACTCTAAGGGTGATAGTTCCTTAGCAACAGCTGAAGCAAAGCTATCTAAAGTTACTTCTTTATGACATGCAAGAGATGAAAGGAAGAGATCCACTTACCGATGTCTTGCGCAAATGGTCGATCCAATCTCCTCTATTTGCCGCTCGCTCCCAGCTCCAAGTCTTCTCACGGGCCCAGCTACACGGGATCCTGCGAACAAGACAAGAAAAGGAAACTACAAGAAGCATGCATTCATAATTGATTCAAGGATTAGCATAAATCAAATACGCAAGTAAAACAATACACCATTGAAACACATGCGAATAGAAGAACCTCAAATGCTTTATTAATATAAGGAAGTAAGGTTCAGGCGGTGATACAACCATGAGAGGTCCAATCCAGCATCACCTTCCCGACGGAAAGAAATCTCCTCTTCACCTCCCTCAAGTAATCACCCAATACTCTCAACTGTAAACCAACAGCAATTCTTTGCACAAAATTCCCGCCCCCAGATCCCATGGGATGAGATCCTTATATAGAGTTTTGGAGTGAAGATAAGTCAGCTTGATGTGTGACTTGTTGTCCTCTTCAACTCCAGTTGTTCTTCAGTCCTTGAGTCCACTCGGAGTTTCTACCTTCCACTTGGAGTTTTAGAAGCTCTTGACTCATCATTAGGCGAATCTTCTGATCCAAGTGTCATTTTGGAAGCTTCCTGGGCACTGGCACATTGAGAAAAGATTCCTCCACATGTCAAAGTATGCCCAGCGCAGGTAGCCTTTGTTGCACTTGCTATGCAGCGCAGGTACACCATAGAGCTTTTGACATTCAGCGCAGATGCTTAGTGGAGCAGCTGCTTTGATCCAAAATTGACCTGTTTTTGAGTGTTTTTCAGTGGAGAACTGATCTGAAGTGTTGTGGTTTGCTGACATTGTTCCTCTAGGGGTAGGAACAACATGTTTAGGGACTTTGGATCCCTCAGATTATTGACATTTCATGCTCTATGCTGTAAGGCACAAAAATGTCTATAACAACACTTAATCATTGGAGGACCCCCATCTAGCCTTGGGGTTCTATGTGGTTTTCCTACCAAGTCAAGGCATGATCCTCTAGTTTTAAATGAGAAAATGACTTTTCTTTATTCCTCCTATATGTGGTGAACACTAAAATAAACCTCTAAATGCTACGACAAATTATTTTATTTCATAGTGTTAATCTCGCCTTGATATGGCTTGATGTCGAACTTTGCTTCCTTCTTGAACATGTGTTGTGAATGGTTCATAACACTTGAACTAGATTGTTCTTTTTTGAGTTCTTTCTTAGACTCATTCTCTCATTCTTATTGATCCTGTGATTTTCCCTCTGATCTAACCACTGATATGGAACCTCTATCTTCTTTGATTCCAAACTTGTTTGCTAGAGTTTCCATAAGGAGGTTCATACTACAACTAATATATGTGACTTGCTCTTCTAGCCTTGAGAATCTCTCCTCTATCGAATCTTGAGGGTTATTAAAAATAGATTTGTTGGCCATGGTTGGGGTTTTATGAATTTCTACTTAAACTGATCTGTATCCTCTATAACTTCCCACAAAATATACAAATACACTTTCTCTGATACCAACATGATCCATAAACTGTTGTGGATATTCCATTGGATAGTTTATCACAACAAATTTTATGAAAAAATAGACTGAAATATGAAACTTATACTAAGAGGGTTAATTTTTCCTTAGATTTATGGATTTATTAATTTATGGTTTTCTTTGCTTATGATTGTAATAAATAAAATGCAGAAATATAGAACATTGAAAAATAAACACATATCAATCACAATGAACACTGGATATTACTCAGGAAACCCTTTCAGGAGAAAACCCATCTAGAAGGTGAGGCTACTCTACACTCTCTTTCTTTGAATGAAAATGATGCAAATACAAAGGATTAAGACCTATGTGTAACAACCTTGGGTTGATTTTGCATGTTAATAAATTAGACCAAGGTCATGGGACACATATTCCAAGTTGAATGGAGGAGAAAACATTATAGTTGGCATCACTTGTGGTTTATTATTTGCCATGGAAATTGGCAATGGCATTGGAAAAGGAAAAAGACAATAAATGGAAATTTAATATGAGAAATAAATAAAAATAAGAGAAAAGGGAGATGAAGAGACACAAATATGCATGTAAGGGAAACTAGAGGAATTAAAGGAAAAAGAAAGGAAAAGGAAACAAAAGGAGAAGGATAACCTTATATGCCTATCTTATTTACTCTTGCTACTCTTAGTCACTCATACACTCTTGCACACTTGGAGCATTCTAGCATTCACTTGGACATTGAGGCATTCTCAATTGGAATTGGAGCAAGAAAGCACTTGGACAGAAGCAAGCAAGAAAAGGAATTCACGGGTAGTGAAAGAGAAGGTTGGAAAAGCAACTACAACTGGAGAAAATTGCAGGTAACAGGTTGCATGTGTGTTTTCATTGCTCAGATTTGAATGCATGGTACATACATTTGCTTATTTGGTTTCTTTGTTATCATTGGCATGGGATTTACCTAGTTTGGCAGTTGTTTCAGCCTTGTCCTATTCTTTCCTAGATAGCCATGATGTAGTGGATTCCTTGTTTTGATTAAGATTTGGATGACTGGTAGACTTTGGATCATGGTGAAGTGGTCTCAAGAAAATTCCCAAGGGTCAAGGGTGGAGATGGGATTTATCCTGGAACTCTTGACGAATGGGCGGAGACAGGAAAATACCTCTGGGTATGGTGAAGAAAGTTAGAGGCATCCAAGCTTATTTGGTGTTAGTGATTTCTGGATCGGTTTAGGTGAAATCACTGTGGTTGAGAGTTGAGGTGGTTTTCCCTCTATAATCCATAGTTGGTTTTGTTTTAGTTTATCCCATGAGATCCCACATTCATGCTTGGAATATGGCACAAGGGTGATTGACTAAAAGACAAATTTGGTTCATCCAATCTATGGTTGGGTGATACATGGAAGTCCTTCACTTGGTTGGATTATGCATATGTTATTATGTGTTACTTTTATTGAGATCAATGATCACTTGTGTGGATTATTGTGTTGATTTTATGACTGGTTTTTCATGGATTTATTTTGGTTAAATGTTGGTTATATGCATGGTACATTCTTGTTGTATAATATGCTCTTATTATGGATCTTGCTTAGGGCTTAATAAGTTATTGAATGGTATATGAATGCAAGGGCTAACAAGTGTTGTTGTGGCTAGTGAAAAGGCATTGAGGCTCCTTGATGATTCTGTGCTGAAGTTAAGAAGATAGTGAACATATATGCATTCATAACCTATACTTACTATGTTTACCATGTATTTGGAAAATTATGAGCAAGATCTTGCCTTAGTATTCATCTTACTAACTTATTATCATCTAAGAGTGAATTATGGAATGTTTTGGGTTGTTCTGGGTAGTTGGCATGTAGCTAGCCATAAAAAATTCATAATTGGGTTACTAGTTGCACCCTTTGGACTGGGAAATTTCAGCTGCAACCACATGGAGGAAGGCCTATGTGTGCGGTTGAAGCCTTCTAACCTTATGCACAAATTGGAATGTGTGCGTCTGGTATGTTAGAAAAAATGTTAGTTCCATCCTAGGGAAAGATCATCAACATATGTTGTCTGGTATCTGGGTGATGTGGTGCTCTTGGGAGGTTATATCATGTTTCTAGTTTATAGACCCCACTTCCATAACTCAAACTTAGATTTTAAGTCATCTCATAGTAACTCCCAACTCATGTTTACCGTAGATAGCTTGTAAAAACGGGTAAATGCGGGTTAGGGTGTTACAGGGTGGTATTAGAGCAAGGTCGCAGCACTAGACCTCGGGGTAATGCAGATTTTTATGCATGCATGTTAGCTAATTATTGTGATGGTTATGATATCCATGTATGTGCTGGTATGCTTGAGACTTTGTATCATGATAATATAGATTGGCCTAAGCAGATGCAATAAACTCCCATGAGATACATTTAGGTATGATTTTGATTATGTTTTTACTTAGATAACAATGGCATATTGTAGGAAATAGAAGGCCAAGAGATGAAGAGGAGAATAATTAAATATAGTTCATATGACTCTCTGTACAGGCCTAAAGAGACATTGGTAGGATGGGAGAGATCAATTGAGCAGTAGGGAGAGGGACATTCTCCTAGTTTGGCAGACACATTGAGAAGTTTGAAGGCAGAAATCGTAAGTTGCAAGGTAGAAAATGAGAGGTTGATTGAGGCACATGAAAGGCTTTCCAAAGCTCAAGAAAAGAAAGTTGAGGTTAATGTAGTCATCCTATAGAGCCTTTGATATTTACAGAAGTAGGGACAACTAGGGATTAGTCATGGAAAATAAGAAAAGACTAATGGTGCAGATGGAAGCAGGTCCCAGAAGGGGTACAGGATGGACAAAGATGATACAATGAAGAGTGGCAGATCCTTGGGTACACCTGAGAGGAGGGCTAGAACTCATAGATTTTATTCTAGCTCCAATTTTGAGAGACATGATCGTCATCACCGCCAACATCCTTATAGGAGGAGTGAGAAGGGTTACTTGCCAGAAGAGTTCAACAAAGCCAAGTGACCTCCTAATTTTGATGGAGAAATGAAGAAAGCGGAAGATGCGAAAGCATGATTACTTGGGATGCAGAAATTCTTCAGATTGCATGATTATTCAGAAAATATGAAAGCCAAGATAGCTACCTTCAGTATCAAGGGAAAAGTAGATATCTGGTAGGAAGATGTTAAGCATGCCAGAAGCATTAGAGAATAGGAGTTGATTTGGGATGAGTTTGAAATATATTCAGGAGGAAGTCCCTATCTGAGAGATATTATGATGGAAAGGCCAAAGAAATCTATGAGCTGAGGATGGGTTCCATGATAGATGAAGAGTACACAAACAAATTTCTAGAGTTGTTGAGATATATGCCTTACCTCAAGGATGAGAAAGCAAAGATCTAAAGGTTCATCAGTGGGTTTCTAGTAGCATTCAAAGACCAGATTGAGTTTGATGAGCCTAAGTCATTGGAGGAAGCCATAAAAAAGCTGAAGCATTTCTATGAGCAGTCAAAGTGTAAGCCTGAGTTCAAGTGTGACTGGAAAGGTAATGAGAATACTAAAGGAAAATGGACTAAGAAGTGAGGAAGATCTCAGGATGTAGGTGACAAGGAAAATGTGGCACCTCATAAGAAATTCAATGCAATTAAGAGAGGACACGGGTCTCAACCCGAGGAGCAACAAAATATAGGCGATGGAGAAAAACCTTTGAGGTGTTGGACCTATGGTGGAGACCATCGCAAGAGGCATTGTACATCGCATTAGGGAATTAGGCCTCAAATCTATTATTTAGGAGGCACAAATAGTTGGGGATGTTAGTCAGAACATTCCCCAAATCTATGCAACAATGGATAATAGGAAGGCAAATCATTAGACATATATTATCATGATGGAAGGTAAGTTTTGTGATCATGTTGTTTCTATTTCGATTGATCCTGGATTGAATTATAACTATATTAATCCTAACCTGGTGGATCAGTGTCGATTGAATAAAGAAGTGCATGCAGAATCTTGGTTGGTGTAGTTGGCTACAGGGACCAAGAGAAGAGTTCATCACCAGGCAAGATCTTGTGAATTTGAGCTTAATGGCATGCCTACATGAGCACATCTAAATGTGCTTCTGTTGGGTTTATATAGCATGCTTTTGGGCATGGATTGGTTGTTCATTCACAGGACCAAGGTGGAGTGCTATAACAAATCCATTGAGTGTCTGGATGATGATAGAGATAAGAGAGTCTTGCAGGGAAAGAAGAATCCTACCTCAATGAGAATGGTTACAACTATGCAAGCCAAGTGTTGCCACAAGAAATGATGTTTATTGTTTGTAGTACATGTTTCTAGTGACTAAGGGAAGGAAGATAAGGATGATGAAGTCTTAAGGAAGTACCCTATTTTGCAGCAGTTTCAGGATGTATTTCCTGCAGATATTCTATAGTTTCCTCCTCATAGAGAGGTGGATTTCTCAATTGAGTTGATGTTGGGAGACACATCGACATCTAAAGCACATTACAGGATGAGCACGCCCGAGTTGGTGGAGTTGAAGTTGTAGCTTAAAGAAATGCTTGATAAGGGATACATAAGGCCAAGTGTGTCTTCTTTGGGAGTACCAATGTTATTTGTAAGGAAGAAGGAGGGTAATCTCATATGTGCATTGATTACATGCAACTGAACAAGGTAACTATCAAGAACATGTGTCCATTGTCGTAGATTGATGATTTTTTTGATCAGCTAAAGGGAGTTGAAATATTTTAAAATATTGATCTAAGATCAAGAAATCATCAAGTGCGTATTAAAGAAGAAGACATCTACAAGACTACACTTCGTACAAGGTATGGGAACTATGAGTTTGTGGTGGTTCCTTTTGGTCTTACCAATGCTCTAACCACCTTCATGTGTTTGATGAACAATGTGTTGCACCCTTACCTGGATAAGTTTGTGATAGTCTTTGTTGATGATATATTGGTATATTCAAAGAATGAGGAGGAGCATGCAAAGCACCTGGCAATAGTATTGAGATTGTTGAGAGAGCATAAGTTATATGCCAATCTTAGCAAATGCAATTTCTTTCAGACTCAAATTCATTACTTGGGACATGTTGTTTCCAAGGAAGGGATAATAGTGGATCCAAAAAATATTAAGGCTACCATGAAGTGGTCAGCTCCAAGGAATGTGGATGAAGTTATATCATTCATGGGATTAGCGGGTTATTACGAGCAATTCATCAAGAACTTTTCCAAGACTGACTATCCTATTACATCTTTATAGAGGAAAGGGAAGAAGTTTGAATGGAATGAGGAGTGTGTAGATAACTTTGATCAGTTGAATCATTTTCTTACAAATGCTCCAATTTTGAATATTGTAGATCTTGATTTGGAGTTCGTGGTTTGTACAAATGCATATAAAGAAGGACTAGGTGGAGTCCTAATGCAAGAAGGGCAGGTGGTTCACTATGTATCAAGGAAGCTGAATGGGTGGGAGAAGAACTATGTGACTCGTGATCTTGGGTTGGCATCTATCATTCATGCATTGAAAATGTGGAGACATTATTTTTTTGGCAGGAGGTTCATCTTGATGAGTGATCACAGTGGACTGAGGCACTTGTTTGGCCAACCCAATCTAAATGAAAGGTAAGAAAGATGGTTGACTATGCTCAATGAGTTTGATTTTGAGATCAAGTACATTAAGGATAAGGAGAACAGGGTTGTGGATGCTCTCAATAAGAGAGTGAAGGAAAATCATATTTCAGTTGTGAGCTCTTATGGGACAAATTTACGGAGAAGATCTTCCATGCAGGGTAGCATGATGAGAAGTAAAAACAATTGAAGTTGAGGTTGCAACAACAAGGTGAAGGTGATAGGGATGAGGAGTATCACCTCACAGTAGATGGCTTGGTCATATTCACGAGCGAGATTTATGTGTCATATAGCAGTAATTTGAAGAAGCTTATATTGAGAGAGTTTCATTTCAAGCCATATTTAAGCCGCCCAGGATACCAAAAGACTTTGAAAACTATCAAGAATTTCTACTATTGATCGAATTTGAAGAAATAAGTGGTTGAGTTTGTTGTAAGGTGCTTAGACAATCAACGGGTGAAAGCTAAATGCAAGCATCTAGCTGCTCTATTGCAGCCTATTCTGATTCCAAAATGAAAATGGGAGGTCATTTCCATGGACTTCATTACATGATTGCCTAGGACATCGTTACGATACGATTCCATCATGGTTGTGGTTGATAGGTTGAGCAAGGTAGCTCACTTCATTGCAGTGAAGTCTACTAATTCAGCTAGTGAGGTAGCTCAGATCTTCATCAGAGAAATAGTGAGGTTGCATGGAGTTCCCAAGAAGATTATATCAGATAGAGATACCAAGTTCACTTCCAAGTTTTGGAAGGAGTTGTTTATAGGATTGGCAACAACGTTAGCCTTCTACACAGCTTATCATCTGTAGACAGATGGATAGAAAAAGAGGTTAATAGTATCCTTGAGGATATGTTGAGGATGTATGTCATGCATTAACAGAGAAAGTGGGAGGACTATCTTCCAGTAGTGGAGTTTTCCTATAATAATGGCTATCAAGAATCCTTGAAGATGAGTCAATTTGAGGATCTCTATAAGTGGATTTGTAATACTCTTATCAATTGGAGTGATCCAGTGAACAGGGTGTTGATTGGACCAGATATGCTGGCAGAAATGGAGCAGGAGATGCAGGTTATTAAAAGGAATTTAAAGGAAGCACAAGACAAACATAAGAGTTATGCATATCAACATAGAGAATTCAAGGAGTTTCAGGTTGGGGAGCATGTGTACTTGTGCTTCAAGCCCAAGAGGATCTCCTTGAGGATTAGGTCATATGCCAAGCTGGCACCTCGATATTACAGGCCTTTTGAGGTCCTTGAGAGGATTGGACCAGTGGCATATAGACTTGCACTATCGCCATCAGTAAAAGTCCTTGACATTTTCCATGTTTCACTGCTTAAGAAATATGTGCAGAATGTTAATCATGTGATTGATTGGTCTATATTGCAGGTGGAACCAGAGGGAGAGTTCTATCTAGAGCCATAATGCATATTGCAGTGGAAAAAGCTCACACTTTTGAACCGAGCAATAGAGAAAGTTAAAGTGTAGTGGAAGCATTTTGGGCCTGATGAAGCTACACGGGATATAACTAATCAAATGTGGGAATTATATCCTTCTTTATTTGCAGGTTGAAGCAAATGAGTTTTTGGTATATGTATATTGTGTGTGTGTGTGTGTGTGTGCGCGTGTGTGTGTCATTGCAAATACCACATCAAAATGTGTTTATAAAGCTCCAATAAGTGATATGTTTGTCATGTTTTCAACAGTTGGTCATTGTAAATATTGCACCAAGTTGTGTTATAAAGCTCCATAAGTAATATGTTTTGGTGATCATAAGTGTCATAGAACACAGAGGACAGTGTTCCCCCAAGGGGGAGGGGTTTGTAACAATGCCAGATTGATTTTCTATGTAAATAAATTAAACCAAGGTCATGGGACACGTATTCCAAGTTGAATGGAGCGGAAAACATGATAGTGGACATCACTTGTGGTTTATTATTAGCTATGGAAATTGGCAAAGGAAAAAGGCAATAAATAGCAATTTAATATGAGAAATAAAGGAAAATAGGAGAAAAGGGAGATGAAGAGACACAAATATGCATGCAAGGGAAAATGAAGGAATTGAAGGAAAAAGAAATAAAAGGAGAGGGAGAACATTCTATGCCTCTCTTAGTTACTTTTGTAACTCTTAGTCACTCATACTCTTGCACACTTAGAGCATTCTTAGAGCATTCTAGAAAATTTAACTTGGACATCAAGGCATTCTCAATTGGACTTGGAGAGAGCAAGCACTTGGACATAAGCAAAGAAGCAAAGGAATTCGTGGGTAGTGATAAAGGAGGTTGGCAAAGTAGCTACAATAGGAGAAAATTGCAAGTAACAGGTTGCATGTGTGATTTCATTATTGAGTTTTGAATGCATGGTACATGCATTTGGTTATTTGGTTGCTTTACTATCATTGGCATGGGATTTTCCTGGTTTAACAGTGGTTTCCACCTTGCCTTTCCATTTCCTAGATAGCCATGGTGTAGAGGGTTCCCTATTTTTCTTAAGCTTTAGATGGCCAATAGACTTTGGATCTTGTTGAGGTGGTCTCAAGAAAATTCCCAAGGGTCGAGGGTGGATATGGGATTTCTCCTGTAACTCTTAACAAATGGGTGGAGAGAAGAAAATTCATCTAGGTATGGTGAATAAAGTCGGAGTCATCCAATCTTGTTTGGTGTTAGTTATTTCTGAATCGGTTTAGGTGAAATCACCGTGGTTTTGGGTTGAGGTGGTATGGCCTCTGGAAGATCTAGTTGGTTTTGTTTTGGTTTATCCCATGTGATCCCACATTCATGCTTGGAATATGGCATGAGGGTGATTGGATGGAAGAGAGATTTGGTTTAGCCAATCTATGGTCTGGTGGTACGTGAAATTCCTTGACTTGGTTGGCTTATGCAAATGTTATTATGTGTTATTTCTTATTGAGATCAATGAGCATTTGTATGGATTATTGTGTTGATTTTATGACTAGTTTGTCATGGATTTATTCTAGTTAAATGTTAGTTATAGGCATGGTACATTCGTGTTGTATAATGTGCTCTTGTTATGGATCTTTCTTATGGATTAATAAGTTATTGAATGACATATGAATGCAAGGGCTAACAAGTGTTGTTGCAGCTAGTGAAAGGGCATTTAACTTTCTTGATGATTATCTGATGAAGTTAAGAAGATAGTGAACATATATGAATTCATGACCTGTAGTTACTATGTTTACCATGTGTTTGACGAAATGTTTAGAATGTGTTTGGAAAATTCTAAGCAATATCTTGTTTTAGTATTCATCTTACTAACTTATTATCATCTTATATTGAATTCTGGAAAGTTCTGGGTTGTTTTGGGTAGTTGGCCTATAGCTAGCCTTGAAAATCTAGAACTGGGTTGCTAGACGCACCCTTTGGACTGGGAAATTTCAGTTGCAACCACATGAAGGGAGGCATGTTCTTGTGGCTAGAGCCTTCTAGCTGCATCCATAGCTTGGCATGCGTGTGACTGGGATGTACGGTTAGAAAAAAGGTTAGTTCCAACCCAGGGAAAAATCATCAATAGATGTTGTCTGATATCTAGGTGATGTGGTGCTTCTGGGAGGTTGTAGTATGTTTTCAGTTTGTAGACCTTACTTCCATAACTGGAATTTGGATGTTGGGTCATCTCATAGTAACTCTCATCACACCCTGGAGAGCTTGTAAAAGTGGGAAAATGTGGGGTGGCGTGTTACAATGTGGTTCGAGGGATACTATAGAACACCAACCCTCTTTATTTTTCCCTATTTCTATCCACTCTCAGCCACTCTACTCTACTATGAATAAAACACACTCCAATGGAATGAAACCCCTTTTACTCCTAGTGGCCTAGTTATAACATAGCCTGACAATCGACTAAGGGTTAAATTTGACCCATTCAACCCTTAACATGAATTATAACTAGACCCTTCTAGAGTCTTCTTCATCATCACCACGTGGCCAACCCCTTTTCCATGAGTAACATGGAATGATGTGGCATCCTTTCAAACTATGGTGGTCAATCCAATAGGTCAACTTTCAGGAGGCATAACTTTTGTGTCCAAAATAAGATTTTATGCAATTTTTACATCATTGGAAAGGTCTTCAAATGCAGAATAGCGTCAGAGGGGTGCCACATTTAAGGGGAAAAGTTTTACCCTAAAAAACATCATTTTAGGCCTTAAACTAGTCTTAGAAGGTTTCTGACCCCAATTCTCCAAATTGGTCTCGCTGCTAAAACTGCTCCTATAAGTTGATTTCTTTGATTTTTTGACCTTGAAAGCATTGAGATGGATAAAAAATAATATAATTATCCAATCTAGATCAAGAGCTAGAAATGGATCAAGCCATAATGAATGACATAGGAGAGGTAGAATAAGGGGTGGTGGAGAGGTGGTGGAGAGTTGTAGGGGAATGCTTGTTGACTAAGACCAAGAGTTTAAAAGGAAAGGGAATCAATTTTGGAATGACAACTCAGAAGGAGTAAACACATGTAAGAAAGGGGAATAAAGCACACGAGGAAAGGAAACCATTGACCCCAAACAACAAACAAAGCCCTGAGAAAGAAACATGTTACAAAGAAATATGTGAGATTGAACTAGAGAGATTGACTTACTTAGAGAGGGGAGGTGACCTAACTTTGATCAGAGGAACAAGCCTTGATATAACTGAACAAGTTTCCATTTGGAGCTATGGTGATAATGGCAAGGGATGAATGTAGAAGCTACATGAAATCATGCCTCAAATTAGAGAGAAACAATATATAGCGGTCCATAATGGAAAGAAGCTCCCAAACCAACGTCATAATTCTTTGCATATGTTACAAGTACGATGCCACTCTGCCATTTATCCCAACATTTGACAAATAAATAGATACTACTAATAAACTAGAAACTAAGGTACATAAATAATATATATCAATCACCTTATAAAAAAATATGCAAATATTTCACTTATTAAGACAATAATTTTTTTGATTTAAAATATTAACTATAGAACCTTATTATTAAAATAATACCAAAACTTTAAATTAACTAAGAAATTTAAAGAAGACAAATTCTTAACCAAATAAAAATAATTTTAAAACATACTCCAAACCCAAAATAACTTTATATATAGTTAATTAATTAATTAAATTAGATTTATAAATAAAATTATTTTAATTAAATTATATTTATAATTTTGTACCATAATTACATACTTCAATTGTATTTATATTTTTATATCAAATATATCTTGGTTTAATATTGCATTTCATAATATTCATGAAATTATGGGTCACCCACTCTCATCTCACATCACTCTCGGTCTTCTAAAAAAATTCTATACCTCATATTGGTTATTTTTCAAAGCCTGGAACTTCTTAACTCATTACTAATAAAGTAGATAAGGACCAAGATTCAGAAGTATCTTGCAGCAGTGAAAGTCTACCCCTTTATGAACTACATATAAGTAATTCTAAATAGTATGATTTTAGTTAAGTAACACTAGTGATGAGTCAACCTACATTTTCAAATAACTAACATAGATCCATCTTCAATACAGATCTAACATGAGTCGAGAAAGATCTAATTTCTTCATGTGCAAATTGTTTTATGAGCTTATAATATTTAAATTATTTAAATGTTTTGTATAGTTATTTAATTATTTTATTTTATTTTATTTTGGCCGACATGAGCAAAATTTCAATTTTGATAACAGAACCTGCCTCTCTGCTCAATAACTAGTAATGACTATCACTACTGATTTGATAACTGAGTTATAATATTTTACCTAATCTTTAAATAAAAACTATATATATAAAATCACTTCACTTATTTATGGGTACAAAGACATTATCGTACCTAAAGTAGAATCTAAGTATGGAATCCCACAATGGATAATATCATAATAATATCATAAAGGTGAAACTATAGTTATCTTGATCTTGATTATCAAGTGTTGGGGACAAAGAACATGGCTAGGTGTGGTATAACAAACTGGTTCATATCACCAACATAGATCCATGTTAAATAGGGATCTACATGAGCACAGATCTACATAAATGGAGAGGGATCCAATTTCTTCACGTGTAATTTTTGTTATAAGCCAACATTATTTAAATATTTTGTATAGTTATTTATTTATTTTTATTTTTAGTTTTTTTTTGACTAATATGAACAAAATTTCAATTTTGATAACAAACAGATATCCTTACACATCATATGGATTATAAAGTAAATTTCTCGGCCCAATAAAATTGAAAGTGTGGATTTAGATAATAATATGTAATTTAGTTAGGTGGCTTTCTTTTTTTGATGGTGACTCTTATGTCTTGAAATTCCCTTTTTTTCTCCACTTAAATGTCCGTTGGTGGGGAAGTTCATGGAAGTGAGATTAAGTTGACTTGTAAACTTTACTTACAATACTTCCATTTTATATAAAAAAATATTCATAGCAAACAAATTTTTATGTTAAAAAATTATTCACAGACCATGTGACAAAAATAATCCAGTAAAAAAAATTATGGGTAAATTTTGTGATTAAATGTCATGATTATCAAATATTAATATTGTCGTTAAGTCAAAGGTGATTTTTATTGTTCTTTCGACTCTTGACAAAATGGTACAGAAAAACCCCGAGTCCATCTGTCTACCAATACAATAAAAAAATTGTCAGGATTTTGTCATTATATATCATTAGAAACATGCAATATTTTTAGTGTGAAAGGAATTTACAAGCAAATGATTTTGCAGGCGAAATATATAAATATGTGCGCTACACTTTGGGACCTGTACTTTTGTTACCCTCAAGGAGTGTATTTAAGATTTTCAAATCATCAAATTATGCACCATCAGGATATTTATTGGAATTTTACTTATTTTGATTTTAAACCTAAATTAAGAATATTAAAATTATTTTCTTATTTTATTATTAATTAATTAAATATAAAATTTAAATTAAAATGAAGTTAATATTAATGTTCAATAAAAAATAATCTATCTAATTATTAAATACTCTTATTAATATTGTGTGAAACTTAATTAAATTTTAACAACACAAAACATTTTGTATCCTTCACATTAAATTTGACAAAATTTGACTTCCAATCACTTATATACTTCCATTAATAATATAATCAATTAAATTACTTTTCTAGAATATATTTTTAATTAATTAAATATTAACGGTTTGAAAATTCCTGTGGTTGGAGTTGAAGAATGTACACTTGGATGAATATCATCTTTAAAACTATGAACACCATGGGTAATTAAAAACTGGGAACATTATGGATAATTAAATATTATTAAAGATGAACATTATGGATAATTAAAAACTATGAACATTATGGATAATTAAATATTATTTTTATGGTAAGGTTAAAAAATTATAAAAATAAATTTATTTAAATTAATTAATATTATAATATTTTAAAATTTTATAACAAATTCATTTTTTAAAAATAAATTTATTTATTTAAATCTAATTTTTAATATTAAATATGAAATATATATATATATATATTAATTTTTAAACATAATAATAATACGAAAAACAATCTAACGTTAGAATAAGAGAAAAGATATAAATAATAAAAACAAAAATAAAATAAAGGAAAAATATAAATAACAAAAAAATAAAATAATATAAATTTGTTAAAGAAATGTTTATAATTTATATGTTTTTTTACTTATGGATTATATATGGATAATGGGATTGGGATAGGTAGGAATTTGATGTTTATTTATTATCTATAAGTGGATAATGGGATTTGGGATGGTTGAGAATATGATGTTTACTTATTATCTATACATGATTTGTGATTTGGGATGGTTAGGAATTTGATGTTTACTTACTATCTATACATGGATAATGGGATTTCGGACAATAGGAATCTGATTTATGAAGAATATTGGGATGGTTTGGAATCCAATGTCATGGAATTTTATTTTGAGTTTGGTTTTTGATTAGAAATCCGATGTTATGGAGTTTTATTTTTAGTCTTCATTAAAAAGTCATGGTCTTCCGTGAGAAGTTTTTGTATATTTATTTATGTTAGTTTTAACCATCATAGTCGTCATGTTTTTTTAGAGTTCTAAATGTTGAATTTATGATAATTTAGTTTGTAAATTATATTGGTTTTTTATCAAATCTGTTGTGATTGATTAGTTTTTATATATTGTGTGATTGATTAGTTTTTAGAAAAAAAAGTGGTATTGTTTTGTGACTTTTTGGGATAGAAGGTGAAATAATCTATTTTTGTTTTGACTATTCAAGTAGTGATTCTTATTCTTTTGGATAACAAATATATATCTATAATTTTATTGTTAATTATAATAAATCTTTTTATGAGATAAAACGATTATAAATAATAAAAACAAAAATAAAATAATATAAATTTGTTAAAAAAAATGTTTATAATTTATATGTTTTTTTTTAAGGAAGCTCTTTTTCTACTTACTATCTGTACATGGATAATGAGATTTGGGATGGTTAAGAATCCTATCTATATATGGATAATGGGATTTAGGATGGTTAGGAATATGATGTTATGGAATTTTATTTTTAGTTTGGTTTTAGATTAGAAATCATAGTTCCATTTTTAGTTTTTATTAAAAAGTCAAGTTTATGTATGTTTATTTATGTTAGTTTTAGCCATCATAGTCATCTTGTTTTTTTAGAGTTCTAAATTTTGAATTTATGATAATTTAGTTTGTAAATTATATTGGTTTTTTATTAGATCTAGTGCGATTGATCAATTTTTAGATATGGCGTGATTGATTAGTTTTTAGAAAAAGATGTGGTATTCTTTTGTGACTTTTTTGACATAGAAGATGAAATAATCTATTTTTGGTTTGACTATTCAAGTAATGATTCTTATTCTTTTGGATAACAAATATATATATATATATATATATATATTAATTTTATTGTTAATTATAATAAAATCTTTAATGAAATAAAATGATATATATTTTATTAATAAATTAATTGCATAATTTTATATTTTAAATTATTGGCATATAAAAAAGGTTTTATTTTTATTTATGATAGATTAGTTATATAAATATATCATAAAATGGTTGATACAATTATTATAATTATAAAACTTTTTAAATATACTTATTCATATCTTTAATCCATATTAATAAACATCTTTAAATAACATTAATGAATAAATATATAATTAAACAAAAATAGATAGTAAATATATACTAGAATAAAATAAAATAAAAAATAAAATAAAATAAATTATGTCTAAAACCATAATAAGAAATCCAAAGATTTTTAAAATTTATTATTGTTAAAATTTATATATTAAACTTATATTTATTAATAATATTAAGTATTTTATAAATTGATTTTGATTTTTTATTAAATTGATTTTTCAAATTGATTTATTAATAATATTAAATATTTTATAGATTAATTTTTCAAATTTATTTATTTATACTAAATAATATTTATTATAATTTTTAATTTAAAAATAACTTATTTTTATTTACTAAATTACATACTTCTATAAAATATAATTATATCCAATATAACTGAACTCCAAATAAACACTAATCTTTTAAAAAAATCATCTTTAATCAAAACTGAAATGTTCTCTAAATTATATGTAAAAAGCTGCAACAAAATAGACTATGTTACTAATCTGTTAAAGTTTCCAATTCATCCCACAAAGCTATACTGGGAAGATTTTCTTAACTATTTGTAGTGCATAAATTAAAAAATAACGGTCATATATATATAAGTTTATTATTATCTATTAATAATTTATATGATAAAAAAACATATATTAATGATTTATATAATAAAACAAAATATATATATTCAAACATAGATTATTTTTTAATTTTAATATAAATATTATTCGATTAATTTTAATTGATTTATTAAGTAAATAGAATTTTAAAAATATTAAATATGTATTTTTAATTAATATTTAATAAAATAAATTATTATTATTATAATTTATTTACAATGTGCACGCAATATAAATTTGTAAATTATATAACAATTCAGGGAGACGAAGATTCTTTCGTCTTGTTCCACAGAGTGATTTTAACGTTAATAATAATAAAATAAATTTAAGATTAAAATAAACGAAATAACGCTGAGTGAAAGTGCACCGTCAAAGGTAGATTCTACCATGGTTTGTCGCCTTGGATTTAATTAACCCATTGATATAGTCAACACTAACGGGCATGACTTGACGGAACGTGAAAATTTTAACGTCCGTTACGTGAAAGTTAACGTGAAGCCAGTTTTGGAGGCGCAAGTTGAAAGTGAGAATTGGAAGGATTTACTCCCATGAGGGCTTTTCACGTAACGGCCTGTAAAATAGGATCTTTAGACAGCGAATATCAGTCAAGTGACGGAACAAAATAGTAAGTTGACGTGAAACAACGGGAATATGATGGACTGCGGCCATGGCAAGTAGTACGTAAGAATAGAATGGGAGCAGCGGTGGGAATTGCATGGAAGCGTCCGTCTTCTGTCGTGTAGTACAGAAGGCCGTGAGGTGGAGGGTTCGAAGCGCAGGGGGATGGGGGGATTTGATAATTTCTTTCTTCTTTCTTTCTAATTAAAAAAACAGAAACAGGATTCATATTCTCAACTTGCCCAGCTCTTGAGATGAGAATCCCGATGATGCAGCGTACTCTGACTTAATTGAGCGGCACCCACGTCGAAAAAATGGGGATTTCGATTTGCCAGCATTGGAGTACGTATTACTGATTGCTGCAGAGGCAAATCTTCTCTTCTTCCTTTTGTATTGGAATTGGTAGGAACGGAGCTGAGCTGAAAGAGTACCGGGGCATTGGGTACCCAACAATGCAGGTCTCTCTGGATCTGAATTGGGCAAGAATTCAATGATAATTGGAGCCCATTATTATTACTATTCTTTAGGAGATCTGGAGAGACTTCTTTTTCTTTAGTCCTTGCTCAGCATGGAAGTAGCTGGCCTCTGGCATTGCAGATCAATAAACCCCAAACCCCAACTTAGATTTGCTACTCTGCTGCTGCTGCTGCTGCTTGTGTTTGTGGGTTCTTCAGAGGCAAAGGCTTCGGGTAGATTCGATCGCGCGACCTCGGGCAAGAAACGAGTCAGATCGAGAATCCAGATTGCGGAAAGGGTTTTGCACGAGCCATTTTTCCCAGTTCCTCCGTCGCCGGCCCCTTCGCCTTCTACAGGGTTCGAGTCTCCACCGGAGACGGGAAATGGACCCAGAATTCCGTTCACCAACCAGCCTTTTTTCCCACTCTCGCCCTCCTTCTCGCCACCGAGTCCGCCCACTGGAACCAGCATTCCGGCCAATGTCGGGTCTCCTCATGTAGGTAACAAAAGTGATAGATCCAAGAAAATTGTGATAGGAACTCTGGTGAGCCTCTCTGCGATTGTTGCTCTGTGTGCATTGTTGTTTGTCTTGCATAAACGGCGTGATAGAGATCGATGGGGTTCGGACAAGTTCGCGGATGACACGCCACTTACTAGTGTTGGGACTCCGGGTAATCCCAGGGTTTTCCAGGAACCTGGTCCTGTGACCAAGGTGGCTACTAATGGTGGATCGGACGTTCTGTATCTGGGCACACTTGAGCCTTTTGGAAACAGGACTTCTAATGGGGATGGAGATACCCACATGGACAATGCCCATACCCACACCCAAAACATGGACGAAACTCACAATCCCAATCCCAATACCAAATTCAGCAAGCCTAATGGCGAAGAGATTGAAGATCGATTTCTAAGACGGAGTCCTGAAATTGAGCCTCTTCCTCCCCTGGCAAAGAGACTTCGTCCTTATAACTCCACTGATTCGTCCGACGAGGAATCATTTTATTCGCCTCGATGTCTATCCACTTCGTCATCTCGTAGCCATAGTGGGAGTCCTCGGTCATCATCAGTGTGTAAAAGGCTATTTTCTCCTCCATCCCAACAGCCTGCAGCAGTGAAATCACCACAGTCTACAGGTTCCTATCCTTCGTCTGCATCATCTTCAACACCATCATCTCCTTCTCCATTGAATAGTCCTCCTCCACCAATTACCCCAACTGTACTACCGCCTCCATTACGAGGACATTTTCATTCACCTCCTCCTCAAGTTTCTCGCCATGTTTTGCCATCAACCACGCCACCACCAAATTCTAAACCACAGCCACCGGCTGCTCCTCATCCTACCCACCAATCGAAAATCTATCCTCCTCCTCCGCCTCCTCCACCTCCACCTCCACCGCCGCCAGCCTCGCTATTTCAAACTCCTCCATCTGCTAAACACGAGTCCAATCAGCAATTGCTGCATTCTATACGAGCTAAAGAAAAGACTAGTTTGTCATCACCCACTTCTTCACCTACCAAAGGAAATGCTAATCCACCTGCACCATCCTCTTTGCCAACAGAGAAAAAGTCCAGTTTGCAATCTGCTGAACAAAACCCAAATAAGCTATCAGCACCCTCTCCTCCAAGTAAAGATAAGCCTGATCCACAATCGCCACATTCACCACCATCTATCAAAAGCTCCCGGTCACCTCTCCCTCCTCTGCCATCGCGTCCACCCCCTCCATTCTTATCTTCAAGACAGGGGAAGCTATCACAGTCTCCATCGTCGTCATCTAAATATCCCCCCCCACCGCCACCGCCTCCTAATCAAAACAAGCCTAGTCCACCAGATAAACCTTTTCCTCCTCCGCCATCACAGCCTGCTTCTCGTCCTCAATCGGCATTATATTCTGCAAGAACAGGTAAATCTTTGCTGTCTGTTACACCAACTTCTGGTCATTCACCTTCTGAAAACTCCACCGAGCAATCAAATTCATCAGGGACAGATGGGACTCCAAAGCCCAAGTTGAAGCCTTTACATTGGGACAAAGTTCGGGCAAGTCCTGACCGTGCAATGGTCTGGGACCAGCTGAAATCAGGCTCCTTCCAGTAAGAATTATTCTGATCTAGTTTGGATGTAGTTGGGAGTAAAATATTAGCCCGTTTTGCAGTAGGATTCTAATGCAGTATTCTTCTACATTTGCAAAACAATTTTTATCTTTATGACTTCTTATTACTAATTACACCCAATCTTCTCAAACAAATATTGCCCAAGTCAGCTCACTTTCTATGATTTGTGATTATTTGCATTTGCATGTACAGGATAAATGAAGAGATGATTGAGACTCTCTTTGTTTACAATACCCCAACTCAAGTGAGAGGTGAAGGAACAAGACAATCTGTTCATCCCCCTCTTGGTCAGAACCAGCGCATTCTTGATTCTAAAAAATCTCAAAATATAGCAATTCTTTTACGGGCATTGAATGTGACTAAAGAGGAAGTCTGCGATGCACTTATGGAAGGTGAGTTTCTTGCACTGATATACCCCTTACTGTGTCAAGTCTGGTATAAATTGTATAATTATCCCAATTTTTTCAAAGGCAGGATTGCTTTTGGCTACCAATTGAGTGCAAGAAGTTAGAACATCTTAGAATGTCTTTTATTATAGCAAGGTGGATGAAAGGGCTATCTCTGATTCTCATGTTTAATAACTTGTAAGAATATTTCAGAGTACAGAACTCCAATGCTAAACAATGTTCAGGAGAGTTATGTCCCATAACATTGGTCCATGATGGAATTATTTCAAACAGTATAATGATGTTTAAGAAATGCCCTGTATTTAGCCTTTACTATAATCCAGGAATATATTGGTCGCAAATTAGCTCTAACAAATTATCTCTAGTGACATATGACTTTAAGATGTACCAAAGGCATGTTAGGTGTCAGCATTTGGAGATTCAAAGTGAATTTGTGATATACAACACACAATATATATCACTGAATGCTATATTAATGGATAAAGTGCATACCGTTGTGTGTCTTGGTCTTGCATAGCTTTCTACTATAATCTCTAATATGACCAGGAAAACCCAATAGCACCTTCCAAACTGTGTCTACTTAGGTGAGATTTTCACTTCAAAGTTAGGACAATCCTCGTTTTGTTGTATTGCGCCTAGTCAAGTGGTACTAATTTCATTTCAAGGCTTAATTTCATTGCAGGGAACTGGTTAGTGAAGTTTTAAAAGTAATATTTATTATGACACTCTTTGTTTCTATTGCACAAATAGTAGAGTAGCAGATCCAGGCAACTGATTCCAACAGCATTCGGCCTGGTTTTGAATACCTCCCTTCAAGCAATGTAGACTCTAGAGCGTGAAAGGATGGAACTGGCCATGTGTATGGCACCTTTCGATCACTTTGCCATTATATCACACGCTCATGTCGAGACTGTAAAGTAGTTGCAGCAATATCATATCAAATAATTATTGTTTTGCCTCTCCTTTAGTAGTTGAGATAAGTAAAATTACAGAACAATTCACTGAAATTAATTCCATCTATTTTGAGTTGTAGAATTTCTCAAATTCATCTCTATTTCTTGCTGTTTGCTTTATCTATTTCTTCAATATATATATATATATATTTTTTGTGTATTTTTTACCTTCTGAAGATACACATACTGTGAATTCCTGACACAAATGTAAAATAATCGCTCTCTTGGCACCTAGGAATAATTGCTTGCTGACTAATCTGATGCTGAGCATCTTCATTCTTTGTCATTTGGAAAGAAATTATACACAGATGAAGAGGGTATTGCTTCACCAAAGCTTAATACTTTTAGTGTTGGGTGATGCAGCAACCCCTGTTTTTTTTTCTTTATTAATTCAATTTAATTTAGTTACTATGATGTGGTTCACGGACTCCAGAGGTCAGTGGCTGCTACGTCCACGGGAATGTTATTCCAGGCAGATCCACCTGAAGGGACTTCTTGCCAGCTCAACCATGGAGCCTAACCCCAAGAGCGTTGAGAGAATTCAACCTGTGACCTCTCAATAGTAAGGTGCTTTAATGATGGGGACTCGACCAATTGAGCTAACCCTCGGGGCTTGCAGCAAGCCCCTGTGGCTGTCATGTCCATTGATTTGCAGGGTAGGAAATTAGGAATACAAAATTTGTTACTGTTTTTATTTATGAAGGACCTAAAAGGCTTCTCAATTGTGTCATGCTTAGTAGCTTTATTCATCTTGGGACAGTGAGCTAAGATAAATTATAAATGTTTCTTCTGGGATCAGTTTGACATGTTTTTTAACCTTTTCTTATCTACTTGGACATTCATAACATGCACAGAGTATCATTGATGCCACTCAGGAAGGCCATAGAAATCATAGTGGTAGATTTACACTGCAAATCAGAGGGGACTATAGTGCAAGCATTATAGGTTATGTTTCTGAGTCAAATCTGTTGGTAGGAGGATTGCTTCTTTCGGATTTTGTTCATGGATGGATGCTGTACCTGTTGCAGCAGTGAATGGGTGTTAATTATAATAAACCGTTTTCCATATATCCTGAAGGTGGATAATTTTGGTCAGAATTACACTGTTTTCAGGCGCAAAACATCACAATATTGTTTATTGTGTTTCTTATTCTATTTATTACACTTACAAAAAATCATTGAATGACAGTAATAACTGGGTGGTTTTAATTTTACAAGAAGCAGGAAACTGGAAACTGTTCTGACTGAATGAGGAACTTTTCTTTTTTCCAAGAGCCAATATAATTATGTACTTCAAAGAAATGATGATGCATAATTGGCTGATAAGAGAAAATCATGGATGTTCGTATCTCTCACCTTAGCAAACCTTTTAATCTATCTCATATTTCAGACATATCATTTGAAATAAAGCTAGCAGTTCAAGGACAAGAATTTACAGCCTGTCGATGTGTTCTGTAGGAAAGTAACTGTGAATCGTCTTTATTTGTTTCACTTACAGACAGAATATGGTTCCATTCACAGGAAAAAGTAAATGTCAACGTGAATCGTCAGCTTTTAAACTATTTGTGGCATTTGACAAACAATATGCCGTATTCCCTGCAATAATATTTTCTCATGGAGATCACGAACAAAATTTTTAGTGACGATCACTCATTATCAAATGGAAAGTATATCTACCGAAGAAAATAATTGCCAATACGAGTTTTAAGTGATGAATAGAACGAGAACATTTAATGAGCTATATGTTAGGGTGAAAATATAGATAACAAATTCTAAGTTCTGTTCAGTATTTTGTCGACACTGCCTCACCATTTATTCTGCAGAAATGTGAAATTGTTGTCTAGAACATTTATATTTTAATTGTTTTCCAGTTTTCTTTTGTAATTGGCATGTTTCTTGCCGCTGATAAATTTTATCGTGGATTTTAATTTTGACAAAGAGGGCTTTTTCTGAAAGGTCAGTAAGACGTTGGCAGGTACTTGTATATTTTGTGATATGTAATGTCAGAGCACAAGTCAACTCAACTTTTTAACTATTCTTGTGCCAGGGGCGTTTGAGAGTTTAGGTACTGATCTTTTGGAAACTCTAGCCAAGATGGCACCATCAAAAGAGGAGGAAATTAGACTGAAAGAGTATAATGGGGATATTTCTAAACTTGGTCCTGCAGAGCGATTTCTTAAGGGATTGTTGGATATTCCTTTTGCCTTTAAGCGAGTTGATGCCATGCTGTATAGAGCCAATTTTAAGGAGGAGGTTATGTACGTAAGGAAGTCCTTTAAGACGTTAGAGGTAAATTTATTTGGTGTTTCTTATTTACATAATGACATTCCTTATTTTATGCCTAAAAAAGGCAGTGTGTTAAATTATGAGGAAAGGAAAAAAAAATAAAGCAGGCATGCCCGCATTTCCTGTTTTGCAGGCAGCAAGTGAAGAATTAAGATCCAGTCGTCTATTCTTGAAGTTGTTGGAAGCTGTTCTAAAAACAGGCAATCGTATGAATGTTGGCACCATCCGTGGGGATGCTCAAGCTTTTAAGCTTGATACACTTCTTAAACTAGTAGACGTCAAAGGCACAGATGGGAAAACAACTTTATTGCATTTTGTTGTCCAGGAGATCATAAAAGCTGAAGGTGCACGTGTTGCAAGCACTAGCGAACAGCCTCTTACAAATTCTACATCTGACAACATAAATGGTAAATTCGGTCCTCAAGGTGCAGAAGACAAGAGCCAGAATGACAGAGAAGAAGAGTACAGAAAACTTGGGTTGCAGGTTGTTGCTGGCTTGAGCACAGAATTGTCTAATGTAAAGAAGGCAGCTGGAATGGATTCAGATGGGTTGTCCAACTCTGTGTCAAACCTTGCAAGAGGGTTTGGCAAGTTAAGAGATATTTTGCAAATGATAGGGGGTGGGAAAGCAAATGAGAATTCTACACAGGGAAACTTTTTTAAGTCCATGTCATCATTTCTGCAAGAAGCTGAGGAGGATATAGCTCGGATACAAAGTGAAGAAAACAGAGCTTTCTCTCTTGTAAGGGAAACTACAGAATATTTTCATGGGGATGCAGCTAAGGAAGAAGGCCGGCCTCTCCGTTTTTTTGTTGTTGTGAAGGACTTCTTAGGTGTGCTAGATCAAGTATGTAGGGAAATTGGAAGAACACGGACAAGGATGGCTCAAAGCTCTCCTCGACCTCCCCAAGTTGTGGTCCATCCAATTTCTATGCCACTTTTTCCGAAATTTCAACAAAGACAACCAGACAGTTCTGATGATGAAAGCTCATCTCCATGACTTTTGGTACAAAGGTTGTTTGTCTTGGGCAAGAGGTGGTTTGCGCTGTGAACTCTTCCTCTTTTTTTTTGTGGGAGGGATCTATTATTTTGTGAAGATCAAAGAGTACAGCAAATTTACACTCAAAAGAAGGTACCTTCCCAGCAACAAATCAATAGTCCATGGTCTTTTGTTGGTTTCAGTTACTCAACAGCTTCGGTGTAACATATCTTCTAGGAATTATAAGGTAATTTAGGTATTAATTTGTGGCATTTTGCTGCATGTAAAAATTCTGTCAATTTCAGAATTCTTTCAGCTATCAATACAAAAGGAAGCCTGATGCAGGAATTCGTTATAAACTACTCTTTGAAATCTGTAACTGTCTGTGTGGCGATGAAATTTCGTCCTTGAGATGATCATGTAATTCACTTTATTTCATTCTATTATGAAAAGTTAAATGCGGGTTCAATTAGTGACAACAAAATTGGATTTCCAGAGGAATATTATTTTCTTCAGACTCTAGAGTATGTCGTTTCCAAAGTGATGGTATACTTAAGCTACATCCTCCATCATTGTGCTGTTGTTTGTTACACTTGATAACCCTTTCTACCATTTTCCAAGCATTTGAAATACAAAACAAAAGATTGATTGCGGAGTCTTATTGCATTTGGGTGGAGAGTAGGAAGCTCAATATTCTATTTATGCCTTTGACACTATAGTTGTATTCCGTAGCATTCTACCATGATAAGTAATCCCAGCCATGGATTTGTCTTTCAGGGTAGTCTGGGTGGGTATTCCAGTATGCTCTCAACAAAGTCAATTGCCAGCTGTATTAGTACGTAAGATGGTAATCTTATAAAAAAAAGTCTGTGTTTGAGTGAAACAGATATCTTGGGGGCACACATTCCCTAGAATTCATCCAAGCAGAAGTTTGACAGCTGCCTCTTTTTACTATTAATGCATTCAGTGCTGGATAATCGAACATGTTAAGATTTGCAATTTTCCTTTGGAGCTGAATATTTGAAGTCGTCACCGAACTATGAGATTCTTAGTAATGGCACATGTTTTACACGGTATATTGTAGATGACTATATGCTTATACCTTGATATAGGGGAATAGTCCACATCAGTGTTGCAGGATCCGGAATTAGGACTAAGGAGTAACTCGCCTTGCATCCTGAATCATTGACTCTGGATAAACTCGGGTAAAAATTGGTTGACATGGCAAGAAAGAGGTGAACGTTGAAAATATATATAACATCTATTCTTTTTCAATTCTATCAAAAATGACCGGCAGGAACTGGTGAGTTGTCAGAGACCTCTAACAGCATGCTGGGACAGACTTCTCACAGATGTAATCACAAACAGCAAGCGTATGAGTTAAAAAGGACACCCCTGGACTTGTGTTTTACAGGCAGAAATGGACATGCCTTCCAAGCTTTTCAAAATTAGGACGTTGACTCTATGGATGCACAAGAAATTTGCAATTCTAGTGATTTTGCCAAAGACTGCCAAGTTTTTCACCCCGAGTACTTTTTTCAAGCAGGATTTCCAGATGACTTGGTGAGTCCTGTAACATTGGTCTTCAGTTGAAGTTGTAAATAAGCCTGAGATAGTAGCTGCGGTAAGTTTGTTAGTGAAGCTATAGCAGGTTTTCCGACAACCTTTTTGACTACACAGAAAACTGTGGTTCGATTAACCCAATGTTGCATTTTTTTGTTAAAGCCACTTTTCTTTTATAGTTTGTTTGCATCAACACTTTCTCACGTGCAACCCTGCACTAGTATCTTTCCGCACATTCTATTTATCACAGTGATTGCAACTCAACATCTTTTCCACCATTTTGTATTTATGTTGCTTGCATATGACGTGATTTCCTCGTCACACAACATAGACATTTTAAGTGTAATATTGCTAATATTGGTACACAACTCTTCTCAACACACAGCTTTTTTGGTTACGGATCGGACCTGTTGAACATTTTTAACCTCTAACATCATTCATATTGTCACTTGAAATGAACGATATTGATTAACAGGATTTTATAGTAGTGGATCTGGAGACACGATCCTCTTGTCTGTTCTTTACCAAGCTCACAAATTTGATTTCCTTATAGCCGCATGTTTACAGCACTTGAAGTGAACCAATTTATACAGATTTTAAGGTCACAGGAAAGACAACCTAAAAGTTTGTGCTTGGAAACTCTAGAGGATACTTCCCTTAAACTTTATGAGTGCCAAGCTCAGCACCCGACCCATAATTTCTCTATTACCAGAAGTTAATAATCTTTCCCCTTGTTAATGGGCATCCCATACTCCACTTCTGATTTAAAGTTTCATGCCATACATGGTGCGCTGACCAAGTATGTGTACTGACTGTATTCTGTTGTCAAACAGCTAAGTCTCTGTACCAACTAGGAATGTTTGCAGCGCTCCATGGGAGTTACCCTGTTTTAGATAAAAGTTGTTATAACTATGACCGATACGGTGATACCTGTGCTTTGTGAAATGTGCATTTGATAAGCGTGTTATCATCACCTTGGATGAGTATTTGAAAGTGATGCAATTATTGAATTGTGGAGTTTTTATAGTTTACGAACAATTACAAACACCAACTGGTCAATATATGTTATAGTATATGTAAAATCCCCAGCAGTGGGCATGACAAAAACACAGAAGCTGATGTGAAAACCCTAGCAGATTAGCCTTCCATCTTTCAGGTTTCTAGTTTATTTTATATATATACACACTGAATTTATTGTACCTCTAAAATATAGTTGACAGTCAATTCCATGGATTAGTCCACAAACACCGTTCCTAGCATTCCTAATCCAGAAAGTTGAGTCCTTAATCTGTGCGTAAGTTCCAAAATCCATATGTAGGGCATGGACCATGGTTTAGTCCATAGAGATGTATTTTTGATATTAGGAACTCATCCAGAAACTAAACAAGAATATTAGAAAAATCAACAGAAACTGCAGAAACTTAGTTGTAAAACATATTTGGAAGTATTAACTATTACAACAGATCCATCAGAGAAAAAACCATAATAATCACACAAGATAGAAACAAAGTAGTGGTAACCCAAATCAGATTATATTCTATAAATTTTTGATTTGATACAAGAGATTGCAATGCCTTTTATGGTGTAGGATCCAATAACTTGAAGGCTCCTAAACTAAGTCTGGTTGATTTTGTACAAATGTTAAATTGATCCGATTCTTGATTAAAGGCTAAGATATGGCTAGCATTGTCGGATGCCAAAAGCCTTGTGGTCTTGTGGCCAATGCAGCATTTTAGGAAGGGTTACAGACTAAAATTTATCTTTGATAAATTCATTTCATTCATTATTGGGAAAATATTTTCAGGACCAAATATCCCTACATAAAAAACCTGCAACAGAGTTGCATGTACAAAAGTCATATACCAATTCATTTAGATGGAATGATCAGTAGATCTGCAGATAGGGAAATTGGTGTTGATCCTGAATGCAGTATTGCTTCAAGGACTTGTTGGAGATTTTGAGCATGAGGGCACCTGCCAAGCTGATATTGTTGGAGCTGCTTATACTGTGCAGTGTGCTTAGAGCTCTGCATTCTGCCCCTCAAGTATTTCAACTCGTCCTTTGAATATATCAAAAGAGTTAGTTTCCTTTAAACTTTTCCTCCATGCTCTTTAATATTTCATACATGCCACATTGAAAGGAAATCGTTTCCAAAGCAGAGACTCAAACTTTCCTTACCATATATATGCATTTCTGTGCGTTGTATGTGGACTGAAGTTTGTTTCAATTCGAACATTCACAAAAAATAACATGAAGATTGCTTCATTCCTCTCCTGCATTTGAAGCTTTTGTACGTTTGTATACTGGTTTATCAATAAATTATAGAACCTTCTGACAGTGAATGTTGTATTGCTTGTTTCAACTTATGCATGGTTTCAGAGTCAATTGATAAATATTTTATGTTTAGAATGCTCCAAATATAATTGATGTAATGATAACAGGAATAATAACAGTTCCATATGCCTATTTTGTGGTGTCTATAAGATTTCCTTCTCTCGTATATCACATTGGTTGTGGGAATGACCTGGACCAGTATATATGTTTCAATATATCATGGTGGTATCCATTGAAGCGTTGAAGTAATACCTCCTTATTTAACATAATGGTTGATTGGTTGTTGATTGATTATGCTTCCTTCTACTTCAATAACAATTATAATATATGAAATGCTTCAATTATATTGTTAGCTTGTAAAATAAAATAAAAATCAATGAAATGTATTATCATTTCTTCCATAAAATAATATTTTTGTTTTTTATTTACCTTTACAATCCAAAGTATATATTACAGGAAAGATTCTCAAGATAACTAGCTGCATTTTGTAGCATTTTCTTGTAACTTCAAAGTGTTTCACAATGCAAAGGATGAGGCTTTGTATTTTCCGATATTTTTTTTTATCAAAATTCAGTTTCAATTGACTATGTGAAAAGCTATTTTGTACGTAAACCAAAGCACATTACCATATTACCAGTGGTCAATCTATTACATCTTAAACTTTTTAAAATCAGAATATTACCAGTAGTCAATCTATTACATCTCTTAAAGTCATACATGTGTTAAAGGTGTTAAGACCTTTCACCTCTCACCAACTGCACCGCACCCACAACCTACACCATAAATTGTGTTGTTCAAACTGTCCTTTCTAATATGTAATAGATTTTGCAATGTTCATGTACTTTTTAAAGTTTTGCTAATATGTAATAGAGCTTGCAAGGTTTATGTACTTTTAAAAGTTTTGCTAACTTTGCTTATGTGCAGAAGTTAAAGTTAGTGTCATAAAATTTGTATCTATGCAGATAGTGAAGGTTTAATGGATGATTCAGTCTACGTTTTTTTTAAAGTTTTGTAAACTTCAATTATTTACCAAACTTAATGTTGTGTTTTATATATATAAAAGTTGGTGTTATATATAGGTTTAATGAAATATTCTATTTAAATATAAATGCATTATGGTGAGTAATATAGTCAGGAAAATAAAAGGTATGAAAATGCACAACCAATGTCAAGGGGTCAAAATTTACATCAGGATTGTTTATTAGAGAGTTAATGTGAAGATTTTAATTAAACATAAGAGTAATATAGTCATCATGGTAAATGGTATGAAAATGCACAACCCAATGTTAAGTGGTGAAAATCCACACTAGGATTATTTATTAGAGAGTTAGTGTAGAATGAATAAACTTATATATTATTTTTAATAATTAAGTGGTTGGATATATTTTTATTAAAAATATAGTTTAATATGGCTGTTCAATATTTTTTTGCAAAAAATATAGTTTAATATATTTTGAATTTCAATTTTAAAGTTTTTGCCAGAATAACCATGAAAGTGTTAGAGGACATAGATATGTAAGATCATATCATTATTATATATTATATTATAAACATATAATACTAAATTAATATTATAATAGATTATATATATATAAATTTTGTACAGAAATTTTCTATAGACAAATTCTAAAAACAGAAATAAATAATGGTGAGAATATAAAACAAATATACAGAGATTTCTCTTGGATCTCAAAATCGGGACTACCAAATTGATTTTTCATTATGTTCCTTTCAATATTACAATACATGCCGAAGCATTCATAAACCCCAATCCATTAACTCTGGATTAAAACATAATCATAGTTCTTTTGATCAGATCTACAAAATACCATGGGCAGAAAACCGTCATGCCCAAAACCATGTGTGAAACCCATGCACAAAACCATGGGTAGAAAACCATCATGCCCAAAACCATGTGTGAAACCCATGCACAAAACCATGGGTAGGTTTGCCCATCTAATATAGGGTCATTTTTTTTTTATCGGGGCAGTGCCTTTGTATAGGGAGGCTACCACCCCCTTGAAATCCCTTGATAGGGGCAGGCTGCGCTCCCCCAATGAACCCCTTGCTGCATTCGGCACATTGAACATGGGGTACTATTGACCCCCTTGTGACCCCCCCCGCGCGTGCGACTAGTCGTGGAAACAATATAACATACACCCAACAATATATATAATTTTTGTTAGATCACTGAGAGTTTATATAGGATATAGGCATATAGAGTTGTTGATAGACCATGTCTGGATTGAGCATATTCAAAAAACAAAAAAACTTGTTTAACCTGGAGCTTGCACTGTGTAAATTTTGGGGATGACCACCTACCCATAGATGGGAAACTAGATGGTCTTATTGAGTGTTGTGAAACCAATTTATAACAACAAAGAACAAAATTATGATACAAAAAAACAACAGAGATTGAAAGGGCCTATCTTGAGTCTTGATAGTGTTCCTAGCCATGTAGAAAATTCACTGAAAGTATCATCTTGACCTCCTTTCCACTATGATGGTCTTTCCCACTCTATTAGCGTCCCTCCAAAGTTGATGTATGCATGTTGTTGCGTTCATCTTCCTTCTAATTGTCTTTCATTGTTGCCCTGTTGCTAGTGGCCCACTCCTCACCGTTGCTTGATGAACTTGGTTTTTCAGAGGCGTTATCCCTCCTTTGTGTAGATCTCAACTTTTCATTACTGGGTGGTTTTTCCCATTGAGAGACCTTATTCGAAGGACTCGAAGGAGGAGTCTGAGCTATTTGAGGAATTGGAGGGTGCAGGAGGCGAGGGTGGTGGAGGGAACTGAATTTCTAGAGCACCAACCATAACACACAATGTAGACCTGACCTAGACAAGATGGAAGTCTAAGTCACTGATTCGCCCCTCCACCACACACAAAACTTCTTCTTGGTCCCTCAATTGTCGTCTGAGCAGGTTCCTCAGTGCCCATTGCTTGTCCCTTGTATGTCCTATCTTTTGTGCTTCCATTTTAGCAATCATTCTTTGAATGTGCCATGACAAGTCCTCATCGAAGCATTCCGCTCCTAGACCATGTGAGGGAGGAGGAGGTTGATAACCTCTTCCTCTCTCGCCTCTCTTAGGATGACCACACTTCTCAGATCATGGCCACTAGACGTGAATTTCCCCTTCTGTCACCACAAGGATCCTCTGTTCTCTCAATGATGTGAATGAAAATTTGGACACCACTGATGGGATAAGAATCAACTCCACTTCCCAATTCAACATTAAATTCAAATTCCCTGTCGTCTAGCCACCCCAACTTATGCAATGATTGGGGCATGTGGTAATGGCTATTGGAATGTGCCGTCGTGCCCCTACGATAAATGCTCTAAACCAGATTGTCATGGAGGCCATGGAGGCCACCATTACCTCTGCTTGTCACTTGTCCACCTGGATTCGGGGTAGGATAACTATTATATTAATTTATTATTTGCAAAACATATTCTTTGTTAAATTCCAATATTATATAGGAATAACTATATTTTGTGATTTGATTATCTTATTCAACTTTCATGTTATTAAACATGCCACTAATATTTAATTATATTGAGGTGGTTGAATTTCTTAAATGCTCAATAATTAAAAATATTTATTTTGTTTTAGATATAATTAAGAGAAAGGTATGCAATGTTGACTTTGGTGACAATATAAGGTTATCTCAAAATCACGTTGTTACTAGCAATTTATGGGTCCTGATTTTCGATGCATTGTTGGAACCTGCCATGCAATTTTTGAGGCAATGATACAAACTAGCCCATGACCTAACTTGGTATGCTTATGTTCTTTTCAACAATCTAAAGAAGACCTAAAATAAAGCACCAAGAGAAATGTTATGAATATGGCAAGTCTCTCTTTTTCCTAACAACTTAAATTTATCTAGCTTAGCATTCCCAATTAATGCTAATCAAGCTAGGGTCAATGTTCTTACATTTAAGGATTTTTTTGCTTCTTCAATGTTTTTGGCATCATTATAAATTGGGGTCTTTGCCTCTTGTTATGGGATTTTTGCAAATGAGCTGAGTCATCACACCTCTTCTTAAGATAAGTTGGCCCACCATTCTAGTCATTTTGTATTACTATGTAGATTGTGGTGCTTTTCCATTTTGTATTGTTATAATTAGTAGAATTTGGTTTCCTCTGTAATACTTTGTTTTATTGTGCACTTTCAATTTTTTCTTAATCCATTCTACATAAAAGCTAGAGCAATACTTTCTCTATTGTTTTGTAATCTTGCTCTCGAAGATGATATGGTACACAAATTTAGGCCTCAACTTAATAAAGGAAGGTGACGAATTCCCTCATCAACACAAATGACTACCTATAGTGGGTGGATCAAATAGAGATGATGGAGCAAGAGATCCTATGAAGATATTGCTCCAAGAAGCCCTCAAGTGACAAAGAAACAAGATGGACCATTTCACCTAGATCCTTCAATGACTCATAACAAGTCACTTTACCATGCTGTTATTTATGAGGAATGCCATTCTTTTTATGTACAAGTTAATTTTGATACATTTTCATTTGAAGGCATGAAAGGCATGAAAGCTTGCGAGAAATGGTTATTTTTCTGTCACAACTTTTCCAACATTGAGAAGATTACTTTCGCACTTTTCAAGTCCCTTCCCCAAATCAAAGGTTAATGGGATACTTATTGTGCACAACACAACAAGGATTATGAACTAGATGTAATAGAACCCTCTTAGGGGGAATATGCCAATGCCCTCAAGGAGTATTTACTTGTTGGAAACTATGAAGATTAACACACAAGATGGACATTCTTACAAAGACAAATATTAAACCTATAATTGGGACGTTGAGCAAGACTTAGTTCTAAAATACCTAGCTTCCTACATTGATACATCCAAATAAAAATATAGTTTGTAGACATCTTTTTGCTAGGAGCCACTTATCATTATGGTGTTAAGATTATGCAAAATGTTTGCAAAAGGATAATAAATAGGTTGGAGTTGAAAATCCTCTACAATACAAGCAAGGTAAAGTTGGTGGCCCTAACTCTGAATACGGAGGTGAAAGTAAACCAACCTCAAAAAACCAATGAAAGATGCATGCAAAGAAGAAAACTACAATGTCAAAAGATGTATCACCACAAAAATCATTAACACAACAATAATAAATGTCACAACTAAAAATTGCTTAGTGGTAAAGTAGTTACATTGTATACCTTTTCTTCTAATATCATATCACTAATAGTTCAATGTCTTTTACAATGTAGAAAACAATATTTACTTTTTGAATACTCGATCTAAGTTCATTTCAATTAACTTAGTAAGTAATACAAACTATTGTCATATTTTTAATAGTCAATTTATTACCTTACATATCTTTTTAAATCAAACACATACTAAAATGCTACCCTTCTCAACAACTCCGTAACAAAATAACAAAATTTATAAAAATCTTTATAACTATTATAAAATAAAAATAACAATGAATAATTTCTGTAATTAATATTCATTTATAAAACTATCAAGATTTAAAAATAATTAATATTAATTAATTTAAAAAACCATATAAAAATGTATATATAACATTTAATCACACTCATATAACAATTATTATATTATATAAGTTTTGTCCAAACATTTTACATTGTTATTTTTGTTATATATGTTGTTACAACATGTATATGCAATAGTGTCACATTTATATCTAAAACATGGAAATATCCATTAAATTTTATGTGGTATCAAGCATTAAACTTTCAAGCATTTTAATTGCCCCAACCTCTTTAGATTTGCAAATAATTATTATATTTGAAGTGGATCTTTTATAATGAGAGTGACCAGCCTTGGTAAAAGCCTTAAAAAGAAAAGAAAAAAAGAAGGCATGACACAATCCAGGACTGCTTTAAAAAAAAGGTATGACACAAATCCAGGATGACCTTTAAACATGCATTCTTAGGATTTTGTGTCATCTTCTGTATGAATCTTTTATTACCACCCCAAAAGTGCTTAAACAACATGCAGTAATGCCAGAGTTCTATTCATTTCAACACAATATATTTATGATATCTAACAGTGCTAGATACACGTGCCCCATACATTGTACTGTAGAGACTATCTTTTGGAGGATAGTTTGTTAGATTTATGTACTTTCTTGAGTTTAGATAACATGAACTATCTGCAAGTTTTGCTGACATGAACTATTTGGAAAAGTTAAAACCTGTATAATCAAATTTCTGTCTGTTTAGATATTGGAAGATTTTCTTTAAATGTACAACACATTATAGGGAGTGATATAGCCATCAACCTCCTCATGGTTAGTGAGTGATATAGCCATCAACCACCTCATGGTAAGTGTCAATAACATGCATAACTCAATGGTGCATCACTATTTTATTAGAGAGTTAGTGTGAGATGCATATATAAAACTTATTAATTGTGCAACTATGAAGTGTTGATATTTTCATATATTTTTTATTAATATTAATAAGTTTTAAATTGTTAAATGTAAAAAATGATTAATAATTATAAAAATGTATGTGGACATTTTTCATATATTTTCTTAAAAAAAAATAATAAATTATATATATCAATATATATAATTTATATTTATTTATCATCATTATTATTATTTATTTATTTATATATTGTTTTCAGAATTAGGTTTAATAATTATTAAAGATTAACTATCATAATTTTTTTAGGTATTTAAAAAAAAATATTATTATACTATTATTTATTTTTTCTTTTCTGGGAAAAATTGTAATTTTTTATTATAAGTGGAAAATTACATGCTGTAGATGTCGGTGGCATATGCTGTATATGTGACCGTAGTCATCAAAATATATAGGTCTGTACATATGTACCCATTAAGGATATACCTTCAAAGTTCAGTAAAAGCTATACAAAATAAAATTGTTTTGCTAAAATTTTATGATATGTTAAGCATCATATAATCTATGAAATTAGGGCCTATTGACCCTCTGCTACATTCGGTCTATATATGGCCTGTAGTAATATTGGAAGGCCTCTTCCTCCCTCTGTCCTTGTATCATCCATTCACCCCTAGGTTGATGCGCTGCCTCTTTTGAAAGCTGATCCACAATCTGGTTGCGCTCCCCCTAGAAAGAGCAGTTGTCGCAACAGTCCGGGATGGGCAGGGATGTACACTGCACTATGACAGAGCAAGTTGGCTATGAAGTGTCCCCAGCCATATCCGTCGGACCGACAGAGCGAGAAGGCTGATCTTCCAACAAAGGTTCTTCTATATGTAGTTTCTTTTTGCTCTTTGTTGTAGGAGAAGCCGATGACGATACAAGAGGACATTCATTAAAGACGTGCTCAACCTTGTGGCACCTCTGCACCTGAAGGGGACCCCTTCATAGTCAAGGATTTGTTTGCAGGAGAAATGCCTCCAGTGAAGGGGGATCTTCTCCTCCAAACCTTCTCTAGTATCCAGATGAACCAGGATGTGGGCTATGGATTTATTACCAGATGATTCACATGTCTTATCATAGTCCAGAAATGTGCCCAAAGCATTACCAATATGAATAAAAACATCCTTCGACTAGAAATGAAGCGACAGCCTTGGAAGACGAACCCATATCAGACCTGCACCCAACTGCTCCCTTTCTAGATTGAAGAGGGGGCTCCATCGTTTAAGAAGCACGAGGCAAGTTCTATATGCCAGTAGTGGGAGAGGATCCAGTCTGTATATTCCTCCCAGTGAAAGCTGAGGGCGAACCACCCGCGGTAAGTACGGTAATCGATGGGAGCTCTTTAAGGAGGGTGCTCCAGAACTCCATGGTCTAGAGGCAGAGTCTCTCAGCCGTGTAGGTTTGTCCCCTCACACGTCCCACCAAAACCCTGTTTGCAGTATCCACCACTTTGCCCATAGTGATATCTTCCCTGAGCTTGAGGTTAATGTCCTTGCCCGTTGCTTTGACACATTTTCCTTTCTTTGCCTTGCTAGTCTGAGGAGCCATCAAGTGGTCCTGAAATGGATCCCTTTTGCTGTGTAGTACTGCCTGCGGTGAGAGGGAGGTGCTCCTAGGGCTAGTTACTGGAATATTGAAGCAACCTAAAGGGATAGGGAAGCTGCACGGAGGGCAGGTAGGGTTAGGGTTAGGTACGCTCACCCGAGAAGTACAATGGGGAGATGATAGCCCAAATTGTGAGATCTCGAATGCCGAGGGGGTGCCGAAAGGAGCAGGGAAATGGGGGATATTAGATTGAGGGGAGTCAAAGGTAGGGGAGGGGGCAATCCAGGTTGCGATAAGGTTAAGTGTAGCGGGTGATAGGGAAGGGCAATCAAGCCCTAATGAGGCATCTAGAGCAGCAGAATCCGACAGGTAGGGCACAAATGGCCTAGGTGGATCAGTGACAGGCAGCTGTTTAGTCCACGAGAAGGGCGGAAAGCAATGGGAGCCATAACCTGACATGGCATGTGGGCACGACCATATTGCGTCATAGGGATTCGGGTCGGCGGAATAGTCCACAACATTTGAGTCTATTATGACAGTTGCGAATGGAATCAGGTATGCATGTAACAAACGGTCGAAGGAGAAGGGTTCCTGTCCGCAAGCCTTCACGGTGAAGAATGTTACAGGTGGATAGGAGGAGGATAGTGATAGTAGTAGGTCATACAAAGCCAGTTACTGTTAGGATATTCCGACACATAGGATATAGTTAAGTTCAACTTGGTCTAGTGTAGAGTTAGGTATAGAGTTAGGTAAAGTGTGTTTCTTTACCGTTGTACATTTTGTAACTTACAATCCGACGATCACGATATGTAGTGATCCGACGGTTCATTCTCTCCTCGGTATTACCGACACTTGATCCGTGGCTTGACACCCGATTGGTCCATGAATTCTATTTAAAGCGCATGGAGGGTCATTTGTAGGGTAATCCATGCATGAGAGAAGCTTATGTAAATTTTCATTCTTTGATTAATAAATTGCCTGAAGTGGCCGCGTTGGCTCAAGCCGTGGACTGTTTCTCTCTTTGAGGGTTTTAACCACGTCAAAAATACTGGTGTATTGATCTGTGATCTGGTTGTGAGCGGTGTCCTTTTGGTGTTCTTTATGAGGAACTTACCCTGTAAATTCCTACATGGTATCAGAGCTATTTGAGGGCCGCGTCCGTTGGTGATCCAAATCTGAAGCCGGTAGAACTGCATCCGACTGCCATTTCCTAGATCTGCTGTTTTTGACTGCTTTCGGGCCGAGAGGACTGCTCTGTTGTGTTCAGAGCATCTGTTCCAGTGAGGAACCCCTTTCGTTTCATGCGAAAAGGTTTCCGGTAGCTCTAGCTGCATCATTTTTAAGATCTGGAGGTATACAATGTTTATTTGCAGTTTACTGTTATTTTCTCTCTGCTTATTTCAGTTTCGGTTTAATTAGTTTTTTTTTAACCGGATCTATACCTTTCATTTCTGCGTATGCTCTTTGCCCTGTGACTCTGTGCGATCTGGGCAAATTAGAAACAGAAAGGAAGAATTTTTCTCATGCGTATGCTCTTTTCCCTGCACCTTAGTGTGATCTCGGAAAATCAGAAACATTGAGAAAAATATTTAGTTTTTCGGCTAAAGCTAATTTTGAGCCGCAAGGTTCAATTTTTGAAAATATTTAGTTTTTTGGGTAAGCATGTCTATGTTGGGTTTTGTGTTTTTTGTTTTGTAGGGAAAAAGAGCTTTCTCAAAGCAAGCACGCAACCCAAAGCAAGCATGCAACCCAAAGCCCCCCCTCCTCTCTCTCTCTCTCAAATTTTTTGTATAGATCAATTGGTTCAAAGCTATTTTAAGAGAGTAGAGGTCTTGGGTTCAAGTCTCCATTTTGTGGGGGCGGACTTTTTCATTTCCACACATTCCCGCACTTCGTCGGCAACTTCAACAACTATTTTTCAAAAAGCCATAACTTCTTCATCCGGAAGCCTTTTTCAGAGCCGTTTTTTTTAAACCAGCCTAATTTTTCGAGATCTATCCATTGGAACACTTACTTTCAGCATCTTCAGCTTCAGTTTCTGTTGAAATGGAGAGTCAATACCAAGTTACCCTTGACAGCACCAACTACTTCCAATGGTTGTCCTACATGGAGGATTTACTTAGAAGTAAAGGTCTCTACCGAATAGCCACAGACCAAGAAAAGAAACCGAAAGATGAAGACAAGGCTGCTAAATGGGAAAATAGACAAGATCAAGCACGTGGTTTGATAGGGATGTCTATTTCTCCAGATCTTAGATTCCATATTGCAGAACTTGAAACTCCTCATGAAGCAATGGAACAAATCAATAAAGTTTTTGGGATTAAAAATGAAATTAGAGGCCATCAACTTGAAAATGAGTTGCTTACATTGGACCCTAATAATTTTTCTTGCATTGAAGATTTCTTGTCTAAGTTCAAGACCCTTAGATATCTTTTGGAAGGTGTTAAGGTTAAGAAAGAAGATAGTAACCTTATTTATTCCATCCTTACTAAGTTGGGACCAGCCTACTATGTATTTGTTTCCACCTTCCATTCTACAAGAGAAGCCTTCATTTCTCAAGGAAAAGACTACAAACCCCCTTCCTTTGACTCTTTTTGTGATTCTTTAATAAGAGAACAAGAAAAACTCTTACACCTTGGTCTTCTTAATCTTGGAAACTCTTCCAAGAAAGCGTTAGCCGCCCAGCAGCAACCAAATTCAAAGAATCCTAAGAAGTCATATCCTAAAAAGAATGGTCCTAAACCAAACAAGGGTCCTAAGCAATTTCAGCCCCAAAATGAAAAATCATTTCAACAAAATGATAAGATAAATAAAAACAAAGGGAAGAAGACTGATAGACATTGCAATTTTTGTAATCGAGATGGCCACTTAGAATCAAAATGCTTTAAAAAGATGGAAGCCTTAGAAGCAGCAATGAAGAAGCATAACATCCATTTGGGGCAATCTTCAACTTCATCTTCAGGAATGACACTTTCTGCATGTGGTTGTCAAGCATCTCGGTCTGGCTATGCATTAAATGTATCTTCTTCTTCTCATTCTCATGAGTGGCTCATTGATTCTGGAGCTTCTTATCACATGGCCAAAAACAAAGCCATGTTTTCTACTTTAAATGATTGTAACACCAAAAATATATATGTTGGTGATGATAGATCTCTTAATGTTGTAGGGACTGGAACTGTTAATCTAGAAAATGGTCAGTTTAATGATGTATTATGTGTTCCAACCCTATCCTACAACCTTCTATCTGTATATCAGATAACTCATTCAGGTGAAGGTAAAATCGTTGAATTTTCACCTCATGATGTTGTAATCAAGGACTTAAAAGATCCTAAACAAATTTTGGCTACTGGCATTGCTAATGATTCTACAAGGTTGTATAAGTTTCACAACTTTGGGTCATCAAATCTTCCCTCAGTATTTGTTGCTCATAACGATGAAGTGAGCAAACTTTGGCATGAGCGATTTGGTCACTTAAACTATCGCTCCCTTCAGCATCTATGTAAAGAAAATATGGTGACAGGCCTTCCTATGGTATCTTGCAGAGATGGTGTTTGTTCCGGATGTGTACTCGGAAAACATCATCGGGACAGTTTTGAAAAACGTGCCTCTTGGCACGCCTCAGCCCCTTTACAGCTTGTGCATAGTGATTTATGTGGTCCACTTCCAGTTGTGTCATTCTCTGGTTGCAAGTACTTCTTAACTTTCATTGATGATTTCTCCAGACGCACTTGGGTATACTTCTTAAAACTCAAGAGTGAATTCTTTAACACTTTTTTGGCCTTCAAGGCCTTTGTTGAAAAACAATCTGGACATCAAATTCTTAAGTTAAGATATGATAATGGTGGAGAATATGTTAAAAACACATTCATCAACTATTGCACTGAGAATGGAATTCAAATGCAACATACTGTTCCATATACTCCACAACAAAATGGTGTAGCTGAAAGGAAGAATCACACCTTAAAGGAAATGGCTAATTGTATGCTACAATCTAAAGGACTTGGTCTTAGTTTTTGGGCAGAAGCAATTAACTGTGCAAATTACATAATAAATCGCACTCCTACTAAGGCTTTATAGAATATCACTCCAGAAGAAGCATGGAGCTCAATCAAACCAGATGTAAGTCACTTTCGTGTTTTTGCAAGTGAAGTGTGGGCCCATATTCCAGATGAAAAGCATAAAGCTTTAGAACCTAAGAGTGAAAAATGTACTTTTGTTGGATATTCTGAAGATGTCAAAGGCTATAGACTTATTCCATTTAAGTCCAAAAATGTTATCATTAGAAGAGATGTAAAATTTGATGAAAATATATCGGCCTGCGAGCCTAGTACGGCGGATGTGCCACCTCTTCCTATCTCTTCTACCTTTGAAAACATTTCTTCTTCAGATGATGAAAGTGAGGATGACAATCCTCCCCCACCATCTCAGGATCCTCCTTCAGCTCCTGAGCTTCAAAAATGGGTTTGTGCTACTCGAGATGCAGCAGGTGATCTTGCCGGTGATCCTACAGATCAGCGACGCACACGTTCTCAGTTCGAGAGAGCCTCTTCTTTACTGGCTCAAGCTCCAGTAAATTATGATCCTGATACCTTTGCAGAAGCTTCAGGCCATCCAGATTGGGAAGCAGCTATGAATGAAGAATATCATTCATTATTGGCAAATGATACATGGGATCTTGTTCCTTTACCAAAGGGATGAAAACTTGTTAGATGCAAATGGGTTTACAGAACCAAGTATGGACCAGATGGGAAAGTTGATAAACATAAAGCTCGTCTTGTTGCTAAGGGCTTTTCACAGGTTGAAGGCATTGACTACACTGAAACCTTCTCCCCTGTTGCCAAAATGAACTCTATCCGCCTTGATCTTTCCCTTGCTGCCTCTTTCAAATGGGAAGTCCATCAGATGGATGTTAAATCTGCCTTCTTGCATGGGGACTTGCATGAAGAAATCTATATGGAACAACCCATTGGCTTCATACAAACAGACTCCAGCCTTGTTTGTCGACTTAAGAAATCCCTTTATGGTCTCAAGCAAGCTCCTCGGGCTTGGTATGCCAAAATGGATAGCTTTCTTTTAGAATCTGGCTTTTCTAGGTGTCATTCTGACAATATTGTCTACACCAAGAAAGTGGGCAACTCTCTTATCATCCTTGTTCTTTATGTTGATGATCTTATCCTTACTGGTAGTGATCCCAACCTTATAAACCATGTGAAGTCTAGCCTCAAAAGGAAATTTGAAATGACAGACTTAGGACACTTACACTATTTTCTCGGTCTTCAAGTCTTGCAATCCAAGGAGGGTATTTCCCTTTCCCAGTCCAAGTATGCTTGTGATATTCTACGTCATTTTCACATGGAAGACTGTAAGCCAACCCCTTCTCCTTTTCAGTCTGGAGTCAAACTTTCAGTCACTTGTACTTCTCCTGAAGTTGATGCTACATTATACTGTCAACTTGTAGGAAAACTCTTGTATTTAACCCATACTCGTCCTGACCTTTCCTTTGCTGTTGGCCTTGTTGCTCGGTTCATGCAAAACCCCCGTGAAAGTCATTGGAAAGCAGCTAAAAGAATACTTCGTTATGTTCGAGGTGCAGTTCAGTTTGGGATTCATTACAGTGCCGAAGCAACTCCTCTATTGGTTGGTTTCACTGATTCCGATTGGGCTGGTGACCCTGATGATCGGAAGTCTACTGCCGGTTATGTGTTCACTCTTGGTTCAGGACCTATTACATGGGCTTGCAAGAAATAGGGTGCCATTTCTCTTTCATCAGCAGAAGCAGAGTATCGTGGTGCCGTAGAAGCTAGTAAGGAAGCCTTGTGGCTTCGTCAGATCCTGTCAGAATTTGGCTTTCAGTAGCAGCATCCGACTACACTTTGGTGTGATAATCAAAGTGCCATTCAGCTATGCAAAGATCCAGTTCAACATTAGCGCAGCAAACACATTGAACTGCACATGCACTTCATCAGAAAGCTCATTCACGACCATGTTCTTGAAGTGCAATATTGTTCAACAGATGATCAAGTTGCAGACATCTTCACAAAGGCTCTCACAGAGGCGAAGTTCACTAAACTTCGATTTATGGTTGGAGTTCAGGAAGTTGTCACTAAGGGGGGATAGGCTCTAGTGCCTCCTTCCTTCTCCTATTGTGTCATATTTGTAAATCCTTCAATCCTATCCCAAGTTGTTCTTAAGGGGGGATGTTAGGATATTCCGACACATAGGATATAGTTAAGTTCAACTTGGTCTAGTGTAGAGTTAGGCATAGAGTTAGGTAAAGTGTGTTTCTTTACCGTTGTACATTTTGTAACTTACAATTCGACGGTCACGATATGTAGTGATCCGACGGTTCATTCTCTCCTCGGTATTACCGACACTTGATCCGTGGCTTGACACCCGATTGGTCCATGAATTCTATTTAAAGTGCATGGAGGGTCATTTGTAGGGTAATCCGTGCATGAGAGAAGCTTATGTAAATTTTCATTCTTTGATTAATAAATTGCCTGAAGTGGCCGTGTTGGCTCAGGCCGTGGACTGTTTCCCTCTTTGAGGGTTTTAACCACGTCAAAAATACTGGTGTATTGATCTGTGATCTGGTTGTGAGCGGTGTCCTTTTGGTGTTCTTTCTGAGGAACTTACCCTGTAAATTCCTACAGTTACCCTAGTCCCTAAGGAGCTGTAGTGCAGAGCCGTGTAGTCATCCTCAGAGCTCTCCTTCTAGTGAGATCCTTTTAAATCACCTTAATCATTATCGTACTATTATATTAATGTTGATACTAAATTAGAATTAACATATAATATTGATGTTTATAATATATGTGTTAGTGTTGATAACCATTATATTAAATGGTCGATGAGAAATATATTCTACTCAATTTCAATATTATATAGGAACAATTATATTTTTTTGATTAGATTATATTATTGAAATTTCATGGTATTAAGTGACTTATATAACTGTCGACTTATATAACAATTAATATTAAAGTTACATTGAGGTGGTTAAAATTTTTAGATGTAATTGAGAGATGTGTGTGAATTTACATACATGGAATGTTGATTTTAGTGGCCATGTAAGGTTGTCTCAAAATCATCTTTGATATTAGCAATTTTTGAGTCATGACTTTTTAGTGCATTTTTTGGACTTTTCCATGCAATATTGAGGCACTTACATAGACTAGATGAGACACTAATTTAGTCTTCTTGTATTCTTTTCAATGAGCTAATGCGAACCTAAAAAGAGGCAATAGAAGGATAATTTCAACATTCCTCCCCTTTTTTGAACAACTCATTTTCATCTAGCTTAGCATTCCCAATTAACACTATCAAGATAAGGTTAGGGTTCATGCATTTAAGGACTTTGGATTCTTAGGATTTTTTTGGAATTAATATATAGTAGTTTTAGCCTTTGGTTATGGGTTTTTTGCCAATGAGTTGAGTTGTCACATCTATTTTCATAGATAAGCTATCAACATTGTAACCATTTATATTTATATATAGATTGTGATGTTTTTCACCATTTGATTCATTAATAGAATTTAGTTTTCACTATAATATTGTATTCTTTCATTTTGTTCTCAATCCAAGCTAGATCATTGTTATCAAAGAAATATTTTCTTCTCTATGCATGTCCATGAAGAGTGTAGGGCACATAGAATTGGGCCTTGAACTAATCGAGCCCAATGAAGACTTTCTTCATCATCTCAAACAAATTCCCATAATGGACAAAGTAAATAAGATGATGGAGCAAAACACCCTATCGATATATTGCTCCAAGAAGCCCTAGATTGACAAAGAAACAAGATGATGGACTATTTCACTCAAATCCTTCAATGATTCCCAACAAAGACAAAGGTATCTTGCCCAATTGTCATTTTTGAGGAATGACACCCTCTTAAGTATAAGTGAATTTTGATATCCCTTTGTTTGAAGATATGATAGACATGAAAACTTCGAAAAAATGGTTACAACTTTAGAGGAATGATTGTTTTATATTGAAAACTTTTCCAACAATGAGAAGATTATAGAAATTAATAGAAATTTTCTACTATTGATGTATTCGAACTAAAAACAAGAGATTACAAATTTCCTCTACTATTCTGCGAAATGAAAATCACAGTTTAGAAACACATGCAATGACATGCAACCATTAAAAACACAAGGACACAATGATTTACAAGGGAACCCAATTGGAAAAAACCCCTTCGCTGCTTTGCATTAATTTAGATGAAAAGATAAACAATTATAATGTCTTGCTTCAACTCTGAAGCACCCCATGCACTGCAATCTTGTTCTCCTACTTCTTGACCTACTCTGGCCAACACTTGGCCAATTCAAGCCTCAACCAACCTCCTATTTCCTTGTGCAATCCTTGAGGAAATTAGCTCCTAAAATATAGGATTTTCCTCCTATTTTCTTGCACAATTCCCAAGGACTTAAGCACCTGCTCAGTGCAAAGGCACTGTACACTAAAAAATATACAAATATAAATACAAACATGCCTTTTTTAGGAAATTCGAATTCCATGCATGTCTAAGCTATTTTTAGCGGATTGACTAGTTTAACTGAGACATCACTGAGTTAAAAACAGTGCTACTACTCAACTGACCTTCAATTGACTCAACTAGGTACTTGAGCTCAGTTAACTGAGTCAAACTGAAAATAACTGAACTAGATTGCTAAATTTTAGGAATCACTGCATGCACAACTTTACTTCTAGCCTATAACTCGAATTTACTGAGTAAAATAGTAGACAAAGCCATGTCACACAAGTTAATTACAATCCAAGTCATCCTGCTGATGTGGAAAATCGAATTACTAAATTTGACTAAGGAACAAGTCAAATTTAGCCTTTCTTGCTACAATTTCTAACACTCCCTCTTAGCAAGAAAGGGATTTTGCACAACCCCAATCTCGCTCTTGTGGAATGTACTGTAGCACTACCTCTCACTGTTGTTGTTGCTCTTACAACAACTGCAACTTAGAAGCATCCAAAATACTGAATAACCTATGTCTCTGCAACTGTTTAATGGGAAAACTACACTATTGTTGATTATGCCACTGAGCTTCCTGCTTTGCTGTTAACACTGCTCTACGCTCCTTAGTATTTGACTACACGAAATGACATTGATCCTTATTTCACTGAATACTCTGGGCCCCTATAACAAGGCAATGATCCATGAGGAGGACACCTCAATGGACCCTGCCCAACTCTTTGCAAGTATGGGGTTAAGGTTTGACATCGCCCAACCTCACTCCTGGAGTTATAGCTGCGTTTTCTCCCTCCGCCCACTTGGCTTGAACTCTCCTTCTATTGGAGGTCTCTGGATGGTCCTCCTCCTCCTCATCCTACAGGTCAACCCAACTACCAACTAGTTGATGTTCCATCTTGAGAGGTCTGTCCTGCTCTCTCTCAACCACCACATCTCTAATCTCTGCCTTGCTCCTCAAGGTTTCACATGTATCTTCCTCTAATGTGTAGAGGCTCTTGATCTTGACACTAATTTGCTTGATTTGAACTGAAGCAAAACGATTGAGGTAGGCCTTCCCATTGTTGAAGACTACCTCGTACCCTTTGCCTTCAATTCTCAATTTGTTCATTAGACCAAGTTTTCTGGCATCATTGTTATTTATGAATAGCTCAGTGAGGGTCTTCAACATGAAAAAGGGAGTATCCTTGCCATGTAATTTCAAGACTATGTGGTCTCTCACACCTTCCAAGATGATCCTTTTGGCTCTAGCAACATCCTCCTTCCACTAGGCTAATTTTTGTGCACCAGATTGCCAACATTTTACAATGTCAGTTTTAACATATTCTAACACACCATTATCATCTTGAACTACTTCCATTCAGTCCTTCTAGGTTATGAAATTCAAGCTACCCTCCAGGGAATACTCCAATCTCAGTATGTTGAAAGACATTATCTTGAATATGAAGAAAAACTATTGCACTAGAGTTGGAAATTCGAAATTCTCGAGGGAGAAATTCGAAACACTAGTCTCTAATGTGATTCCAAGGCTTTGATACCATGTAGAAATGAATAGAAATTTTCTACCTCTGATGTATTCAAACTAAAAACAAGAGATTACAAATTTCCTCTACTATTCTGCGGAATGAAAATCACAATTTAGAAACACATGCAATGACATGCAACCATTAAAACTACAAGGACACAATGATTTACAAGGGAACCCAATTGGAAAAAACCCCTCCACTGCTTTGCATTAATTCAGTTGAAAAGAGAAACAATTACCAGGGAAAATTTTAGGGGCTAATATTCGCAGGTGGGCTAATATTCCATGCTTTTTCAAAAAAATCGATTCTCCAATTTTCATTTTTCCCAAAAATGAATTCGCCCAAATTTTATAATATAAAATTATTTTACCTTAAAAATCGCCAATATTATATATTGTCTAATATAAAATAATTAGAAATCTAAACAATTTTACAAAATTATCATCAAACAATTTAAAATTTGGATATTAGGGACTAGTAAGATTTCGTCAAGGTTTCTAAACTTTAAGATAAACTTCCATCCTTAAAATTTTCCCTGACAATTACAATGTCTAGTTTCAACTTTGAAGCACACCATACACTACAATCCTGTTTTCCTGCTTCCCGACATGCTCTGGCCAACAGGTAGCCAATTGAAGTCTCAACCAACCTCCTATTTCCTTGCGCAATCCTTGAGGAAATCAACTCCTAAAAGATAGGAATATCCTCCTATTAGCTTGTAAAATTCCCAACGACTTGATCACTTGCTCATTCCAAAAGCATTGTACACTCAACAATATATAAATATAAATACAAACATGCCTTTTCCTCCACCTCAACTAGGAAATTCGAATTCCAGCATATCTGGGCTATTTTTAGCTGATTAACTAGTTTAATTGAGAGATCTCTGAGTTAACAACAATTATACTATTCAACTGACCTTCAACTAGTTCAACTAGGTACTTGAGCTTAGTTAACTGAGTCAAACCAAAAATAACTGAATTAGATTGTTGAATTTAGTAATCACTACATGCACAATTCTACTTCTAGCCTATAACTCGAATTTACTAAGTAAACTAGTAGACAAGGCCATGTCACGCAAGTTAAATACAATCCAATTTATCCTATTGATGTGGAAAATCGAATTACTAAATTTGACTAAGGCACAAGTCAAATTTAACCTTTCTTGCAACAATTTCTAACAAAGAGTACTTTTGAAGTCCCTTCCCTTGAAGTTAAAGATTGGCGGGATACTCATTGTATACAACACATCAAAGATTCTAAACTATATGTGATGAGACCCACTTAGGGGGGATATGTCGATGACCTCAAGGAGGAGTATTTCATATTGGAAATTATGAAGATTAATAAATGAGATGGACAATTTCGTGCTAAGGTAAAGACTAGACTCTATTGAAGTACGATAATGTATTTCATACCTTACATACAAAACTAAATATTTGGGACTTTGAGTAGCGATTAGTTATAAAATATCATATTTGTCTACATAGATACTTCCAAACAAAAATAGAGTTTGTGGACATATTTTCACTAATATCACTTACCATTATGGCATTACGTTTGTGTGCAAATTTTGGTAGAAGGATAAGAAACGTTTCGGGTTGAAAATAATTTGCAACACAGAAGGGTAAAGGTGATCTGAATGGAAAATGGCATCCACCCATGGTATTCATCCACCCATGTTGTTCATCCACCCATGTAATTTACCCATGGTATTGTAAGTGGCATCCACCCATGGTATTCGTTTACCCATGATATTTATCTAGCCATGGTATTGTAAGTGGCATCCACCCAAGGTATTCATTCACCCATGATATTTTCCCATGGTATTGTGACATCCACCAATGGTATTCATTCACCCATGGTATTTACCCATCCATGGAATTTACTTGTGGTATTGTAACAAAAAAACACTATAAGTAACAAGTTGCATTTTTAAAAGGACAGATTATCCACCACAATGTAGCCCTTACAGTTATTATCTATTTTAATTAAAAAAATTCTTTGTAGTTTTGTTTAATGTGTGTTCTCCTATTTTCTTTTGGAATTTCAATTTTTTAGATCTTGGGGGCCTCCCCCCCGCAAGATCCATTTCAATTTTTTAGATCTTGGGGCCCTCCCCCTAAGATTCAGATTAGTGGTATTAGATTTAAGTTACGACTCCATGGGAACGAGGGTTTGATGCATATTTCAGTTTCAAAATTTTGCAGCAATATTCAACAAACTTCATGGACTTGCTACGACCTTCAGAGAGTGCTTTCTTGGGCAAAGTTGGAAGAATTTTCTTTTTTATTTCTTTGCAAGATTTTTTTGGGCAGCGAGTTTGTAGATCAGATTTGAAAATTTTGGTGCAAAAATTACAAAAATAAATTACAGATCTGGATTCCTTTTGAAAAATACCCAAATTAAAAAAAAATGTCTGAATCGGAGTCTAGATGAGGGAGATATCACTGATTTAAAATTAGTTGTGTTGCATAAATGTTTTTGACGACAATTTGTGGACGACGACTCTCCTATATTATTTTGCAGTTTTTGTGTATAATTTCAGAAAAGGGACTGTATATTTGAGCTCCTCTTGAAAAATCACCCAATTTCAAAAAAAATTGGTTGAATTAGAGTTCGGATGAGGAAGATATCGCTGATTTAAAATCAATTATTTTTCAGAACTTTCGTGATGGCGGGACAATTGCAACGTGAATCCAAGTTTCCAGAGTGTCCAGATAGGGATTTCAATCACACGGGAAGATTCAAAATGGTTATTTTGTTTCCAAAAATAGGTTATAATAAATATTTTGAGTTATATTGATCGAGTTATGTCCATTTTAAATCTGGAGCAACATTAGAAGTGGATTCCCTTTGGAGACATGCCCTCCTACCCCGCTTTAGTAGGCACCCGCTTCACATTCATTAGTTCTAGCATAGCAGCGTCCGACTTGGGTTCTTTGGATATGTGCCCTCCCACCCTAGGCTTTGTAGGCACCTGTTACTTTATCAATGGTCAGCATCACGATTATGGGTCAACCACACAAAATCCTTGTCATCGAAGTCCATTTGCTAGTCCGCATACTGTTAGTATCACAGTTGGTCACAAGCATTACAGGGTATCTCTATCTTTGGATCTTCGTTGGTCATGGTTATGGGTCATCCAAAAGACCGCACTTCATCGAAGTCCATTTGTTAGGCAACACAATGTCAGTATCACAGTTGGTCACAAACATTACAGGATATCTCTATCCTCAGATCTTCGTTCATCATGGTTATGGGTTAACCACACAAAACCCTTCTCTTCAGTGGCTCTTCATATTCAACAAAGGCTTTGCAAGAGAGAATTTCATGCAATGGGGGCCATTTCTTCTTAAGGAGGATGGAATGATCCGAATGGAAAATGACATCGACCCATGTTATTCATCCACCCATGGAATTTATCAATGGTATTGTAAGTGGCATCCACCCATGGTATTCATTCACCCATGGTATTTACCCACCCATGGAATTTTCTTGTGGTATTGTAACCAAAAAAGACTATAAGTAACAAGTTGCATTTTGTAAAAGGATAGATTGTCCACCACAATGTAGCCTTTATAGTTATTATCTGTTTTAATAAAAGAAAAAGTTTTGTGGTTTTGATATTGTGTATTCTCCCATTTTCTTATGGCATTTCAGTTTTTCAGATTTTGGGGGCCTGTTCCCCCAAGATCCATTTCAATTTTTTTAGATCTTGGGGGCCTCCCCCTAAGATCTGGATCAAAAGGCCGTCCTAAGTCTCCATGTAAAGGCTAAACTAAACATAACCAAACTTGAGACAACTAGTGAAATATGCATGCAAAGAAGAGGAATGAGAAGTCAAATAATGACAAAAGAAAGTGATGTGACCACCACGAAATCCCTTGGCACAACAATAATAAATGTAAAAACTAGACATTAGTTATTGGTAAATTTGAAAGCATCAAACTTTGATTCACCCTAATGCCATAAGATTAAAAAAATAATGGAAATTGACGTGAAACCTAGTGTTCCTACTGATACCACAAAGATCCAATCAGAGGAACTCAAGGAAGGTGAGTGCCTCTTGTAGTCAAGACATGGGGGTGAGGATGTTGTTGCATTTAATTGTTGATAATGGTAGAAAAAATAACCTAATAGTTGAGGTCATTAGGAAGATGGAGTTACTAACAACATCATACTCTTAGCCATATACCATTGCTCAGTCTATCTAGGGAGGAGACATCCCTAGATATGTCTCATGTTAGAATATGGCATTCAGATTCGAAGATGATTCATTGTGTGATATTGTCTTGCTTGAGGTTTGTGATATTCTTTTAGTTCAACCATATATGTGGAAGAACCATGTTGTTTACTAGTTTAGGCCTTATAGTATCATTATCACCTTAGGAAATCAATGCTATAAGATAATATAGTTAGCCCTAACTATTATAGTCTATTTGATCACTACTAATAGTGAAGGAAGATAATCTCTTAGACTAAGATATTTTTCCACCCAATTAGATAGATTAAAGAATATAAAGACAACCACCAAGGCCTCTATAAGAGATCCTTCTATGTAGTAGAGACATGTAGATAAATTGGTGGAATAATATAGATACATATTCAACTCACCTACAAGAGTACCTTTGAGTACCTTTACACTATCAAGTAAAGCAAGCAATTTATCTAACATTTGGTGCTCCTTTACCTATTGGACTTGCATATGGATGTTCTCTTCTAGAGAATGAGAAGACCAAGCACTAGATTCAAGATTTTATCTAGAAAGCTATAGTTCAACCAAGCTCCTCACCTTGTGGGAGCCTCAATTCTCTATTTCAATAGAAGGATGTAAAATGGTGACTATGTATTAATTACAAATCCTTTAATAAATCACAGTTAAGAGTTAGTGTTCCATGCCATAAATTGGTGATATGCTTGATCAATTGAAAGAAACTAAGTTTTTTAGCAAGATTGATAATAATTTAGGGTATCACTAGGTGCTAATCGGGAAAAAATAATGTGGAAGACAATCTTCAACTCTAAAGAATGCTTCTTTGAGTGGTTGATCATTCCCTTTAGCTTGATTAATGAAACAATGGCATTGATGGGGATGATAGATGAGATTTTGTGGCAATTTATGAAACTTTTACATGGTCATAACCTAAACATCATCCTCTCCTTCATCAAAACATGGGAAGAGCATCTAATGCATATTCAACAAGTGTTGAGTACTTTGCAACAACACGAGATGTACATCAACTTAAATACTTTCTCATTTAACATACACGAAATTCAATATTTGGGGCACATTGTGGGTGAGCATGGTGTTCATGTGGAATATAAACTAAAGATCCGATTCATTTGTGAATGGAAAACCCTAAAGACACTAACATAACTTCATAGCTTCTTTCGCGTTATTAATTTTTATCATAGATTTTTGTTGGGGCTCTCATATTTTTTCCCTTGACCTTGTTGACTAATAGTGGAGCAAAGGAAATATATGTTTTGGTTGAGGAATATTATAAATATTTTGAGGGATTTAAGCACCATATCTAAATGGTGCCATATTTGATACATGCTATATCTATAACAACTATTATTTAATAAAGTTGTCATTGATGTCAATAAGATGGAAACCTAGGTGCATTATTGAAGCCTACTCTAAATGAAACCCTTTCTCTTGTTGAGTCCTTGTTGATGCAAACCCTAGTAAATAAGAATATCCTAGGTACATGTATGAAGGCCACAAGGTGCTTTAGAAAATATCATGATGATTTTACCTTGACACATTCATTAAATTATGGTGGAATATACAATAAGACTATAAGACATAACAATAATGATAATCATGGTCATGTTTACACAACTTCTGCTAGCAATTCTTATGGTGGAACATACAATGGCAGTTGGAATAATGAGCAAGGTTATCCCATATCTGCTTTCAATAGTTATAGTGAAAGATGTTATAACAATCAAAATTATGATCATAGCTATGAGAGTTCTTCCCACCAACAATTTTAGTCTTCTGTCTCTATTGATGTGTACTATAGCTACCCAGGACAAAAGGGCATTCATTGTTGAAAATGTAGCAAGAAAAGTCTTCATTTGACTTGTGCCTTAGTCAAATGGAGAAATTCGATTTTCCACATCGGCAGGATGACTTGGATTGTAGTTAGCTAGAGTGACATGACCTTATTTACTAGTTAAGTCAATAAATTTGAGTTTTTAGGCTACAAGTAGAGTTGCACATGAGTTGATTACTAATATCTAGCAATCTAGTTGAGTTATTTTTAGTTAAACTTAGTTAACTGAGCACTAGTCACTAGTTGAGTTAGTAGGAGTTCAATTGAGTAGTTATGACTATTGTTAACTCACTGATCTCTCAGTTAACTAGTCAATCAACTAAAAATAGACACAATCATGCATGTAATTCAAATTACCTAGTTGAGTGGATGGAAAAGGAATATTTATTTTTATAATTATATACTATTGAGTGTACAATGTTTTTGCACTTAGCAGGTGATCAATTCCCCTTGGATTTGCGCAAGGAAATAGGGAATTTCCCTATTTTTAGGAGCTTAATTCCTCCAGGATTTTGTAAGGAAATAGGAGGTTGGATAAGGCTTGAATTGGCTAAATGTGGGCTAGGGTAGGTCATGAAGCAGGAGAACAATATTGCAGTGCAGGGTGTGCTTCAGAGTTGAAGCAAGACATTGTAATTATTTCTCTTTCTCATCTAAATTAATGCATAGTAGTGGAGGGTTTTTTCCTAGTTGGGTTTCCTCATAAAATCATTGCGTTCCTTGTGTTTGGATGGTTGCATGTTATTGCATGTGTTTATATTGTGTGTTTTCCTTTCCTTAGAATAGTAGAATAAATTTCTATCCCTTGATTTCAATTTGATTTCATTAGTAGTAGTGAATTTCTTGAAATTTCTACATGGTATCATAGCTTTAGAAGACTACATAGAAACCTTGTTGCAGATAGTCTCTTAGAGAAATTTTGATTTGTAGAGTTTTTGGTTTAGGAATTTCTCCAGTGCAAAAGGACAATGCGAGTTTCCAGGAGGGAGTAGAGAGATTTCCCACATGGATATTGAGACTTAGAGAGAGTCTAGCTTTAGGTGGAGAAACCTTATGGAAGCTAGTACTTGAGGATTTGGGGAGATCATACTCATTATTGCAGTAGTTGCAACATCAGTGTGGAAGCAACAAAAGAACAATAAAAACAACAATATGAGTAGATAAGATTTCACCATGCATGCAACTATACCTCAAAAGTGAGGTGGGGTGATGTAGAGCCTTACTCCTAGAGTTGCAAAGATTTGGGAAGGGTAAATACGAGATACATAACAATTGAAATATACTCTTCTCATGGATCATTACCCTTGCTACAGGGGCCCATAGAATTCAATAGAAGGAGGATCAATGTCAGTGGAGTAGTCAAACTCTGAAGAGCACAAAGCAGTGTTGATAGCAGAGCAAGAGGCTCAGTAGCGAAGTTAATAACAATGCAAATTTCCCAATAGACAATGAAAAGACTAGCAACATTTGGATGCTTAGGTGACAGTTGTAGCTCAGAGACATAGTTGATTCAGTATTTTGGATACTTCTCAATTGCAGTAGCAACAAGAATAATGAGAGGGAGATGTGTTACAATACATTCCTATAGGAGCAGGATTGAGATGGTGCAAAATTGTTTTCTTGCTAAGAGGGAGTGTTGAAAATGTAGCAAGAAAATGCTTCATTTGAATTGTGCCTTAGTCAAATGGAGAAATTCAATTTTCCACATCAACATGATGACTTGGATTGTAGTTAGCTAGAGTGACATGGCCTTGTCTATTAGTTAAGTCAGTAAATTCAAGTTTGTAGGCTAGAAATAGAGTTGTGCATGAGTTGATTGCTAAGATATAGAAATCTAGTTGAGTTATTGTTAGTTAAACTCAATTAACTGAGAACTAGTTACTAGTTGAGTTAGTAGGAGTTTAGTTGACTAGTTATGACTATTTTTAACTCACAGATCTCTCAGTTAACTAGTCAATAAGCTAAAAATAGACCCAATCATGCATGGAATTCGAATTTCCTAGTTGAGTGGATGGAAAAGGCATATTTGTATTTATAATTGTATTTTATTGAGTGTACGATGATTTTACATTAAGAAGGTGATCAATTCCCCTCGGATTTGCGCAAGGAAATAGGGAATTTCCCTATTTTTTAGGAGCTTAATTCCTCCAAGATTTCACAAAGAAATAGGAGGTTGGTTGAGGATTGAATTAGATAAGTGTTGGCCAGATTAGGTCAAGAAGCAGGAGAACAATACTGCAGTGTAGGGTGTGCTTCAAAGTTGAAGCAAGACATTGTAATTGTTTCTCTTTCTCATCTGAATTAATGCAAAGCGATGGAGGGGTTTTTCCCAGTTGGGTTCCCCTGTAAAATCATTGTGTTCCTATTGTTTTCATGGTTGCATGTTATTGCATGTGTTTCTATCATGTGCTTTCCTTTTCACAGAATAGTAGAAGAAATTTTGTCTCTTGATTTCAGTTCAATTTCATTAGCAGTAGAAAATTTCTTGAAATTTTTATATGGTATTAGAGCATCAAAAGAGTACATAGAAACCTTGTTGCAGATATTATCTTAGAGAAATTTTTATTTGCAGAGTTTTTGGTGTAGGAATTTCTCTAATGCAGGAGGATAGTGCAAGTTTCTAGGAGGGAGCAGAGAGATTTCCCACTAGGAGATCGAGACTCAGAGGGAGTCTAGCTTTAGAGGTAGAAGCCTTATGGAAGCTAGTACTTCAAGGCCTAGGGAGATCAAAATAATTATTGTAGTAGTTGCAGCATTAGTGCGGAAGCGACAACAAAATAGTAGCAACAATAGTATGAGTAGTTTGGATTTCGCCATGCATGCATCTATACCTCCAGGTGTGAGGTGAGGCAATGTAGAGACTTAGTCTGAGAGTTGCAAACATTTGGGCAGGGTCCATAGGAGAGTAATAGAAGTTGCAGTATACTATTCTCATGGATCATTACCCTTTCTATAGGGGCCCACGATATTCGTAGCAGGACGATCAATGTTAGTGGAGCAATAAAATACCGAGGAGCACATAGTGGTGTTGACAGTAGAGCAGGAGTCTCACTAGCAGAGTAAAAAACAATGCAAATTTTGAAGTAGACAGTGCAGAGACTAGTAACTGTCAGATTATTAGGAGACAGTTGCATCTCAGAGACACAGTTGATTCAATATTTCAGACGCTTCTTAGTTGCAGTTGTTGCAGTAACAACAACAACAATGAGAGGGAGATATGCTATATTACATTCCTACAGGAGCAAGATTAGGATTGTGAAAAATCCTTATCTTGCTAAGAGGGAGTGTTGAAAATGTAGCAAGAAAAGTATTCATTTGACTTCCGCCTTAGTCAAATGGAGATATTTGATTTTCCACATTAGTAGGATGTCTGGGATTGCAGTTAGCTAGAGTGACATGGCCTTGTCTACTAGTTAAGTGAGTAAATTCGAGTTTCTAGGCTAGAAGTAGAGTTGTGCATGAGTTGATTGCTAAGATCTAACAATATAGTTAAGTATTGTTAGTTAAACTCAGTTAAATGGGCACTAGTCACTAGTTGAGTTAGTGGGATTTCAATTGAGTAGTTATGACTGTTGTTAACTCATTACTCCCTTAGTTTACTAGCCAATCAACTAAAAATAGACCCAGTCATGCATGGAATTCGAATTTCCTATTTGATTGGATGTAAAAGGCATGTTTGTATTTATAATTGTATATTGTTGAGTGTACAGTGCTTTTGCACTCAGTAGGTGATCAATTACCCTTGGATTTGTGTAAGGAAATAGGGAACTTCTCTATTTTTTAGGGGCTTGATTCCTCCATGATTGTGCAAGGAAATAGGAGGTTGGATGAGGCTTGAATTGGCTAAGTGTTGGCAAGAGAAGGAGAAAAATATTACAGTGTAGGGTGTGCTTCAGAGTTGAAGCAATACATTGTAATTTTTCTCCTTTTCATATCAAATAATGCAAAGCAACGGAAGGGTTTTTTCTAGGTGGGTTCCCCTATAAAATCATTGTGTTCCTTGTGTTTTTATGGTTGCATGTTATTGCATGTATTTCTATCGTGTGTTTTCCTTTCCACATAATAGTAGAAGAAATTTTTGTTTCTTGATTTCAGTTTGATTTCATTAGCAGTAGCAAATTTCTTGAAATTTCTACATTCATACGAAAAATAGTAGAATAAATTCCCACTTATGCCACGATACAAGTTAAATAAATATAAAACAAAAATATGATATAGTGCAAATGTCATCTCTAAAGTTGGGCCTTGTCCATGCCAACTGACATGTTTGTTCAGATGCTCAAATAACTATAAATATAAATCTTGAATTCTTAGTTTTTACAAGAAATGTGTCAAGCATAACAAAAAATCAGAAGTTCGGACCCGAGGACAAAATTGTGGATCACCTAAAGCAATTTATTAAAGAAGATTTATGTGAGGGAAAAATCACAGATATAGTAAGAAGTCTCATCTTTATGAAGCAACTTGTTTAAAATTTTGAAGCAAACATTTCGGCTATGTGGAACCTCTATCTCGGTCCTGAGGAAACCATAAATTGAAAACATAAGGTGGCTCTTTCCATACCTGTGGAAACCCTCTATTACAGACCCGAAACCTCATTTCTACGTGACACATTTGTTGCAGACCTGTGGGAAAGTTGTTGAATGATTTTCGAACCTGAAATTAGTGCCTTCATGGATGGATTCTTGGACCTATTTGGAGCCTCAATATTTTAGAGCTATATACCTGAGGTCTATTATCCTTTTGCAACACCAGTTTTAGATTTGGTTTGGTATCCCTTTGGAGATTGCTCCTAGATCATATTTTTAGTACCTCAGGATTTTGAAGAGTTATTTTTGGTTTGTGGAAAAGTGGAACTTTGGTCATTCATCAGAGGACTTGTGAAGTGAAGACCTAAAGTCTATAAGTTGTGGGAACCATATCTTGTTTAATATGAGTATGTTTAGAATCTCTTTGAGACTACCACATTAAAATTGGAACAATTGAATAATGCAAAAGTAAATTGAAGAACCCTTTCTGAGATAGCAAACACTGGAATATCTTGGAGCAATCATTGAATAATTCTTGTAGCAGCAGTCCTTGTTACAAACTTTTGGAAGGCTTGCTACAAAAATTGAAGACCTATTGCAAACCTTGAAGCGATCTTTAGGAAACCTTTTTGGATCAGATCAAAAACATCTTGTGAGCATTATAGAAGCATTTGTCAAAGACATCTTGTAGCAGCAATATTGAAGGCATCATATGAGCAATATGTAGAAAACCTATTGTGCATATTTGAGAGTATTATTTGAAGAATATTGAATCAAGATCTTAGAAGTGCCTTGGAGCAACCTATTATAGACACATCTTGGAACAAACTACTTGAAAATTTGATATACATTTTGAATTAGATTTGGACCTCTCTTGGGGCTACTCTTGAGCATATCTTAAAGAGTCATCTAGAAGCTCATATTACCTTGAAAAGTATATTGGACCTATTGAATATTCTTGAAGAAGATGACCTTCAAGGAATTATTGGAGAACTTGATGCATGATTGAAGTCCTCATGGGGTAACTTTGGAGAAAATTGTTTGGGTATCATGAAAAGCCTTGGAGACATCTTCTATGGTTGCTAAAGTTGTCATTGATGAACAAAGTGTTTTGAAGATTAATTGAGGGAATTATTGAAGATATTTTCAGATATTGTTTCAGAAGACATTGGAAGCCTTGAAGAACTATTGATCCTATATTGAAGAATAGGGTTGGTTCCCTAGAGGCTTGAAGTTCCCAAGAAGACTAGGTTAGAGCCTAAACCACTAGAGAGGGTTTGAGCCTTAGAGGGTTGGAGTCCTCAAGAAGACCAAGTTGGTGCTAGGTGAAGTACAAGTTGGAGCTTGGTGGAATTGAATATTGGAGTCTTCATCTTGGGTTGGAGCCTTGAAGGACTCATAGGTGTGATTGTACAAATTGGAAATTGAATTGTTGCAATATAAGATTTGAGTTCTCGCCATTTGTTATTAATAAAATTATTTATTTTTTATTTCTAATTTTGTGTTCTGTTTATAAGTGATCTTAAATGGCATAAAAATAATAATTGTAAAAGAAATAATTATTCATCCCTCTTCTCAGTATTTATAAGAATTGGTATCAGATTAAGTACCTTTAGTTACATCCTAAAAACTAGAATGTAGATCTTTAGAACACAAATGGAAAAATCAAGGAAGGAGGTATCCAAATCATTTGAAGACGTATCATCCTTAATCAATAAATAAAAAGAAAATCAGATGTGAAAAGCCCCTATATTCAATGGAGCAAACTTTGAAATATGGAAGGTGAGAATCAAGAATTTTTTATTGGCTCAAGGTTTTGAAGTATGGGAATTAGTGGTTACCAGAAGCATAATGGAAGAATAATAATCCAAGGGACAAAATGAAATATAAATAAAGGAAATCTTGAGTGGCCTACCAAATCATATAAAAGTAAAAGTTGAGAAAAGTCCATCAACAAAAGAGATTTGGGAAAAGCTTCAAGATGTTTATTCAAAAGGATTATTAGTCATGACCTATGATCAAGAAGATGATGGAAAATAACACAAAGATGATCCAAAGAAGACAATTGAAAGCAAATATGAGGGAACCAATTTCATAAAGGAAGATTATGAATAGATCTATGAAGTTTAAATTGAAATAGATCTCAAGTCAAATCTTGTAGCTTCCCTAGAAGAAATAAGAAGTTTGAAAAAGGAAAATGAGGAACTCAAAAATAAAGTACAAGATGTTGATCATGATCTTGACAAGACAAAGAAGGAAGTTTTCCTTTTAAGGCATCAAATACAAGAAAGGGATGAGGATATCAACAAGCTTAAGTAAGAATTTCATCATAAAAAGAAGAGACATCATGAAGAATTGGTATCCATGACAAATCAATTAGATAAATAAAAAATAAAGGAATACAATTTAGAAAATCATCTTAAACAAAGGTCTGAAGAGTTGAGCAAAGTTGAAGTAGGAATTGGTCGGTATAATGAAGAAGTCACTTCCTTAAAATATCAACTAGAAGAAACAAGGAAACAAATTCAAGGAGCTACAGATGTAATGGAAGGTTTGGTCCTTGTGGAAGGACAAATTGATGAAGAAAAAAAGGAAAGAAATGTCATGGAATGCCAAAGAGAAGAAAAACATGAAGAAATATTCAAATTGAAATCATATGTATCTCTTTTAAGGTCCAAACATGTGAAGCAACATGAATGAATGAAGAAATGGAGAACCAACTAGCAAGGAAAAATGAAGAATGTGAGAAGATGAAAGAAGAGACTCTTTATCTAAGGAAAGAACTTGATAAGCTAAACAAGAATCTAAAGAGTTCTCAAACCTTGGATGACATCCTAAATCATCAGGGATTACCCCTTGATAAATTTGGTCTTGGATATGTAGGTGAGCCTTCTAGCAAAAGTGGTGCAAACCCTAATACATCTAAGGATAAGAATATGAAACTTGACAGTTGCATCCCTAGCTTCAATAAAAGAAAGGAAAGGAGTCAAAATGACTTTGGAAGAACCTATGCTCCAAGAAGTTATGTTGATGCCGCAAGTAGAAATAAATTTTATCAAGGAATCTCAAGGAAGAATTACTTCAAAATTGCACCAAGACAAATTTCAAATTCCAAGTATCAATCTATATTCTTTGCTTATTGTTACTCTTCTACAATTTTTTTGCATGTGGAAATGGATTGCAGGGCTTATAATAAGGACATTTATGAGGACTCCAATAAGTTCCCCAGAAGGAAAGTCACAACAAGAAGATACTCCAATGTGCACACCTACAAAAACTATGCTCCATCATTCACGCACAAAACTGAAAGCTTCAAATGCCATAATGTTGGACATTTAGCTAGAGATTTCCAATTAAAGTGGGTCCCTAGAAAATCTAAAGAATCATTAACTAAGCAAGGCAAAAGAGTCACAAAGGTTTGGGGAAGGAAGCAGGTTTCACTATGAAAAAAACATATTGAATGTGTCTATAATGCTCAAGGCATTAATACTTGTTGTTTATCAACTTAAGGGAATCATAAGAAGATCATGCATACTGTTTGGGCGAGAATAGGTAAAAATAATGGTCACTTAAAGATTGCCTCACAAATTAAGCACTATGACATGGGGAGTAATAAAAACAAGAATAGTATGATGAAAAACAAAGCAACATATTGTCAAGGGGAGTTGTCCTTGATGAAGAAAGGGAGCATCTCAATATGAAGAATTTTCCATTGATGTCAAAGGGGGACATAATACTAAAAGGAGGAGAGTTTTCCCATCAATGACAAAGGGGGAGATTATTGAATAAAATTTTCATTGATGTTAATAAGATGAAAAACTAGGTGCATTATTGAAGTCTGCTATAAATGAAAACCTTTCTCTGGTTGATCCCTTGTTGATGAAAACCCAAGTAAAGAAGAATGTCCCAGGTGCATGTATGATGGCCACAAGGTGCTCTGCAAAATATCATAATGATTTTACCTTGACATATTCATTAAATTATGGTGGAATATATAATCAGAGTGAAAGACATGACAACAATTATAATCATGGTCAGGTTTATACAACTTCTGTTAGCAATTCTTATGGTGGAACATACGATGGAATTTTGAATAATGAGTAGGGTTATCCCATGTCTGCTTCCAATAGTTATGGTGAAAGATGCTATGGCAATCAGAATCATCATAGCTATGATAGTTCACACCAACAAATTCAGTCTTCTGTCTCTATTGATGGGTACCATGGCTACCAAGGACGAATGGGCATTCACCAGCAAAATGGTAGAACAAATTCCTACTTATGTCAGGCTACAAGTGAAGTAAATAAAAAAAATATATATATGATATTGTGCACAAGTCAACTCTAAAGTTGACCCATATCCATGCTAACTGACATGACTGTTCAGATGCTTGAACAACTATAGATATAAACCTTGACTTCTTATTTTTTCCAAGAAATTTGTCAAGCATAACAAAAAATCAGAGGTTCAGACCTGGGGAAAAAAGTGTGGATCACCTGAAGCAATTTCTTAAAGAATAAATTGGTCAAAGAATATTTATATGAGGAAAAAATCATAGAGATAGCAAGAAGTCTCACCTTTCTGAAGAAAATCATTTAAAATTTTGAAGCAAACATTTCGGCCTTGAGGTAGAGGGAAGACCATTATAATTTCAGGCATGTGGAGCCTCTATCTCAGCCCTGAGGAAACCCTAAATTGAATACATAAGGTGGCTCTATGCATACCCATGAAAACCCTCTATTACAGACCTATGGCCTCATTTTTTTGTGACAAATTTGTTGCAGACCTGTGGGAAATTTATTGACTGATTTTCAAACTTGAAATTAATGCCTTTGTGGAATGATTCTTGGACCTATTTGTAGCCACAATATTTTGGACTTGCGCACCTAAGGTCTAATATAGTTAAGCAACAACAATTTATATCTAGTTTGGTATCCCTTTGTAGATTTCTCCTAACTCGAATTTGTAGTACCTTGGGATTTTTAAGAGTTATTTTTGGTCTGTGGAAAATCAGAAATGTAGTCATTCATTAGAGGACTTGTGAAGTGGACTCCCAAGTCTACAAGTTGTGGAAACAATCTCTTGTTTAATTTTAGTATATGTTTAGAATCTCGTTGAGATTACCACCTTAAAATTGGAACAATTGAAGAATGAAAAAGTAAATAGAAGAAACCTTTATGAGATAATAAACATTGGAATATCTTGGAGCAATAATTGAAGAATTCTTGTAGCAATAGTCTTTGTTGCAGAATTTTGGAATAGACCCGCTACAAACCTTGAAAACCTATTGCAAACCTTGAAGAAATCTTTAGGAAACCTTTTTGGAGTAGATCAGAAACAACTTCTGAGCAATCTAGAAGCATTTTTCAATGACATCTTATAACAAAAATATTGAAGGAATCATATGAGAAATGTGTAGAAAACCTGTTATGTAGATTTGAGCGCAGTATTTGAAGCATTTTGAATCAAGATCTTGAAAGTGCCTTGGAGCAGCCTATTAAATACACCTCTTGGAACAAACTTCTTGAAAATTCGATATACATTTTGGAGTGGATTTGGAGATCTATTGGGGATACTCTTGAGCATATCTTAAAGATTCATCTAGAAGCCCATATTACCTTAAAAATTATATTGGACCTATTGAAGATTCTTGAAGAAGCTGATATTAGAGGCATTATTGGAGAACTTTATGCATAATTGAATCCCTCATGGGGTAACTTTGGAGAAAATTATTTGGGTATCATGAAATTTCTTGGAGACACCTTTTGTGGTTGATAAAGTTTTCATTGATGAGCAAAGTGTTTTGAAGATTACTTGAGGGAATTGTTGAAGATATTGTCAGATCTTGTTGCAGAAGACATCGAAAGCTTTGAAGAACTATTGATCCTATCTTGAAGAACAGGGTTGGAGCCCTAGAGGATTGTAGTCCTCAAGAAGACCAATTTGGTGCTAGGTGAAGTACAGGTTGGAGGCTGGTGGAATTTAAGATATGAGTCTTCATCTAGGGTTGGAGCCTTGAAGGAATCATATGTGTGATTGTACAAATAAGAAATTGAATTGTTGTAATAGAGGATTGGATTCCTCTTAGTTTGTTGTTAATAAAATAATTTATTTTGTTATTTTTCAAATTGTGTTTTGTTTATAAGTGATCTTAACTAGCATAAAAATAAAAATTGTAAAAGAAATACTGATTTACCCCCCCAGTATTTCCAACAACTATTTAAAATTGATACAAACACCTCAGTTAATGCCATTATTGCAGTGCTCACATATCATTGACATTAGATGGCCTATAACAACAAGACACTTTTTTGAAACTGTTTAATGACACCCTACATATGACAAGGAGCTCTACTCCATTGTGTAATGTTGTCGTGTTGGAAACAATATATTGTAGGAATGGAAACAATCATCCACAATGACCATGTGCATCTACAATTGATGTGGATATAATGAAAGTTATGTTTTCAATCATAAGTGGTCAATGTACCTTTAATAGTTCTAGCTAAACATGATATAAGAAGGAAAGAACCAATCGAGTTGCCTACTACCTCAATAGACCTTTGGTTGTGGCACACGTCACAATTTCAATTCTCATGGAGACAAGACTTAATAGTGGACCCAATTGTATGACAGTGTTCTTAACTTCAATTCTCCATACCAAACAATGGTAGTAAGTTGCAAACTTTCACCTCCAATTTTGGCTTGTCTATTTGAGTAGCTTACTCCCATTCACTCCCCCCCGCCCCAAACCACCCCCATGGTGCAATGAGAAATCCACTCAGTGCAAATTAAATTGCATTAGTGGGTGTCAAAATTGATGGTGTATTAACATCACAGATAACATCTTGCAGATTAAATCTTGAAAACAATTCTAAATTAGATTTGAGTAATCTTTTAATTAGAAAACTTCAGGAAATATTCTATTTTTTTCATGGTAGATGGTGAATCAATAGCTCAGAAGGTCGTTTTGGGAAATACCTAGGATGAAATCACAACGGTTGCCACTATTCACCTCAATATCAAGATATTCAAATTATAGGAATTACTCGTCACAATTTTCAACTTGTTCAAATTTTTTCCACACAGGCTAAGATGTCTTTGGAGATTAGAACCTGGGTGGAGGTTGAATTAAGCCCTCTATCCATTGCTCGGGTTATTTTCCTTTGACACGTAAATCTTCTATTAAATCATAAAGAGAAACATAATTTGTATATAAATATAAGAGGAGATAAAAAAACCTTCATAAGTATTGAGGGTTAGCTCAAGTGGTCATGAACTAGATGTAAGATATCTGCCTTGATATAGGGGAGGACATAGGTTCAAATCTCTTTAATTCCCTTAGGGTGAGGTGCTTGGAGCTTAGGCACCAACCCCTTTACACTATGCACCATCCTCAAAATGAGGCGAAGTTCCTATAGGTTTCTCATGGAGTTATTTTTCATGAAAAAAAAGCCTTCGACTAAAGTGACATTGAAAATACTAGTATTTTAATATTAGCCTTTAAAAATAAACAACATGAAAATCTTACACTTAAAAATGCTTCCTAATTCTTTAAAGAGATTAAAGTTCCAAATCAATTTTATTTTGTTTTCAGGATGACAGTTGTAAATCATTGTTAACTTTAGCTAGTGATGCTTAAATTGTTAAACATATATGTGAAATCAACACTAATTATACTTTTAATATCTACTTATACCAAAATTTGAACTCCATGTAGTTTAGCATTTAAATTATTTTCTCCAAATAATTTTCTAATGTTAGTGAGATTACTCTTCAAAGTTTTAAGGTGAAAAATTTACATAGTAGAATTTGATAATAAAAATATTTGAGTTGAACCCATAGTAAAAACACTAAAAATAATAGAGTATAATCCATTATAAAACATGTACATATCACTCTTTGTTTCCATCACCCTGGGTATTGTCCTCCTTTGGCATGATAACATTGTTGCCCTCAAATGAATATTTTTTTTGCCTAAAGAGATACTATGGTTTCTATATTTATTGCTCACCTTTTATAGCCATGCACCATGTATTTGGATCTTAAAGGGGAATACCCTCCAATTCTAGATGCAGATGAAATGGCATTCCACATCCTCATCTATACTCTTATGAAACCACAAAGCCTCAACCCTCATGTTTTGTTAAGAAACTGGATAATATTCTAGAGGTTTCTCTTCTTATCTACTCCTATTGTTATATGGCTCATACGTTAGTTGAAAGAGGCATAATTGGTTAATTTAATAACACTTGATCCTCACCCAAATATATGACCATATTATTTCATAAGAATTAATAACTTCTAACCAAAGGAAGGATCAACCATTACTTTTATGATAAAGGGTTTTGTGCCTTTTTGTTTGAAGCTAGGGAGGACAAGGAATTAATCCTCAAAAAGTTCCATACTTATTAAGCACTACAGGAATGTACATGAATATATGGAATTTTGAATTTGACCCTAAGCCAGATGTCCCTTCTACTATTCTAGTTTGGGTCCATCTACCTCCCTTTCCTCTTCACTTTTGGAATGAATGTTCACATAGGTGTATTGGTAAATGCTCTAGGGAAATACATAGACGAATATGAACCAAAGGATGGAATTCTCACTTGCACCAATATTTGCATTAAGGTTTATTAGGAGAGAGCATTTTGAAAAGTGATATTTCTTACCTTAGAAAAATGGAACCATGTCCAAAAAATGGATTATGGACAACTACCTTTCTTCTTCTAAAATTGTCGTGAATACAAACACTTTATGCAAGATTGCAAGAAAAATATCCCTCAAACCCAAACTATTCATGATAGGAAGAACAATGGAAAGTGGTTTATAAAAATGGTTCTAAGAGGAAAATCAACTCAAATTAATCTCACTTAGCCCCTTCATCATCAAGGAAAATGACCTTTTTCGATCCAAAAAAATAACAAACATGAGCCAATTTGCTCTAGTGATACCAAAAACTTGCCTCTATGGTGCTAATTCAAGGAATTAGTATTTTATCTCTAGGTCACAATCCTTAGGAAGAAAAAACAAGATATTAAAACATAGGTTTGACATCCCTTCTCATAAAGAATCCATATTTTTTGTGGAAGTGGTTGCTTTCTTAGTCAAGGAACCTTCATCTCTCTTCCCATCTATAACATTAATCTTTTTAGATTCACAAAATAACCATTATTTATTGGCCATTAAAGACCTCCTCTTAGATTTCCAAGAGGAAATTTATCTTATCTCAAATAAACCTTAGCTATCATTTAGAATCTTATCAAGGAAAAAATATCTTCAATAATTGGAGGAAGAGGAATGTAACACTACCCTCTTACCCCCTCTTCCTATCTCAGGCTGTGGGAGGTGTTATCTTTGTTCTTTGACTTGATATCCAAGGATTTTTATGAATTTTGGGTCACACGAAATATTTTTATCTAAGTATTCAACTATAAAACCAAATTCCAGCATCACATTCACCTCGTTGATATCTTTTCGGTGATATAAATTTCACCTCAATATGATTCCTATATTAAAAGTTATGCCCATCATAAGTTTAGCTATTGAAATTAGGTCACACCATCATTATCCTTGCACATGGCATCCACGTGGTCTTTGCCTAGCCCCCATGGCACTTCCATGCCAACACAATGCAAGGTCCATAAAATCCTTGGGTACACCACGAGTGTATCCAATCTTAGCTAGATCTAGGCTTGCACATTTGTGCATCCACTTGCCATCTTTGGATCCTTGAACTCTCAGATAGCCTATGGAAAATTTCTAATGCGACAATTTTCCATTGGTAGGTGAACCCTCTAGCTTTGAGATCAATATCCGTCTTAGTTATATCCGAGCTGTCGAAAGGTGTGCACCTTTTTTCCACCCGTGGATATAATTCTTGTATAAAGTAACTAGCACAAGCCTCAATAATGTTATGTGAAAGGTTGAAATGTTGTTATCCAGACTTTGGATACATCTAGGCCCCATGAGAGGTGTTTGTATTTTTTCACCCCTAAATCCCCCTGCTCCTTAAATACAATTTATCTTGGGGTTTAAACCAACCTAGGAGAAATATGAGCCTATGTAAAGGCATTACCCTTTCCAACCTTTATATTCCTAGATCCCAAATATGAACATCACTTAGAAGGGATATCTATGCTTGGAGAAATCCATGCCTCCATAAGGGATGGAACCCTCAAATGCAATTTCACTTAGAAAGAAATCCAACCCTAGAGAAAAATGAGCCGTTTCCGATTTGGATTGGATAATTATATTATTTTTCATCCATATCAATGCTTTCAACGTGGAAAAATTGTAGGGATTAGCTCACGAGACCATTTTTACCGGCAAGACCCAGTTTGGAAAAATAGGGACTAAAACCTTCTAGGAGTATTTTGAGGCATCAAATGACGTTTTTAGGGGGTAAAATTTTTCTACTTTAGCATTGCACCTTTTCATGCTATTCTACACATAGATACATTCCCAACGACACAAGAAGCACATCATTCAAAGTCCGTATGTGAAAGTTGCGCCACTCAGAAGTTGACTTTTTTGTTTTCACCACCATAAATTGGGAGGATCCTACGTTAGCCCCAATTATTCATGGAAAAGGGGATATCCACATGATTATGATGTTAAATAATCTATAAGAAGCTACATTGTAACTTAGGTTAAGAGTTGAGGTAGTCAAACCTAACCACTAGTAGGCTATCAGGCTGTATTATAACTAGGCCACTAGGAGGAAAAGGGATTCCATTCTTTCAAGCGTCTTTGTTCCATAACTGAGCAAAAATAGCCAAGAGGGATAGGAGGTAGAGAACACAACAAGGATTTGTGCACTATAGCATCCCATGGGCCACAAGATATATTTATTTGTACTCACAACCATATTTCTAGATAGAGAAAGAGAGCAGAGCAACCTCACCTTCCAGCAAGGTTTTTCTCCGAAAGGGTTTCCAAGAGAAAATCTCGTGTCAAATGTGTGTGTGAGATTTTTATTTTTTTGTTTTCTATTTTTTCTTAATTTTCCTTTGCATGTATGCAATATTTACGATACAATCTACAAATCTACAAATCTAAGAAAACTGTAATAGTGTAGAATTTCAGATTTTAAATATAATATTATCAGATTTGTTGTGATGAGCTGTCCAGTGGAATATCCATGACAATTTACAGACCATATTGGTATTAGATCAAGTTTGTTTGATTATTTTTTGGAGATTTCCATGGGATCCAAATCGACTAGGAAAAAAGTAAAAAATCCCTAATCATGGTCGACGAATTGGTCAATGATCCTCGTGATCCTGCAGAGGTGAGGTTTTCAGGGTGAGAAAAATAAGTCACATATATAAGTCACGATGTAAATATCCTCCTGGAGGCTGTAAATAATAAGATTGGAATATTCAGAGAAGATGGGGGTTCAAATGCATAGGAAAAATCACAAGGGGTATCATGAGATTAAAAATAAATGGAGAATCGATCAAAGAAAGAAGCTATAAACTATCAACCTAGTTTGAGTGCGATGAATCAATCACAACAATGGGTATCAAGTAATACCACAATCAAATCGATTCTTTAAAGTTGAATCGCTGGTTGCAACAACTAGACGTTTATTTAAGTATCCATCAAATTGAGGAAGGGAAAAGGATTTCATTTACACGACTAAAATTAGAGGTCCATGCAATTACTTGGTGGGAGAGCCACACAGAGACCCTAAAATTGGAGGGAGAACCTCTAGTAACTAAGTGGGAGGACTTCAAAACCATCATTAATTCACTATTTTACCCTATTGGGTATGTAGAGTACCGGTGGATCTGGTGGCACTACTTCAGGCAGAAGTCGAGCCAAAGCAAGTGAGAGTACAACATAAAGTTTAGAAATATGGCCATAATGTTGGATATCTTCCCAAAGAACCCAGATGTACTCCTCAAGTATTTGGGGGGTCTATGTTTCCATCTCCATGAGCAAGTGATGTTGTTCAAACCGAAATCAACATATGAGACTTGTGTACAAGCACAATATCTAGAGAACATAGGATTTAAGAGAGCGCAATCAATTGGATCAAAGCAAAAGGAAAAATATGATGCTTCTAAGGAGGGGAAGAGGAAAAAAATGGGGGAAAAGGTAAAAAAGAGAACAACCACAACACACCTGTGTAAATATCCTACCAACCAATGCAACATTGACGACCATATAGAGGAGAAGTATTGGAATTTGAATCCAGAGCTACCCCGAAGAACAAAAGAAAGATAATACAAAGAATAATCTCATGGCCATTGAATCAGGAAACCAAGTTGAAAGAAGCTCATATGTGGATGAGAAGATCATGTGTACATCAATGCAGAAGGAGGTGAATTTGACTATGAGAAGATCATGTGTACATCAATGCAGAAGGAGGTGAATTTGACTATCCTTCAACAACAGGAAGAGAAAGAAATTACCATGCTCTTCCATATAAAGATATAGGTCAAGAAGACAAATATTGATGCTCTGTTTGACTCAAGATCATAGGTGAATTTCATTGCAGCAAAGTTGGTAAAGAATATGGGATTTGAAGTTCATGATCATCCAAACCCATATCCACAGGGATGGTTAAATGAGGATGCCAAGATGAAGGCAATAAAAAGTGAAAAATTATATTTTCTATTAGTGCCGATTTGATTGATGAAGTAGAACTATATGTTGCTCCCCTTGATGTATCTAGTGTCATGTTTGGGAGTCCCTTAATGTACATGCAAGATGAAATATTCATGCAGAGATCTAACTAGTACCGAATTGTCAAGGACGGAAATTCGTTCATCATCAACACGCATAAATGAAAGTAAAAAAATTTGTTGGTAAGTGCCAACCAAGCCAAGAAATTGATCAATTCCAGCAAGAAGTATGTTTTATTATTTTTAAGAGAAATTTAGTTTGTAGAAGAGTCAAAAAGAGGCAAGGCTTCCCTGGAGGGGTATACTAAAAAACAAAAACAATAACTAGAAGATTTGTTATAGGCATACATGGATGTGTTTTGAGATCCTAAAGGGTTACCACCTAAGAGGGAAGTGAAGCATAAATCCATCTATTGCCAGAATCCCCATTGTTGAGCATTGGGTTGTACATGAAGTCTGTTATAGGAGCAAGAAAGGTGAAGAAATAATTGTAGAAAATGTTGGAATAGGGTGTCATTTAAATAAGTAGATCATCATGTGGTCACCTATCATAATTGTGTCAAATAAAAATTTCACTTGGCAGATGTGTATAGATTATAGGGTGTTGAAAAAAATCATGCTCAAGAATAGGTACCCCCTGCCCAGAAAAGATAATTTTCTAGACCTGTTGTAGCAAGAGAAATACTTCACCAAGCTAGACTTAAAGTCTGGATATCACCAGGTCTGAGTCAAAGAAGAAGAAACCTGGAAGAACACCTTCAAAACTAGGAAAGGTTTGTATGAGAATTTAGTCATGCCTTTTGGCCTATGTAATTCACCAACTACACTTATGAGATTAATGAATGACATACTATTCCCTTTTATAGATTCGTTTGTTTTTTTCTATTTGGATGATATATTGGTATGTAATGCTACCTGGGAAGAACACATTTCACATTTGACATAGGTGTTGGAGATATTAAAGAGATACCAACTGCTAGCAAATCTCAAGAAGTGTGAGTTTGCGCAATAGTATTTGGTGTATTTGGGATATGTGATAGGTGGAGGAGAGATGAAGATAGATCCCACAAAGATGGAGGCCATCATGAAATGGTTGGTTCCTACTAATTTTTCTGAGGTTAGGGGTTTCATTGGGGAAACACAATACCTGAGGAAATTCATAGCCTCATTTTCAACAATGGCAACACTGCTCCATGCCATAATAGAAAGTGGCAAGAGTTTCTAGTGGGGAAAGGGTCAACAAAGGTCTTTCGGGGATCTAAAGAAGAAGATCAGTTAAACCCCAGTTCTGGCATTGCCAAACTTGTAGCAACCCTTTGAAGTGGAGACTAATGTGAGTGGGTATGCTATGGGAGTGGTCTTGATGTAGGGAGGAAGGGATATATGCTACCATTCTGAAGTACTTCATGATGAAATTCTTAACTACCCTACCTATGACAAGGATCTCTATTCCCTGGTGCAAGCCGTGAAGAAGTGGAAACACTATATGATGGGAAAGGATACAATAATCCACATTCATCACCAACCAATATAGTACTTGTAGGTCCAACTTAAGCTACAACAGACTAGGAATTACAACTGGATGGGGTTTCTACAACATTTTCATTTGGTGATCAAGTATAAGAAGGGCAACACAAATAACTTGGATGACATTCTTTCAAGGAAACCCACATCAAATATTACAACTTTGGGAGCTCTTATGCGCATGGATCCATTCACCCATGATGCATACAAAGAGGTATATTTAGAGTATGTGGACTTCAAGGAGGTGTTTCAACAGTTGCAGAGTCAGATTCATGTGCATGATGGTGACAACATCGTTAAATATCATCTCCAGGATGGGTTACTCTATAGGTTGGATAAGATATGTGTTCCTAAAGGTGAGTGATTGTAGCTGATTAGAGAGGCTCACACCTCCAAGGTTACATGGAACATTGGTGTAGGGAATACTGTGGCCAACTTGCAAAGGAATGTGTATTGGTCCAAGCTCCAAGAACAAGTATCTAGGTTCATAAGAGGATGCATGATTTGTTGTACCAACAAGCCTAGCAATAATAAACAGGGTCTATATCATCCCCTTCCTGTACCCACTCGTCCTTGGGAAATCATTTCCATGTATTTTGTGGGAGGTTTACCAACAACCATGAAGGGGCATGACTATCTGTTTGTGGTAGTTGACATGTTCAACAAGATTGTGTTCTGGTGGCCTATAAAAAGGCCATCAGTGGGAAAGAAGCAACAATATTTTTCTTTGGGAAGGTCTTGGTACACTTTGGGATACCAAGGAGCATCATTTCAAACATGGATACAAAATTTCTCAGTGCATTCTAGACTACATTATGTGAGAGTATGGACACAAAGTTGAAGAGGTCTACAACATTCCATTGATAGACAGATGGGTAGATAGAAGTAGTCAACATGACTTTGGTGCAACTTCAAAGGGGATACAACCAAAAGCATCTGAAGACCTGGGACGAAAATATGGTATATATACAAAATTTTTACAACAGAGTAGTCTACACTTCTCCAGGAAAGTCACCATTTGAAACCTATGTTGGATATTTTCTGCCTTCGCCTTTGGACATTGCATATGGGTAGCAATGAAGAGTGAAGGAAGATCTTACAGAAGATTCCTTGAGTTCTAAAACGTTTTTGGAAAATATCAGGTAGATCCATCTACATGTACAAGGGACACTATAGAAGTTGCAGGAGAAATATAAGGCTAGGCATGATCAACATAGAATAGTGAAATCGCTCAAGGTGGGAGATAGAGTATCAATACAGTTGAATAAGGAGAGGCTATAGGGTCCTCGTAAGAAAATCAAGGCTCTGAGCCATGGTCCCTTCGATATACTGGAAAAGGTAGGAGAAAATGTACAAGGGACACTATAGAAGTTGCAGGAGAAATATAAGGCTAGGCATGATCAACATAGAATAGTGAAATCACTCAAGGTGGGAGATAGAGTATCGATATTGTTGAATAAGGAGAGGCTATAGGGTCTTGGTAAGAAAATCAAGGCTCTGAGGCATGGTCCCTTCGAAATACTAGAAAAGGTGGGAGTAAATTCCTATCAATTTAGTTTACCATGATATATGCGCACTTATTCAGTTTTGAATGTAGAGAATCTAAAACTCTATGAGCCTTCCATGCTAGATCAGGAAGAGGAACATGTCCTACCTTATGTGGAGTATTTGGCACTAGATGCTCAGGTAGAGTTGACAAAAGATACAATTTTGTAAAAGAGTTCTAGAACTACAAGACAAGGGTAGCATGACCTATGGTAGATTAGGTTGAAAGGACAACTTCCAGGCAAAGCAAAGTGGTATATCGTAGAGAAGGTGGAGGAAAAATTTGCTCACCTCATTAATAAAATATTTTGGGGACTAAAATCCTCTAAAAATGGGGAGGTGTGATTCAAATTGGATCATTATATTATTTGTAATCCATCTCAATGTTTTCGGTGTGGAAAAAATGGAGGAATCAAATCACGAGACCATTTTTGTTGGCAGGACCCAATTTGGTAAAACAAGGTTTGAAACCTTCTGGGAGCATTTTGAGTCATCAAATGAAATATTTTGGGGGTAAAACTTTGCCTCTTTAGCACCAAACCTTTTCATGCTATTCTACACACAAATACCTTTCCAAAAAGTAAGAATCACGTCAATCAAAGTCTGTATACGAAGGTTATGCTACTCAAAGTTTGACCTTCCTGTTTTCACCACCATAAATCAGGAGGATGCCACGTCAGTTCCCATTATTCATGGAAAAGGGGTCATCCATGTGATAATGATGTAAAATACTCTAGACGAGTCTATATTGTAACTCTGGTTAAGAGTTGAGGTAGTCAAACTGAACCACTAGTAGGCTATCGGGTTGTGTTATAATTGGGCCACTAGGAGGAAAAGGGATTCAACTATTTCGAGTGCATTTGTTCCATAGTTGAGAAAAAATAGCCAAGAGTGATAGGAGGTAGATCACACAACAAGTATTTGTGAATTGTTGTATCCCATAGGCCACATGCCATACTTCTTGTACTTGCATCGATATTTCCTGACAGAGAAAGAGAGCGAAGTGACCTCACCTTCTAGATGGGTTTTTCTCCCGAAAGGGTTTCCCAGAGAAAATATTGTGTCAAATGTGTTTGTGAGATTTTTATTTTTCTGTTCTCTAATTTTTTCATAATTTCCTTTGCATTCATGCACTATTTACAATAAAGTATATAGATATAGAAATATAAGAAAACTGTAATAGTGTAGAAGTTCAGATTTTAAATATAATATTAGCAGATCTGTTGTGACAAGTTTTCCAGTGGAATATCCATGAAAGTTTATGGATCAGTTACAAAAAAGGCTACTCCCTACCAACCCTGGACCTCCAAGTTTCTATATTTTGCATAAAGGAAAATAAGGGAAATTTCGCAAGGAAAGGGGTGACAACCCAAATGCCAAATTTTCCTGTTTTATGGCCCAAGGCCTGAACATTAACCCTAAAATTACTAAGGAAAGACCATAATAAGAGAAACAACACCATTAAGGCCCAAAATACACCAACTATAGTGTAATGAAAAGGGACGCCAACTCTAATATCCAATGCACATAGATCAAAACACTGTTAAGGTGAATTATACAGAGCAATAAAAATTTATTTTTTGTTGCAAACTGGTTACATTTATTCAATGAGAGATGATTCCATCAATCATAAAACATACAAGGTTTTATACCACTCAAAGAGAGCTATAGACCGTCCTTTAAGCTATATGAATCTCCGATGATTAAAACTATTACAGTTCTCAACCACAATAATAATACGAGTGTGCATAAATCCATATGTTATCACATCATTCATGAACTAAGTAACCACCAACACAAACCTGGTATTGATTCCATTCATAGCATATAATACAACCTGCAAATCCTATGTACGGATTTTTTTTTTTCACAATGCAAACATTAATTATAACCATAGACATAAGATAGTTCTTAATCATGAATATAACAACGAATTTCAAACATTAATTCATAAATATATAGGACCATTGGTCAATAACATAATAAGGCTATCATAGACTGTGATTCAAATATGCATAACCTTTATACTTACCTAGATAAATTATATTGGCTAGAAATTGAAGGAGAGAGTTCCACTCTCCACCCTACCATAGGCCAACTACACTGCCACTTTTCTTCCAAATGGTCACCCTTGAGTCAGATCCAAAGTATGAGGGAATTACTGCTCAAGGGATTTCTCACCAAAGGTTTATCTAGACACTCAGGAGGTGGAATCCTCTGTCCTTGTGGTTGACCAACTGCTCTCTGACAGTAACACCATAGTGAACCGCTCTTCTCTTAGCTCATTAACAAGCTTCACCCAAATTTTATAGTAGTTCAAATCAACATAGGCCTCAACAATTGGCTCGATAATTTCTTTGTCTTTTGCATTCATTGCTCCACACATCCAAGATCAAATTTTAACATCTCGTGTTCTCTAGTGATGGAGATTAAGAGAGAAAAATCATGCACATGACTATCAACCAACCCAAGACCAAAAGATTAACTAATGAACAACCTCCATTTCTTTTTTGTTGTGCACACACACACACACACACACACACACACACACACACACACACACACACACACACACACACACACACACACACACACACACACACACACACACACACACACGTACACACACACACACACACACACACATCTTCGATGTATCATCGTGTATATGAGAAAATGCTCCTTTGGCTCTTCAATCTACTCATGGGATTTGGAACCACCCTCTTTATCTCATTGTATCCTTGATTCATGAGGGAGAATGGGCATCATCTTGTGCTCATCACCACCCCAATCCAGTCTATTGAACACCTTTCAGGTGGTGGTTTCTTTCCAATTATATCTCTTACCAAAATATATCAAACAATGTTATTGGATTGCAACTAGTGGTTCAATAATTTAATTTGAATGGGTTATGGCTTCTAAGGTATGCAAGTAAGGAAACTTCCCTTAGGCTATGGATTTTTAAGGTAGTCATTCCTTCAATTAGTAGTAAATTAATTTTAAATGTTTAATCAACGTATCAGTTAGCCATGGCTCTCCATGGTGATGGTACAATCATACTCATATTACATAGACATGGACAAAGTGAGGTATGTTACAGGGAAGAAGAGATACACGCTAAAAAAGCAAGTAGAAAGTTGCCAGAAGGAAAAAGAGGAAGAAACTAACAAGGAGAAAGTTTTGTCTATCTAGATAATCATAGAAAAATCATTGGGAGATATAATTTGAAGTGGTAAAAACCCAAAATTCATTGCCCCTCCATAGAGTGGAGGTCATAAACCATGTAATGTTAAATATTGAATATCATCTCCTAGAATTGTAGACTCGCATACGTAGTAGGTTTGAAGAGGAAGCCATTATTGACTCAATAAAATTAGAATGACTAACTGTCCTCCTCTAGGAGACCAAGCTATAGGAAATATAACACATAATATCAATACAACACATTAGAAAAGGTGTAAAGGTCTTGCAGTAAGTTCAATGTAAGTTTTAACATTATATGATTAATTCCTGCAAACAAATTCTTAATAAAACAAAAAAGATACAATGGAAAACACACAAATTTACATAGAGATTTTATCCTAGAAACCCAAACCCAGGAAAACCAACAAGTTTTTTTCATTATATTTTCTATATAGTATTACAATACAATATATATCCCGCAACATACATGAATCTCCAATCTAACCATAGTTAAATAACCAAAACTACAAAACCATGGGAAAAACCATCATGTGCCACAAAAGCATTTTCAACAAAACCATCAGTGAAAAAATTCCAAAAATAGATGCAAAAATGCACCTATTTTTTTCCTTTTTTAGGGAGTTGTCTTAAACCAAGTGTAGGGGGGCTATTGCCCCCCAATATACCCCCGAACTAGTGGGGGATGAAAAACCCCCCATGGGACCCCCCCTTGTTCGTGTTACATATGAGTCGTGCAAAGAGTATAACACGTACCCAATATTGAAGAGGAGAAACGGGAGGTATTTGTATTCTTTGGGACCACTCTTCACCATTTAGTTGGAATTTTCTCATTAAAAGAAACACTGGGTCCTATATTTCCTTGTACACCATAACTCAAGTATTCGATACCATATTGTTAATGCATATATGCTTGTTAGGTTAAAAGAATATTTTTTGTGTTCCTTATATGATTTGAAATTTTTTGAAGCCACTAAGAACAGTATTATGGTTGGGGACTTCAATATGGTTTTAAATAATATAGGACACGAGAAGCTATAGGATAGTCTAGTGTTGTCACCAAAAAATGCTCATGCGAATGCATTAATTAGGGTTGAAAAAAACCAAAATACCCACAAAAGCAAAGGTTCCTAAGGATAATAATCAACTAATAAAAAGAAGATGATTAACTGCTACAAAACAAACTTTAATTAATTTCTGCAAAGTAATTCTTTCGAATTTACATGGATCCATGCGATTAATTCTTCGATAGTCCCTGTTGTCACTGATACAACACCCTCCAAATGTTGGACTATATTCAAACTTTGGAGCCTACTTTAACCATGTGAGCTGTCATTTCTAGTAACAAAAGACATTGCATGCTTGTCCTCTAAATTTCCAAGTCCCATTGCAAAGAAAATCTAAGTGTTATCTTTTGGTAAGTAAATGTTGCACTTTGCAAAAGGGAGTTCTAGTGCATATTTAAGAGGAAACTTTGGTACTAATAAGTCTTATCTATCATAGAGCATGGAAAGTTTTAGGGGAAATTTTTTTCCCTTGGGCTAAATTAAGGGGTTTTAAATTTTTATTGGGAGAATATTTTGTATCATAGTACATTGTTACAAATCGCCTCAAATTTATTTTATAAAAAAAATAGGTATGGAGGTTAGCCCACCTTATTTTAATGGAGAGGATAAATAAAGTAAATTTATCCCTTGAAATTAGGAGTGACAACCTTCCATTCGCCCTAATTTTCAAGAATAGGTATTTATGATAGTTATTTCACCCTCCCCATTCTGTGTAAAAAATATTTTTTTCTTTCATTCGCCTGTATTTCATGGTATTGGGATTAATTTCGAGAAAAGGACCCTCATTTTTTTGGAACAAATGGTCATAAAATAATAATTCATTTTTATTTAAAAATTCTAGTCTCTTATTCTCATGTCTATTTAAATATTGAATAGTGCTCTTTCTATCTTCCAAGTTTATATCTGTTTAGTCATAATCATATATGAGGGTTGTTCATGAAGTTGTAGAATTTGAATTAAGAAGTCAAGATTGAGAATAGTGGTACATGGTTGTTCACAAAGTATTGAAATTTGAATTAATGAGGCAACAATCAACGTACAATGGTACAAGTAAGTATGTGTTTTAATGGATATTTGGTATATACTTGTCTTTTTTTCCATAGAAAAAATCGAACTTTATATTAAGGCAATAAAAATTTACATAGTATATGCACTAAAGAATTCTATATACTATATGTTCGTCAAATACATAGAGTGTAAATCTGGATTGAAAGTAAAAACATAATACTTCCCACACCCCAAAATATGCAAAAAAGAGTTGATGCTAGTTCTCGGGCCTCCTCATATTCAAGGAAAACAACCCATACAAGAACTGACGTAGTTAAGTGTTATGTTGCAAATAAAAAACAAAAATAAACCCAAAGATTTTTAATTGTTTGTCCCAAAAATCCCTGTTACATATAGATCAAATTCTGAGCATGGTACAAACTGAAAACCATATAAAGGAAAATGCAGATATATTTAAACTTCAACGGAAAAAAGGTGGCTAATTCGACACATGGATCATATTGTTGTCTGTTTCTTTTATACTCTGTAAGTCCACATCTTGTTGTACACCCTCCTTAGATAGGTCTGTGTTAGTATTTCGTTCCTTGTAAATATGGAACACAATAATAAAATTAAAATGATGTTTCAAAAGTAAGACTTCTTCTAACAAGGGAATCACATATAGTTTTGACATCTGAAATCTCCATTAAACCATTTGATAACATTATGCAAGTCTCAAAAATCTAAACCGATCTCAAACCCAGATGTAAAAGCCAACATAGTAAAAGTTTTAAGGATTTTAATTCAACATAATTGTTGGTTCCTTCTCCAAGGCCAATCGAGGCTTTGAATTTTCTTTTGTGCATTTTTGTGGATAACTATTCTTGACCTGCATATATTTTGTTGTTCAGAAGCACCATTGAAATATGCCCAAGAGATGTCACCCCTAATCTATTCTTCCCTCATATCCCTCTCTTTCTTTTTTTGGATTTGGTAAAGGGATACTCTCATAGATTGATGCGCATTCAACTACAATGTGTTCATGAGAAGGAACTATATCATTGAAAATATTCCTATTCCAAGCCAACCAGGTGCCCCATGAGATTATCAACGGAAGGTTTCTCAAATTTTCCTCCTAGGAATCATTCCACCATTTTTTCTATGCTTCTCTAATATTATCTCCACCCCATCCCTGTGATTTCTTTGTTAACCTCAAAATCTCTTCCCATACTCTTTTGATAAAAGGACACTTGAGAAATAGATGTTGCATAGGTTCCTCCTTTCCCTTACACAAAGAAAACCATCCTGATCCCATCTTATTCCTTTTCTGGAGATTGTCCCAAGTTGAAACTTTATTCCTTAAAATACACCAGAAGAACAGTCTAGATTTGCTGGGCATTTTGATTTCCAGATGGATTTACACCACCACTCTAGATCATCCCACCCCTTCCTCGAATTAAATAATTATATCCGTACTTTGGTGAATATATTCCAGAGGGGGTGTGAACCCATCTTAGTAAATATAGACAATCTCTGAGACCGACATTGGATCTCTGAAGTTCCTTAATGAAATTCTTCCATTCCTCTAACCATTTGGGCTCCATTTGCAAATCCTCCCCTATTTTCCAATCTTGGTGCTAGATTGTTGACTGACCTACCTTCTCGATTTGGCTGAGTCTATACACCCCTCTTGAGTTTAGATGATCAATGATCTCCCGGGATAGGGCATATCCTTCATTGCATCCAATTCAACGATCCAGATGCAGTCTAATTTTCTCTTCATTCCCAACATGCCAGGAAAACCCTTGTTCAATAATATTGATCGATTCCAATGTAGCTTTCTAGATGACAGGGGCCTGAGGGTATCTCTTTTCCAGGTTTCTGAGCCACTCATCCATTGGGATCATGTCGATATATTTTCTTTTGAAAACTTTAGTCCACAAATTTTCCATAGATATAAGCCACTATCCCAATTTTTCTTCTAACGACGAAGAAAATGCTAAAAGGTATTTTAAACCCCGCCCGCCCATTCCTTAGGTCTAGCCACTTTCTCCCAGACCACCCATGTTAGAACTGAGTCCTCTTTTGTTCCGACCCATAGTAATTTGCTGCAAACTCTCCTTACTCGTGAGAGTATTCCTTTGGGTACCCATGTTAATGCGAATCAATAGAATGGGATTGCCATGTTCATTGACTTAATCAATACAAGCCTTCCCACTCTCGATAACCATTTATAGCTCCAATGCTTTACCATGTTCTCAATTTTCACCAAAAACGAGAACCAATCATGAATCCTGTATCTATCTAGCTTAAGATGGAATCTGTTAGCTACCTATACCAATAGGTTTCATATTTCATGATTGGCAAAGAAAGTTCCAAATATGCTCTGCTTTGATGATGCAAAGATCCCATATTTCCAAGAGAAGACACTGTGTGTATAGAGCTTGATGTGCACTCAATTTTGATGGATGGTCCAACAGCCTAATCTGGACCATGCCATGTTTCAATTTTTTTTGTAGAATAGAGAAAGAAGTCTGTCCAAACTGTTTAATCTTGGCAGACCAGTAGCTTAGGTAGAGAATTAAGGTTCCCAACTGCTTAATCTGGGACCTTGGAAGCAATAAGGGTAGTTTTAGATAGAAAATCAAAAGAAAAAGCCAAGAGAAAAGAAATGGCAAATAAGGGTTTGCAAGTCTAAGTGCACCCTCCAAGAAGAAACAAAAAATGCTAGGCAAGTAGATGGGTAGGCAGATGGGGTTGCAAATGTCATTCCTTACAATTGAATGTGTGCTAACCTATTCACAAAGGAAAATCAATGGATTGAGAAGCTCTTCTTCTCCATCAGGTGGCAACAAAGCAAAGGAGCATGTCTAACTTCCCATTTTCCCCTTTCCCATTCATTACTAACATCCCTTCATCAGCTGAGATTCATGGAAGAATTTGTGGTTTTATGGTGGTTCTTATTCCTTTAAAAGCCACATTTCTTGTCTAAAATTCTTTTCATTTTGATCTACTCCCTAAACTAAGTGATTTTCAAATAAACTTAGTGATTTCACTCCTCATTCACCTTTTCCATCCATATTAACCCCTAACTTCTATTTTCTAAATCCCCTATGTTACCCTTTCCCTACTATTATAACACTATGGTGTATAAACCCCAAGCATTGTATAAATATCCCTCCCCTTGGCATTATAGCCATATGTTCACTTTTAGGGATTAAATTGGCATCTGGTCAGTTTAAGAACCCTAAACCTTACCCCTTTTTCCCCTTCTGAAACCATTTGACCCATTGAACCCTTCATTTGCTAATAAACCTTGTAAAAAACCCCTTTTAACCCATAACTCGCTCTATTCGCAAAAATACACAAAAAACCCACTTTTTCCGACTTATCCAAAGTATGGGCGCAATATACATTTTCATTTGAAAAATACAATGAAAACTATATAACTCCGCCGAAACCCAAAGTCCCGCCGGGCGCGTTTTTTAAAGAAAATAATATTTTATTACCCCACCCGCATTCGTATCGTCCGGCCAGCTCAACGATCCGTCGACCGTCGGATAGGGCCCTTTTCATCCGACGGCCCTCGTGCATATCGGACCGGCCCCGACGTCCGAAAGATACCTTCCGATATCTGTCAGAGGGTGACGTCAGGCCTCTGCCACGCGTCACCCCCACATCGTATCGGAGGTACCTCTGACAATTCCGCTTCCGTATGGAAGGTGGTGTGATATGAAACCGCTAACCACTTCCGGTTTCGGTTAATCCGCCCTGCCTGCGTCACTGCCAGCATAACTGCTATGTCAGCGCCGCGTCTGTGCGCCCCGTCCGCCATTGCTCCACCTGTCTGCCACCTCACCATCCCCGTGGACCTCTCTTATGTCGCCACGTCACTCGATGACGTCATGCTGACATCATCCGACCTTGACCCCACCTGATGACGTCATGCTGACGTCATCCAAAAAAGGCGCCAATGTTCCAAAAATCCATATTTTGGCCAAAATTTCGCATTTTTTGCACTTTTTGCCAAAAACGCTGTTGTTTTTTCTGCATGGTTTTTACGTCCAACTGCGCAACAACCTGCTGAAGTCGACCTGGAGACCGCTGGCGCACCATTTCCACCTGCATTCGTGTCCATTGTTCTCTGTATACCAGGTATTTATCCTTGTGAATCCCTCCCGCATCTGGTTTTGTCTGTAAATTGCCAAGAAAGCTTAAAACACTGAGAAACTTATAATTCACCGGCAAAACCCATGTGCCTAGCCCCCATTTACACTCTAAGGTCGAAATTCACCGGTTGAGCCTTGTTTGCCCGAGTTTTTACCAATAACTGCATTCTATTCGCGCAATCGCGAAATGGTAACCCAAACTGTACCAATTTGCTGAGAAAAGGAGTTTAAAACCAGACATTTGTCTTATCCATCCTTTAAGCAGTATTTCAATTGCTGCAATTGACCATTTATCCTCTGTCCCTCAGTAATTTACCTTTCTGTTCAAAGAAAACTCTGTGGTGTTGCTCTGCACAGTGACACCAGTTTATAAACGACATAAATCCTAAAAGTAACCATGGATCCACCAGTAGCTCCTGTAGCATTGAATATTGCTCCTCTAAATGCCCCTTAGAGACAATTGGAGTGGTAGCCTCTAGCAGACCTGGATTATCAGATAGCAGAATAAATGCTAATGCACAGCAAGTACCACATTCATTTGCTGAATGAGTTGAGGATTAAACATGAGGCTGGAACAGATGTATTGGGCATTTGGGATTCTTTCCTCCCTCTATTCAACCTCCCTCAGGTCAACCAGTTTCCTGACCTGATCCACCTATGTGCTGAATCCTATGACGCCACTCAGAGGGCTGTGATTGACCCTTCAGGCTCAGTTGTTTTCTATGTCACCCCTGAAGCCATCAGTGAGATGCTCCATTTCAAAACTGAGAAGAAATTAGTCCCTTTATTACTGGCTGATCTGATAAAGCAAGGAGCCAAATTGACAGATAACCAGATCACCAAGCTAAATCAATTATATATTGCCTCTGACACAGTGAAGTACCCTCCCATTTCTCATGTTTACCTAAACCAATTGGGCAGGGAACTTGTAGACATGATCAGTCCCATTCTGGGCTATAATTCTATTGAATTTGTTGATGAGACTGTGCTGGTGATGATGCTCATGTTTGCCCCTGGCAAGTCTCCAATCTGCTATGACTATGCCACTTACATATCTGACAAAATACATGAGAAATTGATGAACTTACCAAGAGAAAGGGTGTTTAGATACACCTCCTACATCTACCACTTGATTTTGTATTATCAACATGAGAAGTTCCACTTTGCTATAAAGAGAGTGGATGCACAAGGAAATCCAAGGTCAGTGGTGTATTGGTCCTCTGCCTTCCACTACAGATCTGTTTCTCCATACACCTAATGTGAATTTATAGACCTCTTCATCCACCCAGCCATGTCTCTGCTCATGAGCTCACCTCCTCCTAGGCTAACTGATGAGATGCAGAGGATTCTTCAGCTGTCCAAGGCATACAACATCGGGGATTGGTATTATTACCAACACCACACAATCATCAGAATATATGGGTGTGAGTTACCCCCATACAGATTGCCCAGATATGTGCCCATGAGATTGTTTGCCCTGGAATACTTCAGGCAATTTGGGAATGCTGATGTGCTGCACTTTTCAAGCAGAGGCAAGAAAGCACAACTCAAGGTCAGAAATCAATTAGGCCACTTCATCTACAACAAAAGGGAGGAAGGTTGGCAAGAAGCCGACAGCATGTTAGGATCCCTTGGCCTACAGACCAGTTTCCTTTGGAAACCTTATGACCCCAATCACTTCATAACTCTAAGAAGGGTCAAGTATAGGCTGTCTGGTTATGACCATGTAAGGTTGCCCCATATAGAAAAATATGCAAATCAAGCAAAATGGAGGAGGGGAACCTTAGAGGAAGCTGCTACACAAGAAGAATTAAATCAAAGAGCAGTTAGAAATATCCAAAAGATGGCTGACTTGGAGCTTTGTGCACAGGTGTTTACTCTTCCAAGCACTCAAGTGGGAGCAGCTGCATCTTCCTCCACAGAAAATCAGCAAGCGGTTAAAGCTGCTGAGCAAACCTCAAGCAAAGGCAAAGAAAAGGAGATGGAACCAGAACAACCACCTCATGAGGAGGCACAACAACAATAACAGGTACAACAACAACAAGAGGGGAAGCAAGAGAAAGAGCAGTCATTACAGCAAGAAAAGGCAGTTGAAGCCCCAATTTCCACTGAGCAGCAGGCTCAGGACACAGTGCCTCCCACGCCAGAAACGACAGTGGAGGCCTCAGTCCTCCAAACCCCACAAAAGGAAGATATAAGCAGAAAGAGGGATAGAGAGACTCCCCTCACAACAACACCGACTCAAGGGGAGAAAAGATACAGAATGAATCCCCTTTCAGAAGAGGAAATGCCTTTTGGGCAATCTTTGGGCATGGGCCCACCAAGTCTGGAGGCCTCAGCAAGTTCCTTCCAGCAGGAACAAGAGAGGATGATGGGAGGAGAAGTCAGCTCCTCAACCCAATAGAGAGAAGGTGAACTGAGTATCAAACAGCAGTTCATTGACATAAAGAGGAGGAATGAGCCAATAAAGATACAACTATATAATCATTTGTTGAAAATGGCTCTCACCAACCAGCAAAGGCTCATGTCTGCATATGATGTTAATGAAGGCAAGATGATCATGAGTCACTTCATGCCAACTGCATTGCAGCCACAGTCCCCTTTACACTACTTGAGGACCAATCTTGAGGTCCTTGCCAAGGACATCCACCCAATGGACAAAATCAAATTGCATAAACAAACGGGTGAGATGGTGTATGCCTCCTTGGCAGACAAGACACTGGATAACTACAGGCTAGAAAATAGCTTAAATAATACAGCTGCCCAACTTGAGTTGGAGAGAGCATCCTCTCAAGCAAAGGATAACAGGATCATGGCCTTAGAAGATATAATCATAGAGATTGGACATGATCCTAAGGACATCAAGGGCATACAAGAAATATTGAAATTGAGGGATGTGGACATGGTAGCTTTGAGGAGAAAGATCAAAATCCCAGCAACAATTCACCCACAAACAGATGAAGTTGCCAAGCTGAGACATGATCAAGATGCCACAGCTTTGCTGGTGTCTTTATATAAACAGCTAATCCAGACTCAAGAAAAGCTGGGTGAATCAGAGGCTGCACAGGCAAAATTACAAGCATCATTACAATAAAAGGAAGGAGGTCAATCATCTCAGCCTCCTCCAAAAATAATTAACCTGGAGGAACCTCCTCAGACCACAGCTTCTCCTACTGAAAAGACAGCACCATCTACATCAACAACTGCACCAACAACAACAGAGCAGGCTCCAAGCCTGGACATGTAGAAGCTCAAGAATGAGATACAAGCCCTGGAAGCCCAAATGGCAGAGCTAAATGAGGCCAGGGAAAATCTAGCCAAGCTCAATGATAGGTATGATAAATCCAAGCAGACTGTGGCAGAAAAGGGCAGGGAAATAAAAGCCCTCAAAGACAGGATAAAGGAGGTGGAGAAGGAGCTCACACTGGATAAAGTGACAGCTGAGCTCAAGATAGTCTTATGGGCCAACATTGGCCAATCCATCACTGAGCAATGGCAATATATAGAGACCATTCATGAGCAGTTGGAGCTCATTGCAAAAGCACAGAGGGAAATCCAGAGATCAAGGGCCTCTCTAGGCAATATGCCTGAAGTTGCCAACACGATGATCAATGTGCTCAATAATAGAACAAGTGCTCAGTTAGCAACTATGGGAATTCCCAATAGGACTGAGACTATTCTGTTAGTAAAGAGGGTCCTGACACTAAGAAACCTGGTGCAAACATTAGAGAGAAGGATCCAGGACATGCAGACAGAGGCCAACAGGTTCATGGACAAATTTGTGGCATTGCAAAACAGAGGTCTCCCTGGCTTACTGAACAGCGCAGGAAGACTACTTACACATGAGCAGTATGCCAAGAGGGTCAACACATTCGCTACAAATCAGATCAATGAAAGGACCAGCACCTCAGAGGAAGCAGGGCCAGCTATAGGACAAAATCTCTACAACAGGGTAGAGAATTTATTCTTTATAATGAATGAAATTAAACACCTGTTTGAAGTGCCTCCCAATTTCTATAAATACACAGAGGTAGATGAGACTTTGGATGCAATTCTTAGACATCAACTGCCCACACAGGAATGCTGGACTAGCATGATACAAAAAATACTGTAAATCTAAAGGCTTCCAGCACAGTTTTCAGCAAAAAACATAAGTCATCACCTTCAGAAAAAGTGATGCATACACAGTGGATGAGAGAGAAATGGGCTGAGCCAACTCAGTAGATCATATTCGGCCAACAAAAGCAAGATTGACAGCTAACAGGTAGCAGAGCCGAAAAGCTACAGCACAACAACCATAAAGGCACATTTCCAGCATTAAAGCAGAACCTTCAGACCGAGTAAGTGGCCCCCAAGGGTCAAAGTATCTCCTGACAGATATAAAGGGTATTCATTCTGTATTAATAGCAGCAGTAACTGCTTTTCTGATATTTTGTAAAAGTTGGTAACATATTTAATTATCAGATAACTCAGCGGTTCAGATATTTTGGAACCGATTGTTGTTGATTTCCTCTTGAAGAGATCCTATGCTGTAATTTATTCAGAGTTTAATAAAAGAAGTGATGGAATCTCTCAAGTTCTGAGCTATTTGAATGCGTTCATGGTGTTTGTTAAAAGTTGCAGGATCCCTGTGCATCTCACAATACAATAAGTCTTCTGTAACTCTCTTCGTTATGTGTTTCATTATTTTACAATCCATACATGTTTCTAAGTTCTAGTATTTAGCAGCAAAGAAAAAGAATAGCTTCAGGATTTATTTATGAAATACCCTGAGCTCAATCTATGTTGTTAATGAATGTTTTCTTCAGTTATAATCTTGATAAGTGTAATTCTTAATTGCTGCACTTTCAGAATATATCTTTCACAGTGACCCTTGTTTCAGGAATTCAACTTTGCTCCTGTGTAATATATTTCACTTTCACACCACTAGCTTAGTGGAAAATTCTTAATTGCTTTCCATTAGCTAATCATACATCATCACCACGCTTTTAAGTTTGTTTGTTGAAATACCCAATAGGCCTTGCAGTCTGATCACTCTCACTTAAGCATTTCAAACAATTCACAGCTCTAGACTCCATTGCCCAATGAATTACAACTGTCTGAACACTACATCTTAGGTATTGAAAGATATCACTCAACCAAAATTCAAACCAAACCCTCACTTTATAACTAGCGTAAAATCCTCATAAAACAGAGATAAATCTTAAAGAGAGAGCCCTCTCTGATTACAGTTTGGCTAGAAACTGTAATCCAAAGCTTGGTTAGTGGTTACCCCGGCCGTATTCCCTTGGGAGTCATAGGGAACAACCTGGGTGTTAACATAATTGGCGACTCCGCTGGGGACAACTTATTTTTCAACTGTTGTCTGGCTATAGACAGTGGTTCTAAAATTTGAGCAGTCCCTTGAAATAGTTCTAAAAATATCCTAAAAAATTAAAAAACAAGTTCAGAAGCTGGCTCCTAAAAGGGAACCTAGACACACTAGGTCAAACCCTGACCCCAATCCACCAGCTATTTTTGAAAATCCTAATACCATCCCCAAGATCATTAGGAAGCAGCGGGAACAGGAGACCCTTGCTGACTCAAGTCCTGAGACAGCTCATCCAAACCCTGTCCCAACTCCAATCAAGGTTCTATTTCGGTCTACCCTTGGTTCCCCCAGTTCACCATCCACATCTCAAAGCCCTCCTTTCACACCTCCATCCACTGCACATATTCCCTTGAATAACTCTCTAGTCTCCACTTTTCCCACTACCCCTGTTATACCAGTCATTCATGCTATCCCAGTCATCCCTGTTAACCCTCTAAATCCTGCAAATATGGCAAACAGATATGCTCCCCTGCAGTTACCTGCCAATGCTCCAGCCCTACCTCAGGACTATCAATCCAAGATCTCATATTTTGACTCCACTGGCCCTTTCACAGCAATTCAGCATGCCAGAAGGATGCAAGACCACTTTGAGAACTATGAAATTGATGATGACAGTGTGAGAATGAGAGTCTTTGTTCAGAGCCTCACAGGGGATGTAAGAACTTGGTTTAGATCACTGGCTGCAAACACCATCACAACCCCTGATGACCTTTATCAAGCTTTTACTAATAGATGGGAGAAGAAGAAAGATCCCCTGCACATACTTGGTGAATATGACACAATCAGACGAGGTCCTCAAGAGACCGTGTTGGAGTATTGTGCAAGATTTAATAATGTATATAATGCAATACCACAGAATTTAAGACCTCCCCCTGATCTGGCCTTGTACAAATTTCCTGATGGTTTTGACCCTGATATGGCATATCAATTGAAAGAAAGAGCACCTGAGACCCTTGAAGAAGCCCAAAAGGTTGCTGTCACAGTAGAGGCTAACCTAATTGCCAAAAGAAATAGGGCAAGATTAGAAAAGAAAACCACCTTCAAAGAAGAACCCTCAGCCTTTGATCAAAAACTGGATGCAATACTCACTGGAATGAAGAGATTGGGGGACCGAGTAGAATCAGTTGAGAGAAAGTCATCATGGGATGCACCACAAAATAACCCTAACAGGAATCCAAACTTTAGGAGAAATCAAAACCCAAATGTTGGCAAGACCGGTTCTGACCCAGACACAAGACCTCCTTTCCAGGAAAACTATACTGAGGCATCCACTTCGGATGAACAAACAGATGACACCCACATTAACCTGATGGGCCTGAATGATGAGCAACAAATTTTTCTAAGTCAAGAGGATCATAAAGATGATGAAATTCAGCAATTCCAAACCAGGTCAGGTGAGTCATTTGACTTTAAACAAGGATATGGCACAGCTGTTTATGAAGTTCATAAACAATATAAGCTAAGAAGCAGAACTATAAATGTGACACAGCCTGACAAGACAAAGGACACAACACAGCCTAAGAAAGCTTTTATCACAGAACCAAGTGACAAAACTGGTCCAATTACAGATGAGGTAACAGTTGAGGAAATAGCAGTAACTTCTCCCTCAAAACAACAACCAGTAGAGTCATCACCCTTGCAGCCCAACCCAACTAACGTTCCTCAAGAGGTCAGTAACAAGGACAAGATTCAAGATCAAGACAGGGATCAAGAAGAAAACTTACTAAACAAAGAAAAGGTTGTCATCCACAACACTAAGGTTCAATCTGAAAGACCCTTTGACTTGGAAGCTGAAATTGGCAAACTGAAGGTAGCCATCCCTCTCTCAGAACTAGCCAAGCATGACATCTACAAACAACAAATCAAGAAGTCCCTCCAACTTACTCGTAATAAAGACAATGTCAATGTGTTGGATGATACCCCAGAATTGTTGTTCGGTCCAGAGGTTGATGGAAAGACAACAGTCACAGGGATCTTACCTTTTTATGTCAGTTTACATGTTCATGATAAGATACTACACAATGCAATGTTTGATTCAGGTGCCTCTCACAACTTGATGCCCAAATCAGTCATGGAAAGATTGAATCTAGACATTACAAGACCATATAAGGACCTATTCTCATTTGACTCCAGCCAAGTCAAGTGTCTAGGCTTGATAAAAGACTTATGTGTGTCCCTTGTTCAGTACCCAAATAAAACAATTCTCATGGATGTGGTGGTTGCTGATATCCCACCTAAATATGGGATGATGTTATCAAGATCATGGGGGGCTAAACTCCAAGGTTCCCTACAACTAGACATGTCATATGCAACCATCTCTGTCTTTGGGAAACCAAAAAGACTATACAGAGAAACACTCATGAAATACATCGTCAGCAGTGAAGAAAAACCTCAAAATTTTCCCATATATGCTGTTCATTCTGACATAGACTCATACATTCTTTTCAATGACAATACAGGTCTTACAAATAATGATGTTGAAACCAAAACACATAAACAAGATCAGGACATTAATGAACAAGCTACTGCTCTAGAAATCAAGCTAATTCAATCAAGTGATCAGACTATCCTAGAAGACAAACCAGGTGAAAAACCAGAACTTCAACTTATGATTCCAGATCACAGACAAGTTATTAAATCTCCCCTAGAAAAAGAGAACCTATGGTTTCTAGAATTTGATGGGTCAGTCAACAAGTTAGGGGCAGGAGCAGGGGTTTGGATACATAACAAACAAAACAGTCATGCAGAGGGCCGAGCCTATAGGTTAAACTTCAGGTGCACCAACAATATGGCTGAATATGAAGCTCTCTTGCTAGGTCTTAAGCTAGTAAAATCCTTACAAGCCATAAAAGTTTCAATTATGGGAGATTCAGACTTGATTATCCAACAGGTAAAGGGAAATTTTGTTACTAATGATAAAAGACTGAGATCTTATAGATCTGCTGCTGCTGAACTACTGCAGTCCTTCACTGAATTTCAAATTACCAAGATTCCCAGGACTCATAACCTGCATGCTCATAGCTTGGCCACATTTGCAAGCACCTGCAAGTCACCTTTTGAGCCCCATCATTGCTTTACAGCTGAGGTAAAACACAGACCTTCTGTCCCAAACAATGTCAAAGACTAGCAAGTATTTGAAGATGATACACAGATAAATAATTTCCTGACCTTGCAACAAGAATTTGCAGGACTAAATATTGACATTGAAAGAGAAAGTCAATCACAAATACAAAGTAAACAGAATAACAAGCCAATGTCACCTAAGACAGCTCACCGAATCCTACATCCAACAATTTTTAACAAAGAAAACATACAAGAACTTGGAGAAAACAGTTGTGAAGAGATAGATGATGATGAAGCCGAAGTTATACAATTGAAAGACAATTTTCTTCCAACAGGCTTAGCTCCATTGGAAGACATTTTCGACTCCAATGATGTTCCCAGCAAACCAAAAATCCAGCCCCTCAACACGGCCATAGAAGAGTGTAACATTGGGACTGCTGAACAACCCAAAATAATAAAACTGTCTGCTTCATTACCTCCTGATCAAAAGCCTAAATACATTGACCTCTTCAAGGAGTTCCAGGATGTCTTTGCATGGAGTTATGAGGATTTAAAATCCTATGACACCTCTGTAATTCAACACACTATTCCTCTCAAGCCAGATCAAAAACCCTTTAAGCAAAAATTGAGGAGAATCAATCCTATGATTCTCCCAGCAATGGAACAAGAGGTACAAAAAATGTTTAAAGTTGGCATCATAGCACCAATCATATTTTCTGATTGGATTTCAAACTTAGTCCCTACAAGAAAGAAAACTGGTGAAATAAGGCTCTGTGTTGATCTAAGGAACTTAAATCAAGTGTCCTTGAAAGATAACTACCCCTTACCCAAGATGGATCACATCTTGCAGAGAGTAGTGGGGGCCTCAAGAATCTCTCTACTTGATGGATTCTCAGGTTTTAACCAGATCCTAGTTCACCCTGATGATCAGGATAAAACATCATTTACAACCCCTTGGGGAACCTTCAAATATGTGAAAATTCCCTTTGGATTGAAAAATGCAGGGGCTACCTTTCAAAGAGCAATGGACATTGCTTTTGCCAAAGAGATCCATGATTTCCTTGTGGTCTACTTAGATGACCTTACACCATTTTCAAAATCTGACCCAGAGCATCTGAAACATCTAAGGCAGATATTCACAACCTGTAGGAAATATGGAATTTCCTTAAATCCCAAGAAATCCCTGTTTGGTTTGGAAGAAGGTAAACTGTTGGGTCACATCATTTCAAAGGATGGAATTAGGATCGACCCAGACAGAATCTAGGCCATCTTACAAATGCCTCATTCAAGAAATGTAAAGGAATTACAAGCCTTTCTGGGTAAAATCAACTTCCTAAGGAGATTTATCCCAAATTTGGCTGAATTAAGCAGATTACTCAATAGCATGCTAAAAAAGGATTCAAAAGTAAAATGGACAGTAGAAGCAAATCAAGCTTTTGAAGGTATCAAACTAGCCCTCACCCAAACCCCAGTCTTAACCAACTCTCAATTTGATAGGGAATTTATCATATTTTCCTTTGCTTCCCAACACACAATTGCTGCTGTCTTATTACAGAAAGATGACCAAGGAAATGAAAAACCTATTGCTTTTTTTAGTAGAGCTCTTAGAGATGCACCCCTGAAATACCAGATCATGGAAAAGCAAGCATATGCTTTGGTCAAAGCTATTGAAGACTTTAGGATCTACATCCTATACTCCCATGTTATAGCCTATGTACCAAGCCCAATTGTGAAAGACATACTTACTCAAGAGAACTTAGAGGGCAGGAGAGGAAAATGGATTGCCAACATTTTAGAATTTGACATTGAAATAAAACCTACAAAACTGATAAAAGGGCAAGGTTTGGCCAAATTAATGTCTGAAACAAATTTCCAAGCCTTGGACATCAACCAGCTGGACAGTGAACCGGAGCTGGCGACTCCAAAGATCAATATAGACTTTGAACAATCCCCTTGGTACTCTGATATATGTTATGTGTTACAAAACCTGTGTGCTCCCCCAGGATTGTCCATAACTGAATGTAGGTTCTTAAGAATGAAAGCTTCAAGATTTTGTGTCATGGATGGCAATTTGCTTTGGAAAAACCATGAGGGTATACTGTTAAACTGCCTGATTGAAAATGAAGCTAATAAAATCACCAAAGAATTTCATGCAGGTGACTGTGGTGGACACTTGTATTGGAAGTCCACTGTGGATAAGATTTTGAGGGCTAGTTATTATTGGCTCACGGTTTTCTCTGATGTCAAGAAATTCATCACCTCATGTCACAAATGTCAAGTGTTTGAGGGAAAGAGAAAGTTACTACCACTTCCTTTGAGGCCTATTGCAACAGAGAGGCCTTTTCAACAATGGGGCTTGGATTTCATTGGGGAAATTCACCCTTCATCTTCAGGCCAACATAGATGGATTCTAACAGCTACAGACTACTTTACCAAATGGATTGAAGCTATTCCACGTAGACAAGCAAATGATTCCACTATCATTCAGTTCCTTGAGACCAATATTCTTTCTAGATTTGGTTGTCCTGATAAAATAATAACAGACAATGCTGCTGCCTTCAGATCTAAGAAGATGGTGAATTTCTGTCACAAATTTCACATTACCTTGGGCCACTCTACTGCATATTATCCCCAAGGAAATGGCCTTGCTGAATCATCAAACAAAAGCCTTGTGAACATCATAAAGAAGGTATTGGAAGAAAATAAGAAGAATTGGCATAAGAAGCTTGTGAATGCCTTATGGGCAGATATACTAACAACCAAAAGATCAATTGGGGTCAACCCATATGAGCTAGTCTATGGATTAGAGGCCAAATTCCCTTCATCACTAGGGATCCCTGTTATGAAACTACTTCAAGAGACTCAAGCTGAGCCCAATGATATGCAAAGGAGGGTAAATCAAATTATATGTTTACAGCAAACTAGAGACCAAGTTTACAGCAGAGTCCAAGTTTTGCAAGAAAAGTTAAAGAAAGCCTTTGACAAAAGGACTAAGGCAGGAGATTTTAGTGTTGGAGACAAAGTCCTCAAGTTGGATTCAAGAAGGGAAGATAAAGGAAAACATGGAAAATTTGATTCCCTTTGGAGAGGACCATTTGCTGTTCAAGCAGTACAAGGAAACAATACTTATTTCCTTAAAGGTCTTAAAGAAACTGATTTGGATGAAGGTCCTGTGAATGGCAGGATGTTGAAGCACTATTTTGACTACTATCCATAAGTGCAGCTTGAGTTTCCCTTGTACATAATCAGGTGTATATATTACTTTCTGTTAAAATGTAAAAATGCAGTTTCTCAAGTTTTATTGGTTCTCAGCTAAAAGCTAATGAGTTCAGATATCTACCAAGATGGGAAGAATACAATTTTGGCATTTCAAAGCAACATACTTTAAGTTTTGGTAAAAGCAGTCAAGGGCCAAGGCATTCTGACCTGCTGTTCTTGGTCTTTCAAATGGAAAAACCATCAACATGTGGAGCCACTGTTAGCTACCTATACCAATAGGTTTCATATTTCATGATTGGCAAAGAAAGTTCCAAATATGCTCTGCTTTGATGATGCAAAGATCCCATATTTCCAAGAGAAGACACTGTGTATAGAGCTTGATGTGCACTCAATTTTGATGGATGGTCCAACAACCTAATCTGGACCATGCCATGTTTCAATTTTTGTTGTAGAATAGAGAAAGAAGTCTGTCCAAACTGTTTAATCTTGGCAGACCAGTAGCTTAGGTAGAGAATTAAGGTTCCCAACTGCTTAATCTGGGACCTTGGAAGCAATAAGGGTAGTTTTAGATAGAAAATCAAAAGAAAAAGCCAAGAGAAAAGAAAAGGCAAATAAGGGTTTGCAAGTCTAAGTGCACCCTCCAAGAAGAAACAAAAAATGCTAGGCAAGTAGATGGGTAGGCAGATGGGGTTGCAGAAATGTCATTCCTTACAATTGAATGTGTGCTAACCTATTCACAAAGGAAAATCAATGGATTGAGAAGCTCTTCTTCTCCATCAGGTGGCAGCAAAGCAAAGGAGCATGTCTAACTTCCCATTTTCCCCTTTCCCATTCATTACTAACATCCCTTCATCAGTTGAGATTCATGGAAGAATTTGTGGTTTTATGGTGGTTCTTATTCCTTTAAAAGCCACATTTCTTGTCTAAAATTCTTTTCATTTTGATCTACTCCCTAAACTAAGTGATTTTCAAATAAACTTAGTGATTTCACTCCTCATTCACCTTTTCCATCCATATTAACCCCTAACTTCTATTTTCTAAATCCCCTATGTTACCCTTTCCCTACTATTATAACACTATGGTGTATAAACCCCAAGCATTGTATAAATATCCCTCCCCTTGGCATTATAGCCATATGTTCACTGTTAGGGATTAAATTGGCATCTGGTCAGTTTAAGAACCCTAAACCTTACCCCTTTTTCCCCTTCTGAAACCATTTGACCCATTGAACCCTTCATTTGCTAATAAACCTTGTAAAAAACCCCTTTTAACCCATAACCCGCTCTATTCGCAAAAATACACAAAAAACCCACTTTTTCCGACTTATCCAAAGTATGGGCGCAATATACATTTTCATTTGAAAAATACAATGAAAACTATATAACTCCGCCGAAACCCAAAGTCCCGCCGGGCGCGTTTTTTAAAGAAAATAATATTTTATTACCCCGCCCGCATCCGTATCGTCCGGCCAGCTCAACGATCCGTCGACCGTCGGATCGGGCCCTTTTCATCCGACGGCCCTCGTGCATATCGGACCGGCCCCGACGTCCGAAAGATACCTTCCGATATCTGTCAGAGGGTGACGTCAAGCCTCTGCCACGCGTCACCCCCACATCGTATCGGAGGTACCTCTGACAATTCTGCTTCCGTATGGAAGGCGGTGCGATATGAAACCGCTAACCACTTCCGGTTTCGGTTAATCCGCCCTGCCTGCGTCACTGCCAGCATAACTACTACGTCAGTGCCGCGTCGGTGCGCCCCGTCCGCCATTGCTCCACCTGTCTGCCACCTCACCATCCCCGTGGACCTCTCTTATGCCGCCACGTCACCCGATGACATCATGCTGACGTCATCCGACCTTGACCCCACCTGATGACGTCATGCTGACGTCATCCAAAAAAGGCGCCAATGTTCCAAAAATCCATATTTTGGCCAAAATTTCGCGTTTTTTGCACTTTTTGCCAAAAACGCTGTTGTTTTTTCTGCATGGTTTTTACGTCCAACTGCGCACCAACCTGCTGAACTCGACCTGGAGACCGCTGGCACGCCATTTCCACCTGCATTCGTGTCCATTGTTCTCTGTATACCAGGTATTTATCCTTGTGAATCCCTCCTGCACCTGGTTTCGTCTGTAAATTGCCAAGAAAGCTTAAAACACTGAGAAACTTATAATTCACCGGCAAATCCCATGTGCCTAGCCCCCATTTACACTCTAAGGTCGAAATTCACCGGTTGAGCCTTGTTTGCCCGAGTTTTTACCAATAACTGCATTCTGTTCGCGCAATCGCGAAATGGTAACCCAAACTGTACCAATTTGCTGAGAAAAGGAGTTTAAGACCAGACATTTGTCTTATCCATCCTTTAAGCAGTATTTCAATTGCTGCAATTGACCATTTATCCTCTGTCCCTCAGTAATTTACCTTTCTGTTCAAAGAAAACTCTGTGGTGTTGCTCTGCACAGTGACACCAGTTTATAAACAACATAAATCCTAAAAGTAACCATGGATCCACCAGTAGCTCCTGTAGCATTGAATATTACTCCTCTAAATGCCCCTCAGAGACAATTGGAGTGGCAACCTCTAGCAGACCTGGATTATCAGATAGCAAAAGAAATGCTAATGCACAGCAAGTACCACATTCATTTGCTGAATGAGTTGAGGATTAAACATGAGGCTGGAACAGATGTATTGGGCATTTGGGATTCTTTCCTCCCTCTATTCAAACTCCCTCAGGTCAACCAGTTTCCTGACCTGATCCACCTATGTGCTGAATCCTATGACGCCACTCAGAGGGCTGTGATTGACCCTTCAGGCTCAGTTGTTTTCTATGTCACCCCTGAAGCCATCAGAGAGATGCTCCATTTCAAAACTGAGAAGAAATTAGTCCCTTTATCACTAGCTGATCTGATAAAGCAAGGAGCCAAATTGACAGATAACCAGATCACCAAGCTAAATCAATTATATATTGCCTTTGACACAGTGAAGTACCCTCCCATTTCTCATGTTTACCTAAACCAATTGGGCAGGGACCTTGTAGACATGATCAGTCCCATTCTGGGCTATAATTCTATTGAATTTTTTGATGAGACTGTGCTGGTGATGATGCTCATGTTTGCCCTTGGCAAGTCTCCAATCTGCTATGACTATGCCACTTACATATCTCACAAAATACATGAGCAATTGACGAACTTACCAAGAGAAAGGGTGTTTAGATACACCTCCTACATCTACCACTTGATTTTGTATTATCAACATGAGAAGTTCCACTTTGCTATAAAGAGAGTGGATGCACAAGGAAATCCAAGGTCAGTGGTGTATTGGTCCTCTGCCTTCCACTGCAGATCTGTTTCTCCATACACCTATTGTGAATTTATAGATCTCTTCATCCACCCAGCCATGTCTCTGCTCATGAGCTCACCTCCTCCTAGGCAAACTGATGAGATGCAGAGGATTCTTCAGCTGTCCAAGGCATACAGCATCGGGGATTGGTATTATTACCAACACCACACAGTCATCATAATATATGGGTGTGAGCTGCCCCCATACAGATTGCCCAGATATGTGCCCATGAGATTGTTTGCCCTGGAATACTTCAGGCAATTTGGGAATGCTGATGTGCTGCACTTTTCAAGCAGAGGAAGAGAGCACAACTCAAGATCAGAAACCAATTAGGCCACTTCATCTACAACAAAAGGGAGGAAGGTTGGCAAGAAGCCGACAACATGTTAGGATCCCTTGGCCTACAGACCAGTTTCCTTTGGAAACCTTATGACCCCAATCACTTCATAACTCTAAGAAGGGTCAAGTATAGGCTGTCTGGTTATGACCATGTAAGGTTGCCCCATATAGAAAAATATGCAAATCAAGCAAAATGGAGGAGGGGAACCTTAGAGGAAGCTGCTACACAAGAAGAATTAAATCAAAGAGCAGTTAGAAATATCCAAAAGATGGCTGACTTGGAGCTTTGTGCACAGGTGTTTACTCTTCCAAGCACTCAAGTGGGAGCAGCTGCATCTTCCTCCACAGCAAATCAGCAAGCGGTTAAAGCTGCTGAGCAAACCTCAAGCAAAGGCAAAGAAAAGGAGATGGAACCAGAACAACCACCTCATGAGGAGGTACAACAACAACAACAAGTACAACAGCAACAAGAGGGGCAGCAAGAGAAAGAGCAGTCATTACAGCAAGAAAAGGCAGCTGAAGCCCCAATTTCCACTGAGTAGCAGGCTCAGGACACAATGCCTCCCAGGCCAGAAACGACAATGGAGGCCTCAGTCCTCCAAACCCCAAAAAAGGAAGACATAAGAAGAAAGAGGGACAGAGAGACTCCCCTCACAACAACAATGACTCAAGGGGAGAAAAGACACAGAATGAATCCCCTTTCAGAAGAGGAAATGCCTTTGGGGCAATCTTTGGGCATGGGCCCACCAAGTCTGGAGGCCTCAGCAAGTTCCTTCCAGCAGGAACAAGAGAGGATGATGGGAGGAGAAGTCAGCTCCTCAAGCCAGTAGAGAGAAGGTGAACTGAGTATCAAACAACAGTTCATTGACATAAAGAGGAGGAATGAGCCAATAAAGATACAACTATATAATCATTTGTTGAAAATGGCTCCCACCAACCAGCAAAGGCTCATGTCTGCATATGATGTTAATGAAGGCAAGATGATCATGAGTCACTTCATGCCAACTGCATTGCAGCCACAGTCCCCTTCAGACTACTTGAGGACCAATCTTGAGGTCCTTGCCAAGGACATCCACCCAATGGACAAAATCGAATTGCATAAACAAACGGGTGAGATGGTGTATGCCTCCTTGGCAGACAAGACACTGGATAACTACAAGCTAGAAAATAACCTAAATAATACAGCTGCCCAACTTGAGTTGGAGAGAGCATCCTCTCAAGCAAAGGATAACAGGATCAGGGCCTTAGAAGATATAATCATAGAGATTGGACATGATCCTAAGGACATCAAGGGCATACAAGAAATATTGAAATTGAGGGATGCGGACATGGCAGCTTTGAGGAGAAAGATCAAAATCCCAGCAACAATTCACCCACAAACAGATGAAGTTGCCCAGTTGAGACATGATCAAGATGCCACAGCTTTGCTGGTGTCTTTATATAAACAGCTAATCCAGACTCAAGAAAAGCTGGGTGAATCAGAGGCTGCACAGGCAACATTACAAGCATCATTACAACAAAAGGAAGGAGGTCAATCATCTCAGCCTCCTCCAGAAATAATTAACCTGGAGGAACCTCCTCAGACCACAGCTCCTCCTACTGAAAAGACAACACCATCTACATCAGCAACTGCACCAACAACAACAGAGCAGGCTCCAAGCCTGGACATGCAGAAGCTCAAGAATGAGATACAAGCCCTGGAAGCCCAAATGGCAGAGCTAAATGAGGCCAGGGAAAATCTAGCCAAGCTCAATGAGAGGTATGATAAATCCAAGCAGACTGTGGCAGAAAAGGGCAGGGAAATAAAAGCCCTCAAAGACAAGATAAAGGAGGTAACAATGTAAACTTTGAAACGGGAACTATAAACTCAAAACGGGAACTCTGGCCCAAAAACCCCAAAAAAACCACAAAACAGTGCTCAAAACGAAAAGTGTGTATACTGGAACGATGTTTTTTTTTTAGGTGTCAATTTTGCGGTTGTTTTAAAAATGGCAGTGACTACGAAATTTTCTACGAAATTTTCCTGCAAAATATAGCTTCAGAACGAAAGTGTTGATACTGGAATAATGATTTTTTTTTTTAGGGTCAATTTTCATACTTTTTAAATAATGCTAATAAAACCAATTTTTTATGTCTCAAACAAAGTTAAATTTTAAGGAAAAACACATTAATGTTTCTAGTAGAATATCATTTTTCTTTTCGGCCGGGCAGGCCCCCCCCACCCGGGCCGCCCCCTCCACCCCCGGCCCCTCGCCCGGGCCGCCCCGCCTAACCTCCCTACCCCTCCCCCTCCCCGCCCCCCCGCCCGGGCCACCCCACCCCCCTCCCCCTCCCTCCCCCGCCCGCCTCGCCCCCTCCCCCTCCCCCTCCCTCCCCCGGCCGGCCCCCCCCGCCACGCTCCGCCCCTCGGGCGTGGCGGGGCGGCCGGTGCTGGCGCTGCGCGGGTGCCGCCCCGCCCCGCCCGAGGGGCGGAGCGTCGATTCCGGGAATCAACGCTCCGCCCCTCGGGCGGGGCGGGGCGGCCCGGGGGTGGCGCTGCGCAGGCGGCGCGCCGCGCAGCGCCACCCCCGGGCCGCCCCGCCTCGCCCGAGGGGCGGAGCGTAGGGGGCGGCCCGGGCGGGGGGGGCGGGGGTGGGGAGGGGGCGGCCCGGGGGGGGGAGTGGAGGGGGTGGGGGCCCGGGGCGGCCCGGGTGGGGGGGGGCCGGCCGGGGGAGGGAGGGGGAGGGGGAGGGGGCGGCCCGGGCGGGGGAGGGAGTGGGGGGGAGGGGGAGGGGTAGGGGGGTTGGGCGGGGCAGCCCGAGGGGGAGGGGCCGGGGTGTGGAGGCGGCGCCCTGGGGGGGGGGGGGACCTGGAGGGCTGGGGGAGGGAGGGGGAGGGAGGTGGGGCGGCCCGGGCGGGGGTGGCCGGGGGGGGTGGCTCAGGTACGTTTTGCCACATGGAATTGAATTTCAATATGTTCTTTTTTTTAATTAATATGTCATTGTACTAATTTACTTAATTATTTTTTTGTGCTTGATAATTAGGTACAACACTAGCATGCTGCCTTCAAAAAGGAAGAAATTGCATTGCAATTGAGAAAGATCCATTACAATGCAATTTCATTCAGCAAAGAATTAATGCTCTTCAATTTCTTCCAGATGCAATGCAAGAAATTGGGTTGAAGAAAGGGGACTTTAGTGAATCACGTGTGGCAAAAAAGGCAAAGGAACCCCAACCACCATTACATGGAATGTATGGAAAGACATATATTGGGGGATTTGCAGACATGAAAGACCCATTAGAAGAGCAAAATGAGCAAAATGAAACAGAAAATATTGTGGAAGAGGACAATTATGAAACTCTAGAGGACGAAGAGTTTGGATTACGTGACATTCTTGATTAAATTTAAGTTATGCTTGTAACTCAAGCTTTGCAATGTTTTGACTTTGACATTTTATGAGAAGAATAAACACTCAATTAGGGTTGTTATACGTTCAATATTGGTAATATGTGATTTTTGCATTGATTTTTAAGTTAATCATTATTTTTTTTTTTTTAAAAGTAGTTATTATTATCTTTTTGACATGAAATTCATAAAAAAAACTATTATTTGACCATTTTTAGTTAATATTTTTGTATAAAAATTGTGATTTTGACATGTTAATTCTAGCAAAAAATTATCAAAACGTTTAGTTTTTTTGTTATATTTATGTTAAAAATGGTTATTTTTTATGTCCATTGTTAAAAAATGTTGTTTTTTAGAAACAATTATTTCATGTGGATTGAAAAATTAATTAAGGATGTCTAAATATGTAGATTATCTAAAATTCAAACTATCGACTTTCTAATTTAAAAACGCAAAACAATAAAAACCCCACTAAAAAAAAAAAAAAATTAAGATAGAGAACAAGAAAATATGAATACAATGACAACTTCAAAAACTATCAAATTTAGAAAATAATTTTTTACATTTCACACACTAGAAAATTTAAAGTCAAAAAATAGGTCTTTTAAAAAAAGGGTGTGATGCAGAATACTCACTTTTTAAAATCAGGATGAAAATCACTACCATTCACTACCATTCTAAAACTTAATGCACATGAAAAAAATTAAAGTTCCAAAAACCATGTTCTTAAAAAAACATGTGTATTCTGCATCAACACTTTTGAAAATCGGGTCATTTTTTTGCCACCTCTACAAAACGGGTAACAGTATCAGTTCCCGTTTCAAAGTTTACATTGTTAGGTGGAGAAGGAGCTCACACTGGATAAAGTAACAGCTGAGCTCAAGACAGTGTTATGGGCCAACATTGGCCAATCCATCACTGACCAATGGAAATATATTGAGACCATTCATGAGCAGTTGTAGCTCATTGAAAAAGCACAGAGAGAAATCCAGAGATCAAGGGCCTCTCTAGGCAATATGCCTGAAGTTGCCAACAGGATGATCAATGTGCTCAATAATAGAACGAGTGCTCAGTTAGCAACTATGGGAATTCCCAATAGGACTGAGACTATTCTGTTAGTAAAGAGGGTCCTGACACTAAGAAACATGGTGCAGACATTAGAGAGAAGGACCCAGGATATGCAGACAGAGGTCAACAGGTTCATGGAAAAATTTGTGGCATTGCAAAATAGAGGTCTCCCTGGCTTACTGAACAGCGCAGGAAGACTACTTACACATGAGCAATATGCCAAGAGGGTCAACACATTCGCTACAAATCAGATCAATGAAAGGCCCAGCATCTCAGAGGAAGCAGGGCCAGCTACAGGACAAACTCTCTACAACAGGGTAGAGAATTTATTCTTTATAATGAATGAAATTAAACACCTGTTTGAAGTGCCTCCCAATTTCTATAAATACACAGAGGCAGATGAGACTTTGGATGCAATTCTTAGACATCAACTGCCCACACAGGAATGCTGGATGAGAGAGAAATGGGCTGAGCCAACTCAGCAGATCATATTCGGCCAACAAAAGCAAGATTGACAGCTAACAGGTAGCAGACCCGAAAAGCTACAGCACAACAGCCATAAAGGCACATTTCCAGCATTAAAGCAGAACCTTCAGACCGACTAAGTGGCCCCCAAGGGTCAAAGTATCTCCTGACAGATATAAAGGGCATTCATTTTGTATTAATAGCAGCAGTAACTGCTTTTTTGATATTTTGTAAAAGTTGGTAACATATTTAATTATCAGATAAATCAGCGGTTCAGATATTTTGGAACCGATTGTATAAATTCCCTCTCGCATAAGCTTGCAGGGGTTGTTGATTTCCTCTTGAAGAGATCCTATGCTGTAATTTATTCAGAGTTTAATAAAAGAAGTGATGGAATCTCTCAAGTTCTGAGCTGTTTGAATGCGTTCATGGTGTTTGTTAAAAGTTGCAGGATCCCTATGCATCTCACAATACAATAAGTCTTCTGTAACTCTCTTCGTTATGTGTTTCAGTCTTTTACAATCCATACATGTTTCTAAGTTCTAGTATTTAGCAGCAAAGAAAAAGAATAGCTTCAGGATTTATTTATGAAATACCCTGAGCTCAATCTATGTTGTTAATGAATGTTTTCTTTAGTTATAATCTTGATAAGTGTAATTCTTAATTGCTGCACTTTCAGAATATATCTTTCACAGTGACCCTTGTTTCAGGAATTCAACTTTGCTCCTGTGCAATATATTTCACTTTCACACCACTAGCTTAGTGGAAAATTCTTAATTGCTTTCCATTAGCTAATCATACATCATCACCACGCTTTTAAGTTTGTTTGTTGAAATAACCAATAGGCCCTATAGTCTGAACACTCTCACTTAAGCATTTCAACCAATTCACAGCTCTAGACTCCATTGCCCAATGAATTACAACTGTCTGAACACTACATCTTAGGTATTGAAAGATATCACTCAACCAAAATTCAAACCAAACCCTCACTTTATAACTAGCCTAAAATCCTCATAAAACAGAGATAAATCTTAAAGAGAGAGCCCTCTCTGATTACAGTTTGGCTAGAAACTGTAATCCAAAGCTTGGTTAGTGGTTACCCCGGCCGTATTCCCTTGGGAGTCATAGGGAACAACCTGGGTGTTAACAGAATCCAAAATATTTATAACTATCCATAATCATCTTTGTTTCAAAAGGGAGGTCCTTTGATATCCTTATAGTTTCCACCCTTGTGAATCCTTCACGGATCAAAGAAGATTTTTGTGCATTAATGCATATTCTAGTGGCTATAAGAAACATATCAAGTATTGATTTTATCTAGCAGATATCACTCCTACTTCCATCACTAAAAAGGAGTATGTTATCGAAAAACAACAAGTGAGATATATGTAAGTTGACAACCACTTCAATGCCTTCTATATTACCTCTTCTCCTTGCTTCTAAAACCATTTGATTAAGGCCCTCTACTGCTAGGAGAAAGAGAAGAGGGGATACAGGGCAGCCTTGACAAAGACCTCTATGGCTTTGGAAGAAGGAAGTAGCCGCCCCATTGATCAGGACTGCAAAACTGATGTTTGTGATGCATCCCATTACCCAGTTTATGAATTCAATGTTAAACCCCAAGTGAGTAAGGATCATTCTAATGTAAATCCAATTGATACGGTCGTATACTTTTGAGAGATCGATTTTAACAATTGATCCTTTTTTCCAGCTCCTTTTTATGGTATGTAAGGTCTCCTATGCTACCCCCACAACTTCATGGATCTGTCTACCATCCAATAACCCAAATTGCTCTTTTGAAATGTTTCTTGAGAGTATAGATTTCAATTGGACTGCTATTAATTTTACAATAATTTTTTAAATACAAATACATAGAGAGATAGGTCTGAAATCCTCAAAAGATGAAGGATCCCGTGTCTTAAAGATTAAGGCCAAAAAAGTGGAATGAAAAGGTTCATATATCGATCCTTTGACCTGGGATTCCTTGACCACCCATGTAAGTTCATCCTCGATGGTCTAAAAGGAACATTGGGAGAACTCCACCATCCACCCATCCATGCCTGGGCTCTTATCCTTTTGCATTGACCTTAATATCCCTTCTACCTCCCCTTTAGTCACTGGCCCCATGATAATATCATTCTCTTCCTCTACATACCTTGGGAATTTTTGTGCAACCCTAATCACCTCAGTGATAGAAACCTCTGCTGGGGCTTTAAAGATATTTTTTAAATGGTTTCTTCCTAGAAGGGACAAATCCTCGAAAGAATTTGTAGTGTCACCTTCCTCCGGTTTTAGGCCCCAGATAGTGTTAATATTTTTCCTTTGGAATAATTCTGGAAGAATTTTGAGTTTTCATCCCCGGTTGCCAACCAAATAGCTCTTCTTTTTAGTCTCCACTTTTATTCCCTATCAGTGACAATTTTCCTTCGATTGGATTCCAACAGCTTAATCTTATCCCTCTTCTCTACTGACTCATATCCATCCTCTTTTGGGTTCTCTAAAAGGTATAAAATCCTCTCCTATCTTCTTTATATTAACTTCTTCTGAGGCTTTCTTGATCTTTGCCCATTCAATGGTTTCCATTTTCATACATTTTAGGTTCTCCATGAAAAAATAAGCTTTATTTTTGCCAAGATCATCAACCCTTAACCTCCATGTGGATTTCAACAGGATATTAAAAGATTCATCCTTGATCCATAACAAATTGAACTTGAAAGGAGAGCCAAGTTTTTTATTTTGGCCTTTCATCTCTAGCAAGATAGGGAGGTGGTCCAAGTCTCCTCCTTCACCGACCCAATGTCTAAAAATTTGAAGTCTAGATACCAACTCTTCTTTAAGTAGAAATCAATCCAGTGTCTCTTCCACCCTAGTTTCCCCTACTCTCTTGTTCTTCCATGTCGGTCTGGACTTAATCAAATTGATGTCTATAAGCTTCCTTGAGTCGATCTTGTGCATAAAAAAAATATGCCAGAGGGTCGGCATGAGCTCAGGGTCCCTAGGTTTCTCAAAGGAACAAAGAGAAATTCAGGTCCCCACCTATCACCAGGTTCAGACTCTCCATAAAATATTTTGAAAAAAGGTTATTCTAGAAAGAGATCTGATGGGCCTCTAAATTAGACATAAATTAAGGCCCATGCCTCTAATTTAAAACATAAATTAAGGTCTATGACCATCCTTCAGCACATTAAACCTATCTTTTTGCATTAGATAATTTATTTTTAACTTTAATGTATTCATTAGGAAGGTTTATGAATAATTGAATATTTGTGCCTAATATTATTTATTTTTGTGGAATATTATGAGAATATTGGGCAGATTATAAAGAGTTGGAGGAGGAGATAATTTAGGGACTTGTTCCCTACTACTGGAGGATCAATAATAAATAATATGTCAACAAGATATTATGGAATTATGGCACAAATTGTGGGACTCCAATCATTGAGAAAATCTAGGAATGTGTTCCACTAATCAAGGGAGCAGATCCGCCAATCAAGGGAGTAGATCCACTAATCAAGGGATTTCGATGGGGAAAGCTTCCTCCATCCATGGGGAATGATTCTTAATCATTTTGTATAAATACCAAGTCGAATTTGCCTCTAGGGAATGATTGAGAAAATCTAGGAATGTGTTCCCTGCCATTTAATGCAAATTCCTAGTATTACGGACTAGATCCACTAATCAAGAGATTTTGATTAGTGTTATTGTGGAGCGAGCTTGTATTCTTATAGCTCCATTGTATTTTCTTGCAGGGATGTAATTCTATTGATGAAAATAATGAAGATTGGTGTCATGTTCAGCTTATAAATCTTGTTTTCCTCCATAGGTCTCTGATTTTCCTTGGGCTTGGCCATCCCAGGAGCCTCAGAGCCCTTTTGTATCATTTTCTTTCCTTCTTTTCACTGCTTATTCACATGCATCTCTAGTTTTTATTTCTTTCTATTTTTGCATTTAGTATTAATGATTTCTTGTTGTAGGATTGAGTTAAATGGTTGATGTAAGTTATTTTGCAGGATCACAAGCATTATTTCATCCTTAGAAAAGCTTTGGAAGTTCATAGTAATCATTGAGCTGCTTGGATTAGTCTTCTTATTCCCAAATCTAGATTGTTGGACCTCCTTTTTAGCAAAGAACAATAAATTTATGCTATTTTTTAGAGCATGCTAACGAGATTCAATCGACTTGATTCCACTTGCATTAGATCAAAAACATTCTAGTTCATAAAAAAAATTACCCCATTGCATTTTCACTTGATTTGGTTAGGCATTTTTTAGATTTACTAGCTCACTAGTTCTCGAATTTCTAGATTTTCGACTAGCAATGTTTTTTATTTTTATTTTCATGGGTTAACAGAGGTATTTTTTATTGATTCCACTTGGAATGAGGACCTAAGACATCCTAGTTAATACCAAAATTTGTCCCATCCAATTTGGATTTGATTTTCTTGGTCATTCGATGAATTATAGTAAATTTGTACATCCTGTAGGAAATCATGGGATCTTGTAGGAAATCACTGTAGCATCCTATAGGAAAGCCTGTTTTGAGGCTGAATTGAGGAAAAATCCTTTAGGAAGCTAGAAAAGGGTCCCTACTTGTCTCCCAAACCTTCTGACCATTCACCATCATCTCCAAGCCACCAGCCACATCACCAAAAGAGATTAGCTTTCACACTCTCACATGAAAAAAAGACAAAAGGTAAAACAAATTTAATTTATTCATTTACATGCACAATAGTAGAAGGTTTGATGGTTTGAATCTGCATGCTTACGAACCCCAAGTTGATAATTAAAGTCAGTAGCCTTGGGAGTTGCAACATTCTTGTTGCAAGACCGAGGCTCATCACTTTTTGGCGCCGTTTCTGGGGAGGTGTCAAAGTATGCATTGTTTTCTTCCCTAGTTGATTCATTTCTTTTTAATTTTTTCAAAAATAAATAATTATTTTCATTAGGCATATTTAATTTCAAAAGTAGAAAATTGAATTACATTATAGTTTTCATTCAATCATAAAAACAAAAACAAAATTCTCCAACACCAACCCACCCCCCCATTTGATCACATGGTGCAGTAAGAGCTATATCACCATTCACTTTTGCAGGTAGAAGAAGAAGATGGCGAAGGATGTAGAAGAAATTGATGGCGATGATGACAATGAGGAAGATCCTATTGGATTTCCCATTCAAGACACTGATGGAAGTGTGCACATGAAGAACATCCCTCCATATTTTCTTTCAAAATTTCATGGTCTATGGTTAGAGGATTCGCAAACCTTTCTCTTTGAATTTGATATTGTTTGTAGATCTTATGGTTACTTATTAAAAACTCAAAAATTGAGATTGTTTCCAGCAACATTGAAGGATAAAGCTCTTAAATGGTTCATTAGTTTAGGGACTAATTCAATAAGATCATGGAATGATATGCAAAAGATATTCTTAGAAAAATATAAAGATCATGATCTTAAAGAAGAAATCTTTAGAATGAATCAAAGAGAAGATGAGAGTCTAGAGGATCTAATAGAGAGGTTCATGTATAATCTTAAAAGGGCAAAACCACATCATTTAGGATCCGACACACTAAAAACCATCTTAGTTAGAACAATTAGGGATGAATGGATTGATCTCCTTAATCTCATGAGGAGAGGTGATGTATATCAATTATCATTTGAGGAAATTTGTGGAACATGCAAACACATATTAAGAGGAAAAACAATAGTAGGTAAATCAACATCAAGATCGGTAAGTCGAGCTAAACTTGGAAATTTGTTTGATGATTTTAAAACATAAATTCTTAGCAATCTAACAAAACAAGTAGAAATTTTAAAAATGCAAGATGAAGGAAAAGAAAATGCTGATATTTGTTTTGCAGAATCACATGATGTTAGACATTGTCCATCATTACCAAGGTTGAAGGAAGTTTACCAAGATGATAATGGAGCAAGTCAATTGCCAATGTAGCTATGTTATGTAGCTTCAAAAGGACCATGGCAACCTATTCAGCCTGATATGATGCAAGAGCCTAATTCACAATTTCAAGGTTATGCATATCCACCTCAAAGTAATTGGAACACACCCTTTCATTAGCAACATTGGCCATATCAACCCCAAAACCAATCTTGGCAACAAGGTTGGCAAGGAAATTATGGGAGCCATCCACAATATCCTCAGTATTTTCCTCAATATTCTCCATACCAAACTCCATGTTATCCTTACCATTCACTTCCACCACAACCACAACCCCATGCACTTCCATCTCAAATATACACTCCCAATCAACTACTTGTACCACCATTCCCAAACCCACACATTGAAGTAGCTCATCCCACTTACAATGCTGAGGTACAATGCTTCCAAACATCTCCTCTTGAGATTAATGGTATTCACCATAGCTTAGGAAGAGTATTGCAAAAAGAGATTATCTTGATATCATTGAAGGACCACATCCAAAAGAAGAAGATTCAAATAAGAAGACCACAGAACCATGGGCTACGATTGATGAATCACAGACATCAAAATTAGAGATCGAGAGAACTTCCTCATGGTTACTATCAAATCCTCCATGTGTTCAAGAGAACAATCAACAAAAAGAGGAAGATTTGAAGGTCATGGTAGAAGAAGACATGATGAATGATCCAAATCAGCAAGTGGACCAGGGGCATCACAACTATATTGAAATATGGTTCTAGATAGTCCTTAAGTTGCAACAATACCCTCTTCTTCAATTGTGCTTGATATCATCAAAGTAAAATCATTTGATCTCTCAAATTCAGGTAAATGTCAAGGCATACATCTCAAGCCTACACATTAGTTTTTCTGTCATGTTGATGTGCACATGGCTCCATTGGAAGTATCATTATACTTGAAAGTGATTTTGTTTTTCAAGTAGGGTAGGGTAGAAAAAAAAAATGAAAAATAAGAGAAAAAAGAAATCTGAGGTGAAAACCTCTTTCGAGGCACCTCAGATTTACTCATTGATTGAAAACATCCATGAGGCGGTCAAGGGTTTGGGAAAAAAGAAAAATGAGAAAAGATAAAAAAGAAAAGATCCTAGGTGAAAACCTCCTTTGAGGCGCCTAAGCAGACCTACTAGTTGAAAACCTCATTGAGGCGACTAGTAGGCCTAGAAGAAAAAAGAGAAAATAAAATAAAATAAATCCTTGCTCCATGTATCTCTTTGATAAATGCATGTACTCTCCAACATCTGCAAGCAACAAGAACAAGTTGGTCAAGCCTAGTCAAAAGAAGTCAAATTTTGAATTTCTCCTCCTTTGCTCAAATGCTCCAACAAGGCCAAGGCCATGCCACTCCATCACCCTCAACTATTTTCACCATCCACCCATCATTCTCAAGCTTCTACCATTCAGTTTGCTTGCTGTCTTAAAAAACTACAGGATGCTCTGTTTTACTACAGGATATAAAAATACATAAAGCATATATTTTGTTTTTTCCATTACTTGAAAACCATGCATCCATTTGCCAAGATGTTTCAGGGGGAGATGCATACGGATGATGGTAACATGCTCAAGCAATTTCAGCAAATTCCAACGCACGATTTCCAAGAAATTGGCCTCCATCACCTTCAACCATTTTTGCATTTACCCAACATCTATGCATTCATTTAAAAAGCTGTTTCATGGGGAGATGCATATGGATTATGGTAACATGTCCAAGAAATTTCAGCAAATTCCAGTGCACGGTTTCCAAGAAACCAACCTCCATCACCTTCAGCCATTTTTAGTTTCTCTCAAGATTCGTGCATCCATTGACGAAATTTTTTCTATGGGGAGCTACATAATGATGATGGCAACATGCTCAAAAAGGTTCAACTCAATCCAGTCTACCGTTTGGGAGATATGGACAAAACAAGTCGTTGTCCTGTAAACCTATAGGATACAGAACAACATCTACAGGATTGGCAATGATCCAAAATGGATTCAGTTTTTCCTCAGGATCAAAATCTTCAAATTTTGTTGAAAGTGAGATCAAGTTGAAGTGCTCGACAAGATGATTCCAATGGTGCGAACGATGTGAAAATCATCTATTAAATTTGGTTGTGTTGATGTGTTTAAATGTGTCTTCAATTTGCATATGCATTTATGTTATTCACAATCTTTTCAATCCATTGCATTAAGTAACATAAGAGAATTCACACATAGTCTATAATACCTTTTTCATTAATGGATCAAGTGGTATCATAGTAGCAAGGTTTTTAAGGTTTGTTAAGTTTGTGTGAAAATTAGGATGATTACTAGGTTGAGGCACAAAAGAGGCGAAGAATAGATTGTTGAGGTGAATCTAGAGATTGGAAGGGTCTTTTCACAAAGAAGGATGGCAGATGAAACTCCACTTGGGTCAGAATCCCAATTCTTGGATAGTTTCATGACAATATGTGCTATGGTGGAAGAGATGTATCATGAATTAAAAAAGTGTAAAGGTGAAGGCACTTCATCACCTAAACCAGACAAAGGAGCAGAGGAACCTTTTCTTTTTACTCCTCTAGATAAAGAAGATAAATGAAAGGGAGAAAAACCTCCTCCATCTCCTCCATCATCACCATCATTGTTATCATCATCGTCTTCTTCTCATAAAACTAGCTCTTCTTAGAAGAAGAAAAAGAAAGCCTCTTTGATCAAATTAGATGTAAAATTTGATTTGCCAATTTATGATGGAGAACTTAATGTTGAAAATCTTGATAATTGGATAAGGCAAATTTATGTATATTGCAGGGTGCAAAAAGTTGCTTCAGAAAGAAAGAAGATCCAGCTTGCTAGCCTTCGACTTGGAGGGACCACACTTGTATGGTGGGAAGGTAAAACACAAGCAGATCTCCAAAAGCATGGTAAACTCATTTCAACTTGGAATGAACTTGTTTCTGCTATTAAAAAGCAATTTTATCCATTAGTTTATATGAAAAAAGAAATGATGAGTTGGCAAACACTATGTCAATTAAAAGGTCAAAGTGTTCAAAGTTATACTCAGGAATTCTGTAAGAGAGCTTTAACATTAGGCATTTCATTGGACTCACCAGAGACATTGTTGAAATACATAGGTGGTCTTCATAGTTATTTGAGGCATACCATACTTATGTTTAATCCCACTAGCTTAGATGATGTATCTGTTCAAGAAACTCATCTAGAAGCTAGAGGTAAAAATGTAACCCCAGATGTTGGGAAATCATCCAAACCTATTGAAGGCAAGAATAAAGGCAAGAAGAAACTGAAATGGAAAGAGAAGAAAGCAAACATTGTGAAGAAGGATAAACCTTCATGCACTCTTTTAAGCCTAAGAAGTTTGGAGGTAAAGAGCGAAAGAATGTCACTACTATTCAAAAGGACTTGGGATCAGATTCAGGTGACAAGACAATGATTACAACTACAAGTATAAAAGGTAAAGATTCTAAAGCATCTACAAGTAATTCTTCAAATTCTGTTGATAATGATAATGATGAGAAGAAAATAAATGATCTATTTCACATAAGAGTCATTTCCAAGCATACTAAAATTGATACTTTTTTTGATAGTGGGTCACAAGTTAGTTTGATTTCTGAAGCAATTGTAAAGAAGTTGGGTCTAGAAACAAAACCTCATCAAAAGCCATATCCATTAGGTTGGGTGTGTGATAAAACTAAACTACAAGTTACAAAACAATGTAAAATTAGTTTTGCTATTGGGTCAACGTTTCTAGATGAGGTTGAGTTAGACATCGTCCCATTGGACATATGTGGAATTGTATTAGGAAGTCCATACTTGTACAATAGAAATGCCATCTTCTATCGAACTAAAAATAAGTATCAACTCAATAAGGATGGAATTGAATATATTGTAAGGGCTCATAAACTCAAAGATAATTTCTCTCTCATAAATTTAGGATAGATGAAAAGAATTGTAAATGCAAGTAAACAATTTTTACTTATGATTGTAAAAACAAAGGATATTGATAAATCCGATGCATTCCAAGGCTGTAATCCTAAACAGAAAGCAGATCTAGTTAAAGTTGTTTTTGATTATGATATTATTTTTCAAGATCCTAAAGGGCTTCCACCCAAGCGAGAGATAGAACATGAGATTTATTTGCAGCAGGATGGTCCACTACCTAACATTGGAATCTACAGGTTATTAGCTCTAGAGAATGCAGAAATAAGGAATCAGGTACAGGAGTTGCTCGATCAAGGGTTTATTCAACCAAGCACATCACCGTGTAGATCACCTATTGTATTAGTGTGAAAGAAAGATGGTTCTTGGCGAATGTGCATTGATTTTAGAGAATTAAATAATTTCACAATAAAGAATCGTTATCCTCTTCCTCGTATTGATGATTTGTTAGATCAGTTAAAGGATGCCGTTTACTTCTCTAAATTGGACTTGCGAAGCGGCTACCATCAGATCAGAGTTGCAGAACAAGATGTGTGGAAGACTTCTTTCAAAACGAAGCAAGGACTCTATGAATGGATGGTTATGCCTTTTGGCTTAATTAACACTCCAACTACATTCATGCGAGTCATGAATGATGTATTTAGACCATTCATTGATGATTTTGTAATAGTCTATTTAGATGATATTCATGTTTTCAGTAGAACATGGGATGAACATGTAAAGCATGTAAAGAAGATTTTAGATGTTTTGAAAAGAGAAAATCTCTATGTAAAACTGTCAAAATGTGAATTTGACAGAAGATCTTTGAATTATTTGGGTTATATTGTAGGGGGTGGGGAATTGAATATAGATCCTTCTAAGGTCGAAGTCATTGTAAATTAGCCTAAGTCCAATACTGCTACATAAGTTAGAAGTTTCTTAGGGGCATCGCAATATCTACAATTGGAGAAATTTTATTGCTAAGTTTTCTTTAATTGCAGCTCCTTTACATGCTTTGACAAGTGTGAAACATGTCTTTCAGTGGGGAGGCAAACAATAGAAAGCCTTCAACACATTGAAAGAAAGGATCAGTACAACGCCAATACTAGCACTGCCAGATCTTCAACATCCATTTGAGATCAAGACAGATGCAAGTGAATATGCCATGGGGGCAGAGTTGATGCAGCACGTAAAGCCTATACGTTTTAATTCTAAGACATTCACATCAGCAGTAGTTAACTATCCTACATATGATAAGGAATTATATGCATTAGTTCAGAGTGTTAAAAAGTGGAAACATTACATAATGGGTAAAGAGACAATCATACATACAAATCATCAACCACTTCAATATTTACACTCACAAACTAAATTTCAACAATCACGACATTACAGGTGGATGGGTTTCCTACAACAATTTCATCTTGTTATCAGATATAAGAAGGGCATACATAATAAGGTTGTCGATATGTTATCAAGACCAGTTATAAGTGCATCCACAATACTTAATCATAATTTGGTAAATCATGAAAGTTACATAGAACAATATGCTTGTTGAGCCTCCATTTTGTCCAAATTTTCATGATTTACCTGAATCATTTTATGTCTGTACTAAGTGTCTATAATCATTATTATTTGTTTTACAAATTATTAAATTATCATTTAGAGGCATTTAGAGCTGACAATTGTTGATCTATGAACTCTTCTTGTTTTGTTAATTTAATGTGAAAATATCATTAATGTCAGGCTCTTTTGTTGTAGGTGCTAACATTCCTGTAGTAGCAGTTCCTATACCAGCTGTGCCTGCACCAACATTCCTGCACCAGCTATGCCTGCACCAACATGCTTGCACTAATTTTGGGCTTTCATACATTGACACATATCTAGGGATATATGAAAGAGTTTTTCATTCAAAATGGCGTTTGAACACTTCCACATAAGCTAAGATACACCCAGGTCGTATGGATTTATGTTTAGGCAATAATTAATGCCTTAGTCCCAAAATCGCAGAAGTTTCCAAACTGCCAACTTCTGCCTCATTTTCCGTGCAGGTGAAGGTGAATGAAGAAATTCTAGAACATGGGTTTTTGTCCCACTATAGCAAATTGACAAAGAATCAAAAATATTTCTAAAATTCGTAATGATCAAAAAGTTACACAACAGTCTCTGAGGCAGTTTTCTAAAAATACTCTGTTTTTCCAGAATTTTAGCATCTCATATTTCAAATAGTCATTTTCGGGCATGATTTCCGAGGCAATGGATATGAAAAAGAAAATTATGAGAGAGTTTATTGTTGAAAATACAAAAATATAGATTGAATCTGAACAATTTTTCCAAATTCGTAATGGTTAAGGAGATACACATATTTCTTTGGAGGCATTTTGTTAAAAAACCGATTTTTCCAGAATTGAAGAAAAAGGCTAGCATTGGGAAATTCAGTTCAGATCTTCATTCCTTCAATGGGTAAATGGTTGTACTAATATTCTATTGATGAATATCAGTTCGGGTTCAATCCCCATGTTGTTTACTAAGGAATAGAGCCAAAATTATCATGAAGGAACATTATAAAAGAAAGGAGTCACATAGGTGTGAAGGTGGTTTTGGGTGGATAGCATATTACATTTTGTAAATCATATTTGTTTGTAGGAGGAGGGAATTGATCTTGTTGTGTAGGAAGGGAGGAGCTACACACTAGTGGGATGATCCCTCAAGGGGACCACTAGAACCAGCGCAACATTGTTTTATGAATTTGTAACAAGACTTTTGCAATGAATTTCTTTGGAATTCAATTTTGAATCCTAGTTTCTACTCTGAAATGAATTTATTTTGAAATTGCTTCTGAGTAATTTTGTTTATCTATAATGTTCTAAGACTGTGATTTAAATTGCTGCAAGGGCAATGAGTTGGGTGGTTGGGCCCACCAACCAGTCTGTTGCCCCATACCTCTTAACTTTCTTTTGCTGCATTTTAGTTTGCTTGGTGTGAGTGTGATCTTAGATAATTTCACAATTTCATTTCATAGCTCTTCTTTTAGTTATTTCATTTTCAATTTCATTCCAAAATCTTTATTTTACTGCTGTGATGATTTAAGTTTAATATCAATTCTTTTGGATGTATTTTCATAAAGGCTGAACTAAAGTAAATGGTGAATGTTTTAACTGTGTCTCTTATTTATTCTTACAAAGATCTACCCTGATCTCATTGTTGCATAACGAATTTTATTTCCAGAATGCAATGGTGAAATAATTGTTGAGCAAGAATTCTAGTTAACTTAACTTAACATGTACTCATAATTTCCTTTGAATATTACATGAGACAGATTCCACACTTTTGCAGAAAAACATTTATTCTTGCACTGTTGCAGGAAAACATTTATTCCTGCACTTTTGCAGAAAAGAATTTATTCCTGCACTGTTGTAAAAAAACATTTATTCCTAAATTTTTGCAAGCATATGCTCGGATCATCATAAGGAAAAATTGTGAATCTTGTTGACAAAACACTCACATAATTCTTCATTATAATTAAATGTTGCATATATTATAAGGAAGTATTTAATAAGATCAAGGTAAACAACATGAATTATATATTGGTTCTTATTGCATATTTCTCTTACAACTAAAGTACTAAATTTTCTTTAAGAGAAGCAGTGCATTATTATTTTGATTCTTCTTAAAGCATTCAATTATTTCCTTAGATTAGTTGGAATGAAGTTGTTGTGTGATTTCTAGTTTAAATTCATGTTTGCAACATAGCAATAATGTTTTAAGAGGTTTCACATTCTTTATTTCTTGAATCACTTTCTTTTGAATGGGGCCTACATTCCCTTGTCCCCTGGACAATTGAGGAAGACTTACTGCAGGAGTCAACTCAACCCAGAAGAGGAGCCAGAAGTAGATTCCCGGAGTGTGTTTACTTTGCTTTAAAGAGTCTTGTTTATTTTTCCTGAATGATGCTCCTTTTGAATTTCTTGCAAGAGTTTGGTTTTTATTTAATAGACCCATGAGATTGTATTCTGGCATATATTGTGCTATGCCTCTAAGTTTACTTACCCGAATTGACAAATTAAATGTTGGTGTAAATCTTGCATTTATACCGCCTGACATTTTGGCGCCGTTGCCGGGGAGGCATTATAGGATAAGGCCTCAACGATTTGTCATGCTTTTACCTTTCCTTCGCAATTGAATTTCTAGATTAACGAGATTCCCCTTGTTTATTGAAGCATACTGGATGACATTCCCAGAGAGTTCACAAGCAAGGTTTTCCTTTCTGCAAATGAGTGATTTCCTTTACTGCAAATTGTGATGCCTGATTTGTTTCTTTTACTGCAATTTGGTTTTTTTTTTTGTTGCAAAGTGTGATGCTTGATTTACTGCAATTGAGTTTTTATGAGCAATTTCTTTTACTGCAAAGTGTGTTACTTTTTTGCATTAGAGGTTATTTAATTTCTGCAAGTGTGCTTTCCTTAGTTTATAATCTTGGTTTGTTCTTTTTATTGAAATTGATATTTTGAGTTTTTCAAGTTGAAAGAACCCCCCACCCTACATACACCATTCATGTGCTAACGGAAGTACTAGTTGGATTGCTAAAAACAGGAAAATGGTATTTGGAGGAATCATCTAATGAGGAATCTTTATGCTGCTACAGATTCATACAATTCATCCAATGAAGAATTAACAATTGAAAATTTTAATATTTTGATTGAACATAAAAATGATATCATTAAATCTTTAATTTTAAAATTGGATGATTTGCAGGAAGAGTGTGAGCAGGATGAAAACCCACCGCTTATCTTTTGCACCAACTATAGAAAGAAACACCTCCTTGGAAAGTGTCCACTTAGTAGCTTGAAAATTTGGAAAATTTGTGAAGAGGATCATCTAACGGAATGTTGCCCATTACTACCAGGATTACTAAAGGTACTCAGGAAATCAAGTAAGGAATTGAATCGACTACCAGGTATAACTCAAAGACCCTTATCATTTGATACTTGGAATAATGTTTATTTTCCTGAGCAAGTTTCTCAACATGTTTATAATCGTGCAATTTCATGGAAAAATTTTAATCCTCCTCCGATCGAATATCCTACTTCATGGTCATAGTGGCCCTCTCCTTGGCCCTCATCCTTGAGCCAGATATCTCCATGGCCTTAAGAATCATTTTGATCCTTATCTCTAGGGAAATCTCCCATGAAAATTCAATAATATGAGCACTAACAACAACCACAATTTCTTTCCAATGCACCATTAAGTTATCCTCCCGCATGGTCTCAGCCGCATGTGCAACCTTACCCTAGCCTCAATCCATACCCTACCCCTTATCCTAATCCTTACCCTACTCCTTATCCTTACCCATACCCTAGCTCTCATTCAAACCCTAATCTGTACCCTAACCCTAGTCCATACCCTTATCCATACCATAGACCTAACCCTAGTCCAAACCCTGATCCCATTCCAAACCCAAGCCTTAGTCCAAGCATTAACCAAAGCCCTAGCCCAAACCATATATAAACCCTAATCTAAACCATGAGGTTGAACAAGAGTTGGAACCACCTATTCTTCCGATTGATTCCCATGTTGAACAGAATACTACATCTTCCATGTTTGGAAAGGGAATGAATTTGGAAACTTCCCCCATTACTGCTGAACATTCACCTCGGGAAGTTATCATTCAAAGACCACCAGAGGAGAAATATTTCATTGGAACTTGTTCTCAAAATGTTGTTGAAGATCAAAAACTTATTATCTCTCTCAACCATTCTTGTCAATTTGGAAATCAAATATTTGAGCCTAAATTTGAGGGATTTATATTTTGTCTTTCACCAGATTCTTTGTGCCTCCAGGAGAGTGACTATCAAATTGTTGAAGACTTGCATCAGTTGGAGAATCATACATATGTGAATTTCATTGAATCCTGGTTTCAAGCAGTCATCAAGCCACCTTATTTCCTCATCATTCATAAACTCTTGGTACCATATCAATTGAAGCAATTGGTTTCTCACGCTTTGGTATGTCTTGAAGTTTATTCTTTAAAACTAAGTGTGAGTATAATCAGCATTTTGTTGTGCACTTGGTTGCATTAGAAGTCCTCTTATACTTAAAAGGGAGTCTTCCGCTTCTTAGGGTAGAGTATGGTAGAAGAATAAAGAAATGCCACGAATAAAGTTGTTACACCAATGCAATTAGGGTTTTGACTTTCAAAGCATAGCTACTGAAACTGCTTTTAATCCACATCAGTTTTTAACACACACATCTGTGACAAATCTTGTCGAGTATGATTCACTCTAATACCTCATGATTTTTCAAAAGTAACCATTATTAACCACCCTAACAAAGTTGTCATATGAGACATATATTTTTAGTTTCCCTGAGAAGGTACTATTGGAGAGCCCCCTATGGTGGACCACTCTTGTAAAGATCATAATAAGCTATTTATGAGAATGCTAACATTATTAACATAAAGAATCTTTCAGTCATTATCTGAGATATTTCTAATAAGTCTTTAAGGTAGAGGAACTAGCCAGTAATGATTAGTCATTAAAAACTTTTAACGCCATCCCGTACTCGTAAGGAGTAGATCTGTCTCCCTACTTATTAAGTAACTTTTAAGGTTAATCACAATCAGAATTTATAAAATATTTAGAGGAGGATAAGAGGTCTTGTGATGAGCCGACTTACCATGATCATGAGACCTAACATGCATGACATTACTACTGCTGGTCACCAAGCCAGAGTAATGGTTTTCAGCTGAAAAGCTGGAAGACAGGAGGTCTCATCACGAGCTAACTTGTTCATCCGTGTTATTTCTTGTGAGTGGCACTGCCATCAGCTGGTTACCAAGCTAGGACAATGGCCTTCATCTAAAAGTCAAATAAGATAACTTTGAATATATATCTAGTAAGTGGGACACAGGTATTTCACTAGGTTAAAAGACACCCCTGCCGAGGTTATAAACACCTGCAGGCAGCAGGGCCATGTCTGTGGTATTAAAGTTAATTACATACTATGATTTACTTGGTTATCTTTATCTTTCCCTAAAATTCATCATTTTATTTCTTAGATAATGATTTTAAGATGATTTGAGCATGATGCTTTGAGTTATTTCTTTCAAAAATTAGGAATCTTTAATGATGTGGTACCCTTAGTGGAGGTAATTCTTTGTACTGGATTAATGATAAATTTACTTTTGCATATGTATGACAACAAATTTAGAGTGTTCAATTTTCTGATTGGTCTAGGAAGGTGTCATTTTGTTATATTTTTATCTCCCTTTTTTTGGTATCATAACTCACTCAATTATTATGGTATTTAGAGTGATGAATTACTCAGCGATGATTACTCACCAGGTGATTGATTGACAATAATGTGTATTGATTGTGGCTACCTCTAAATAAGCACTATGTGACCTAGGTACAAGATTGTTGTATTAGGTGAAGGAATCTTATGGTAATTTTCTTGAAATTGCGCCTTTTCAACAAAGATTTGATTTTTATCATGATTGTTAATAAGACTCTGGACAGAAATAAGAGCTCTGAAATCTATGACAAGCAGGGAATTCAATTGAAACAGGATAACAGGTATGTGATGTCTATCATAAAGGTGCAGTATTCTTTTTCCATAATTTATGGTACAAAGCATTGCTTTCCTATACTTGATCTTGTTGTAATTTTATCATTCCTGCGCTCGATACTTTCATAAGTGTTGTAACATGGTTTTAGTTGTCACAATAATAAAAATGTTGCAAACTTGATGAATACTTTAAATGATGACATACCATGATATCTTCATATTTCCTTGCTAAGATTTTTTTGCTGACACTTTTGTTGGAAATCATAATTTGATCTTTAAAACATTTCCCTTGCCTTCTTCCATGCTTTTATGATCCTATGGTTTGGCTTGCACGAGGACATGCTAGAAGGTCAGCGTGGGGAAGTGTTGAGCCTCCATTTTGTCCAAATTTTCATGATTTACCTGAATAATTTTATGTCTGTACTAAGTGTCTATAATCATTATTATTCGTTTTATGCATTATTAAGTTATCATTTAGAGGCATTTAGAGCTGACAATTGTTGATCTATGAACTCTTCTTGTTTTGTTAATTTAATGTGAAAATATCATTAATGTTAGGCTCTTTTGTGGCAGGTGCTAACATTCCTGTAGTAGCAGTTCCTATACCAGCTGTGCCTGCACCAACATTACTGCACCAGCTCTGCCTGCACCAACATGCTTGCACTAATTTGGAGCTTTCATACATTGACACATATCTAGGGAAATATGAAAGAGGTTTTTGTTCAAAATGGTGTTTGAACAATTCCACATAAGCTAAGATACACCCAGGTCATACGGATTTATGTTTAGGCAATAATTAATGCCTCAGTCCCAAATTTGTAGCAGTTTCCAAACTGCCAACTTCTGCCTCGTTTTCCGTGTAGGTGAATGTGAATGAAGAAATTCTAGAACATGGGTTTTTGTCCCAGTATAGCAAATTGAAAAAGAATCAAACATATTTCTAAAATTCTTAATGATCAAAAAGTTACATAATAGTCTTTGAGGCAGTTTTCTAAAAATAGACTGTTTTTCCAGAATTTTAGCATCTCAGATTTCAAACAGTCATTTTCGGGTGCGATTTCCGAGGCAATGGATATGAACAAGAAAATTATGAGAGAGGTTATTGTTGAAAATACAACAATATAGATTGGCTCTGAACAATTTTTTGAAATTCGTTATGGTTAAGGAGATACACATATTTCTTTGGAGGCATTTTGTTAAAAGAACCGATTTTTCCAGAATTGAAGAAAAATGACAGATTTGGGAAATTTGTGTTAGATCTTCATTCCTTCAATGGGTAAATGGTTGTACTGATATCCTATTGATGAATATTAGTTTGGATTCAATCCCCATGTTGTTTACTAAAGAATAGAGACAAAATTATCATGAAGGAACATTATAAAAGAAAGGAGTCACATAGGTGTGAAGGTGGTTTTGGGTGGATGGCATATTACATTTTGTAAATCATATTTGTTTGTAGGAGGAGGGAATCAATCTTGCTGTGTAGGAAGGGAGGAGCTGCACACTAGTGGGATGATCCCTCGAAGAGACCACTAGAACCAGTGCAACATTGTTTTATGAATTTGTAACAGGACTTTTGCAATGAATTTCTTTGGCATTCAATTTTGAATCTTAGTTTCTACTCTGAAATGAATTTATTTGGAAATTGCTTCCGACTAATTTTGTTTATCTATAATGTTCTAAGACTATGATTTAAATTGCTGCAAGGACAATGAGCTGGATGGTTGGGCCCACCAACCAGTCTATTGCCCCAAACCTCTTAACTTTCTTTTGCTGCATTTTAGTTTGCTTGGTGTGAGTGTGATCTTAGATAATTTCGCAATTTCATTTCATAGCTCTTCTTTCAGTCATTTCATTTTCAATTTCATTCCAAAAGCTTTATTTTACTGTTGTGATGATTTAAGTTTAATATCAATTCTTTTGGATCTATTTTCATAAAGGCTAAACTAAAGTAAAAAGTGAATGTTTTAACTGCATCTCTTATTTATTCTTACAAAGATCTACCCTGATCTCATTGCTGCATAACAAAGTTTATTTCCAGAATGCAATGGTGAAATAATTGTTGAGCAAGAATTCTGGTTAACTTAACTTAACATGTACTCATAATTTCCTTTGAATACTACGTGAGACAGATTCCGCACTTTTGCAGAAAAACATTTATTCCTGCACTATTGCAAGAAAACATTTATTCCTACACTTTTGTAGAAAATCATTTATTCCTGCACTGTTGTAGGAAAACATTTATTCCCACATTTTTGCAAGCAGATGCTCGGATCAGCATAAGGAAAGATTGTGAATCTTGTTGACAAAACACTCACATAATTCTTCATTATAATTAAATGTTGCATATATTATAAGGAAGTAATTAATAAGATCAAGGTAAACAACATGAATTATATATTGGTTCTTATTGCATATTTCTCTTACAACTAAAGTATTAAATTTTCTTTAAGAGAAGCAGTGCATTATTATTTTGATTCTTCTGAAAGCATTCAATTATTTCCTTAGATTAGTTCGAATGAAGTTGTTGTGTGATTTCTAGTTTAAATTCATGTTTGCAACATAGCAATAATGTTTTAAGAGGTTTCACATTCTTTATTTCTTGAATCAATTTCTTTTGAATGGGACCTACATTCCCTTGTCCCCTGGACAATTGAGGAAGACTTATTGCAGGAGTCAACTCAACCCTGAATAGGAGCCAGAAGTAGATTCTCGGAGTGTGTTTACTTTGCTTTAAAGAGTCTTGATTATTTTTCCTGAATGAGGCTCCTTTTGAATTTCTTGCAAGAGTTTGGTTTTTATTTAACAGATCCCTGAGGTTGTATTCTGGCATATATTTTTGCTATGCCTCTAAGTTTACTTACCTGGATTGACAAATTAAATGTTGGTGTAAGTCTTGCATTTATACTTCCTGACATAATGGGTAAAGAAACAATCATACATACAAATCATCAACCACTTCAATATTTACAATCACAAACTAAATTTCAACAATCACGACATTACAGGTAGATGGGTTTCCTACAATAATTTCATCTTGTTATCAGATATAAGAAGGGCATGCATAATAAGGTCGCAGATATGTTATCAAGAACAATTATAAATGCATCCAAAATACTTAAACATAATTCGGTAAATCATGAAAGTTACATAGAACAATATGCTCAAGACACAGATTTTAAGGATGTATATGCAACTTTAAGTCATGGAAAGTAGGTAGAAGAATTGGATTATTACATAAAGGACAAACTCTTATATCATTTGGGAAAGTTATGCATTCCACAAACTGAAAGAGTTAACATAATTCGAGAAGCACATGCTTCTCTCATATTAGGTCATTTTGGTGTAAGTAAAACAGTTGCACAATTACAAAGATTCTGCTATTGGCCACGAATGAATGAGACAATTTCTAGATATATTAAAGGATGTACTATTTGTGCTACAAGCAAGCCAAGTAATAGAAAATTAGGCTTGTATACTCCATTTCCAATTCCTTCTCGTCCTTGGGAAAGTGTTTCCATGTATTTTGTTGGGGGGTTGCCAATGATCCGGATTTAAACAGGAACGCAACAAATTACAGAGATAACCATATACACAAAGATGCAGCGGAAATAATACTTCATTTCATTAATGGAAAATACTGAAATATGCTTACAAACAGAAATGGCAATAAACTAGCTAGGGCGATGGTAGCTTATCTCTGAGAAGAGATGTGATGGCTACATGCCTCTGAACTGTGTTACAATGAGGCTCGAAGGCCTATTTATTGTTGAGAAACAATGGAAAAACCCTTAACATTCCAAAACCTAACCCTAGGAGATGAAACGCCAAACTGTGGGTCCCGTTTGGGGGTAAGTTGGTACATCAACTTCCCGGGGTCGTAACTTTGGCATATGATCTCCGTTTGACGCGTATAATAGCTCATTAGAAAGATCTATCCGAGCACTATCATTGTTGGAACGGGCAACACCAGTCCATTCCATGGACTCGTGTTGCCCCCGGATTCCCCAAAAAACGTCGTTTAGGGCCTCAAAACAGCTCCGGAAGTTCAGGACCCGAAAAACTGCTAAAAATAGTAAGTTGTGCTACAATTAAGGAAACTGAAAATGCTGAGAAAGACAATGGTGGGGGTCCAGGTGGACTTGGCAGGTGGCCACCAATATCCACCTGGATCATTCCTCCCCCATTAGGAAGCAATGGTCCCCATTGCGTTGAGCTCCTCCATGAGATGAGGAAACTTCTGCTGAACTTGTTCCCTGGTGAGCCACTTGCCCTGCTGAAGGAGTTGGCCCGCTTTGACAACTCGATACAGTTGGATATTCTGTTGGCGAGTGTTCTTGATTTGTGTGTCCATGATCCGATCAGTTGCAGCTTGTTCCATGCAATCTGGATTTAATTCTGTGGGTTTGAGCTGTTCTGCAATGTCAGATGTGTCTAGCAATGGTGGAAAGTATGGCCGAAGGCGGTCCACATTAAATACTGGGTGCAGGCCAAGGAATGGGGGAATGCTGAGCTCAAATGCATTGTCTCCCATAGCCTTAGTAATGGTGTAAGGACCATATCGGAGTGGTCTCAATTTCCGATAGGCTCTAGTAAGGCGTTCCTTTTGCAAATGCAACCAGACTTTGTCGCCCACCTGAAACTTGTGTGGCACCCGATGTTGATCATGTCGCTGCTTGTACTTGGCATTTGATTTCTCAAGAATGTCATGGACCTGCTGGCGAATATGTTGGATGCGCTCAATGAAGCTGGTGGCCTTATCTGTTTCGGACTGGACATGAGCTGAATTCATGTGAGTAGCTGCAAGTGGCATGGCCACATCAATGGGGTATAGTGGCTGGAATCCCAAACCCACCTGAAAAGGGCTATGGCCAGTGGAGCTGTGAAGAGCTCGGTTGTAGCTGTGCTGAACGTAGGGGAGGCTCTCGTCCCATGTGCGTGGATACTTTGAGTTATACATGCGCAGAATGTGCACAATCATCCTATTGACAACCTCTGTCTGGCCATCAGTTTGAGGATGGAAGGCTGTGTACTTCGTGAGTTTGGTGTCCAGCATTGACCAGAGACTGGACCAAAAGGTGCTGAGAAACCGACTGTCCCGATCTGAGATGATAGACTGTGGGATCCCAAAGTGCACCCACACTTGTTCAAAGAAGAGTTTAGCAGTGGCTTCTGCTGTGATATTCTTCTTGCAGGCCATCATAATGGCCATCTTTGAGAACCTGTCGACGACCACAAAAACACAGTCATTTCCATGCTTAGTGGAAGGAAGGCCTGACATGTAATCCATGGATATGGATTCCCAAGGTCGACTAGGGGTAGGCAACGGGGTATAGAGGCCTTGCTTCTTAATGGTCGGTTTGGCAATGGCACAGGCAGTACATGATCAGATGTACTTCCCAACATCCTGTCGAAGATTCGGCCAATAGAAATAGTTTTGCAGTACTGCCACTGTTTTCTCGACCCTGAAATGCCCAACAGCCCGACTGTAGTGTGCTTCCCAAATCATCTTGGCACGCTCGCTTGAAGGAACACAGAGGTGATCGAGGTGGCATAATAGGGCATCCTGGAGGTGAAAATCTGCAACCTGCCGACCCTCCAAGAGTGTCTGGTATGTGTGGCCGAATTCTGGGTCGCTTTTGTAGAGAAGTGGCCAATCAGAAGTCTCGTGCCCGCAAGAGTTGAGCACGGTGGTTAGCTCCATGATCGGTGGTCGACTGAGGCAATCTGCAACATTATTGGTGCTGCCCTTTTTATACTTGATATTCAAGTGAAACTGTTGCAGGTATGTAGACCACTTCCGATGGCGATCATTCTGCAATTTCCCTTGGGTCTGTATGAACTGCAGAGGTCGGTGGTCTGTGTGGATGACCGTTTCCTTCCCCAAAATGTAATGCTTCCATTGTCGGCAGGCCTGTACAATGGAATACATCTCTTTATCATAAGTGGGGTACTTCCGGAATGTGTCTGAAAGTGTTTCACTGTGATATGCCACTGGATGTCCATGTTGAGTAAGGACTGCCCCAATAGCATAGTCAGAGGCATCTGTCTCGACCTCAAATGGTTGTTGTAAATCTGGTAACGCGAGCACTGGTGCCGTGCAGAGGCGATCCTTCAACTCCCTGAATGCCTTCTGTTGAGATTCAGACCAAAAGAATTTTGCTTTCGCCCCGCCCTTGGTGACTTGACTCAAGGGCCAAGAAATATGAGAAAATCCCAACACAAACCTGCGGTAGAAGTTGGCAAGACCTAGAAAGCTGCGGAGCTCTGTTAGAGTGGTTGGAGAGGGCCAACCCCGAATGACTTGGACCTTGGCTGGGTCGACATGCACCCCCTGTTCATCAATGATGTATCCCAGATACTGAACCTCGGTCATGCCAAAAGTGCATTTCTCCAAATTGGCACATAGCTTGTGTTGCCGCAGTGTTTGGAGAACCTGTCGGATGTGGTGGAGGTGCTCTTCCCAACTCTGGCTGAAGATCAGAATGTTATCCAAGTATACTACTACAAAGGAGTTGGTGAATGGCCGCAAGATGTCATCCATTAGCCTCATAAAGGTTGCAGGAGCATTCGTCAATCCGAAAGGCATGACCAACCATTCGAAGAGGCCCTCCTTGGATTTGAAGGCAGTCTTCCACACATCTGAGGGTTCAATTGGTACCTGGTGATATCCTGACTTCAGATCGATCTTGCTGAAATATTTCGCCCCCTTTAGTTGGTCTAGGAGGTCATCAATCCGTGGGATCGGGTACCTATTACGGACAGTGATCTTGTTCAGCGCCCGATAGTCAATACAGAGTCTCCACGTCCCATCCTTCTTCTGTACCAACACTATCAGGCTCCCACAGGGCGAAGAACTCGGACGGATGTGACCTTTCTGTAGGAGCTCCTGAATCTGCCTCTTGATTTCATTGTTCTCCAGAATGGAGCGCCGATAAATTGGTCCATTGGGTAGCGGCGCACCTGGGGTCAGATCGATGGAGTGCTTGACTTGACAGTGCAGAGGAACCCCTGCCGGGGAGGTGAAGATGTCTTCATACTCCTCCACAATCTTGTCCATCTGTAGCTGCCGTGTAGAGGGACCCCGTTTGGAGGCCGTGGCCACTGTCTTCTTCTTCCCTTGAGGGCGTATCATCAGGAAAACAAATTTCCTGGTTTTGGAAATGATCTTACTGCATTGTTTTGCAGTAATCAAAGAGATGGCGGCAGGTGGTGCTACCTCTGGTATCCTGAACAACTTATTTCCCAATGTAATAATAACAGCACGGGGCCTTGATTCATACACAGCATGTCGCTTCCACAAGTATGGTTGTCCTAGTAATACATCACAAACTTCAAGGGGAGCAATGTCACACAATACCTCATCCGTGAAGGGCTTGATGTTGTATGGAAGGCGACACTGCTGGCTCACGCGAAGATCTCGCCCTTGGTGAAGCCACCCAATGGTGTATGGTTGTGGATGTGCTGTGGTCGGTAAGCCCAACCGCTTCACGACCTCTGCCGAAATGAGGTTCTTTTGACTCCCGCTATCAACAATAAACTGTATCGGGGAGCCTTTTACCCACATCTGGGAGTGGAAGAGACGCTCCTCCTCCTATGGATCTTCGGGTTCATTTTTCTGGATCTTTGCGGTAGCAACAGTGGCGCTGGGATCCGCATCAATGATCTTCTTCCCTTTTTCATACCCCTTATCGGGTTCTGACTCAGAGTCGGAACATGCATCTGATTCTGAAACCTTTAGCTCAGCCACCAGTGACTGCTTGGCCCGACACTCACTTGTGTTGTGAGTGGAGCTCTTATGGAACTCGCACCATTTTCCAGTGTCCTTTCTCGGCTTCGCGACGTTGCTCTTTGCTTGCAGCTTCGGCTGGTTGTCTTGGGCTGTCCCGCCTTGGCTTTGTCCTTTGTTCTGTGGTTTAGGGGCACCTTTCCCCTGCTTTGGATTCGCAGATCCAAAGTCTCGCTTCTTTTGTTTAAACTTCTGCTCGACCTTGACGACATACCGGTATGCTGCGCCGAGCGAGGGGATGTTTAGGAACTGTATTTCTTCCTGGATGTACTTGTGCAGGCAGCCACGGTATTTGAGTATCAAATGTTGCTCCGAATCCTTGATACCCAACTTTGTGCGAAGGGTATGGAAAAGATTGGTGAACTCTGGCACGTCTTGGTCCCTTCCCTGCCGCAGCGTGGTCCACTTTATGTATTCATCCTCATAGCTTCCGACAGGGTAGTACTGCTCCTTGATGGCATCCCGGAACGAATCCCAGGTGGGTGCGGCTGAAAATAGTGAGCCAATACTTTCATCCTTCTGCTCGCAGTAGGTTTCCCACCAGTCCTTGACGTGGGGGGCTGCTTTGAGAAGAGTAAAAACAATCTTTTCCCGACTCGAAAATTCATGAACAGAAAAATAACCCTCTAGCAGATTTAACCATTTATCTACGGCATCGGCGTCTATCTGACCCTCGAATATGGGGATTTCAAAATTAACTTGTACCTTAAAGGGTGTGGCGTTTCTAGAGGAGCTGCTGGAAGCCGATGCGCCGCTTCTGGGTAGCCGCTGAAGGATCTGCGCAAAGCTGTCCATCATCGCGTTCCGTTGTCGCTCGAGCGCTTCTTCGAGCAAGATTTTGATGGGATCTCCTGCCCCCTCATCTTTCTTCTCGTCCGCCATGGGAGGCCGTCGGGATTTGCGAGGCTGGTCTTGCAAGGGCTCAACCAATTCAAGCCCTAACTCCTTATATCCCGACCTTGTTGGGGACATGCAAAGAAAAACAGAGAAAAAGCAGACCGCTCTGATACCACTGATCCGGATTTAAACAGGAACGCAACAAGTTACAGAGATAATCATATACACAAAGATGCAGCGGAAATAATACTTCATTTCATTAATGGAAAATACTGAAATATGATTACAAACAGAAATGGCAATAAACTAGCTAGGGCAATGGTAGCTTATCTCTGAGAAGAGATGTGATGGCTACATGCCTCTGAACTGTGTTACAATGAGGCTCGAAGGCATATTTATTGTTGAGAAACAATGGAAAAACCCTTAACATTCCAAAACCTAACCCTAGGAGATGAAACGCCAAACTGTGGGCCCCGTTTGGGGGTAAGTTGGTACATCAACTTCCCGGGGTCGTAACTTTGGCATATGATCTCCGTTTGACGCATACAATAGCTCATTAGAAAGATCTATCCGAGCACTATCATTGTTGGAACGGGCAACATCAGTCCATTCCATGGACTCGTGTTGCCCCCGGATTCCCCAAAAAATGTCGTTTAGGGCCTCAAAACGGCTCCGGAAGTTCAGGACCCGAAAAATTGCTAAAAATAGTAAGTTGTGCTACAATTAAGGAAACTGAAAATGCTGAGAAAGACAATGGTGGGGGTCCAGGTGGACTTGGCAGGTGGCCACCAATATCCACCTGGATCAGCCAAAGTCTAGAAAGAGTCATGATTATTTGTACGTAGTTGTGGATAGGTTCAGTAAAATGTGTATTTTGACACCATGTAATAAACAGGTCATAGCTGAACAAACTGCAAAGTTGTTCTTTCGAAATGTATGGGTTCATTTTGGGTTACCTGCTTCTATTGTATCCGATCGAGATTCTTGGTTTATCGGGAAATTTTGGTCAAGTATATAGGAGTTAATGGATACAAAGTTGAAGAAGATCATGACATTTCATCTGCAAACAGATGGTCAGACAGAAGTGGTCAACAGGACAGTGATACAATTGCTTCGAGGATATTGCAGCAAGCATCCTAAACTTTGGGATGAGAATTTGTGTTATGTGCAACATGCTTACAACCATGCAAAACATTCTTCTACTCAGAGATCTCCTTTTGAGACTTGTTTTGGTTTTACACCAAAGTCTCCCTTGGATTTTGTCTTTGGTAAAGACATAGTAGTTGATGGACACAGTGATGTGGACAAAGTGACCAAGTTCATTGAACAAATCGAGGAAATTCACCAAGCAATACAAGAACAACTGGAAAGAAGTCAAGCAAAGTATAAGGCGCGACATGATAAGCATCAAGTTGAGCATAGTTTTCAAGTTGGTGATCAAGTTTGGTTGTACATCAACAAAGAAAGACTGCAAGGGGAAGGTAAAAAGTTGAAACCAATTAGATATGGTCCTTTCAAAATACTTGATAAAATTGGTGAAAATGCTTTCTGCCTAGATCTACCAACTTATATGCAAATCTATTTTGTCCTAAATGTTGAAAAATTACGATTGTATGAACCTTCATTGATTGAAGATCCTAAAGAACAAGGTTAGCTACCTTCCATCAAAGATATTTTTCTTGAGTATCTCAATGACCTACAGGAGGACATAGTTCTTAACAGGAGGATAAGGACTTCACGATGGGGAAATGTTGAGTGTCTTCGAGTTGGAGTCAAAGGTACAAATCTAATTAAAGCACGATGGATAGAGATTGGAAAAGTGAGGGAAATTTATCCTCACTCGATAACTAAAACCAACTTTTGGTGGTCCAAAAGCTTCTAGTGAGGAGGAGTGATCCAAAATGGATTCAATTTTGCCTCAGGATCAAAGTCTTCAAATTCAGTTGAAGGTGAGATCAAGTTGAAGTGCTCAACGAGACAATTCCAACGGTGCAAACGATGTGAAAATACGAGTTCGGATGAAGAAGTTAAGGCTAGTCAAAGTTCCAAGGAAAACTAGGGCAAAAAAGTCAAAGTCAAAGGAAAGTAAAAGTCAGACAGGTCAACGGTCAATAGTCAATGCTTACGTCAATAGGACACGTGTCATCCTGGGAATGCGCCACGTGTTTTGGATGAAGTCAGCAGAGAAGGTGACATGGTAGTTTTTGATTGGTTCACATGTGCCAACCTGGTGCTGACACGTGGCAGCCCAAATTTTCCCAATATTGGCATGCAATCCCAAAATTTTGGGGGTCAGGGAGGATCAAACCCCTGACCACCTGGAAGGCTAAGACTTCATCGAATTCCACTCACCAGACGAGCTACTTTGTTGCTTGTGTATAGGTGGTGCGGATATAATATTTAATGTGAACAGATATGTAACCGTCGGAAAAGGGCCGAACAATCGGGGTCAACCCCATGATTGCCAGTCCCTTAACATTAAGTGTTATCATAATCATCAGCCACCGCACAAAATCCAACATTGTTAAACATACGTGGCCATGTATATGCCACACGATATGTATCATATCGACATATATCTATATGATATATCAAACAATAAACTTGCGATATATGTATCATAACTATGCCATATAAAACGCCGGATGGTCGGGCGGGGGTTTTGACCCGGTTAACTCCATTATATATACACACCCCCATAACAAAGCATGACCACTACGACATACAAACGAGCTTGTTAACAAGCCGTTCCAACATTGTTATAACATTTCATTGCAGGTGTATCCACCCAAGGAGCACACGGTATTCCCAGAGGTGGTTTTTACATGCAGAGGTGGTTTTGTGCAGCGCAAAGGTGGTTTTTGTAGATGTATGGTGGTTTTTTGACTTTCCAGGGGGTCTGGAAGTCACTATGGCCAAATATGGTTGAGTTTACACTCATTTGACTTGAAATTTCAAGCTGGACATAGTGGTGATGTCCATTTTATCATTTGAGACTTCGTTTTTGAGCTCATGCCTGTAACAGATTATTGAAGACAAAATAAAGAGGTTAGCTCTGGAAGCGAAAGGACCATGAGACATAGCTAGAAAGTCTGGTGAACTCATTTATTAAATTTGGTTGTGTTGATGTGTTTAAACGTGTCTTCAATTTGCATATGTGTTTATGTTATTCGCAATCTTTTCGATCCGTTGCATTAAGTAACATAAGTGAATTCACACATAGTCTATAATACCTTTTTCATTAATGGATCAGGTAGTGAGCAGTTTTAAAGGAGATCCAGAGGTCAAATAAGCTCCTCGAGAGCTTACCAACAGCATCAAGATCATCAACGTCACCATCGAACACCTGCACATCAACATTAACACAGCAGCAACATGCATGTCTCTCCAACAACCATCATGTACGTACAGGTATGCAATATTTTGGACCTCTTCTCTTGAGCATATTATAGTTAGAAATTTGTTTTCAATGCCTGAGAGATAAGATTTATAAGCTAAGCATGGGTCAGTAGTCTCAGCCGCCTTCAACTAGTTGATTACAGCACACTCCTTCACTCATGCAATGTTGAAAAGTCAAAATATGAAGGGCGATGATTTCAAGGAATAAGGACAGCAGTTAAAAGAAGAAATTTTTACAAAGGCCAACATCACCACAACACTCCAAGCCGTCCATCCACTTCATATTCACTAAAATTCATCATTCATCTATCCTAATTCATTCTTGAAAAAAAAAAGAGCATCCTCTCCATTTTCATGAAGTTTCCATTTGCAGGTCAGCAAGAAGGATGGTCAAAGAGCAAAGGAGGATCACAAAGAGACCCCTATCACTCACATTTTTTTTACAACTCATTACCATTCATTCCTCCACCATTTATGTCATTTTTCCACTTCTTTACTTCAGTTTACAAAGGCACCGTGTTTTCTACATGATGATCTTGTAGGAATTACAGTGACCCAGAAATCCTACAAGAGGCAATCCTAAGGCAAATAAATGGTGGAACAAGGTAGAAAAATGTTGATAAGGGAATGGAAGACCTTACCAAACTGAAAAATCAAGAACCATCTTGAATAAGGGGAAGAAGGAAAACTAATGGTCTCAAGAAACAAGGATTTTTCTTTGCACAAATATGTTTTTTTGGCTTGTCCTTGCAGAGCTTACAGCCAAGATTCTTAATGCACAAGAGAGAGGCCATTAGGGCCATGGATGAGGCACAATGAGGTCACTAAGTTGCTCAGAGGATGAGCAACACTTTCAACAGGGGGTATGATGGGCCTCTAAATTAGACATAAATTAAGGCCCATGCCTCTAATTTAAAACATAAATTAAGGCCTATGACCATCCTTCAGCACACTAAACCTCTATTTTTGCATTACATAATTTATTTTTAACTTTAATATATTCATTAGGAAGGTTTATGAATAATTGAATATTTGTGCCTAATATTATTTATTTTTGTCGAATATTATGAGAATATTGCGCAGATTATGAAGAGTTGGAGGAGGAGATAATTTAGAGACTTGTTCCCTACTACTGGAGGATCAATAATAAATAATAAGTCAACAAGATATTATGGAATTATGGCACAAATTGTGGAACTCCAATGATTGAGAAAATCTAGGAATGTGTTCCACTATTCAAGGGAGTAGATCCACTAATCAAGGGTGTAGATCCACTAATCAATGGATTTCAATGGGGAAAGCTTCCTCCATCCATGGGGAATGATTTTTAATCATTTTGTATAAATACCAAGTCGACTTTGCCTCTAGGGAATGATTGAGAAAATCTAGGAATGTGTTCCCTGCCACTTAATGCAAATTCCTAGTATTGGGGACTAGATCCACTAATCAAGAGATTTTGATTAGTGTTATTGTGGAGAGAGCTTGTATTCTTGCTGTGCCATTGTATTTTCTTGCAGGGATGTAATTCTATTGATGAAACTAATGAAGATTGGTGTCATGTTCAGCTTCTAAATCTTGTTTTCCTCCATAGGTCTCTGAGTTTCCTTGGTCTTGGCCATCCTAAGAGCCTCAGAGCCCTTTTGTATCATTTTCTTTCCTTCTTTTCACTACTTATTCACATGCATCTCATGTTTTTATTTCTTTCTATTTCTACATTTAGTATTAATGATTTTTTGTTGTAGGATTGAGTTAAATGGTTGATGTAAGTTCTTTTATAGGATCAAAAGAATTATTTCATCCTTGGAAAAGCTTTGAAAGTTCATAGTAATCATTGAGCTGCTTGGATTAGTCTTCTTATTCTCAAATCTAGATTGTTGGACCTCCTTTTTAGCAAAGAATAATAAATCTCTGCTATTTTTTAGAGCATGCTAACACACTTCAATCAACTTCATTCCACTTGCATTAGATCACAAAAACATTCTAGTTCATAAAAAAATTTACCCCATTGCATTTTCACTTGATTTGGTTAGACATTTTTTAGATATACTAGCTCACTAGTTCTCGAATTTCTAGATTTTCGACTTGAAATGTTTTTAATTTTTTTTGCATGGGTTAACAAAGGTCTTTTTGAGTGATTCCATTTGGAATGGGGATCTAAGACATCCTAGTTAATACAAAAATTTGTCCCATCCAATTTGGATTTGATCTTCTTGGTTATTCGATGAATTATAATAAATCTGTACATCCTATAAGAAATCAGGGAATCCTGTAGGAAACCACTGTAGCATACTGTAGGAAAGTCTGTTTTGAGGCCAAATTGAGGGAAAAGCCTCTAAGAAGCTAGCAAAGGGTCCCTAATTGTCTCCCAAACCTTCTGACCATTCACCATCATCTCCAAGCCACCTGCCACATTGCCAAAAAAGATTAGTTTTCACACTCTCACATGAAAAAAAGACAAAAAGAAAAACAAAATTATTTTATTCATTTACATGCACAGCAGTAGAAGGTCTGATGCTTTGAATCTGCATGCTTAGGATAGTAGGATTGCATATATGTTAACTTATAATTATTTTGAAGCAAAGCCTCTTAGCAGTTAGTTAGAAAATGGTGTGTTTTAGCATTTGATTTCATTCTCTTTCCTCGTACTTTCTTTCTTGCAATAGGTTAAGGTTCCATTTCGAACATTTCATTTTCTGCAATTAGTTTAGGATTTGACTTTAGGACATGCACTCCATTACATCATGAAAAGAAAGGAAGGACACATTGTATGCTGCACATATAGTTTCGATACGTCTTAAGTTTATACAGACCCTGAGTTGATAATTAAAGTCGGTAGCCTTGGGAATTGCAACATTCTTGTTGCAATACCAAGGCTCATCACTTTTTGGTGCCATTGCTAGGGAGGTGTCAAAGTATGCATTGTTTTCTTCCCTAGTTGATTCATTTCTTTTTAATTTTTGCAAAAACAAAAAAAAAATATATATATATATTTTCATTAGGCATATTTAATTTCAAAAGTAGAAAATTGCATTGCATTATAGTTTTCATTCAATCATAAAAACAAAAACAAAATTCTCCAACACCAACCCACCCCCCCATTTGATCACATGGTGTAGTAAGAGCCATATCACCATTCACTTTTGCAAGTAGAAGAAGAAGATGGCGAAGAATGTAGAAGAAATTGATGGCGATGATGACAATGAGGAAGATCCTATCAGATTTCCCATTCAAGATACTGATGGAAGTGTGCACATGAAGAACATCCCTCCATATTTTCTTCCAAAATTTCATGGTCTAAGGTTAGAGGATCCGGAAACCTTTCTCTTTGAATTTGATATTGTTTGTAGATCTTATGGTTACTTATTAAAAACTCAAAAATTGAGATTTTTTCCGGCAACATTGAAGGATAGAGCTCTTAAATGGTTCATGAGTTTAGGGACTAATTCAATAAGATCATGGAATGATATGCAAAAGATATTCCTAGAAAAATATAAAGATCATGATCTTAAAGAAGAAATATTTAAAATGAATCAGAGAGAATATGAGAGTCTAGAGGATCTAATAGAGAGGTTCATATATAATCTTAAAAGGGCAAAACTACATCATTTAGATCTGACACACTAAAAACCCTCTTACTTAGAACAATTAGTGATGAATGGATTGATCTCCTTAATTTCATGAGCAGAGGTGATGTATATCAATTATCATTTGAGGAAATTTGTGAAACATGCAAACACATATCAAGAGGAAAAACAAGAGTAGGTAAATCAACATCAAGATCGGTAAGTCAAGCAAAACTTGGAAATTTGTTTGATGATTTTAAAACAGAAATTCTTAGAAATCTAACAAAACAAGTAGAAATGTTGAGAATCAAGATGAAGGAAAATAAAATGCTGATATTTGCTTTGCAGAATCACATGATGTTAGACATTTTCCATCATTACCAAGGTTGAAGGAAGTTTACCAAGAGGACAATGGAGCAAGTCAATTGCCAATGCAACTATGTTATGTAGCTGTTGGCATTATGATGCATGTGTTGTACTTGATGGCAAACCTCTCATAGAATATCATCTCACTTGTATACATTCAAATGAATCTACAGAAGAAATATCAGATGTGACAGAGTGCATGGGTTACCGGACAGCACAAAAGGGATCATATGACAGTTCACAAGTAAGCTTTGCCATCAAGTCCAAAGGGGGAGATTGTTGGCATTATGGCTAAAGTGTTGTCCTTGATGGCAACCCATTTAGGTGATAGATCACAGTACTTCAAGTCAGCAGCAGAGATTGATGATCAGCTATCAAATATTGAAGAAAATAAGGGGTACGCAGGTACACCTTAAAGAAGGTGCGTACACGCAGGCCGGTGTTACATAAAGTGCGTACATACCCGCAGTTATCCCGTTCAGGAGGTGCGTACCCCCAGTTCACTTACTACAAGGCAGAGAAAAACACACGTGGGGTTTCTTATGTTTAACCCTTGGTATTTAGCCGACGATATTGTGTTAATATGGTTTTGGCTCGTGGTATTGATCCATGATTTGAGGAAGAGCTTGCCTATATAAAGCAAAGGAGATCATTTGGCTTGTGTATGTTTTTGGGTTGAACATCTTATGAGAGCTAGATCTGAAATATTATGATCTCTTGGGAGTAATGTCTAGATCTAAATAAGGCGAATCTACTGATGGATTGAGATCTCTTCAGTGCATGATCAGATCTGTAGATCTGACTGTCTGGGTTATTCTTGAAGTCTTGAAATTATCTATGCCCGAAGGTACGTAGGTACAGTGAAAGAAAAGTGCGTATATACGCTGGCACGAAGCATTTCAGGTGCGCCGGTACGCAGGAACAGAAGGGTTGCGGGTGCGGAGGTCCGCAGACAATTCAATGGACACAGAGCGTGGGTAAGCAGGTGAGCAGTTGAGTACAATGCGTACGTAAGCAGGTGAGCAGTTGTGTACAGTGCGTACGTAAGCAGGTGAGCAGTTGAGTAGGGTGCGTACTGTAAGCAGGCAGTACATGGGTGAAGCTGCTTACTTCTCTTGAAATCTCTGTTTATCATTTTTATGATCTGGGTTTTTGAAGTGATGTTTGGTTCTGGTATTATGTTCTGATAACAGCAGTGATTAAGTGAATGATTATGATTAACTTCAGTTTTGTTGGATGAATGGATCGGTTTTAAAATGACTTATCTCCATGTGATCTGATGTACTAGATCTGGTTGATAATTCTCATAATATCATTGTATATGGATGGATCTGGTGATTGGGTGATTAAGAAGGTTGTTTGATTATGAGCTTCAATGTTGTTTGGATGAAAAGTGGCCTTTCAGATTATGTGTTGTGCTTCAGTGTATCCAGTCTGAAAATTGATGAAACGTGGTACCTGGAGGAGAGAAGATTGTAGGTCAGCACCTACGTACTAGTATCTAAGCTAGTACAAGAGCTAAAGGAAATATTTGGAGCATTGTAGCAGGTAGCAGCCTGCGTACTAGTAAATGGATCGGCTAGTACAAGAGCAAAGGGGGTTGTAGCTCCCGTGCTGGTATAAGACTGCACCAGTACAAAATATTGTAAAAGGATTTTCTTATTAAAGAAGATTGAGATGACTTGCAGCAGGTGGTTTTCTCCCGCATTGGGTTTCCACCTTATATCATGGTGTTCATGTGTGTGCCTTATGTGTGATGATCTATTCTCTATTACTGCATCTATTATCTGATAATATGGTTGATAATGTTCTAATGCACTCATTGAAGATCAATTAACTTAATCATAAGAAGTTGTGGAAGTAGCATATATGAATTTGATTATGGAAATGAAAAGTTTTATTAATGTGATAATACTGATTCACCCCCCCTCTCAGTATTATTTCCAACAGTAGCTTCAAAAGGACCATGACGGCCTATTCAACCTGATATGATGAAAGAGCCTAATTCACAATTTTAAGGTTATGCGTATCCACCTCAAAGTAACTGGAACACACCCTTTCATTGGCAACATTGGTCATATCAACCCTAAAACCAATCTTGGCAACAATGTTGGCAAGGAACTTATGGGAGCCATCCACAATATCCTCAATATTTTCCTCAATATCCTCCATACCAAACTCCATGTTATCCTTACCATTCACTTCCACCACATCCACAACCCCATCCACATCCATCTCAAATATACACTCCCACTCAACTACCTTTACCACCATTCCCAAACCCACACATTGAAGTAGCTCAGCCCACTTACAATGCTAAGGTACAACACTTACAAACATCTCCTCTTGAGATCAATAGTATTCACCATAGCTCAGGAAGAGTATTACAAAAGAGAGATCATCTTGATATCATTGAAGGACCACATCCAAAAGAAGAAGATTCTAATAAGAAGACCACAGAACCATGGGCTGCGATTGATGAAGAGCAGACATCAAAATTAGAGATCGAGAGAACTCCATGGTTACTATCAAATCCTCCATGTATTCAAGAGAAGAATCAATGAAAATAGGAAGATTTGAAGGTCATGGTAGAAGAAGACATGAATAATGATCCAAATCAGCAAGTGGACCAGGGGCATCACAACCATATTGAAATATGGTTCCAGACAGTCATTAAGTTGCAGCAATACCCTCTTCTTCAATTGTGCTTGATATCATCGAAGTAAAAGCATTTGATCTCTCAAATTCAGGTAAATGTCAAAGCATACATCTCAAGCCCACACATCAGTTTTTTTTTCATCTTGATGTGCACATGGCACCATTGGAAGTATTATTATACTTGCAAGTGATTTTGTTTTTCAAGTAGCGTAGGGTAGAAAAAAAAATGAAAAAAAAGAGAAAAAAAAAATCTCAGGTGAAAACCTCCTTTTAAGCGCCCCAGATTGGCTCATCAATTGAAAACCTCCATGAGGTGGTCAATGGGTTGGGAAAAAAGAAAAAAGGGAAGAGAGAAAAAAGAAAAGATCCTAGGTGAAAACTTCCTTTTAAGGCGGCTAAGCAGACCTACTAGTTGAAAACCTGATTGAGGTGGCTAGTAGGCCTAGAAGAAAAAAGAGAAAAAAAATAAATAAGTCCTTGCTCCATGCATCTCTTTGATAAATGCATGTACTCTCCAACATCTGCAAGCAACAAGAACAAGTTGGTCAAGCCTAGTCAAAAGAAGTCAAATTTTGACTTTCTCCTCCTTTGCTCAAATGCTCCAACAAGGCCAAGGCCATGCCAATCCATCACCCTCATCTATTTTCACCTTCCACCCATCATTCTCAAGCTTCTACTATTCAATTTGCATGCTATCCTAAAAAACTACAGGATACAAAAATACATAGAGCTGAAATTTGTTTTTGCCATAACTTGAAAGCCATGCATCCATTTTCCAAGTGGTTTCAGGGGGGAGATGCATATGGATGATGGTAACATGATCAAGCAATTTCAACAAATTCCAGTGCACAGTTTCCAAGAAATTGGCCTCCATCATCTTCAAAAAATTTTGCATTTTCTCAATATCTGTGCATCCATTTAAAAAGATGTACGGGGAGATGCATATGGATGATGATAACATGCCCAACCAATTTCAGCAAATTCCAGTGCACGGTTTCCAATAAATCGACCTGCATCACCTTCAACCATTTTTAGTTTCTCTCAAGATTCGTGCATCCATTGACCAAATTTTTTCTATGGGGAGGTGAATAATGATGATGTCAACATGCTCAAAAAGTTTCAGCTCTATCCAGTCTATTGTTTGGGAGATATGGACAAAACAAGTCGTTGTCCTATAACACTATAGGATACAGAACAACACCTACAGGATTGGAAATGAGCAGTTTTAAAGGAGATCCAGAGGTCAAAGAAGCTCCTCCAGAGATTACCAGCAGCATTAGGATCATCAACATCACCATCCAAAACCTGCACATCAACATCGACTCAGCAACAACATGCATGTCTTTCCAACAACCATCAGGTACATACAGGTATGAAATATTCTTAACCTCTTCTCTTGAACATATTATAGTTAGAAATTTTTTTTCAATTCATGAGAGATAAGGTTTTATAAGCTAAGGATGGGTCAACAGTCTTATCCACCTTCAACTAGTTGATTGCAGCTCACTCCTTCATTCATGCATTGTTGAAAAGTCGAATTATGAAGGGTGATGATTTCAAGGAATGAGGAAAGCAGTTAAAAGAAGAAATTTTTGCAAAGACCAAGGTCAGCATAACACTCCAAGTCCTCCATCCACTTCATATTCACTATATATTCATCATTCATCCATCCCATTTCATTCTTGAAAAAAAAAACAAAGAGAGCATCCTCTCCATTTTCATGAAATTTCCATTTGTAGGTAAGCAAGAAGGAAAATCAAAGAGCAAAGGAGGATCACAAAGAGACCCCTGTCACTCACATTTGTTTTACCACTCATTACCATTCATTCCTCCACCATTTATGTCATTTTACCACTCCTTTACTTCAGTTTACAAAGGCACTGTGTTTTCTACAGGAAAATCCTGTAGGAATTACAGTGACCTAGAAATCCTACAGGAGGCAGTCCTAAGGCAAATAAATGGTGGAACAAGGTAGAAAAATGTTGATAATGGTGTGGAAGACCTTGAAAAACTAAAAAATAATCAAGAACCATCTTGAATAAGGGGAAGAAGGCAAACTAATGGTCTCAAGAAACAAGGATTTTTCTTTGCACAAATATGTTTTTTTAGCTTATCCTTGTAGAGCTTACAACCAAAATAATTAATGCACAAGAAAGAGGCCACCAGGGCCATGGATGAGGCACAATGAGGTCACTAAGTTGCTCAAAGGATGAGCAACACTTTCAGCAGGGGGTATGATGGGCCTCTAAATTAGACATAAATTAAGGCCCATGCCTCTAATTTAAAACATAAATTAAGGCCTATGACCATCCTTCAACACATTAAACCTCTCCTTTTGCATTAGATAATTTATTTTTAACTTTAATATATTCATTAGGAAGGTTTATGAATAATTGAATATTTGTGCCTAATATTATTTATTTTTGTGGAATATTATGAGAATATTGGGCAGATTATGAAGAGTTGGAGGAGGAGATAATTTAGGGACTTGTTCCCTACTGTTGGAGGATCAATAATAAATAATAAGCCAACAAGATATTATGGAATTATGGCACAAATTGTAGAACTCAAATGATTGAGAAAATCTAGGAATGTGTTCCACTAATCAAGGGAGCAGATCCACCAATCAAGGGAGAAGATCCACTAATCAAGGAATTTTAGTGGGGAAAGCTTCCTCCATCCATGGGGAATGATTCTTAATAATTTTGTATAAATACCAAGTCGAATTTGCCTCTAGGGAATGATTTAGAAAATCTAGGAATGTGTTCACTGCCATTTAATGCAAATTCCTAGTATTGGGGGCTAGATCCACTAATCAAGAGATTTTGATTAGTGTTATTGTGGAGAGAGCTTGTATTCTTGCAGCTCCATTGTATTTTCTTGCAGGGATATAATTATATTGATGAAAATAATGAAGATTGGTGTCATGTTCAACTTCTAAATATTGTTTTCCTCCATAGGTCTCCGAGTTTCCTTGGGCTTGGCCATCCCAGGAGCCTCAGAGCCCTTTTGTATCATTTTCTTTCCTTCTTTTCCCTGCTTATTCACATGCATCTCTAGTTTTTATTTCTTTCTATTTCTGCATTTATTATTAATGATTTCTTGTTCTAGGATTAAGTTAAATGGTTGATGTAAGTTCTTTTGTAGGATCACAAGCATTATTTCATCATTGGAAAATATTTGGAAGTTCATAGTAATCACTGAGCTACTTGGATTAGTCTTCTTATTCTCAAATCTAGATTGTTGGACCTCCTTTTTAGCAAAGAATAGTAAATTTCTGCTATTTTTTAGAGCATGCTAACGAGCTTCAATCAACTTGATTCCACTTGCATTAGATCAAAAAAACATTCTAGTTCATAACAAAAATTACCCCATTGCATTTGCACTTGATTTGGTTAGACATTTTTTAGATTTACTAGCTCACTAGTTCTCGAATTTATAGATTTTTTACTAGCAATGTTTTTTATTTTTTTGCATGGGTTAACAGAGGTCTTTTTGAGTGATTCCACTTGGAATGGGGACCTAAGACATCCTAGTTAATACCAAAATTTTTCCCATCCAATTTGGATTTTATTTTCTTGGTCATTCGATGAATTATAGTAAATCTGTACATCCTATAGGAAATCAGGGGATCCTGTAGGAAATCACTGTAGCCTCCTGTAAGAAAGCTTGTTTTGAGGCCGAAGTGAGGAAAAACCCTCTAGGAATCTAGAAAAGGGTCCCTAATTGTCTCCCAAACCTTTTGAACATTCACCATCATCTCCAAGCCACCAGCCACATCAACAAAGAGATTAGCTTTCACACTCTCACATGAAAAAGAGAGAAAAAGAAAAAGAAAATTATTTTATTCATTTACATGCACAGTAGTAGAAGGTTTTATGGTTTGAATCTGCATGCTTAGGACAATAGGATTGCATATATGGTAACTTGGAATTATTTTGAAGTAAATCCTCTTAGCAATTAGTTAGAAAATGGTGTGTTTTAGCATTTGATTTCATTCTCTTCCCTTGTACTTTCTTTCTTGCAATATGTTAAAGTTCTATTTCGAACATTTCATTTTTTGCAATTAGTTTACGATTTGACTTCAGTACATGCACTCCATTACATCATGACAACAAAAGAAGGACACATTGTATGCTGCACATATAGTGTCAATACCTCTTAAGTTTGTATGAACCCCGACTTGTTAATTAAAGTCAATAGCCTTGGGAGTTGCAACATTCTTGTTGCAATACCGAGGCTCATTAAGGTCCTATCCTGACAAGGCCCATATATGTTTAGTAGTAATAAGTTTGAGCATAACTCCAACGAGTATACCTCTACTCCTAGAACCTTTTCAAATCCACAATTATTTAAAACCTTCAGTCTTCCTTCTTTGACTTCTATCGCCAAACCCTCATATCTTCCTTTAACATCCATAGACTGAAATGTCCAGCCTAGAAACATTTTGCTCAATGCCCCACTAATCTCCTCTCCAGCTCCATGGGTTTCTTGCAACATTATCACATCGGGTTCACAGGTTTTTATTAATGCCTTTATATATAGTTTTTTTGTGGCACTAGCAAACCCTTGACAATTAAGGGACATTATAATCACTTAAAACCATGGGAGGGGTTTTGTGCTGCTCTAAGCACCCCTGAAAGTGATAACTGTTTCCCATCTGCAATGTCAATTTTCTCTCTTTACTGAGGCTTTGATAAATTTGAATTCCTTCCTCTAGCTTTGTGAAGGCCAACCGAAATCGGATGGGTACCCAACCCACCCACAACTTCCCATGGAATAATTTTCTTCTCTCGAGGCCTAAGATTATAGTGAGGTTTCTCTAGCGGGGGACATGAAACGATAGGGTTCTCAAGGCTTGAAACTAAAGAATGGTTTAGATGAATCTCATGTATAGATGTTATGATACTGTCAAGAGCTTCATTTACAAAATCAACATGTAAATTATCTGTGTTCAAAATTCTGGAAGGACCAAGCATCGAAATTGAATTGAGGATCGACAACAATGATGAATTAAAAGAAGGGATACGTTCCAGAACCGTACCCTCCAACTGAGGCGCAAAAAAATATTCTTCACATTCAACTGTCTATGCCTGAACCAGCTCCCTTAGATGCTCATGCTCCTGAACATGTCTCTCCTCTATCTGTATGTCCTGTAATTATTCAACTTATCCTCCTCCTGCTTTCTATTTGCCACTCCTAATTCACCTATTTTCCTTCTTCTTCTTCTAAAACCCAGAGGGCACTCTCTGGCAAGATGACCATATTTGTGGCATTGATGACAACATAAAGGAAACTGTTCATAATCAATCATCTGGGTAAATGCTAGCTCCTTATATTTTAGGTGAATTTCCTCTACCAACCCTTTACTTGGGTTTAAAATTACCATAATTCTTTCTAATCCTTTATCCATGGTTTGTAGGAAGGACATGTTAGCTTCCAAAAACTGACCCAACATTTTCCTTATTGCTCTGAAGACCAACTCTGTCCAGAAGGGTGGGGGTAAACCTGGAAGCCTCACCCAAATCAGAGTCTCCTCCACCTTCTCTCTTTGGGAACCAAATAAGGGATTCCATATTTTAAATAAAATTGGGATTTTTCCAAAACACTAATTACGTTTCATAACCCATTCAAGGATTTCACCCTTGTTGAATTTAATCATGAACCATCCCCTCGCAAGGGTGGATAACTCAAAAAATTGGTCGGGTTCCTTCTTCCAAGTCTTTGTAGTTCATTCTTTGATGAAATTTGCTGAGTATTTTGTACCTTTGGCCCTCCCGACCAACATGACTTTTGCTGCCTCCATTGCTTCTTCTATCTATAATCTACTCCTAGCACTAGATTCAAGCTTATCTCCCTTTTCTTAATCAACTTATTTTTCTTTCTCTTCTCCCATGTAGTCCCGTTCCTCTTCCCTTCCTTAGTCCCTGGTGAGGTCTCCTCCACATTGGTAACTGCTATAGGGATCATGTTTAGTCAATTTAATTTTCTTAAGTTGTAAGCATAAATTATCGACCAGGGCAGGTAGACTGATGAGTACAAGTGCACTATATATGTTAGAAGTTATCTATGTTGTTAAGGTGTTTAAGTTATGGTTAGTGTCTAAATCTAGAATCAATATGGAGATGATGTTACAGTCTGTATTAGAGTATTATCCTTGAGATTTGTTAGCTAGTTACTCTAAAATTAATCTTAATTAAATCAAACTTGTGGGATGGTTGAGTAGTGATCCTAACTCTACTTTGTTAGACTGTTTTTTATTATGTTTGGATTTTTATGCTGCAGCCAAACTAGACTAACTATGAAAGCATGGAATGATGTAAAGAAGATCTACTTTATCGAATTGGACAATGAATGATGCTTGAATTCAATTGCTAGGAAAATACTATCATTCTTAATTATTGCATCTTCACTAAACGCAAAAGTAAAAACAAGAACAAGATTGATAAGCTATGAAATAACCAAACTGTGAAATGAAATGATTGAACTATACTAGGTAGAAAGCAAATGAAATGATCAAGTTATGCTAGGTATAAAGAAAATGAAATTACTGATGTAGATGTCAATTTAATCGCGAACTCCATTGGACTACATCCTAAAACATAAAACAGAGCATCCATAATTTAATTCTAAGAAACCAAAGAAAATATATTTGCAGTGAGTCAAAGACTTTATATGCATGCAGGGGCCCTCCACGAGGCAATCAAAAACTTTAATCAATGCAACATGAAATGTATGAACCAAGATTTATTAATTGGAAAATAGTTTTAACAGGATGCTTTCAAAATTACATACAACGGTGCACACCAAAACATAGAGCGACCATTGTTCTTATAACGTTTTCTTAATTAACAGCATGAGAAATTCAAGCCTAAGTATCTTCATTACAATCCTTATCAAACCAAATCATATCTCTTAATCATTGATTTTCTATTTGGAAAATCAAATCGATAATATTTCGTGAAACTCGGACTTTGTTCCGGCATATTATCTTGCAGTTGACTGTCATGGTTGACCACGTTGTAGTGTGATTTTCTTGATGGATTGGTTTGAGTAAACAGGAAGAAATCCATGAGGGGATCATTATTCATCTACCCATATACTCCTTTGCTGCACTGGCACACTCGAACCCTGTCAACAATGGAAGTAGCTGCATATCTATGGATTAGCTGTAGAATCAAGTCAATTCCGTAGCTGAATGAAAACTTTAATAAAACAATAAGATATATGGACAAAATATGAAAAATATGACATGTAAGTGCTTACCTTAACAAAACCTTATATTTATTGCATTTATTTGGATGATAGGAATAGGAAAAAGGAGGAAATATGGAAAAAAGGGGTGTCAAGGTAAAGCAGTTCTTGGACTCTACATTCCCCCACACTGGAGGTTTTGTATGTCCTCATACAACTCAACATTGTCATTCTCCTATACATTCTTGCTATCACATTCAGGATTTACTTTCTTCTTCTTTTTGGCAGCCACTGCCATTCTTGGTTTCTTCATGAGGATCTTATACTTTAGGTTGATGATTTCTCTTTGCATTTCCCTGTTTTCTTTCTTCAACTTCTTGTTCTTTTTGTACCATAGACTTAAGTGAAGAATAAGGTTGTCACTTTTGGCAATTTGAATTCCATTCTGCACCTTCAGTGTTTGATTTTCATTTTTAAGGTATCTGTTTAATGTCTCCAGCTCAAAGATTTCTTGCTTTAAAACATTATATGCTGAAGGTTCTTGTGGCTCATTAAACTGATTACTTCCTTCTCTTGGACTTTGGATTGACCCTTTGGTTGCTGCTTCCTTTCTCTCTAATGATTCTATGTAATCATAAATTTCTTGCTGAACAGGATCAACACCTGGACTGTGTACTAGACTTCTTGGAGGTGAACTGAAGGGGGGGGGGTGACACCCTTGGTGACAGTCTCAGTGATTCTCCTGGAGAGTCCTCGAGATCTTTAGTTTGCTCTTTCGTCTCAAGATCGATATATTCTGCAACTCCTGAAGTTGCTTTTTTTACCTTGTTCAATCTGGTACTTCTTCTTAAACGTGTAGTTGGAAACTCCCAAGATTTCTTCTCTCTAGCTTTTGGATTTTCTTTCTGAGGAAGGATCTTGGTTTGGGATAAAATTTCTATTTTCTTGCCTGGTTTATTTCTTCTAAGATTCCCTTTTTTCATTTTCTATAAAATATCTACAATGGGTAGTTCATCCTCTGATAATTCTTGTTGGGACTGGGGTTCCTATTCTTTTATTGTTTCCATTTTTCTCTTCCTTCCTCTGAGGGTTCTACTACCACTTGATTGTTTAGGAATTTTATCTTTAAAATGATTTTTTATTAGAAAATTTTCCTAATTGTCACCTATACTCTGAAGGTGAAACTCAACCAAGATTGTTATCAATCCATCATGGTACATTGTGTTGTCTATAAACTGAATTTTGTTTTGAACATTCATTGACATTTTCTTAAGACTATGCAAGAGGAAGTATGGAAGATTCATTTGATGCTCTTCAAGGAAATTCATCATTATCCTAATGTGGTAGAAAAACATGCATCCAAATCGACCTTCACAAGTAATAAATTTCTGAAGTACAAGGAGAAAATTTCTCCATTTACTTTTAAGGGCTAAACTAGGAATACCTTTTTTGAAGATGGTAGTGTCCATGTTTGGATTTTTCAAGAAGACTTTCCAATCTTCCCCTTCGATTCCTCTATTTTTGAACCACTTTTCTCCACTTCTAGGAAATTCGGTAGCTTCTGCAATCAGGGACTCTGTTATGGCGAACTTGACATCTCCTATTTCAACCTCCATTCCATCAAAAGAATGTGCAAAAGTCTTTGTTACCTCCTTGTGGAAACCATCAAATTTTTCTATGAATTGTAACCATTGTACTTTCTACAATAGTTCCCTGGTCTGAGGGTATCCTTCCAAGAACTTCTTTCCTGTTGGTTCTGTTTGGACAATAATGCCCATGGTGAAAGATGCTTTGTCTCAAGAGTTGTTTACTTGACAGGGAAGAATGGTGTTGTTAGGGTTTCGTTCTGTGATGGAGAGAGATGGAGAGGCTGTATGAATTTGGAGAAATGAGAGAATGAGTGAATTATAATGAAGGCTTGCAGAAATGAGTTAGCCATTGGGATGCATTCAATTCAATGATTTGGTGATTAAATCGATGGATTCGAAATGAGGACGAGACAAGAATTAAAAATGGTGGACTATAATGGATTTGACAAGCGACTATCACCCATGATTTGCAATGATTTCATTTTATTTTGGTAGTGCTATGTCCACATAATTCATATATGTAATATATTAACCCTTATTGTAAAATTAAAGTATTACATACCTTCAACTGATTTTCTAACCTTTATTTGTCCTTTGATATCTTCTGCAAGTACTTTTCACTTAAAAGGAGTCATTTATTCTTCAACTTGAGCCATCAAGTGTTCCTGTCAAATTGGCTACATAAATCTTATTAGAGATGCAGAAATTTGTCTGAGCTATAGAAAGTCACTAATTCTATAGTTGAGAGATTTTTTTTTTCTTTTAAAATAAATGGATACTTAGGAAAAAGGAATACATTTTCTTTTTTAAGGAAGAAATGGTAAAGAGATAAAATTTAAGTTTCCAACAAGAGTTGGTTTTCACTTTAAATTTTCTGTATAAGCATGCCAACAACATGTTGGTTTTCATGTTTATACATTTTTTTTTCTCTATTATCTATATATATATATATGGAAAAATAAAATTTCTAAGGTGGAAAAGAAGAGTTCTTCTCAACCATCTTCAATTTTGAATTGTCTTGGAAAATTTTGACAAATTCTTCTTTCTTCAATGGCTTCTGATAAAGTCTAATTCGATGTCCATTCACTAAAAGATGAATTTTCTCTTGATCAATAGTACTGACTCTAACTGCACCATTGTCAAAGACATTTTCAACTTCATAACAAGGGAAATTTTAAGGATTGAAAATTTTCTTGAAGTTTAAAAACATTGGCGAATCTCACTAATCCCTAATATGCAAACTATAAAATGTTTATTGATATATTTGTAAAATTATTCAAATTTATAATGATTTTTTATATAGTCTCTATATAATGTTGGAGATTTTAAAGGTAAAATAATTTTATATTCTAAAATTTGGGTGAATCATCTTTTATAAAAATTCGAAATTAGCGAATGTTTTTTTGGAAAAATCATGGAAAATTAGCTCACTAGGCAAATATTAGCCCCTAAAATTTTCCATGCTTCATAAGGTCCAAACCAATGAGTTTGGAATTTTCCTTGGAAATTTTTGAACTTTGAGTCGAAGAGTAATGCCCAATCTCCTGGATGAAATTTCCTTTCTTTAGTGTACTTATCACGCCTTTAGGATCTCTGTTGCTGAACTAGGCTGGTCTTCTGGAGGGCTTCTTGTCTTATTTCATCAAGCTCATTGAGTTGTCCCATCCTTTGGTTTTGTGCTTTTGATAAGTCAAGATCCAACTGGACTGCTGTTTTATAGGTCTAGATCTGGAACTCTATTGGAAGTAAGACCTAATTCCCATAAACAAGTTCATAGGGAGTATGTCCTGTAGTACTTCTCCATGTAGTTCTATAAGCCCACAAATATTTTGGAAGCTTTTCTGCCCAATCCTTCATATGTAAGTGTACAATCTTGGTAAGAATTTCTTCAATCACCTTGTTTGTAGACTTAAATTTTCCATTAGCTTGTGGATGGTATTGAGTGGATCTCCAATGTTTGATTTTGTACTGCTCCACAAGTTTCTGCACTAATCTGGATGTAAACTGTGTTCCTTGATCTGTTACAATTTCTCTTGGAACACCAAAACAAGTAAAAATATCCTCAAAAAGAAATGAAACTACAACATTTTCAGTAGCAAAAGGAAGTGCTTTAGCTTCTACCCATTTAGTGACATAATTAGTACATACCAGGATATACCTTTTTTTCTTTGAAGGTGGATTGATTGGACCAACAAAATCTAGTGCCCATTTTTCAAATGGTTCAATGAGTACCTGCGGCTATAATGGAATTTCATTTGAAAGAGTAGGTTTTTCCATTCTCTGACAACTATTACATATTTTAACATAATACTTGGTATCTTTGAAAATGGAAGGCCAATAATATCCTAAAAGTAGGACCTTATAAGTAGTTCTTTTTTCAAAAAAATGTCCTCCACATGGTTCATCATGGCATGCTTTAAGTATTTCTGGTATTTCATCTTCTCGAACACATCTTCTGATGATGAGATCTGGTCCTATTTTATATAATTCGTCATTTATCCATGAATAAGATGTGTTATTATGAACTATCCTCCTCTTTTCTTTAGGAGACAAATGAAATGTATCTTCCCTGTAGCTAAATAATTAGCAATATCTGCATACCGAGGTGATTTAGTAGATACTGTGAAAAGATATTCATTAGGAATTTATCCTCCGCAAGTTGATCATTATTATCATTCTGAATTCTAGATAAAAAGTCAGCAATTGTATTTTCTTTTCCGGGTCTATCTAGAATGGTGATGTTGAATTCTTGTAACAATAAGAGCCATGTGGTTATTCTTCCATTAGTGATCAGTTTATTCATTAGGTATCTAATGGCAGGGTGGTCTGTGTGAATGAAAGTTTCATAGTCAGTTATATAATGTCTGAATTTGTTATTGGCATGAACTACAACTAAAAACTCCTTATTAGTTACAATATAGTTTAGCTCAGTTGGAGTTAAACTTTTACTAGTGTAATAGATTGCATAAGCAGTAAGGTATTTGTGCCCATAAGGAGTGAGGTAAGGAATTTTTATACAGACATTTCTTAATTCATCCATCATATTATAATCATACAATGTGATTTGTTTTTCTACTCCATCATTTTTCAACCGTTTAGGAAAATGTGGTCTAATGGATACCGAGGGTTGTTCTATAACAAGAGTATTTATTGGAACATTTTCTATTTGATTATTTTCTTTCTGAGGGAGATAAATTTCTACTGCCTCAGATTAATTTTTATGTTTTTGAAGATTTTCCCTTGCTTCCTGAATAACAGCAGAGGGTTGTCTTTGCAATACTCTTCCAGACCTTAATTGAACATTATTTAGATGTAGTGGAGTTATTACATAGGTTTGAGGGTTTTTCCCTTCCATATTGTAAATAGGTTGTTGTTGTGACATCTTATTATTGGGGTTCAGAAGTGGTTGAATGGGTAGTTGATTTGATTTTTGTGAAAATGGTATGGAGAGTTGTGGATTTTGATTCTAAACTTGGACTTGAGGTAATTGATTGTCTTGAGGAATTTTATTAGATTGGGGTAGGAATTGTGGTGGAAAATTAGGATAGGATGGTGAATATTTTTGCTATTGAGCATAAGCCCCATAAGGATTTTTCCACCCTTGATTCAAAGATTGTGATTTTGGCTGAGCCCAACGCTGCCAAAATGGATTCCAATTATTTTGTGAAAACTAAGAAAATTGTTGTGATCTAAAGCCTTATGGTTGATTTGTTTGAGAGTTCTGCCATGGTCTCTTGGCAATAAAGTAAAGGGGGTATACTTGTTCTGGTATGCCGTCATCATTAAATACAACATTGAGACCTCGTAAAGAAGGACACTCCTTAGTATCATTGTTAACTGCACATATGGCATAAATTTCTATACTTTTTGAGTCTAAAGGACACTCTCTTAGGGCATGCTTCTTTCGACATCTAGGACAGAAAATGGATAATGCAGCATTTTCATATTTTTGCTTGTTCTGTGTTTTGACGGTGTCTATTTGTTCACTTAGACTCCCTAAAATATCTGTCTTTAAAGTATCAAGAAAGCTTCCTAATTCTGCCCTACTGACTGTCCCAACTACAAATTTATTGATTCTTGATAAGAGAGGGTCTCTAGGACATTTTCCAACTTGTTCTTTACCCCTTGAGATATGTACAAATGGTAATTGAGAAACATCTCCTTTTCTTGTTAAGTTAAGGAGATTGATCCATTCATCTTTGATAGCTTTGAGTAGGAGGGATTTCAAAGTTTCCTCATCCAAATTATCCATTTTTGATCTTTTAATATTATAGACAAATCTCTCTACTAAGTGTGCAAGATTTTCATCTTCCTTTTGTGTCATTTTGAAGACTTCATCTTTAATGTTATGAGGCATACAATAATATCTATATTTCTATAAGAAAGCTTCTTTCATTTGTGTCCATGTTCTTATAGAATTCATCTCTAAACTCATGAACCATTTTAATGCTGAATCTTTTAAGGTAGCAGGGAAAAATTTCAGTTTTTGAGCATCATGCAGATAATCATATGAGCTAGATAATACTTCAAATTCGAAGAGAAATGTCTCTGGGTCTTCACTTCTTTTTCCATGGAAATTAGGAAGAATAGAAGGTGAAATATTTTTCATTGTGAGGGTTGTATCTTCATCAAAAATAGGAAATCCAAAAGGATCTTGATTTCCTCTACCTCTACCTCCTCCTCTATTTCTATCTCCACCTCCTCCTCTACCTCTACCTCCTCCAATCCTATTTTCCTCACCATTGACATTATGTACCTCACCTCCCCCTTCTTTAGCCATGACAAATTCTTTAGAACTAATGTAAGGTTATTCTAATTCTTCTGATTCTTCTATGAATGGGTGGCCAAAATAAGTTTATTGTTTTTCTTCTTCATTGGGAATTTCTAATTCTTCTCCTAGAATACTTTCACCAGTGGAAGCTGGAAAAAACTACTGCTGTAGTTGGAGATGTAGGATTTTCTTCAATTACAACTTCAATAGATGACATAGGTGAAGTTCTGGATTGGTGTTACACAAAATATTGTCACCATGACTTTCTGCAGTCAGTGTGAGTCTATCACCACTCCTACTGTCCTCCTTTGCAAGTCTTAAACCTCAACTCTTCATGTCAAGCCTTAAAAATGAGAGAAAGTCCTTGAAAATATCTAAAACTCTGGTTCTGCACTTTCTCTTAGCATTACCTACGGTCCCACACTCCTTGGTCATGTTCCTTGTGGACATGCCCGCTCTGTCTCTAAAGGAATGGGTGCAGAACCCTGTAAAAGTAAAAAAGGTGCAAGTTTATTATTAAAAACTCACTTTGGATTAATTCTAGACACTTCTAGAAGGAATCTTGAGGTGGCAAGTTCGCTTCTAGGTGGTTCATGCATCCCATAACTAAAGGAGCTAACCCCTTGATGAGAGGAGCTTATCCCTTTGAAGGAGGACTCTATCCTTTTGAAGGTGGACCTGGTAATTTCCTTCCTCTGCACTATAAAATGAGGCATTGGGTTGGTTGCTAGAGAGGTTGAAAGCTGAATATTTTTTAGGGTAAATGCTGTTGGAATTTAGACTTCCTAATTGAGCTTGAGAGGAAATATTACATACCTTTTGGCTTCATTGGGAAGAGAGTGAAGCTTGTCAAAGTAGAGGAGTTTCTTGCTGGACCCTGGGAGGAGCTTGTACAAAATCAAGGCACCAAGGTTGTAAATTTATTCTTTGTTTAAAGTTAATACAATCAGATTCATTTTTCTCAATAAATTGTTTTCTATGGTTTATTTCATGAATTCCTTGATCATCATGATAAATATGGTTTATTATATTGGCTATGTAGGTGTTATTTGATGTGTGCCTGTTTTTGTTTGCAGGTTCTTTAAAAGGGAACTCATTTGGACGAATGGGGCGTGGCTTCCACAAACTGGCATTGGACTTGAGGTAGGGTCTAAAACATCTATTGGCTTTTATTTATAAATCGCAATATTTAGAGAAGGTAGAATTTGTTTGTCTTGCTTGTCGCTAGATATCAGTAGATACTAGGGAGATCAGTCTTGTCCGCAAGAATGATTTATCCGCCCGACAAAATGGCGACTCCACTGGGGACTTAAATTTTGGTTTTTTGCCTTTGCTTTTACTTTGACTTGAGAAACTTTTTCTTGTTTGTGGTTTTTGCTTGATGTGTGTGGGATTGGGTAGGTTCTTTAGATTTTGAATTGTTTTTGTTTTTCATGCTTTTGAGAGAGGATCACACGTTCTGGTTGCAACACAGTGTGGACATTCCCGCACTGTTGCTTTACTACACAAAGCGGTACCGCACCTGGTTATACTGGGAGCCTGCGGACCCTGTCAAAATTTTGAAAAACTTAAAATATTTTCATTCAGTTAAGCTTAGGATTTGTTTATGTTTTTTAGCCTCTGCCCAGATCTGCATGTGTCTTGTCAGAAACTTTTTGTAGGTGAATTCCATTGGAATTTAGGTTTTAGGTGAATTTCTAGAAGTTTTGTGTGCCTGGCTTGATTTTCGTTTGGTCTTTACAGTAACTCAGAGCTTAGAAGCCTTAGAAACCTCAGATCACCCTGGTTTTTGTTGGTCTTCTTTATGAGTCTGACCGATTTGTAAAATCTGCCTTTGGTGAGGAATACATATTGTTTTTCTCTTTGTGAAGCTTCGAAAGAACTTGTTTTGAAAGTTTTGGATTTCATTTTTAAAAAAGAAAACAAAAATTGGTTGTTTTTTGATTAATTTGTTATTCTGAACAAATTAGTCCTTAGTTTGCTCATAACTAAGTAAAACATCCTCAAAAAGAAATTTTGTAAGCTTTTACTTCAATTAGATTTTTAGAATTTATAGATCTCAAGATTAGATTTCTAATAGTTTTGAGTGTGTTATAGAAATTAAAAAAAAAAAAAAAAAACGCTTTTGAAAAGTTTGTTTTTGTAGTATTTGAGTGTTGAAAAGAAAGGGATATTTTTTTCGTGAGCATAATTAGTAGTCTCGTTTTTGAGTTTATTGAAAAAGACAAAAAAGTTTTATTTTCATTTGTTTGTTAAGGAAAGATTTTCTTTTCAAGCAATTGCATTCTCAACTCTTTCTTTAGCTAGAAATTCATTGAAGAAAAAGGATTGTTTATCATCTTAGGTGCATTTTTAGTGTTTTGAAGTCGAGTCTTCACACCATAAAGTTTCATCTCCACACCTTTTGACTTAAGAAACAACCATAAAAAATAACGCTTAAAGTAAAATCTATCTAGAAATATTTTTATTTCTAGGGCTCTTTATCACCAACATAGCTTAGGCTAGTATCTTGGAGTAGGGAGTAATTAACTCTCCTATATAGTAAAACAAACAAGTAGTTGTATCTTGCGGTAGGAGATAAATTCCAATTGTTACATCTATGCTCTGGGAAGCTCCTCTTAAAGGAGTCAAGCACGAGGTCATATCCGAACCAGTGGGGTAATCAATCCTTCCTCATTGGGAACGATAGCAGATATACACGTATTAAAAACGGTAAACCTCGGATTAACCATTGTCGAGGAGCCTGGGGTCACTTGTTGGTAAACCTTGGATTATGTCAAGGAGCCTTCAAGGGGATTGAGCTTTGCTACTCTGCCCTTGCGTGTGTATCGGATCACAGACTGTTCCCCCAGGTATATTTGTTTCCGTTGGTAACCATAGTGACCATAATCTATAGGATTCTTTCCTAAGGTGACGATGGAGGGAAGATCCCACTGTACCTAGAGCAGATGTCGACTAGACTCAGACTCTCTGGGGGGTTCTCTTCACTCGAGACGGTTTAGTGGAGAAACTTGTGCCAGTTTGTTTCATTAAGCAGGTTGTCGGGGTAACTGTTCCAACCGCCAGTTCTGTATTGAATTCTGCGACGTTGGATTTCATCACCAACTAGTGTTTTCGGTATGGAAAGTTACTGTTTGTGTGTGGTTTGACCTCCTAGATTATTTAGGCTTGTGATTCAAATTTTTTGGTTCTTTAGAGACTTTAGGTGGTTTTCATTGAGATTTTTCTTTGTTTGCGTGTGAAGTAATTAAAATATTTAATCATGGCCTAATTACCGAGGCAGTCCCGTAGACTTCGAGGCCAACCTCCTAAGTTTTCACCAAGACAGCTTGAAGGGCTACGAGCTCTTGTAACTCCTAGTGACAGTAGAGTTGGGTCACCCGAAGAAGGAGAATCTTCTTTAGTTGTACATCCTGATTGTCAACTTCAAGCACCAGAGTATATTATTGAACCTATTTCATTTTCTGAAGTTATTGGTAGTTTTTCTTCTACTAGTGAATTAGCCGAGGGACCTAAAATTTCTGAACCTGAAACTGAACTTGCTGCTACTCCATCATCAGGATTTGCCTCTCCAACTTCCAGTGGTCCTGGTTCACCCAGGGTAGGAAGAATCATTACCCAAAATCTTCCTTCTGGACTCATTGCTATTGAAGAACTTGTTACTCCGGAAGAAGGTATATCTATCCCTGAAAATCAACCAACTATAGAACTTAGGGAGTGTGAATCGATCTTTTACAATCCACCTAGGAGGGACGCTTGGTATCTTTCATTAACTAACTTTTTAGAAAACCCGGGACTAAGTTTTTCACCACCTCGCATTCCTTTTCATCCAACACCTAGAGGTTATTATCCTCCTTTGAATATGTCAAGACAGTCATCCATGTTTTCTCAATCTCCAGAAACATTTTTATATGGTGCTCCTTCTGTTCCTTCTGGGTATCAGTCACTTACGGGTACTTTTTTGGGAGCATCTCCTCAACCTGTTGAACAAGGGTTATTAACTGGTAATAATGGAACTAAGCCGTTGAGTGTAGAAGATATTCTTATGATGTCAGGTACCATTCCAAATCCGCAAGCTCAAGGTAGTCAGTTACTACCTGGGGGGCAACCTCAAGGTCCTCAATTATCGCCTGGGGGGAAACCTCAAGGTGCCCAGTTACTGCCTAGGGGGCAACCTCAAGGATAGTACATACCTTCGAGACAGTACATTCCTCAAGGTCAACCCCAGACTCAGTACGTACCTCAAGGTCAACCCCAGTATCAATATGTACCTCAAGGTCAACCCCAGTTTCAGTACGTGCCTCAAGGTTATCAACCTCAAGGTCAGTACCCAACACAAGGTTTCCAACCACCTTCAGGTAAATCATTTGTCCAAAGAGCTGGAAATGTACCTTTGAATTATCAACCCTACCCTCAACCCGGTTATGGTCCTCAATATGCTCAACCTTCTATGGGTCCATACCCTGGAATGAACGTAGTGTGGGATCTATCTTGATCCCCATAGATCTTGCAACCGAATGTGCAGTTGTCATCTCAATCTAGACAACCCTTGGTTTTTGGTTCAACCCAGCAACGTGTCCAGCCTACTATTCAAACTTCTGCACCTGGTGTAGTTTCTCAACCTAGGCCTAGTTTGCCTCGAACTCCGCCTCAAATGACTGCTGCAACTGTTGCAACATCTGTTCCATCTACCCCACCTACTTCTGAAGTATCGAAAACTCCAATTTCTACTATTCCTGCATCAATTCCTCAAGCATCTTTACCTTAGTCTGGACCTACAATTCAGACTTCGGTTCAAATGCTTGTAGGACAACCTGGTCCAAGTACGGTTGTCACAAGTCAACCTCAATTTACTTATCAACGGTACCAGGGACAGTACCAATTCGGTCTTGCTGTGCAGAACCCAATCTATCATTATCAACCGTACCCTGGATATACTTATCAGCAACCTTAACAACCCCAGTATGGTTCGGTTAATCCTGGTTTTCCGAGAGGATATAATATCCCAAATGCAATTCCAATTCCAAGTTATCCTGGATATCCTCCTCTTGGGGCTGGTCTCATGACCCAGGGTTTTTGAGACACTAATCGTCAATTACCATTCATTGCAACTTTGGACTTGCCTGATCTGTCGCACCTTACAAATGATCCGATTAATTATCTTCTGTTTTGGCCGCCAATGCCGAATAAGTTGCCCAGTGATATCCCAAAGTTTGAAGGTAAATCAAGAGAGGATTTGTCAAACCATGTGATGAGTTATCACCTCTGGTGTGCATCTAACTCTATTTCAGATGATTCAATTCGTTACGTCTTTTTCAACGCACTCTAATTGGTCTTGTGGCCAAGTGGTACATTGAGTTACTGCGAGCCACTTTTGATAATTTTAGTCAGCTAGCTACTTCATTCTTAACTCATTTTCAGTTGCCTATCAGATATGACAATGGCATGGAATTATTAACTTCATTAAAACAGTCAACATCCACTTATATTTTAGATCACATTCATGAATGGAGACGTCGACGACGTTTAGTGAAAGTTTTTATTCCAGATCAGATCTTAGCAGAATGGTTTGTTAAATCATTATTACCTAAAATCACTGAGGATGTAGCTAAGGCAGGAGTTGTTACTGAAGAGCAAGTAATTTCTCAAGCTCAGTACCTTGACCTCATTTATACGCAGTCGGGTACTTTACACGAGAAAATCCCCGACCTTCCTAAACAAAATCAAATAACTACAACTCCTTCAGGGTCTCATGCCATTAAAGGTATGATTGGTTCAGTTAACACCAAAAGTAAGAAGAAATCTTCCAAGAATTCTTCTCCTATTATAACTTTACCAGATTCCCCGACAGGAGACTCTTCCACTGAAATTTCTGCCGATATTCATGTCATAGAGTCATCTACGGCCAAATCATAATACGGCGGTAAGAAGAAGGGGAAGAAGAAAAATAAATCAGATAAAAATTCGAAAGAGAAACCAGATAAAACGGAATCTACTGATGAGAAATGTAAACCTCGTTATCCTTGTCTCATTTGTGACGAAGAGCATTTTACAAGAGACTACCCTCATTGCGCTAAGGTTACGAAAATCGTCAAAGATTCTCAAACGCTTGTTGTCTTGAAGGATCCTTTTCCTAGTCAAGACAGTAAGATGATAGGTTCTTCCTCAAATGCCTCAGAAGAACCCATAATGATGATGTCCCATGTTAGGATTGCGACACGATCGCAAGATTATGGAAGTAAAAGTCCTATTGGTGGTAAGGAAGCAGAATATTCTAATTCGAACCCATCAACTTCAACTCCTGGTTCCGATCCGCTACAGATCAAGAAACTTAACCTAGAATTAGTAATCAAACTGCATACTAAAGGTATACTTCGAAAGTCATCTTTCAATCCACATGCGAGAGCTGCTCAGAACTATAACATTGTTGAAGATTTAGCTATTTCACCTTCAGAAATGTCGGCTTTGGAGGTGTTGTAATCATGTCCAGCACAACGTAAATTGCTATTGTCAGCTATAGGAGCTGTTGATATTCAGGACTCGAACCTTATAATCTTCTATTTATAAAATAGTACACCTCGCTTACCTCATCAAATGGCTTTCCAGATTCCAGTGTTAGTAAAAAACAGACCTTGCTATAGGACTATAATTGATGAGGGAGCTTCAACGTGTACTATGTCGATCCAGTGTTGGAGATCACTTGGTTCTCCTACACTCAATCAATCCCTGATGATTCTAAAGGATTTCGACAACCATGGGTTCCATCCTTTTGGAATTCTACAGGATTTACCTATAGGGGTTGAAGGCAAAACTATTTATCTATATGTGGAGGTGGTTGATGCCCCTCTAGATTACATCCTTCTCTTCGGTCGTAGTTGGTCTTACACTATGACAGCTATTGTTTCATCAGTCTTTCGGCTTATAAAGTTTCCTCATAATGGAAGGATCATAACTATAGACCAACTAAATTACTATTCATCCGACCCAGCCTCTTCTGAAAGTATCCAGCATGTCGGCAAAACAACTATCCCTTATAAGGATGTTAGAGTAGGATTAGTTAAAGATTCTGGTTTACTAGGAACTTTTTCCTTTCCTCTTCCTAATGTATCGCCTTCTACTGCAACCATTCATATGATTTCATCAGATACTATTGTTTATGATGATCCTTGGATCGTACCTTCTGAATCTGAGATGGATTCATTTGGTGATGCTATGCCTTTGAGTCCCTATGAAATTGCATATCAGGCTGTACAGTCATTTTCCGACCCTTCTTCGACCGAGATTGACCTAATGAATGTGGTCCATGAAGAATCACTTTCAATATCAAACTCATATTCAACAACTTTTTCCGAACTTGTTCATACAGATGAACAGATTCAAGAAATTTTGTCTGTTGATGATTTACCATGGGAAGATCTTCATCATAGATCTTCGTTCTTACCTGAGATTGATCATTTTGAAAATGAATTTTCATCTATTTTTACGACTGATTATGTCAAAGAACCTCAGAATCCATTGCAAAATCCTGATTCTGAGTTAAATTTGGGAAATATTTCTCGAACAATTCCTATTGACATTTCAGTCAAACCTGGAATTGTTCAAAACATTCATATAGGTGCCTCTTGTACAGAAGATGAATTTCAAACATATAAAGCCCTATTTCAAGAATTCCGCGACGTGTTTTCCTGGTCATATGAAGAAATGCTAGGAATTGATCCAACAATTGTTGTTCATGAAATCAAGACTTACCCGGATGCTAAACCCGTCCGACAACGTTTGCGTCAGATCCACCCGCGAAAAGCTACTGCTATTAAAGAAGAAGTTGAGAAATTACTTAAAGCAGGTTTCATTTATCCAATTCCATTAACGGATTGGGTATAGAATATTGTTCCTGTTAATAAAAAACAAGGGACGATAAGAATATGTATCAATTATAGGGATATTAATCGAGCCTATCCAAAAGATAATTATCCAACTCCCTATATCGATCAAATCATTGATGATTGTGCCGGCAGTGAAATATTCTCCTTTATGGATGGTTTTTCCGGTTACAATCAAATCAACATTTTACTTGCCGATCAACCAAAAATGACTTTCATTTGTCCATGGGGGACGTTTGCTTACTGCAAATTACCTTTTGGGCTGAAGAACGCCGGAGCAACTTTTCAAAGAGCTATGTCTTACATGTTTCATGACATCAAGCACATTGTGCAACCTTATCTCGATGATTTACCTGCTCATTCATTACGTATAGCCGATCATCTCATTCATTTACGAGCAATCTTTATGAGATGTAGGCATTATCGAATTAGGTTGAATCCACACAAATGTGTTTTCTGTATAGAAACGGGTCGTTTACTAGGATTTGTTGTTTCGAAAGCCGACATTCGTGTCGATCCCTCGAAGGTTGAAGCTATTGTCAAATTGCCTCCTCCTTCGACTCTTCGCCAACTCCAAAGTTTGCAAGGGAAAGAAAATTTTTTACGTCGATTCATTCCTAACTACGCTGAGATAACCAAGGGTTTTACCAGGTTGTTGAAACATAATACTCCATTCTTTCAGGATGAGATAGCTGACAAATCTTTTGATGCACTAAAACACGCATTGACCCATGCACCGTTATTGCATCCTCCCAACTACAACCAGGACTACTTATTATATCTCGCCGCCTCTCATTCCACCATCGGGATGGTGTTAGTTCAGGAAGATGAATTCGGTAGTGAAAATGTGATTTACTACCTTAGTCAAACCTTGAATCTAACTGAGCTAAAATATTCACATGTGGAGAAATTGGTCTTGGCAGCTGTTCAAGCTGTCCAAAGTTTTCGCCATTACATTTTACTACGCAAAACTACTGTAATTTCTGACTGCAACCCTATGATGTATATTTTGACCAAACAATTTATAGTGGGCAAGTATTCCAAATGGATTGTTATCCTGCAGGAATTTGACTTGGAGTTTGAAAAATCTAAGTCGAAGAAATCTTTAGTTTTTGCGGAGTTGATGTGTGACTTCTCGCGTGCTGATACTGAAATTGTGGCGGAAAAGCCCATTGCAGACGAATCCTTGTTTCTTATCAGTACTCTTGACCCATGGTATGGATATATCATAGTTTATCTCCAAACCCAATCCTTTTGGCCTGAAATTTCAAGATCTCAGCGTCAGAAAATACGATTCCAATCCCAACAATACAAAATTATTGGAGATACACTTTATCGTCGTGGGGCGGACTCTATTTTCCGACGTTGTTTAACTCATGAGGAAGCTGAAAGGGTTCTAAATGATATCACTCTGGAGTGTGTGGCGGTCATATGTCTGGGTTTGCCACAACCCAAAAGATATTGCGCGCTGGCTATTTTTGGCTGTCTTTGTTTAAACATTGTATTGACGCGGTCCGAAAATGCCACAACTACCAAATTTTTGATCGAAAGATGCGCGCTCCACTTGCTCCTCTCCACCCTATAATTGCCGTCAGTCCTTTTGCAAAATGGGGTATCGATTTTATTACATGTAACCCTCACTCGGCTGGAGGGCATGCGTATATCATCATTGTGGTAGATTATTTTACCAAGTGGGCCGAGGCGATACCTACATTTTCAGCAGACGGAAAAACTACTGCGATTTTAATTTTCAATCATATAATTACTAGATTCGGTGTTCCACAAGCGATTATCACTGATCATGGGAATCATTTTCGAAACATTATGATGACTGAACTAGCAGATCAACTTGGCCTGCATCATGATAGTTCTACTCCATATTACCCACAACCTAATGGTCTGGTTGAAGCCATCAACAAAGTTCTAGTCATTATGATCCGACGAATCATTGGGATTCATAGGTCGAATTGGCATAACATGTTATTTTCAACGCTTTGGGCATATCGAACCTCAGTAAAAACATCAACTGGTTTCACTCCTTTCCAACTAGTTTACGGTTTGGAAGCTGTGTTACCCATTGAATGCGAAATCCCGTCATTGCAAATAGCCATAGAATTACTTCCAGCCACTTCCAAAGAGGAGAAACATTTGTTGTACTTGGCTCAGCTAGATGAGAATCGACGTGACGCTGCACTAGCAATCGAAACTCATGCCAAACTTATTAAAGCTCAATATGATCGAAATGTTACACCTCGTAATTTTTCCGAAGGAGACCTAGTCTTACTATACGATCAAGAAAATGATAAGTTAGGTGCTGGAAAATTCGTACCCATGTGGCATGGTCCTTATGTTGTTAAGTGAAAGTTGGAAAAAGGGGCCTATTAATTGATAGATTTTGACTGTGTCTCTTTAAGTAAAACCATAAATGGTCTTTACCTGAAAAGATATTATGCTTAAATATGGGTGTGGAGATTTTAGTTAGATTAGTTTTCTTTCTAGCTGGTGTGTTTTAGATTAGAAAAATGTGCTTAGTTTAGAGAGTGTTTTTTTCATTATTCCTGCTTATCTTGGTTTTACTCTTGATATTGCAGATGTTGACGTCTCTTCAAACATACATTGGTTTTGCTGATGGTGCTTGTCGTAATACATGAAACATTTCTTCCGCAGCTTGGGTTATCTATTCACCCTCTGATGAGTTGGTATCTATGCATGGGGTAAGCCTCAGTCAAACAACGAACAACATTGCAGAATATAGTGCAGTGATTGAGTTATTATCTGAATCCATTTCATTTGGAATTCAGAGTTTGATTGTGAGGTTAGATTCTGAACTCGTTGTATTGCAGCTTAATAGAGTTTATGCCATTAGAAATCTAGTGTTATTAAGATTATTTTTGAGAGTTCGTCTCTTGGAATGTGAATTTGACTATATTGAGTATCAGCATATTCCAAGATATTTAAATACATTAGCAGATGCAATTGCTTCTCGAATGTTAAGTGGACATTTGCAATAATCAAATAGTAAATTTAAAAACATTTCATAACATGTTTTACAAGATAACCAGTAATAGTGATATAGCATAGCATAGGAGTGTGTCAAATATACATAGTCTTCGATCATAGGTTGAAAAACACCTTATGATCGACAAAAATGATAGTACAAAAAGCAAAAATGTCATATGAGTCTACAACAGGCGATCATCCTATCACTGGTGATGATCACGATAAGAAACCACTGCACGAGCCACCCTACAAAGGAACCTCCTGAAAGGTCTGGGACCCCAATCACATAGCGCTGTAGCCTAAGAGGAATGTCATCTATGCTAGTGTCTGGAATGTCTGCTGTCAAACGCTCTAGATGGTTTTCCAATTCATCCAGGGTCTCTGTAGATTCGTCCTGTGGGGCTGGTACTGCTACAGCTGGATGTTTCCTCTCATAGGGCCGAAGAGTGGTTGGTTGCCATGGACCTACATCTGCATTTGAAACTTTTTACTATCAATTTTGGGACGATTTAAAAACAAATTTTTTTTATTAGAAAATGTTGAAAATGATTTTACCTGAGTCATCCCATTACTCTCCTGGTGGAAGAGCCATGTCTGGGTCACCACGATAATCCATCCCAGCATAAGGAAAATCTTGAATCACAAAAACTTGGTTCTCCAACCAATGAAAATACTCAGGAGGAAATTGAAAAACCTATGAACCCTCCTCAGGATGACGGGGCATAACTGTAACCCAACGCATCAGCTTGGGCTCTTCGGGAAGTCCAGCTTCAATGGAAAGATGCTGTGGGACCAACTTTGGAACCCTCTCTAGACCAAAAATCACAACTAAGAAACCATATCCAAAGTTTTTTAGTTGTCCGTTCTTTGCTCTAGTCAGTTGGCCTTTTACATTAGCCAACACAACTTTGCACCAGTTGAAGACGATGCCTCAAAAACAGTCTACTGCCATCCGCATTTGGGATCCGATGGCCATATGTAGTGCTGCGCTTCCGCAGAGTCTGGTGACAGTAAATGAAATCACTTGGAGTTCAAGACAGGAGATGGTTTTGATGTCAATCCTTTTGTCCTTGGTTTGGTCGTTACAAAACTCTAGCCGGAGACTATCGACAAACTGGCCACCTGGCCTAGTCTCGAATAGAGTCAATTGTTCGCCTTTATTAGGAAAACGAGTCAAGAAGTAAATTTTCTCTGGCTCCATTTCAAGCTGGTGGCCACCAATAATGAAACATTGGTCCTGTATATTCCACCTGTCCACCAGCCACTTCAAAAAGTCTACTTGGGCCCTCATGCCAGGTATGGCCCAAAATTTAAATAACCCACATGACTTCAATGCATCTATCGAAGGTTGATGATTAATTGCGGCGAGGTCCACATCCTCGTGCTCCCGTTCCCGCCATCTAAGCATGGTGTATACCCTACATTGAAAGAAAAGGTGGATTAGAACATTTTAGATCGAAGTTTTTGGGCAGAAATTGAAGAATTTGAAATTATAAACCTATGCCGCGGGGACCACACTCTCCAGTTAGAGACATTTCATAGGTTTGCACTTTGCCCAAATAGCAAGTGCGGGCCCCTGGCTCTTTCCCATGTAAGAAAAAGTCGGGGTCCACAGGTTTCGCATGCTGCACCTGCGAACCCGCGCGAGCGGAATTTTAAACAAAATTCTTCCTAAAAATCAAAATAAAAACCTAAAAACAAAATTCAAACGGTTGAAATGCAAGAGTAAAGTGATGTGGATTACCTAGAGGTGACGGTGTTCGATTCCAACGGACGGATTTTATGCAATCTTCACAGGAAGTTTCTTGCCCAAAAGCTCTCTTTCTCACTCTGAAGTCAAACGGTAAAAATAAATTTACAAAAGCCCTTTTTATAAGATTTTTTGAATAAATGAATTTTTAATTTGTTTATTTTTCACTTTAAAGAGGTAACTTTTGAAGCATTTTTATTTATTTTAAACAGGTATGAGTAATGTTTGAGTTTTCGTGCAGAATATCAGATTTTTCAGGAAAAATTGATCATTTTCGACAAAAACATTAGATTCATCTTTAAGCTCTTTTATGACTCCTAAAATATGAAAAGATTTCCGAGTTTTTCTTTTTAAGCTAATTAAAACGGAATCAAAAGGACAACCCACTTACAGCTCTTTTCTGACCATATAAACATGAAAAGATTGCAGGATTTTTGTCATTTCAAATTCGATATTGGTTATAAAACGACGTGTCGTTGATCGCTTTTTTACTTTTTCGGGTCAAAGACACTAATTATGAAAAGTACTCCTTGATCGTAATGGTCAAGCAGTTCTCTCAAGTATTATTTTATACTTTTTCGGGCTTGAGAGACACAAATTTATGAAAAAGGAAAACCATGGAGTTTTCTTAAGTTTTTCTTCTGACTCCCTAAAATTGAAAAATGCCGAGTTTCTCTTATACTAGACTCGTTAAAATTTAACAGTAAAGGACTTGTTCAATTAAAAATAGGAACGGACCACTCCTTCTTAGGGTTCAAATTTAAACTAAGTTGGACTCATTCAAAGGATGAGCTTATAATCAAGCAAATGTTATCCTCCTCAAGCTTGTCAAAAATAAAGAGGTACTTTCCAGAAATGGTGGGGGAAAAGAGAGAAAAATGAACCTGTTTGTCATACTTTGTGTCTCAGAAAAACATTTAACCACTCTTGAACACGACACTTTTTGTTCACCTGGGTTGGGAAATCCTTTGTCTAACAGTTAAAAAAACCATATTGAAAGTCTTCAGCCGGTTTCTGGGTATTAGCTTTCGGTCAATTGTCACCAAACCATCTGCAGTGTCATTATGTGTTCAAGAGGTCAGTGCAAATAAACCATTCATCTACAAAATATCTGTCATCCATCTTGACCATCCCTGAGTCAGTCCTTGCAACTATATTTCTTCAAAATTGATCTATGATTTCGTGTTGTGGGCTTGCCTATGACAGATTGCTTTCTATCGACTTCAGCTCATTATCTAGAAAGATGATCTAGAAATCGTCAGTACCTTGGGATCTGCATGCCTCAATGGCAGGTTTTCTCACCTTCGATGATAGGTTGCATCATTGACCTTCAATCAAAGGATTCTGTGACATGTTCGACATCAACACATCTATTCACATTTCATGGATTGTACTGAGTACTTCGAGAGCCATCTACATTACTGGTGGTTTCTCTCACACTTGTTAACAATTTACATCATTGACTGGTAATCAAGTGGTTTCTACCATGTTCGACTTCGACACATTCATTCACATGGATAGAATCGTACTATTTCGAGAAGTAGAAATCAAGACCCTGGATATAGTTTCCACCATCCAGGCTGCGAGGAATTTTGTTATTCATTATACAATGGACTATTCATAAACAGATGGCTCCATCCATACTGTGTCTACATATGTCTATACTTGTGATGTATTACAATATCATTCTTATATCAGAGAATTTTAGTTAGTTTTGTAGTTAGTTTTGATCTGAGTATGGGAATTCCTACCTGAGCGATGATATGATCTCATATATATATTTTGTATTGAATGTTTTTACAGGTTCCAACTAGGATCTCCACCAGATGATCCTCGAAATGATAAAGTACTTCGCTCTTCTTAGATGACAAATACTATCTATTACAGACTTCGCACTTTAGGGGGCAATCTGTTACACAAAATATTGTCACCATGACTTTCTGCAGTCAGTGTGAGTCTATCACCACTCATACTGTCCTCCTTTGCAAGTCTTAAACCTCAGCTCTTCATGTCAAGCCTTAAAAATGAGAGAAAGTCCTTGAAAATATCTAAAACTCTGGTTCCGCACTTTCTCTTAGCATTACCTGCAGTCCCGCACTCCTTGCTCATGTTCCCTATGGACCTGCCCGCTCTGTCTCTAAAGGAATGGATGCGGACCCCCGTAAAAGTAAAAAAGGCACAAGTTTATTATTAAAAACTCACCTTGGATTAATTCTGGATGCTTCTAGAAGGAAACTTGAGGTGGCAAGTTCGCTCCTTGGTGGTTCATGCATCCCATAACTAAAGGAGCTAACCCCTTGATGAGAGGAGCTTATCCCTTTGAAGGAGGACTCTATCCCTTTGAAGGTGGACCTGGTAACTTCCTTCCTCTGCACTATAAAATAAGGCATTGGGCTGGTTGCTAGAGAGGTTGAAAGTTGAATATTTTTTAGGGTAAATGCTGTTGGAATTTAGACTTCCTAATTGAGCTTGAGAGGAGAGATTACATACCTTTTGGCTTCATTAGGAAGAGAGTGAAGCTTGTCAAAGTAGAGGAGTTTCTTGCTGGACCCTGGGAGGAGCTTGTACAACATCAAGGCACCAAGGTTTTAAAGTTCTTCTTTGTTTAAAGTTAATACAATCAGATTCATTTTTCTCAATAAATTGTTTTCTATGGTTTATTTCATGAATTCCTTGATCATCATGATAAATATGGTTTATTATATTGGCTATTCAGGTGTTATTTTATGTGTGCCTGTTTGTGTTTATAGGCTCTTTAAAAGGGAGCTCATTTGGAAGAACGGAGCGTGGCTTCCACAAACTGGCATTGGACTTGAGGTAGGGTCTAAAACATCTATTGGCTTTTATTTATAAATCTCAATATTTAGAGAAAGATAGAATTTGTTTGTCTTGCTTGTTGCTAGATATCAGTAGATACTAGGGAGATCAGTCTTGTCTGCAAGAACGATTTATCCACCCGACAAAATGACCAGAGATTCTGGGTTTGATCCCCAGTGGAGTCGCCATTTTGTTAGGCGGATAAATCATTCTTGTGGACAAGACTGATCTCCCTAGTATCTACTAATATCTAGCGACAAGCAAGACATACAAATTCTATCTTTCTCTAAATATTGCAATTTATAAATAAAAGCCAATATATGTTTTAGACCCTACCTCAAGTCCAATGCCAGTTTGTGGAAGCCACGCTCCATTCGTCCAAATGAGCTCCCTTTAAAGAACCTACAAACACAAACAGGCACACATCAAATAACACCTGCATAGCCAATATAATAAACCATATTTATCATGATGATCAAGGAATTCATGAAATAAACCATAGAAAACAATTTATTAAGAAAAATGAATCTGATTGTATTAACTTTAAACAAAGAAGAACTTTACAACCTTGGTGCCTTGATGCTGTACAAGCTCCTTCCAGGGTCCAGCAAGAAACTCCTCTAATTTGACAAGCTTCACTCTCTTCCCAATGAAGCCAAAAAGTATGTAATCTCTCCTCTCAAGCTCAATTAGGAAGTCTAAATTCCAACAACATTTACCCTAAAAAATATTCAGCTTTCAACCTCTCTAGCAACCAGCCCAATGCTTCATTTTATAGTGCAGAGGGAGGAAGTTACCAGGTCCACCTTCAAAGGGATAGAGTCCTCCTTCAAAGGGATAAGCTCCTCTCATCAAGGGGTTAGCTCCTTTAGTTATGGGATGCATGAACCACCTAGGAGCGAACTTGCCACCTCAAGATTCCTTCTAGAAGTGTCCAAAATTAATCCAAAGTGAGTTTTTAATAATAAACTTGCTCCTTTTTTACTTTTACAGGGGTCCGCACCCATTCCTTTAGAGACATAGCGGGCAGGTCCACAGGGAACATGACCAAGGAGTGCGGGACCGCAGGTAATGCTAAGAGAAAGTGCGGAACTTGAGTTTTAGAGATTTTCAAGGACTTTCTCTCATTTTTAAGGCTTGACATGAAGAGCTGAGTTTTAAGACTTGCAAAGGAGGAGAGTATGAGTGGTGATAGACTCACACTGACGCAGAAAGTCATGGTGACAATATTTTGTGTAACAATTGGATTTCTAATCTTGATACTTCAAGAAGTCTTTGTCGATTTGCAAATGGAATTCGGGTTTGAGTAGGTGGTGTGGAATATCAAAGTCATGGTGAAATGAGTGGATTTGTGGGGATTAAGATTCTTCTTCATCCTACAAACATAACTTTAGAGTCTCTATCCCTACACATATCATATTTTGAATTGATGATTTTTTTTTAACTTCTATTTGTACTTCCCCGACAATGACGCCAAAATGTTTTGTCAATTTAATGTTCTTAAATTGTAAGCATAAATTATCAACCAAGGTAGGTAGAATGATGAAGTACAAGTGCACTGTATATGCTGCAAGTTATTTATGTCGTTAAGGTTTTTAAGTTATGGTTAATGTCTAAATCTAGAATCAGTATGGAGATAATGTTACTGTTTATATTAGAGTATTATCCTTGACATTTGTTAGCTGGTCACTCTAAAATTAATCTTAATTAAATCAAACTTGTGGGATGGTTGAGTAGTGATCCTAACTCTACTATGTTAGACTATTTTTTATTATGTTTGGATTTTTATGCTGCAACCAAACTAGAATAACTACTAAAGCATGAAATGATGTAAATAAGATCTACTTTATCGAATTGTGTTGAAGTTTCTAATTCTACCACTTAGAAACCCTCCATGCACTTTACTGATTTATTCCTACCTACTTGTTCCATTACTGAATAAGTTATTTACAATGTAAACACTAAAAATAAACACTAGTGCATGCTCAACATATTACAGATCACCAACTGAAGGAAATAGAAACAAGCACACAAAATGACACTGTTATTTTTGGACCAATGTCCCTGGAAAAACCCAATGCGGGAAAACCAGTGCAACTATCTAAAGGTTTTCTTATTAAGAAATTTCAAAGTACAACCTCGGTGCCAAATATGGCTTACCCAACAGAGAATTCCTTTGGCAGTAGTACCTCTCAGTCTGAGACAAATGTCCTGGTTGAAACCTCGGATAAACCCTTTAGCAGCTCCTCAGCTCCAATTTGCCCCAGAAACCCCAGCTTCTGCCTTTCTGGAACGCGTCAGCCTCTCTCTACCCAACACTAGCCATGCGTCACCCTGAATGGGCCTACATCAGCCTTAGGAGGCCCTGCGTCAGCCTTTTGGCCCTCTGCATCAGCAACATTGGCCTCTCTGAAGCACTGCACAGCTCCTGGCTTCCTCTGCGTGGCCTTGGCTAGTTCTGTGTCACTCTCTTTGGCTCCTACGATGATCTCTTGACACTATCTCTACCTCATTGTCTCTCTGTAATAACTGCCCCTCAGCTGCAACTTTGATCATTGAATCTATCTCTCTTAGCAAACCCCGCTCTAGAAAATAGAAAGACTGATCATCTGGTGTGCTCTCCAAGTGACCCTCAAACCTCCTCTTATACTTTTCTCGTTGACATATCAACAACCGAGATTAAGTCCCTAATCAACGGAAAATATTAGGTCTGGCTTGATCCATGTCTTTTGGACCATTCTAACACAAATTTATATTAATCCACATTAATATTTTAATTTCCCTAAGTTTAGACTTAGGGACTCCATTAAAAATATTAATTATTTTAATATTTCTCAAACTGTTTAGAATTTGCCCAAACCCTTTCTGGGTATTGGAGATATCATGTGCCCCAACCTCTCCACTAAATTTCGTGGCTAGAGCACATCCAATGCTACCCCAAATCAACAATCCCTCTTAGCGAGGACTGTGCTCTAGCAATACTCCTCACTGAGTATGACCCTGATCATCTGACATCAGTCCCTGTAATGATGCTAGGCCTGTTGCCCATCATCCTACGCACTGCTACATCCTGTACTATTTCCCATGGCTCTGCCATTGCCACTGCTGCATTTGTATGATAGCTCCCTCTGCATTCGTGCTATTGTTCATGGCTCTGCCACTACCACTGCTGCATCTGCACTGCATCTCCTCTCATCATGTTGCATCGTGCTGCTCACTGCTGCACTGCACCTCAGTTATTGAGAAGTAAGTAACTGATCTCCCATCTCGGACCTCTCTGTTGGGCTAGAGACACCCATTGATGCTGAAGCTCCCTCTGCCATTGTTAAGTGCTCCCTCTGTGACCTCTTCGCTACTGCAACAACTCCCTGCATCTCGCACCATTGCACACCTCTCTGTGCCATTCTGCACTGGTGCAACACTCCCGTGCCTCTCGCACTGCTACAACTTTCTAGCCTCACGTTATCCTCGGAATCCTGCACTGTAGCTCCCTCCGCTACCTCATTCGTATTTGTCTCTACCCACATCCACTAGTCCTGCTACTTCTCTTCGAGGCTCCCGTAGCATGGTCTAATCCAAGAGGCTGGGTACCTCAAGGATCCTACCCCTCATCGCCTATAGTCCATCTGACTACAGCTCGATGTCTCCCCACTTCCGCTCAAGTGGCGTGTGTGCACTCATGGCACAATCATCGCCTGTCTCCACTTTCTTCTCTGCCCTTGCTGGTGATGCCTTAGTCTCGGAAGACTCTCCCTTACTCTTCTTCCTTGGAAATTGGGTCGCATAATGACCTAGCTCCCCACAGTGGAAGAACTTGATCTTGGGGAGATCCTTCTTCTTCTATTTTTCTTGCTTTCCCTCATATGCTAGGGAAACATCTTCCTGCTCCTCCTTTTTAACTTTGATCCCCTTACTGTTGCTTCCTGCCTTCGTTTGCCATCTGATCTCTTCTTGGCGAAGAGCCGCCCACATCTCCTCCCAAGGTGGAAGGGTCCCTCTGCCCAGCATACTCTGGACAAATACCTCCCAGTCTTCTGAGACTACATTCAGGGTTGTCCTCACCATTAATTCCTGATCTGGAGTGGCCCTTATGGAAGTCAACTGATCTCGGGTCTCATTCAGTCCACCGAGGAAGGTGTCGATCGGTTCTCCCTTCTCCATTTGGTATGACCTCACCTGATTTTCTAGTAACATTCTTCTCTGCACATAAGTATGTTGGTACAATTTCTTTAGGGCCTCCCACAACTCATATTTTTTCCCTTCTCGACAATGTGTGGTACTACATGGTCCTTGACCCCCTCAAGGATGATGCTCTTGGCCCTCGCCATTGCCTCCTCGCACTTTTCATTATTAGCTGGGTCAACTGGGATTGCTATCATCCTCAAGGCGAAGTGCTTGACACAATTTTTGTCAAGTATGGATAAGATTCTGGCCTTCCAAACTGCGAAGTTTGAGGCTCCATCTAGTCTATCCTAGTCTCTTACTCCGTGTAGTGCCATGCTTCTCCCTCTACTTCCCTTTGGAATTTCTCGATGTGACTCCCTCTAAGTCTCAATTTCCCTCATGGAAATCCTTCTACCGATGTCGAGATTGTTGTGTGGAAAAATGCCTATGCAGGACGATCCTATCCACCTAAGGTGTGACAGTGCCTTAGCAACAAACATAGACAACTATTCTAGTATTCTTCCTTTATGAATTAAGAATGAAGAGAGAGATGGATGGACTAACCGGTGTCTTCCATTTGTCCCTCGATCCGGCTTCTCTTCTCTTGGAGAGTTCCCAGCTACTTGCCTTCTCGCTCGCCAGCTTCAAGAGGTTTCTGCAAGATCACAAGAAGAGAACACTACATAAGACATGGATTCATATTCATAACTAGTTCAGGATTAGAAATAAACTAAACATACTAATGCAATCATACATCAAAAATACATCAGTATATAGGAGAAACCAAGATAGCTTTATTGATGAATAACAAGGTTCAGGAAGAGATACAACCCAGAGGGTTCCAATCCAGCATCTCCTTCTCAACAAATGTAATTCCTATCTTCACCCCCTTCAAAGCATTAAGCACCCAATGATTCCAATCTCAAACCAACAACAATTCTTTGCAATAACAAAATTCCAGCCTCTAGATCTAATGGAGGAGAGATCCATATATAGATGTTTGGAGAGAGGATGAGTTAGCTTGAGATCTGACTAGTGTCCTCTCCCTCTGTCAGTTCTTGATTCCACTTGGAGGTTCTTGCTTCCACTTGGAGATTTGGAACCTCTTACTCATCACCAGTCGAATTCCCTGAGGCAAGTGTCATTTTGGAAGCTTCCTAGGTTTTGACACCTCGAGAAATGAACTTGCCACATGTCCACTCTCGCTCAGCGCAGGTAGCCAGTGTTTCCTTTGACATTCAGCACAGGTAGCCAGTGTTGGCTTTGACATTCAGCGCAAACAGCTAGTGGAGCCACTGAAATGATCCTGAATTGACTTGTTTTTGAGCAGTTTCTGGTGGAGAACTTCTGTGAATTGTTGTGATTTGTTAGCCTTGTTCCTCTAGGGGTAGGAACAACATGTTTAGGGAGTTTGGATCCCTTAGATTATGGACATTTCATGCTCAATGCTGTAAGGCACAAAAATGTCTATAACAGTTGCCCCCTAAAGTATGAGGCCGTTTATCTGGTGAAATGCTTTATCAGGGGGATCCGAAGTTCATCCAATGTTGGGAGGAGACCTGTAATAAGATACAATACAATACATTATTTTTCATACTGCTTTCATGATCTAGCTGAGGCGGGCATTCCCATGCTCAGCTTTATAAATTCATTTTTCTGTACATAGAACAGACAATCGTCTGATGGTAGACTGATAATTTTGATGAAATTATCATCCTTTGAGTAGGATGATTATCTGTTGCAATGATATACATGTCAATGTCTTTATCTTTCCTGAATATATATCGCAGCCCGGATGGATGAAACTAGATCCGGGGTCTTCAAACTCGTTCGATCTTCACTCTAAGTACAAGTTGATCCATGTGAGAAATGTTCTGAAGTCGAACATGGAAATACATCGCTTGATTACCGGTCAATGATGTAAACCGTTAACAAGCGCGAGAGGAATCACCGATAATGATAATGACCCTCAAGGTACTGCAGTACAATTCACGTGGTGTGAATAAAGGACTTGGCGTCGAACACCACGCAAAATCTTTCGGTCGAATGTCATTGATGTATACCTGTCGCCGAAAGTGAGAAACTTGCCATTGAGGCATGCAAGCTTCAAAGTACTGAAGGGGTTGTTCCTAGATCAACTTCTTGGATAATGAGCTGATGTCGACAAGAAGTGATCCGTCAAAGGAGGGCCTTAATGAATCCCACATCAGTGACACGGAACGGAGCTAATGATTTTAATGGAGGTGAAAACGATCTGTGACATATGATTCAGGGTGGCGGTCATGAAAGGATGAAGGATAATGTATGGCAGTGGATGGGACACGGTTGACTTTTCTGAATGACTTCTCTTGAACATATGGCGACACTGATGCGATGGATTGGTAGCATTACCCCAAATATGGACGGTATGGCGAGACCATGGATGTGACCGGTGAATGAAACAACCCAACCCGATTGTGGTACGGAGGAAAAGTGTCATGTTCAAGAGCGACTTGCTACCCTCAAAGTTTTCTTGAGTTTCTCCCAATTTTTCGCCAGTCATTGCTGACCAGTACCTCTTTATTTTTGTCAAGCTTGAGGAGGATAACATATGCTTGTTCTATAACCTGCCCTTCGGGCAAGCCCATCGCTATGTTTTAACGAGCCTAGCGATAGTGAAACTCGTTCTCGTCTAAAGACAAGTTTGTCGCTATTTAATGATTTTAACGAGTCTAACGACAAGGATAACTCGGTCCTTTTCATTTTTAGAGAGTCTGAAAAGGTACATAAAGTTAACTCCAAAATTCCTTTTTCGTCATCTAATCCCTTTCGTCCGAAAAAGTATAAAACAATACAGAAGGGATGAGTTTTCGATAGTTTTAACGAGCCGAATAAAACAAGCGCTCGATATTTTTGTGCAATAATCCCTCAGGTCCAAAAAGATTAAAATCTAGAGGAGGGATAGCACTTCCTGTCCCTTTAACGAGCTGGAAGGCCAAGGACTCGACAATCTTTTCATATTTTACGAGTCAGGTGAAAAGAGCATAAAGAAGAATTGTCTTTTGAGGAACAAGTGATAAACATGATTAGCAGCTGATTCCAGGTACAGGTTGGAATTTTCCAATCACGGCAGTGTCACAAGGATGGCTAGGTGAAATCACTCTTCGCAGCTGTTCCTCAAAATGGGTAAACAATCATATGGAGGTGAACGATCGGCCAAATGAAAAATGGAGGTGACGGTGCAAACACGACCAAGGCTTTAATGGCTGATAAGGTTACATTCACAGTGATTATTTACCGGGTAGTGGTTCATTTTTTATTTTAAAATGAGCTTAAACGCTGGTGGAAACACTTGCTCATTGCTTATGTTTATTTTTAACGAGCATGAAGTCCGCGTTAAAACTGCTCGGATCTTGCGTTTATTTTTTAACGAGCATGAACTGTGTGCTAAAACTGCTCGATTACCCAGTCATATGATAAGAGTGTCTCATTGAGATTCTATTTTTTATGGAGCTTCATCTCACGAAGCTTTGCCCCGCATCCTTTCTTTATGCAAGTTCGGAAACGACTAATCCTACGAGTTTAAAGGGTTAGACCTACAGGTTTAAAGGGAGGACCTAAAAATTTAAAAAATAAATAGCCGCCCCTTGCTTGCACTCCAAAAGGTTTGCATGCCCCCAGGTATAAAGTACGATTTCAAGGTTACCTCTAATTCATTTCCGTCAAAACATTCGTTTCACCGAGAGAGGCCTACCTCTTTCAGGTTACCCAAATATTGTCTCGTTAATCTTTCAAGCAAAACACTTCCTCGGCAATGTCTACCGAAATAGACAAAGGTGAGCGACGTAGCCCGCCAACTCACATAACTTTGACAAAAGAATCTTATTCTAGAATAACCCTCTTCCTAGACGGACGGGGTACAGACTAGTCATATTCTCCCGCGGAAACCTACTCTATACCCAAAGTTTCCCTGCCGAAGCAGACCAGGACGCATGCCCCCTGGGTTCCAGTCATATCCTCCCGGATTACTCGCGCTCATCAGGAGGACAGACCGTGGGTTGAGACACTTCTTGCGTGAAGAGACCATTTAGGGATGGTATATGACTATTTGCGATGCGTGATCCGGGAAATGAAAGTTGGTCCACGAGCTTGACCACTCTTCCTTCGTGCGGAAAACACATTACCCTAAAGAGTGAGGAGACGAGGGCCCCCATGCAATATATATAGTCTCGTCCAAGGAGTAGATTATAATCCAAGGGTCCTTGAACGACCATTACGTTCATTTGAACGGTCTTCCCTTTCAATGTTATGGGCACATTGGGGAGGATCCCTAAAGGTCGACTGGTTCCTTTATCAAAGCCTGATAGATTTCTCATTTCAGGCAAAAGCACTGGCGAACCAAGCGCTTTCCAAGCAATAGAGGAAAGGATACTCACAGATGCCCCCTCATCAATGATAGTGCCAACCATTACCATTCTGTATATTTGAACGATAATTCTGAATGGTATGCTTGCTGGCAACCGGGGTCTGCCTAGTTGGTTCCAGTCGAACGAGACAACTAGGTTGCTTGGTGGTGGGACCGAGTAGACGGCCGGGTATTGTTTCTGACGAAGTTCCTTCCTGCGATAAAGGAATGGGAAAATTGCCCCCTTGTTCGTCGGAGTCTGTGTTGATGAAGAGAACTTGGACGGTGTCATCTTTATTCTCCTCTGTGATGGTATCATTCGAAGATAGAGCCTCTGAAGGCAAAACCGGGTCAACTGCCACCTCAACCTTTTGACTTTCATCAGGCATGGATCCAGACGGTTCATCTTCAATGATAGGTGCTTCAGCTGACCACCTGGGTGGGCCAGCCGGGTTCTCAACTAGTGAAGGACTTGGCAGGAGTTTTTGATATCCAGGAGGAAGTTGCGCTCGTAAAATCGGGCAATCTTCCAGAACTCTTTTAGCCTCGTCTAAGAAGGGACAACGATGGATGGCGTGGTCGCCTTCACACAGTTTGCAGGGAAATCTAGCTTTCCCTCTCTGTCCTGGGACTTCACTTTCACTAGTCGACGGTGAGCTGTCAACATGGCTATCAGAGGTCGACGCTACCGAATTGTGCAAACGGGGAGACCAGTCCCTTAGTATCCGAGGGATGCAGGGACAATCTCTGTGGAAGTGGTCTCCCTTGCATATGACACATGGCGATTTAGGCCTAGTCAGTGCTGTGTGTGGATTTCTATCAGACGACACTTGTTTGCCCCCAGACGCTTTTGGCTCCTTCTTCTTCTTCTCTTTCTTCTTCTTTTCCTTCTTCTCCTTAGGAACTTGGTTTTTTGTTTTACCAGTTCCGTCAAGCGAAGAGGAAGGAGGAGAGGGAGAATTAGATGAAGTAGAAGGCTGGTGGGCAACTCTGGTCTGGTCTAACTGTTGACTCGACTGTTCAGGAATAGTGGTGTTCTGAACGACATTGGTTGAAAAGAGCCAGACTGGCAGGCCAATTGTCAGTCCTGGAAGCGACAATGTGGCCATATGGGGCGCACCAACATCTCCCCAAGAGGAGAAGGGACTAGGATTTCCACCAAGGGGAATTCCTTGGTTGGTGTGCTCCATTTTTTCAACCTAAAGATCAACGCAGGAATAGGGGTGATTGTTCCGTTTAAAATAAATTTTAACGATGCTTTAGACACAACTTGCTTTTTCAATTTTAAAGAGTCGAGAAAAAGCTAAAGATGACTCTAGTCTCCTTCGATGTTTTAACGAGCCCGAAGTGACAAATGCTCGTATGGACTTTTTCCGTTATAGAGTCTGAAAAAGGCCAAAAGGAACTGCTCTGGAGTTCTAGGCAGAGGGTGTGCCAAACTTTTCGCAAAACCGCAGAATACTTTTTAGGGTACGGGCAGTCGATCTTCCTGAATTCTGTGTTCAGTGCATTGCGATCAGTAGGGCGGCCGACACGGCTTCCTAAGGATAAAGGTTTTATGCCTATAGGGGTCTCCCAATACATACGCAACGGTACGTGGGAGCACAATCCGTACTGGCACTATCGTCCCTCAGGAGGAATCACCCACCATCCACGAGATCGACAGTCACCAGGCTTTACGACGCCGGAACACGTCTCTAGCCTAGACCTCTATGTTGTGCGTTATGTTGCAAAGCGTTGATAAGTTCATTCAATTTATTTTAGGTTGATCTTTTTAGAAGTTTGCCTTTTGAGGTTCACAACGAGATGTATGATACAATTCCTAAATGCAGTCTAAAGATGATAAGCAAGCTTTATATCTTTTCAAGTTTGAAAATCCTAGCTACTAAGGGAAAAGAAAGACACCATCTTTTCTCAAAGAGAAATCAGTACAATCTAATGCACTTTCCCTAAATCAAACATGCAAACTATCAAGATGCAAATGCACAATGCAGGTGTTTGTTTTCCGCTTTCTTAGTATTGATGCCTACAAAAGAAAGCTTTTTGTACAACTTTGAATTCGCTTTTAAATGACAAGTACAAACAAGTTTACTTTTTCGAAATCAGAGAGGGTAGAAGAGATTACAACACTTAACGATTTCCGAAATGAACACTTGTTTCGACACTTAAAAGAGACAAACTCAAACCAGTAAGCAAAAGCAAATGTATAATCAACTGCAAACAACCAATGAACTTTCTCCTAAGATCACAATCAACAGATCTGAATCAAGGGCTACAGGATGATTATTTCACTCATGCAAAGGAAAACTGCAAATGATGCCACAAACACATAAAAACACTCACAGTCTTTTTGTACAAAAGGAGGCGGAATCTGAGCAGAGAAAAGGAGTTATCAGACTGGTACCTATGCTGGTTACAGGCTGCAAAAATCAGAGATCAAAACAAGGCAAAACAGAGCAGAGAACCCCAGCTACACAAGGCCAAACTGGTTCAGCGCAACCTCAACACAGGGGTTTTGACATTCAGCGCAGGTAGCCTTCACGGGACCTGCGTTGAAATGCAGAACCTCTTCACAGTTGTCGCGCTGAAGGAGAAATGAGAGTTTCTCACTGGGTTCTGGGTCATAGATTGCTATTTAATCTATTGTTTCAGGCCAAATAAAAGCAACAAGCAAGGTACAATCAAAGGGATGCTTTGAGGGAGTACTAAGATCTATCACAAAGGATCATCAAATCATTTGTGAGTCCATCGTTCAGATCATAGACAAGTCCAGTGATTGGATCAAAGCAACAACTGTCTACTTTGCATCTAGGAATAACAGATGCAGTTCGATTTTTGCTGTCAAGTCTATGAAACAAACAATGATAGAAACACAAATAAAATGACTAAACAGATCTCCCCAGCGGAGTCGCCAATTTGTTGTGGGGAAAAATGCCTATGCAGGACGATCCTATCCACCTAAGGTGTGACAGTGCCTTAGCAACAAACAAAGACATCTATTCTAGTATTCTTCCTTTATGAATTAAGAATGAAGAGAGAGATGGATGGACTAACCGGTGTCTTTCGTTTGTCCCTCGATCCGGCTTCTCTTCTCTTGGAGAGTTCCTAGCTACTTGCCTTCTCGCTCGCCCAGCTTCAAGAGGATTCTGCAAGATCACAAGAAGAGAACACTACACAAGACATGGATTCATATTCATAACTAGTTCAGGATTAGAAATAAACTAAACATACTAATGCAATCATACATCAAAAATACATCAGTATATAGGAGAAACCAAGATAGCTTTATTGATGAATAACAAGGTTCAGGAAGAGATACAACCCAAAGGGTTCCAATCCAGCATCTCCTTCCCAGCAAATGGAATTCCTATCTTCACCCCCTTCAAAGCATTAAGCACCCAATGATTCCAATCTCAAACCAACAACAATTCTTTGCAATAACAAAATTCCAGCCTCTAGATCTCATGGAGGAGAGATCCATATATAGATGTTTGGAGAGAGGATGAGTCAGCTTGAGATCTGACTAGTGTCCTCTCCCTCTGTCAGTTCTTGATTCCACTTGGAGGTTCTTGCTTCCACTTGGAGATTTGGAACCTCTTACTCATCACCAGTCGAATTCCCTGAGGCAAGTGTCATTTTGGAAGCTTCCTGGGTTTTGACACCTTGAGAAATGAACTTGCCACATGTCCACTCTCGCTCAGCGTAGGTAGCCAGTGTTGCCTTTGACATTCAACGCAGGTAGCCAGGCTTTGACATTCAGCGCAAACAGCTAGTGGAGCCACTGAAATGATCCTGAATTGACTTGTTTTTGAGCAGTTTCTGGTGGAGAACTTCTGTGAATTGCTGTGATTTGTTAGCCTTGTTCCTCTAGGGGTAGGAACAACATGTTTAGGGACTTTGGATCCCTTAGATTATGGACATTTCATGCTCAATGCTGTAAGGCACAAAAATGTCTATAACAGAGATGCCCCTTACTCTGATCATCTGTGCAACTACACCACTAATCTAGATTTCTAGACTAGAAACTCTCAGTAACAACTCCCTCCTCCTTGCCCTATTAGGTACTTTTCTGAATACAGCACCCCACCAGCTCCACTCTGCAAGTTTCCCATAGCCTCCTAAACCCCAACAACCTGAAGGTGAGAGCTCCTAGGCTCTGCGCAATCCCGACACCAGCAACTTGACCTCTTCAGCCAACTGTGTCAGCCCTCCTAGCTTATGCGTGGCTCTACATGAGTCTCCCTTTGCCTCCCTTAGCCTCTACGCTGCCTCTTCCTGGCTCACGCTTGATGACGCAGGCGCTACGTCACCCTTCCCTTGTTGCTGCTCTATTAGAAACAACTTCTGTCACTCGGGACAACTATTTTCTGTTGTTATTGCTCCACTCGGATGATGTCCTTAGTTCTCCTGTGATCTGCAACCATGCTCTGATACCATGTTGAAGTTTCTAAGTCTACTAGTTAGAAACCCTCCATGCACTTTACTGATTTATTCCTACCTACTTGTTCCATTACTTAACAAGTTATTTACAATGTAAATACTGAAAATAAACACTACTGCATGCTCAAAATATTACAGATCATCAATTGAAGGAAACATAAACAAGCACACAAAATGACACTGTTATTTTTGGACCAATGTCCCCGGAAAAACCCAATGCAATAAAACTGGTGCAACTATCTGAGGGTTTTCTTATTAAGAAATTTCAGACTACAATCTGGGTTCCAAATCTAGCTTACTGAACGAAGAATACCCTTGGCAGTAGTACCTCTCAGTCTGAGACAAATGTCCCACTTGAAGCCTCGGATAAACCCTTCGGCAACTCCTCAGCTCCAATTTTCCCCATAAACCCGAACGTCTACCTTTCTAGACTGCGTCAACCTCTCTCTGCCCAGCACTAGCCCTACGTCAGTCTCAGGAGGCCCTGCGTCAGCCTTTTGGCCCTCTGCATCAGCAAATCTAGCCTCTCTGAAGCACTGCGCAGTCCCTGGCTAGTTTTGCGTCACTGTCTCTGGCTCCTACGCTTATCTCCCGACACTATCTCTGCCTCTATATCTATCTGTACTCATTTCCCTTAAGCTGCAACTTCGATCACCGATTCTATCTCTCTTAGCAAACCCCTCTCTAGAGAATAGAATGACTGATCATCTGGTGTGCTCTCTAAGTGACCCTCAAGCCTCCTCTTATACTTTTCTTGTTGACATATCAACAACTGAGATTAAGTACCTAATCAATGACTAAGATTAGATCTGGCTTGATCCATGTCTTTTGGACCATTCTATCACAATTTTATGTTAATCCACATTAATATTTTAATTTCCCTAAGTTTAGACTTAGGGACTCCGTTAAAAATATCAATTATTTTAATATTTCTCAAATTTTTTAGAATCTGCCCAAACCATTTCTGGGTATTGGAGATCTCATGTGCCCCAACCTCTCCACCAAATTTCGTGGCTAGAGCACATCTGATTCTACCCCAAATAAACAAATTGGACAATGAATGATGCTTGAATTCAGTTGCTAAGAAAAGACTGTCACTCTTAACTATTGTAGCTTCACTCAATGAAAAAGTAAAAACAAGAACAAGATTGATAAGCTATGAAATAACCAAACTGTGAAATGAAATGACTGAACTATACTAGGTAGAAAGAAAATGAAATGATCAAGTTATGCTAGGTATAAAGAAAATGAAATTACTGATGTAGATGTCAATTTAATTGTGAACTCCATTGGACTGCATCCTAAAACATAAAACAAAGCATCCATAATTTAATTCTAAGAAACCAAAGAAAATCTATTTGTAGTGAGTCAAAGACCTGATCTGCACGCAGGGGCCCTCCACGAGGCAGTCAACAACTTTAATCAACGCAACATGAAATGTATGAACCAAGATTTATTAATCAGAAAATAGTTTTAACAGGATGCTTTCAAAATTACATACTGCGACGTGCACCAAAACGGAGAGCAGCTTGTTCTTATAATGTCTTCTTAATTAACAACACAAGAAATTCAAGCCTAAGTATCTTCATTACAATCCTTATCAAACCAAATCATATCGCTTAATCATCGATTTGCATTTTGAAAAGCAAATCGATAATATTTCGTGAAACTTAGACTCTGTTCTGGCATATTATCTTGCAGTTGACTGTCATGGTTGACCGCGTTGCAGTGCGATTTTCTTGATGGATTGGTTCAAGTAAATAGGAAGAAATCCATGAGGGGATCATTCTTCATCTACCCATATACTCCTTTGCTGAGCTGGCACACTCGAACCCTGTCAACAATGGAAGTAGCTGCAGATCTGTGGATTAGCTGCAGAATCAGGTCAATTCCGTAGTTGAATGCAAACTTTAATAAAACAATAAGGTATATGGAAAAAATATGAAAAAGAGGACATGTAAGTGCTTACCTTAACAAAACCTTATATTTATTGCATTTATTTGGATGATAAGAATAGGAAAATGGAGGAAATATGGAAAAAAGGGGTGTCAAGGTAAAGCAACTTTTGGACTCTACACATCGGTTCTAAACACCCCTCCACCCAATTACTTTGGTGGATGGAAAAACAACCTTCCCCTATTTGGCCCTCCTCTCCCACAGAGCGAGGTATCTCCCCTGCCTTCAGATGTTGCGTTGTCTGATTGAATCCTTCCCGATCCGCTGAGGGGAATGAGAATAGTTCCCCTCCGAGCTTCTCACTACTAACCCCCTGCCCGGCCTTAGAAACCTTCTGAAAAATCCTCAAAGCCTTCGTCCGACTGGTTTCCCATAAAACCTCTAAATTTAGATTTCCTTCTAGTCTGTTGGTCTTCCCACTCTGCAAATGCAATGGAATCTTGCATGTAGTTATATTATCGAGTCATTTCCCCCTTATTACTTCTGACCACCCCAAATCCTCTACCAGAAAAGATTTCAAACCACCTTGCCCTTGATCCCACAACTAATGACAATATATTCTATCCCACCTAAAAATAAAACTTGGTCCTTATAAAAACTGGATGAATGATCACTTACTTGTTTTCCACCTGCTTCCTCTGATGTGCAAATTGTTAATGGAAGTAACTATTTCTGCCTCCCCTATGGTTCCCTGTCTGTTCCCCAACGTTCTTGTTTTTTCATGCATAAAATTTCCTCCAGAAGCCCTAAATCTCTACCATGCCTCCAACCCTCCCCTGAACCTCACCTCTTCCCACCTGGTAGCCCAATTGGACGAATACATTTCTCAACATTCACTAGTAGAAAATGGTGAAATTAGTGACTAGATGACTAAAAAAGTTAGTCACCACAACTTTTCCAAGTGAAATACTACCAAAAATTAGCAATATTAAGAGACCCAACTAAAAACAACTAACATAAATGACTATTTTAATCACCAGTTACAATATACGACTAGATAATCAGTAATACTACTAAAAGTGACTAACATAAATGACTAATTTAATCTAGGAAAAAAATATGACTACCTAACAAAAACTACAATAATATGAATTAGTTGTTTATGTTAGTCATTTCAATTACGTCACTTCAACAATGTAAACTTACATGTCATAGGGGATTCAAAGGTTGTTTTAGATTGGGTGAAAGGTTATATGTCCTTGTACACTTCTTTATTGGATCAAAGGATAATTAAAATTATGGAGCTTATTAGAATCTTTAGGGTCATATCATTTGATCACATCCACAGGGAATCAAATTGAAAGGTTGATAAATTATCGAAAAGGGGAGTGGGGCAACACGTCCTTTTGAAACAAGACATGACCAGCTATATATGTTGCAACAACATTTCCAACTTATTTAATTGGTTTCACATATATTTCACATTTCTTCTTCATCTTGCAAAGTGGTAGTGTTAAGGAGAGGGTATGAACTTTGATCAAAGAACGTTCACTTAGTACCACTACCAAATTTCCTTCATGCAACTTGCATGATGATCAATGGATGACATTTGAATGTTACAAACGTGTAAGTAGTCCACATTCAACTTTGTTGTCTTCATTGTCCTTAGTAACAACGACAAGTTTGAACATTTCCTTTATTGATCATCGCAAACACATAACTCTTTGTTGTCCCAAACATAGTTAATATTGTTGGTGTATGATCTCTTAATTGTGGAATGGTCTCTTGATGATGATAACGGACTCTCAATCTCCAATTCTCATGAATACGATGAATTAACGATCTAATGCCTTACTTGTATAGACAATTTATGATTCATTTTCTATTTTTATTGTGCCATTGTATATATGCTTCACTAGCATCTCATGATATATGGTTAATTGAGCAAGCTTTATATTTAATTTTTCAAGTATAATTTGGTTGCATGAGTAAGCATAGTTGTGTAATTAAAATCATTCAAAATTTGTTAATAATTCATAGTTTGTTTGACTATTCGCACACTTATCCCTGACCTTTTACTTTGAGAGTGAGTAGTGTCAAATCACTAGTCTTCGTTAAGGAAATTCTTTTCATTACTCAATGACCTAGCTTAGCTCGATATTTAAGGATTACCCCCTAGATAAGGACATCCTTCTTGTAGTCTAAAGATTGAGAGAAGGCCACCAAGGTGACATTGGGTGGCTTGCTTGATTGGTGGGGTCAAGACTTTTTTTTTTTCTATGAGAGGTTTGAGTGGAAATACACTTTAGAAAATGCTTACAAGAAAATTAGTTTCCTTTATTTCCATCACTTAAACTACTTCTAATAAAATCATGTGCTTTTAATAAAATCTAATTTTGATAAATAATTAATTCAATAAAATTAAAAAAAAAATATGATTATTATTATTATTATTGTTATTTTTTTGTATATGAGAGAATAGACAACTATAGCATGTTTGTATTTAAGGATCGATTTTATCCACTACCACAATCACCTCCAAGTGTACCCACATTGCCTGACACATGGCACACTGAGTTAATCGAAGTTTAAACCAATAACATCATAAGAAATGCCTTAAAAACCCATTCTATCATCAACTAATCTACACCATGGGGCAAATTAAAAATAACTTTTAATATTAAAAAATACAGCCAATTTATTTTATTTGAAAATCAAGTTTAACATCTAATTTGAGGAAACTTCGTAAAATAAAATTTAATGTGAAAAATGTTAAGCAAAATAAATTTGGGGTAAATTATAAAAATAAAAATAGTAAAGTGAAATATAAAATTAATAATTATAATTATAATTAATAATTCAATCATATTACTCGTAATTTACCAAGTGTCAGAGGCACAAAATCTCTTCATATACAAACCTTTTTTAAAGTGAAAGGAGATTTGACCCCTTTTGCCCCTGGTAAATGAAAAATTATGGTCTAAAATTAAGATAGATCCAAGCTAGTTTTATATGAATTTATGTAATTGAAAGTAAAGAATTATTTTGGATTTTAAGCTTCTGTGGTTGTTTTTTGGAGTAGCATGATCCGGATTATCCACAGTATCATGTTCATTCTGTCGACGTTTCAAACCCAAAGGGGGTCCATCATCAGGACTAATTTTTAGAATATGATTGATAGTTCCTTAAGAGAAGAATCTTGCGACCATAGTATAAAATTTCTACATTGTTTTAGGAATTGCAAGTTGGCAGTTCTCCTCTCAATTTTTATCCTTAAAATTTCAAGAAGACAAATCTCATTCCATGTATCCCCTCCGTATAGGGAAGTTATGTTGGATTTTAAGCTTCTGTGGTTGTTTCTTGGAGTAGCATGATCCGGATTATCCACAGTATCATGTTCATTCTGTCGACATTTCAAACCCCAAAGGGGGTCCATCATCAGGACTAATTTTTAGAATATGATTGATAGTTCCTTGAGAGAAGAATCTTGCGACCATAGTATAAAGTTTCTACATTGTTTTGGGAATTGCAGGTTGGCAGTTCCCCTCTCAATTTTTATCCTTAAGATTTTGAGAAGACAAATCTCATTCCATATATCCCCTCCGTATAGGGAAGTTATGCTAGATTTTAAGCTTCTGTGATTATTTTTTGGAGTAACATGATCCGGATTATCCACAGTATCATGTTCATTCTGTCAACGTTTCAAACCCCAAAGGGGGTCCATCATTAGGACTAATTTTTAGAATATGATTGATAGTTCCTTGAGAGAAGAATCTTGCGACCATAGTATAAAGTTTCTACATTGTTTCAGGAATTGCAGGTCGGCAGTTCTCCTCTCAATTTTTATCCTTAAGATTTCGAGAAGACAGATCTCATTCCATGCATCCCCTCCGTATATGCAAGTTATGTTGGATTTTAAGCTTCTATTTACACAGACATAATACCAAGTACTTTCTATCTAAATAGCAACCAAAGCTTTAAGATGAAGTTAATATTACACAATATTGAATGAAATCCTTTTAACTATATTATATTGAAAGATTTTCATGATTATTAGAAAAGTTTACTTTCATGTTCTTATTTGAGAACATGTTGTTTATATACTTGACCAAGTTCATGCATTATACAACAAATTGTTGTTGCGAATAAAATGACAAGGATTAGACATCACACCTCAGATTATTTGTTTTAACAAGTTATTTACAACTTGAGCTTTTTAGCATGTAACTTAGTTAGCATGATTGTGCCTAAGCTTTCCCTGAAGGTTGAATACTAAGTTACTAAGGTGTTCTTTTCTATGGTGATTTTAATTTGTTTATACAGGTCATCTGGCCACATAGTGGCCACTATCGCTCAACTGAAGAAAACTTGTTCAAGTTTCTTGCTCTTATGGGGAAAAATGGCCTTAACATTGTTGATGTTGAGGTATATGTATTATAAATCCTTTATAGTCTACTTTAATTTATATTCTAGTGTTCATCATCTTTCATATCTTACAATCTGCATTCTAGGTTCTGTTGTTTTTAGAATAGGAACTTAGTATTGATGGTAAGCAGTAGGATTTGAAGAAAGAGGAGAACACTGACACTCGAGCGACAAATGCAAAAAGAGAGAGAAGAGAACTGGTCTAATGGTACCCTTAAAGCCAATATCCCGCATAAGACACACACATAGAGACTGTTGTTCAAGTCTTCATAGTTGGTGAAGTCACCTGCAATGACTTGACAACACAATGATAATTTTTTATAGTGATGAAACAACATTTCATGTGTAGATTGTAGTCCAACCAATGTTAAGTTGGAAATTCATATTGTAATACTCGACATTTCATATAATATAATTTTTGTGGTTGAAATTATTTATAGTTGCACTTGATATTGTTTAGTATTTTAACTAACACATGTAATTTTGAATTTTCATATTATATGAACCAATTCACATTGTATGATGTTTTTTAATTTAGTCGCAAAATCATACTAATTAATCTATGTTTATTAATAATGAACACATAAAATCAATATAAAACTACTAAATTAGTAGTTTATATTGATTAATGATGAACACAAATAAAATGAATATATGACTAAATTAGTCATTTATAATGATTATTAATGAAAATAAATGAAATGAATATAAACTACTAAATTAGTCATTTATATAATGAATATGAAACTACCAAAAAAATATAAATGACTACTGCAAATGATTAATTTTTCATTACAAATGACAACTAAATTTTGCATATATACGACTATTAGTAGCTAATCTACAATATCTTATAACACAACAAAAATTTAGTCATATTTCTTTGGTCATTAATTGGTTTCAAACGACGACTAAAATTTGCATATATATGACTATTAGTAGCTAATTTACAGTATCTTATAACACGACCAACATTTTGGTCATTAATTGGTTTTCTCAGATGATCATATAGTAATATATTTTGTTGTATATTTGGTCATTAATTGTGGAAATTAATGACTAAATCAATAACTAAATTAATGACCAAATTTATGACTAAATATACTACTAGATGATAAAATTGAGACAATCAATTAATGACTAAGCTAAAAATGACTAAAAGTTGGTCGCATTATAAGATACTGTAAATTAGCTACAACTGGTTACCAATTGAAAAATAGTCATTTATATGCAAATTTTAGTCGTTGTTTTAGTAACTAATTAGCCATTTTGTACTAGTGATTCTTCTTCATGACGTCCAAGCCCAAGACTGATAGAACATCTCCAAGTTCGGGATCTAGATCAATAGAGTCTCGTTGGTTGATCACATTTTTTCCCCTATCTTTTGTTTGGAACCTCCCCAGAAAATGGTAGCTGTAGACTCCTTCTATGGGCGTGTTCAATCGCTTACTATTGGCAGCAATACGAAAACAAATAGTAGAAAACCTGGTGATAGGTACTGACCAGCTGTCTGCCACCTCCTGACACCTACCTCCAAGTGTCACAATCACCATAGTGCATGGCCTCCCCATCACTGCCATTCTGCTGTAGATTTTTGAACCATATCACCATCGTTAGGGTTTCAAGCTCCACTCCTTCCAACACTCAATTCAATTTTTTTATTTGTTACTTCAATTTTTCCTTGATATATACTTGTCATTTTCAAATATTACTTAGATAATAGATATTTTGAATTTTCAATCCCATTAAAATAATTGATGTTTGATTCTTTCCTTTTAGCTTCCACTCATCATTAAGTCAACATCTATGAAAAATTTAGAAATCTCTATTCCAAAAAAGTAATCCCTTAGGTTCCAAAATCAATACAACCCAAATTCCATCATTTATTTTGTTACTTACCCTTTATATTCAATGTAAAATGTATGTAAATTACGTTTCTACAAAGAAACGATAAAGTAGTTGTTACTATTTGAATACCAACGTGCTGGCAGTTTGAAAAACTCTACCAGAAGACCTTTACTAAAATTGTTTAAATTCAATCGATTACGTTTCTACTAGGAATTGATAAAGTAGTTGTTATTCTTGGAATAGTAAGGTGATGGGCATTTGAAAAATTCAGCTGGAACACAATTGAATGGATGTCTCAAGGCATTTTATTAAAAAAAATAGCCAAATATATTTAAAATATATGTATTATTAAAACAAGAATTGTCATCCAAACTTTCAAGATTGAAATGAAAAAAGTTATATTAAAATGAATAATAAATTTGAAACTATTTACTTCAAATAAATTTCATTAGTAAGATGAAGATGGAGGAGATATTTTGAGAGATTTTATATGCAGAGATGTAGCACAATTTTTATTTACGGGGTGCCCATATACATCAACAATCATTGACATAATATTCATATATATATATGTATATATATTAGTTACAAATATATTAGGTTTCTAGAGGGATTAAATCTATTTTATTCAAATGTTTTAGCCATTTTTTTCACTATAAATTTTGGAGACATTGAATCCATTTATTCCTTCAAAAATATGATTTAAACAATGAAAAACTATATATATATATATATATATATATATATATATATATATATATATATATATATATATATATATATATATATATATATATATATATATATATAGATATATATATATGCGTTTTCCAGAGGGATTAAATATGTTGTGTGCAAATTGTTTAGTCAAAATCTTCACTGTAAATAAAAAAAGTAGGCTATAAAAAATGAATATACATGTTATACTTTTACTGTTAACCATAAATATTTCAATGTCCATATGAACTATCATAATCTTATACAAATTTTATAGAGAAATAAAGTAACTAAGAAAAAAAAAATGTTATACTTTTGAGAACAACAAATTGTATAATTCTTATACTTTCTAAAAATATTTCAGTACCTGACTTAAAAAAAAATTAAAATATTTTAGTACATGACTCAATAATGTTTTTATATATGCATGTCAAATAATTTATTTCAATCTCAACTTCATGCATATGTATATGGAGAGAGCGCAAATGACTAATTATTTTAATGTTGATCATAAAAAAATATTTCAATGTTGTAAGAGGAGTAGTTAAAAGTAAAAATGTTCATGGAGATATGCATTTTATTTAATTATTATTATAGAGTTAAATTGGAACATTTAAAAATATATAATTAATAATAAAATATTCAATGTGACTAATAAATAAAATATTTTAATATGGAGGGTTAATTAATATTGAAATGTAATAACCCGGATGCGGGTGACAACTCGATATCTGCTTAAGTTAAGAGGGCCATTAAGGCACTTGGCCTCCCACTCGTCCGGCATTCATGCAGACAGATTTCATGGCAGGTGAAATATATCAGTCAGGGGTTGGAATGAGGTTCGCCTGGTATGCCACTAATGAGCACTGGGTACGAGCATCCAGACGCAGGCCTTTAAACCTGGACAGGATGAGGACAACTAGCTCTACTGCTGATAAGCTTCACCCCCTCCCTCTACACCCTCCGCCTCCTCGCCTCGCCGAGTTTGATTGGGAGAGCGCCCGCACTCCTCTCTCTGTTGGTTGCCTTTGCTCGCCACCCCTCTCCCTGCAAGTCCGCCTTTTCCACTGTCCGAGTCGCTGGTTAACTCTGAAGATGCCTCGTCGTAGAGGAATTTCTCACAGAGGAGGCTCCTCTGCTTCCAGAGGCAGAGCTTCTCATTCCACGCCCCAGAACGTCATTCCTATTACCTCTGCCTCTCCATCCTCACCTCCTTCCAGCCAAGCTCGCCATCTCCCGAATAATTCATTTCAATCGTCCAGGTTCACTTTTCACAGCAGGCTTAATAGGCCGGTCTTGACCGCTAGCATCACCATCATTCTCGCAGAAGAGGAGGATCACCCCAACGACCCGGCCATTTCCTCCTCCTCGCAGACTCAGGAAGATAGTACCCCCCAGGGAGGGATGGAGGGGGCGATGTTCACTGCGGATAACATGCAGGAAGACTCCCCGGTCCCTGAGGCCTCCATGCAGCAAAAAGATTCAAATCAGCTTGACATTCTGGAATGTGAACCTGTTCATCATGACTACGACGTTCTACATTTAGTTACCCCCACAGAAGGCGGAACTGATGGAATTGAAAATGACGGGCTCGTAACCTGGATAGCCTCGTCCAGAAGACCGGCAAAGAATGATACCGACTCTCCGACACAGGATGTGTAAGGCGGCCTCCTCCTCGAAGAATGGTTCCTCTGTCTCCAAGTTTTAAGTTTCCTGTTTCTCTTGTCCTTTGTCTAAGTCTTTTTGTAACTCTGTTTTCGAGTCTAATCTCAAGCTTTTGCTCAGTACTAAGACTAGTCGTCTTTTGTCAATTCTGCAGTGCTTTCTATGTATTGGGCTAGTTCTGGTTTGTTTTGTAGTCAAGTTGCAAGGTCAATCTGTTCACTAGCAGCGACTCTCAAGCTTTAAGTAGCAGAGGTTACAGTCCAAGCATAATTATTCTCCAGTGGGTTACTGTCTAACCTTCAAGTTTGGTAGCATTTTCCAGTTTCTGTGGCAGAGGGCCGGTCTATGCCCCCTTTGAGGTCTCGACCTCATTGTAAATAATCTTTTTTCTTCTTAATAGATTTAGCATTTACTCAGAAAAAAAAAAATATTGAAATGTAATAAAAAATACATTGATAATAGTAAACTCATTTTAATGTGGAAAATATATTCTATAGATAAAATATTTCAATAAAAATATTTAAATGTGTATATACTATATATGATTAAAAAAACTATATATTGATTATATAAAGCAATTGAAAAAAATATTTTTTTATGGCTAAAACATTTTAAGTAATCTCATTGTGGCCCTTTTTAAAGAATATTTTTTGGTCAATTTTGTTTGAAATCAAGCAAATATGTGTTAGAATTTCAAGTTTAAGCTATGTACTTTACACAATCCAAGTTCTCAAGTAATTTTTGAGGCATTGAACTCATTTTTTACATTCAAAGATATAATTTAAACAATGAAAAATTACAATAGTCTGTGTCTGTGTGTGTGTGTGTCTATATATATATATATATTACAAATCTGTTAGGTTTCCAAATCTGTTGTGTGAAAATTTTCACTGTAAAAGAGGTTTTCCTCGGACCTACAAGATTGTCTTTCTCCCCCGAAAAAATCCTATATACTGTCTCTCCAAGATTGAAATCCAATCTAAACCAACACAAACATGCATGTGTACACTGATTTGATCATGTATGTACAAATTTGTTGTTAGTTCCAAGTAATGTAGTTAAGTTTCTAATTAAAGAGTTGATCCTCATATCCCATAGATGAAAACATACATGTAAACAAAAAAATCACCGTGATCACTCTCAATAAGAATTTGAGGCATCGTACATACAAATTTTTATCTATAATTCTCAAGAAGCACTTGGAGAAAGCAAAATCTTCATGGATAGCCTGGTTTTCAAAACCCCAGGGTATAGAGGAACTATGTCTTTTGGAAATTTCCCTTACACAATTATATTTTATATCTAAATTTTTGTTACATTAATTTTAATCAAAAACATTATTGAAAATGGTTTATATTTGTTTTACCTCTAGTTTGGTGCATAACAAGTGAGTTCTTATTTTAATAAAAAAATATTACAAGGTAAATGAGTATGATTAAGTAGACATACATAATATATACCTCTATTTTCATGCATAACATTAGCAAAGAAAGAATATGCTCCATCCACAATTCATTATTCCCTAATGATATCTTATAACCATAATATCAATTCACATAGCGTGTTCATCACAAGTTATAACCTTATGGATGTTTACTGGCACACTCACATCCAAAAATAAAAAGAGATAATGATACTTAGTAAATATGTTGTACCATCATATAAAATTCCATTTACAAGAATTACATTCGCACATATAACATTGATTTCCCATTATGAAGAAATAGCAAAACTATAACAATATTCAACATTCAAATACTAATATGCTCTAGCAAAGTGCACTGTATTAATCAATTGAATAAACATGCTAAAGGAAAAACTTATCTATTTGAAAGTTGAAGGCCAACATTAACTTAGGTAGATAAATGTTCCACTCAACTATACACTCTATTGTGCTTATGATTTTTATACTAGGCCACCCCAATTGAGGATATGATATCACTAAGGAAAATTAGGACTTTTTTACAGAAATCATTCTATCTTAGGACAAAAAATTACCTATCTCATTGTCTCACCACTAATTTTGTTTCTTGGAACAACACAACTATTTGGTGACACATTGCTTTCCTTGCATACAAAAAGGAGAATACCTTCCTAATCTACTCAATATTCCCTCAAAATTCTCTGAGGCTCTCCCTCTATGTGTGCATAGAGGGTCTAGATACTATCCATCAACTCCAACAATAATTTACTTAGTTCTTTACCTTTTTCAAGTTTTTAAGGCTTCCTTGCTTGGTCGTTAGACCCACACTATGTTTTCCTCAGATTCTATCCATGGCTTCTCCATCACATAGCTTGATATCTTTCCTTGATCCCTTTTCAACTTATTTTTGAATCTCTCTATGTTCTCCCTCTCTAAAATTCACTTCTTTTCCAAGGAATTAACTTCTAGCCATTTGAATCTCTTCCTTATCTATTTTCATAATCTATACATATTTCTGTAGTTCTCATCACATGAATTCAAAATGGTCTCTATCATTCCTTGATCAACCTCCTAGTATGAATCAATACCTCTAAAACTACTTTCATGGATGCTAGCATCAACCAAGAGAGAATGAATTTACCTCTCCCTCTATTTATTTATCTCTTATAACCTACTTCTCTTCCATATGATTTTCCTTCTCTATTGTGTCTAGCACCGTGCATCTCTCTTCAATGATTATTTGCATGAGTTCATAATGGTCACACACCATTCATGTGAATGTGAAATGGCCTCCACCATTCACCTTAGAACCAAAATTAATTATGTCATTTAGGTGATAATTGTATTGTTCTATGTTGCTTGTATTAGTCCAATAATGACCAATAATGAATCATTCCTTCTTCCCTACAACTATTCACATACATGCCCCTAAGACTACATGAATCATTGCCTCTCTACAGTCAAATTTCCTACATCCAATCGTGATTTTGTTCCCTCCCCATCAATCACATGTGTGGGGGGTATTATGATGAATGAATCAATAAAAAAATCACCTCGTCCTCAACACCCCATGAGACCTCATTTACCCCCTTATTTCAGGGACATGTTTTTTTTCAAAGAAAATGTGAGAAAATATAGGTTTTACCATTCCTCTCACAATTCCCATGATGAAGGTACTTATCGCCTTGATTTCGTAGTTGTGGAAGTTGTAAATCTCCACAACCACCACATGTGTTCCATGATTGGTACTTAAGGTTTTTACATTTTTAGTAAGGAACATGGTGATGAAGGAAACAAAGTAAAGTTTGGAAAAATGGGAAACTAAGGATTATTCAACATGTAGAACCCACTAGTACCCTCTCACCTTTCCCATATCCTGCTATCATAACCCCTTTTTTATGTGTTCCTATCTCAAGTAGCTCTATTATTTTATTAAATTCAAGAAAGATAGCACTTACATTATTCAATGTACCATAAAATTTCTTCCTCATGGTCTAAATAAAGCATGGTACTTAAAATATACATGCTAAACAAAATTGAAAATTTAATCATAATTAAGTATAGTTAGTCAATGGGATTAAATACTAGGATATTCTATCATATCCCACTTCGAATAACAAAATCATAAATATCCTCTTCTCATTAACAACACTTATTTTCCTCGTTCTTCAGTTGTATTTGTTGTGCCATCCTATTCACTATCTTGGTATACCACCAAACTTCAACATTCCAACATATGCCTACATTAGTAATCAAGTAAGCATACATATTATAGGAATTATCAAGAAACACTTATCTTATACACATGATTTCTCAATTACATGATGTAAGCATATATTCAAATATATGTATGTATTTTTTATTTAATACTTATCTCATGGATATGCATCTATCCCATATAATGGCTTCCATAAGAAATAATTAATTTCATTATCCTTTCTAACTCACCCACAAGATTCTAGCCACCATCCCACATGAAATTTTAAGTTTCCTCCTCCTTGATACACTCACCCTATAGGCTTAGATGCCCCCTTCTCTACTAAACAATCCCTTAGGTGATCCATCTTGTCATGGATTTCTCGTGTAAGGATAGCACTAACTTACTACTAGACATCCACTAGTAGTATATAACGTGTGGAAATCATAGGGTTCCTTTGGCCTAACAATGGCATTTCTTAGAGGGTTTCCATCTTCAATAGCCATCATCTACCATGTACCATAAAAATACAATTACCATAGATATATTCATAATAATACAACTTATAAAATGTAAGTCTAATTCATAAAGAATATCATATTTCATAAGTATGAGATTCCTTCTCATAGTGTTTGGCTCTTGTGTGTTGTAGCACCTAATATTTCTTACAAAATTACACTCATTTTCATATTTGAGACCATTCTACCTACGACCTAAACTTTTCAATCAGCCAAATAAAAATGAGTATCTATGCATATAATCCTTTCTTTGAATATTTACTACCATCCATGAGGTGTTCTCAAAATAATATTAACAAACTAATAATTTAATCATTTTTCATTCTTAATCATACTCAATGAAATGAAACTATGATTCAATGTACATGGGTTACTTAACATACCTACCATTACAATATGAAACTAAATATTTATTCCAATAGACCGATGTGTCAATACTCATGATCGTATCTACTCAATCTATCTTTGTCACTTGATATCAAAATACTACATTTCTATACCATGTATTCCACCACCATCAGTTGGAAGGTCTAGCCAACACCTCAATGCATCGCATAGTCACCTCCCGTCTATAACTTAGGAATACTACAAGGAACTTCCCTTATCAACTCTATACTACCTTAGGAACCCTCTCCTCTATAGGTGATCCTCACTATTTGCAAGAAGATTAAAGTCTACAACACCAATATAAGCAGTGAGATAATTGGACACTTGTGCAGTATTATATCCTTCTATATCCACAAAAAATATGGTCTCACACATTAGCTCTATTGGAATTCACTTTCATGTGTTATAAAAATTCATAAAATGATTATGTTACCCATTCAATCATTGTCATGTGTCTCAATCATGAGATACTAATTCATGGTTGAATCAAAAGGATTATAACAATCTTTCCATGTGAAAAGATTCTTCCTTCATTATATCCCACCTAGGTATCATTATCATACATGAATTCCATCATAAACAAATAAATGATTATATAAAGTATTCCTAAAGGAATCCTTACTCCAATCATTTCAAGTCATATATGTTTGCATGATTAATTTTCACACTCGGATAGTTTCCTTCAACATTGTTGATGTTACTTGATCAGTTGATGTCTCAAGGCAACTCACATGATCCCTTAATCAACCTATTGACAAGAATCCTATCATATTTATCCTTTTCACAAGATTTTATATCATACGCCACTTCATCATCAACATTTTCAACCATTGTTGATATTTTTTTTGGAATAAATTGTGTGTCAATATTTGAAATGCCCAATATTCGAGTGGACACTCCACCCATCATCAAGGAAAAAGAAAGAAATAAAATATGAAGTGAGTTTAGTAATGAAAATATAATATAAAGGTAACAGAAATGAGTTAACCATGAAAGAAGAAAATGGATTCCAAGGAATGGAAAAGATTTTTAAATCATATAAGAATAATGTAGACACTATAAGAAATTTGAGCCATAAAAGATAAACTATTTTCTTTATTATTTTTATTTTATATTTTCTTTGAAAATACTTATTGTTTGTTAAGAACAGAAAATGAGATCTACTTAGTTAACTGAAGAGAAAAATTATCTATGTATTAGGATCCTATGTGTTCATCATAGGAGTTCTATTATCATTAGACCGACATTCATCTAATGCAATTATACTTTGATTCCAATACAAACAAAGCATCACATGTTATTAGATGAGAACAATAGACTGTTTAGTGCATTTCCATTCTTGAAGTGAAAAATACCTTGATGGTGATCGTTTTGTGACATGTTTTTTGAAGTAATGAACATGCAAAGACTATTTGTTATATTTGTTTTATATTTTTTAACTCACCAAATGTATTCTTTTAGCGAGTTTGTGTTATTACCTTCTTTCTTTTTCTCATCTTGTAGGAAATAAAGTTTCAATACATATTTATCTTCCATTTTTCAATTTGTGCGATTTCAAATAATTTTTTACCAATTCAACATTGTTAGAGTTGTCAACTATAGAATAAAGTGCAACAACTACTACAATAGTTATGATCCAAAAATTGGGTGAAAAGCCTACATATGCCGAGGAAGCACCATATTTTAAAGTTGGTTTATTTCAACTCGAGGAATTAGGGAAGTATCTACCTTTTAGAAAAGTGATGTATGAGAAAAAAAAGAATTTGATGTAAATATTCATGATTTTGATATAGCTATTCATAGACCTTATTTTCATGTGAAGCCTACAGAGTATGAATCACATTAAATATGATTGTTTTATCTAAATGCATCAAGAACAAGTTTGAGCAAAATAATTTCTTTAGTTCAACATCACACACCTTTGGGGGTTCCTTTCCAACTAGTTTCCCCTTGGGATGTGATAATATCTTTGTGGTAAAACATGATAAAAACATGCAAAAATATTTGCAATAGTGTATAATAAGAACCTAGAGAACCATTACTCATGATTTTTCTGTTCCAAAACATGGAAAATTAGTATATTATAGTTTAACTAAATAATTTTCTCATTATTATATATATATTTATACATTATAAATGAATCACCAATATTTTACAATGTTTTCTATTTTCTTAGAAGATTAGGCAAAATTTGCAATACCATATAACCTAGTGAAAAATCGGCCAATATTTAACAATATTTTATAATTTAGTGAAATATTTGCCAAAAAATTATATATGTATATTATATCAATGAAAAAATAGCCTATACATTTTTCTATATACCATGGGGTTTCACCCATTTATTATACATATAAATTTGGGGGGTTTCTTAAAATTTTCCCTATCATAGAGACATGAACTAGACTCATTCCCAAAGTTCTATGCACTGTTTTGTTGGTGTCATCACTTGTGTCACACTTGGAGGCAAGTGTTATTTTCAATCATATCAATGTGTTCATGTTGAATTTCGGTGTTACGTGTTCATTTTTGCGTCATTGATTGTTATGTTTGTGTGATAATGTTTAAGTCCCATCCTAGTTTCATCTTTGCCTCCCTGATCCCACGCTTAGTCAAATACTAGAGAGTTCCTTTCCCGATCAACCCTGCTTCATTTTTCCTCCTTGAACTGCACATTGCACAATTGCAAGCCTTTGTTAGCATCCGCTGCCTCTTGGAACTGTGCAATGCATAATTAATGCCTCCAAGTACTACACATTACGCAGTCAAAGTGCCCAATTGCTACCTCATGTCCCTTAGAATTGCGCAATCTTTCCTCCCAATCAACCTCCCACTACATACTGTGCAATTTCTTTAAAAAATCAACCTCCTTGTCTCTCTGAACTGTGCAACTGTGAAATCTAGTGGCCCAGTCTCTCTCTTAAACTGCACACTACATAGTCAAAGTGGTAAAACCTACCACGCTGCGTCACTCTCTCCATCAACCGCATAGTATTTTCCCTCATTTATCTAACTACTATGCATTGCGCAGTCATCATCATCAATCCCTCATTCATGCCTCCTAGAACTATGCACTATGCAATCCTTGAGCCTTCTCCTCTATCTAAGACTTAGTCTCGGGTCCGAATAGTGAACTTCTTGAAGAAAGTTATACTAGGATATTTTTGGATAGATGTTGTATTGGCATGAGTGAATTCCATCTACAGGTATGATATCTTGACATGTAAGGATGGTGTTCAAGAAGGATGACAAGGATACCATGCAATAAGACACTTTTGAAGTTGCAAAGAAAAGATAATCATCAAACAAGAAGATAAAGTGGCACTAGATCACGATAGAAGATGGAAGATCATGATCACATAGAAGAATCCATATCTTCAAGCCTTTGGAGGAGGAATATTAAGAACATGCAAAAATTATCATGAAGATATAAAGATGGTAGCAAGAGGAGAATCTTGGCATAAACACTCTACCATCAAGTCTAAGTCATCAGTGCCAAGTCATGTCTTGTCCAAGTGTCATTGGAGTCATCATGTTGCCACATAATTTGTGGATGTAATTATGAATTTTAAAGAAAATGAGAAATGTAATGTGGAAGTCCAAAGGTCACTCATAGAATGTGAAAAATCATGTAGAAGTCAAAGGGTCTCATGAGAATTCAAAAAGTCATATGGAAGCTCAAGAGTCATGAGGGGAGATCAAGAGTTACAAGGGAGGTGAAGAGTCACCTCATTTGTTATATACACACCCTCATAGCTCAATAAAAGAACTTTTCACCTTGGATTCTCAAGCTAGGCATAGGAGAGAAGTATAGGCTTTTGATAATCAAGTAATTGCTTAAAATTCCACTATTGGAACACATGTTGTATCATTGTAATGGTGTATCTCAGAAATTTCACTTCATAATTCTAAGCTCTTGGAGTTGACACAGTTTTCATGCATATGTTGTAAATGATTGTGAGACTATTCTTTCATTTTTTATGGTATATGCTTATGTTAATTCATACTATTGAAAATTAACTATTTCGTTGGCTTTAGTATGCCTCTTTGAAATTGTGTCTTATGATTTCAAGGTCATGGTTTCTTTGTGAACTATTTCACAAGATTACGTACGATTCTTTCATATATATGTGTGTGGATTTATTAGGATAGTACTATTAATTTTCTCTTAAAGAGTCACTTTCATTTCTATTTCATGAAAGAAACAATATAGACTTTAAAATTGAATACATCACAAGGCTAACATACTTCTTTATCCTGAAATTGCATGAGTTTCTCTTGTGTAATTTATTGCAGCCAAGGTAAATATTTAAGATAATGGAAACCAGATTGTTAGTGTAAAGATTTCGGAAAAGTGTACCAAAAAAGCTTCACTTAAGTCAGTGTTGATAAGTGACCCTAACAACAAAATGTGGCTACTTCTATGTTTCAAATCTACAATAAAACCTAATAAAACCCGATAAAACCCTGCAAGAAAATATTTGATGTAAACCCAAAACATATAACAATGAAAAAGAGAAGTGTAATAACCCAATGAAAGCTTTTAAACGAATAATAATTTTATTGAAACACATGGTGAAGAATATTTACAACATGGGTCTATAAATCCCCCTTCATGGGATGGGTCCTTCTCTCTCAAAATGTAGAAAAACCCAGAGGCAAGATGGAACCCAAGTGGGAGCTCAAATCTGATTAGGATATAACGGTGATGATGATAATGATCATGGTGAAGAATTAATGGAAAACCCTCCTATTTATAACAAAGTATTGGGCTTAATTAGGAATTGGAAAATAATAAAATATTATTGAGCAAATCAAAATCAAGTAGTTAAGAATACTTTATTATATTTTTTGGAGAGGGAAAAGATATTCAAAATGGTCAAATATATTTATTTATAGAATGGTTGAAGTAATTAACAAATAAAATGATTTATTAATCACTTTGCAAGGATTAAGAAAAGAGTGAATTTAAACTAATTATTAAATAATGGCTTAACAATTATTCGAAAAAGCAGAAGATTATTCTTCTGATTTTGATAGACCAATAGGGTGCTCCTGAAGAGAACCCATGTGTGTCTGTTTCAATGATGACTGGTAAATTTATACCTTTTCATACTAGCCGACTCATGTGGATCTAATCTGTTCTTGTGGGCTTCAACAAAAGAATCCACTGTGTCATATTTAAAGGTGCCACGGCATTCCTAAAAATCTCCACTGTGTAAGATTTTCTTTGTCAGTTGTAGCTATTGTGTCCTATTTAAAGGTTCCATGGGATTCCTAAAAATATCCATTGTGTAATATCTTACTAGATGAATCTTTGAGATTTGAAGGACTTCTCTGAATTTTGGTGCGGATTGACGCACATCTCAAAGAATCTATAAAAAAGCACGACTTGTAATATCTACTTTCAGGATGATTCTCATGTACTTTGTAATACTATTAAAGCCCGAGGAGATGCCTTATGCTCCTTTAAGGAATTGTAAATAAGGGAAGAGAAGCCTCTTCTCCACATTCAGAGTGAGAGATAGTCTTGGGTTTACTCTTGCCTTGCAACTTTGCTCAGTGTGATCATGTATGCATATTGAGTAAATTCAAAGAGAAGTCTTAGTTTACAGTTCAAAAATCCTATGCATATGCATGAGAGTGCATGTGTGAACCTAAAGTGGCGGATCTCTTAGGATATTGAGTAGTGAGTCATGTATCAATATCTTGTCGAGTTTGTAATTCCTGTCTTCAGCTATGATGGTTGCAGTGTTTGTAAGCCAATTGAGTGTTTGACTCGTATGAGCATAAGCAAATGATCTGGGAGTCATAATGGTATTAGAGCCTGGTTCAATTGGCACAAATGTTATGTTAATGAAATCCTGTAAGCATCTATTCTAATTCCAAGCTATATGCATTTTCATTTCATCAAATAATTCTATTGTATGATGATGTTCTAAGAATTTTAGTTGGAATGTGAGGTAGTAAAGCCCCGAAATTAAATATTTCAGTTAAAAATTGTATCAGGTAGTAGTTTCCTAAGAGCTCACTCCTAGTTCTCACTGAGTTTTCTCCGTCATCTATAGATAATGGATTCTTTGATGGATGAAGTAAATTTAGTAGAAATATCCACTAATAATGCTTTAGGAAAAATTACTATGGTTAAAGATCGCATATCTTCTTCTTTGTTTGAGTCTACTACTTCTAGAGGACTTATTTCTATTTGAGAACCCCATTCGTCCACTGACTGGAAACTTCCACTTATATATCCCAAATATGTCTATAAGGTCCATGGATGGGAATATTTTTCACACTCTTTTATCAAGGTTCATTCTGTAAATCAACCTTTCACTTCTAATGATGAACCACTACATATAAATCTTCTAGATAGATATCTGACAGATTGGGGAAAGAAACACAAATACAAGTATTGTCATCTTGGGGCGATAAAGTTTGGATTGCAACCTCTAGTTAGACCTTTTTTAAATGTTCATTCTCCTTGTTTCATAGTTGATACAAGACATAATTACTTTGCAGATGCATTGATTGGGGGATTTTCTTCCCCATTGTATGATGGACCAACTTTCTGTACTATTTACCCAAGGTATGTAGTTTCTTTGGATGACCCCTATATCTATGATCTTCTTAAAGCCTACATTCTTCCTAGAGAATTCAATATGTCTATTCCATCCCTTATTTTCCAATTAAAATATATGGTGATAGTGAGATTCTCTAATGATACTCTTCCATCACTAAGGGCCCTCTATAGAGTGCATTTCACATCTGCATAGTACATTAGAAACAAATCATTCTTCCAATACTCAACCTGTCACATTCGATTGGACATGCATGAACTATCTTGTTAGAGCCTAGATTGACCTCAAGCTGAAGGAATGCAATCCTAGGATAACCACAAACCAAGCTTAACCTGGTAGCTAGCCCTACCAGGTTGGGAGAGGGCTCTCTCCTTATGAATCTTAGTCAAAGTTATTGGATCATGAACAATATTTTATGCTAGGAATAGTATCTCTAGGGTTTTGATTGATTTTGTTGGTTTTTTGCTGGATTAGATGGAACTAAGCAATTTGGGTTTGGGAAATTAGATCAGAATGCAAGGTGTTCTATGGGGCAAGGTAGGTATAGGCTTTAGCACTAGAAATTAAGTGAGATGAGGTGTCTAAGACTGGTGAGGAGCTGAGGAGGGCATGGAGAAATCATGTATCCTTCTCAAACAACAGAAAACATAAAATACTAAAAGATTTCCCAAGGTAAAGGACTATAAACAATGAATTCTACCTATCTATCTTGATATTGTTCAGTCATAAGAAGTGAAGTAGATGATGGCATACATAAAACATGTAAACAACTGATAACAAAAGAAGAAACTATGAAAAAACACCATACCACAGGTATCCCATAAAAATAGCTGCAACTCCTATTAATTTCCTTGCCAAACTGCTTACAATGATGTACAATATAGTTCAGAGCATCCAAGAGTATCCAACCCTTGAAAATGAGAAATAAAATACATAAAATAGACATCAAAACCACTCTTCCTAACCATCAAGGGTTGAATCCATGAGAAGAGGGGTTGTTTCAACCATTTCCAAACTAAGAACTGGAATATAGGCGGTCAAACAACCTGCCTCTAAAAGAGTGGAAACATATTCATTTGCCTCAAAACCACCTCTAACTAATGAATCTACCCTCTAACACTATTTTACCATTAAATTTACATACCATGTCATTAATTACAACAGCGAAAACATCCATGAGGAGATAGAAATTAGATTCCAGTCAAAACAGGCGAATTTTGGCTTACTAAGCAAAATGGTCAAAAGCGTAGCGCCACTTTCAGCACACGTTTGGAGGACTTTCCCTTGACCAAATTGAACCCATGATAGCTCATTGGAAAGGTCTTCAAGTCTAGTTTCTAAAACACCTATAATTTTTGAATTTTTAGGTCATTTTACCCCTCAAAACTTGAATCTCCCAAGACTGCTTCTTTGTGTCCAAAAAGGCAGAGATGTCATTTTTTGGTAGTTTTTGCACCTTTTGGTGACCCAGATTTGCTCCAAAACTTCTAAAAATTTCCAGGGTGCATGTCCTCATCATCCTGAATCCAAATATGCAAACATTTTATCCATCTGATGCTCTAGGAAAAATCACAGCACCAGTGCACTTCTGGGCAAAATTTATGTGTTAAAAATTACAAAATTCCAAAAATGCAAAAAATTTCCAAAATTTGCCCAAATTTGGCATGGAACACCACCATCAGCTACTTTGATGGACTAGGGAGGATTCAGCTAACATTCTCAATTTATATTGCTTCTTTTTGCCTTCCAAAGCTCTCCTTAGCCTTGCCTTCAATTTTCTAATCCTCATGTTACAGATTTTGTTGCGGGTCATGTAATGGTAGGCCATGTGGCAGAGAATTTTCTTATCCCTATTGGCCTTCTCAATTAGTCCTTCAATATGTATGTTGACCCTCTCAAGCCAAGTTTCCCTATCATTTTCAATCTCTTGCTCAATAGGAGTAAATGTGACATGAGCCTCTTTAGCCATTTGCCTATTTGCTTTGATCATTTGTAGCTCCATGAGGACTTGTTTGTCACTCAATTGTTCATTTTCCTGTTCTAGATATTTGATGATGAACTTGGCTCTCTCTAAATTTTCCACCAAATCTTGTATTTGAGCTTCCCTCTCTTGAATGATGATGTCCTTGACAGTTTCTTCATCCTGAGCTTCCGAGTCAATGATGTCAACTCCATGATGAGTAAAGCACTGCTGTGACTCCTCATGCTCAATCAGATCAAAATATCTTTCCTCTCATCACAAAGATCTTCCTCTTGCACTTTTTCCTTGCCTTTTCTCAACTGCTCAACCTGTACCTATTTTGTTGATGTAAAAGGCAAAGCCCCTTCCACACCTTGTGGAGAAAACATTTGCCTATGGACTGATGATGAAGGCAAGGCCCCTTCCACACCTTGTGGAGCAAACACTTGCCTAACAGCTGCAAAAAGTCTCCTTGTGCCTCTCTAATATGTTAAGTACACTGGAACCTTAGCAGTTTTGGTTTCCTCGACCTCTTCCCTTGTTTCTCCATGGCTAGAAGGCCCACCTTCTTCTTGATGCACTGGTGAAGGGATTTGTGGACCTTTGAACATCTCATGAGCAATGAAAGTCTCCCAAGGAATGTTAAGAAGACTCAGATGGTGAAGAACAATGATTTTGATCAAAGAGTAATGATAGATGTTGTTCAACTACTGAGGGTATGGTTTCCTCCGCACAATGTGAACTATATTATCAATATTTCTAAACAATAAATATGGGAGATTTATCATTCTTACCCTGGTGAAGTGCATAAGGAGTCTGATATGGTAAGCATACAACCGGGAGAGTCTTCCTTCACAAGTGAAATACTTGATGATAATCCTCATCAAAGGAACATACTTGTTCTCCAAAAATTTAAAGGGGAAAAGCCTCTTCACTTGGTTTCTATATTGAGGCTTGATATAAGGCTCATAGTAATCCTCATCAAGATCATGACCCTTGTACCATGTTTCTCCAACATTAGGGATTCTAGTGGCCTCTAAAATGATAGCTAGTGATATTGTGAAGGTTACTCTGGCAAGTGTCACCTCATTGTTATGTAAATGAGTCACAAAAAGTCTGGCCAACTCATGGTGAAACTGAACTCTTTCCACCATTTCACAAAATTCAAAACATGCTTGATGTTTGAAACAAGAAATTGCAAGTGGGCAAGCCTGTAATTCCCTCAAACTAGTGGGCTCCTCTCTGATGATTTTTCCTCCTTTATGGGGCTTCCTCTGTTGCCTGTGCCTCTCCATAGAACTGTCACTTAATGTTTCCTCCTCATATTCTTGATCACTATCTCTGTCCATGTTTCCCTTAGTCTGCACAGTGGTAATGTATGGATGGTGGTATAGGCAATGACTTGGAGGAATGGGTGGAAATGAAGGTGTGGGCAAAATGTATGAGAGAGGGGGTTTGGGGAGTGATAATTAAGTTATATAGTGTGATAGCAGCGATGGAATAAGGGTTCTATTTTATGAAATGAATGGTAGGCAAACTAGGCTTTTGCAATAGAGATTAGGGTTTTAACTTTGAGGATGAAAAACCAAGCAAATCTTCACATTTGCACACTAATAAATAGAAGGAGTGATAGTACTTACTTGCTAAGAGAAAATATGGAAGCAACTTGGTGAAATTTGGATGCTTGGAGTGCTTTTGGGCTTTGTTGGTCAAAGAGCAATGCCAACTATAGGAGTGTAGCACCAGTGTTAATTTGAACTGTGTGAAAATGCCAGGAGCGCAGCACCATCTATAGGAGTGCAACGCCGATCCAAAACCTCCAGAAGCGCAGCACTTTCCTCTGTTTCACTCAATGACACTTAGAAATTGTGTTTCCTCTCTCCTTGGCTCTTTGGATTTGCTAAATAACACAATGGCATGAAAATAGGAAAGAGTGAGTTTATATATGATCCCTTTTAATTTTTGCTTTTGAAAACCCATTTTTGTAATGTTTCTTTGTTTCTTTCAATACTCTGCTTTTTTCAAGTGTATTCTCTTTTGCTTGCAAGTGGACTAATGCTCTGTTTCACTTTGATTTTTTGCAGTGGCAGATGCTTGGCAACCTCACAAGCTTAGGAGGAGCTTGGGAACAAATATTACATATAGAAAAAATAAAATTACATCATAAAGAAAGATAAAAAACATAATACTCTATTTTCACCTCAAAACTTGTTTTGAGGTGAGAACTACATTCGGCTCTCAAACTGATAAATTATGATTTTAACAATCATTATTAGTCTCCTCATATCCTTGCTGACCATTATTGGCATGAAATAACTGGTTTTGACCATGATAAAACCCTAAAACCTAAGACACCAAACCCTAAGACCTAATAAGATAAGCTGCAGAATAAATCATGAACCATGACTGAAATATGAAAGAGGATCAGCAAGTACAAATTATGAGGAGAAAAACTGGATGTAAACCCTACCATCAGTGAATCCATGACCTAATGGAATGACTCATCAGTATGGGACTCCTACTATGAAATTAAAAAGAGCGAATTTTGATCACTGATGGCAGTGTGAAGACACTGACACTAACATATCCAACCTCTTTGGAAAATAAATATCATACTTATAAACAAGCTCTGTTGGAAACTGAAAGAAGAAATTATTTTAGAAATTCAGTACCTCTCCAAATCACCAAGGACCAACTCTCCTTTGGTCATATTCCTTCTACCCCAAGCCACACTTCCTTACAAACTACAAATCATTGACATAATCTCAAATCCATCAGAAATAACTAGAATTTCCATTCTAGAAAATATGCAGATTTCCTAGCTTGCATTAATAAAATAAAATTTGTATATGGAGCCCCTAAGTCTACAAATCTGTGTAGCTTTTTTGTTACACTACCAAGAGAAAATACAGAAATGACAGTAAAATACTGATAGGAGAAATTTTATTTGTTCCTAGAAGAAACCTTCCAGCCACTCCTTTTTGTCAGTACCAATCTAATAGAAAAATTAAACAAGAATATATGCTAGTCAAATCATCCTTAGCTGACAGAAGTGTTTCTGATGAATGAAAGTTGTTGATCTATTGAAATATTCAAGCAAGTTTAACAACCAATCATTTAAATGATGTTCACAAGGATATTTTAAGAATAATTGCTTCTAATAAGTCTAAAAGAGAAGAGCTACAAAAACTTTTAGAAAAGTTGGACATAGTATCCCATGTCCTAAGTGATGCTAAAGAAATAAAAAAGGCCATTAAAAAGATTAATATTAAGCTTTCAATTCTTGAAAATATCTATTTTAGAGTTATATAAATCTCTAAGCCATTTCAGAAGCTAGTTAGAAATCATGCTACTTTTGACCCATTCTGACACGATATCCCTAAATATGATACTAAGCCTAGTAACAAAAGGAAAAAATCACTTGATTTGTTTGCTTATGAAGTTGAACCAGAACTACAACCTGAATGGGATTTTAGGATATTAGAAAATTAATTTTCTATTATTTTGAAAGACATGAATAAATTTAGTAATTAGGATCCTTTGTTGCCAAATAAGCAAAAATATCTAGATATTTTGGCTTTAGGGATTGAAGGCCCTGAAGGATTTGATGAAACTATGGGGGAAGACTCTACAAACACTTCAAGGATAACTAATATAGGGAGCCTCATAGACATAATTCTAGAGCATCCAATACTTAATTTAGGATGTCAAAGCAGAGAAGAAATTAAGGAAGCATTACAACTTCTAGGAAATTGGAGTATTGCTAAGAAAGATAAAGATAGTACAACTACACCGAGGCATATGGCTAATATCCTTATTGCAGGCTTTACTAGTCTTGCATGGGAATAGTTTCACTGGTTGCATCAAACAACCAAAGAAGAATTCTTAAACTCCCCCACTGCTAACAATTATTTACTTGAAGCATTAGGACTGCAATTATATGGTGCTAAGAAAGTTGGATCAGATGTAGAGCACCTTCAATCTCTCTTCATGTCTCAGAGATTAGGATATTTGTCTCTTAAGCTTAAATATTTCTTTTACATGCAGAAATTACTCATAGGAGCAGGTAAAGCCACTGATCCTACTTATATTAAATATTATATTCGCAGTTTCGCAGGTTCCCTTCTAGATGTAGTAGAGAAATACTTTAAGGATAAAGATATATGGTTGCAAGGCATGACCCTTGCCATGGAATACTATCATATAGATGTAGTGATTCAAGAACACGACCTTGACAAAAGAGTATCAAAAGATTTTAAAAGGTTTAATAATATGTTTTCTCCTTCTTTGTGCAAAAAATTGGGAAAAATTCTAGAATGGGGATGTGGTGCTTTCAATAGAGGACATAAATGCATAACTTCTGCATCTTGCTCTTACAAACGATGAAAACATAAGAAGAAAAAAGATAAGAAGTACTATTTTAAGTCTAGTTGGGATCCTAATCTTCCTTCTAAGTACTATAAGAGCTCTACATCCCACTACCATAAACACACTTTTCCGAAGAAACCTCATCTTAAAAGACGATCTACCCCAAGAAAATATGCTCTATGCTATAATTTCCATAAACCGGGACATTGGGAAAATACGTGTCCCAAGAAAATTAAAAACCCTCACATTTCTACTCTTTTCATTGAAGTCCTTAATCCATAATGGTGGGATATCTATTTTTTTAATTAAACTACTCCACCTCCACAATTAGATGATATTATCCTTCTTCCCACTAATGAGGATAGTCATTCTTCTTCCACTACTTCTTCTTATTCAAATATTGAACACCTTGTTGATCAATTTTGTCTTCTAGATCCACAAAATTGGGAGGGAGATAAGACACTGGAAATTCCTTCTGAAAATCCCAATATCCAAGCTTTGAAGAATACTGCCAAAATCTGCAAACTCCAAGGCCACAATATGTTGTATTCATGTTGACTAATTTCAAACAAAAAATCCAGGAAGAAATATTAGAATAAATTTGTTGAAGCTAGGCACTCTTCCTGTTTGGAAAGTATAAGAAAGGATTGCATTAAGAGCTGAGAGATATCTGCTCTTACAACAAGTGGCTAGGCCTACCTCTCAACATCTTGAAAGTTCCACTAGCTCTCCCTAGAAGGAAAATCCAGCTGTTTACAATCCTGTTGATCTCTATTCTGCCCCCTACAAACATCATGATAGGAAACAATTAAGAAGAGATAAAGAAGCTCTTTTACTAGTCCAGATTGAAGAACAAAAGAAAATATCTGAAGAGGCTATAGAAAGGGTTAAAGATCTTAAAATCATATTAGAAGCCACCAAGCTATAAGAAACTATCTCCTCAGACGAAGAAATGTCTAGGGCCTATTATGAAATCGAGATAGATCCAACCTATAAAATAGAAGAAAGGAAAAGGAATTGAACTTAAAGAAAAAGGACCTAGAACCGTTGAAGATAACATAATGGGCCTAGAACAAGCACATCCTACATTATTTTCTATAGGAGTGAAGTTATTCATAAAATTTTGGATTCATCCAGGCAATAGAAAGCCACACCAGATATATTTTTTGGTAGACACTGAGGCACAATGAAATCTAATGACAAAACATGTCATCCCTACATATTTGTGGAAAAAACAAGGTTCATAAGAACTGTTGTAAATAAGACTAAAGTAATTGTTTTTGGTGAAACTGATCCATTGTCAATAGAAATTAGAGGGAAAAAATTAGAAGATGTACAGGAAATTACACATGATTGTTTATTAGGATTTGATTTTATTAATATGGTTAACCCAATTACTTTTGATGTAAAAAGGCATGATTTTCTATTCCATATATATAACCAACAAGTCTAGACAACAATGTATATAGATGATGTCTGTAAGAGAAAAATTGCCGAAGAAAAGGTTGAACAAAACAAGTCTGTGTACTCTATAACACCTGTGGTAGAACAAGATAAAATGGAGTGCAGTATCTGCTATGCAAAACTGCACTCATAAAATGTTCTTAGATATATCTCGAGAAAGATAAGATAAGATTTCACTTCTGAATCCCCTAATGTTTTCTAGCATAGGGAGCAATATTTTGTAAATATTCCATATGATCCTTTGGCAAAAATTATTCCTTGGAAGGCTTCTGCAGCCTTAATGAGTCCTACAGAAATTTAAATATGCCAAGGGGAAATAAAATATATTCTAACAAAAGGTCTTATTGATCCATCCAAGAGTGCTTGGGTTTGCAGAGTATTTTATGTTAATAAGCACTAAAAAAAAGAGAGGAAAGCCAAGGTTAGTGGTGAATTATAAGCCACTAGCCAAATTTGTCCAACCAAGTATATATCCACTACCTAATAAGGCTTCCTTGCTACAAATAATCAAAGGGAAGGTAATATTCAACAAATTTTATTTAAAGTCTGGATTTTATCAATTTGACATTACACAAGATGATCGACATAAAACAACTTTTGTTGTACCCCATGGACAATACCAATGGACAATAATGACATTTGGATTGAAGAATGCACCAAGGAATTTGAAAAAATAATGGAAGATATTTTCAGAGATTATCCCTGGATAATAGTTTATAATAATGACAATTAAATTTGTTCCAAAAATCTCCAAGAACATTTCAAACATTTGAATTTTTTTTTATCATGTCTATCAGCATGGGTTGGTATTTTCTGCAACTAAAATAGAAATAGGAAAAAAAAATATTGAATTCTTGGGATATAGAATAGCTAAAGGGAAGATTCTTCTTCAAGACCATGTCCTGAAAATCTTTAAGAACTATCAAGACAAGATCCTATATAAAACACAATTATAGAGGTTTTTAGGAAGCATGAATTATATCATATTATTTTATAAAGGGCAAGCCTTTGACATACATATTTTACAGCAAAGACTTAAGAAAAATCCTCTAGCATGTTAAAAATAAATGACAACGATAGTAAAAAATATGAAGCAAAAATTCCAATCCTTACCCCACCTTTCTCTACGAAATGAAAAGGGTAAATATATAATAGAGACTGATGCATCACAAAAAGCATGGGGATGAGTATTACTAGAAGAGCTTGAGGGAAAAGAAGAAATCTGTGGATATGCCTCTAGAACTTTTAGAGGAGAAATATTTAATTTCTCATCTAGCCACAAAGAATTGCTAGCTGTTAAGATGACCCTTTTACATTTCAAACTGTATTTGAAGCTTGTTAAATTCACAATCAGAACATATTTAAATATTTTGGCAGGCATGTTGAAGAACAATAGCTTGCTGATAGACAACCATACCCGTGGACAAAAATGGGTTGTTTGGTTAGAAAATTATGATTTTAATATTGTACATAAAGCAGGGTATTTGAATTTTATAGCAGATATGTTGTCTAGGGAGGCCCATAATAAAATTGACATAACTTTGTTCATGTTATCCAATGTATAGATGAAAAAGGTAAAAGAAGAAGATTTTAAACAGAGGAAATAGTTTGCTTTCTCTTCTCTTGAATCTGCAACAAAAGAATACATGGAATATAAGCTGGTCCAAGAAATTATTTCTAGTCCCTTAAAGATAAATATCTTAGAAAAATGGGAAAGAAAGGAATTTTGGCAAATCGACAATGCTTATAGTCAAATGGTCAGAGAAAAACATGGAGTTTTGATTGATGAAGAAGATAACCAATGTTATTGTGATCTAGGTTTTGGCACAATGAATTAGACCACTTATTCTCTAATCCTTCAAATGGTCAAGGAGAAAGAAAAATTCATAATTTGCACAGACCCTGATAATATGGTAAGGCATCCATGGACTAGTTGGACTGAATATTTTCTTGATAAATTATGTCTGAGAAAAGATTGGGTGCATAGGTGAAGCAATTTAATCCTACACTTGTAGGAAGACATGAAAGAAGTTGCGCAAAAAGAATTATGGTTTAAAATCAAACTTAAGCAACTTGGCGGGAAAATCACACCGCTAGAGCCTTTAAAATATATCCAATATAAAAATCATGTCACAAATCCTAAAGGAAAAGTGGTCAGGATTGTAAAATAAGTATAAGAGCTAAACCTCCAAGTGGAATCCCTTTTCCAATGGGAATTTGTTTGTGACCCTTTTCCCATCGTGAAGGGATATGATGTTGAACAATGCTTTTCAGAGAATCTTTACCCAAGTCGAGATAGTGACACAAAACCAACAAGTGCAGATCCTCCAGTACTAAATACTCATTTTTCAATCCAAATGGAATTACTATCTATTGGTATTGTCCATGGGGTACAACACAAGTTTTTTTGTGTCAATCTCAATTTGATAAAATCCATACTTGAAATCAAATTTACTGAATATTACCTTCCTTTTGGTTTTTTGCAGCAAGGAATCCTTATTAGGTAGTGGATAACTAATTAGCTGGAGAACTTATTTAGTGGCTTATAATTCACCACTAATCTTGGCTTTCTTCTCTTTTGTTCTGAGTTCTTATTAACATAAAATCCTTTGCAAGTCCAATCACTCTTGAATGGCTGAATAAGACCTTTTGTTAGAAGATATTTTATTTCCTCTTAGCATATTTTAATTTATGAAGGACTAATTAATGTTGCAGAAGCCTTACGAGGAATAATTTTTGCCAAAGGATCATATGGAATATTTACAAAATATTTCTCCCTATGCCAGATAGCATTAGGGGATTCAAAAGTGAAATATTCTCTTATCTTTCTTGAGATATCTTTAAGAAGATATTGTGTTCCATTTTATCTTGTTCTACCATAGGTGTTAGAGAGTACACAAACTTGTTTTGTTTTTCCTTTTCTTCAACAATTTCACTCTTACAGACACCATATCTATAGTACATTCGTTTTTTACTTGCTGATTATCTATACGGAATATAAACTCACACCTTTTTACATCAAAAGTAATTGGGCTAACCATATTAACAAAATTAGATCCTAAGATACAATCATTTGCAATTTCCTGTACAACTTCTAGCTTTTTCCCTTAAATTTCTATTGACAATGGACTAGTTTCACCAAAAATAACTACTTCAGTCTTATTTACAGTAGTTCCTTTGAATCTCATTTCTTTCCACAAATATGCAGGGATAACCTATTTCCTCATTAGATTTAATTGTGCCCCCATGTATACCAGACAATATATCTTGTGTGGCTTTATATTATCTGGATGAATCCAAACTTTTATGAAGCACTTAACCCCTACAGAAAATAGTGTAGGATGTGCTTGTTCTAGGACCATTATGCTATCTTCATTAGTTCTAGGTCCTTCTTCTTTAAGTTCAATTCCTTTGTTCTTTCTTTTATATCCTTCTTTACAGGCTGGATCTGTCTCGATTTCATCATAGGCCCTAGACATTTCTTTGTCTTAGGAGACAATTTCTTCTAGCTTGATGGCTTCTAATAGGATTTTAAGCTCTTTGACCTTTTCTATAGCCTCTTTAGCTATTTTTTTTCTCTTCAATCTGGACTAGTAAAATAGCTTCTTTATCTCTTCTAAATTGTTTTCTATCATAATGTTTGTATTGGCCAAAATAGAGATCAACAAGATTGCAAACAACTAGATTTTCCTTGTAGGGAGAGATACTAGAACTTTCAAGCTATTGAGAGGTATTCCTAGACACTTGTTGTAAGAGAAGTTCTCTCTCATCTCTTAATTAAATCCTTTCTTCTACTTTCTGAACAGGAAGAGTGCCTAGATTTTGATGGAGTTTTTCTAATCTTTCTTCAAAAAAATTCTATTTGGTAGTAGTAAACATGAATATATCATACTATGGCCTTGGAGTTTGCATATTTTGGTAGTATTCTTCAAAAGTTATATATTCAGAATTTTCAGAAGGAATTGACGGGGTATTATCTCCCTCCCAATTTTGTGGATCTAGAAGAAAAAATTGATCGGAAAGGTGTTCAATATCCGAATCATAAGAAGTAGTGGAAGATGAATCACTATCCTCATTAGTGGGAAGAAGGATAATATCATCTGATTGTGGAGGTGGATCCATATAATTTAAAAAACATAGATCCCATCATTCTAGATTGAGGTATTCAATGAAAAGAGAAAAAAAGTGAGGGTTTTTAGCCTTCTTGGGACACTTATTTGCCCAATGTCTCAGTGCCCTTCTAGAAGTAGAGGAATACTTTAAGGATAAAGATATACGGTTGCAATGCATGACCCTTGCCATGGAAAATTGTCATATAGATGTAGTGATTCAAGAACGGTGCCTTAAGAAAAGAGTATCAAAATATTTTAAAAGGTTTAATAATATGTTTAATACTTCTTTGTGCAAAAATGTGGGAAAATGCCAGAATGGGGATATGGTGCTTTCAACAGAGGACAATGCATAAATTCTGCATCCTGCTACTGCAAATCATGCAAACATAAGAAGAAAAAATATAAGAAGTACTCTTTTAAGTCTCGTTGTGCTCTTGGTCTTCCTGCAAAGTACTATAAGAGCTCTAAAGCCCACTACCATAAACAATCTTTTCCATAGAAACCTTATCTAAAAAGACAATTTTCCCCAAGAAAATCTGTTCTCTGCTATAATTTCCATAAACCGAGACATTGGGAAAATAGGTGTCCCAAGAAAACTAAAAACCCACACCTTTCTGTTGTTGTGTTCCTATCATTGGCACCATATTTTAGGATCCTGAATGGATCCAGTTTCAATCTTGTTGAAACCCTTGTTGTGTAGCTTCCACAAAAACCCTAACTCTCTTCTTCTAGGTTAACATTCTTGTTTTCTCTAGTGATTTGCAAGAAAACAAATTACAATATCCACATACATATTGGCAGTCAAAGAATAACATCAGAAAAATTTAAAGAATGAATGAGAGTGAAACACCAATTTGGACCCCTGTATAGTCCTTTTATACACCATGGTGTTGTTGTGATGTGCAATCAATGAATGCAATCTTTATTGTGTATCCCTAGTGATCTAGGTGGATCTTCAAAAAGTACTAGTGGCATGGTAAAAGGATAAAAAATTTAAGTGGAAGAATTTGGATAAACCTAGCATCAAATCAAAGTGCTCACCATATTGATTCCAACGATGTGAACGACACTCAAATTTGAGTTCATATGAAGAAGTTAGAGCAAGTCAAAGTTTATGTTTGACTTGGACAGGTGGCAGGAGGAGATGACGTGGTAGACACTATCAGTGAATGGGGAGGCGGCAAGTGACAAAGCTGCCATTGGTCCCACATATCATAGATCGCATAAGGAAGAGGTTGCGGCTTAAAGAAAATCTTCCCCAAGAAAGCCATGGTTGTGATGAGATCAAATTGCAATCGCCCATCACAAAAGGAGAAGGTGAAAGAATTGGCCCCCGAAGCAAGTCCTAGTTCCGATGTGATATATTGCATTCGCAAAATTATGTTGCGATTTGTGATATGGAAATTTCATTTTGCAAAGGGGAAGCAGTTGCATGTTGTACTAATTTTGGTTTCTACTGATTACGATTTGCGATATGGATTCCCAGACACGATATATTATATATTGTGGTTAATAGTTCATCAGGTCCACGTTTATCACAGGGCGCTTGATGTATGGGCTTTTAGTCTGTCCGCCAATTGGAAACGTTGATGGGAAAACTGCTGATAGTAAAATGCCACTGGGTTAAATACAAGGTTAAGAGTTTTGCCATATTTATGAGGTTTGTTGCCACATATTATGTGGAACCCGAGATCCTCTATATTAAAGAAAACAAACCCGCCTGCTAAACTTGTCGTTGGTTTAGAACTGCTCGGGAATTGAGATATTTACTGCCAACATATATAAAGGACTATCTGCGTCGAAGAAAGGAGGAGAGAAGCTGCAGGACTTCTCAGAATACCATTGTAGAGTAGTGGCACCTACTCCTGGTAGGTGGTTGGAACCTTGTCTCAAGTATATAAAGGTTCCGAGAGGTGCAGGAAGCCCGACTATTAGAATTGGGCATTCCGATAGGTGTTTCTACACGATTTTTCGCCAAGATTTCAGTTGATGTCTATTTGTAGAGATGGGCTCTCCATTTGTCATCTATCTTCCAGATTGGAGGTATAAGGGTGTTTATGTAAAATCTAATTGTACTTCTCTTTTCATGACACTTAATAAATGAAGGCCTCCCCACTGTTGAGCCGGGCCCGGAGACGTAGTCCAAATTGGACAATATTCGTAATCAAATCTTTGTTTCTTGATCTCATGAATGATTATGATTTTACTCTTCATTTATAAGGTTATGTTTCATGATTTTTAATAAGCTTAGTTACATGTAATTCCGATGCATCTATAAGAAAAAAAATCCTGGATCACCTAGGCTCCAAAATGTTTGCGACAATTCCTGAAAGAACTATCGATATCTCCCCTTGCTTGAATCAATCATCAAGAAGTGTTTTATGGTGGAGGAACAAGAAAATTTATTATCTTCCATGGAGGAAATGTGATTCCAAGAGGCATAAATCTTCTCGATCATCAAGACCCAACACTATAATGCATGTGGCCAACTCCCTTGAATTCTTCTTTTGGATGACTATGAAGATTTATCCTCAATGCCATATATGTTCATCCATAATCCAAACATTATGATAATCAAAGGAAATGGAATCTCATTAAAAAATCTGGCAATGTAACTTCCACTACCCCAAATAAAAGACATCTCCATTAAGAAGGTTGTTGCGCGACCCTTCTCTAACTTCCTTGTCATATGGACATTAAGACTATCTCCCTTTGCCATTGGTAATTTTATCTAGAAGATGATTTGTAACCAGTGCACCCCAAGTAAACTAGAAGCAGCGGTAAATTATTTTTCCTTTATTTACTTCATGATTTCTTTAGTCTCATGGTTGCTGATGAGTTTCGGTATTGCAACAAGAATACTGCAATTCCCAAGGCTACCAACTTTAATTATCAACCCGAGGTTCATACAAACTTAAGAGGTATCAACACTATATGTGAATCATATAATGTGTCCTTCATTTTCGGTCATGAAGTAATGGAGTGCATGTAATGAAATTAAATCCTAAACTAATTGCAGAAAATGAAATGTTCAAAATGAAAACCTTAACCTATTTCAAGAAAGAAAATACAAGGAAAGAAACCTAGTCTAATTGAATATTTTGCGTGGGTAAAGAGGCAATTCCTAAGTGGTATTTAGTATTCCCTAATAATTTATTTAGAGCCTAGAGGTCTTGATTCAACCCTAAGGGATAATAAAAAATCTTCTTGAGTGAATATGGGGAAGTATATACATATTGGAAGGCTGCTACAAGGTTTCCTGTAGTTTACTACAGGAAACAACAAATTTTCTATAGGGAGTTATAATTCACCGAATGACCAACCAAATCAAATAAAAATTGGATGGGACAATTTTTTTTATTGAATAGGATGTCTTAGGTCTCCATTCCAAGTGGAATCACTCAAAAAGACCCTTGTTAACCCATGCTAAAAATGGTAGATAATTACTAGTCGAAAATCTAGAAATTCGAGAGCTAATGAGCTAGTAAATCTATCAAATGCATAACCTAATCAAGTGAAAATGAAATGGGTTGATTGTTGTTATTAACTAGAATGTTTTTTTGATCTAATGAAAGTGTAATCAACTTGATTGAAGCTCATTAGCATGCTCTAAAAAATAGCAGAAATTTACTATTATTTGCCACAAAGTACTTCCAGAAATCTAGGTTTGGGAATACGCAAACTAATCCAAGTAACTCAATGATTACTATGACCTTCCAAATCCGTTCCAATTATGAAATGATGCTTGTGATCTTGCAAAATAACTTACTTAAACCATTTAACCCAATCCTACAACAAGAAATCATTAATACTAAATGCAGAAATAGAAAAAAAAAAAAAGAACAAGAGATGCATGTGAATAAGAAGTGAAAAGAAGAAAAATAAATGATGCAAAAGGGCTATGAGGGTCCTGGGATGGCCAAGCCAAAGGAAACTCAAAGTCCTATGGAGGAGATGAAGATTTAGAAGCTGAACATGTCACCAATCTTCATTATTTCCATCAATACAATTACATCCCCACAAGAAATGATAGTGAAGCTGCAGAAATATGAGTTCTCTCGACAAGAAGACTAAAAAAAAAAACCCTAGAGGCAAATTCGACTTGTTACTTATACAAAATGATTAGGAATCATTCACCATGAAAGGAGCAATCTTTCCCCACCAAAATCCCTTGATTAGTGGATCTGGTTCCCAATACTAGGAATCTGCATTAAATGGAGGGGAACACATTCCTAGATTTTCTCAATCATTGGAGCTCCACTATACCATAATTCTAGAATATCTAGTTGATTTATTAGTTAATATTGATCCTACTGTAGTAGGGATCAAGTCCTTAAATTATCTCCTCCTCCAAATCTTCATAATATGCCCAATATTCTCACAATATTCCACCAAAATAAGTAATATTAGGCACAAATATGCAATTATCCATAAACCTTCATAATGAACATATTAAAGTTAAAAATACATTATTTAATGTAAAAGGAGAGGTTTAATGTGTTGAAGGATGGTCAGATGGGCCTTAATTTATGTCTAATTTAGAGGCCCATCATACCTCCCTGCTGAAAGTGTTTCTCATCCTATGAGCAACTTAGTGACCTTAGTGTGCCTCATTCATGGCCCTGTTGGCTTCTTTCTTGTGTATTCCTTGGTCCTTTCTCTTAAGAATCTTGGCTATAAGTTTTTCAAGGACAAGCACAAAAATGTTGTTGTTATTTTCATGATTTTTTAATAGTCTTTCAAGAAAAAAAACATAACTTTCCTCTTTGCAAGTGAACTTTGTTGGCTTGTAGATCCATTTCATTCATATCCTCTCCCTTGAAGCCTTCATTCAATTTTCACTCATTTTTCAAAACTATTTGTGTATAAAAAAATCACAGTGTTTCTTGAGACCATTGGCCCGCCTTCTTCCCCCTATTCAAGATGGTTTCTTGAATATTTTTCAGTTTGGTAAGGTCTTCCACATCCTTTTCCAACCTTATGCTACCTTTTTCCACCATGTGGACACCTATGAAACCTTCAAAACACCTTTAGATGAGAACTAGGATATCTTGTAGTAATTCATGTACTAACTACATGAAACTCTGTAACGGTCCCTGTAGTACTACAGGAAACCATGTAGCAGTTCCTGTGGTACTATAGGAAACCCTGTTTAAACCTATTTTGAGCAAAATTATAGTCTGAGCCTAGGGTAGGCCCTCAACTTGAATTCCATGCCTTTCTCGCCTTTCTATAACATCTTTTAGGCCTTGGAAAAAAGCTAGAAAGACATTAGAGACCTATTGGAAAACCTCTTTTCATCACTGCAATTTGAGTTCTATTTTGATGGTGAATGCCTTCTTGTCTTTTGTTGCCTTATTCTTCTCATTTTTGGCCTAGATGATTTCCTAATGGCCTTGGAGTTCTTTGTTTTGATTAGGTCTCTCTTAGGCACTGCCATTTTGGGTTTTAGCATAATTTGTTCCTTTCTTCCTTCTTGTAGCAACAATTTGCCTTCCTATAGCAGTCATTCCTTCTCTTTCAGGGTCTTCTAACTGTATGGGAGTGATGAGAAATGATGTAGAGGATTTGGAGGATGATGCTAGGGCTCAAAGGGAGTAGTGTAGGTTTGTGAAAATGGAGAGGATGTGCTCTGTGTGTTTTTTCAATAAACTTTTAGGGTGAGACAAAGTGTAGGGTTCTTTATTTTTGTTTTTTTCCTTATGAAATGGGATCAATGAATGATGGATATATAGTGGATATGAAGTGGATGGAGGGCTTCAAGTGCTGTGGTGACTTGATTTCTTCTTTTAACTCTTGTCCCCATTCCTCGAAATCATCACCCTTCCTAATTTAGCTTTTCCACATTGCATGAGTGAAGGAGTGAGCTGAAATTAACTAGTTGAAGGTGGCCAAGACTACTAAGCCATTCTTAGCTTATAAAACCTCATCTCTCATGCATTGACAACAAATTTCTAACTATAATATGCTCAAGAGAAGAGGTCAAGAATATTGCATACTTGTACCTACCTGATGGTTGTTCAAGAGGCATGTATGCTGCTAGTGAGTTGAAGATCAATCCATGGTCCTTTAGAGGTGATAATTTCCTTTGTTTTCTTCTGCATAGGTCTTCATAGCTCGGTGATTCTAAACCCCTGCCTTCCAGTTACCATAAGCAAGCTATCTTAGTCAAATCTGGCCTTATTGGAGTGCTGGGCTTGGCCATGCGTTATGTTCACCTTCCCTATAAATTATTCCACCATTAGGCACCTTTCCCACACTTTATTTCACCTTCCATACCTTCCTATAGCTTTTACCCTATTTCTTGTAGTAAACTAGGACTCCTATAGTACTACAAGAAACCTTGTAGCAACCTTGTTTTGTCCATATCTCCCAAACGACATAATGGATTGACCTTAAATTTTTTGAGCATGTTGCCATCATCCTTATGTACATCCCCATAAAACAATTTGGCCAATGGATGCACGAATCTCGATAAAAATTAAAAATGGCTGAAGTTGATGGAGGCTAATTTATTGGAAACCGTGCACTAGAATTTGCTGAAATTGCTTGAACATGTTACCATAATCCATATGCATCTCCCCATGAAACAAATTTGTAAATGGATGTAGGAATATCGAGAAAATTCAAAAATGGTGATGGAGGTCGATTTCTTGAAAACTGTGCACTGGTATTTGCTGAAATATCTTGATCATGTTACCATCATCCATATGCATCTCCACCTGAAACAACTTGGAAAATGGATGCATGGTTTTCAAGATAGGATAAAAATAATTTTCTGCTCTATGTATTTTTGTTTCCTGTAGTAAAACAGAGCCTTCTTGTAGTATTTTAGGAAAACAAGGAAACTGAATGGGAAAAACTTGGGAATGATGGGTGGATGATGGAAATATATGAGGGTGATGGATTGGCATGACCTTGGTCCTTCTAGAAAATCTGAGAAAAAGAGGAGAAAGTCCAAGTTTTAATTCCTTTGACTAGAATTTTGACCAATTTTCTTTTTTTTTTGGTGCCAACTGTTTTTGTTGCTTTCAGATGTTGGAGAGCACCTGCATTCATCAGAGAGATACATGGAGCAAAGATTTTTTATTTTTTCCTCTTGTTTTTTAGGCCTACTAGCAGTCTCAATGAGGTTTTCAACTAGTAGGTCTGCCTAGGCACCTCAAAGGAAGTTTTCACCTAGGATATATTCTTTTTTCTCTTTTTTCCAACCCATTGACCACCTCATGGAGGGTTTCAATCAATGAGCCAATCTTAGGTGCCTCAATGGAGGTTTTCACCTGAGATTTTATTTTATTTTTTCTCTTATTTTAATTTTTTATTTTTTCTAACCTACTCTACTTTAAAAACAAAATCTCTTTCAAGTATAAGAATACTTCCAATGGATCAATATGCACATCAAGATGACAGACAAACTGATGTGTAGGCTTGAAATGTATGCTTTGACATGTACCCAAATTTGAGAGATCAAATGCTTTGACTTTGATGATATCAAGCACAATTGAAGAAGAGAGTGTTGCTGCAACTTAATGACTGTTTGGAACCATATTTTGATATAGTTGTGATGCCCCTGGACCACTTGCTTATTTGGATCATCTTGGATGCCTTCTTCTTCCATGACCTTCAAATATTCCTCTTTTTGTTGATTTTTCTCTTGAACACATAGAGGATGTGATGGTAAACACGAGGGAACTTTCGCAATCTCTGGTTTTGATGTCTGCTCTTTATTAAGTGCAGCGCATGATTCTTTGGTCTTCTCATTTGAATCTTCTTTTTCTACATGTTGTCATTCAATGATATCAAGATAATATATTTTTGTGATACTCTTCCTGAGCTAACATGAATACCATTTAGATCAAGAGGAGATGTTTGGAAGTGTTGTACCTCAGCATTGTAAGTGGGCTTTGTAAGTGGGCTGAGCTACTTCATTATGTGGGTTCAGAAATGGTGGTACAAGTAGTTGAGTGGGAGTGGATATTTGAAATGGATGTGGTTGGGGTTGTGGTTGGGTTGGAGGTGAATGGTATGGATAACACAAAGTTGGGTATGGAGTATATTGAGGAAAATATTGAGGATATTGTGGATGGATCCCATAACCTTGTTTCCAAGATTGGTTTTGGGGTTGAGATGGCCAATGTTTCCAAGTAAAGGGTGTGTTCCAATTACTTTGAGATGGATGTGCATAAGCTTAAAATTGTGAATTAGGCTCTTGCATCATATCCAATTGAATAGGCTGCCATGTTCCTCTTGGAGCTACATAACATAGTTGCATTGGAAATTGACTTGCTCCATTGTCCTCTTGGTAAACTTCCTTCAACCTTGGTAATGAGGGGAAATATTTAATAGCATGTGATTCTGCATGGACAACACAAATATCAACATATTATTTTTCTTCATCTTGCATTCCTAACATTTCTACTTGTTTGGTTATAATGCTAAGAAATTTTTTTTTAAAGTCATCAAACAAATTTCCATGTTTAGCTTGACTTACCGATCTTGATGCTAATTTACTTACTCTTCCCCTTCCTCTTGATATGTGTTTGCAAGTTTGACAAATTTCTTCAAATGATAATTGGTATGCATCACCTCTACTCATGAGATCAAGGAGATCAATCCACTCATCCCTAATTGTTCTAAGTAAAAGGGTTTTTAGTGTGTCAGATCCTAAATGATGTAATTTTTCCCTCTTACCATTATACATGAACCTCTCTATTAGATCCTCTAGACTCCCATCTTCTTTTTTATTCATTTTAAATATTTCTTCTTTAAGATCATGATCTTTATACTTTTCTAGAAATATATTTTGCGTATCATTCCACGATCTTATTGAATTAGTCCCTAAATTCATGAACCATTTAAGAGCTCTATGCTTCAATGTTGCCAGAAACAATTTCAATTTTCGAGTGTTTAATAAGTAACCATAAGATCTATAAATGATTTCAAATTCAAAGAGAAAGGTTTCTGGATCCTCTGACCTTAGACCATGAAAGTTTCGAAGAAAAGAAGGAGGGATGTTCTTCATATGCACACTGACATTAGTATCTTGAATGAGAAATCATCTCCATCCATTTCTTCTAACTTCTCTGTCACCTCCTCTTCTTCTACCTGAAAAAATGAATGGTGATGTGGCTTGTGATCAAATGGGGGGGTTGGTGTTGGAGAATTTTTTGAATAAGCATGCTAATGCAATGCAATTTTCTGTTCTTGAAATGAAATATTCCTAATGCAATATTTTGCTTTTGCAAAAAGTAAAAGAAATGAATCAACTAGGGAAGAAAACAATGCATACTTTGTCACCTCCTCGGCAACGATGCCAAAAAGTGATGAGCTTCGGTATTGCAACAAGAATGTTGCAAATCCTAAGGCTACCAACTTTAATTATCAACCCGGGATTCGTACAAACTTAAGAGGTATCGACATTATATGTGAAACATAAAATGTGTCCTTTTCTATCATGTTGCAATGGAGTGCATGTAATGAAATCAAATCGTAAACTAATTGCAGAAAATGAAATGTTCGAAATGGAAACCTTAACCTAATTCAAGAAAGAAAATACAGGGAAATAAACCTACTCTAACTTCATAAATTAAAGATCATGAAACATATGTAAAACGTTACATTTCAAAGAGTTTAGATCCATTAACAAATTTCATTGGATGTGGAATCAAGAAAATCATCATTGTATTATCCAATCCATAAATTTGTCCATTAACCCAAATCACTGAAATCTTTTGCATGTAAGGCCTAAGTGGTATTTAGTCTTCCCTAATAATTTATTTAGAGCCTAGGGGTCTTGATTCAACCCTAAGGGATCATAAACAAGTTTCTTGAGTGAATCTGGGGAATTATATACACGCTGGAATGCTACTATAGGGTTTCCTGTAGTTTACTACAGGAAACAACATATTTTCTATAGGGAGTTATAATTCACCGAATGACCAAGAAAATCAAATCAAAATTGGATGGGATAAATTTTGTCATTGACTAGGATCTCTTAGGTATCCATTACAAGTGGAATCACTCAAAAATACCTTTGTTAACCCATGCTAAAAAATGGCAGAAAATTACTAGTCTAAAATCTAGAAATTCGAGAACTAATGAGCTAGTAAATCTATTAAATGTGTAACCTAATCAAGTGAAAATGCAATGGGGTGGTTTTTTTTATTAACTAGTATGTTTTTTTGCTCTCATTCAAGTGGATTCAACTTGATTGAAGCTCGTTACCATGCTCTAAAAAATAGCAGAAATTTACTGTTATTTTCAACAAAGGACTTCCAGAAATCTAGGTTTGAGAATAAACAAACTAATCCAAGTAACTCAATGATTACTATGACCTTCCAAAGTTGTTCCAATGATGACATGATGCTTGTGATCCTACAAAATAAGTTTCTTCAACCATTTAACCCAATCCTGCAACAAGAAATCATTAATACTAAATGTAGAAATAGAAAAAAACAAAAACAAGAGATGCATGTGAATAAGAAGTGAAAAGAAGAAAAGTAAATGATACAAAAGGGCTCTAAGGCTCCTGGGGATATGATTGAGAAAATTAGTTTTGTTGTGATAAAATTTCTTTTCAGATTATATTAAACCTGCTTGAGGATTTATGAAATTATTTGCAAGTTTAAACATGGGTTTTTGAGTGTTTTTATGTAAAGTTAATGTGCAAATTAACATAAACAAATGATTGAACAACAACATATAAAATACATAAACATCACCATTAAAAATATCACAAAAACACATGATGAAGGAGTTCACCCCTCTTGGTTTACATCTCCTTGGTCTAGCTTCCAATGGCTTGACCCTCTCTATTATGCTCAAAAGTGTGAATACATCAGTTTACAATGCTCAGAAAGCTCTGAAACCTATTCCAATGGCTCCAGAATGCCCAAAAATGCATGTGTAGCCTCTTTCTGCTCCTGATTTGGTAAAAAACTAAAGAAGTTATGGCCTTTCCCAATATTCTACTAATCGCACTGCAAATTCCCCAAAATTCGGCACCATCCTACAAATTTTCCCCAAAACACGCTAACGGAGCGACAATTTCTCCAAAATTTGCGCAAAATTGTCGGACAATTTAAATGCCTACTAACACCTAAATTCTGAAAAATGTGGCCATATGGGGGCTATGTGCCTGAGGCTAAGGCCAACGGCCCACTCCGCTGGCTAGGCCCCCACACTGCTCTCCGTTGGTGGTCGCAGTTTCTATTTAAGCATTTTTATTTTTTTTTGCATACATTTTTTGAGGAAGTAACATAAAATAAAATGAGAAAGAAAATTTCTTTCATGCCTCATAGGAGTAGAGATATTAAGGGAAAATTCTTAACAAAACCCCCACACCCTCAAGTAGTCAACCTTCACTCTCCTTCAATGATTGTCAAATTCGCTTTATGACTACAAGGAAGTTAGAAAACCCTCTAGGTCAGCAACCTAAAATTTTTGAAGAACCTATTAGGGAAGAAGAAGAATCCACTTCACCTACCCAAACAATGGCTGAAAAAAGGGAAAATGAGTTTTTTCCTATTAGAGAGACCAATGGAGAGGCTAGAATGAAGAATATAAACTCTACTTCCCTTCCACACTTCCATGGCTTAACCTCTAAGGATCATGATACCTTCATGTTCGAATTTTCTATTGTCTGTAGGACCTATGACTATTCCTCTGATGAGAAGAAGATAATAATATTCCCATTTACCCTTAAGGATGCAACCTTGCGTTGGTTTATGGGTTTGCCTAGGGGTAGCATCACTACCTAGGCCCAAATGAAACAAGCCTTCAATAACAAGTATAGGGACTATTCTAGGTCCAAAGAAACCAAGGAAGAAATCTTTAGGATGACTCCTGGACTTGATGAATCCCTAGAAGACTATGAGGAGAGATTTCGTCTCAGTTATAGGAGGGCCAACTTCACCCTTAATCCTGAATCACTCAAACTATTTCTTCTCTAAGGGATCAGGGAAGACATGTTGGAGACCCTAAACATTCTTTTCGGGGATATATCTATCAATTATCCTATGATGACATTAAAAATATGTTCAAGAATCACTCTAGGGTTTCTAGAAAGAACGGTAGGGCTAGTCAACGCTTGGTCAATTCCTCTCCCTACACAACTTCAATTAAGAATTAGATAGGAAACATGTTGGAGGATTCCAAGAGAAAAATTATACACACCTTTTCACTGCAAATGCATACCATTCAAATCAAAATAAAATAGGAGAAAGCAGAAAGGGCACTAGCTGTTTTCTGCCCAAGATGCACCAAAAGATATCCTAGGAACGAGTGCCCCTTAAATGTCATAGAGGTCTGCCTAGTCTGTGAAGAAAATCATGCAACAAACAAGTTCCCTTCTTTTCCAGGAGTAAAATCTATATATCAAGAAAAAAAAGGGGGGCCAAAGAAACTTTGTTTCATCAATCAAATAATACCTCAAGGACCTAGGCCATATCAGCAAGGCATGCAAGCTACACACTGCTCTTATTATAATCCAAATTAGAATACACCCTTGCAACATTGGTACTCTTCCACTCATCCGTCATGGTCCACACCCTCTTCTTGGCCTTATGCTACTCCATATCCTCCTCAATCTGTCAACCATCCTTTTCAGCCATATCCACCTGTTCTAGCAGCTACAACCACCCTCCAAAATTTTGCCCTGCACCAATTTTGGAGCCTCCCTTGAAGAGTTTCTCTTGACAATTGCACACACTCAAGCTCACTCCTTGAGCTTGTGTGAGTCTTTACATTTTCCTTGCTTGTTCATTGCATCCAAGTCATGCTTGCGACCGTGTTCTGGTTATGCTCAAAGTCTTTGCTTCGTATGTGTCTGTTGTGTTCGCCATGAAAGTATTTGTCGCACTCACACACAGAGTCACATTCACTGTCGCGAAAGACCATGAATGATCAACCACGAGTGTCGCACTTGTCGCTTGCACCACCAGGCAGTAATGTTGAATATGTGTATCTGGATGGTTTGGTCATTTCGTCGTCAAGTCATGCGAGTGTGTGTTCGTATCATCACCTATGCATCTTTCGACTGTCCACACACTTAGTCATTTTTCTGAAGTTCTAATGACCAGACTCCTCACTGACAGCCGGACCATCACCCTAATTTTGTCTAGATCAATTGTCAACTAGAACAACGCAAAAGCACAAAGCTAGTCCTTTCAGGTTGCACTGCCCACAATAAACTCAAGCAGCACTCATGTTGGATACCCAGATAGTCGACCGATTGTTCATCTCAGAAATTATGCAATGCTCATGAGCAGACCTCCCTCTGCCCATCAATCAGCTCATCTCAGAAATTGTGCAGACATGATCGACAGACCGGCCTCTTGGCCTTAGTGCAGTTTTCCTAGCCAGTAGCTCCCAGCAGCAAACTTCTTGTTCCCTCCAGGAATTTGGCAGCTTCTACTTCTAGTGACCTCAGTAGCCAACTGGGAGTTCCCTCTGGGAATTGCGTAGTTCTGGCTGCCAATGACCCCAACAGGCAACTGGCAGTTCCCTCTAGGAATTGCATAGTTCTAGCTGCTAGTGACTCCAGCAGCCAATTGGAAGTTCCCTCTGGGAATTGCGCAGTTCTGGCTACCAGTCTCCAGAGGAGTTCCCCAGAAAAACTGCACAATCCTTGCCTGCTCACCCTTCATGCAACTCGACCCGTTCCTCTGGAAAATTGCACAAATCTGGCTGTCCAACCCCTGCTGATTGTTTGTTATCGAAAATGCACAAAGCTCTCCTACCTTTCCCTCCTACAACCCGGATTGTCCCTTCGAATATTTTTGCAATTTTTCCTCCCAGCCAATCCAGACCTTGCAGACAGTCACTATTGACTCAGATCATTTGTTTTCATCTCTCAATGACTCTTGCACATTTTTCATCAACAATTTCTGAGAGCCATCCTCCCGCATCACAGCCTTGTTGCCTCTCCTGGTCACCCGCACCCGAATGATCATGTGTCATGGTAGACTAGAAGGTTTTGGATTTGATGTCGTCTCGTCATGAGTGACTGCAGGTACAGGTACACTAAGGAACATGACAAGATGATGAACAAGATGAACGGAGGGAGCACATGCAGATGGGAAGGTTCACCAACGAATGAACGAATGAAGCATGCAGAGTGGACGAACATGGAGAACATGCACCTTCACAAACAAGTGAGCCTGCCAAGCCTTCCTACATGAAAGCAAGGAACAACATGCTAAAGCTTCATCAAGCGAACCAAGGACCATTGAAGACTCCGGGCACTTCGCAATGCAGAGGTGAAGCTATGATACACCATGAATACATCCATCACTCAACAGCACTGTAGCTCAACATGCACTCCAGCAGCAACACGAATGTACCAACATTGTCTTTTCAAGTCATGAATCATGTTTCCCACATCTCCACTATGGGCTTGTTGTCTATCAATGTGATGTAACGTGGAAGTCCAAGAGACCCACTTGCTGAACATAGAGTCGTGTAAGTCAAAAATTCATCGAGAGCCTGTAATCTTTTCTTTGAGGAGTAAGTAGTGGCTCCAATGCATCTCTAACAGGGTTAGTGATGTATCATGTAACGATGTGTCTTGGAAATTTCTCTTAAATCAAAATCTTGTCCATAGGCCAGCACATTTTCACATGTATTGTATTTGTTGTAAGACTAATCTTTAACACTTGTAATGAATGTTGCTTTAACCTGTGTTCTACATCTGAATTGATTCATTTGTTGTAATGCATAATCTATTAATGGAAATGTGTTGTATATGCTGCTAATGTTGTCCTGTCCATGTCGACTACTCTACCGGACATCAAACAGACCTTTCGCATGAACCTTGTTGTAACAACCGTTGCACTCGTTTAGACTGATCTGTGAGTGTTGCACGTGTTATCTTACCTTGTATGTTGTGACTACTGCATCTAAGTGGACTACTCCGCCAGAAGCTGTGTATGTCCTTTTTGTTGTGTGTTCCTAGCCGAGTTGGGAGTGATCGCTTTTAGCCTTGAACTCACCTTCACCTTTTCCCCTCACAGTGAAAGAACCATTGACACAAGTACACATACACTCACCGGGTACACAAACCTCACCTCTCGAAGATAAAGTGAACCACTCTCCTGTGCTAACAAGCAAGAGTTGAGACAAATCCTTAAGATAATGGAAATCGAGCCATCATATCGTATGGGACTCCCACACCAAACAGTGTGAGGTCTATTTGGGACTTCATACAGGGGTGATCCCATGAATGTTGCTGGGTCCAACATCATCAGCATTTCTGGCACTAGAAGGAGGGAAACCAGTTGTACATGGCTGAAATTCCCCTCACACTCACTCATCAACCATCTGGTCAAGGCAGTAACTTGCACTCCCTCTCTCACGACTCAGCAATTGGTTACTCCTCACCTCCTATAATTGAACATGAGATTTCATATCAACACCTTCACTCCATCCGTCCCATCACTCGCCAGTTCGCTAAAGCAGTCGGACTAATCCCAGGCATACAGTATCTTCCACATGCATCTAAGAAGCCAAAAGCCACTCCCATAGGGGTTGTTGTATCATCGGTGGAAGAAGCAATCCTTTCTACTCTTGAAGGTTTGGGAGAAGCTATTGAAGATGGAGAGGAACCTCCAATATTATTTGGAGACGAATAAGGCACTCTTGTTGTCTTAGGATCAAACTCCGATATAGGAAGCGGATGGGAAGGAAGTGGACGAAGCGGAGGCAGAGATGAACTGACAGACTCGGATCTAAAACCATTAGATTCCGACAGAGAGGAAGAAGACAAAGAGGACGAAGAGATGGCTGACCAAAATCTTGAATGGATGACTCAGGGACCATTGGCTCTCCTGACTATTCTGCACAAGATGTTGAAGCGAGCATAGAGAATGAACATGAAGTTCAACCTTGACAACGGTGAAGGTAGAAGACCATTTAGACAACTTCTACCTATAGCTGTAGAAACTTGAGGTACGTTATGACGACATAGAATGTAGATTGTTCCCATGTACCTTAGATAGACGCACAACTACTTGGTATCACAGCCTTCCACCCAACTCCATACAGAACTAGGGTTCTTTCATACATATGTTACTTGAAAAGTTTGCTGATGATAAGACTCCAGCCATGCTACTCAAAGAATTGGGAAGCCTCAGGATGGAGGGAAAAGAGAAAGTGAAAGATTTCAATTAGAGGTTTATGCGTATTTTAGACAAGTTTGTAGTAGACCCCAAACCTCATGACTCCATCACTGTCGACTATTACACGTCTGCACTGCCAACCACCATTGCGCAGATCATCAAGCATGTTGTGAAGCCAACACTTTTAGAAAGCTAAGAGGAGGTTATTGTTGTTTAGAAAGACTTGCACGTCATTAAATTCATCAAGGATGAAAAATCAACGAAAGACTCCAAGAATGCAAGAATAAAGCCCCAATCAACGATGAGAAAAGGCAGAGACAAGGAAGCAATTGACATTGAGACCCTCACTCGCCTTGTCAAGAACTTGACCACCGAAATGTCCGAACTCAAGCAATGGAAGGTGGACACATTTGTGAACAGTCATCCACCCAAACAGAGACAGGCAAGTAGTTCATCAACCGGCTCATCAAGCAACAGCTGGTTCGGCTTCAAATTTACATAGAATCCTATGTTCCAACTCTATCAATGCACTGATCCTAAGTACCATTCCTTCCACGAAGAATTTCACCCCGAGAACTATTGTTCATATTGGAAGCGAGTTGTTACCTCTGTCTGTACTCATACACTCAATGCAGATGGCGACATATAGGAGTAGTCGGAAGACATTGATGATAACGAAGAGGCTACAGCTGATGAAGCACCAAGTTCTGGGCATGTGGTGAACACATACCAGTGCTCGCAAGTAGTCTAAAAGACTAACACCAAGAAGCAACCCCAAAAGCAAAATGATCGTCACCATCTTAGGAGTAAAGGGGCTCCCCCTACACTTGATGATATGTAAGAGAAGGTGAGACAACTAATAAAGAAGGTTGACCCACTAGCTACCTCAAAGCAACAAACACAAATCAAGTACGAGAAGACAACGACGAATAAGAGCACGTCCATAGGCAGCAAATTGTAGAACATTCTGTCAGACAACACGAGTATCTGTTCCACCCTGGAAACCTCGGTGAGTCTACCACCTCTGTATTAAAACATAGTCGATGAAATGAAGAAAACTTGAGCGAACATCAGTTTGTTTGAGCTAGCCAAAGTCTAGAGTCAGCGAGCTATCCTGTTGCACGCCTTGGGACAAACAACAACACACAACACGACCTCCGCCAGCAAGGGAGCAAGAACACCTCCCAGAACACCATCCACTATGCTCAATACACTCCGGGTGGAAGAAGAAAACTCAAGTTGCCCCCCATTCCTGCTTTCATTCAAAGTTTTCAACTACAATGTCCACAACTTCTTGGTTGATTCTGGCGCGACAGCCAATGTCATTCCACTCTCCAGTGCTAAGAAGTTCAATGCACGATGGAGCAAAACATCTGCAAGAATCATCCAACTTGATAGAATGTCAGTACCAGCCATTGGTGAACTATGAGACATGATCATCCAACTATCCCATGAAATTTGAGTCCACCAATGCACTAACGTAGTTGTTGTGGACATATCGAAAGCATACAGTTTGCTACTCAGCAGAGACTCATCCAGCAAGCTAGATGGATACTTTGCCACATACTGGTCTCACATGTGGCTTCCGTACAAGGGTATATGCAACCAAATCTGGGTGTTATCGGAGAGGTATATGAAACACAATGTCACTTCTCTTAACAGTGAGAACGATCAATTGGCCTTCGCAGAACTCATGTTTGGAAACTGCTCCTGGAAAAGACATTGGAGTGTTATCTTGCACAGCTAACCCCTACCTCATCAGACAAGCAGTTGGGACTCCTTCCTCGCCCAACTGATGATAATGAAACTTGTACAGTTTGTTTTTCTGGTAGTAACAGTAGTAGAAACAATAGTAGTAGCAGCAATACCAACATGTTGAATGGTCCATATACAGATAAGTTGTGGGCCTTGAGTCTTGGAAAATCAGGAACACATAATGGCTCAAGGAACAAGTGTATCTCAGCCATCCAAAATAATAAACCATGTGTGATTTCAAGTTTTTTGAAGTCTGAAGTCACAAACTATGATGTTGAAGCACTCGTGTTGAACACATGAATGACCAATACCATGAACGAAAAGAGAAATTTGGGAACACACCATGATCCGAAGATGGCCAATCTTGGTATAAGTTACACGCTGCAGCAGCAACCAACTATTGAACACTTTATTGAACAATAACGCGATCGATCTGCACAAGTAGATGATGACTTGAGTACCCATTGCACCCAAGCAATCCAACATGAGATTTCAGGTAAAGGAGGAGACAATCCATTGCAGCAGAGAATAGGTAACACATACATGTTATTTGTCCTCCTTTTGCCAAAAATATTGACTAACATTTTAAGTTTTTGGATTACTTGCAAATTTCGTCATCATACTAGGTTTTCTAATTCAAATCTTGTACATAAGAAATCTGGGAGATCAGCTTAAGCATTGACTTCAGAAACATGAACCCTTCCCGAATTAAAAAAAACTACCCTGTGCCATCATCCGAGTCCATGTTGCACACAGTACCTAAAACAATGGTGTTGTCTTCACTTGAAGGTCTTCTAGAATGCCCCCATGTTCCGGTAGCGGAGCCCAGTGGACCGACACTGGTCCACGAAAAACTTGGCTCACACAGGTATCATTTGCAATCACTTAATGGGAGGATTGATAATCTTCCTATCAAAGGCCAAGTCCTCAAACACTAGTTTCAGTAGGTCGGGCCATGCCCGTGCCATGTACATAGTATACTTGCTACTTTTTGTTTTCATTTGGTTTGTTTTGCTTATTATATTTGCTTTCGATTTGTTTGATTCTTCTTACTATTTCTATTCACGTTCATTTTGTTTGTTTGATATATTACTATTTTTGTTTCTAGAAATAAGTGTTGCTAACTGCTACGTTCTGGATTTTGAATAGAGTATGTGGCTAAAATTTGAAGAGACTTGTGACATTGTAGCACTTGGCCTGTCTTGTGTCCATTTTCTCTTTGCTTGGTTACAACCTTCAGACAATGAAGTCCTAATGGAAAATATGAACCGTCTGTAAGGGAAGATTTGGTCCAACCATGAACCTGTGTCCACACTAGGAAGCCCCATACCTGTACTTAGTGTTCTGCTCTATTTGTTTAAGCTAATCCAACTAGTAGAAATGGAGAAGGGGAAAAATATAAATGAGCAAACCTATGTCAAAGGTCTTACATGCTTCTCTGAAGGAACAACCTCTTATGCTCTCAATAAGTTGGGATCCCTTTTCCACCCCAAAAATAAATAAGTGCCTATGCACATTTCTCTTAAAAAAATACAAAGGCAAAAGAAGAGAAAGGCTTGCTACGTAGAGAGGTGAAGCATGCAACTCCACTGGGATACTAACTAGGCTCACTACCAGTGGATCAATGTGTGTGTTCCTGCGTGACTCTGTCGGGGTACTGTCCAGGCCTGCTGGAAGCGGAGAAAACTAAACTACCCTTCCCAGATATGAAACATTGAGATATAAGCTGAACTTATGATTGTATTTGACTGAGTTAGCAAAGGGTGAACCATGTATGTCTATGGGGTAACTGGGGAAACTGAAGTAACCTACACAGCAATTCAATACTTCCCAAAAGACCAAGGGCCTATGCTAGCAATGAACCAAAACAGAGAAGCTGGAGTTCTACTAGTGTGTCACCAAGTCTTGTAGCGACTACAACCACCCTCCAAAATTTTGGCCTGCACCAATTTTGGAGCCTCCCCTGAAGATTTTTTCTTGATGATTACACACACTCAGGCTAACTCCCTGAACTCGTGTGAGTCTTTACATTCACCTTTCTTGTTCATTGCATCCAAGTCTCTCCATGTTGATGTACAAGTCATGCTTGCGACCATGTTCTGGTTATGCTCAAAGCCTTTGCTTCAAATGTCTGTTGTGTTTGCCATGATAGTATCTGTCGCACTCACACACGGAGTCACATTCACTATTGTGCAAGGGTTGTCTCAATCACGAACAATCAACCACGAGTATCGCGCTTGTCGCTTGCACCGTTGGTCAGTCATGTTGAACATGTGTATCTAGATGGTTTGGTCATTTCATCGTCAAGGCATGTGAGTGTGTGTTCGTATGATCAGCTATGCATCTTTCAACTATCCACACACTTAGTCATTTTTGCTGAAGTTATGACAACTAGACTCCTCATTGAAATTCAGACCATCACCCTAATTTTGAATCGATCAACTGTCAACCAAAACAGCGCAGAAGCAATAAGCTAGTCCTTTCAAGCTGCGTTGCCCGCAAGCAACTCAAGTAGCACTCATGCTGGCTACCCGAACAGTCGACCGTCTGTTCATCTCAAAAATTACGCAGTGCTCATGAGCAGGCATCCCTCTTCCCATTAGTCAGCTCATCTCAGAAATTGCGCAGATATGATCAATAGGCCAGCCTCCCGACCTTAGTGTATTTTTCCTAGCGAGAAACTTCTAGCAGCAGACTGCCTGTTCCCTCCAGGAATTGCATAGTTTCTGCTGCCAGTGACCCCAGCAGCCAATTGGAAATTCCCTCTAGGAATTGCGTAGTTCTGTCTACTAGTGACCCTAATAGCCAACTAGCAGTTCCCTCTAGGAATTGTGCAGTTCTAGCTGCCAGTGACCCCAACAGCCAACTAGAAATTCCCTCTAGGAATTGCGCAGTTTTGGCTGCCAGTCTCCCAGGCAGTTCCCCAGAAAAACTGCGCAATCCCTGCTTGTTGACCCTTCATGCAGCCCGACCCGTTCCTCTGGAAATTTGTGCAAATCTGGCTGTCCAACCCCTGCTAATTGTTCATTCTGGGAAATGCGTAGAGCTTACTTACCTTGCCCTCCTGTGGCCCGGATTGTCCCTCCGAAAATTTGTGCAATTTTTCCTCCCAACCAAGCCAAACCTTGCAAACAGTTAATATCGACTCAAATCACCTTTCTTCATCTATCAGTGACTCTTGCATAGATTTCATCAGCAATTTCCCAAATCCATCTTCCTGCATCATAGCCTTGCTGCCTCTCCCGGTCAGTCGCACCCGAATGATCATGTGTAATGGTAGACTAGGAGGTTTTGGATTTGATGTCATCTCATCATGAGTGACTTCAGGTACAGGTACACCAATGAACATGACAAGACGACGAATGGGATGAACGAAGGGAGGACATGCAGATGGACAGGTTCACCAATGGACGAATGAATGAAGCATGCGAAGCAAACGAACGCGACGAACATGCACCTTCACGAACAAGTGAACCTATCGAGCCTTCCAGCATGAAAGCAAGGAACAACATGCTAAAGCTTCATCAAGTGAACCAAGGTCCATCGAAGACTTCGTGTACTTCACCATGCCGAGGTGAAGTTGTGATACACCATGAAGACATCCATCACTCAGTGGCATTGTAGCTCGACATGCACTCCAGTAGCAACACGAATGTACCAGGAGTTTCTTGTCAAGTCATGTCGAGTCAAGTCATGAGTCATGTTGCCCACATATCCACTATGGGCCTGTTGTCTATTAATGTAATGTAACGTGGAAGTCCAAGAGAACCACTTGTTAAGCATAGAGTCATGTAAGTCGAATGGTCATGAGGGTAGTTGAATAGCCACAAGGGTCAGTTTCACCCTTGGCTATAAATAACCCCCCTCATTTGTACATAAAAGGACTTTCCGCCTCAGCTCCTCCCACATAGCCAAGAGAGTTTGTAATCTTTTCTTTGAGGAGTAAGTAGTGGCTTCAACACCCCGTTGACAGGGTTAGTGATGTATGGTGTAATGATGTGTCTTGGAACTTTCGCTTAATTCAGAAGCCTGTCCACGGGCTAGCACGTTTTCACACATGTATTGTATTTGTTGTAAGATTAATCTTTAACACTTGTAATGCATGTTGATTTAACCTGTGTTCTACATCTAAACTGATTCATTTTTTGTAATTCATAATCTATTAATGGAAATGTATTGTATACACTGCTAATGTTGTCCCATCTATGTCGATTGCTCTGTCGAACATCAAACATACCTTTCACATGAACCTTGTTGTAACAATCGTTGCACTCGTTTGGAATGATCCGTGAGTGTTGTACGTGTTATCTTACCTTGTATGTTGTGACTGCCGCATCCGAGTGGACTACTCCACCAGAAGTTGTGTATGTCCATTGTGTTGTGTGTTCCTAACCGAGTTGGGACTGATCCCTTTCAAACTGGAACTCACCTTCACCTTTTCCCCTCACAGTGAAAGAACCATTGGCACAAGTAAACTTACACTCACCAGGCATGTGAACCTCACTTCTCGAAGATAAAGTGAACCACTCTCATGTGCCGACAAACAAGAGTTGAGGAAAATCCTTAAGATAATGGAAACACAGGCCATCATACCAGATGGGACTCATACACCAAACAGTGTGAGGTCTAGTTGTGACTTCATACAGGGGTGATCCCCTGAATGTTTGCGGGTCCAGCACTATCAACACCACCCCAATATTCTCAATGGGGCAACCCATCACAAGGGTGGAGGCCTCAAGTTAACAAACCTTCTACTTTACTACCTCCACCCCAACCTTAGACACAACTCACTCATCCTATTCTGCCTAAGCAACCTCCAATTCCGTCTCAACTAAATCTGAACCTAAAAAACAAGCTATCCCAACAGGTCAACAATGGAGAGACATCTTACCCTACTTATGTTGTGTAAATCTAGGAGTTTTGCCTTCAATCTGGGAGAGTGCTTCCATAACCACCCGCCTTATCCACCTGAATAGCTTGAAGGAGAGAAGGAAGAGAGTGTTCCTCAAGTCAATCCACCCTAGCCAACACACCCCAGAAGAGGTTGAAGTTTCAAGGGAATTGAAGAATTTGTGTGTTAAAATACCCCTTCTCTAGGTTATTAAAGATGTTCCAATCTATAATAATCTCATCAAGGAGAAATGTTTCAAAAATAATGGGAGAAGAAAAAGAGACACCCCAGCCATAAATCTTGTTGGGAAATTATATGATTTGATGCTTGGGAGGGTGATCTTCCCGAAATATCTAGATCCTGGAAGCCCTATAGTAGATGTGCACATTGATGGCCTTATATTCCCTAACACCCCAATCGATCTTGGGGCTTCCATTAATGATATGACTAAGGAAACTATGCTAAAGTAAAACCTACAAGCAGCTTTGAGAAAGACCACCACAATGTGGCAACTTGCAAACAAATTCACAATAGCTCATGAGGGAGCTATTGAAGATGTTATGGCCTCCATTGACTCTTGGGAGTATCCTACTGATTTCCTAGTTCTCCAGCCCAAAACCAAGTATAATGGCTATCCTTTCATCTTGGGAAGGCCATGGTTATCCATTGTTGATGCTTACATTTTTTGTAGAGCTAGGAACATGAACATTAAGAATGGAAATTTGTCTAAACAATTCATATAGTATCCTCCTACTCATCCTTCCATTGAGAATGACTTGTTAATTTTTTTGAGGGACACATTGTTCTTTGCTTATATAATTTCATTTCTTCATTAACACATTAAGTTTACCCCATATCATCATTAAATTATTCACCATCATATGCAAATATGCAGAAAGAACAACATCATTATCATCAATGCAACAAAACATAAAGGAACAATAGAAGAAAAACATGCACACATAGAGACACTAGGGTTGGTCTAAGACCAAGGAAAAAACCACCATGGGGAAAACCCTTGAAAATTCTTCTTCTTCTTAGATCACCATCAAATGATTCAGCAAAGGAGAGTACAATGATCCATATCTTAGTTTATGCAACCAACCAGTAAAAAAACTATGACATCCATGAAATGAATCTAATCATGCTTACACGCAAAACCCTGATTCTGAGGACTGAAATGTACTATCACTGGTTGTAGTCAACTTCTGAACATAGATGTCATTGACCAGAGTCTTAAGAATACAAAAAATTCATCTTTTAGTGTAGGACACATGGAGGAGGAGCTGTGCGATAAACTGTGGCAGTTCTGGATGCTCCCTGGTGAACTGTATGCATGCGACTAGGGACAAATAAACTAAGATCTACCTCAAACCCCCAAAACCATCCTTCAAGCTATTGTGTTAGCAATTAAGGCTCCCCATATGCACCCTTGAGCACTCTATGCATGTGTCCTGGGATCAAAATACCCAGTCTACTTTAGAAACCCTAGATGCTCCCTTAGGGCTTATGTGCGAGCGTCTAAGACTTCCCAGATGCACCCTCGACCACTCTATGGATGCATCCAGGGACCAAACTACCTAATCTACTTCAGAAACCCTAGAAACACCCTTCAGGTTAATTTTCAAGTGTCTAATACTTCCTAGACGCAATATTGACCACTCCACTCGTGCATTCGGGGTCTAAAATACTCAATTACATGCGTGCGTCTGAGAAACAGAAACCCTAGATCCGTGTGAGCTTCAACCATGTAGTTTTAGACCCTTCTACGGAAATTCTCCATCAAACCTGTGTGAAACAAGACAATAGAAGAGAAGAGAAGATGGCTTGATTAACGTATCCAAATGAGCTTGAGGTCTCTTCTATTTATAGGCTTCCATGAGGGTCCACTTGCTGTTGAGGCTTACCTGTCCAATTGTAAATATGCATAGGGACGACCTGATCCAATATACATGAGTAGGAACATAAATTCAAAAATCAACTTATGCTTGTCCAAATGAGATGACATTGGGTCGATTTTGGTACTCTCAAAAAGAGGAATCTATTGTAATTATTATCTTCATCATATGAGTTGTCCAAAGTGGAATTTGACCGCAGTTGCATAATTTTAACACTCCCTCTCAACTAGGGAGAATTCCACCTGTCAATATATTTGCAACGATCAATATGCCATTCAAGTGTCATCACGTATCATCACTGAACATCTTTGTCATGTAGTCGTCATGCCATGACCATCTCAAGTATCTCATCATCTAAAAATCATCAGTGTACATATTGATCTATCCCTTTTCTTATTCCTGCCTATCTCTTGATTGTTCCTGCTCATATGGTGAATATTATTTAACCTAAAAGAAGAATAAATTTGACATCATAAGGGAGCTCAATCTACCACCCTCTATCCATTAGGATATTACCTAGAAGAGTTACCAACGGGATACTACCCGCTGATATCGGCAGGGAGCTGAATTTGTGATTGGTATTATCATCGAAGATCATACCATCAAGGGAGAATATCACAACCTAGAACCACATAGGGGAGCTAAATACCAACCCATGATCTCATGGGTGAGCTATAAATATACAACCCCATATCAATCAATAGGATATCCAAACACGCAGGGGAGCACATCTGGACCCTGGGATCACATCGGGGAGCTCAATGTCAACCCGAAACCATATAGGGTTATCTCAACCCATCCTATTGCCTACTGATATTCCCATCGATGACCCTTAATAATCTTGTGGTAGAACACGTGCATCATAATCGACTTGGCTTATACACCCAAAGTACACTGTCAACCCGTTGGCTAAACAAGGAGCCATACTCCCTATTAGCGTTGTTGGTATTTGGCCCAAAAATGAATCCAAATATGCTCATTAAGTCTTCAAAAGACAGCAAAATCCTGCCAAAGATCAAAACCAGCTCAAGAGAAGAACCCTTGGAATGGAGGAAAAGCACTATCGGGAGTCTAGAAACACATAAAAACAGTGAAAAACCAAGTATCAGAGACATAAACAAAGAATGCACAGCAGCCGTTAGATATGGCCGATCAATGGCCCAGATCTAATTGGCAAATCACAATCAGCCAACATGGAGGAGGACTTAAGGTTGGGTGGAAGACACCCCCGATCAGCAATCTCCGATGATCAGATCGGCGGGTCACAATCGGTAGGGGCAACTGACGGATTAAGGGCGGACAGAGTGGAACTTGTGATGGCGATCAGTGATGAAATATGGATCTTCGATCAAGTGCACAGATCAATGGTCCACATCGCGTCGTAGGATCATTATCATAGATTAACAAAGCACTCCAGCATGGCCCGAGGCATGAGCGATATGTGATTGCGATCAGATCGCATCGCTATATTGCATCAGAGCAACACCATGGGCGAGGCCTTTACACATATATGTGTGTGACCTGATGAATCGGACCCGATGGTATTTTAAATATTATTTCATAATATTTGAGGTTCGCAGGGAAGCCATTTTCAATGCATTATTCGCAGTTTTGACGTATTTATAAAATAGAAAGGGAACCTTGGAGCAATGCCGATGCGATAAGACCCGGACCCGAAAGGGTTCGGGAATGAAAATATATAATATTTTCAGCTCGGTCAAAGCCATTTTTTATTGTTTTCAATGTCTTAATGTATTTTTGAAACACAAAAGAAATCACAAACACATGTAGGATTTTGGGCGGCCCGTAGGCAGTAAATGGTTTTGGCCAGGCTCCGCTCGATCCCATACAACAACTTCCACGTGTCCAGGCTGAGGATAGAGAAAACCACCCTCATCGGGATGTTAACTCCCGTACAAAAGAGCTGCATAAAATGGATCACAACCGTTGGATATAGAGCTCCCCAATCAATGGTGGAGATGTGATATCGCTGCAAAGGCAGACCCAATAAAGGAATAGGCCATATTTGAGGACTTTTGAAATCTGAAATAAACAAAGATGGGCTGGATTTTACAAAGTTGCAGCATTTTTCTGTATTAAATAGAAAACAGTCATTGTTCACATTAAAAAGGATTACAGAGGCCCGAAGACCAATTCCATCACAAAAGAGAGGCTGAGAAACAGTTGTCGGGAGACAGAGGCCGAGAATTGATCATGGCGCATCGACAGTGTAGCTCATCCAAACCAACAAACGATCATGGAGCATCGCTTGCACGAGCGAGCTCCTAGACAGCGTAGCAAACTACCAGAATGCAGTTACTCTGCTATCAGAAGAAGAAACCTCCGATCCAATGTGTGCCTGGTCAGGGCATCAAGTTGTTAAAGACAGAGAGGATAGATTAAGACACTCTGAGCCTTTGAGAGCTCAGGAGCATTGTAAAAGGCCTATAAATGGTTGAAAGTTAAATGTATGAAGGGTTCAACTTCTGGAGACTGTGGATACTTTGCTACTCAAGCTTCTCATCTTCATTCTAGCAATATAAGCTTCTTTTGTTGTTATATGTTCAATTTCCATTTTCTCTTTTGTTCTAAGCTTGCACTTGAACAGGTTGTTCATGTTTCTTCTGTGTCTAATGCCAGATAACTGTCATCTTATCTCTGCATTGATAAATTAGATTTGCAAGCTTCATTTACTTCCTGTAGCTGGCCATTCATATGTGTTTATATATGCATCTGCTGGTACAGTCAGTATTCTCCATCTATCCATTGAATCTACAAACTATTGAGCATTAGTGGTCTAAAGCCTTGTAAAGCTGAGGGTGTTCATGCATGTCTTGAGTAAAAACAGAGTTGAAATGGTTATCTGGCTTGATCCAAACCTTCATCCATTCCAATAGTTCTGAGAACAATATTGAAGATTATATGTTACCAGGCATCTTCGAGCTGCAACCTAGGAGAGTTTCCTAGAGTGATAACATAATTGGCACCGTTGCCGGGGAGAGGAGACTGAAGCTCAGCTTCCTTGGGAGATGACACAGATCCAGATTTGATGATAGAAAAATTCTGGGCACTTTTTCGATTGTAGTCATCTATCTGGCGACTCTACTGAAGGACAAACTCTTGGCGACTCCACTTCATAGTTCTGGCTCAGTTGGTGAGGCATACTCGGAGAAATTCTCAGAAGCCACAAGCTAACCCAGTACCTCACCCTGAAAAAATCATCAAAGAAAGAAAGGTATTGTAGAAAGGAGCATCATGTTCAGGTAAATCTAAACAATATTCCATATCTCTTCAAGAAAATCCTACAATAGAACAAATACATGTTGAAAGTATAGCATCTAATACTAGCAGTGAAGAAAAACTCCCAGAGATTCATAAAGCTCCTTATTCTTTAGGTTCTCCTTTTGTTGTAAGCCCAAAGGAAACCTCACCTCCTATCCATCATACTCCTTTAGTCTTGTGAGTCACTCCTCGCCCTCTATCATTCAGACTGCCAGTACCCTTATAGCCACCACAGCTATGGCAGGTCCACAAGCACCTACCAAAGTGGAAAGAATCATAGTTGCTAGGTATGGACCTCTAGTAGTGCCCACTCCTTTGAATGCCATGCCAACTGGAGAATATCATAAATATATTCCCATATTCACTAGGACTGAAGGTGTTACAGTTGAGGAACATCTTGAGTCATTCTATAGCTATGTTGATAACCTAGACATTAGTGAAGATGAGGTGTGGGTGAGAGTCTTTGTCCAAAGCCTAGATGGCGAGGCTAAAAAATGGTTCAAAGAATTGACCCCAAGATCCATAGAAGATATTGAGGCTTTAGATGATGCATTCCTAAAGCATTGGGGGGATAAGAAGGATCTCCTCTACTACCACACTGAGTTTGGGAACTTAAAGAGGGAAAATGGTGAGTTGCTGTCTGATTTTAATAAGAGGTTTAACCGCATGTACAACAAGATACCAACTAAAGTAAAACCCACCACTACCTATGCTAAACTCACCTATGCCAGTGCTTTTGATTCTGACTTCTGCCTACTATTGAGGGAGAGGCGATGTGCTACTTTGGCTGATATGCAGGATGTAGCCTTGGAAGTAGAATCAAACATCATGGCTGCAGAGAAGCTCAAGGGAAATGTTGATAGAAGGAGACAGAGGGGCAAGCCTTCATCATCTTCAGATCCCAAGATAGATAAAATGACTAAGATGATAGAGTCATTAGCCTCTAAAATATCCAAGTTAAAAGTTGAGCAGCACTCTGGGAAAGGAATAGTTCCTAATTCCTTTGCTCCCAAAAATCCAAATCCATATAGAAGAGCAAATGAACAGTTGCAGATTCTGCAAAGAAGCAAATATGCCAATGAAGACCAAAGGGTAAAGACCCCTTTTCAGAATGCAGTCATGGAGGAAGAGTAGTTTGAAGAAGATGATGAGATCCCTTGTCTTGAAGACAAAGTCAATGCCTCCTTTTTTACCTCAGCTGCCTATGAAAAGTCATTATTCAATGACAAGATTAACCAAGAATGGGATGGTGAAGCTGTTCTGCAAACTGAAGATCAACATAGATATAATCTGAGGTCGAAGATGAATAATGCCAAGGAAACTCCTGTTCAAAGAGTTTTTTTCCCTGCAGTACAGCAAGCTAATAAGCAGAGGTGACCGGCAGTTGATCCCATCATCCTCAAAGCTCCAGCTCACGAGGTAAGAGTCCTCGACAAGTCTCCTTCTCATTTCAGTTTTCAATTAGAAATTCAGAAGCTAAGAATAACTATACCTCTAATTGAACTAGTGAAGAATGAGTCCTTCAAGAAATCTATCCTCAAGGCCCTTGAGCCTAATGCCATCCAAGCCTCCACTGACTATGTAAATCTGCAAGATGACAAACCAGCGATTGTTCTTAGCGCAATGATTGAAAATTATGAGGACAGCTCCCCATCATTCTATGTCTCTCTGACTATTCATGATAAAGTCCTTCACAACTGCCTTCTGGACACTGGAGCCAACCATAATATAATGCCCAAGGCTGTCATGGATGATTTGGGTCTTGACATCACCAAGCCTTATCATGACCTATTTTCTTTTGACTCTAGAAAAGTGAAATGTCTGGGATTAATCAACAACCTAGCCATCACTTTGTCTTAGCTGCCCATGAAAAGCATGATGATGGATATTGTGGTAGCAGATGTACCCCCCAAGTTTGGCATGTTTCTTTCTAGAGGTTGGATCAAGAGATTAGGTGGAACATTTCAAAATGATCTGTCCTATGTTGTTGTCCCTTTTTTTGGAGGTGAAAATAGGATATTGTACAGAGAGGCTCAGTTGGCTTATATCATCAGTGATGAGAAGAATCCCACTAATCATCCCATCTACATTGTCGACACTGAGTTTGGAGCTTGTATTCTTCAAATTGAAGAATCTCAGTTGACCTCCACGTAGCTTAAGAAACTAGTTTTCCAAATCACAGAGGAAGAAGGCCCACAGATTTGGGACATGTTCTTTGATGGAGCTTGCTCTAAGGAAGATGCAGGGGCAGGTGTAGTCCTTGTGTCCCCCACACAGGAATGCATTAATTTACCTTTCAAATTAACTTTTCAAGTCACAAATAACATAGCAGAGTACAAAGTCTTGATATTGGGCTTAAACGTTGCTAAAGAAATGGGCATCAAAGGCCTGAAAGTGTTTGGAGACGTAGACCTTATCATTTAGCAGGTCAATAAAACTTTCCAGGCAAAGCATCCAAGGCTGAAAGCATATAGAGATGAGGTATGTAAGCTCAAGGATTCTTTTAATAATTTCAGCATTTCTTGCATCCCAAGAATGAAGAACCGGCTTGCCGATTCCCTTGTTGTGTCTACTAGCACGTTTATTCCTCCTTTGCCTCCTAAATTGACGTATGAAGTTCAGGTGAAATATAGACCGTCTCTACTTGACAATGTCAAATACTGGAAAGTTTTTGAAGACGATGATGAAATTAATAGGTTTTTAAACGTCATTGAGGAATTTTCTGAAATGCACATCGACCAAGAAAATGAAACCATGGAAGAATGCGGTTAGTCCAAACTAAAGGACGAGATTGGCTGAGGAAGTATTGTCCAGCTGCCTAGTAACCATATACCCAAAGGATTGGTGCCTCTAGAGAAGTTGTTCGATCATAATGATGTGCATTATAAGCTTGCTAAAAAAGAAAATGAGTATGTTGTTTGTAAACATAATATAGGGAGCCTAGCCCATCCGAAATACATAAATTTGTCCACTCATTTGTCTTCTGCCAAGAATTCTGAGTATTGCACCCTCGTGAAGCAATTCGTTGATATTTTTTGCCTGGGAATACAGTGATCTTAAAACCTATGACACAAACATCATTCAACATAAGATTCCACTGGAAGAGAACACCATCCCTTTTAAGTAGAAATTAAGACTTATCAACCCTCTCTTATTGCCTTTGATTGAGAAAGAAATCAAGAAGTTGTTGGATGCCAAAATCATAGTTCCCCTAAGGTATTCAAAGTGGATAGCTAACCTTGTGGTATTAAGAAAGAAGAATGGAGAAATTAGGTTTTGTGTTGACTTCAGGAATCTGAACAAATGCTCTAAAAAAGATAACTACCCCCTGCCTAAGATGGAACACTTGCTGCAAAAAGTTTCAGCGGCTAGAGTCATGTCTTTCCTAGATGGATTTTCATGTTACAATCAGATTGTTGTACATCCAAAAGATCAGGAAAATACTACCTTCACTACTCCTTGGGGCACTTTCATGTACTCCAAGATGCCTTTTGGACTGATGAATGTTGGAGCTACTTTTCAGAGGGCCATGGGCATAGCCTTTGTGGGAGAGAAGGACGAGTTTGTCCTTATTTACCTTGATGACATAACAATCTTCTCCAACAGTCACAAGGGCCATTTGTAGCATCTGAAGAAGGTCTTTCTAAAGTGCAAACAATTTGGAATTTCAGTGAACCCAAAAAAGTACAGTTTGCTCTAGAAGAAGGCAAACTTCTGGGACATATTGTTTCTGCTGAAGGTGTGAAGATTGATCCAGCAAGAGTTCAAGCAATTCAGACATTGTCCATCCCAAGGTCAAAAAGTGACATTCAACCCTTCCTGGGTAAGATTAACTTTGTAAGGAGGTTCATTCCAAACTTTGCAGAGCTAGTAAAGCACATCACTTCCATGTTGAAGAAAGGATCAGAAATAAAATGGACAGATGCTGCAAGAATCTCTTTTGAAGCCATCAAACAAGCTATCATGGAAGCTCCCACTCTAATCAGCCCAGATTACACTAAGGAGTTTTGTATTTTCTCTTTTGCCTCTTATGATACACTTACAACAGTTCTGTTGCAGAAAAATGATGAAGGCATAGAGCACCCCGTGGCCTTTTTCAGCAAAAGTCTAAGGGATGTTGAACTAAGGTATGACCTTATTGAAAAACAAGCTTATGCTCTCATAAAATCTTTAAACGCATTCAAAATTTATATTCTACATTCCAAAGTGGTTGCATATGTACCTTCACCCTTAGTAAAATATGTCTTAACTCAGCCAAAATATTGATGGAAAGAGAGCTAAATGGATTGCAAAATTCATAGAGTTTAACATAGAGGTGAAGCCCACTAAGATTGTCAAAGGTCAAGGCTTGGCTAAACTTATGGCTGAGGAAAATTGCAGTTTGTTAGACATAAATTTCATGGGTCCAAGTTCAGATGATGAGCAGACAGAGGATGCAGCAGAAGAGCAAAAGCAGAATCAGTCTTTGGCCGAAAATCTAGCCACCTGTGAATGGTATTCCATCATAGTTCATTTTTTGCAGAAGCTAGAAGTCCCTCCAAGGCTTAGCTCAAGTCAAGCCCAAGCCATTAAACTCAGATCAGCCAAATTCTTCATTAGTAAAATATGCTTTATTGGAAAGACCCATCAGGAATCCTCTTGAGATGTCTAGGTAAAGGATAATCTATGGAAGTCGTGCACCAGTTCCATTCTAGCATTTGTGGAGGGCATCATTATTGGAAAACCACAGCCCACAAAATCCTGAGGGTTGGGTATTATTGGCCTACTCTGTTCTCTGATGTGTTTTCTTTTGTTAAATCTTGTGACAAATGTCAGAGGTTTGTAGGAAGACAGCAGCTAAAATCTCTGCCCTTGAAGCCAATACATGTCAATGGTCCCTTCCAGCAGTGGGGCTTGGACTTTATAGGTGAGATCAACCCACATTCCAGTGGCCAACACAAATGGATCTTAGTAGCCACTGATTATTTCACCAAGTGGATTGAGGCTATACCCACGAAGAATGCCAATCATCAAGTTGTCATAAAGTTCTTAAATGAGAACATTTTCACTAGATTTGGTTGCCCAACCAAACTAGTCACCGATAATGCAGCATCTTTCAAGGCAAAAGAATTTCTAGACATGACTGAATCCATGGGCATTTGATTGGTGCATTCTACCTCATATTAGCCTTAAGGCAATGGCCAGGCAAAATCATCTAACAAGAGTCTAGTAAGGGTACTCAAAAAACTGTTAGAGCACAACAAAAAGAGTTGGGATTCCAAGTTGAAGTTTGCACTGTGGGCTGACAGAGTTACCATCAAAAAGTACATAGGGAATTCTCCATTTAAGCTGGTTTATCGCATTGACATTGTTTTCCCTATCCAGCTAATTCTCCTTGTGGCCAAATTCTTGCAAGAAGAACAAGATGAAGAGAATGATATGGTAAGGAGAATGAATACCCTGGTTGAACTACAGTAGATCAGAGAGAAACTGGTTGAGAATTCAAAAGCTCATCAGAAGAAAATCAAAGAAACCTTTGACAGGAAGGCAAAAGTGGACAATTTCCAAGTTGGTGACTGGGTTCTCAAATGGGATGCATTTAAGGAAAAGAAAAGTAATCATGATAATTTTGACTCCTTATGGACAGGTCCATTTGTCATCACTCAAATTCAATAGAACAATACCTTAATTCAACACAGTCTGGAAGGAGAAGATGTTTTTAGTAGCCCAGTCAATGGGCGGTTCTTGAAACTTTATTCATTTAAGGCTTTAAAGCATTCATATTGTAAATATGTTTTTTCAGTTTTTATTTTTTACAAAATAGACTACATGCCCAATCGAACACTAGGAGGAAGATTTCATTTTGGTTTTATAGGAAAGGCATTATTCTGTAGTTCCTGAAACCTCACAGGGAGGTTTTCATCCCCAGAAGGAGCCAGTGTTAGCCTTTTTTCCATTTGGCCCAAAAATGAACCCAAATATTCTCTTTAAGTCTTCAAAAGACAACAAAATCCTGCCAAAGATCAAAACTAGTGCAAGAGAAGAACCCTTGGAATGGCGAAAAAGCACTATCGAGAGGCCAGCAACACATAAAAACAGTGAAAAACCAAGTATCGTAGATATAAACAGAGAATTGCACAACAGTTGTCAGATCTAGCCAATCAATGGCCTAGATCTAATTGAAAAATCGCAATCGGCCAACATAGAGGAGGACTTAAGGTTGGGTGGAAGACACCCTCGATCAGTGATCTCCGATGATCGGATCGACGGGTCGCAATTGGCGGGGGCAACTAGTGGATTAAGGGTGGACCGAGTGGAACTTGCGATGGCAATCAGCGATGCAATATGGACCATTGATCAATCATGTAGATCAACGGTCTGTTATCACTCAGGTTGTCCTTAAGCTCTGGAAAAGGATACGGCCGAGGTAACCACAGACCAACTTTGGACTGCAGGTTCTAGCCAACCTGCAATCAGAGAGGGCTCTCTCTTTTAGATTTAGCTTTGTTGAAAATGATTTTAGGCTAGGTCTCGAGTTCAGAGGGTTTTTGTTTTGTTTTTGGTGGGAAAATTGATGTTTTCAGACAGAGAGGCAAGGCATAGTCTGGAAGTTTCAAACCATTGGGCGTGGAGTCGAGGAGGAGAACTGCTGGTGCATTTCTTCGATCACAAGAGAGGGAAACTGGAGCAAGATAGCTGAGCATGAAACAACATTCCAGGTTAAAATGATGGGAAAAATGCTAAGTGATGAGAGGTAGTTAAGAATCTCTCAATCAGCTTAACAGAGGAGGTAACAGAGCGCTACCTAGGGGCAGTAAAGAATCCCTAGATAATTGGCAAACACAGGTGAATTGGGGTAAACATGAGCCAGGAGGAATTCATATTCATAACCAATTCAATCAGAGGAAAACATAAAGAAATAGCAGAAATTGAGCATAGAGAGTATTTAAACTAATTCTAGGCTATTCTTTATTTTGCTATTTAGATATTGGTAAACAATAAACAGAGGTGAGATGCACTTATTGCTTCAGGCTGCAGCACAAGAATTCCATCTTCATATCTCCAAAAACATTCATTTACATCAGACAATTTGCTCTCCAAGCTTTTAGCTATCTTTGATTATAGAAAAAACTCAGGTATACAATGCGAGTCTCTGGTGAAAATTCTCAATCAACCAACCCTTGAAACAATGTAGAGGGCGGTATATATAGGGAAAAACTATCTACAGAGTTCCTTTATTACATCTTGACCTAATCAGGTCATAAAGAAAAATGACTACTTAACCTAATCCTATCCAGAAATAAATGCAAAAAATATCTCGGGCTGCGCTCAGGGTCGCCGTATCAAAACTGAATAAATGATGTTGTCCTTGGCGGCTTGCTAAGTGTTTTCTGAAATAAATGTGTATGGGTTTCTGCATCTCTGCTGTCTGTCTGCATTTAAAGCTTTAACTGTGATTTGAGGGCAAGGATGGGCTTATGCCTCTTGATTTGACTTTCTAGGGGGGGCTCATCAATGTTCAGGTGCTTCGAGCCCCTAAAAATCTTCGGCTGATACTCTTTGGCTTCTCTTCTTCCTCTGATACTCTTTGGCAATAAACAGATGTTGTACTGACGTGCTGTGTGTTAAATCATCATTTAATGGCCGTTGTTCGGCCTCTGTTTTCTTCAAAACTGTTTTCTGGTCCTCCCGGCAAGCTTCGCGAAGAAAAATGGGTCATTCGGCGCCTTTCGGGCCTGCTGGGGGCCGCAGAATGAAAAGATTCCCTAAAGATTCCCCATTCAGGCCCAAAAAATCTAGCGATGAGCGATTTGCGCTCATCAAAACTACCTCAGAATCTAATTCCGGGTCTCTGAAGTGCGATTTTTTCCCTTCGCGCCAAAAAAGTGCTGATGACGTCAGAATGACGTGACGTTGTACGGTGGGTGACGTCAGCGATGACGTCAGCATGATGACGTGGTGGGATGACATCAGCATGATATCATCATGTACGGATGGTGACGTGGCATGACACGTGGCAAGGGGCCACGCAGGCAGATGACTCGACATGTGACTGGGCAGAGGGGGTGACGTAAGCGGTGACTGTGCAGGGGGTGACGTAAGCGGTGACGTCACCGGGCAGGAGGCGGTAAGTGGTTTTGTGGCGCACCACCTTTGGGGGGGGAGTGGTTTTGTCAGAGGGGGCTCCGCCACAGCCCAGGAGTTGATGCGTGGCGGGAGGTATGACATTAATACTGCCCATCTCCCGGACGCTAAAGCTCGGGCGTTTTGGAGACGGGATGGCCCGCCCACCGTCGATCTGCAGGGCGGACGATCCGACGACTGGCGGCCAAGATAATACGGTGGGGGGATATGGGCGAAGAATATACAAAGAATATTCCCTTTTTAATATGCACGCAGGTGGGTCTAAACAATGGTTTATGTGAGTTACAGGGGTTATATGGGTTTAATACGCGTGGGTCAATGTATTTGTGCACAAAACTTTGGTTTAGGGGCGGAAAAGGGGGTTTTTGAGGATTTAGGGCTAGGGGAGAGGTTATTAATCTAGACAGGTGTCGGATTAATCCCTTTTAAGACACGGATGGGCTAAAAACAGCCCTGGATGGACCTTTTTTTCCCGGACTTATAAAAATATGGCTATATTGCCAGGGAGGGGATATTCACATAGGGGAATTTTATATACAAATTTTTAGTAGGGGAAGGGGGAAGACTGATAGGGAATTATATAATACTATTAGTAGTTAATATGACGGTGATCAACAAGCGCTAAGGTCAGGGACCTTAGGCTATTTTGGGGAAAAGACCTTGAAAAGAAATAAAAATCCTTGAGTGAAGCAGATCTTCACCAAGGCAACTGATATGGATGATGATGAATCTAAGAGGAATCAAGCAGATCATAACCTCTCTGGGAAGTTAGTAAGGGACTTGGGGAATTAGAAGAAGGGGGGAGTTAGTTATGTCCACCTTTGAGCTCCTTTGCATGAACATTGCCTGCACTGTGATCTGTAAAAATATAACACTTTGTACCACAAAATTGATCATAAATTATCATTCTGCAACCACACAGCTACCTACCCAGCCTACTCTCCTAACATTTTTTCTTCTTTTTGGTTTGGGTGCACTTAGACTTGCAAACCCAGATTTACAATTTTTTCTTTTGAATTTTTCCTATCTAAATCTACACTTATTTCTGCTAGGGCCCAGATTAAGCAGTTGGGTCCCTTTGATTCTCTACCTATCTACAGATCTGCCAAGATTAAACTGTTTAGACAGATATCATTCTCTATATTCTAAAACACGAAATTGAAACCTAGGGAGACCAAGATTAAACTGTTTGGACCTCCCTTAAATGAAAACTCTTCAAAACTGGAACAACTCATCAAAAATTGGAATCAGCAGTGGCATTTGGACTAGTACACTTCATGGCTTTCTTCTTTGGTCTCTTCTGGAAATATGGAACACTGCAGCTTGCAAAGTATGACATATTTGGCATGTGAAAATGTCAATCATGAAAAATGATACCCTGTTGCAACAGGAGGCTAACAGTGGCTCCACTTGGGGATGGATTTTCGTTGTGAAAAGCCAAGAACAGCAGGTTAGACTGCCTTGATTTTCTATTTGTTGCTGTAGACTGGGAATACTTCTTTGTTCTGGCTTTTAAAAATATAAACTTGGAACTATAAACAACCTCTTCCTCAACTGAATTACTGTGAACTGTACAACATCGCCTGCTTTCTTCTGCGTGCTTGATAATTATGTACAACATTGTTTGAGCATTATGTCTCTGAAAATCATGGGTCAAAACTGATGTATCTCCTCTGACTCTGGTCCTGAACAGTTACTGACCAATTTCTTCTTCCTTGTCAACACTCTTTTGGCTGAAGATTACAATCTGCAACAGCTTGCCTTTACCATGATATATTGTGATGTGTTTGTGCTATTATTCGTTGTTGTGCTGAAATTAGTGCAGAGACGGGGCTTTTAAAACTGGAATACTTGCATCGGCTGGATCTTCATAGATTTACTGCTGCTTCTTAAACAATCGGCTTGCTTATAAAAAAAATGAAAACAAAGTGCTGATATATACAAATAAGACTGTACAAAGATATATACAAAGCTGCATTGTGTCCCTTAAAAGGGATCATGGTAATGCTTCAGCATACGACCATTGACAGGGCCTTCTTCAGCAGAACAATCCTCTACAGATCTGAGAAAATAAGTGTTATTTCCCTGAACAGCAGAAATAACCAATGGACCTATCCATAGAAAATCAAACTTGGCATGTTTGCCCTTGTCTTCCCTTCTTGAGTCCCATCTTAGAACTTTGTCACCAACATTGAAATCTTCAGCCTTAGCTCTCTTATCAAACATCTTCTTGAGCTTTTCTTGCACAATCTGAGCTCTATCATAAACTTGTTCTCTGGTTTGCTGCAGATGGATGGTCTGATTGATTCTTCTTTGAATGTCATTCGGTTTAGCCTGAATCTCTTGTAACAGCTTGATAGTGGGAATGCCCAGGGATGAAGGAAATCTGGCCTCCATGCTATATACTAGCTCATAAGGGCTCATCCCAATGGATCTTTTGCTTGACAGTCTGTCTGCCCATAGGGCATTTACCAGCTTTTTGTGCCAGTTCTTCTTGTTTTCTTCCAGCACTTTTTTTATGATGTTGATGAGGCTTTTGTTAAATGACTCGGCCAAGCCATTGCCTTGAGGGTAATAGGCTGTGGAGTGGCCCAAGGTAATATGAAATCTGTGGCAAAAATTGATCATATTTTTGGACTTAAAGGCAGCGGCATTGTCAGTGATGATTTTCTCAGGGCAGCCAAATCTGGAAAGGATATTGCACTCAAGGAATTGGATAATGATGGTGTCATTGGCTTGTCTACAGGGAATGGCTTCAACCCACTTAGTGAAATAGTCGGTGGCTGTTAGGATCCATTTGTGCTGGCCTGAGGAAGAGGGATGGATTTCTCCAATGAAGTCAAGACCCCATTGTTCAAAATGTTTTTCTGTGGAGATGGGTTTAAGGGGCAGTGGCAATAACTTTCTCTTGCCCTCAAAAATTTGGCATTTGTGACATGATATGGCAAACTTCTTTACATCTGCAAAAAGAGAGGGCCAATAAAAACCAGCCCTTAGAATTTTATCAGTAGTGGACTTCCAGTATAGATTTCCTCCACAGTCACCTACATGGAATTCTTTCACGACATTGTTAGTTTCATTCATGGTTAAACAATTAAGCAATATACCTTCATGATTTCTCCAAAATAATGCACCATCTATAACACAAAACTTTAAAGCCTTCATTTTCAAAAATCTTTTCTTGGTTCTGGACAATCCTGGGGGAGCACACAGGTTTAACAATACAAAGCATATATCAACGTGCCATGGGGATTGTAAAAAGATTTCACTGATCTGTGGAGTCGCCAGCTCCAGTTCATTGTCCAGCTGGTTAATCTCTAAGGCTTGAAAGTTTGTTTCGGACATCAGTTTAGCTAAACCTTGTCCCTTTATCAGCTTGGTTGGTTTTATCTCTATGTCATATTCAAGGATGTTTTCAATCCATTTTCTTCTTTTTCCTTCTAATCCCTCTTGGGTTAATATGTCTTTTACAGCAGCATGTGGGACATAGGCAATCACGTGTGAATATAATATGTACACTCTGAAATCCTTGATGGCCTTAACCAGTGCGTAGGCCTGCTTTTCCATTATTGGGTACTTCAAAGGGGCGTCTCTTAATTCTCGGCTGAAAAAAGCAATTGGTTTTTCAGCTCCCTATTCATCCTTTTGCAAAAGGACAGCGGCTATGGTGTGATCATATGCAAACGAAAATATGATAAAATCTTTATCAAACTGTGGGCTAGTTAGGACCGGGGTTTGTGTTAAGGCTGATTTGATACTCTCAAATGCTTGCTTGGTTTCAAGAGACCATTTTACCTTGGCATCCTTCTTTAACATGTTGCTAAATAGTCTTATCAGCTCAGCTAGATTTGGAATAAATCTTCTCAAGAAGTTGATTTTCCCAAGGAATGCTTGTAGTTCTTTAATGTTTCTTGGAAATGGGATTTGGAGGATGGCTTGTATTCTTTCAGGATCAATTCTGATCCCATCCTTTGATATGATGTGGCCAAGTAATTTGCCTTCTTCAAGGCCAAACAGAGACTTCTTGGGGTTCAAGGAAATGTCATATTTCCTACATGTCATGAATATTTGCCTGAGATGCTTGAGGTGTTCTTCATCAGATTTGGAAAATGGGGTTAAGTCATCAAGGTAGACAACTAGGAAGTCATGTATTTCTTTGGCAAAAGCAATATCCATTGCTCGTTGAAAGGTAGCACTAGCGTTTTTAAGACCAAATGGCATCTTTACATACTTGAATGTTCCCCAGGGTGTAGTAAAGGCAGTTTTGTCTTGGTCGTCTGGGTGAACAAGTATTTGGTTGAAACCTGAAAAACCATCTAGAAAAGAGATTCTAGATGATCCCACTACTCTTTGCAAGATGTGGTCCATTTTGGGCAAAGGGTAATGGTCTTTTAGGGAGACTTGATTTAAATTTCTGAGGTCTACACAAAGCCTGATTTCACCTGTCTTTTTCCTCGTAGGAACAAGATTGGACACCCATTCGGAAAATCTAATGGGTGCTATGATGCCTGCTTCAAACATCCTCTTTACTTCCTTCTCAATCGGGGGAAGAAGCATAGGGTTAATTCTCCTAAGTTTCTGCTTGAAGGGTTTCTGGTTTGGTTTTAAAGGAATGGTGTGTTGGATCACCGAGGTGTCATAGGGTTTCAGATCCTCATAGCTCCAAGCAAATACATCTTGGAACTCTTTGAATAAGTCAATGTACTTGGGCTTTTGATCAGGTGGTAAGTTTTTGGACAGTTTGATCATTTTTTGCTTTTCTATTGTCCCAATGTTATGTTCCTCTATCTCAGTGTTTATGGGCTGTAGTTTTGGCTTTCTGGGCATGTCATTAGCATCAAACATATCTTCTAATGGGGTTAGGCCAGTAGGCAGAAAGTTATCCTTTAAGTCAATGATGTCTGCCTCTGTTTTGGCTATATCTTCCAAGTGTATTTGTTTCAGCTGTTCTATGTTTTCTTTGTCAAAAATAGTTGGTTTCAGGGTTTGCTTGACTATTGTAGCCGTTACATCTTCCTGAGTTTCATTTGTTTGGTGTTTTGTATCTGTCATAGCATCCATGTCGATGTTGATACTTGAAAAATCATGCTCAAGGGTGAGGAAATTATTAATCTGGGCATCATTTTCGAATACTTGCCAGTCTTTAACGTTATTTGGGACTGCGGGCCTATGTTTTATTTCAGCTGTAAAGTGATGATTTGGGTCAAAAGGAAGCTTGCATGTACTAGCAAAAGTAGCTAGGTTGTGTGCATGAATGTTGTGATTTCTCGAAATCTTGTCAAGCTTGAATTCAGTGAATTCCTGGAGTATATTAGTAGCAGCGGTCCTATAGGCTCTCATTCTGTTGTCGTTGGTTACAAAATTGCCTTTCATCTGTTGTATGATTAAATCAGAGTCTCCCAAAATAGACACTTTTGCAGCTCCTAGAGTTTTGAGGAGTTTAAGGCCTAAAAGCAGAGCCTCATACTCTGCCATGTTATTTGTGCATTTGAAATTTAGTCTATAAGCATGACCCTCTGCATGGTTGTTATATGTGTTGTGAATCCAGACACCTGCCCCTGCTCCTAACTTGTTGATAGAGCCATCAAACTCTAAATACCATGTGATTTCTCGCTTATGGTCAGTATCAAGAGATTGAGTTGTTTTAGGATTGGGCAGATTTAAGATTTCTGTTTGGGAAAGTTCTTTTGGTATGCTGGTTGCATCAATTGCTGTGACAATTTCGTGGGTATTTGCAACCGACTCTTCATTGATGTGTGCTTGTTGCTCTAGAGCGAAGGGCTCATTATCAATTGAAACATTTGTATCATCATTAAACAAAATAAAAGAATCCATATCAGAGTGGATTGAATAAATGGGAAAATTTTGAGGCTTGCTCTCACTACTTACCACATATTTCATGAGCATTTCTCTATACAGTCTCTTTGGTTGCCCAAAGACTAAAATAGTGGCATAGGAGAGGTCTAATTGAAGGGATCCTTGGAGTTTTGCTCCCCATGATCTTGACAGGAGCATACCCTACTTTGGTGGAATGTCAGCGACCACTACATCCATGAGGATGGTCTTGTTTGGGTATTGAACTAAGGAGACACACAAGTCTTTGATGAGGCTTAAACATTTCACTTGACTTGAGTCAAATGAGTATAAATCTTTGTAAGGTCTTGTAACATCAAGATTCAGTTTTTCCATAACTGCTTTGGGCATAAGATTGTGCGATGCCCCTGAGTCAAACATAGCATTGTGCAAAACTTTGTCATGTATATGCAAACTGACATAAAAGGGTGGGACAGGTCCATGTGTTGATTTTCCGTTAAATTCTGGGCCAAATAGCAGCTCTGGGGTATCATCTAAAACATTTACATCATCTTTGACCTCTGGCATTTGAAGTGATCTTTGAATGTGCTGCCTATATACATCGTGTTTAACAAGTTCTGAGAGGGGAATGGATATTTTTAACTTAGATATTTCTGTCTCTAAGTTAAATGGCTTTTCCAGTGGATTCTTGGTGTTGATAATAGCAGTTTTTTCTATTTCATTTGAATTGTCTACGTTTTGCTCTTGTTTATCACTGCTATGGGAAGTTTTTTCTTGCGGTTTTTTAACTTCAGGAAAGTTTTTTGGAACCCTATTCGAGCTTTCTTTCGAGGAAGAAGGTGGCAAAGGCTGATCTTTGGAAGGTTGTATATCTGTTATGTCTTCTACAGTGACTTGATGCGGGTTTAGAATAGGTATATCAGCTGGTTCTGTTATGACAGCCTTGCCTTTAGTCTTGCTGGGTTGTTTGCCTTTCTTTGCTTTACTAGGTTCGGAAATGTCAATGGTCCTAGTTCTCAGCTTATATTGTTTGTGTACTTCATACACAGCGGTATCATAACCTTGTTTAAAATCAAAAGACTCGCCATACCTAGTCTGAAACTGATTGTAATCAGGTTCATTTTGGTCTTCTTAGGACAGGACAGTTTGGTGCCCACCCTTTAGATCCGTTAAGTTCATGTGAGTGTCCTCTATGGGTTCACTAGATGTAGATCCTTCAACATAATTATCTTGGAAAGGGGGTCTTATATCATGGTCTTGGTTAGGCCTACCAGCATTTGTGTTCTGTGTTTTCCTAAAATTTGGGTTCCTTATGGTATTAGACTGTTGTCCTTCCCATGATGCTTTTCTCTCAACATTTTCTACTCTTTCGCCCAGCCTTTGCAGGCCACTGATGATAGCATCAAGCTTTTGATCAAAAGCTGAGGGTTCTTCCTTAAAGGTGGTTATTCTTTCCATTCTAGCTCTGTTTCTTTTGGCAATTAAATTGGCTTCTACGCTGGCAGCAACATTTTGCATGTCGGCAAGGGTTTGAGGAGCTCTTTCTTTTAACTGGTATGCCATATCCGGGTCGAATCCATCGGGAAATTTGTACAAGGCCAAATCAGGTGGAGGCCTTAAGTTCTGTGGTATTGCGTTATATACATTATTGAATCTTGCACAGTATTCCAAAACAGTCTCTTGAGGACCTCTTTTGATCGTATCATATTCAGCTAGTATGTGCAAGGGGTCTTTCTTTTTCTCCCATCTGTTGGTAAAGGATTGGTAAAGCTCATCTGGGGTGGTTATGGAATTTGCAGCAAGTGATCTGAACCAAGTTCTTACATCACCTGTCAAACTCTGAACAAAAATTCTCATTCTTACACTATCATCGTCTATCTCATAGTTTTCAAAATAGTCTTGCATCTTTTTGGTGTGTTGAAGGGCTGTGAAAGGACTGGTGGAATCAAAATATGTGATTTTAGATTGGTACTCTTTAGGTAAAGCCCCAGCATTAGCAGGTAATTGCAGGGGTGCATATCTATTAGCCATATTGGAAGGTATAAGTGGAACAACGGGGATAAGTGGAACAACTGGAGTAACGGGGATCACAGGAGTAACTAGAACGCTGGAAACCACAGTAGTGCTAGTATGTGCAGTGAATGAAGGTGTGGAAGGAGTACTACGGGATGTAGATGATGAACTAAGGGAAATAGGGGTTGAACAGAACAAAACCTTGAGAGGAGTCGGAATACTGCTAGGGTAAGTTGTTTCAGGGCGCAAATCAGCAAAATCTTCCTGTCTTTCTTGCTTCCTAATGATTTTCGAGATTATGTTAGGGTTTTCAAAAACAGCTGGAGGGTTGGGGTCTGGATTAGACCTTGTCTATCGTGGATTTTTCTTGGGAGCCAGCTTTCGAATTGTTTTTTGGGTAATTTTCTGGGGAATGTTTTTGTAATCAACGAGGGACTAGTTAAAATTTGAGACAGCTTGTTTGTAACTTAAAACTAGCATGAAGATTGACTGAAGCAGCTTTTATTTACTCTTGTTAATGCAAAGCAAAAAACAGTCTCAAAGGCTTCCTGGCTGACATTCAGGCTTCATCTGTAGTTTTAAGAGATAAACAGCAGTTAGAAAGTTTGATTTATGGTCTCAGCGGAGCTTTCTTACCTACTTCGTGAAACTATCTGAGAAATTCCCTAGCGGAGTCGCCATTATGTTATCACTCAGGTTGTCCTTAAGCTCTGGAAAAGGATATGGCCGAGGTAACCACAGACTAACTTTGGACTGCAGGTTCTAGCCAACCTGCAATCAGAGAGGGCTCTCTCTTTTAGATTTAGCTTTGTTGAAAAGGATTTTAGGCTAGGTCTCGAGTTCAGAGGGTTTTTGTTTTGTTTTTGGTGGGAAAATTGATGTTTTCAGACAGAGAGGCAAGGCATAGACTGGAAGTTTTAAACCATTGGGTGTGGATTCGAGGAGGAGAACTGCTGGTGCATTTATTTGATCACAAGAGAGGGAAACTGGAGCAATATAGCTGAGCATGAAACAACATTCCAGGTTAAAATGATGGGAAAAATGCTAAGTGATGAGAGGCAGTTAAGAATCTCTCAATCAGCTTAACAGAGGAGGTAACAGAGCGCTACCTAGGGGCAGTAAAGAATCCCTAGATAATTGGCAAACACAGGTGAATTGGGGTAAACATGAGCCAGGAGGAATTCATATTCATAACCAATTCAATCAGAGGAAAACATAAAGAAATAGCAGAAATTGAGCATAGAGAGTATTTAAACTAATTCTAGGCTATTCTTTCTTTCTGCTATTTAGATATTGGTAAACAATAAACAGAGGTGAGATGCACTTATTGCTTCAGGCTGCAGCACAAGAATTCCATCTTCATATCTCCAAAAACATTCATTTACATCAAACAGTTTGCTCTCCAAGCTTTCAGCAATATTTGATTATAGAAAAAACTCAGGTATACAATGCGAGTCTCTGGTGAAAATTCTCAATCAACCAACCCTTGAAACAATGTAGAGGGCAGTATATATAGGGCAAAACTATCTACAGAGTTCCTTTATTACATCTTGACCTAATCAGGTCATAAAGAAAAATGACTACTTAACCTAATCCTATCCACAAATAAATGAAAAAAATATCTCGGGCTGCGCTCAGGGTCGCCGTATCAAAACTGAATAAATGATGTTGTCCTTGGCCGCTTGCTGCAGTGTTTTCTGAAATAAATGTGTATGGGTTTCTGCATCTCTGTTGTCTGTCTGCATTTAAAGCTTTAACTGTGATTTGAGGGCAAGGATGGGCTTATGCCTCTTGATTTTACTTTCTGGGGGGGCTCATCAATGTTCAGGTGCTTCGAGCCCCTAAAAATCTTCGGCTAATACTCTTTGGCTTCTCTTCTTCCTCTGATACTCTTTGGCAATAAACAGATGTTGTACTGACGTGTTGTGTGTTAAATCATCATTTAATGGTCGTTGTTCAGCCTCTGTTTTCTTCAAAACTGTTTTCTGGTCCTCCCGGCAAGCTTCGCGAAGAAAAATGGGTCATTCGGCGCCTTTCGGGCCTGCTGGGGGCAGCAAAATGAAAAGATTCCCTAAAGATTCTCCATTCAGGCCCAAAAATTCTAACAATGAGCGATTTACGCATTTGCGCTAGGAGGCGCAAATCGCTCATCAAAAACTGCCTCAGAATCTGATTCCGGGGCTCCGAAGTGCGATTTTTGCCCTTCGCGCCAAAAAAGTGTTGATGACGTCAGCATGACTTCAGCATGATGTGACATTGTACGGCGGGTGATGTCAGCGATGATGTCAGCATGATGACGTGGCGGGATGACATCAGCATGACATCATCATGTACGGACGGTGATGTGGCATGACACGTGGCAAGGGGCCACATAGGCAGATGACTCGACATGTGACTGGGCAGAGGGGGTGACGTAAGCGGTGACTGTGCAAGGGGGTGACGTAAGCAGTGACGTCACCGGGCAAGAGGCGGTAAGTGGTTTTGTGGCGCACCACCTTTTGGGGGGGAGTGGTTTTGTCAGAGGGGGCTCTGCCATAGCCCAGGAGCTGACGCATGGCGGGAGGTACGGCGGTAATACCGCCCATCTCCCGGACGCTAAAGCTCGGGCGTGTTTGAGACGGGATGGCTCGCCCACCGTTGATCTGCGGGGCAGACGATCCGACGGCTGGCGGCCAAGATAATACGGCGGGGGGATATGGCGGAGAATATACAGAGAATATTCCCTTTTTAATATGCGCGTAGGTGGGTCTAAACAATGGTTTATGCAGATTACGGGGGTTATATGGGTTTAATACGCACGGGTCAATGTATTTGTGCACAAAACTTTGGTTTAGGGGCGGAAAAGGGGGTTTTTGAGGGTTTAGGGCTAGGGGAGAGGTTATTAATCTGGCCAGGTGTCGGATTAATCCCTTTTAAGACACGGATGGGCTAAAAACAGCCCCAGATGGACCGTTTTTTCCCGGACTTATAAAAATATGGCTATATTGCCACGGAGGGGATATTCACATAGGGGAATTTTATATACAAAGTTTTAGTAGGGGAAGGGGGAAGACTGATAGGGAATTATATAATACTGTTAGTAGTTAATATGATGGTGATCAGCAAGCGCTAAGGTCAGGGACCTTAGGCTATTTTGGGGAAAAGACCTTGAAAAGAAATAAAAATCCTTGAGTGAAGCAGATCTTCACCAAGGCAACTGATATGGATGATGATGAATCTAAGAGGAATCAAGCAGATCTTGACCTCTTTGGGAAGTTAGTAAGGGACTTGGGGAATTAGAAGAAAGGGGGAGTTAGTTATGTACACCTTTGAGCTCCTTTGCATGAACACTGCCTGCACTGTGATATGTAAAAATATAACACTTTGTACCACAAGATTGATCATAAATTATCATTCTGCAACCACACAGCTACCTACCCAGCCTATTCTCCTAACATTTTTTCTTCTTTTTGGTTTGGGTGCACTTAGACTTGCAAACCCAGATTTACAATTTTTTCTTTTGAATTTTTCCTATCTAAATCTACACTTATTTCTGCCAGGGCCCAGATTAAGCAGTTGGGTCCCTTTGATTCTCTACCTATCTACAGATCTGCCAATATTAAACTGTTTGGATAGATATCATTCTCTATATTCTAAAACAGCAAATTGAAACCTAGGGAGACCAAGATTAAACTGTTTGGACCTCCCTTAAATGAAAACTCTTCAAAACTGGAACAACTCATCAAAAATTGGAATCAGCAGTGGCATTTGGACTAGTACACTTCATGGATTTCTTCTTTGGTCTCTTCTGGAAATATGGAACACTGCAGCTTGCAAAGTATGACATATTTGGCATGTGAAAATGTCAATCATGAAAAATGATACACTGTTGCAACAGGAGGCTAACACAACCCACATCGTGTTGCAGGATCGTTATCGAAGATTAACAAAGCGTGCAGATCAACGACACACATCGTGTCACAGGATCGTTATCGAAGATTAACAAAGCATGCTAGCGTGGCCTGGGGCATGAGCGATATGCGATCAGATCAAATCACATTGCTATATTGCATCGGAGCAACACCATGGGCAGGGCCTTTACACATATATGTCTGAGACCCGATGAACCAAACCCGATGGTATTTTAAATATTATTTCATAATATTTGAGATCCGCAAGAAAGCCATTTTCAATGCATTATTCACAGTTTTGACGTATTTATAAAATACAGAGGGAACCTTGGAGCAGCATTGATGCGATAAGACCCGGACCCGAAAGGGTTCGGGAATGAAAATATATAATATTTTCAGGTCTGCCAAAGCCATTTTTAATGATTCTCAATGTTTTAATGTACTTTTGAAACACAAAATAAATCATGAAACAAGCAGGATTTTGGGTGGGCTGTGTGCAGTAAATGGTTTTGGCCAGGCTCCGCCCGATCCCATACAACGGTTGCCACGTGTCCAGGCCGAGGAGAGAGAGAACCACCCTCATTGGGCGGTTAACTCCTGTACGAAAGAGCCGCCCGAAATGGATCACAACCGTTGGATTTAGAGCTCCCCGATCAACGGTGGAGATGTGATATCATTGCAAAGGCGGACCCAATAGAGGAATAGGCCATATTTGAGGACCTTTGAAGTCCGAAATAAACAGAGATGGGTGGGATTTTACAGCGTTGCAGCATTTTTCTGTATTAAATAGAAAACAGTCATTGTTCACATTAAAAAGGATTACAGAGGCACGAAGACCAATTCCATCACAAAACAGAGGCCGAGAAATAGTTTCCGGGAGATAGAGGATGAGAAGCGATCATGGGGCATCGATAGTGCAGCTCATCAAAACCAACAAACGATCATGGAGAATCGCTTGCACGAGCAAGCTCCCAGACAGCGCAATGAACTACCAGAATGCAGTTACTCTGCTATCAGAAGAAGAAACCTCTGAGCCCATGTGTTCCTGGTCAGGGCATCAAGTTGTTAAAGACAGAGAGGATAGATTAAGACACTCTGAGCCTTTGAGAGCTGAGGAGCATTGTAAAAGGCCTATAAATGGTTGAAAGTTAAATGGATGAAGGGTTCAACTTCTGGATACTGTGGATACTTTGCTACTCAAGCTTCTCATCTTCATTCTAGAAATATAAGCTTCTTTTGCTATTATATGTTCAATTTCCACATTCTCTTCTATTCTAAGCTTGCACTTGAATAAGTTGTTCATGTATCTTCTGTGTCTAATGCCAAATTACTGTCATCTTATCTCTGCATTGATAAATTATATTTGCAAGCTTCATTTACTTTTTGTAGCTGGTCATTCATATGTGTTTATATATGCATCTACTGGTACAGACGGTATTCTCCATCTATCCATTAAATCTACAAACTATTGAGCATTAGTGGTCTAAAGCCTTGTAAAGCTAAGGGTGTTCATGCATGTCTTGAGTAAAAACAGAGTTGAAACGATTCTTTGGCTTGACCCAAACCTTCATCCATTCCAATAGTTCTGAGAATAATATTGAACATTATATGTTACCAGGCATCTCCAAGCTACAACCTAGGAGAGTTTCTTGGAGTGATAACACTCTTGATAATCCCTAATTTTGGGTATGATTCCAATTGGGGTATACTCTACAAAGACCAAATAGGGGAGAAAAATTCTCCAATCCTATGAAGAAAGGGGGGAAACATCTCCAACCATATGCGTAATTGATATGGATCATACCCCATTTTTCAGAGTTCCCTCAACGCTAGGAGCCCGCTATCTCAATTCCTCACCCTAGGAGCTCAAACAGGCAGTAAGAGTTGGCTCAGTGTTGTCGATTAACATTACTCTCATCAAACTCAAATCTGGTATCTACTTGTCTCAATAGAAATTATTTCCTATTCATAAAGAACATCAAATCAAATATCATGTTAGATCTTAAATAATCATCTACATCACAAAGGATACCATATTGATCCTTCCTCTCAAGGAGGTGCCAACCACAAGCCTAAGATTGTCTCGTATAGCTGCATTGTCTCAATATATGAGAGTATCTCAGTCCCATACATACACACACACACACACATATATATATGGGATTTTCTGCCAATTGGATCCCACTCTTTTTCATCACAATGTATCCATGTCATATGCATACCATGCTCAGAAAACTCTCTAAGGAGTTGTTGTAGTGGCTGCAACACTCTCCAAAATTTTGGCCTACACTTAAATTTCAGAGCCTACTATGGATCCTATTATTGATCTTTCCTTAGTCACTTAATAGTAATTTGATGATCTCAAGCTCCCCTCTTCAATCTTAAGAGTCGTCCACGCTTTTACCTTTATATAGTATGTGTCATCTTTGGGCATGGGTATTATCGTTTGTCATGAAAATGGAAGTTAGTTTTTCTTCAAGGGGAAATATTTGTGAGAATGGGTTGTCCTAACCACATAGACATTTTTCACACTCATTTCACGCACTCTTTCACAAGTGTCACCTTTATCCTCTCAAAGTCTATCATCGAATCCACACCTGTCATAAGATGCCGCAAAGATTGTTACATTAAGCGAAGTATGTTTTTATATGTTTTGGATGGTCTATGTTGTGTCACTAAGTATTCAATTGTGTGATCATAATCAAGTTCTATCATTGTTCACATCGGTTCCATCAATCCCACACTTAACAAAACTATGGAGTTTCCCTAGCAACCTAGCCTCATCCAACTTTCCTGAACTGTGCACTTCACTTCTGCAACCCTCAAGATTTTTTCCTTGCCTGCTCGATATGTACAATGCATAGAAAGCCCAGCCTCCCTTAGCATCCAAAACTATGCAGTGTTTTCCTCTAGTGTCCTTCCCTCATCCATAACCCACTGTCTCCAAAACTGTGCAGTTTTGTCCCTCAAGCATCTCAGCTGCTGAGTCTGCCTTGCATCTTGAAACTGCATAGATGTGTCCTCCCAAGGCCATATCCCATAGTAGTCACTACCTACTTAAATGGTGCAATTTTGTCGCTCAGTGGCCACCAAGAAGGATGACATTCTAGATTATTCTCAAGGAGCTGAGGAGAAATATACGGAGACCAAGGAACCCAAGGTAGGATAGAAGATCAAGACCACATGAAGACTCCATCTAATGCATAACCCTTTGGAGGGTAGGTATGGAAACAAAGCACATATTTTTGAAATACACCTCTTATTGTAGCATGAAGGATCATTTATCATTATCATATCATTATGTCTTCAATGAAATGCATGGTTGCAAGCACTGAAAGTCATTCCATGTCTTTCCTCTAAGTGTCTTGCTCCCTTTCACTAGTTGGATCAACTGTCGGCTTTTGGCATTATTGGTTGTTATGTCATGTTTGCAAACCTTTCTGGTGACCTTGAAGGTTGGTCTTTATGTATACAAGTTTTCCTATCTATGTAAACACTTGTCGCACTCATACACAAAGTTTTAAGCATTGTCACATAAGTGTCATCACAGTCATCCTAAAGTCTATATCAAGTGTCACACTTATCACTTTAAGTTCTAGACAGCCTCACAGAGGGTAATGCTTTGTCTTGTTTTTCTGGTGGTCTATGTTTTCATGTCGAAGTATGCTAAGAGTGTGATCACAATGTCAAGATCCTCATAAGTTCACCTGCCTCCCACACTTAGCCATTTTCCTGAAAATCCTTCCAACTGGACAAATCTCTTTCATCAGACCCCGAATGAGCTACACACTACATAGTATCAGCCCTCAGTGATGTTGCTCTGCTACCTGGAAATGTACATTACATAATCACTATCCCCCAGGGAAGTTGCATTGTGCACTTCCAGAGCTCAACAGACTGCCTTCCTCCCAAAAATTGTGCAGTAGCTTCCTCAAACCTGACCTGAACTACACATTTTGCAAGATCAGTCATCAAGCCTCCTACTTCATTGCTGGAACCCCGCAATGTGCAGAGACCCAAGCCTTTCTTGCCTCCAAAAACTACGTATAAGTGTCCCCTAGTGTCCCACTTTGCAGCTGCCACTGATGATCTCAACTGCGCAATCCTGTCTCCAAGTGGCCTCTATGCAATTTTCCCCAGTAGTGAAGATTGTGCTCAGGAATTCCTCAGCCAAGCCTAAGTTTTGCTCTGTACAATCTAAGTGACCAGTCTCCCTCCCTGTCAACTGAAACTGTGCAATGTGTAGTTATTAGGCCCTCTTTCCCAACCTGTCACATGTCTTGGGCTCATTCCATGGATAACAGTGCATCATCGTAGACTAGGGAGTTATTGGATTTGATGTCATCCTATCATGAGTGAATTGCAGGAGCAGGTATACTTTTAGATCACGGCAATATGATGAAGAAGGAGAAGGAGTGGACATGTTAGATGACTCATTTATAGTTGGCTGGACTACCTCCCAAGACCAAAGATCATTGAAGACCCCGCATCATCAAGCTATGTGGAGGAGAAGAGAAAGTGCATCCAAGAACACATCGATCGCTCAGTAGTAACAACAACTTGACATTGCCTCCTCAGCAAGCTAGTCCATGTCAGCAATGTCATGTCAAGTTGTGTCATGAGTTGTCAAAGGCCACATCACTACTATCAGCCATGTCCATTGTAAATTGAATGTAATGTAAAGTCGAAGTCTAATGGACACACATGAATATGAAGAGTCATGTCAGTTTAAAAGTCATAGAAAGTTGAACATTCATGAGGGTAGTCAAAGAGTCACAAGGGTCAAGCATCACCCTTGGTTATATATACCCCCTCATTGTATGATCAAAGGACTTTTCGCCTTGGCTCCTCCCAAAAAGCATAGAGAGTTTCAGTTATTTCTTTGAGGAGAAAGGAGTGGCTCCAGTGTCCCACTACCAGGGCTAATAGTGTATGATGCAAATATGTGTCTTAGAAATTTTTCTTAATACAGAAGCTTGTTCAAGCCAGCACATTTCCATGCATGACTTGTAGATGTTTGTAAGACTATTATTTGATCATTTGTAATTCATGTTTGTTTCACATGTACTAAGATAGTTGAACTAATTTGGTTGTTTTAGTGCTTACCCTGTTGGGAATGTGTTGTATTGGTTATCATTGTTGTTTCATCCTTGTGGACTACTCCGTTGGATACTAGACATATCTTCTCGCTCATTGGTTATAATGACCATCACAACTATTGTGGACTATTTCGTTGGATGGTGGATAGATCTTTTCCTATACTTTAGTTTTAATGATTGCTGTATATATTGTGGGCTATTCCGCTGGATGTTGGACAAGCCTTCCTGGTTCGCATGTGTATCTTCCTGGGCGGTACTATTACCTCTCACTTAGAGGCTCACTTTTCTCTCCCCTTTTGCAGTAAGATAACCTCGACATAGGTGTGTTACACACTCACTAGGAACACTTACCTTGTTGTTCAACGATACCATTGCATCACTCTCCCATGTTAACAGCTAGAGCTAAGGAAGATCTCTAAGTATATGGCAACCTGGCCTTTATACCGAATGGGACTCCGACACCAAACAGTGTGAGGTCTAGTTGGGATTTCATATCGGTGATATCTCATTGGTTGATGGATTTCCAACACCGTCAACAAAATGGCACTAGAAGAAGGGAAAGACAACAGGCTGTGCCTGTAGAGTCTCGTTTGAATCTATTATTTTCAAATGAATCTTCCTAAAATCACAATCCTAGGATGTTTTTCTAAAGAGCTTAATTGTACCATCCTTGCAGAAGTTATTCATGACCTGTATGAACTTAAGTTCAATGGTCAAGGTGAATCAACTTTTCATGAACATCTGTTTCAATTTATCCATCTTTGTATTTCTCACAAAGTAGCTTCTGAAGATGTCATGGCTAGATTACTCACCCTCACATTCGAAGTTCATGTTAAACAATGGTGTCATACATTACCCATTTCTTCTATGTGTTCATTCAACCAGCTTGGCAGGATGCTATATAAATATTTCGATAAGTATAACCACCAAGAGGTCTGTGAAAGAATATTTCATTTAATAATGGATCCTGACGAATCAGTTGAGGACTTTGTTGATCGGTTCCTTCACCCCTGTTGTGAAATTAGTGACAAAAAAATGAAATCAGATTTCTTGATACAAGAGTTTAAATGCCTAGTTCATGTCTCTCAATACTGCAAACCTCTTGATTTCCCTTCCTCCCCAACTCTTGCATATCAAGAGGCACCTCATATTACAAAGGAGGAGCCCACTACCCTATTTTTTCTTTGTCCTCCTCCTTTCCTGGCCTCGTTGTGGCTACCTCCTTAAGGTGATCATGAAACTGGGAAATATGTGAATCAAATATCCAGTCTGTCTTCTCATTCGTCTCCTACTTCAATGGAGGAAACACCAGAATGGCTCATGAAGCCTATGATGAACACTTACTCCTCCATTTTGCAAGAGGACGTCACAGTTTATAACTCTAATCTCAAGGCTAATCCATATTTCTGTTATCCTCTATATTCTTCACATCCTAACCCTTTGTACCATGACCTGCTTGGTCAATCTACTTCACCAGCCATTTTTTCACATTCTCTTGATTCTCAAGTTGGTGGCTAAAATTGCGATCAAGTACAAAGCAATCACATTACGCAGGTAAAGGAGAACAAAGGTGAGGACACTATCAATTTCTCCACTCTATTTCAAAATTGTTCACATCAAAACAATGATTTTTCATTCTTCAATGACTCTCAATCTGCTAATCTCGGTGGAAAATCCAGTACAATTAATTCTTTCAATCAACCCCCATGTTGTAGTGTTTTATTCTCAAAGATGTACGAAAAGAACCCACTTAAGATTGTGGATGACAAACAATCTCAACAATATAAATGGCTCCTGAACATTGTAGATCGACAACAACTGATAGAAACAAAACCTGCCAAAGTCCTGATCTATGCCACAATCATAGTTAAAAAACAAAAAGAAATAGTAATAACTCCAATCATCCAATGGAAACAAGATATACAAAGAAAATATTTTATTATAACACTTGTGAAGGGAACAAATAAATGTTACCAGTCCCCCTCTATGGCATGGGTTCTTGGCTATCCTCAAACGTCTTTAGCTTGTGTAGAGTCTCTCTCCTCTATAATGTGTAAACCAAACAAATAAAATGTTTGAGTTCAATGGGAACTCAAATGGAAGAAAAATGATGGTGGAAAATGAAAATAATCGGAGTTACAGCGGCGAGTGCAACAATGAAAATAATCAAAAGTGACTAATGAATGGAAAACCCTTCTATTTATAACAAAATATTGAGCTATCATCGAATAATGAGCAATAATAAAATATTATTAACCCCATTCTTGGAATAACCACTTGGAATATTTTATTATATTTGGTTAGGAGGGAAAACGTATTTAAACTTTTATTTAAAAATAATAAATAAATGATCTATTTATCATCTCAAGGAATTGGTTAAGGAATAATAAATAAATGATGATTTATTTAATTATTCCTAAGAGATTTAGTCAAACTTGACAAAGAATAATAATTAATTAGTGATTAGTTAATTATTCTTAGATAATTAATGATTTATCTGTTTATTTTTCATAATGGGGTCAAATATAACAAGGAAAAATAATTGAACAATGGTTTAATTAATTATTCCTAGAATAAAATTAAATAAATAGTTATTTATTTAATTATTCTTCATGGGTTTAATTATTAATTACTTGACAAAGGTGGTTTATTAAGTAATTTCTCACAGTGAAAGCAATTTTACTATGGTAAAATTGGCTTTACATGGTGTACTTTGATCCATCTTGTAAATTAGGCTAGATGATCATTTTTTTGTGATAACAGATTGCCCCTCAACATACGAGTGTTAGGAGAAAAACATATGACCGAAGTACGTTGTAAAGACACAATCACTAGACAACCCAGTGGCGTCAGAGAGAGAGAGAGAGAGAGAGAGAGAGACCAATAAAGCTGAAGCAAAAGAGGATATGGACAGAGGGGGTGAGACTAATGCAAGTCTCCTTTGATTTTGTGGTACCAGACCTCAATGAGGCAGGGGAGGCATACTAATACCCACTGAGATAACTTAGTACAAAAATAATGGTGCGCTCAGAAACATAAAACTGAGCAATGCAGTACATGTTGAATGGTACATGATGTGCTGACATAATAGAGTCAGAAAATAATACAATGTATCCCATATACATAATGAACCTAGAAAAACGTGAGTCAAGACTGAATACAATAATATTTGAGTACGTGAGATATAATGGCCCTTCCCTCAAAAAATGGGTGGGAGGGATGGTAGCAAAACTAGAGAAGCCCTGTTGAACAAGGAAGGGATTTGCAAAACTGTTACAGGGAAAAGTGTCTATATAGAACTGCTCTATCCCACTAAGGTGTGACAACTGCCTTAGAAACAAACAGAGAAAAGCTACTTTTGTTTTTCCTTTATGAATTATAGATAGAGAGGAACAGAAAGACCAACCTCTGTCTTGCGCTAATCTCCTGATTTGGTCCCTCTCTTCTTTGATAGTCTTCAGCTACCTGCTCCCTTGCACGCCCAGCTTCACAAAGTACCTGTAAGATCACAGAAGCATAGCACTATACAAAGACATGGATCTATAATCATAAACAATCTAGGATCAGACGTAAATTGACCATACAAATGTAGCAAGCATCAATGACACAAAGCATGGAGGAAAACTTGAATAGCTTTTATTGATAAACAAGAAAAGAGCCAAGAGGAGTTACAACCAGTTGTTCTGACCTAGCATCAACCTCCCAACAAAGAAGCCCCTCTTCACCTCAAAAAAAGCTTATATCACCCAATAATCTGATGTTTGTCTCAAGAAACCAACAGAAATTCCTTACAATATGCAAAATTCCAGCCTCCGGATCTCTGGGATGAGGGATCCATATATAGATGTTTGTAATGGAGATGAGTCAGCTCAAGATTTGATTAGTGTCTTCCCTCTGATAGTTCTTGCTTCCACTTGGAGATTGATGGTCTCTTACTCATCCTTGGTCGAATTCAGTGAGGCAAGTGTCACAGGAGAAGATTCTGGAAGCTTCCATTACCTCTCCACCTCGCGGAATGACACTGCCATTTGTCATTTCTCGCCCATCGCACCCCACAGAAGGGATTTTTGAAATGCAATGCACCCACACAGTGTATTTAGGTGAGATGCAATGCACTTAGCGAGTGGAGCAGCTGAAATGATCATGTTTTAACCAATTCTGAGCAGTTTTTCATGGAGAACTTCTGGGAGAAGCTGTAATCTGTTGACCTTGTTCCTTTAGGGGTTAGAACAACACTTTTAGGGACTTAGGAGCCCTTGGTTTATGGAAATTTCATGCTTGGGGTTGTAGGGCCCAAAAATGTCTATAACAAAAACTAAATGGATCATATGAGGGAGACGTGAATGCTATGAACACTATGATCGGTAGGAACTGAACCCATCAACTCTACGGAACTTCATTTGAGGTTGTATCCTAATAGGAATGCATCTGGGCATGTGGGGGGCTACCTGAAGTGCCAGCCCCTCATGAGGTCTAAAACATCTCACACACACCCAGGAATCACTAGTACAATCTGCTGCATCACTAAACCATCAAGTGTATGAATCATGAACATGAAACGACCAAGTCAAAGGTTAATAATGAGTCCCTCTGCTCGATCAGAGGCACCGAACAAGAATGGAAGTTGGAACTAAGATACACCACCCTCTAGGTCGTCATTCTGGAATAAATGAGTTAATGTTTACAGAATAGGGCCCGCGATAGATGAGGCAATGAGGATCCTCAACTAAGGCACGAGGGAAAATAGTAATGTGACTAATGGAGTGACACTAGGGATAATGGAAAAAGTGGGACTGAGGGATAAACAAATGACTTTCCTTGTCAGAGCATAAAGTGCATGGTTGAGCTGGCAGCAACTGACTCAACTCCAGAGGGGATGGGGACAGTATGACAGGAGGCCAAAATGGGCAACACAGGATGAACGGTATGAAAATATGGATGGAATACTATGACGTGATATAACGAGATGTGAAACAGACTCCATGAATTCAAGGCTGACTCATCGTGGATGCTCTGAACAAGGATGACTGGATGATGCTGCCACACAAAATAGGCCCGGTGGGGACCATCAAAACATGAGTAAATGATGGTTACTCATGACGAAGATCAACACATGGTACAAAAAGTATTAAGAGGAGGTGGACCTCAAATTACAAGTGTCGCTTTATGAATAAATTCGATTTTGAGAGGCGACGAAGTGACCCTTCTTGGAAAAATGTCTTCCTGGTGAAGTATCAAATCATCAAAAACTGAGGAAGACCCATTATAAAGATCGATGAGATATTTATAATGGTGTTGACGGTTCGTCAAAATGAGCTATGGTTTGGTCGCAATGGGCGACAGCTAAATTGTGGATTTTCTATGAAAGGACATTTTCCCTCCAATTTGGATTCATTTACTAAGTGAGTTGTGGTGAATTTGGAGAGGAGGAAAAGGCCCTAAATCTTGTGGAGATTGTAACAGACAAACCGACCGTCAGAATCAAGATCTACGACTTTCAGGTAGGTGGCCTTACTCATCTCTTCAATTTCAATGGTTTATTTCCTTATTTTTGGCACCTGGAAGCTCCCTGGGAGACCCATGCTCTTCTTCATGGCCACATCACACTTTTTGGACCCAGAAGTGTGATTTGGCTCACAGGAAACATGTGAAAACCTACGACCTCTCACTTTCTAGGCAGAAAACTATGATTTGGGGCTTCAAATAGGGTGGTCTGTTGCCCTGGTGGGGGTTGTAGGTTTATCAGTGCATACCAGTGTTTTCTTCTCTGAGCTGACCAGACGTGTTGTTTTGTAGGCATGGTAGAGCTGAAAATAAACTGGCATGAGTGAGACTTGGATACCCTTCGATCCGAGATTAAGAGGGATAAGGGGGTTTGAGGGGCACTGGCTCACTATGGGGTTCTCAAGTTGGTATAGAACCCATTGATGAGGGCAGGTGAGCCCTTGATATTGAAAATTGTGAGCTATTAGGATCCAGACCAGGAGGTCTTTATCGTGCAGGGGCACAAGATTGAGCTCACATTACAAGATATATATTTCTTGACCGGACTACCTCCCCTCAGAGTGGTGGGGGGTATTCATCTGGTGTTGCCTCATGGGAGTAACATCACTGATTTTATGGGGTGTTATTGTCTACGGGATGTTCATGTCAAGGGCACGACTATCTCGATTAGTGATCTAGAGCGGCAAGAGACATGGGCTATTGTCGCAGTTGTGCTATGGGTCTTGGGCAGCCAGGCGTTCCACCACATCACTGGTGGGAAGGTGATTCTGGTTGAGAGTGTTTTAGCTGGGACCTACTATGGGTGGGCCCAAATGATGTTGTCATCATTAAAATGACAGTTACGTCCTTGCAGGACGCAGGTGAACCGTGATTGTGCTTTTGGTACAATATTGTGTGTTTTCTTCTTTGAGAAGATACCCACCATTTGTCCTCATGTACAAATCCTAGATGGTGGCCCTCAGGAGCCTAGGATGCGCCGATGGGGGCAGCTACTGCATAGAGGAGGAGTATGGGGAGTCGGATGGGTGTTCCAACTTGAGTTTTTCACACATTGGGATCAAAAGCCCCTCTACATTGACAATTACCATTATAGTAGGATGAATTATCGAGGAGATCCTGACTTGCCACTTCCGCCCAAGCGAGCATAGGGACCAAATGATAAGTATTAAGTTGTTATTTTTATGGTGCATTTCATATTTTTATCAAATGTATATGGTATTGAGTGTAAAATATGTGATATGCAGACATAGCACCAGTAAAACTAGCAGGTTATGCAGGATGAGCCGCAACATCTGGGGCTGAAGATCGAGGAACATCATCGTCACGTCAGAGTCCAGAGGAGAGTGAGCTACTCGCTGATCTACATCGTAGATTTGAGGTAATCTTGACCAGAGTTTTAGAATGCTCATGGCATGATTTAGACAATCGATACACAGATGAGTGTACCGACCTACCTTCAGAGTGGCGAGGTATCATGCGGCACACGGTGATGGTTGGTCAGTAGTACGTGATCTACGTGTAGGTGGACCAGAGCCTTTGGCATGAGATCCGTTGGACAGTGACTATATGTGGGGATATGTGGGTCCCTTTGGTTTTGTTTTTTGTAAAATTTTATGGGCATGTGTGATGTATTTAGAGCTATGGGGCTCCAAACACTTATATGATACATAATATGATTATGAATTTTGTATGACAATGACGGTTCACCATGTGTTTTGTTTATGGTTGTCTTCTGTGGTATACATGTGATAAATTCCAATCTAGAATGTTATTTGCATTGGTATCTACATAGGTATTTTGGGCTCTAGGAACATGACTGAAAGAAACGGTTTCAAATTCACATATTAACCGCTTAACTCGTAGATATTTTCTATATAGGATTTGGTTATGCACATTATACACACCATTCAATTGTATGACAAGTAGCAAGGAATCTAAATGAATATGAAGATGAAGGATGTGATGATCAAGGGCAATGATTAACAAATCTATTGCCGCATCATATTCGGCCTAATTATTGGTGGCAGATCTAATGCACACATTGTTTGAAAGGACTAACGTATGCAAGGGGGTAAAAATGGCCCAGGCTACTGAGTCTAGATTCTATGAAAAGAGACTCGCAATATCGGCATGACCGATATATGGTGTGGATGATGGATCCATCTGAAAGGTGCAAAAGACAATGGATGAGATGATGCAATCTACCTAACTTCATGGCAGAAATAAAGACACACAAATCAAAGGGATGTGCTATGCGTGACATTTCTTGAGGTAGAGTGCATTGGGAGAATTAGGAAGAAAATGGCCTTCATAATCCTCCAAAAATATGCCTCCTTTCCTAAGTGCAAGGCTAATCAGGCATAGACATAGCTTCCATGATGTCCTCATCAGACTGGAAGATGGGTGGATAGGAGGAACACTAACTACATGATGCCCATCAACATGAGAAATAAGGTTCAATATGCATCATCTGCGATAGTAGATGACGAGCTGGTAGATGGGGGATCTACATATGTTGAGACCTGGGATTATATTGAAAGAGTTTCGATAGAATCGTGTGCAGAAACCTCAAAAAAAAATTCCTACAAGGAACTCAAGGATGACAACAGGTAAAGGATATAGCCTGTGGTGTCCGTCATATCGACATTAGGGGGAGGGATCACAATGGTGGGACCAGATTCCCCCTATTCTAGTTGACTAGGGATACCAGAATCCATGGGTAGAGGAGTAGGGGTTCCACTATGAGTGGCCTCGTATTCGCGAAGCACTTCAAGGCAATCACAAAATTCATCGAGACGAGGGAAACAATGGGAATAGTGACCATGATGATCACATAGGGCACAAGGGTGATTTATGCACAACGTTCTGAGTTTCTTGGGTGGACCCGGTAAGTTAACATGGACTTCAGGGATATTTGACTCAGGGAACGTTTCATGAACCAAAGGTTTGAGATGAGGAAGCTCGGTACAATTATTGGTGGCGTGCCCAACAAATTTACACAAAGCGCATGGAGGTGACGGCTTTGGGGCCTTAGGGGCTGGAGGAGAATAGGGAGCCTTGTCCTTAGGTTCATTCCTCTTATCTTTTCCCCCTTGTCCAGATGCTTTCGCAATAGGATTGGGTTCTTGTTGAGGTTGTGATGGAACTAAAGCAGTGAAAGGGGTTGTAGGGACTAGTTGAACCAGGATCAAAGCATGATAAGTTCTTAGCTAACCAGGCAGAATTCTTACAGGAGGATCGATGTACCATACTAGGATCCCCCATGTAATGTTAGGAAGGACCAGAAAATCCATGACAGGAACAAAAAATACTCTTGGAGGGGGAAATAAGAAAGGTATTTGGACTGCACGGTAATGTCCAGGTGGAATAGCTTCTGGATCGCTGAGACCTGGAGGAACAATACCTGGAGGAAACATAGGAGGGGCACCCACTAATGAAGGAGGTCCTACGGGGTGGATCCAAAGGGCTCAACTGGGATAGAAACAATAAGGTGTTTAGGGGATGGTTGTTGATCAGATGTACTAGACTTCTTGAGAGCAGCCTGTGACACTTGTAACATGAAAACACTCATAGAGGTAGGCTCTAATATGAGAAGGGGAGGACCAGGGAAATCACCAAACAATGAGGAATCTTTGTAGACTCCGGGTTAAACACCGGTGAGTGGAGTTGAATACTGCTTATCTGACATTGACGAGATAATGGAATCGGGGTAGGTCACAGATGGCGGCTCGTAGTAAGTCAACTGATCGATGGTAACAATATTTCCTTCATGGGGGAATCACATATTGGGGAACACCACAAATGTGACGGCTGAAATGGAATATGTGTAACTACGACCTAAGAGAATGTTATAATCCAAAGGGGCATCAATAACCTCAATGTTGACATGAACAGTGTTGCCCAGAAGGCTCACTGGACAGTTGCGGTACATGCCAAGGGGCTGGAGGAGTGTTTGTCCCAAGCACGCAAAGTGATGGTGGAGGGAGACAACTCAAGTGACTTAAGTTGTTTCCAAATGAAAGCGAACATCACACAGGTGGATGCACCTTCGTCAATAATGCATCGAGAGATGATGGCATTACAGACTCGGACTGGTATCTGCAAAGCAACATATGAAGGTAATGGGAGATGTTCTAATGTATCAACTGGGAAGAAAATCAAATTATCATCAAAAGGGTCTACTACGCCCAAATCGGTTGTTAAAGCTTTCTTTTGAGATGGGCATGACTGGAGGACTTCCAGCGTTGACATGGCAGCAGGTGATTGTGTCAAGTCATCTACTATACATATGTATGGGCAACTCGGTTAGAAGTTGTGTTACGATGTAATGGTCCCTTAGGGATCTTGGTAACGACCTCAAATTTAGGTTGAGGGATCTATAACGAACCATTTGGTGTCATAAGAGGCTCAAAAGATGCTTTGGTTTTGGACTCAGTGGCGGACGAAGTCGATGGCTTGTCATATTGATGTGACCAAGTTTACAGGTTGATTTCGAAGGGATTAACCTCATCAGAATTCATTATAAGGATCTGGTAGTCACCAGGACCGAAGGTTGGGGGGGATGGCCTACTTGACCTGGCTGAGGTTAAGTAGCAACAAATCCTTGCTGAGGGAAAGGATTTGTAAGCACTTCCAGTTAATATGGTGCAGGATTCTGAGGGAATTGTTGACCTCTAGAAACTACTTGAGCTTCCCACATTTGGCGCATCTAGGGTAAGAGGGGACACTCATGTGTATAATGGCCATGTACACCACAACATGCAAAAGGATTTTTCATGTGAATAGCCTTGTTCTCCTTGGGATGGATTCTTTATTTTTGGTTGTTGGTGTTACGCTAGTTCCCCTGGGGTTCATTAGGTTGATTACCTTGATTACCCTGGTTACCCTTGTTACCCTTCCCCTTATTGTTTTTCTTTCGAATTCTGGGGATTGGTCACACTCTGGTGCACAAACACTTGACCTTGAGGGGGCAGTGGCTGCTGGGGCTGAGGATGCATTGGGGGCTGCAGTGCTAATGCTTGAGGGGTTGGAGCACGCAACTGTGCATAAAGAGGAGCAACGGTTTGTTAAACAGGTTGGGTCCCTGAAAACATGTTGCTAGTAGGAGGGGCATGAGTGTTAGAGGAACTAGTGCACCCCTGTAGATAGCCATAAATTTTCTAAGTATATGGTGAATGGTGTGAAAGGGTTCTGACGATACTGTCAGCGGCGTGAGATGCCCCCAATGCATTGGCACCTCCAAGACAGGGGAGGATTGGAATGACGGTATAGACATAACTGGATTGCGCATAAATTAGGTCATATCTTAGAGTGGTTTGGAGAGCTTCTTCCTTTGTCTGAGGAAAATGGGACGCAACATCTTTTCCAATGGGTGCTAAAAGGGTCTTAAGAAACCAATCTAGATAGACACGGTCTTTGAAGGGCAGGGCACGACATGTGTTCCTCCTTCTACGCCACTCTTGAACATGGTCAGAAAGGTGAGTGGTGAAGGACTAACAGAATGATATCAATAGCTCCATACCAATGTCGTACCGGAGAGGTAACTAGAAAAATGAGAGGAACGCTTTTTAGTGTCTACATACCATTTTTTAGTGTCTCTGGTGAGCATGCATTGGAACACCTGAAGACGAATAGAGTCATTGGAAATGGAGTTGGACGAACACCACATGTTGAAGGAGTGGACATGGTTGGTAATATCCTCTCAAGCATTACCCTCAAACTTTGGGATGTCTGAGGGAAGCTTAGTCGGCATAGCATGTCAACCAGCATCGTGGTGTATGGGGTCATTTATCAACTGGCTAAAATCCGGTAGACTAAACCCAGCCATAAAAGGGAGCATGGGGGCTTCCAGAACGGTCCTTGAGACTGTTCCGCTTGATGTGACCACCAGGATAGAACTGGAGCTAACACCAAGTTGGGTTCCTGCACCAGTTGTGGGTCTAGACATGGTGATGATATGCGATGAAGGAAGTTCAAAATCAGATGAGCAATTGGATGAACCAAGAGAAGAGTCGGTATGGAGACTCAGAGGGCTGTGAACTCAAACCTCATAGGGAGGGGTAATATGCCCAAGTGAAAACTGGGGGTGAAGACCTAATAGTCTCCATGAAAAATGCCTTGGTGGCGCAATGGTTGTAAGACACACGTGACACAGAAATGGTGAAGGGATATCAACAATATGCCTTTGTCTTGATGAGGGGAGATAAATTTATTATGTTAAGTCTTGGCTTGGTAGTGTAAACCAAGTGCCCTTTGCTTAAGGTGTGCTTGTGTGTGAAAGTGTATTTATTGATTAAGCCCAAATCGTGTTTGTAAAAAAGGAAAAATGCTTGCTGAAAATAAATTGAAATTAACAACAGAAAATGGACAAAAAAACAATTAACTAAACCCCACCCAAATTGGGTTTGCAAACATTGTGTTGGTTGGTGGTGAAATCAACTAAAGACACACTAAAAAGGTCAATGGATCTAAGTTTCAGTGTGACTGGGATCAAATGATACTAGGCTGCTGGAAAGTGGTGCAGCTACAACAAAAAACCATAGAGGAAGATCGCTTCAAAAAGATAGGGAGATGGGTGAAAAACCTAGGGAAACCGATGGGACCCTAAGGCCAATGACCAAACAAGGTTTAATATGAAACTATGGATGGTGACAACCTATCTTTATAGATCTGAAACAAAAGGGTAGATATCTGGAAAATATGGTTGAAAGTGTTGCAAAAACTCAGACTACTTACTCAGCTAAACTCCTCCTATAAAGGTGGAAGTGTACTAGAATCCCTAAGGGGATAAATTCCACTTCGATGAGTAAATCAGAGTATATCAAGGCCTAAGCGTGATGAGACAGAGGTCAAACAACCCAACAGATATCTCTCGGAAAAACCCAGAAACTGATCTGATAAAAACCCTAAAATTGCAGGTACTGGCCTGTTTTTAGGTGAGATCACACTTTTTGGGATAAAAAGTGAGAACTCTGGTCCTTGATTCCTGATCGGAAAATATTGGAAAAAAATTGTCGTCTCTATCGCGGGTGGTTCCTATGACCTGTGAAAAAGACCAAAAAACCTGCGGAAATCAAAAATTTAATAGATCTAGGGTTAAAAAGCTAGGAAACATTAAGAGACTGGAAAAAAAAAAGAAACCCTATGTTGAAAACCGAAGGTCACCCAGGTTTCTGGATATGAAGTATAAAACTAGTGGAGTCACCAATTTTGTTGTAGTGTTTTATCCTCAAAAATGTATGAAAAGAACCCACTTAAGATTGTGGATGACAAACAATCTCAAAAATAAAAAATGGTTGCTAAACATTGTAGATCTGCAGTAACTGATAGAAACAAAACCTGCCAAAGTCCTGATCTATGACACAATCATAGTTAGACAGCAAAAAGAAATAGTAATAACTACAATCATCCAATGGAAACAAGATATACAAAGAATAGATTTTATGATAACACCTATGAAGGCAAAAAATAAATGTTACCAGTCCCCCTCTATGGGATGGGTTCTTGGCTATCCTCAAACATCTTCAGCTTGTGTAGAGTCTCTCTCTTCTATAATGTGTAAACCTAGCAAATAAAATGTTTGAGCTCAATGGGAACTCAAATGGAAGAAAAATGATGGTGGACAATGAAAATAACCAGAGTTACAATAGTGAGTGCAACAACGAAAATAATCAAAAGTGAATAATGACTAGAAAACCCTTCTATTTATAACAAAATATTGAGCTATCCTCGAATAATGAGCAATAATAAAATATTATTAACCCCATTCTTGGAATAACCACTTGGAATATTTTATTATATTTGGTTAGGAGGGAAAACATATTTAAACTTTTATTTAGAAATAATAAATAAATAAATGATTTACTTATCATCTCAAGGAATTGGTTAAGGAATAATAAATAAATAATGGTTTATTTAATTATCCCTAAGGGATTTAGTCAAAATTCACAAAGAATAATAATTAATTAGTGATTAATTAATTAATTATACTTAGATAATTAATGATTTATCTGTTTATTTTTCATAATTGGGTCAAATATGACAAGGAATAATAATTGAACAATGGTTTAATTAATACTTCCTAGAAGAAAATCAAATAAATAGTGATTTATTAAATTATTCTTCATGGGTTTAATTATAAATTACTTAACAAAGGTGGTTTATTAAGTAATTTCTCACAGTGAAAGCAATTTTACTATGGTAAAATTGGCTTTGAATGGTGTACTTCGATCCGTCTAGTAAATTAGGCTATATGATCAAATTGTTGGTGATAACACCCTAGCCTTGGGTAGTAATCATTCCAATGCTTTTGTATGTCATAACAGACACCCAAGTACATCAAATTATCTTTCAGTTCCTCGTGAAGATTTCAATTTGAATCTACAATCTGCTTTGGTCAAAGAAGATGTTCCTATTGAAACTTCCCCTTCACCTCACTATCCCTTGTGTCCCACCATTCGCAACACATCGACTTGCGACAGAGATACTCCATGTTCTCTTGCTTCTTCATCTGATGAGTTATCTCCTCAATTGACACAAGGCGGTGAGGTTGTCCATGATGAAAGTGAAAACAGTCAAATCACAAAGAACTCTTCCCACCCCTCATCATCTCTTCTTTTACGTGAAGACAACTCTTCAAATCATCTTGCTCATGATATCTCACCAATGCATTTATCTTTGAATCTGCTATTAGAAGAGCCTTTTCAATTGAGTAATCCGATTTTTGTTGAAGCTGAAAATTCTAGTGAAACTTGTGACAGAGATGGTTTCTATCCTGAGATCAATTTTAAAATTAGCAAAAACAACCACCCTCAAACTATGCATGATATGGTTTAGGCTTGAAATTGTGATTCTACAATTATGGAAAATTTCAGGACTTGCCAGGGAGTTGAGGAACTTCAACTTTTGTTGATGGTTATGTCAAGATCTTGTGACTCTGGTAAGCCCCCCGAACTAAATCAGATATGGTTTCTCTCGCATAATTCGTCTATCTACATAATTTCACTCGATGTGAATTACCATGTAAAATATGTTTGGTATTACAGGTGTGACCTCTCAAATTTTCAAGATTTTACTTATGATTGAATTCACGAATCTGTTAGAGTTCACACGTCTTCATGCAAATCTCTCTCATCAAACTCAAGTTGGGAATGTGCATCTCTCCTAGAGTCATGGAATTGTGAATTTGATCATCTCAAGTACTATATTTTCCTACAAGAATCATAGTTATCGAATTTCTCTCTTAATGGTCAGCTCCTTGGTCTTCTTGTGAATCTTGTATTGCAAATTTTTCCTCTCATCACATGAGAAATATCATTGTGTGATAATCAATGCACAAGTTGTCACATGAATCAAGTTCTTCTCCATTCACCATGCCTCAACTAGTTTTGTGCATTCATGATGCTAACATCCTTTTTGAACTCTTTTGATGACTACGATGCTTGCACAATTGGTCACCAGTTGCAGGAAGGTGGTTTGTCATATCTGTCTTGTAAGGAAGCTGGTTCGATTGTTCAGAGAATTCGCAAGATTGTTCAACTTTATTTTTCTTTGTTCATTGCAAACTGAGAATCTGATGTTTCAATTATCTCATCTGGTCATTTCTCTATCTTGGGTGACTATCATTTAGCTTATCATTTTCCCATTAGCATATCCAATGACAATTGTTTCACACCCTTTGGTCTTCACTATTCATCATCTATCTATTTAGGTTTCTGTTAAGCAGGTGAGGCTCTTTAACCTTCATTTATGGTTATAGCAAGTCCTCATTGTCTAGACATGACTACCGAGGATGATTAGATCTATTTTTCCTTACAAGATTCCCATTGTGATCCTGCTTATCGAATATAAAAATAATATTTTCAAATATCACAAGGTTTTAAAGAGTGGCATCATGAACTTTATGATCCAATCATTGAATGTTTGGAACAATCTTACCTGGTAAGCTTTGTTGCAGACATCAAGTTTCAATCTGTCCTCGTGCTTTCCAGGGAGCTCAGTGTAGATGAAGACATATTCGCAAGAGGCTTGCAAGGTTTTTTGAAAAATGGTTTTCATCAAAAAGGTAAGCATGTGGATTGGGTGAAAGTAGTGGTTGTGACACCTCTTTCTGCCCATAGGCAAGACCGTCCTTTTCTTGTGCAAGTTTTTCAAGTTTTTATATCTTATGTTGCACATTACTTTATATATGTTTTAATCGTTCATATATTTGTGGGTGCACGTTAGGAACAACCAAAGTGGCTTCACTAGAAATTTCATTTTACATGAACCTGGCCTTCTAGCAAGGAAAATTTTAAGGATGGAAAATAATCTTGAAGTTTAAAAACATTGGCGAATCTCACTAGTACCTAATATGCAAACTATAAAATGTTTAGTGATGTATTTGTAAAATTATTAAAATTTATAATGATTTTATATATACTCTCTATATAATATTGGCAATTTTTAAGGTAAAATAATTTTATATTTTAAAATATGGGCAAATCAATTCCATAAAAAATGGAAATTGGTGAATCTAGTTTTTGGAAAAATCATGGAAAATTAGCCCACCTGTGAATATTAGCCCCTAAAATTTTCCATGCTTTCTAGCTATTAGGTTAGGAGTAGGAGTAGTTGCATCATTAACTTTCCCTTTCCTGCACTCATTCTACACTTGTTCTCTGGAGTTTATCCTCCTTTCCTTGTTTTGATTCTACATCATGTTTGCTTTAGTCATTTTGTTCTCTTGTCTTTTGATTTTGGTTTCCTGGTTCTGTGTCTTCTTTCTTTTTGCTTTGTTTCCTTCCTTGTTCAGTTTTCTTTTTGTTTTCATTACGTGAATAAGTGTTGTGCCTGGACTTTTTTGGCTTCCAAGTGTGTATGTGGTTGAAGTTCAAAGAGTCTTGTGACACTTCAACATTTGGCCAGTCCTATGTCCAACTTCCTTGTAATTGGTTGTATCTTTTGGCAATGAAGTTTTGATGGAAAATACTATCTGTCCATAAGGAGAGATTTGGTCCAACCATGAACCTGTGTCCAGTCTAGGAACCTCATGCCTATACTTAGTTTTTTGCTTTGGTGTTTTCAAGCTTATCCAACTAGTAGAAATGGAGAAGGGGAAAATATAAATGATAAAATTTAAATAATAGGTCTTTATATGCTTCTATGAAGGAACAACCTCTCCTTCTCTCAATAAGTCGAGATCCCTCTTTCGCCCCAAAAATAAATAAGTGTCTATGCACATTTCTCTTTCAAAAATAAACAAAGGGGAAAGAAGAGAAACGCCTCCTGCACAGAGAGGTGAAGCAAGCAACTCCACGAGGTACTCTCCAGGCTCACTAGCAGTGGATAAATGCTTATGTTCCTCTGTGACTCTGCTGGGGTACTGTCCAAGCCTGTTGGCAATAGAGAAACACCAGAGATGAAGAACTATACTTTGAAAATCTTAAGCTCGCGAGCTAAACTTCCTAATTTGAAACATTGTGATCTATCTGAATCTTATGTTGTGTTCAACTGAGAAGGTACAAAGGGGACCATGTCTACCCATGGGGTAAGTGGAGAAGAAAAGGTAATTTTCATGATGAATCAATACTCCCTAAAGGACCAAGGCTCTACAATAAAATGAACCAAGACAAAGAAGTTGGTATTCAACTAGTGTGTTGCCAAGTGTTGTAGTGGCTACAACACCCTCCAAAATTTTGGCCTACACTTAACTTTCGGAGCCTACTGTGGATCCTATGATCAATTGTTGCTTAGTCATTTATTGGTAAGTTTATGATCTCAAGCTCCCCTCTTCGATCTTAAGAGTCGTTCATACTTTTACCTTTATATAGTATGTGTCATCTTTGGGCATGGGGATTATCACTTGTCATGCAAATGGAAGTTTGTTTTGCTTCAAGGGGAAATATTTGTGAGGATTGTTTATCCTCATCACATATACATGTTTCAAACTCATTTCACACACTCTTTCACAAGTGTCACCTTTTTCCTCTCAAATTCTATCATCGGAGCCACACTTGTCGTAAGTTGTTACATTAAGCGAATTATATTTTTATATGTTCTAGATGGTCTATGTTGTGTCACTAAGTGTTCAAGTGTGTGATCATAGTCAAGTTCTATCATTTTTTAAATCGATTCCATCGATCCCACACTTAACCAAATTCCAGAGTTTCCCTAGCAACCTAGCCTCATCTAGCTTTCTAGAACTACGCACTTCACATCTGTAACCCTCGAGATTTTTCCCTTGCTTTCTTAAAATGAAAAATGCATAGAAAGCCCAACCTCCCTTGGCATCCAAAACTATGCATTGGTTTCCTCCAGTGTCCTTCACTCAAGCGGAACCCACTGTCTCCAAAAACTGCATAGTTTTGTCCCTCAGGAATCTCAGCTGCCCAGTCCATCTTACATCCTAAAACTGCGCAGATGTGTCCTCCCAGGGCCATATACCGTAGAAGTCATTGCCTTCTTAAACTACATAATTGTGTCGTTTAGTGGCCATGAATAAGGATGACATTTTATATGACTCTCAAGGAGCTAAGGAGAGAGATAAGGAGACCAAGGAACTCAAGGTAGGATAGAAGATAAAGACCACATGAGGACTCCATCTAATGCATAACCCTTTGGAGGGTAGGTATGGAAAACAAAGCACATATTTTTGAAATACACCTCATAGTGTAGCATGAAGGATCTCTTAACATTTTGATATCATTATGTCTTCAATAAAATGCATGGTTGCAAGCACTGAAAGTCATTCCTATGTTTCCTCCAAGTGTCTTGCTCTCTTTCGCTTGTGGGATCAACTATCGCCTTTTAGAATGTTTGGTTGTTATGTCATGTTTGTGAGCCTTTATGGTGACCTCGAAGGTTGGTCTTTGTGTATACAAGTTTTCCTATCCATGTAAACACATGTCGCACTCATACAAAAAATTTTTAAGCATTGTTGCACAAGTTTCGTCACGATCATCCTAAAGTTTATCTCAAGTGTCGCACTTGTCGCTTTTAGTTCTAGAAATTCTCACAGAGGGTAATGCTTTGTCTTGGTTTTCTGGTGGTCTATGTTGTCATGTCTAATTATGCTAAGTGTGTGATCACAATGTCAATTTCCTCACAAGTTCACCTGCCTCCCACCATTAGCCATTTTCTTGAAAACCCTTCTGACCAGACAACTATATTTCATGGATCCCCGACTTAGCTGCACACTACGTAGTCTTAGCCCTCAGTGATGTTGGTCTATTTCCTAGAACTGTGTAGTGTGTAGTCACTGTCCCCCAGAGTAGTTGTACTGTGAAATTCCAAAGCTCAACAAACTGCCCTCCTCCCTAGAATTGCGCAGTAGCTTCCTCAATCCTGACCTAAACTACGCAATTTGCAAGATCTATCATCAAGCCTCCTCCCTGCCTGCTAGAACCCCATAATGTGTAGAGACCTAAGCCTACCTTACCTCCCAGAACTACGAAGAAGTGTCCCACTTTGCAACTGCCACGGATGATCTCAACTGCGCAATCTTGTCTCCCAATGGCCTCTACGCAATTTTCCCCAGCAGTGAATATTGTGCTCAAGAGTTACTTATCCAAGCTTGAGCTGCACTCTTCACAATCTCAGTGACCAGTATCACTCCCTGTTAACTGGAATTGTGAAATGCATAGTTATTGGGCCCTCTTTCCGAGCATGTCACCTGTCCCGGGCTCATTCCACGGATAACAATGCATCATCTTAAACTAGGGAGTTTTTGGATTTGATTTCATCCCATCATGAGTGAATTGCAGGAATAGGTACATTGTTATATCATGGCGAGATGATGAATAAGGAGAAGATGGAGTGGACATGATAGAAGACTCACTTATATCTAGACGAAATAAGAAGCTTACCAAGTACAAGAAAATGGAACACATGAATGCAACCACATCCCAAGACCAAAGATCATTCAAGACCCCACACCATCAAGCTATGCAGAGGAGAAGAGAAAGTTCATCCAAGAACACATCTATCACTCAACAACAACAACGACTTGACATTGCCACCTCAGCAAGCTAGTCCATTTCAAGTTGTGTCATGAGTTGTCAAAGGCCACATCACTACTATGATTTGTGTCCATTGTAAATCGAATGTAATGTAAAGTGGAAGTCCAATGGACACACATGAATATGAAGAGTCAAGTCAGTTGAAAAGTCATAGGAAGTGGAATATTCATGAGGGTAGTTGAAGAGTCACAAGCATCAAGCATCACCCTTGGTTATATATACCCCCTCATTGTATGAGCAAAGGAATTTTAACCTTGGCTCCTGCCACAAAGCATAAAGAGTTTTAGTTATTTCTTTGAGGAGCAAGGAGTGGCTCCGATGTCCCACTACTAGGGCTAGTGGTGTATGATGTAAATATGTGTCTTGGAACTTTTTCTTAATACAGAAGCTTGTTCAAGGCAACACGTTTCCATACATGACTTGTAGATGTTTGTAAGACTATTCTTTGAGCATTTTTAATTCATGTTTGTTTCACATGTACTAGGATAGTTGAACTAGTTCGGTTGTTTAAGTGCTTACCTTGATGGGAATGTGTTGTATTGGTTATCACTGCTATCTCATCATTGTGGACTACTCGATAGGATACTAGACAGACCTTTCTCGTTCATTGGTTATAACAACCACCATGTCCGTTGTGGACTATTCCACTAGATAGTGGATGGATCATTCCTTGTACTTTGGTTTTAACGACTGCCGCATCCGATATGGACTATTCTGCTAGATGTTGGACAAACCTTCCTAGTTCATGTGTGTCTCTTCTTAGGTGGTACTATTACCTCTCACTTAGAGGATCACTTGTCTCCCCCCTTTTGCAGTAAGAGGACCTTGACACAGTTGTACTACACACACACCGAGGACACTTACCTTGTCATTCGAAGATACCATTGCAACACTCTCTTGTGTTGATAGCTAGATCCAAGGCAAATCTCTAAGTATATGGAAACCAGGCCTTTATATCATATGGGACTCCTACACCAAATGGTGTAAGGTCTAGTTAGGACTTCATATCGAGGAGATCCTCTTGGTTGACGGATTTCCAGCACCGTTAACAAGAGCCTCTTGATCTTGCCTCACAGCTAGCCATGCTAGAAACATCATACTCAATCTTGAGCATGCTATGGACCACTCATCCAAGATATCATGGCAAATCTCATACTAAAGAAGCATCCAAATTTTCTCATCAAAAATAATATCAAATATCAAAAATACATACATGCAATCCCATATCATATAAATAATATCTTAGATCAAGAATTGATCATGTTATGCAAATATATCAAAAGTTGTTCAGTGGAAACTCAATGCGAATGAAGCAACTTAATCTTGAACACACTTAGGTTCTATGCACATAAAGTATATATATATGGATGGATGTTCAAAGTGGAACATCAATGCTTCAATCAACTATCGGATGCCATGTCAAGTTCAAAAACATCTTGAACTTCAAATAAGACTGTCAAAGGATTTTCATTTCCACTTTCTAATACTTCTTCAATGTAGGTTTTAACCCTGTATAGAAATTACCTGCATACAAATTCTAAAAATAGAAAATAAACAATGTTGAGAGCATAAAACATAAAACGTATATACACAGAGATTTTCCCCTGGATCCCAAAACTGGGACTACCAGATTTATTTTTCATTATATTCCTTTCAATGTTACAATACATATATATACATGTCAAACCATCCATAAACCCCAATCCATTAACCCTATGTTAGAAAATAACCATAGTTCCCTTGACTGAATCTACAAAATACCATGGACAGGAAACCATCATGCCCAAAACCATGTGCAAAATCCATGCACAAAACCTTAGGTAGGTCTGCCCACTAAATATAGGGTCCAAAAAAAATTTCCCGGGGTGCTGCCCAGACCCCCATGCCCATGACAGGGGGTTCAACCACCCCCCTATGACCCCCCGACAACGCCCAATGCACGTGGGGTAACCGTGGAAAGGATATAACACAACCTAACATTCTCCCACTTGTTGTTTTCTTTCCACGGGGGGCCAAAAGAGATCTTATTCATTGATCCAGCCCTGTAACGCCCATTGTTTCTCTACACCAAGAGAACTTCTCAGTGCTCATAGACTTTGCCAATGCATCTGCAGTATTCTTCAAAGTTTCCACCTTTACCAACAACACCTTTGTGTCCTCAACCATATCCCTCACGAAGTGATATTGAACGTCAATGTGCTTTGTCTTTGAATGATAAGCATGGTTCTTTGCTAATAAAATTTCACTTCGACTGTCATAGTCTATCCTTATAGCTCGCTGTACTAACCCCATACTTAAACACAATCTCTGCAACCAAACTACTTCCTTGCTTTAATGAGTGGCTGCCATGTATTCTTCCTATGTAGTTGAAAGTGCCACTACAGACTGTCTCTTACTCATCCAACTAACTGCACCTTTAAATAGGTTAAACACATACCCACTTGTAGATCTTCTCTGATCCAAATCTCCATCTCAGTCTACATCATCAAAGCCATGGATGTCCAAAAATCTGTCCAATCCTGGTCTTCCTTGGTAGCACAAACCATAATCACTAGTGCCACGCAAATACTTGAAAACCCACTTCATTGTTGTCTAATGCTCCTTCCCTAGTTTTGACATAAACCTGCTCAATACTCCCACTACATGTGTAATTTCTGATCTAGTACAGACCATTTCATACATCAAGCTACCGACTGCACTTGCATATGGCACACGGGACATGTCCTCTTCCTCTTCTTGTGTCTTGGGACACTATTCAAGAGATAACCTTACACCTATAGAAATAGGAACCTTCACCGATTCACTATCCTGCATATTAAACCTCTGTAGTATTGTCTCGACATACTTCCTCCTATTTTTCTGATCTCGTTTAATTTCCATCCCCAAAATAAATTTTGCAGAACCAAGATCTTTCATGTCGAATTTGGAGGACAATTGGGTCTTAAAATCGTGGATAATTTCTTTGTCATTTCCAACCAAAAACATATCATCCACATATAAGACCATATAAATAACACAGTCACAAATTAATTTAAAATACACAAAGTGATCCTCTTTGATTTTAGTGAAGCCAAGTCCCTGTATAAATGTATCAAATTTCTGATACCACATCCTTGGTGACTGTTTTAACCCATACAAAGAAATTGTTAACTTGCATACCAGTTCTTTCTTACTCTTCAAGGAAAAGCCTTCATGTTTCTTCATGTAGATATCTTCTTCCAGATCCCTGTGAAGAAATGTTGTCTTCACATCCATCTGTTCTACCTCAAAATCAAAAGCAACATCAACAAATAAAAGTAATCTAGTAGAAGCTACCTTGGAAACAAGAGAAAAAATATCACTGAAATCAATTCCTGACACCTACGGATAACCTTTTTCTACCAACCGAGCTTTGTATTTCTCCACCTTTCCTTCTGCATTCATCTTCTTCTTAAACACCCATTTGTTTCCAATGAGTTTCCTTCCAGCCGGCAACTCCACCTATCCTAAGCCTCATTTTTGTGCAAAAATGTCATTTCATCAACCATGGCCTCTTTCCAAATTTTTCCATCCTCTAAATATACTACTTCCCTCACAGTTCTAGGATCATCATCAGTAATAGATAAAGTAAAATTTGAAAAAAAATCATATGAACTATACCTTTCTGGATGCCTTCTTTCTTGAAGTAATATTCTCACAACTGGAGTTTTTGGCTCTTCATCTTCTGATTCCTCTTCTGATGTAGAGTCTGGTTCTTCCTCCTTTAGCTCAAAATCTATCTTCTCAGGTTCCTTTGGTAGGACTTCATGCTTAATAACATCTTTCACCTCTCTAAACACCACATCTCGGTTGTACACAACCTTCCTTATTTCTGGGTTCCAAAGCTTATAATCTTTTAAACCATCATTATACCCACTAAAGATGCACTTTTCAGATTTACTATCCAACTTTGTTCTTTTCTCCTTTGGAACATGTACATATGCATCACATCTAAATACCCTTAGATATGAAAGAGAAAGTTTCTTACTAGTCCATACCTCTTGTGGAGTCTTATCCTCGAATGCTGATGAAGGTGATCTATTAACCAAGTAACATGTAGTCTCCACCGCCTCTACCCATAATTCCTATCTTAACCCAGCACCACTGAGCATACTTCTTGCCCTTTCCATTAATGTCTTGTTCATTCTTTTTGCAACTCCATTTTTCTCAAGTGTGTATGGAGTATTCTTCTACCGTCCTATACCACACTTCTTACAAAACTCTTCAAATTCCTTCTTGCAAAACTCTCCACCATTATCTATCCTCAGCACCTTTATCTTCTTCTCTGTATGGTTTTCCACTAGAGCCTTAAATTCTTTAAAGTTGTTTAATACTTCATATTTCTTCCTGAGGAAATATATCCATGTATTCCTTGAGAAGTCATCTATAAATGATACATAGTACACAGACGTTTCCAGTGATGGAACTGACATAGGTCCAAACACATCACTGTGCACAAGCTCTAATATTTGTTTTGCCCTCTTACCACCAGAGGGGAAACTCACCTGATTTTGCTTCCCATATGCACAATTTTCACATAAATAAAAGTTCATAGAACTATTATACATACCTTCTATCATACCTTTACGATGAAGTATTTGAAGTCCCTTCTCTCCAGTATGTCGAAGCCTTTGATTCCATAGCATGGTCTTTTCTCCAGAGACCACTATATTTTCTATTCCACTTTCAAGAACCACAAAACTGCACCAATCAATAACAGTGCTACCTTGAAGCTTGTATAAAGTTCCAATTTGAACTCCCCGCATCAATACCAATGCTCCCTAAACCATCTTGCAAGTATCTTTCTCGAACACTATTTTTACACCTGCATCATCCATCTTTCTTACAGAAATCAGATTTTTGGCCAATGCAGGAATATGCAGAACACCCGGAAGTGTTCTAATCCTTCCACCTTGCAACTTCAACTTGACTTTTTCGTGACTGACAATTCTAACCTTCCTATCATATCCTAAGAATAAGTCACCACCATCATATTTCTCGTACTCATAAAACCACTCTCTATGGGGAGTGAAGTGAAAGGATGCACCTGAGTCAATGAACCATGCCTCATGATCTACATGTGTACTTGAAGAAGAATCCAAGTATACATCCCCACCTTCATCTAAGGTGGTTTTCGCCTCTGCAGAAGGAGCATCATTAGATCCATTTCCTTTCTCATGAGCTTTAGGTTTACAGTCCCTTTTGAAGTGCCTTTCCTTTTTACAACTCTATCACACCTTTACAGGTTTTCCTAAAGATTTAGATCTCCCTCTAGACTTAGATCTCCCACTTGAGGACTTATTTTTGTTTCTGTTCTAGGACCTTCCTCATACATATAAGGCATCGCCATTTTGGCCCTCCATATTTTTCTGTCTCATCTCCTCCGACCGCAAGGATGACACTAATTCATCAAACTACAAGGAAGTTGCATTTCTACCTATTTTCACAACAACCAGACTATCCCAGAATCTGGTAGAGGACATAACAAATTGATGCACTTATCTTCATCTGAAATATTAATATCAATAGATAATAATTGGCTTACCATAGTATTAAATGCGTTCAGATGTTCTGTCACCGAGTCTCCATCTTTCATCCTCAAGTTATACAACTTTTTTTGTAGGAAGAGTTTATTCACCAGAGACTTAGATTGGTGCAAAGTCCCTAACTTGTCCCACAAAGCCTTCGCCGAAGCTTCCCCAGATACATTCACCAATACTGAATCTGAGACACACAATCGTATTGTGCTCTTTACCTTCTGATCCAACTTTTCCTAGTCTTCAGCTAACATTGTTGTTTGTTTAGTACCCGGATCTACTGCGATCCACTGATCTTTATCCACCAGCAAATTCTCCATCTTGAGTTTCCACAACTCAAAACTTTGACCATTAAATTAATCGATCTCTATCTTTCCACTGCTCGCCATCTTCTTTCACCACAAGAATCAATCTCGTTCCCACTAAACAGGTTCTACCACAGGTTCGAGTAAAACCCCTCAACAACAAAGGCATCCCCTTGAAGCCAAACCTGGCTCCGATACTAAATATAGGTTTTAACCTTGTACAGAAATTACCTGCATACAGATTCTAAAAATATCAAATAAATAATGGTGAGAGCATAAAACATAAAACAGATATACACAGAGATTTTCCCCTGGATCCCAAAACGAGGGCTACCAAATTGATTTTTCATTATATTCCTTTCAATGTTACAATACATATACATACATGTCGAATCATCCATAAACCCCAATCCATTAACCCTGGATTAGAACATAATCATATTTCCCTTGACCGGATCTACAAAATACCATGGACAGAAAACCATCATGCCCAAAACCATGTGTGAAATCTATGCACAAAACCATAGGTAGGTCTTCCCACCTAATATAGTGTCCAAAAAAAATTTCACGGGTCGCTGCCCTAGACCCCGTGTAGGGGAGCTACCACCCCCAATTCTTAGCCCCCAACAGGGGGGGCAGTCGCCCCCACCCCCTGTGACCCCCCCAGCAATGCCCCACATGTGTGGGGTAGTCATGGAAAGAATATAAGAAAATTCAACATTCAATAGCTTCGTAATATGGATTTTCTTTTCCCAATTTCAAAAATCAATTCATCATGCTTTGATCCATTATTCAAGCTTCATAAGCCATTTCCTTGTTACTTTGATCATCATAGGGTCATCTCCTTTCAATAGTAGATCATCAATATATAGAACCAAAGCCAAAATAAACATCATACCTTGGAACACTTCTGAAGTATAGGTTTGGATCAACAAATAATCTTGTCTTCACCAGATAAATGTCAATGCCTATTCTTCCAGAGTTCAAGCTATTCATCTGAATCTGAGGCGCAGGAGCTATCCTTGTCCCACACAATTCATCCATCAATTGTAGGATTAACCCAATCCTCATTTCATGTTGTTATCTTGTATATTTGATCAAAGTTGTCGTCACTTTCTACATAGTCGCAGACTGTTTCAGTATAACACTCTCCTTCTACAGGGTCTAAGGGAACTATAACCCTGAGCGGCTTCTTCTCAAAGGACATCTTCTATTTCTTCAAGTTGATTACCCCATTCGTATCAATAGCCCAGTCAATTCCTAACATCGTGGGGTATGGGTTACTATCATCCACTATCTCGATGACCTCAAGGTCAGCCAACACACTCGCACCCTCAATGTCCAACGTTACACCATATAAGCGGCCCATTGGAATAATATTCTATTGATTTTCCATGCATAACTGAATAGGAGACCATTGTAGCGCAGGTATCCCCATCCTTTCCCATGTCTGCTTCGACAAGACATTCAAATCAGACTCCAGACCCAAGATTACCTGGTCCATTTCATTATCACCTATCTGTGCAGTTAGCCTCATCTCGTGCCCCGTTCGTGCCTTATGTTTACCAATATTTCTGACTGTGCGCTGCTCCGTGGGATTCTTTTCCTTATTGGCGCATTTGTATATTAAGTCTTGCAATCCTTCGACTACTTTCTGATCACGCAAAAGCTTCATACAAGTCTTCAGAAAGGTAGCGAGAATTGAAGGATCTACTTCTTGTGTTGCATTAGTCTCTGGCAGTTTTTCCTGACTTCCTGAGGTGGAGGCCTCAATGAAGTTCTTCTTGGCTTCCATGAAAGTCTCTTTAGCTCGACTGAGATCAAAAGCAACTTCCTTCTCAGCAGCCTTGTGCACCCATCCATCTTCCTCAGGCTGCTTACCTTTATCTGCACTAGTTGTCATACCACTTCTCAACACAATATTTATGTTTTGATCCTCTTCGCGGGGCTCAGCCCTCATCATCTGAATGTTCTACGTAGGCTGTTGGGGTTATGCCTTCTTCTCTTGCATATTTTCCATAAGGACTGGACATTCCTCTATGACATGGTCAAATTGTCGACAATACTGACATGAGGGATGTGTGGGGTTTGTAAAATCTCGCGTGAAGTGCCCTGCTTCGCCACAGTTATAGCAAATTACCTGCCCATGCCCTTGACCTGGTCTAGCACCTCTTCCTCATCCTCAGCCTTCGAATCCTCCGCGCACTTCTCCTGTACCTTGATCCTGAGGTCGATTCTTTGTCTACATTCTGTAGGTAGGGGTTATATCCATCATCAGCTCATAACTCCTACAATGGTGTTCATCATGTCCTACAGACTTACAGAAATTGCAAAATAATTGTTGAGGGGTCTGTACAAACTTCTACAGTAGATGGCAGTATCAGTAGCATGATGTCTTGTAACTTGACAAATAGCGCACCATAGCGTAGCTACCACACTTGTCCCCACATCATTCTCTAGTTACAGGGGTACAGGTCCTCCCTCTATAATATAATTCTTAAAGACTGGGCAATGATCCTTATCATGTCCATGACTCTTACATTTCAGGCACCAGATCTCAGCGCGCACCTCTGGCTAAGCTTCGCTTCCTTTCTTCATGCTCTGTAACTCCAAAGTGCAATTTCTCTAGCTGTGAATGAATTTGTTACACTCCCAAGTTTTTATCATGAATAGGAGATGCATCCAGCCTCATTGTAATTTCCAAGGCTTCTGCTTGCATTGTTATTTTCTGTTGTGACAAAGGTATTCTTAAATGCGGCAAGAGCGATGCTATAAACTCGTCACGATGCTGGGAATATGAGATTTTCATATTAGCCTACCTGATCAAGTATTTCAACCTCTAATCAAAGTCCCAAGGTGTCTCATCAACCTTCTGTTATATTTCCTTAAATTCGATTACTGACTGCACCTCTGATTTAGGCTTACTCAACTCCTTGTTCAAAGCTATTTGGGTATCTGCTAATGACATGTTGGGGTTATCAATGAAATACTTGATATACTATGTTAATGTGCAGTCCTGTAAGGCTATAACCAATTGCTTTTTCTTAATATTATCGTCGATGATCTTATGTGTTGTCCAAACAACAACTATGACAAACCAAAATTGTTCTAGGTCTTCGGTCCCTGTTCCTTTAAAAATCTACATCTTCGTCGTGTTTTCCATGTTGAATGGTGGGGGTGGGGGTGGAGGTGGTGAAGGCATAGGTGTATGAGGCAGAGGTCGAGGTGGAGGTGGAGTGGATGAATGAGATATCCTCGGAATACCTTATGTAATTAACCGAACCGCACTTTGCAACATAATCAACATTGTCCCTTTATCATCGCTCGAAGGGGGTTCAATGAGAAGACTATATTTTGGGCTAGATCCTCTGTTTATTTTAAAGAATCCCCCACTTCGCGTAGCCCCAAACATCAAGGTAACTACATAACCCTCTTTTCACATAACAACATTTTAATTCAAGTCTTTAGTGAGTTCAAATACTTACCTCGCGGTCCTTTAAAAATTCTTTGTTCTACTTCATTATAGATGATGTTCCTGTCAATCGCGAAATAAGTTACAAAGCATCCCAATGTGCAATCAATCCAATGGTTCAAAACCAGCGTGATATTGTTTTCTGATGCTTCCAGACATCGCACCAATTCAGGAGTCCACACTATAGGGCCTTTGAGCCTCCACGTCCCTTGAAAATCAGCTAATTTAGATAACCACTCATATAGTTCTTCACGGAAGAAGCAGAAGAAGGTGTCGGTCTCGTCTGTGTACAAAAATCTCTACAACCACTACTCGAATAATTAAGGGCTCCTTTTCTCCTGAGCCATGAATGTGTGCAATTTTCAATCAATCCACTTATCAAGCTCTTTCTTTGTAGGAAACCATTTGTCACACATCTCTCAGATAGATCCTGGTCCCAACAACGGAATCATTTGTTGGCTTAAGGGGGCCTGGCCCAGGTTCAGAGTTGTTCGTGCCAACCAAAAAAACCCTAACTGTTGGCCCTTTCGGAAACAACCTGTGTAGCGCAAGCTACAGTCTCACCCGAAGCAGTATTGGGGGATGATAGAACCAGGTTTCTGCATCCAAGAAAATGTGATAAGTGGTTCTTAAGCTCCTATAGCTCAGATATTCCTTCGCTCAGACAGCTATCCTTCTAGGGGTTGTTACTATAACTTGGTTAAACCAACTTCAAGACCTTTGTGAAGGTCTTCGATCAGTCTTTGCGAACCTTAAACGGGCAAATTACCTACTTTCGTGCATCAATAAATAACCTTAGATCTGATTTCACACGTATCTATCCAATTCATTAGAAAACATAACAGAATCAACCCTTAACTTCATGAACACAGATAATTACTTAAAGCATGCACAAATAAGATAGATTATGTAGTTTCGCGCAGCATTCATAAATTATTTCATGAAAACATGTCATTGAGCGACATAATATAACATAAATAGAAATGCTCAGATTGCACAATAATTCTTCAAAATCAATCTTTATTGATCTTCAATGTTCATATTACAGACTCTTCTACCCTACGCAATCAGTTGTAGGGGTCTACGGACTTAGCTGTGGACTTACCAAGGCCTCATGTGCACTTAGCTACAGGAGCCTTCCCCTTCTTTCCTAAGTACAGGAAGCAGAGCCTTCCTACCTTAGCACTCACCCAAAACAGTCTCTATATTTCCTTAGCTTGCTTACTTAGTTACCTCTTCTAGACTCGCTATGACTCAAATATATAGCATTCTCAATACAATACCATGGTCCACGAACCATGGGTGAGTCTCAAAAACGACCTATTTACTTATCCAAACAAGGGGCTAAGACCCCTTTGACTCATATCTACTTGTGCACTCCACATCCACATTTCGCGGAGACTTTACATATTTTACAAAAAATTATACAAAACTTGGGTTAACTAACCCCAAAACTGATCCTAGGGACCCTATCCCAACATCGGGAATACCATACACCAATTTCTTCAATTTCAGGGGATCATAATGTAGATGGGCCAATATTCAATGTCATAGCTCGCTTAGATGATTAGTATCATGGACCAATGATAGAAGAGGTCCTCCAATGACTCTATAGAGTCCTTCAAATCTTGATCCCAATATAATGCATCTCTCATAGGTGATCCAACAAGCCAAGTAAGAACCTTTCCCTTTGATGAAGGAACCCCTCATCCCTTTGTCTTCCAAAGCAAATATTGATACCAAATTCTTCTTAAATCCCGGCACATACATCACATCATGGAGAAAAACAAATTCCCTATAATCCAAATGAAATTTAATGGACCGAAAACCTTTAATGGGATGAGTGGATTCGTCTCCAAGAATAATTTTTAAATTAGAATCCCTATCTACCAAATTAGAGATAACTTCCTTATACCCAGAAAAGTGATGACTGGCCCCACTATCACCCAACCAACTATCCCACGAATCCACAGGAGAAGAACTAGTGAGAGTAGAAATAAGAATATATTTAGATTTATTGCAACCATTACTTTCATACCTAGAGTATCTTGACTTCTTTGAGGGCGTTCATCTTATTCATGATCACTTGGATCATCTCTTCTTCTTCTTTCATCTCTTCCATTATGATTATTCCTTCAATCATCTCTTCTTCTTCGATCATCAAACCTGCTATTGTTGCCTCTAGTGTTGTAGCGTGGATCATTGTTCTTCTTGGGGAAATCTCGAGTAGAATGACCTTTCTTGTGACAATTGTAGCATTCAATGTGATATGATGCTCTCTCATTTCTTCTTTTTGTATTGCGAGGATGAGGCTTTCTTGAATTTGATGGACCTCATTTTCCTTCTTTTTTTTTCATGCTTTTGTATCCTTCCTCTTGATATCATCCTTGATTCTTCTTGAGTGATTTTTCCAACAATTTCATCAAATGATGGGAATATATTGTTGTTTCTTATAGTAGTAATGAATGTTTCCCAAATGGGAGGGAGACCTCTAAGAGCTGCAGTCACCAATTCCTTGTTAAGCACAGTTTCTCCAACTCTAAGATGAGATATCTTCATAATGTAGGATTGCATAGACTCTCCTTTGTTCATCTTCATGTCTTTGAGTTGACCTTTCAAGTGGATGAATTCATTCAAATTGTTAACTTCATACATGCCAGTGATCTTATCATACATTTTTTAGACTTTCTCAAATTTCCAACATATGCAAGTAAGTTATCTTGTAAACAATCAACTATAATTTGCTTTGCTTTTAATTCACCTTTCTTGTACTTTTTCTTGGAAGCAGCAGAAGCATCCTCCAGAGGCCAAGCATATGGAAGAAGAGCCTGAAAGTATAGACATAGGAGATCTGGACATATTGGGACTAGAACAGGCTTGCAGGAAAAAAGAATTTGACAAGATCCCAAAAAAGACAGCTAGAAAGCTTGGAAGTCATCCTTTCCAGAGCACATCAGCAAAGATCTCTAGGTATTCAACCCGGAAGTCAATGGGATGGAAAAAACATTCCTAAAGACAATAAAAAATGAGGGAGAAAGACAGACCTCCAAAGAACCATCCGTATTGGGGAAATGTTGGTGGAATCAAGAAGATATTCCAAGCTTACAAAGTATTACAGTCCCCTCCCCAATAATGAAACATGAAGCTCACATCTTGGAATATAAGAGGGCTAAACAGCCCTGGGAAATACAGAATGATAAAAAACATGATTCAGCAGGAGAAACCTCAAATCTTCTTCATGCAAGAAACAAAATGTAATTCTATCACACTAGGCCAAACGCTTGCCAAAGTATGGCCAGGCAGTCAAGCAGTAGCAGTGGATGCCTTAGGAGCTTCAGGAGGACTAGCAATAGCATGGGATGAATGAGCCATCACGCTCACTAATATCCATGCAAGTCATCATTTCATTCAAGCCACTTTTCATATAATAGGGACCAATGTGCATGGTCACCTCACCAATGTCTACTTCCCCCAGGAAGCAGTGAATAAGATAGCCATTCTGAATACATTAACTCTGATCAACTCCACTAGAATTCATCCACTCTGGATTACAGGAGGAGACTTCAATATGATAACTAAACTGGAAGAAAAAAGCGGAGGCAGGAATAAACTGGATAGTGAAAGTATCCATTTAAAGAATTACATACAAAACAACTGGCTTATAGATATGCCATTCAATAATGGTATCTACACATGGAATAATAGAAGAACCGGCACCCAGCAAATCACCTCCCGACTGGACAGATTTCTACTTTCAGACAATGCCATCCATCTTGGAGGAGATTTTTCAGCCTCGATCTTACCTCTTTCTGGCTTAGATCATTGGCCTATTTCACTCCAATGGCAAAGACCAGGGAACAACACTCGGAGACCTTTTCACTTTGAAGCCTTCTGGCTGATGCATCCAGACTTCAACAACCTGATACATACAGCTTGGAAAAGCTTCAGCCCTCCAAAAGGTTCAAAAATGTACCAATTCCAACAAAAACTCAAACATCTCAAAAAGAACATCAAGCAATGGAATCGCCTAACCTTTGGCAATATCTTCCAAGCTCAGAATGCTCTAGCTCAGGAAATGAAAAAAATCCAGCAGACAATCATTATTGAAGGAAGAATTGAAGCCCTCTCAGAGCAATAAAAGCTCCTTCATATTCAAATCGTAGAAAGAGAAAAGCAAGAGGAGATACTCTGGAAACAAAAATCTAGAGTCAGATGGCTTAAGGAGGGAGAAAGAAATACAAATTTTTCATCGCACAACCATACAAAGAAGAATGCACAACAATATCACTAATATTTAGAATCAGCAAGGAGTACGCTTGGAAAACCATGAGGACATAGAACAAGAGCTTCTTACACATTTCAAACGAGTACATCAAGAACCACAAGTCGACCGACAGCCAGCTATAGCGAAGATTATACAAAACATTCTGAAAATTATAACAGAAGAACACAATCAGCTCCTCCTTCATCCGATAACTCTTTAGGAGGTCGAGTCGGCTATGCGACAGCTCAAGGAAGGAAAGGCACCTGGTCCTGATGGTTTTACCTCAAATTTCTTTAATAATTTCTGGGATCTCATTAAAGAGGAGGTCTGGTAGGTAGTAGAGGAATCCCGGACTTCACGCTAGATGCTTCCCTCTCTGAACGCTACTTTCATTGCTCTTATCCCCAAAGAAGAGCAATCTCTAACTCTGAACAAATTCAGGCCTATTGCTCTCTGTAATGTCATTTACAAAATCATATCTAAAGGTATTGCCTCTCGCCTGAAGCCGTTGCTACCCAAGCTCATCTCACCAGAAGAATCAGGTTATGTGGAAGGGCGGCAAATCACAGATGGCATTATTATCACCCACGAGATCATACACTCCCTGAAGCAGCTCAAAAAAGCAGGTATGCACCTCAAAATTGATATTTCAAAGGCTTTCGATACGTTAAGTTGGACTTACATTCAAAACATGTTGATAGCCTTTGGCTTCGCCCCTCCTTAGGTTAGATGGGTGATGAGCCTTCTATCCTCCTCTCTTTTCTCCATTCTATTCAATGGCATACCTTCCACCCCCTTCCATCCCTCTAGAGGCATCCGATAAGGAGATCCTCTTTCCCCCTTTTTGTTTGTTTTAATGGCGGAAGGGCTTGGCCGAAGTATTAAAAACACTCTTCAATCACAGCAGCTCAGAGGTATTTCATTCCCCAATACCCCTGTTTTTACCCACCAAAAATTTGTGGACGATAACATGATGTTTGGCTATCCTTCGGTTCAAGAAGCCCATAAATTAAAATCCCTTCTGAATGAGTTCTATGAAGCCTTTGGGGCCAGTATTAATAATGTTAAATCCCAAATCTTTTTCTTCCATACCCCCTACATCACTCAATATTCTATAGCACGCATTTTTGGATTCTTGGTTGCCTCTCTCCCCTCTAAATATCTAAGTGCACCCATAACTGACTCTGCTTTAAAGCATTCCACCTGGTAGAGTCTTCTAGAGAAATTGGAAGCTCGCCTTTACTCCTGGACTTATCGAGCCCTCAATATGGCAAGTTGTCTAGTATTAGTCAAAGTTGTCTTGCAGTCCATGCCACTTTATCTTTTCTATGTCTTGGCAGCACCAAAATGGGTGCTCAAGCAAATCAAAAATCTTCAACAAAATTTTTTATGGGGATCCACAGACAAAATAAAAAATGGGCACTGGTCAAGTGGGCAACGGTCTGCCTTCCAAAACTTTCAGGGGGTACTGGACTTCGAGATCCTTAACGAAGCAATGCAGTCATGGGAGCACGTTTATGGTGGAAATGGATTTCTGTTCCACATACACCGTGTGCTATCCTTTGGACGGCCAAATATGCAAACAATCGACCAACAGATGAGTTAATTCAACTCACAGAAGTGGGAAAAGGTTCCTTAATTTGGAATGCGGCTAGTTAGCACAAAGCTATAATCCAACAACACAGTTTCTGGGAAATAAGGGATGGCAACAATGCACATTTTTGGGATGACTCTTGGCAGCAGAGACCAAAGCTGAGTGACATGATTAGGCCTCACCAAACACAGGAATGGGAAGAGCATCAGATGGAAACAATTAGCTAGCACTGGACACCTACTCTCCATCAGGGGTACAGACAATGGAAAAGCACGACTCACATCATCAGGCAAGGAATATAGTCTATTCATAAGAATTTGGAGACAGAGCTCATCAATCGGAAAATTCCTTTTTCTGACAAGAAGGACATAATACGATAGGGTTATAGTGCACATGGAACTTTTACCACTTAAGAGGCATACAATCTAACAATTGGGAATCAAACAGTCAAGGATCCTCTCTGGGACAAAGTTTGGTCCCCCAACATTTGGCCCAAAGTTTCTACTTTCCTTTGGTTGTTATGTCAAAACAAAATACTCACTTGGGACAATCTAAGGAAAAGAAGTTTCCATGGGCCCTCCATATGCCCCAACTATAAACAACAGGAGGAAACCATATTGCATCTCATGAACTCTTGCAAATTGGCAAACAAACTTTGGGAAAAAACAAGTTTCAGATGCCAAAAAGAAGAAAGAATTAAATAGTATATTACCAACACCATACGTAGTTGGGCAATCAATCTGTACAAGAGAAAACTGTTAAACTCTTTGTAGAAATCATCCCAGGTCTTCTTATGTGGTCTATATGGAAAGAAATGAACCGTCGCATCTTCAAAGATCAATGTACACCATTAGAAGTCCTATGGAGCAGCTTCTGCAACAACCTTCAGGAAACTATAATGCTCCAAACTTGGAATGAAGAGGACTTTCCTTCCCTTCCACAGGAGCAGAATATATGGACAAATTGGAACCTTCGGATGAATCAGGTACAGGCAAAACATAGCAAACCATCTTTACTTCACAGTATTCCAAACAAATGGATTCCTCCACCTCATAATATCATTCAATTAAACTTCGATGGAGCCTCAAAAGGTAATCCAGGCAAAGCAGGATATGGAGGAGCTTTCAGGGATCACAAAGGCAAACCTCTTTTAATTTTCCTCGGCTCAATTGGTTGGGATACGAACAATTCTGCAGAGCTTGAAGGACTATGGCAAGGGCTTCTTTTAGCTCAACAACACAGCTTCTTCCCCTTAGTAATCGAAGGCGACTCTCAGATTCTCATTAATATGGTTAATCAGATACTGCAGGGGACCCCGGCATACAAAGTGGTCAGCAGCTGGAGATTGGCAGAAAGATTGGAGCTCATAGAGCAATGGCTCACCACTAATAGAGCAGTCACTTTCAAACATATCAGAAGAGAAGGCAACAAAGTGGCTGATATCCTGGCAAATGTGGGGGTGGATAGTGATTGGACTCTTCATACTGGTTCGCTCAACATAATCACAACTGCTTCCCAGATATAGGAATATAATGAACTGGTACAAAGTGAAGAGGTACACCCGGATGTGGGTGATTATAATGAATTTAATGCAGATTATACAAAAGGACGGTAGGCGGCCAAGCCACATGGTCACCCGCGTCCCCTTCCATGCCAATTTATGGCAAGCTACAAACGGTCTGTAGGCACCATTACTCTGGTGCTCTAGTAGAGGTATTCGTAGTAGGCATAAGGCCATGGCTCCCACAAGACATAATTCATTCACCCCTTCACCGCTAAACTGCTATTTCCCCCCTCATGTTGCGGAGCTAAGCTCTCGCATAATTACTTGGAGGCGATGTTGGATTCTCAGTTGTGTTGATTTGGAGAATGGTTTCCATTACTCTCAAACAACTCATTGTGTGCTAAATTCCACTCAGAATTCCTTTGTTTCTCTTCTGAATAGCTCCACCATCTCCAGAGTTACCTCTGCCTCCCCAATTGCACTCACTATTCACAACACATCCATTTTGGCCCAGCTCAACAGAAGACATTCAACCATGGCACATACTCGCCATCAAATGCGTAGCCGAAGAGGTGGTAGTCGTGGCGGAAGAACGCGCCTCCCTTCGACGCCCAGCCACGATTCCGCTACTCCTTCCTCTTCCCCATCTACTACTCTTTCTAGAGATAATTTCTCTGGTAGTTACCCTGAAACTCGCAGTGGTAGAGGCCGAGAACAGGCCCATAGAGTCAGAAGAATGAACACTGCTACCCAAACTACCAATCTCCCTACCCCCCTTCATCCCTCTCACCACACGACCCAAATTTGATTCCACAGTACGTTGAATCGTCCTGACATCTTAGCCACCATCACTGTTACATTCAGCGAGGAAATCAGTCCACAGAATGAGCAGAATTCTCATCTCCATGTTCTTGGACCAGAGGAAAAGAATAGCAGGGAGTAGTAGAAGGCAGATAAGAAGAACAAGGATGATTGTGAACTAGAGAAACGAAACAATAGCAAGCAGCAGATAGTAGAGAAAATAAGTAAGGCTAGTAGTGACAGCATTCTGCATGGCGAGGAGCTGGTTGGAGGTAAGCATGCAATTGAAGGCAGTGCGGGTGGCACGTCAAGCAAGCATGCAGGCGCAGGCAGCTCAGCAGGCACGCAAGCAATCGGTGGCCTCCCGCGCGGCACGTCAGCAGAGGATGATGACTGGTATGAGTACGCGTGTCGCATTGTAGAAGAGCCTCCACCAGATGAGACCCAGGGGGTTCATTCTGACAGCTGATCCATTCGCCAGATGTCGCTCCGCCGCTCTTTGGTTGTTTCACGGGTTTGTTTTCATGGGGTTTTTCTCTACTGTCTTTTTTTTTCTAAACCATTTGGCTAGTTTTGATTGGTTTTGGTTCAGGACCCCTGTGTGGGCCTTTTTAAGTTTTGTTCTAAGACCCCTGCGTGGGCCTTTTACATTGGGTTCTCTCGGACTGGTTTCCCCTTGGTGGGCAGTCAAGTATAGTCTTTTGATTAATTTTGACATAACTCTGTTTAGCACTGCAGAGGCTGGTGCCTCACTGTAATTTTAATTTTTCCCTTTTTAATAGATTAGTATTACTTAGAAAAAAAAACTATGATCTCCAACCTTATCTTCCATGTAACAAAGTGAGATGAGTCACCCAACTTGTCATGGTCTTTGAAGAAAGAGGAAGACATATTGACTTGATTAGATAGGCTCCTTCAACTTTCCAAATATGGTTGCTTCAATGCGTCTCCTTTTGGGCTTATTCTTCACCTTAGCTCTGATACCATGTTAAATTTCACACTGCTCTATGTTGTTTCAATTACTTTAGCCCAATTCAATTATTCAATTAGCAATATTTTCAATAAAAATTAATGTTTCCAATCATCAAGCATAATTGAAGATAGAACAGTAAATGTAATGACAAAGGAGACAATCAACACATCAAAAAGAGACCTTGGTCAAAGACTAGGGGAAAACCCCACAAGGGGGAAAACCCTTTGAAAAACATTCTTCTATTAGATTGTCATAAATTTTTCAGTAAAGAGTACAATGAGCCCAATACAAATTCATCTAGAAAAATTAACCCAACAATATTCAGAAATATGTTTCCAGCTTCAATCCATATGAAAGACAACTTTTCCTCTATGCAGTCAACTGCAGTCAAATGTCAAATTTTAGCCCCAATCCCAACCACACCAAGGAAGAAGGACGTGTGCGGCTAAGAGCTTCCAACCACACCCTTGAACCTGAAATCCTATGGTTACAACCGAAATTTTCTTTTGACGAGCCTGTGGTTGTGACCCAAAAACCCTAGAACAAGTGTGAGCTTCAAACCCTATATTTTTGGACCTGTACGAACCGCTTTCCTTGACCCAACCTCAGACCTATGTGAACCAATCAATGGAAAAGAGAAGAAGAAGATGCTTGGTGATGTCCAAATGAACTTGAGGTCACTTGTATTTATAGGCTTCCAAGGGTGACCAATTTCCTGTTAGGGTCGACCTGTCCAAATGTGCACATGTGGGCTTTTCTTTATAAGTACACTTTCCCTTGTCTAAATTGAGCACTTCAATAGTTAAAATTGGTCCTCTTAAAAAGAGGAATCTAGTCCCATGGTTGGAATTTTCCACTAAGCTGCCAAATTAACAATTTGAAATTGCTTGTATGCTAAATTTTTTGTTCATGTGTTATGCCATTGGTTAACTAATTGTTTAGTAGATTGAGTAATGATTTGCCAAAAAATGTTAATGATGATCCAATCAACATTATACTGATTCAACCCCACTTAGTATAACTAAGTTTCCAATAATTCTAGGGGACTCTAAGTTTGTGGTAGATTGGGTAACAAGAAAGAGTCATATTTTGTATTTGTCAATAGATCCCATAAAAAAAGGACTTTAGTACTAAAAACACAATTTGATATTTCTTTTACTCATATTTATAGAGATCTCAATCGGAAATTCAACCAATTATCCTAGAAACATTGTTTTAGGACAAAAGCATGCTAATCGTTTGAGAATCAATGAATACCATACTTTCAAAAATTCTAACTACACTCTTCTAACATCTTATAGGTCCAGTTATTCCTTTTTGGTTTTATGTAGGGAGGGTATATAATTCGTTGATTTGTTTAAGTCTTTTGTTAAAGAAGGGACGATAGAAATGATAGCTTTAAAAGGATGATATATAATTTTGTTGAGGTGGTGTAGGTTTTGAAATTTTAGAGTCTAAAGAGAAAATGTGTTTTGATTTCTACTTAAAGATATGTATTGGTAAAGAAGTGATTATAAACATAAATGGTATATAAAATCATTAATATTTCATTATTTAAATAAATACATTAACATTAAACTTGTTAGCATAAATAGGGTATAACTTTATATAAATCATATATATTTATCTATAAATATAGATATGTGATAAAAATAATTATAAATATATTTATATTTATATAAATATGGGATATATATGGGATAAATATATGAGTATAAGTTTAAAATAGTTATGTGAATATATTATCTTTATGGGTATATATATATATATATGAGATTAAATTATTATATAGATATATTTATAATTTGTATATATAAACAAATAAAGTGAATATATTACCATTATCATCTTTGTTTGACTTGTCTACCATTTTCATTTTTGTTTACATATGTCCAAATTATACATCAATGGCATTTATACACATATACAATAAGAAATTAAAGGTTAAACTTTTCAATATAGTAATTCCTCTTTCTCCTCCAACTATGGAAGTACCATTACGAAAGACCGTAGTCTAACCAGACTGTTTTTTTTCCCTGAAAATCATGAAAATTCTGGCCATGTTTTTGATAAAATCAAGAAATTTTCAAAAAAATCCAATTATAGCTAACTTCAATATTTTGAATGCGTAGAAGTTGTTTGATAATGCTAGATCGGTTTCCACCATAAAAACACAATAATATAAATAAATATAATTATTAGTATAAAAACTTTACACAACCCTAAATTTACTCCAAAACTAAAGGGCGTCCAGCTGATTCTAGACATGCCCCAACAGTCAAATATCTATTAAATTGATTGGATTTGACTAATCCCAAAATTGTCCCTAATCTAAAGAAACCGGACGCCCAGATTCATGCGAGCAACATGATTTTAGGAATAATAATAGTAGTCAGTAAATAGAAAACTTAGTATTTCGTCAACTTTAGGAATATAAATTATATTCCATATATATTGAAAATGATTTTTTAAGTTGGTGTATGGATTGTTTTCGCAGAGATGAAGTTTTGTGAATATGTGTGCACCACGTACTTTATAAATAGTAAAGCTTTATTGAGAAAATTAGTATCAACCGCATTTGTATCAACTCTGATTAGAGTTTGGTACGACTGTATTTAATGTATTTGTTTTTATTAACTTTTTATTTAAAAACTTTAGTGATTCATAAACAATAAAAGTATTTATTCTGTCAATAAGATTTAGTAACAAAATTGCGATATATTAATTTCTCTAAGTTTTTATGAGGTGCACGGTGTAATGGGAGGGGCGGATGGCTGTAGCACCCCCACCCAGGTTCGAGTCCTGCTGCGGCAGGTGTATGATGTTGTATGTTGGAAAATGTAAAGGTCCCGCACTAGCTTACAAAAAAAAAAAAACTTCTCTAAGTTTTTGACTTTGAGAAAGCTGTCAATTTTCAAACTTAATTATCTTACAGGAATTTATACTCTGATATTTTCAATTTGAAATGCTTATTTCATTTTGTTCGAAGTCAAAATAATGGACAAACTTGATAATGTATTATACAAGAATAGAGCATGTGCCAACGGTGGTCACTAACTCAAAAAAATCTTTAAATTTATATTGTTTGCTAAATCAAGTGTCATTTGTTAAGGTGGACAAGATTAAGGAAGAAACTAGGGGTTAGCAGATTTGAAAGATGTACAGATAGAAGTTCTCTTTCATACTTGGACTCAAAACACTTGAGTTGAAGAGGATACCAATAAATAAAATATCATTTTCTAATTATGTTAGGTCCAACTTTAAAAATTTCAACATTAATGAGAACTAATGGATGTTGAAGCATTGTCAACAACATTAATGTCACTAAATTTTTAATAGTTAGAAAATATGTTTTCCTAATTATGTTAGGTCCAACTTTAAACATTTCAACATTAACGAGAATTGATGGATGTTGAAGCATTGTTAATAACAATCATGTCACTAACTTTTTAATAGTTGTCAAGATAACGACAAATCTTTATGGTCTCAAAAAACTCATTCATTTTGTCTTCACAATTTCCCCTATTCTACATGGCAACATAAAAACCAACAATTTCCTCAACACTTAAAGAATTAAATAAGGAATTGTATAAATTTTGTAGTCATTTAGTTATTTACCTACGTGCTTTTACATCAATCATCTTACTTTGGGGATAACCAAATGCTGCAATGGAAAAATCCTTTCAACAAGTAAGCAACCACTGAAGTAGAAAGTTACTCTTCGAAATCCAACAGATTTTTATTTTTTTTGTAGCAAGAACATTAGCCTCATTCCTGAAGTAGTGTCGACTAGATTAATGGAATCTCACAAGAGGACCCATTTTGTGGCTTGGGGATTGAGTCGTTGGGCTTCAGGACCTTGATGAAGATCGATATTTATATAATATTTACTCTATTAAAATATATATATATATATATATATATATATATATATATATATTTAGTGATTTATTTTTTCTGAATGATCTTCCCAAATCTTCATTTCCTTCAGTGCACCTTTGCACCTTTAGGGGCAATTGCTAGTTTAATAAAAGATAGAAATATATAAAAATGAGTAGATATAAATATATGAAATTGAGTGTAAATATAATTAGTTCATCCATATAAGTTAAATGGCTAATGAACTTCTATAGGCTTAAGATGTTGTGAGCAAGAAAGAACTATGACAATAAGGTAAGCAAGAATTCAAATTTTATGGTTGGAAGTCAACTACATATATACAAAACCTTTTAATAACACAAATAATCACACGTCCTCATTCAAAAAATGCAAGTACTTAATAAAAGGTAAGCAAGAATTCAAATTTTATGGTTGGAAGTCAACTACATATATACAAAACCTTTTAATAACACAAATAATCACACGTCCTCATTCAAAAAATGCAAGTACTTAATAAATATAATTCAAAATTTCATGAACGATATTCTTTTTTATTTTATCTTGAAAATATAAGTAATGTTTATAATAAAACCAATATAGATCTTTTTAACATTGATCTAGCAAGTGCTAAGAGGAATCAAATATCTTGACATCCAAAAGTGTTTTACAGAGAAAATCTTGGAAAAAATGTTTTCACCTTGAGATATTTTGATCCCTCTATGGCTTGATAGATTCATGGTTAATATGGATCTATTCTCCTATATATGTATAATTTTTCATTGTTTAAATTGCATTTTCCAATACATAAATGGATTCAACTCTTTGAAAATCTCCTTTTAAACTTGCAATTCTATCAAATTTTTGCCAAATTCCAACAAAACTAACTAAATAATATACTTAGAAAAAAGTTAAAATGTAAAATATTGAGACTACTTGAAATGTTTTAACTATACAAATTTATTTTTTTTCACTTTCATTATGATGATGATGATGATGATAGTGGTTACCGTCCACTGAGACCAAATTGGTCTATCGGACCTATAATTTTCTTAGTTTTTAATTGTCTAGCTTCTCGTCTTTCTTGGCGAGATTGATGCTATAGCTTTCTTTTTTTTCTCTACGGTCTACCAACTTCCTTTATCTTGCATCTCCTTCATCTCTTCTGGTTCTTGAGACATTGGTGTCTTAGCTTCGGGATCTATTGTGCTCGTCCTTTTGAAGATAGTCAGAGAAGAAGTTTGGTCTAGGAAATCCGCTTTGCTGTTAAATGAAGATTTATTTTGTGCAGTATTCGAATCCTCATCACTGTTGATGCTTGAGGGGTTGTCAAGTTCACTTTTTTGTTGTTGGGCGAGGCTTTCTCCCTACTTGTCTTGAGAGTTGTTTCTTTCTTGCCCAATTTCTTGTGATTCAGAGTTTTCTCTAGAGTATTCTTCTTTGATGATAGTGTAGTTTTCTTTTTGTGCTCCTTCCCACCATGTAGATCTGTGGTGGTTTTTTCTAGCAGAATTTTTCTGGGAGGCTTTTGGGCAATTTTTGGCTAGATGGCCTGTCTCAAAGCAGGATCGACATCGGAAGATGACACTTTCATAATCGAGTTTCTGGTTCCACACATAGTCTTTACTTGTTAAGTTTATTTCCGCTGGGAATCTGGCGCTGAAGTCCATTTCCACACAAATGCGTGCATAGGTGGTTCTGGCATATTCCTCTGTTTCTGGGCACCTGCAGTAAAATTTCCCAATTGCATTTCCAATGGCTTTTAGCAAGGAGAGATTCTAGAGATGCAAGGGTAGGCTTGGCAATCTCACTCAAACTGGTGCTGAGGTTATGACTGTTGTTGAGGGATTGAATGATGGGTTCCATGGCTTCATGAATAGGCCTGAGTTTTCCCAAAACCAAGGGCCGGAATCTAGAATACATTGTCTGCTTTCAGGATTTTCAAAATCTACTATAAAGAAACCCCTAGCACAGGGGTAGATATTAATTTCATCAGAAATGACAAGCTTCCATACCTCTAAGATCCAATTGTGGAGAGTTGTCAACCGCGGCCAAAAACCATTGAACCGGCAGATTAAGGCACTTTCAGAAAACTTCAAAGCCTCATCGAGTGAGGCCTGGACCACTTGGACAGTGGGAGCTGGGGCTTCAATGACGATATGAGCAGGAGCTTGCCCTCCAGAAGAGGATGAAACTGAGCCAACAACTATTTTCGCGAAGCTAGAAGCCATATTTTACTTCCATAGAACCCTAGCCGCAGATAAAGCAATGGAGCTGCCACACCCCAGCCCCCTCAACTCCCTTCACAACAGAGAAGAGATCTGGACTGTGAAACCTGAAGAGATCTGCGGAAGATATTTGGAATGTTGAAAAACCGAAAGAGATCTGGAATGAATCAATAGTGTGACTGTCTCATGTAATTCTTTTAAACACCAGTCCCGGCGAGGACAAATCAAAGCAGCGGGCTGCGGCCCTAGAACCTAGCGGCAAAGAAAAGAGATTCGTGACCCTAGAACAAATTATTAACTCTTATTAGATCGCCTCAACTCGCTAGAGATCTGCGGAAAAACAAATACACCAGTCCGATTAAGATTGAAATATTTATTTATGGACGACATTCCACATTCATGTATTTTTTTATTAATATATTTTAAATTATACATCAATATTACTAGTTATATACCCCGGATGCGGGTGATGACGTGCCAAGGAGGGACGTGCCACATGCCCAGCATGTGCCGCCCCGTGGTGACCTTAATGAGCCTGGTTCGACCGCCGTCACAGTATAATGGTTCAGCAGATATGCGATGGGAATTCAATGCAGCGCAGAGGTTCTCGATGGTGGCGCAGAATGCAGTTAATGCTCTGTTGCAGAGCAGGATTAGAACTCGATATCAGCAAAGGATGTGGGTGCATTGGCGAGTTAAGATCAGACGGATGCGAGAGCAGAGGAATTGTGAGCCGGTGGATGCTAGGCCTCCTGCTGCAGTACAAGCTCTGGTCTGCCACTGCAATTCAGGTTGTGGCCGGAAGCAGGGGAGGCAATTCGAAGGATTTCTGGTTCAATTGGAAGCAAGACGGGTCAATTCGCATGCAGGAGGAGGGTGCTCAGAAATTTCATTGGTGTGGGCATACGCGGGTGGCAACGAAGAAGACATGGCCAAATTACGGGAACGACAGCCTAGCAGACGAGGACCAGGGAGAGGGTCCTCCTCTCGAACCCCTGCAGCAGACGAACACCACCATTGTTGTTGCTGCTACTGTCATAGGAGGGCAAGAGCCACACAACTCCCATGCGGACAATTCTTGGAGGTCGGTAGCTCGAGCGAGGGAGGGCCATTGCTGCCAGCGTTTGGCTCGGTGGTGTTCACTCTGGGCGGCTCAATGGACAATACAGGAGTCAATGCCCACATTTCTGTTCTTTTCACAAAAATCCCTGAAGAATTCGGTGCTGGAACTCCTGAGGGCACGGCGGAGAAACCTCCAGAAGGTTCGGGCAAGGAAGCGATGGAGAAGCCACCAGGAAGTTCGGGCAAGGACAGCGCTGGCAAGGAAAGCCTTGAGGAGTTGCCACCGAATGAGCCAGACAATTTGGGGAAGGAGACGGTGCAAGGCACCTCACCCCAATTGGGGCCAGCACCTCCGGGCATGGATGAGGACAAGTGGAAAGCGATGTGGGAAGGAGTCCCGGAGGGAAGGGGATGGTGCTATGTGGTGGAAGACCCAAGCCTCTGCGAGGACCAGGACACTGAGCCCCGGCTCCACACAGTTCCTCCTCTCTCCACCAGAAACCAGGACTAAAGCTCCTGCGGGTATGTCGGTTCCGGATTCTACTGTGCTTGATGGTTGGCAATTTCTGCGTCTGTCTGGTTGGCAATTTCTGCGTCTGTCTGTTTGGTTTATGTATGTCGAGTCTAGTTTCAATTTTCTTTACTGTTGGGTTCAGTTAGTCAATGTCGATAGCCCCTGCGTGGGCAGTCTTGAATCTGTTCAGAGTAATGAGGCCCCTTAGCTTGCTGACTCTCACTTCTTCTGGGCCTCCAGAAGCAATTAGATTTTGGAGGAACTCTGTTAGTTTGGCTGGTAATTTTGGAAGTTCTGTCGGTGCTGCCCCTGCGAGGGAGCTTCTTGTCTCAAAGTTAAATTATCCAGGGTGCAACTGCTGGCCCTGGAATGCCTGTCTCACTGTCTGTAATGTCTATTTGTAAATATAATAGAAAAATTTAGATAGTCTTTTAACGACAAAAAAAAAAAAAAAAAATTAAAAATTACTAGTTATATATCTTGAAATAATTTTTTTATGATTCAATTTTTTTATTATTATTAATTTTCTAAATGTTACACATTAATTTTATATAAAAAACGAAAAAATTACACCTCTTTTATTATTTTTATTAAAAAAAAATATTTTTTTAATTTAAATATTTTTTCTTATTCCCTATTAAAATTTTATTTTATTATATTTAACTATTTCTTTAAAAACTTTTCAACTTTAAGAAGGTCGTTGCTGTACAATAGAACTCCAATTTGACCCATCAATTATATAAGAACTAAATAAATATAAATATTTAAAAAATAATAAAATAAATGTGAATAATAAATTGAATGTTATATACTGCCAATGACAAATATAATAAATATAAATATAGGTAGAACTATGTGAAAATAAATTGGCTTGGTGTTGATTATTTTTTAATTCCGAAGTCAAAGATATAAATATGCGAAAATTAATGTGTTTGAATTCAAAGTATTTTTGTAAAATCCATTCCAAAGTTCTTTTAATATCCAGTTTCAAGTTTTTTGTTTTTTTTGGGGAATAATAAGGTTTAATTTAAAGTTTTAGGTATGTATATAAGGATGAAACGATAATGGTGGTTTTAGGGTGTATAAGGTAAAGTTAATAAGATCAATTCATAATTTAATTTAGATTTATTTTAATTTATAATTTATTAAGTGTTAAAAAATATTTTTTTTCACTGTAAAATATTTGTATTTCAAAATATTTCATATGTGGTTTGAGTGAGTACTTTTTTTTTTATTAATGGAGAGTGTTTCTGGTGTAATAACTATGGGTTTAGAAATCCAAATTACAAGGTTAAGAAGATGAGTATAGTTTTACTAAAATCCAATTCAAAATATTTATGAATAAAAAGATCTAATCTATGGGTTTAGAAATCCACATTGCAAGGTTAAGAAGATGACTATGGTTTTACTAAAATCCAATCCAAATTACAAGGTTAAGAAGATGACTATGGTTTTACTAAAATCCAATCCAAACTATTTATGAATAAGAAAATCCAATCCAAATTGCAAGGTTAAGAAGATGACTATGGTTTTACTAAAATCCAATCCAAATTACAAGGTTAAGAAGATGACTATGGTTTACTAAAATCCAATCCAAACTATTTATGAATAAGAAAATCCAATCCAAAGTCTCCAAGGACTATGGGTTTAGAAATCCAAATTACAAGGTTAAGAAGATGACTATGGTTTTACCAAAATCCAATCCAAATTACAAGGTTAAGGAGATGACTATGGTTTTACTAAAATCCAATCCAAACTATTTATGGATAAGAAGATCCAATCCAAAGTCTCCAGGGATCCACACTACAAGGTTGGGAAGATCAATATGGTTTCAATAATGGAAGTGCAGAGTGAAGGCAGTATCAAACCATGTCGACCCAATTAATCCAAAATCAAATCATTACCCATTACAAGTCACTCAGATACAATGAACATTTTGAGTCATTCAAGAAGGTTTTAATAATGGAGATACATCAAATAATGTTGACGGCTAGCCATATTTCCCACGCTATCGGGTTTTAAATGAACGGTAGCGGTATATGCCCACCATTCGATTTCGGCCTTAGCAAAATCGAATAGTGAGCATATACAACCGCCATTCATTTAAAACCCAATAGCATGGGATTTATTGGTTGCCAATGTTAACATGGTTGATCAAATATCAATCATTAAGTTGCTGCATCTGCATGAACTAACGTTGACATGACTGATCCAATATCAAAACATTTTGAGTCATTCAAGAAGGTTTTAATAATGGTGGTACATCAAATAATGTTGACATGGTTGATCAATCATTAAGTTGCTGCATCTGCATGAAATAGCGTTGACATGACTGATCCATTATCAAATCATTAAGTTGCTGCATCAAACACAAATCACTACATATTTATAATGAACATTTTGAGTCACTCAAGACGATTTTAATAATAGAGGTGGATCAAACAATGTTAACACAATTATCCAAAACCAAATCTTTTAATGTTTGACTTTATAAAACTTATTGCAGAATCAAGGTTACCCGGGGATCTAAATCCGTACATGAATCATCATTACGAGGAAGAAACAATTAATTGTTACATTCATAACTATCACCCAGAAACACGGTGAAGTTAACATGGCACTTAGGTATTTCATTTCGAGATAATCAGCCTGAATTTATTAGTCTTGCAGCCTGAATTTATTAGTCTTGCACTGTTGAATATTTAATGAAAATCGGTGTTCAATAATGTTCCTTGCAGGCAGATACAGTGGAATATGCAATGCATTTTCAGATGAATTGCAGAGTTGGGATTCGGAAATCTCATCGAGAGAGCCATTCAGATCCAAGGAATCTTGACTCAATAACCCGGAAGGCCCATACACCATTGTATCTGTTTGGCCAAATCAGAGCTCAAAAGTACACCTAATGGAAAGTGAATTTGTTGGAAACCGCAAAATATATATATATATATACCCAACAACAAATCTCAGTTGATCAGTAAGCTCTCATCATTGGTTAACAAAATTTCAATAATTTTTTATGAATTTTTCTGTTTTATATTATTTTAAAAATTGTATTGAAAAGTCAAAATATAAGATAGGATAATTATATTGATGTTTAACTAATGATCTTAAAAATAGATCAATAAGATGGATAATTATATTGATGTTTAACTAATGATCTTAAAAATAATTATATTGATGTTTAACTAATGATCTTAAAAATAAATCAATGCGGTTAGTGAGTACAATGATATTAATATCAAAATGGAAAACTAAAGTGTTTTATTTATTTAAAAAACGATATGTAACATAAAAACATGGAATATATTTAAAAAAAAAAAAAAAAAACAAATCTTTAAAGTGTTGATGGCCAGAATGGAACGAAATGTATGGAGCAAACTGATCTAGAGACTGGGTCTTGGTCTACTTCATCAATCTCTCCTAATATCCAAGGCCAAAAGAAGAAAACTTAGGATATAATGGTGCATCCATAGCCCAAAGAAGAAAACTTAGAATATACTCCTAATATCCAAGGCCAAACGAAGAAAAGTTAGGATATAATGGTGCATCCATGGCCCAAAGAAGAAAACTTAGAATATAATGGCGCCTCAAAAAAGTACTGGGGAAGATTTGAACCCTCTAATAGAGTGTTGCCAGGAAGATATAACATGTCGCCAAAATCAATGTGATCTCATTTGTGTAATAGGAAGGAACCTGGTCTTGTGATGTCTTTGAGGTTTCTCGAAAGAGGGAATGGTTCCTCTGGTTTGCTCTAATAAGGAGTCTGAAACAATGTTGTCATCGGCCAACCTCTTGGTGCTCTTAGGTAATGGTAGCACATTAAAGAAGGAGGTAATTTGTTGGATGGGATCTGGTTGAGGAGGAGGTTGGAGAGTGTGAGCCTGAAGTCTAAAGTCCATGCACAAGGAAACCTTTCGAGAAGCAAAGATTATGTAATATTAAAATTCAAAGTCTTCTCAAGGAAAAGTAAAAATTTGTTTGTTAAGAGGGGAAAATTCCATGAGAAGATATTCAAATGTGAGAGAGTGATAGTAGGTCATGAAAACTAACTTCTTTCATAAACAAAACTTGTGTATTATAATGAGAGGATTATGTTTGATATTGTGCACTTTTTTCTTGTTAATGGAGAAGCCAATATTATCCAAATTATGCTAAACATTTATAACACTACCATGAAGTTAGTGTAAACTATTCTTGTTGCTCATGGTTGTGTAGAAACCTATTCGAAATCAAAATCTATTTGTTGTAGACTTTTCCCATGCAACTGGCATCCATTCTCACCATCATGTTTTATTTTAAAGCAAATTAATATGGAATTGTAGCTTTCAATACACTACAGGACAACCTTGATTTATTGATTATGATCTCGATTTTGTAGAAAATGCCAAAGCAAAAAACCCAACCAATCTTTATTAAAAATACTAAGGAAGATTTACATTAATTTATTTTGGCAAAACCTGGTAAATTAGCCATTGGAATATAATTTGTCCCACTCTTGGAAAATTTTATGGCTTGAAACCTCGGCTCCAATTATACTAACAAACTCAGCTAGCTCCAACTTGGCTTTCTCACATCAATGCTTGAATTCCTAGGTGCAATTTTTGGTCTCCATAATTTATGCACTCCTCTAGTTGATTATAACCTAATAAAAGCAATTCAGCCTTCTTATTTCAGCTAACTCAAACCCACGACAATTTATCCCTCTTCCAATGATGAAAATCGACACTCTAAATGCCACCACAATTCGAGCTCTATTCAGGGTAATTTGACCCTCTAGATACTGTTGTGATTCAACCTTCCTTTAATGGTAATACGATCCTTCAAATGACACTAGAATTCAGCCTCCCTTCAGAAGTGATTTTGGGCCACCTCAAGGATGTGCTTTGGTTATAGAATTTGGCTCCTTCCCGTTGATGCGAGATGCTGCAAATTTGTCCCTCCAGACTCTTGTAAATCGTTTCTCTTTGATCCTCCTTTCTCCAATAAGTGTCAATGGAGTACCTGAAATGATTCTCTCTCCAGACTAGTTATGGTGGATAGTTCCACTGCCGAAAGTGGTTTTTACACAAGGTTTTCCCCTCACAAAGTAAGCTACTCGAGCTCCAAGTTCAATTCTCAAATCATCAACTGTTGTTTTCCTTGAGTTTCCTTCTTTCTTTTAACAATTATTTCCTCTTCTTGGAATACCATGGGTGGCTGGAAATACCATGAGTCACTTATTTTTACCATCCTCCTATTTAATTTTTTAGTATTAAGGAAATGTTTCCTTTTAATTATAATTTCATCCAGTACTTAAACTATTTGATCTTGTTTTTCTTTGACTATAACATACGGGAATCAGGATAGGCTACTAAGTCAATCCCTTCTGATATTACGGTTTGAAAAGGGACATTACAGACAAGGAGACAATTTCTCATGTCAACATTTTGGCGCTAGAAAGAAGGTGGACAATAAGCCAACTCATGTGAAGCCACTCTTTTGAAGAATGTGTTAATTTCTCACAACTGCTCTCCATTTTCCTACATATGATCGTGCGTTGATTCTTTCCAAATCATTACATGACATCTCAAAAAAGGCAATCAGTCACTAGTCAAAATTAGAATTCAATGGTGATGGGAAAATCATTGCATTTTTTTATGCTATTTAGTGTAAGTTTTATTGTCAATTAATATTTTTGCAAAATATGTAACGTGCAGGTTGGTCCCTCTCACATTCAAAGATTGAATTCAAGCTTAGTATAGGGTGTGACTAGTCAAATCTAATAACAACTAAAAGTAATTCGGGGAATTTTTCTTAGGCTACTCATGATAATTATCAAGGGAAGATTTTGTTTCATGAATTAGATTTATTTTGTAGAAATAAACATTAGTCCATCAAAAATTGTAGTATGATATTCAAGTAGTTATATCACCAGTTTCATGAAAATGAAAAATCTTTTAAACTAGTGACAATTTTGTGGTTCTTAGATACTCTTGTCTTTTATGAAGAAGAAGACTTAACGTCAACATGTGAGAAAGATCCACAACTTCAAGAATTTTGGTCTCAATTACTTTCCCTTCACATTCATATAGTACTAACAAAAATGGTCTAACCATAAATGAAGTGGATGACCCAAAAAAAAGGTATCACCATTTGACGAAACTATTGATCTAAATGAAAATGATATATACAATGGTTCTATACAATGCCTTGATTTTCATAATCATGCCGCATTAATGGAATATGCACTATAAAATGGATTCATTATTAAAAGAAGAAGTAAAGAATATGGCATGATATTTCAACAAGTCTCTTGTGAAAAAACAAAGGAATGTAAAATGTATTTCACAAACCTTCAAGTCTCGGATGATTGAAAATTTAAAACTAATGAGATAAAGCCCAATAAAAACCTTCCCAAATAAGAGAAAGATGATTGTATGATAAAATCTATTAATCCTTTCATCATGAACATTAAAGGTTATTAGCTCCCCAACACTTCCATACTTTGTTGTTAGACTCTTTGGACATACTCACCTAAAGGAGGATTTGCAGAATCAATTGCTATACCCATTTGAAAAATCAATCATTATACCCATTTATTTCTCTTGATTTCAAAATGTGACATATTATGATGGTGATTGACTAAAATTATACATCAAAGAGATTGATGGTTTACTTCAAGGTATTTATCCTAAATATAGACCTTCACAAGAGGGGATTCATAAGCACCAATTGTAAATATGTTTAAGAGAATAAAATGGAAGTGTTCAATATCTAATCAAAGAAGTTTGTTGTTGGGCCCAAGAATTGGCACCTTTTTACCACCTTTTTTCTTATCTTTTGACCATTTTTCCTTCCTTAGTTTCATCATTTTATCTAATTGCTTCATATTTTAAATAAGGTATGCCATATTCTTATTTCAATCTAATTTATCTAGTTTTGCTTGTATTTGATGAGAGAGAAGCTATTTTGGGCATTTTTACTAATAAAATACTGAAAGGATTAATTACAGAATGACCTAATTGGTTCGTGATGTTGTTATTCCCATGTTTCAGATGTTGTGACATTGTTCTTCTAGGTTTTCATGATGTTGTTACACCAGCCTCTATGATTCTAACACTCTACTCTGTTGATACACCAATGTTATTATGTTTTGTCATTGTTATCCAATATTAGTGCCGTTTTTAGGTTGTTGACACATATGTTTTTACTCAGGGGTGTCAACATGGAATGTTGTGCCAGTGAGGAATCAACTCCTCTTGATAATGTGGCCAATTTGGCTACAACAATTATGATTCCCAACATTTAACTATTCACTAAATGAGGCAGCCTATTGTGGAAGGGCCCTTCCCTTTAGCAGGGATATTTGTGTCTATAGAGGTAGCACAATTACTTTAATTGATTTGCTTGTAAGTTTTGATTTCAATTCCTGTGATTTTATTTTATCGTTGTTATAGATTCCTTGCTAGATTGATACATTACTATTAATAATTGGTTATGTTAGATTACAAAAGGTTTTTAGTACAAGATATTAATATTCAACCATAGCCATTGTAGAATCAATCGTGTTATTGTTGTTTATCATTGTTGCAAACTATTGTGATTTACTCCTATTATAGGATACTTATTAGTTGTTATTGCAGATTGTTATGATTCATAGTGCATCTCAAGATAGATTTCTGTTACAGATTAGTGATATTTCTAGTACAACTTATTGATAATAATCATTACTACACAATACTGTCAAAAGTTGTTATCCTTTATTATTTTCAAGCCCATATCATTGATGTCATCTCAGTGGTAGCATTTATTGAATATTGAGTGTGTTGTTACATGATTTCATTTCTATTTTGATTGATGATCATTTCGATGTGGTTTGGTTATTTCATGCAAGTGAGAACTTGATTTTAATGGGTGTTATTTCCTTTTTGCACGAGTGATTTTACAGTAACTAAATGTTGTTTCATTTCTATAAGTGTGACTTTCATTTTCAAATTGAGTGCAAAGAGTTATTTTTCATGCAAGTGTGTGTTTCACAATGAGATCTTTATTTCCACTATTAAGTCGATTTCCATTCCAACAAGTGTGGTCATTTCATAGTGACATTGGGATTTAATTGAGGGTTGAGTTCTTGTTGAGGAAGAATAAGGTGTCTTATGAAGCAGTCAATGCGAAATAATGAATTTTGTATGCATATACTATGCATGATAACCTTGAAATAAATAAACTTACCCTGGTTGATTATCTATGCTAGTGAGGATGTATTGTTAAGACAATAAAAATCCCAAATATTTTAGGGCCATTGCAAGGGAGGTTATTATGGGTGCAAACATTTAGTCGGCATTGCTTCTTTTGATTTGTGAAAGAAATGATATATAGGACGCATAAATATAAAATGTGTTGCCCCCCAAAATATTAACCCCATAGGGAGAATAGGTCATAGAGGAAAGAATCAAGACTCGGGATGAGTAATATTCATTTAGGCACTGATTTCAAAAGTGGAATCAGAACAATTTTCCCCTAGAGAAAATTCTTGGAGAATAAGATCTTGCATGTCATCCACTTTGGGCATAACTTTTCATAGGACAGAGTCCTAAGGATCAACTACTTTAGCAGTAGAAGAATTTCGTGAGTCATTTGAGGAAAGTATATAAAACTCTCCTCCGTTGAAACGTCTATATTAGTAGCATACATTGAAGATTAAGACGCATCAGAAGAGTAAGGAGAAACATATGGGTATAATTTAGAACAAGAATATCCAAGTTTAGAGGATGAGAAACCCCTTGAAAACTATGTTCCGGAGTTGGGAAGTGTTTTAAGGCACCGCAAGCAATCATTAGGAGAATATTTGTAGCAAGGGATACTTGTTGGTGGAAAACAATTACTTGAAGAAGTATTGGAACATCTCTAAACTTTTCTACAGAACTAGATAGTAGACAAAAACAAAATTGACACAATGACTATTTTGAATTTGATATTAGGGATATTCCTAGATAGGCTCCTATGAAAAACATTCCTCTTTTAGCTCAAATGATTTTTCATAGCTTAACTAGTGAACACCAAAACACCTTCCTCTTTGAGTTTGGCATTCTATGTTGAAGTTATGATTATACTTCAGATGCCCAGAACTTGAAACTATTCCCTTCCCCCTTAAAGGGAGCAACATTAAGATGGTTTATGGGCCTCGATGGTGAGTCCAATTTTTCTTGGGACAAAATGAAAAAGACCTTCCTAGGAAAGTATCAAGACTGTTGTCGAATCAAGGATTAGGGGGAATAACTCTTCATGATGTCTCAAAAAGACAATGAGATCTTGGAAGCTAAATTGAGTGCCTCCAATATAATTTACAAAGGTCTAGGAATAATGATTTGGATAAAGATATTCTGAAGACTATTTTATTTCGAGGAATGAGAGAAGATTGTGTGGAAATGTTAAACCGTGTGGGGAAAGGAGACATTTCAAAGGAATATTTTGATGATATAGTAACACTATGTTTGAGGATATCGAGAGGGTCATTGAGGAACAAAACATTGACATGACATGCCTCTGCCAAGATACAAAAAATGGCCAAATGTGGAGTAACAAGAGTAGAAATTGGTAATTTATTTATAAATTTTTAAAGTGATATTATTAGCTCTTTATCTCCACAATTGAATATTTTGCAGGAAATAAAAATAAAGTTGAAATCAAAATTATCATTGTTCTACTCAAATTGTAGGAAGAAGCATCCTCTTAGAGAGTGTCCGCTTAACAATGTAGAAGTCCGTGGAATTTGTGAGCATAGTCATCCAACAAAGCTTTTCCCATCTCTCATAGCATTAAAATAAATATTTAAAGATTCTGGTGAGGACACTGAGCCAACATACTTTATTGGCTCTAAGTATCCATGGCAAGCTTGACTAGTAGGTATAACCCAAGATCCATCATCTCCTTTAATATTTGAATTAGCATGTATAAATCTCAGCAGCTCTACTGCAACAAATACAATACCCCAAAACTCCATGGTAGTTTCCTAGACCTCCTCTAACGCAGTACCCTGCACTATGGCCACAATGGTCCTCTCCCCAAGGCCAAACATTCAAGTGGACTCAAGGATGGGGTGGAGCCTTTTTTCTAGGACAATTTGTTATGCCAACTCAACTGCTTGTGCAATAGGAATAGTTGTAATTCCCTTCCAATGCACCACTAAGAAACTTTCTCTTGTGACCCCAACGACCTGTGCAACCTAATCCAAACCCAAATAATATTTCATTGCAATAAGTTAAAGCTCTTGCATTTCCTACTTATTGCATATCCTATGTTGAATGTAATGATATACACTTGAGGTCACAATAAGTAATAAATTTAGGAGCTTCCTCTATCATTTAAGAACATGGTGAAGATGACTTACCTCTGGAAGATGCTCCAATTTTTGAAATATCATAACAAAAACATACTAAAAACTCATGTAATGGGCCATGTTGTTATTACTAATAAAATTCATTCCAAAACCCTCTAGTATCCAACTCTACTCAAAAAACACATGATTAATATTTTGTAGCAACCAATGTTTTTGTTACTCCTGAAATAGCTCCAAATCCACCCTGCCTAGAGCAATTGGATGTTTTTAATACCACTCTATAGCCCAAGTATAATTTCCTAAACGAGTTTAAAAACCTATATGTCAAGATTCCATTGTTACAAGCAATCACTCATGTTCTAATCTATGCAAAAATAATAAGGGAGCTTTATGTTAAAAGATCTAATAGGAAACCTCAAGATCCTCCCACTAGTCATGTGGTGGGAGAATTATCAGAATTATTGTTGGGTAAAACCCCACCTACCAAATATGATGACACTAGGAATCCGATAGTTTTTCGTATTGGAAAAATGGCTATTCCAAACACGTTGGTTGATTTAGGTGCCCAAATAAATGTAATGACTAGAGAAACCCTTGAGTTTCCCATATTCACTAATTTAATACCAACCCTTGCTATGTTAGAACTAGTCGATTGATCCAAAACTCAATCGAGAAAATCCTAGAAGATGTTGTCATTTTTGTAGATTCTTTAGAATATCTAGTTGACTCCTTAGTACTATATCCCAAGACTTGCATGAGGAACATCCCCTGATTCTTGGAAGACCCTGGTTAGCCACCACTAATGCAATCATTAGTTGCATGATAGGATTTATGATAATATCTAATAGGAATACCAGAAATAAAATATTCCTCTATCACCCAACCAAACCAAGCATTTATTATGAAGCCCATTGTGGGCTGAAATCAAGCCAAAAGAGGAAGGTGCATAACCACTCATCACAATTGGTAGGGCCCTTTGCTTTAATATTTAAATAGAGGATGATACTATTTTTAGTTTCATCAGTTGTCCTTTTTCCATTACTCAACCAACATTTCAAATCATGAATAACATAATGGATTAACCCAATCAAGACATTTCTAGTGAAAATCTTACTATAGAAGAGATACCAATTACGCTAAACTCCAAGAGAATTCTGGTTGAGAATAAGCTCAAAAAGACCCAAAATATTAATCTGAATCTTTCTCATATAGAATCAAAGAAACTAATTTAGTTGTTGCGGGAAAAAAAGAAGGATTTTAGTTGGGATTACACAGGTGTGAAGGGAATTCACCCTGATCTATGTGCCCATCATATTTGTATCAAATATAATTTCCAATTTTTTGACTAGTTGTAGTGACAAATGAACCCATCTTTGAAGGACATCATCAAAGAAGACCTCCAAAAAATTTTAAATTCCAACTTCATCTATCCAATATATGACAGATGATGGGTTTCCCCTCTTGTCATTGTTCTCAAAAAGAATGGCAAGTGGATGGAGTGTGTCGACTATAGAGAGCTAAAAGAAGCCACCCCAAAAGACCACCTCCCATTACCTTTTATCGATTATGCCCTCAACGATCTGTTAGGAAAGAATTTTTTTTCGTTCCTTAGTAGATTTAGTGGATACAATCAAATCCAACTCACTCCTAAGGATCAAGACAAGATCACTTTTAATTTCCCATGGGGTATATTTGCTTATTGTTTCCTTCCTTTTGGACTTTGTAATGCACCCACTAATTTTTAGCGAGTTGTACTGGGAATCTTCTCAGATATGGTTAATCACTACGTGGATATTTATATGGATTAACTTACACCATATCGATATATTTTTGTTAAAGCACTGGATAATCTTAGGAAGGTATTAAAACCTTGCAAACAAGCTTGCCTCACTTTCATCACAAAAAAGGGCATATGCTAATGAACGAAGGAGTTTCACTTGGACATTATCTTTCTTTTGAAGGGGTACTAGTTGATCCAATCAAAATTAAGGTAATCTTGAAAATTCTGCCTCCAAAGACACAAAAAGAGGTATGCAACTTCCTAGGCCATGTAGGTTATTATAGACATTTTATTGAATTTTTTGTTTAATGCATATTCTTTTTTAGCATTACTTATGAAGGATGCATACTTTATATGGATTGAAAAATGTCAAAATGCTCTTACAAGTATAAAAATGTGTTTATATGAAGCTCCTATCTTATTAGGACATTATTGAACCTTGCCATTCCATATTTCTACAGATTCCTCTAATATCTCTATTGGATCCATATTGGGATAGTAGGAAGAATGACAAACTTATGTTATCTACTACATAAGGAAAAACTTAACCTTCACCAAATTAAACTACATGTAACTAAAAAATAGTTTCTTTTTGTTGTACACGTTATCAATAAGTTTTGACACTACATTACAAGTATCAAGTTTTTGTACATACTGACCACTCTGACATTCAATTCTTAATGAATAAATCTATTACTAATGGTAGAGTTACTAGGTGGTTACTTTTTCTACAAGAATATTACGTTACTATTATAAATAAACAAGGGCAGGATAACATCATTGTAGACTTCCTTTCTAGGCTTATCAACAACAATGATATTTCAACTATTGAGGACTCCTTTCTAGATGAACATTTTTTTTGCACTATCTACTCACTCTCCTTGGTATGTAGATGTCACTAATTATATTGCTACAAGAAAGCTTCCACACCACCTTTCTCCCAAAGAAAAGAGAAATATTATTCAACAAAGTGCCCGATATTTGTTGGTGGAAGGATATCCTTTCCACCTTGGGTCAAATCTTGAGATCAAATAGCATGTGAGGGAATATAAAGTCCAAGATATTTTAAAATCTTTCCTTGATGATCCTTGTTATCACAATTTTAGTTAAACGTTTTGAGGCACTGACAGTTTCAATGTTAGTGCCGATTTAAAAAAAAAAAAAAAATTAAAGCGTTGAAGATAGAATATCAACGTTATTGTAAGTTTTGAAAATAAAAATGTGTTGATAACTAGAGTAGCAGTGCATATTTGTAAAAACGATCAATTAAACGCTAACAGGTGTTGGAGTATCAATGCTAAAAGTAAAATTGAAATTTTTTTTGTCCAAAGAAAAGCGCTTATAGAGCACACATCAGTGAAGGAGTGATAATCTATCAAATGAGCACTGACCAAGTAGATGTTAGCAAAAAACTTTGTCTTACTTTGTTTTTTTCCTGTAAAAGGCAATAAATTTGGGAGCGGTTTCTGTAAAGATGAAATTCATTTTCCAAATTTGAAAGATGCTTTTGTAAAAAATGGACCCACTAACAAAACCTCTCTCGTTTTTTACAAAGGTGTAATGGCTTGAGAGATTCGAAAGGATATTTGAAGCCTATTTTTCAGGATTTTGCAATTCAATTTTTCCCTGGTATATCCATCGTTTTAAAAATCAGTTTTCGAACAATTAGGGATGAATTTTTGAAATCCCAGAGAAAATTTTGGAGGGAACGGACCAATTAGCAAAAAAATATTTTATTTTTTACACAACTATTATGGTTTGAGAGTTTCGAATGGATATTTGAAGTCTATATTTCAGGAATTCGCAGGAATTAATTTTTTCTGTATTTAGAAAAAATGCCCAATCAATTGGAGAGCCACCTCATCAATTTGACTTGGGGTCAAATCTTATCTCCTTAATTTTTTTATTTAGTAAGCTATAGATATATGAAGAGTTTTGAGATCCATTATTTTTGGATCTTGAACAGTTTGCAAGTAGTTTATAAAGACTGTCATTTATGTAAGGTACAAGGTTGGACTTTGAAGAGAAAACCTATTGTAACCATGTGCATTTGATTAATAAAAGAACTTTTGAACATAAGTACAAGGGTTTTATGCCAAAGATTCATTTTTCAACATTTGTGGTATGTTTCTTAGTGTTGTGTTCTTTCTTTGTTATTCATTGAGTGTTTACATTTCTCATCTAAATCAGTAAGTATATGTAGAATTCATGTCACAGTTCCTATATCTTATATTCAGCTATTCAACTTTCAAACGATGAGTTAAATACACAATTCCACATTATGATGCTCTATTTTTAAAGCTCTGAGTGTATTCATCTTCTTCCTTTCATGCTATAAATGATTAATGTCTAGCATATTGTTGAAATATATCCCTTTTCAAAATAGAATCCTTACAAACCAAGCTCCGAATATTCTTAACTCAGATTATTTCACTCCATTTCCCAATGGTTTCTTCCCATACTCAAACCAAGTTTAGTAATTTCCACATTAATCTGACCATAGAACATTTAGCAGACCTACTATCGTTGTGACCTGCGGCAGTTGAGTTTGAGGAGAGACCCCCCTCTGGATTGAAGGGTCAGCTTCAATCCCAAAGAAGTTAGAGGTTACCTTAGAGTTTTTCCCCCATGATCATGGTTTTCTATAAGTGATAACATTTTGGTGTCATTTTCGAGGAGTGAAGGTGAAAGTTTCCCTGGGAGAACGACAAGATCTAGATCTGATTGTTGATGGTGAACGATAGTTAGACACCATTGAGATGTAGATCATTCACCTGTAAACTCCATTTTTAGATTCCAAAATTCAGAACTTTCGTGGCAGCTCCATTGTTTGAAGAATTCAAATCTTGAACTGTAGACCTAGTTGTCTAGTCAATCAAGATGACAGGGTATGTTAAAATTTCTATTTCTATTGAAGGTTTCAAGGAGTATTGGGACAATTTTGATGATGATAAGATTGATGCAACTTTTTCAAGGTTTTTACCTATGTATTTACATTCATGCAAATGTTCTTTCTATTGAGCACGGGATCCCCCAAGGCAAGTTTTGGGGCTTAAATCCCAAGTTTTGACTACATCCTATGTAAAGACTCTGCAAAGTATGGGCGCGGAGCGCGAAGTTGTAATTGAGTCACAGGGTTGTCTGCCCTTACTTTTGTAATGTAATGTTGACTTGAGAGTTCCGCCCATGGTCTGTGGACCATGAGATTGTATAAATAGAGTGAGGCTCTAAGTTGTAGAAAGGAGCTAATTAGATCTAAGAATCTAAGAGAAGATGAAGCATTGAGTCTTGATTGAGGTGTAAAGTCGTGTCTTTGGGTCCTAGGATAGGAGAAGGCTCTGCAGCTGAGTGCGCAGAGGCCTAGTAGTCCACAGCTGAGTGCGCGGACCCCTGCAACTAAGTGCACAGGGTGAGTCGAGTTGGTAACCGTTGGAGAAAATAATAAATAGAAGTTTCTTATCATTCTATGTGTCTTTTTCCTATTTTATGCATTGAAGTCTATTGGGTATGAATTGCAAGTTTATTGTTTATTTGTTGCGCGGACTTATATGAATGTGTTGAATAAGCGAATATAAGATAAGCATCTATTTACACAAAGTTAACTAACAGTTCTAAGAAGATAAGTAAGATCCGCAATGTAACTTAGGAAAAGAGCGCAGATCGCTGCCTTAGCAACACAAAATCACCTCAGCCCCTGATTAGGGTTGCGCGAAGGTGAGTATAACAAAGCGTGAAGACCTCACAAGTCAGGAAAGTGCGCAAAGTGACCTACGCGAAGGTATTCACAATTGGACTAACCAACCCCTCAAACATCTCAACGGTGTAGAAACTCGGTTCCAACATCCCCCCATACTGATTCGGTGAGACCTCAGTCTACGCTCCGCGGGCTATTGCCGAAAGTGCCAGTGGTATAGGGATTTGTTTGGCTACTTAACTCTGAACCTGGGTCAGACCCCGTCAAGCCAACAAATGGTTCCATTACCGGGACGGGAATCTGCATAGAGATGTCTGATGTCACATCACTGGAATCCAACTAAGAAGGAGATTGAAGGGTGGTTGGATAGGAAAATTCACGAATTCGTGGCGCAGGAGAACAGGAAATGCGACTATCGAAGGGGGAGTGGTTAGACTTCTACCTGTACACAGAGATCCACGAAATTTTCTTCACATCTTTCCTTGCTGAGATGTACGAGTGGATCGCGAAGCTAGCAGATAGCTAAGGAAGGTGGAAGCTTGACGGACCTCTTGTGTGGACCCCAGATTTGGTGCGCAGATTGGAAGCATCAAAGGATAATATTGTGCGCGTTGTTGATCATTGGCTCAATCGGATTATAGGAGGATTAATTATTGAATTCGCGATAGATTCGTTGATCAGCTATAGCGAGGCATACTGACGCTTTCTCAAGGGACCGTGAGGTAAGTATGTAGAGTCTCTAAACACTTTAATTAAAATGTTATTGTGCGAAAAGAGGATTATGCAGCTACATTGATGTCTGGGGCTACGCGAAGTGGGAGAATTTACATAAACAAAGGAAGTGCGAGACTAGAGACTTTCACCTCCGCGTAGGGACAAGGAAGAGCTCACGAAGGTGTCTCCGCGAAGTGTGATCCATTTGATCAAGCAGAGGATTCCGTGCATACCACCTCCACCCACACCACCGCCAGTTTCACCATCATCACCTCCATCTTCATCCGTACCACCTCTACCACCACTCCGTTTTAATATGGCAAGCTCGATAAAGTTGTTTGTGTTCAAGGGAGTAGGAAATGAAGATCCGGACCAGTTTTGGTTCGTTGTGAAAGTTGTATGGGAAGCATAGGGAGCTACAGATGATAATATCAAGAAAGCAACATTGGTTAGTGCTCTGCAGGATCCCACAATGACCTGGTACATCAAGCACTCAAGTGATAATCCGAATGCGAGAATCATGGTTATCTAAGCTGCGCTAACTAGGTAATTTAGTAGGCCAAAGTCAGAAGCGCAGTCAATCATTGGGTTCAAAGAAATCACGATGCTACCAGACAAGACTCTTTGGGAGTTGGATCAATGTTGAAGTGCACGATTCGACAAGCTAACATGATTCTGACGAATGGACAGCACCACGAATGGTTTGTAGCATCACCATCGCCGCATTTGAGGAATGATTTGTCGCAACAAAGGTTAAAAACTCAAGTAGAGGCTTTAGAGATCACGATGAGGCTCCATGAGACCCCAATACAGGATCCTAACTTGGGAGTTCAGTGAATCCACGCGCAGTTGAAAAACTTATGCCTCGAGATGCAGAGTCTAAAACAATATAGAAAAATCCAACGAGAAGCACGCGAAGAGGTGTGGTGTGTGAAATGCAAAGGTCAGGGTCATGATAAATACCACTACCCGGTATTCGTGAATTACCTCATGAGAGGGGGACCGATGTCATTAGGGCTGGAAGCACAAGCAGGACCAAGCACGCTGCCTGCTCTATGGTACGCTATTTTTCAAATAGGAGGAAAGCATGCTATAGACAACTGCCATTTGTTGCAAAAGTACACGCAGAAATCGCAACAGTTGTTCTGTAATTTCTGTAGATCAGTGGGACATGATGAGCGCACATGTAGAAGTTATGAGCTAATGATGGATAAAACTCTCACCTACAGGGTTCAGGCCGAAATGCAGCCCCTGGACCAAGGTGCGGGGATGGCACGAACTAGATTTCAGGGGTACGAATTAGGCTGAGGTGGAGGAGGACCTGGGAGAGGTCGCGGACAACTGATATGCTACAATTGCAGAGGGCTAGGACATTATGCCCGTGATTGTACGAATCTGATGCATCCATCATGTCTATATTGTACCTTGTTTGACCATGAGATGGAGGATTGTCCTACGCTGATAGCTAGGCTACGCGACAAGGAAGCGCTACCACCTCCCTTGACTCAAAACCTGCAAATGATGAGGTATGAGCTGTGCGAGGATGATCCAAATGTGAATATTGTGCTCCGAAGTGGAATTACGACAGGATATGATAAAGTCAAACAACCCGAAGAAAGTACTTGGGCTCGCAAAGCTCCAGCGAAAGAAGCGGAGTTTGATTTGGAGCACCCTCGAGAAACCTTTATGGAAGCTAAGAAGAGCTTTGTTGATGCCTCCACTTTAGGAAGCAAAGATAAACTGGAGCCAGAAATGGACCCATAGATGCTCACAATGTTCCGAAAACATGCATGAAGCTACTGCGTGATAGTAAGGCAGTAAAGGGATTACAGGAACCCATTAATAGATGCGCGGGGACCGCACAAGGAGAATCACGCGTAGTCTGAAAGATTGGAAAACACAAGACAAAAACAAGAAGAGAAATGAGGTTAACCGTGCAGATTGGAGAATATGAGATGGACCAAGTAATTTTGGATTTAAGGTCGGACGCGAACGTTCTGCAGAAGCAGACATGGGAGCGCATGGGGAGGCCTATGCTATAGTGGTCTCCTATTCAGCTACCACCTTTACATACAAAACAACTGGCTTATAGATATGCCATTCAATAATGGTATCTACACATGGAATAATAGAAGAACTAGCACCCAGCAAATCGCCTCCCAACTGGACAGATTTCTACTTTCAGACAATGCCATCCATCTTGGAGGAGATTTTTTAGCCTCAATCTTACCTCTTTCTGGCTTAGATCATTGGCCTATTTCGCTACAATGGCAAAGACCAGGGAACAACAATCGGATACCTTTTCGCTTTGAAGCATTCTAGCTTATGCATCCAGACTTCAACAACCTGATACATATAGCTTGGAAAAGCTTCAGCCCTCCGAAAGGTTCAAAAATTGCCAATTCCAACAAAAACTCAAACATCTCAAAAAGAACATCAAGCAATGGAATCACCTGACCTTTGGCAATATCTTCCAAGCTCAGAATGCTCTAGCTCAGGAAATGAAAAAAATCCAGCAGACAATCATTACTAAAGGAAGAATTGAAGCCCTCTCAGAGCAAGAAAATCTCCTTCATATTCAAATAGCGGAAAGAGAAAAGCAAGAGGAGATGCTCTGGAAACAAAAATCTAGAGTTAGATGGCTTAAGGAGGGAGAGAGAAATACAAATTTTTCATCGCACAACCATACAAAGAAGAATGCACAACAATATCACTCATATTCAGAATCAACAAGGAGTACGCTTGGAAAACCATGAGGACATAGAACAAGAGCTTCTTACACATTTCAAACGAGTACATCAAGAACCACAAGTCGACTGACGGCCAGCTATAGCAAAGATTATACAAAACATTCTGAAAATTATAACAGAACAACACAATCAATTCCTCCTTCGTCCAATAACTCTTCAGGAGGTCGAGGCAGCTATGCGACAGCTCAAGGAAGGAAAGGCACCTGGTCCTGACGGTTTTACCTCAAATTTCTTTAATAATTTTTGGGATCTCATTAAAGAGGAGGTCTGGCCGATAGTAGAGGAATCCCGGACTTCACACTAGATGCTTCCCTCTCTGAACTCTACTTTCATTGCTCTTATCCCCAAAGAAGATCAATCTCTAACTCTGAACAAATTCAGGCCTATCGCTCTCTGTAATGTCATTTACAAAATCATATCTAAAGTTATTGCCTCTCGCCTGAAGCCGTTGCTACCCAAGCTCATCTCTCCAGAACAATCGGGTTATGTGGAAGGGCGGCAAATCACAGATGGAATTATTCTCACCCACGAGATCATACACTCCATGAAGTAGCTCAAAAAAGTAGGTATGCTCCTCAAAATTGATCTTTCAAAAGCTTTCGATATGTTAAGTTGGACTTACATTCAAAAGATGTTGATAGCCTTTGGCTTCGCCCCTCCTTGGGTTAGATGGGTGAGGAGCCTTGTATCCTCCTCTCTTTTCTCCATTCTGGTCAATGGCATACCTTCCACCCCCTTCCATCCCTCTAGAGGCATCCGATAAGGAGATCCTCTTTCCCACTTTTTGTTTGTTTTAATGGCGGAAGGGCTTGGCCAAAGTATTAAAAATGCTCTTCAATCACAACAGCTTAGAGGTATTTCATTCCCCAATACCCCTATTTTTACCCACCAACAATTTGTGGACGATAACATGATGTTTGGCTATCCTTCGGTTCAAGAAGCCCATAAATTAAAATCCCTTCTGAATGAGTTCTACGAAGCCTCTGGGGCCAGCATTAATAATGTTAAATCCCAAATCTTTTTCTTCCAGACCCCCTACATCACTCAATATTCTATAGCACGCATTTTTGGATTCTTGGTTGCCTCTCTCCCCTCTAAATATCTAGGTGCACCCATGACTGACTCTGCTTTAAAGCATTCCGCCTGGCAGAGGCTTCTAGAGAAATTGGAAGCTCGCCTTTACTCCTGGACTTATCGAGCCCTAAATATGGCAAGTTGTCTAGTATTAGTCAAATTTGTCTTGCAGTCCATGCCACTTTATATTTTCTCTGTCTTGGTAGCACCAAAATGGGTGCTCAAGCAAATCAAAAGTCTTCAACAAAATTTTTTATGGGGATCCACGAGACAAAATAGAAAATGGGCACTGGTCAAGTGGGCAATGGTCTGCCTTCCAAAACTTTCAGGGGGTACTGGACTTCGAGATCCTCAACGAAGCAATGCATTCATGGGAGCACGTTTATGGTGGAAATGGATTTCTGCTCCGCATACACCCTGTGTTATCCTTTGGATGGCCAAATATGCAAACAATCGACCGACAGATGAGTTAATTCAACTCACGGAAGTGGGAAAAGGTTCCTTAATTTGGAATGCGGCTAGTTAGCACAAAGCTATAATCCAACAACACAGTTTCTGGGAAATAAGGGATGGAAAAAATGCACGTTTTTGGGATGACTCTTGGCAGCAGAGACCAAAGCTGAGTGACCTGATTAGACCTCACCAAACACAGGAATGGGAAGAGCATCAGATGGATACAGTTAGCCAGCACTGGACGCCTACTCTCCATCAGGGGTACAAACAATGGAAAAGCATGGCTCACATCATCAAGCAAGGAACAGAGTCTATTCATAAGAATTTGGAGACAGAGCTCATCAATCGGAAAATTCGTTTTTCTGACAAGAAGGACATAATACGATGGGGTTATAGTTCACGTGGAAATTTTACCACTCAAGAGGCATACAATCTAACAATTGGGAATCAAACAGTCAAGGATCCTCTCAGGGACAAAGTTTGGTCCCCCAACATTTGGCCCAAAGTTTCTACTTTCCTTTGGTTGTTATGTCAAAACAAAATACTCACTTGGGACAATCTAAGGAAAAGAAGTTTCCATGGGCCCTCCATATGCCCCAACTGTAAACAACAGGAGGAAACCATATTGCATCTCATGAACTCTTGCAATTTGGCAAACAAACTTTGGGAAAAAACAAGTTTCAGATGCCAAAAAGAAGGAAGAATTAAAGAGGATATTACCAACACCATACGTAGTTGGGCAATCAATCTGTACAAGAGCAAACTGTTAAACTCTTTGTGGAAAATCATCCCAGGTCTTCTTATGTGGTCTATATGGAAAGAAAGGAACCGCCGCATATTTAAAGATCAATGTACACCATTAGAAGTCCTATGGAGCAGCTTCTGCAACAACCTTCAGGAAACTCTAATGCTCTAAACTTGGAATGAGGAGGACTTTCCTTCCTTTCCACAGAAGCAGAATATATGGACAAACTGGAACCTTCAGATGAATCAGCTACAGGCAAAACATAGCAAACCATCTTTACTTCACAGTATTCCAAACAAATGGATTCCTCCACCTCATAATGTCATTCATTTAAACTTCGATGGAGCCTCAAAAGGTAATCCAAGCAAAGCAGGATATGGAGGAGCTTTTAGGGATCACAAAGGCAAACCTCTTTTAATTTCCCTCAACTCAATTGGTTGGGATACGAATAATTCTGCAGAGCTTGAAGGACTATGGCAAGGGCTTCTTTTAGCTCAACGACACAGCTTCTTCCCCTTAGTAATCGAAGGCAACTCTCAGATTCTCATTAATATGGTTAATCAGATACTGCAGGGGACCCCGGCATACAAAGTGGTCAGCATCTGGAGATTGGCAGAAAGATTGGAGCTCATAGAGAAATGGCTCACCACTAATAGAGCAGTCACTTTCAAACATATCAGAAGAGAAGGCAACAAAGTGGCTGATCTCCTGGCAAATGTGGGGGTGGATAGTGATCGGACTCTTCATACTGGTTCGCTCAACATAATCACCACTGCTTCCCAGATATAGGAATATAATGAACTAGTACAAAGTGAAGAGGCACACCCGGATGCGAGTGATTATAATGAATTTAATGCAGATTAGACAGAAGGACGGTAGGCGGCCAAGCCACATGGCCACCCGCGTCCCCTTCCATGCCAATTTATGGCAAGCTACAGACGGTCTGCAGGCACCATTACTCTGGTGCTCTAGTCGAGGTATTCACAGCAGGCATAAGGCCATGGCTCCCACAAGACATAATTCATTCACCCCTTCACCGCTAAACTGCTATTTCCTCCCTCATGTTGCGGAGCTGAGCTCTCGCATAATTCCTTGGAGGCGATGTTGGATTCTCAGTTGTGTTGATTTGGGGAATGGTTTCCATTACTCTCAAACAACTCACTGTGTGCTAAATTCCACCCAGAATTCCTCTATTTCTCTTCTGAATAGCTCCACCATCTCCAGAGTTACCTCTGCCTCCCCAATTGCACTCACTGTTCACAACACAGCCATTTTGGCCCAGCTCAACAGAAGACATTCAACCATGGCACGTACTCGCCATCGAATGCGTAGCCGAAGAGGTGGTAGTCATGGCGAAAGCACTCGCCTCCCTTCGACGCCCAGCCATGATTCCGCTACTCCTTCCTCTTCCCCATCTACTACTCTTTCCAGAGATCATTTCTCTGGTAGTTACCCTGACACTCGCAGTGGTAGAGGCCGGGAACAGGCCCATGGAGTCAGAAGAATGAACGTTGCTACCCAAACTACCAATCTCCCTACCCCCCTTCATCCCTCTCACCACATGACCCAATTTCGATTCCACAGTACGCTGAATCGCCCCGACATCTTAGCCACCGTCACTGTTACATTCAGCGAGGAAATCAGTCCACAGAATGAGCAAGATGCTCAGCTCCGCGTTCTTGGACCAGAGGAAAAGAATAGCAGGGAGTAGTAGAAGGCAGATAAGAAGAACAAGGATGACTGTGAACCAGAGAAACGAAACAATAGCAAGCAGCATACGGTAGAGAAAATAAGTAAGGCTAGTAATGACAGCATTCTACATGGCGAGGAGCTGGTTGGAGGTAAGCATGCAATTGAAGGCAATGCGGGTGACACGTCAAGCAAGCATGCAGGCGCAGGCAGCTCAGCAGGCATGCAAGCAATCGGTGGCCTCCCATGCAGCACGTCAGTAGAGGATGATGACTTGTATGAGTACGCGTGTCGCACTGCAGAAGAGCCTCCACCAGATGAGACCCAGGGGGTTCATTCTGACAACTGATTCATTCGCCAGATGTCGCTCCGCCGCTCTTTAGCTGTTTCACGGGTTTGTTTTCATGGGGTTTTTCTCTACTGTCTTTTTTTTTTCTAAACCATTTGGCCAGTTTTGATTAGTTTTGGTTCAGGACCTCTGTGTGGGCCTTTTTAAGTTTTGTTCTAAGACCCCTACGTGGGCCTTTTACATTGGGTTCTCTTGGACTGGTTTCCCCTTGGTGGGCAGTCGAGTATATTCTTTTGATTAATTTTGACATAACTCTGTTTAGCACTACAGAGGCTGGCACCTCGCTGTATTTTTAATTTTCCCCTTTTTAATAGATTAGTATTACTTAGAAAAAAAAACTATGATCTCCAACCTGATCTTCCATGTAACAAAGTGAGATGAGTCACCCAACTTGTCATGGTCTTTGAAGAAAGAGGAAGACATATTGACTTGATTAGATAGGCTCCTTCAACTTTCCAAACATGGTTGCTTCAATGCGTCTCCTTTTGGGCTTATTCTTCACCTTAGCTCTGATACCATGTTAAATTTCACACTGCTCTATGTTGTTTCAATTACTTTAGTCCAATTCAATTATTCAATTAGCAATCTTTTCAATAACAATTAATATTTCCAATCATCAAGCATAATTGAAGATAGAATTGTAAATGTAATGACAAAGGAGACAATCAACACATCAACAAGAGACCTTGGCCAAAGACTAGGGGAAAACCCCACAAGGGGGAAAACCCTTTGAAAAATATTCTTTTATTAGATTGTCATAAATTTTTCAGTAAAGAGTACAATGAGCCCAATACAAATTCATCTAGAAAAATTAACCCAACAATATTCAGAAATATGTTTCCAGCTTCAATCCATATGAAAGACAACTTTTCCTCTATGCAGTCAACTGTGGTCAAATGTCAAATTTTAGCCCCAATCCCAACCACACCAAGGAAGAAAAATGTGTGCGGTTGAGAGCTTCCAACCACACCCTTGAACCTGAAAGCCTATAGCTACAACCGAAATTTTCTTTTGACGAGCCTACGGTTGTGACCCAAAAACCCTAGAACAAGTGTGAGCTTCAAACCCTATATTTTTGGACCTGTACGAACCGCTTTCCTTGACCCAACCTCAGACCTATGTGAACCAATCAATGGAAAAGAGAAGAAGATGATGCTTGGTGATGTCCAAATGAACTTGAGGTCACTTGTATTTATAGGCTTCCAAGGGTGACCAATTTCCTGTTAGGGTCGACCTGTCCAAATGTGCACATGTGGGCTTTTCTTTATAAGTACACTTTCCCTTGTCTAAATTGAGCACTTCAATAGTTAAAAATTGGTCCTCTTAAAAAGAGGAATCTAGTCCCATGGTTGGAATTTTCCACTGAGCTGCCAAATTAACAATTTGAAATTGCTTGTATGCTAAATTTTTTGTTCATGTGTTATGCCATTGGTTAACTAATTGTTTAGTAGATTGAGTAATGATTTGCCAAAAAATGTTAATGATGATCCAATCAACATTATACTGATTCAACCCCACTTAGTATAACTAAGTTTCCAATAATTCTAGGGGACTCTAAGTTTGTGGTAGATTGGGTAACAAGAAAGAGTCATATTTTGTATTTGTCAGTAGATCCCATAAAAAAAAGGACTTTAGTACTAAAAACACAATTTGATATTTCTTTTACTCATATTTATAGAGATCTCAATCGGAAATTCAACCAATTATCCTAGAAACATTGTTCTAGGACAAAGGCATGCTAATGGTTTGAGAATCAATGAATACCATACTTTCAAAAATTCTAACTACACTCTTCTAACATCTTATAGGTCCAGTTATTCCTTTTTGGTTTTATGTAGGGAGGGTATATAATTCGTTGATTTGTTTAAGTCTTTTGTTAAAGAAGGGACGATAGAAATGATAGCTTTAAAAGGATGATATATAATTTTGTTGAGGTGGTGTAGGTTTTGAAGTTTTAGAGTCTAAAGAGAAAATGTGTTTTGATTTCTACTTAAAGATATGTATTGGTAAAGAAGTGATTATAAACATAAATGGTATATAAAATCATTAATATTTCATTATTTAAATAAATACATTAACATTAAACTTGTTAGCATAAATAGGGTATAACTTTATATAAATCATATATATTTATCTATAAATATAGATATGTGATAAAAATAATTATAAATATATTTAATATTTATATAAATATGGGATAAATATATGAGTATAAGTTTAAAATAGTTATGTGAATATATTATCTATATATATATATATATATATATATATATATATATATAGATTAAATTGTTATATAGATATATTTATAATTTGTATATATAAACAAATAAAGTAAATATATTAATAAATTTTATCAAAATTATAAGTAAATTTAAATATATTATTTTTACACTGATTTTTGAAATTGGTCGGGTTAGTCATTTGTTTACCATTTTCATCTACGTTTGACTTGTCTACCATTTTCATCTTTGTTTAAATGATACGTCAATGGCATCTATACACATATAGAATAAGAAATTAAAGATTAAACTTTTCAATATAGTAATTCCTCTTTCTCCGCCAACCGAAGTACCATTATCATCTTTGTTTGACTTGTCTACCATTTTCATTTTTGTTTACATATGTCCAAATTATACATCAATGGCATTTATACACCTATACAATAAGAAATTAAAGGTTAAACTTTTCAATATAGTAATTCCTTTTTCTCCGCCAACTATGGAAGTACCATTAGTCTAACCAGACTGTTTTTTTTCCCTGAAAATCATGAAAATTCCGGCCATGTTTTTGATAAAATCAAGAAATTTTCAAAAAAATCCAATTATAGCTAACTTCAATATTTTGAATGCGTAAAAGTTGTTTGATAATGCTAGATCCATTTCCACCATAAAAACACAATAATATAAATAAATATAATTATTAGTATAAAAACTTTACACAACCCTAAATTTACTCCAAAACCAAAGGGCGTCCAGCTGATTCTAGACATGCCCCAACCGTCAAATATCTATTAAATTGATTGGATTTGACTAATCCCAAAATTGTCCCTAATCTAAAGAAACCGGACGCCCAGATTCATGCGAGCAACATGATTTTAGGAATAATAATAGTAGTCAGTAAATAGAAAACTTAGTATTTCGTCAACTTAGTATTGAAAATGATTTTTTAAGTTGGTGTATGGGTTGTTTTCGCAGAGATAAATAGTAAAGCTTTATTGAGAAAATTAGTATCAACCGCATTAGTATCAACTCTGATTAGAGTTTGGTACGACTGTATTTAATGTATTTGTTTTTATTAATCTTTTATTTAAAAACTTTAGTGATTCATAAACAATAAAAGTATTTAATCTGTCAATAAGATTTAGTAACAAAATTGCGATATATTAACTTCTCTAAGTTTTTGACTTTGAGAAAGCTGTCAATTTTCAAACTTAATTATCTTACAGGAATTTATACTCTGATATTTTCAATTTGAAATGTTTATTTCATTTTGTTCGAAGTCAAAATAATGGACAAACTTGATAATGTATTATACAAGAATAGAGCATATGCCAACGGTGGTCACTAACTCAAAAAAATCTTTAAATTTATATTTTTGGCTAAATCAAGTGTCATTTGTTAAGGTGGACAAGATTAAGGAAGAAACTAGGGGTTAGCAGATTTGAAAGGTGTACAGATAGAAGTTCTCTTTTATACTTGGACTCAAAACACTTGAGTTGAAGAGGATACCAATAAATAAAATATCATTTTCTAATTATGTTAGGTCCAACTTTAAAAATTTCAATATTAATGAGAACTAATGGATGTTGAAGCATTGTCAACAACATTAATGTCACTAAATTTTTAATAGTTAGAAAATATGTTTTCTTAATTATGTTAGGTCCAATTTTAAACATTTCAACATTAACGAGAATTGATGGATGTTGAAGCATTGTCAACAACAATCATGTCACTAACTTTTTAATAGTTGTCAAGATAACGACAAATCTTTATGGTCTCACAAAACTCATTCATTTTGTCTTCACAATTTCCCCTACTCTCCATGGCAACATAAAAACCAACAATTTCCTCAACACTCAAAGAATTAAATAAGGAATTGTATAAATTTTGTAGTCATTTAGTTATTTACCTACGTGCTTTTCCATCAATCATCTTACTTTGGGGATAACCAAATGCTGCGATGGAAAAATCCTTTCAACAATTAAGCAACCACTGAAGTAGAAAGTTACTCTTCGAAATCCAACAGATTTTTTTTTTTTTTTTTTTTTTTTTTTGTAGCAAGAACATTAGCCTCATTCCTGAAGTAGTGTCGACTAGATTAATGGAATCTCGCAAGAGGACCCATTTTGTGGCTTGGGGAATGAGTCGTTGGGCTTCAGGACCTTGACGAAGATCGATATTTATATAATATTTACTCTATTAAAAAAACATATATATATATATATATTTAGTGATTTATTTTTTCGGAATGATCTTCCCAAATCTTCATTTCCTTCAGTGCACCTTTGTACCTTTAGGGGCAATTGCTAGTTTAATAAAAGATAGAAATATATAAAAATGAGTATAGATATAAATATATGAAATTGAGTGTAAATATATTTAGCTCATCCATATAAGTTAAATGGCTAATGAACTTCTATAGGCTTAAGATGTTGTGAGCAAGAAAGAACTATAACAATAAGGTAAGCAAGAATTCAAATTTTATGGTTGGAAGTCAACTACATATCTACAAAACCTTTTAATAACACAAATAATCACACATCCTCATTCAAAAAATGCAAGTACTTAATAAATATAATTTCAAAATTTCATGAACGATATTCTTTTTTATTTTATCTTGAAAATATAAGTAATGTTTATAATAAAACCAATATAGATCTTTTTAACATTGATCTAGCAAGTGCTAAGAGGAATCAAATATCTTGACATCCAAAAGTGTTTTACAGAGAAAATCTTGGAAAATATGTTTTCACCTTGAGATATTTTGATCCCTCTATGGCTTGATAGATTCATGGTTAATATGGATCTATTCTCCTATATATGTATAATTTTTCATTGTTTAAATTGCATTTTCCAATACATAAATGGATTCAACTCTTTGAAAATCTCCTTTTAAACTTGCAATTCTATCAAATTTTTGCCAAATTCCAACAAAACTAACTAAATAATATACTTAGAAAAAAGTTAAAATGTAAAATATTGAGACTACTTGAAATGTTTTAACTATACAAATTTATTTTTTTCACTTTCATTATGATGATGATGATGATGATAGTGGTTACCGTCCACTGAGACCAAATTGGTCTATCGAACCTATAATTTTCTTAGTTTTTAATTGTCTGGCTTCTCGTCTTTCTTGGCGAGATTGATGTTATAGCTTTCTTTTTTTTCTCTACGGTCTGCCAACTTCCTTTATCTTGCATTTCCTTCATCTCTTCTGGTTCTTGGGACATTGGTGTCTTAGCTTCAGGATCTATTGTGCTCGTCCTTTTGAAGATAGTCAGAGAAGAAGTTTGGTCTAGGAAATCTGCTTTGCTGTTAAATGAAGATTTATTTTGTGCAGTATTCGAATCCTCATAACTGTTGATGCTTGAGGGGTTGTCGAGTTCACTTTTTTGTTGTTGGGCGGGGCTTTCTCCCTACTTGTCTTGAGAGTTGTTTCTTTCTTGCCCAATTTCTTGTGATTCATAGTTTTCTCTAGAGTATTCTTCTTTGATGATAGTGTAGTGTTCTTTTTGTGCTCCTTCCCACCATGTAGATCTGTGGTGGTTTTTTCTAGCAGAATTTTTCTGGGAGGCTTTTGGGCAATTTTTGGCTAGATGGCCTGTCTCAAAGCAGGGTCGACATCGGAAGATGACACTTTCATAATCGAGTTTCTGGTTCCACACATAGTCTTTACTTGTTAGGTTTATTTCCGCTGGGAATCTGGCGTTGAAGTCCATTTCCACACAAATGCATGCATAGTTGGTTCTGGCATATTCCTCTGTTTCTGGGCACCTGCAGTAAAATTTCCCAATTGCATTTCCAATGGCTTTTAGCAAGGAGAGATTCCAGAGATGCAAGGGTAGGCTTGGCAATCTCACCCAAACTGGTGCTGAGGTTATGACTGTTGTTGAGGGATCGAATGATGGGTTCCATGGCTTCATGAATAGGCCTGAGTTTTCCCAAAACCAAGGGCCGGAATCTAGAATACATTGTCTGCTTTCAGGATTTTCAAAATCTACTATAAAGAAACCCCTAGCACAAGGGTAGATATTAATTTCATCAGAAATGACAAGCTTCCATACCTCTGAGATCCAATTGTGGAGAGCTGTCAACCGCGGCCAAAAACCATTGAACCGGCAGATTAGGGCACTTTCAGAAAACTTCAAAGCCTCATCGAGTGAGGCCTGGACCATTTGGACAGTGGGAGTTGGGGCTTCAATGACGATATGGGCAGGAGCTTGCCCTCCAGAAGCGGACGAAACTGAGCCGGCAACTATTTTCGCGAAGCTGGAAGCCATATTTTACTTTTGTAGAACCCTAGCCGCAGATAAGGCAATGGAGCTGCCGCACCCCAGCCCCCTCAACTCCCTTCACAACAGAGAAGAGATCTGGACTGTGAAATCGGAAGAGATCTGCGGAAGAGATCTCGAATGTTGAAAAACCGAAAGAGATCTGGAATGAATCAATAGTGTGACTGTCTCATGTAATTCTTTAAACACCAGTCCCAGAGAGGACAAATCAAAGCAGCGGGCTGCGGCCCTAGAACCCAGCCACAAAGAAAAGAGAGTTGTGACCCTAGAACAAATTATTAACTCTTATAAGATCGCCTCAACTCGCTAGAGATCTGCAGAAAAACAAATACACCAGTCCAATTAATATTGAAATATTTATTTATGGACTACATTCCACATTCATGTATTTTTTTATTAATATATTTTAAATTATACATCAATATTACTAGCTATATATCTTGAAATAATTTATTTATGATTCAATTTTTTTATTATTATTAATTTTCTAAATGTTACACATTAATTTTATATACAAATCTAAAAAATTACACCTATTTTATTATTTTTATTAAAAAATAATAATTTTTTTTAATTTAAATATTTTTTCATATTTCCTATTAAAATTTTATTTTATTATATTTAACTATTTCTTTAAAAACTTTCAACTTTAAGAAGGTCGTTGCTGTACAATAGAACTCCAATTTGACCCATCAATTATATAAGAACTAAATAATATAAATATTTAAAAAATAATAAAATAAATGTGAATAATAAATTGAATATTGTATACTGCCAATGACAAATATAATAAATATAAATGTCGGTAGAACTATGTGAAAATAAATTGGCTTGGTGTCGATTATTTTTTAATTCCGAAGTCAAAGATATAAATATGCGAAAATTAATGTGTTTGAACTCAAAGTATTTTTGTAAAATCCATTCCAAAGTTCTTTTAATATCCAGTTTCAAGTTTTTTGTTTTTTGTTTTGTTGGGGAATAATAAGGTTTAATTTAAAGTTTTAGGTATGTATATAAGGATGAAACGATAATGGTGGTTTTAGGATGTATAAGGTAAAGTTAATAAGATAAATTCATAAATTAATTTAGATTTATTTTAATTTATAATTTAATTTAGATTTATTTTAATTTATAATTTATTAAGTTATTAAGTGTTGGAAAAATATATTTTTTCACTGTAAAATATTTGTATTTCAAAAGATTTTATATGTGGTTTGAGTGAGTAATTTTTTTTTAATTAATGGAGAGTGTCTCTGGTGCAATAACTATGGGTTTAGAAATCTAAATTACAAGGTTAAGAAGATGAGTATAGTTTTACTAAAATCCAATTTAAAATATTTATGAATAAAAAAATCTAATTTATGGGTTTAGAAATCCACATTACAAGGTTAAGAAGATGACTATGGTTTTACTAAAATCCAATCCAAATTACAAGGTTAAGAAGATGACTATGGTTTTACTAAAATCCAATCCAAACTATTTATGGATAAGAAGATCCAATCCAAAGTCTCCAAAGACTATGGGTTTAGAAATCCAAATTACAAGGTTAAAAAGATGACTATGGTTTTACCAAAATCCAATCCAAATTACAAGGTTAAAAAGATGACTATGGTTTTACTAAAATCCAATCCAAACTATTTATGGATAAGAAGATCCAATCCAAAGTCTCCAAGGATCCACACTACAAGGTTGGGAAGATCAATATGGTTTCAATAATGGAAGTGATCAAACCATGTTGACCCAATGAATCCAAAATCAAATCATTACCCATTACAAGTCACTCAGATCCAGTGAACATTTTGAGTCATTCAAGAAGGTTTTAGTAATGGAAGTACATCAAATAATGTTGAGAGCGAGCCGTATTTCCCATGCTATCGAGCTTTAAATGAACGGCAGCGGTATATGCCGACGTTCGATTTCGGCCATACAACCAATGTTATTTAAAACCCAATAGCATGGGATTTATTGGTTGCCAATATTGACATGGTTGATCAAATATCAATCATTAAGCTGCTGCATTTACATGAACTAACGTTGACATGACTGATCCAATATCAAAACATTTTGAGTCATTCAAGAAGGTTTTAATAATGGTGGTACATCAAATAATGTTGACATGGTTGATCCATCATTAAGTTGCTGCATCTGCATGAAATAACGTTGACATGACTGATCCATTATCAAATCATTAAGTTGCTGCATCAAACACAAATCACTACATATTTATAATGAACATTTTGAGTCACTCAAGACGATTTTAATAATAGAGGTGGATCAAACAATGTTAACACAATTATCCAAAACCAAATCTTTTAATGTTTGACTTTATAAAACTTATTGCAGAATCAAGGTTACCCGGGGATCTAAATCCGTACATGAATCATCATTACGAGGAAGAAACAATTAATTGTTACATTCATAACTATCACCCAGAAACACGGTGAAGTTAACATGGCACTGAGGTGTTTCATTTCGAGATAATCAGCCTGCATTTATTAGTCTTGCACTGTTGAATATTTAAGGAAAATCGGTGTTCAATAATGTTCCTTGCAGGCAGATACAGTGGAATATGCAATGCATTTTCAGATGAATTGCAGAGTTGGGATTCGGAAATCTCATCGAGAGAGCCATTCAGATCCAAGGAATCTTGACTCAATAACCCGGAAGGCCCATACACCATTGTATCTGTTTGGTCAAATCAGAGCTCAAAAGTACACAGAATGGAAAGTGAATTTGTTGGAAACCGCAATATATATATATATACCCAACAACAAATCCCAGTTGATCAGTAAGCTCTCATCATTGGTTAACAAAATTGCAATAATTTTTTATGATTTTTTTCTGTTTTATATTATTTTTAAAAATTGTATTGAAAAGTCACAATATAAGATAGGATAATTATATTGATGTTTAACTAATGATCTTAAAAATAGATCAATGCGGCTGGTGAGTACAATGATATTAATATCAAAATGGAAAACTAAAGTGTTTTTTTTATTAAAAAACAATATGTAACATAAAAATATGGAATATATTTAAAATATAGAAAAAAAAAAAAAAAAAAAATCAAATCTAAGTGTTGATGGCCAGAATGGAACGAAATGTACGGGGAAAACTGATCTAGAGATTGGGTCTTGGTTTACTTCATCAATCTCTCCTAATATCCAAGGCCAAAAGAAGAAAACTTAGCACATAATGGTGCATCCATGGCCCAAAGAAGAAAACTTAGAATATACTCCTAATATCCAAGGCCAAACGAAGAAAAGTTAGGATATAATGGTGCATCCATGGCCCAAAGAAGAAAACTTAGAATATAATGGCGCAAGTACTGGGGAAGATTTGAACCCTTTAATAGAGTGTTGCTAGGAAGATATAACATGTCGCCAAAATCAATGTGATCTCATTTGCGTAATAGGAAGGAACCTGGTCTTGTGATGTCTTTGAGGTTTCTCGAAAGGGGGAATGGTTCCTCTGGTTTGCTCCGATAAGGAGTCTGAAACAATGTTGTCATCGGCCAACCTCTTAGTGCTCTTAGCTAATGGTAGCACATTAAAGGAGGAGGTAATTTGTTGGATGGGATCTGGTTGAGGAAGAGGTTGGAGAGTGTGAGCCTGAAGTCTAAAGTCCATGCACGAGGAAACCTTTCGAGAAGCAAAGATTATGTAATATCAAAATTCAAAGTCTTCTCAAGGAAAAGTTAAAATTTGTTTGTTAAGAGGGGAAAATTCCATGAGAAGATATTCAAATGTGAGAGAGTGCTAGTAGGTCATGAAAACTAACTTCTTTCATAAACAAAACTTGTGTATTATAATGAGAGGATTGTGTTTGATATTGTGCACTTTTTTCTTGTTAATGGAGAAGCCAATATTATCCAAATTATGCTAAACATTTATAGCACTACCATGAAGTTAGTGCAAACTATTCTTGTTGTTCATGGTTGTGTAGAAACATATTCAGAATCAAAATCTATTTGTTGTAGACTTTTCCCATGCAAGTGGCATCCATTCTCACCATCATGTTTTATTTTAAAGCAAATTAATATGGAATTGTAGCTTTCAATATACTACGGGACAACCTTGATTTATTGATTATGATCTCGATTTTGTAGAAAATGCCAAAGCAAAAAACCCAACCAATCTTTATTAAAAATACTAAGGAAGATTTACATTAATTTATTTTGGCAAAACCTGGTAAATTAGCCATTGGAATATAATTTGTCCCACTCTTGGAAAATTTTATGGCTTGAAACCTCGGCTCCAATTATACTAACAAACTCAGCGAGCTCCAACTTGGATTTCTCACATCAATGCTTGAATTTCTAGGTGCAATTTTTGGTCTCCATAATTTATGCACTCCTCTAGTTGATTATAACCTAATAAAAGCAATTCGACCTTCTTATTTCAGCTAACTCAAACCCATGACAATTTATCCCTCTTCCAATGATGAAAACCGACCCTCTAAATGCCACCACAATTCAAGCTCTATTCAGGGTAATTTGACCTTCTAGATGCTGTTGTGATTCAACCTTCCTTTAATGGTAATTCGGCCCTTCAAATGACACTAGAATTAAACCTCCCTTCAAAAGTGATTTTGGGCCACCTCAAGGATGTTCTTTGGTTATAGAATTTGGCTCCTTCCCGTTGATGCGAGATGCTACAAATTTGTCCCTCCAGACTCTTGTAAATTGTTTCTCTTTGATCCTCCTTTCTCCAATAAGTGTCAATGGAGTACCTGAAATGATTCTCTCTCCAGACTAGTTATGGTGGATAGTTCCACTGCCGAAAGTGGTTTTACACAAGGTTTTCCCCTCACAAAGTAAGCTACTCAAGCTCCAAGTTCAATTCTCAAATCATCAACTGTTGTTTTCCTTGAGTTTCCTTCTTTCTTTTAATAATTATTTCCTCTTCTTGGAATACCATGGGTGGTTGGAAATACCATGAGTCACTTATTTTTACCATCCTCCTATTTAATTTTTTAGTATTATTGAAATGTTTCCTTTTAATTATAATTTCATCCAGTACTTAAACTATTTGATCTTGTTTTTCTTTGACTATAACATACGGGAATCAGGATAGGCTACTAAGTCAATCCCTTCTGATATTACGGCTTGAAAAGGGACATTACAGACAAGGAGACAATTTCTCATGTCAACATTTTGGCACTAGAAAGAAGGTGGACAATAAGCCAACTCATGTGAAGCCACTCTTTTGAAGAATGTGTTAATTTCTCACAACTCCTCTCCATATTCCTACATATGATCATGCGTTGATTCTTTCCAAATCATTACATGACATCTCAAAAAAGGCAATCAGTCACTAGTCAAAATTAGAATTCAATGGTGATGGGAAAATCATTGCATTTTTTGATGTTATTTAGTGTAAGCTTTATTATCAATTAATATTTTTGCAAAAGATGTAATGTGCAGGTTGGTCCCTCTCACATTCAAAGATTGGATTCTAGCTTAGTATAGGGTGTTACTAGTCAAATCTAATAATAACCAAAAGTAATTCAAGGAATTTTTCTTAGGCTACTCATGATAATTATCAAGGAAAGATTTTGTTTCATGAATTAGATTTATTTGGTAGAAATAAACATTAGTCCATCAAAAATTGTAATATGATATTCAAGTAGTTATATCACCAGTTTCATGAAAATGAAAAATCTTTTAAACTAGAGACAATTTTGTGGTTCTTAGATACTCTTGTCTTTTATGAAGAAGAAGACTTAACCTCAACATGTGAGAAAGATCCACAACTTCAAGAATTTTGGTCTCAATTACTTTCCCTTCACATTCATATAGTACTAACAAAAATGGTCTAACCATAAATGAAGTGGATGACCCAAAAAAAGGTATCACCATTTGACGAAACTATTGATCTAAATGACAATGATATATACAATGCCTTGATTTTCATAATCATGCCACATTAATGGAATACGCACTATAAAATGGATTCATTATTAAAAGAAGAAGTAAAGAATATGGCATGATATTTCAGCAAGTCTCTTGTGAAAAAACATAGGAATGTAAAATGTATTTCACAAACCTTCAAGTCTCGGATGATTGAAAATTTAAAACTAATGAGATAAAGCCAAATAAAAACCTTCCAAAATAAGAGAAAGATGATTGTATGATAGAATCTATTAATCCTTTCATCATGAACGTTAAAGGTTATTAGCTCCCCAACACTTCCATACTTTGTTGTTAGACTCTTTGGACATACTCACCTAAAGGAGGATTTGCAGAATCAATTGCTATACCCATTTGAAAAATCAATCATTATACCCATTTATTTCTCTTGATTTCAAAATGTGACATATTATGATGGTAATTGACTAAAATTATACATCAAAGAGATTGATGGTTTACTTCAGGGTATTTGTCCTAAATATATACCTTCACAAGAGGGGATTCATAAGCACCAATTGTAAATATGTTTAAGAGAAGAAAATGGAAGTGTTTAATATCTAATCAAAGAATTTTGTTGTTGGGCCCAAGAATTGGCACCTTTTTACCACCTTTTTTCTTATCTTTTGACCATTTTTCCTTCCTTAGTTTCATCGTTTTATCTAATTGCTTCATATTTTAAATAAGGTATGCCATATTCTTATGTCAATCTAATTTATCTAGTTTTGCTTGTATTTGATGAGAGAGAAGCTATTTTGGGCATTTTTACTAATAAAATATTGAAAGGACTAATTACAGAATGACCTGATTGGTTCGTGATGTTGTTATTCCCCTGTTTCAGATGTTGTGACATTGTTCTTCTAGGTTTTCATGATGTTGTTACACCAGCCTCTATGATTCTAACACTCTACTCTATTGATACACCAATGTTATTATGTTTTGTCATTGTTATCCAATACTAGTGCCATTTTTAGGTTGTTGACAAATATGTTTTTACTCAAGGATGTCAACATGGAATGTTGTGTCAGTGAGGAATCAACTCCTCTTGATAATGTGGCCAATTTGGCTACAACAATTATGATTCCCAACATTTAACTATTCACTAAATGAGGCAGCCTATTGTGGAAGGGATTTTATTTGTACTCAATTCGTTGTAGTTTGTTCAAAAAATACCTTTAGTTACTTTTATTTCAACATATTGAGATTTGAAATATTCTCATGGTTGTTTATAATGATTTGATATTGGGATTATACTAAAAAGACAAACCTCTAAGAAGAAACCACCCTTCCTCGAGAAGGGGGTTGACATTACTATTGTAAATTGTGCATCTGTACATTTTATATTTTAGAGCTAATGAAATCCTCACCAAATTCATGGTTAATCTTATGATTTCTTGTGTTGGCTTGAGCGTTGTAAGCTTCTCCAACTCCTTGCTAAGGAGGAAGGGCACTTCTCTTTAGCAGGGATATTTGTGTCTATAGAGGTAGCACAATTACTTTAACTGATTTGCTTGTAAGTTTTGATTTCAATTCCTGTGATTTTATTTTATCGTTGTTATAGATTCCTTGCTAGATTGATACATTACTATTACTAATTGGTTATGTTAGATTACAAAAGGCTTTTAATACAAGATATTAATATTCAACCATAGCCATTGTAGAATCGATCATGTTATTGTTGTTTATCATTGTTGCAAACTGTTGTGATTTACTCCTATTACAAGATACTTATTGGTTGTTATTGCAGATTGTTATGATTCATAGTGCATCTCAAGATAGATTTCTATTACAAATTAGTGATATTTCTAGTACAACTTATTGATAGTAATCATTACTACACAATACTGTCAAAAGTTGTTATCCTTTATTATTTTCAGGCCCATATCATTGATTTCATCTCAGTGGTAGCATTTATTGAAGATTGAGTATGTTGTTACATGATTTCATTTCTAATTTGATTGACGATAATTTCAATGTGGTTGGGTTATTTCATTCAAGTGAGAACTTGATTTAATGGGTGTTATTTCCTTTTTTCACGAGTGATTTTACAGTAACTAAATGTTGTTTCATTTCTATAAGTGTGACTTTCATTTTCAAATTGAGTGCAAAGAGTTATTTTTCATGCAGGTGTGTGTTTCACAATGAGATCTTTATTTCCACTATTAAGTCGATTTCCATTCCAGCAAGTGTGGTCATTTCATAGTAACATTGGGATTTAATTGAGGGTTGAGTTCTTGCTGAGGAAGCATAAGGTGTCTTATGAAGTAGTCAATGCGAAATAATGAATTTTGTATGCATATACTATGCATGATAACCTTGAAATAAATAGACTTACCCTGGTTGATTATCTATGCTAGTGAGGATGTATTGTTAAGACAATAAAAATCCCAAATATTTTAGGGCCATTGCAAGGGAGGTTGTTATAGGTGCAAACATTTAGTCGACATTGCTTCTTTTAATTTGTGAAAGAAATGATATATAGGACGCATAATATATAAAATGTGTTTCCCCCCAAAATACTAACCCCATACGGAGAATAGGTCGTAGAGGAAAGAATTAGGCACTGATTTCAAAAGTGGAATCAGAACAATTTTCCCCTAGAGAAAATTCTTGGAGAATAAGATCTTGCATGTCATCCACCTTGGGCATAACTTTTCATAGGACAAAGTCCTAAGGATCAGCTATTTTAGCAGTAGAAGAATTTCGTGAGTCATTTGAGGAAAGTATATAAAACTCTCCTCCGTTGAAACGTCTGTATTAGTAGCATACATTGAAGATTAGGATGTATCATAAGAGTAAGGAGAAACATATGGGTATAATTTAGAACAAGAATATCCAAGTTTAGAGGATGAGAAACCCCTTTAAAACCATGTTCCGGAGTTGGGAAGTGTTTTAAGGCACTACAAGCAATCATTAGGAGAATATTTGTAGCAAAGGATACTTGTTGGTGGAAATCAAGTACTTGAAGAAGTATTGGAACATCTCTAAACTTATCTACAGAACCAGATAGTAGACAAAAACAAAATTGACACAATGAATACTTTTGAATTTCATATTAGGGATATTCCTAGATAGGCTCCTATGAAAAACATTCCTCTTTTAGCTCAAATGATTTTTCATAGCTTAACTAGTGAACACCAAAACACCTTCCTCTTTGAGTTTGACATTCTATGTTGAAGTTATGATTATACTTCAGATGCCCAGAACTTGAAACTATTCCTTGCCCCCTTAAAGGGAGCAACATTAAGATGGTTTATGGGCCTCAATGGTGAGTCCAATTTTTCTTGGGACAAAATGAAAAAGACCTTTCAGGAAAGTATCAAGACTGTTGTCGAATCAAGGATTAGGGGGAATAACTCTTCATGATGTCTCAAAAAGACAATGAGATCTTGGAAGGCTAAATTGAGTGCCTCCAATATAATTTACAAAGGTCTTGGAATAATGATTTGGATAAAGATATTCTGAAGACTGTTTTATTTCGAGGAATGAGAGAAGATCTTGTGGAAATGTTGAACCGTGTGGGGAAAGGAGACATTTCAAAGGAATATTTTGATGATATAGTAACACTATGTTTGAGGATTTCGAGAGGGTCATTGAGGAACAAAACATTAACACTACATGCCTCTGCCAAGGTACAAAAAATGGCCAATTGTGGAGTAACAAGAGTAGAAATTGGTAATTTATTTGAAAATTTTAAAAGTGATATTATTAGCTCTTTATCTCCACAATTGAATATTTTGCAGGAAATAAAAATAAAGTTGAAATCAAAATTATCATTGTTCTACTCAAATTGTAGGAAGAAGCATCCTCTTAGAGAGTGTCTGCTTAACAATGTAGAAGTTTGTGGAATTTGTGAGCATAGTCATCCAACAAAGCTTTTCCCATCTCTCATAGGATTAAATAAATATTTAAAGATTCTGGTGAGGACACTGAGCCAACATACTTTATTGGCTCTAGGTATCCATGGCAAGCTTGACCAGTAGGTATAACCCAAGATCCATCATCTCCTTTAATATTTGGATTGGCATGTATAACTCTCAGCAGGTACCGCAACAAATACAATACCCCAAAACTCCATGGTAGTTTCCTAGACCTCCTCTAACACAGTACCCTACACTAAGGCCACAATGGTCCTCTCCCCAAAGCCAAACATTCAAGTGGACTCAAGGATGGGGTGGAGCCTTTTTTCTAGGACAATTTTTTATGCCAACTCAACTGCTTATGCAATAGGAATAGTTGTAATTCCCTTCCAATGCACCACTAAGAAACTTTCTCCTGTGACCTCAACGACCTGTGCAACCTAATCCAAACCCAAATAATATGGCATTATAATAAGTTAAAGCTCTTGCATTTCCTACTTATTGCATATCCTATGTTGAATGCAATGATATACACTTGAGGTCACAATAAGTAATAAATTTAGGAGCTTCCTCTATCATTTAAGAACATGGTGAAGATGACTTACCTCGGGAAGATGCTCCAATTTTGGAAATATCATAACAACATACTAAAAACTCATGTAATGGGCCATGTTGCTATTACTAATAAAATTCATTCCAAAACCCTCTAGTATCCAACTCTACTCGAAAAACACATGATTAATATTTTGTAGCAGCCAATGTTGTTGTTACCCCTGAATAGCTCCAAATCCACCCTACCTAGAGTGATTGGATGTTTTTAATACCACTCTATAGCCCAAGTATAATTTCCTAAACAAGTTTAAAAACCTATATGTCAAGATTCCATTGTTACAAGCAATCAATGACGTTCTAATCTATGAAAAAATAATAAGGGAACTTTATGTTAAAATATCTAATAGGAAACCTCAAGATCCTCCCACTAGTCATGTGGTGGGAGAATTATCAGAATTATTGTTGGGTAAAACCCCACCTACCAAATATGATGACACTAGGAATCCGATAGTTTTTCGTATTGGAAAAATGGATATTCCAAACACGTTGGTTGATTTAGGTGCCCAAATAAATGTAATGACTAGAGAAACCCTTGAGTTTCTCATATTCACTAATTTAATACCAACCCTTGCTATGTTAGAACTAGCCGATTGATCCAAAACTCAATCGAGAAAATCCTAGAAGATGTTGTCATTTTTGTAGATTCTTTAGAATATCTAATTGACTCCTTAGTACTATATCCCAAGACTCGCATGAGGAACATCCCCTGATTCTTGGAAGACCTTGGTTAGCCACCACTAATGCATTCATTAGTTGTAGGATAGGATTTATGATAATATTTAATAGGAATACCACAAAGAAAATATTCCTCTATCACCCAACCAAACCAAGCATTTATTATGAAGCCCATTGTGGGCTGAAATCAAGCCAAAAGAGGAAGGTGCATAACCACTCATCACAATTGGTAGGGTTGTTTGCTTTAATAATTAAATAGAGGATGATACTATTTGTAGTTTCATCAGTTGTCCTTTTTCCATTACTCAACCAACATTTCAAATCATGAATAACATAATGGATTAACCCAATCAAGACATTTCTAGTGAAAATCTTACTATAGAAGAGATACCAATTACGCCAAACTCCAAGAGAATTATGGTTGAGAATGAGCTCAAAAAGACCCTAAATATTAATCCAAATCTTTCTCATATAGAATCAAAGAAACTAATATAGTTGTTGCGGGAAAAAAAGAAGGATTTTAGTTGGGATTGCACAGGTGTGAAGGGAATTCACCCTGATCTATGTGCCCATCATATTTGTATCTAATATAATTTCCAATTTTTTGACTAGTTGCAGTGACAAATGAACCCATCTTTGAAGGGCATCATCAAAGAAGACCTCCAAAAAATTTTAGATTCCAACTTCATCTATCCAATATATGACAGATGATGGGTTTCCCCTCTTGTCATTGTTCCCAAAAAGAATGGCAAGTGGATGGAGTGTGTCGACTATAGAGAGCTAAGAAAAGCCACCCCAAAAGACCACCTCCCATTACCTTTTATCGATTATGCCCTCGAAAATTTGTTAGGAAATAATTTCTTTTCGTTCCTTAGTAGATTTAGTGGATACAATCAAATCCAACTCACTCCTAAGGATCAAGACAAGATCACTTTTAATTTCCCATGGGGTATATTTGCTTATTGATTCCTTCCTTTTGGACTTTGTAATGCACCCACTAATTTTTAGCGAGTTGTACTGGGAATCTTCTTAGATATGGTTAATCACTACATGGATATTTATATGGATTAACTTACACCATATGGATATATTTTTGTTAAAGCACTGGATAATCTTAGGAAGGTATTAAAACCTTGCAAACAAGCTTGCCTCACTTTCATCACAAAAAAAGGGCATATGCTAATGAACGAAGGAGTTTCACTTGGACATTTTCTTTCTTTTGAAGGCGTACTAGTTGATCCAATCAAAATTAAGGTAATCTTGAAAATTCTACCTCCAAAGACACAAAAAGAGGTATGCAACTTCCTATCCCATGTAGGTTATTATAGACATTTTATTGAATTTTTTGTTTAATGCATATTCTCTTTTAGCATTACTTATGAAGGATGCATACTTTATATGGATTGAAAAATGTCAAAATGCTCTTACAAGTATAACAATGTGTTTATTTGAAGCTCCTATCTTATTAGGACATTATTGAACCTTGCCATTCCATATTTCTACAAATTCCTCTGATATCTCTATTGGATCCATATTGGGATAGTAGAAAGAATGACAACCTTATGTTATCTACTACATAAGGAAAAACTTAACCTTCACCAAATTAAACTTCATGGTAACTAAAAAATAGTTTCTTTTTGTTGTACACGTTATCAATAAGTTTTGACGCTACATTACAAGTATCAAGTTTTTGTACATACTGACCACTCTAATATTCAATTCTTAATGAATAAACATATTACTAATGGTAGAGTTACTAGGTGGTTACTTTTTCTACAAGAATATTACATTACTATTATAAATAAACAAGGGCAGGATAACATCATCGTAGACTTCCTTTCTAGGCTTATCAACAACAATGATATTTCAACTATTGAGGACTCTTTTCTAGATGAACATTTTTTTTGCACTATCTACTCACTCTCCTTGGTATGTAGATATCACTAATTATATTGCTACAAGAAAACTTCCACACCACCTTTCTCCCAAAGAAAAGAGAAATATTATTCAACAAAGTGCCTGATATTTGTTGGTGGAAGGATATCCTTTCCACCTTGGGTCAAATCTTGAGATCAAATAGCATGTGAGGGAATATAAAGTCCAAGATATTTTAAAATCTTTCCTTGATGATCCTTGTTATCACAATTTTAGTTAAACGTTTTGAGGCACTGACAGTTTCAATGTTAGCGCCAATTTATAATAATAATAAATAAATAAAAAAAACAATTTTAAAGCATTGACAGATAGAATATCAACGTTATTGTAAGTTTTGAAAATAAAAATGCGTTGATAACCAGAGTAGCAGTGCATATTTGTAAAAATGATCAATTAAACGCTAACAGGTGTTGGAGTATCAATGCTAAAAGTAAAATTGAAATTTTTTATGTCCAAAGAAAAGCACTTATAAAGCACACATCAGCGAAGGAATGATAATCTATCAAATGAGCACTAACTAAGTATATGTCAGCAAAAAACTTTGTCTTACTTTGTTTTACTTTGTTTTTTTCCTGTAAAAGGAAATAAATTTGGGAGCTGTTTCCGAAAAGATGGAAATGCATTTTCCAAATCTGAAAGATGCTTTTGTAAAAAATGGGCCCACTAACAAAACCTTTCTCATTTTTTACAAAAGTATAATGGCTTGAGAGATTCGAAAGGATATTTGAATCCTATTTTTCGGGATTTTGCAAATCAATTTTTCCCTGGTATATCCATCATTTTAAAAATCAGTTTTCGAACAACTAGGGATGAATTTTTGAAGGCCCAGAGAATATTTTGGAGAGAACGGACCAATTAACAAAAAAATATTTTATTTTTTACACAACTATCATGGTTTGAGAGTTTCGAATGGATCTTTGAAGTCTATTTTTCATGAATTCGCGAGAATTAATTTTTTCTGTATTTAGAAAAAATGCCCAATCAGTTGGAGTGCCACCTCATCAATTTGACTTGGGGTCAGATCTTATGTCCTTAATTTTTTTATTTAGTAAGCTATATATATATGAAGAGGTTTGAGATCCATTATTTTTGGATCTTGAACAGTTTGTAAGTAGTTTATAAAGACTATCATTTATGTAAGGTACAAGGTTGGACTTTGAAGAGAAAGCCTATTGTAACCATGTGCATTTGATTAATAAAAGAACTTTTGAACATAAGTACAAGGGTTTTATGCCAAAGATTCATTTTTCAACATTTGTGGTATGTTTCTTAGTGTTGTGTTCTTTCTTTGTTATTCATTGAGTTTTTACGCTTCTCATTTAAATCAGTAAGTAGATGTAGAATTCATGTCACAGTTCCTATATCTTATATTCAGATATTCAACTTTCAACCGATGAGTTAACTACAAAATTCCACATTATGATGCTTTGTTTTTAAAGCTCTGAGTGTATTTGTCTTCTTCCATCATGCTATAAATGATTAATGTCTAGCATATTGTTGAAATACATCCCTTTTCAAAATAGAATCCTTACAAACCAAGCTCCAAATATTCTTAACTCAGATTATTTCACTCCATTTCGCAATGGTTTCTTCCCATACTCTAACTAAGTTTAGTAATTTCCACATTATTCTGACCATAGAACATTTAGGAGACCTGCTACCATTGTGACCTACGGCAATTGAGTTTGAGGAGAGACCCCCCTCTGGAATGAAGGGTCAGCTTCAATCCCAAATAAGTTAGAGGTTACCTTAGAGTTTTTCCCCCACAATCATGGTTTTCTCTAAGTGATAGCATTTTGGCGTCATTTTCGGGGAGTGAAGGTGAAAGTTTCTCTGGGAGAACGACAAGATCTAGATCTGATTATTGATGGTGAACAATAGTTAGACACCATTGAGATGTACATCATTCACCTAGAAACTCCATTTTCAGATTCCAAAAGTCATAACTTTCATGGCAACTCCATTGTTCGAAGAATTCAGATCTTGAACTCTAGATCCAGTTGCCCAGTCAATCGAGATGACAGGGTATGTTAAAATATCTATTTCTATTAAAGGTTTCAAGGAGTATTGGGACAATTTTGATGATGATAAGATTGATGCAACTTTTTCAAGGTTTTTACCTATTTATTTACATCCATAAAAATGTTCTTTTTGTTGGGTACAGGATCCCCCAAGGCAAGTTTTGGGGCTTAAATCCCAAGTTTTGACTACATCCAACGTAAAGACTCTGTGAAGTATGGGCGCGGAGCGCGAAGTTGTAATTGAGTCACAGGGTTGTCTGCCCTTACGTTTGTAATGTAATTTCGGCTTGAGAGTTCTACCCATGGTCCGTGGACCATGGGATTGTATAAATAGAGTGAGGCTCTAAGTTGTAGAAAGGAGCTAATTAGATCTAAGAATCTAAGAGAAGATGAAGCATTGAGTCTTGATTGAGGTGTAAAGTCATGTCTTTGGGTCGTAGGATAGGAGAAGGCTCTGCAACTGAGTGCGCATAGGCCTAGTAGTCCATAGCTGAGTGCGCGGACCCCTGCAGTTGAGTGCATAGGGTGAGTCGAGTTTGTAACCGTTGGAGAAAATAATAAAGAGAAGTTTCTTATCATTCTATGTGTATTTTTCCTATTTTATGCATTGAAGTCTATTAGGTATGAATTGCAAGTTTACTGTTTATTTGTTGTGCGAACTTATATGAATGTGTTGAATAAGCAGATATAAGATAAGCATCTGTTTACGCGAATTTAACTAACAGTTCTAAGAAGATAAGTAAGATCCGCAATGTAACTTAGGAAAAGAGTGCAGATCGCTGCCTTAGCAGCGCAAAATCACCTCAGCCCCTTATTAGGTTTGCGCAAAGATGAGTATAATAAAGCATGAAGACCTCGCAAGTCAGGAAAGTGCGCGAAGTGACCTACATGAAGGTATTTACAGTTGGACTAAACCAACCTCTCAAACATCTCAAGGGTGCGGAAACTCAGTTCCCGCATCCCCCCATACTGCTTTGGGTGAGACCTCAATCTACGCTCCGCGGGCTGTTGCCGAAAGCACCAGTGGTGTACGGATTTGTTTGGCTACTTAACTTTGAACCTAGGTTAGGCCCCATCAAGCCAACAAATGGTTCCATTGTTGGGACCAGAATCTGCTTAGAGATGTCTGATGTCGCATCACTAGAATCCAACTAAGAAGGAGATTGAAGGGTGGTTGGATAGGAAAATTCATGAATTTGTGGCACAGGAGAACAGGAAACCGCAACTATTGAAGGGGGAGTGGTTAGACTTCTACCTGTACACAGAGATCCACGAAATTTTCTTCGCATCTTTCCCTACTGAGATGTATGAGTGGATCGTGAAGCTAGCAGATAGCCAAGGAAGGTGGAAGCGCGATGGACCTCTTGTGTGGACCCCAGATTTGGCGTGCAGATTGGAAGCATCGGAGGATAATATTGTGCACGTTTTTTATCACTGGCTCGATCGGATTATAGGAGGATTCATTACTAGTTCGCAATAGATACTTCGGTCAGCTATAGCGAGGCAGAGCGACGCTTTCTCAAGGGACTGCAAGGTAAGTATGTAAAGTCTCTAAACACTTTGATTAAAATTCTATTGTGCGAAAAGAGGATTATGCAGCTACATTGATGTCCGAGGCTATGCGAAGTGGGAGAATTTACAGAAACGAAGGAAGTGCGGGACTAGAGACTTTCACCTCGGCGAAGGGACAAGGAAGAGCTCGCGAAGGTATCTCCGCAAAGTGCGATCCATTTGATCAGGCAGAGGATTCCGCACATACCACCTCCACCCACACCACTGCCAGTTTCACCATCATCACCTCCATCTTTGCCCGTACCACCTCTACCACCACCGCGTTTTAATATGGCAAGCTCGATAAAGTTTCTTGTGTTCAAGGGAGTAGCAAATGAAGATCGGACTAGTTTTGGTTCGTTGTAAAAGCCGTATGGGAAGCGTAGGGAGCTACAGATGATAATATCAAGAAAGTGACATTGGTTAGTGCTCTGCAGGATCCCACACTGATTTGGTACATCAAGCACTCAAGTGATAATCCGAATGCGGGAATCGCGGTTATCTAAGCTGCGCTAATTAGGGAATTTAGCAGGCCAAAGTCAGAAGCGCAGTCAATCATTGGGTTCAAAGAAATCACAATGCTACCAAGTGAGACTCCTTGGGAGCTGGATCAGATGTTGAAGTGCACAATTCGTGAAGCTAAAATGACTCTGATGGATGGACAGCACCACGAATGGTTTGTAGCATCACCATTGCCGCATTTGAGGAACAAGTTGTCGCAGCAAAGGTTAACAACTCAGGCAGAAGCTTTAGAGATCGCGATGAGGCTCCATGACACCCTAATACAAGATCCTAACTTGGATAGAATAGGACAGAGTCTAGAACAAGACAGAATAGTCCAACGAGAAGCACGCGAAGAGGTGTGGTGTGTGAAATACAAAGGTCAAGGTCATGATAAATACCACTGCCCGGTATTCGTGAATTACCTCACGAGAGAGGGACCAATGTTGTTAGGACTGGAAGCACAAGCAGGACTGAGCACGCTGCCTGCTCTATGGTACGCGATTTGTTAAATAGGAGGAAAGCATGCTACAGACAACTGCCATTTGTTGCAAAAGTACACGCAGAACTTGCAACAATTGTTCTGTAATTTATGTAGATCGGTGGGATATGATGAGCACACATGTAGAAGTTATGAGCTAATGATGGATAGAACTCCCACCTACAGGGTTTAGGCCGAAACGCGGCCCCTAGACCAAGGCGCTGGGATAGCACGAATCGGATTTCAGGAGTGCAAACGAGGCTGAGGTGGAGGAGGACCTGGGAGAGGTCACGGACAACTGATATTCTACAATTGCAGAGGGCCAGGACATTATGCCCGTGATTATACGAATCTGACACGTCCATCATGTCTATATTGTACCTTGTTTGATCATGAGATTGAGGATTGTCCTACGCTAATAGCTAGGCTACGCGACAAGGGAGCACTACCACCTCCCCTGACTTAGAACCTGCAAATGATGAGGCATGAGCCACGCAAGGATGATCCAAATGTGAATATTGTGCTCCAAAGTGGAATTACGATAGGAGATGATAAAGGCAAATAACCTGAAGAAAGTACTTGGGTTCGCAAAGCTTCGGCGAAAGAAGCGGAGTTTGATTTGGAGCACGCTCGAGAAACCTTTATGGAAGCTAAGAAGAGCTTCGTTAATGCCTCCGCTTTAGGAAGAAAAGATAAACTGGAGCCAGAAATGGACCCATAGATGATCACAATGTTCCAAAAACGTGCATGAAGCTACTGCGTGACAGTAAGGCAGTAAAGGGATTACAAGAACCCATTAACAGATGCGTGGGGACCTGTTGAGGGCCCCGAGATCGGGTCGACAACAAGGGGGATACCCACCCGGTCGGGAACCTGGTTGGCAGCTCCTTGCCCGTTTGGAGTAGCGGGTCCGACTGGGGATAATGGGACCAGCTTCCCGATGCATGGGATGTGTGTGTGTGTGTAGAGTTTGATTATGTTGATTCTGGAAGCATTCTGAAACTACTGTAAATCTAACTTGCAAACTAACTCTAAGCTACTGTAAGCTAATGGAAACAACATATAGAATCTACACTAACCCGGGATATATCTTTTCCATTATGCAATCTAGAAAGATTTCATACAATAACTGGTAATAAAGATTATTCAGCTATCATAAGAATATAAACCATTTAAGATGAACTGTTCTGCATAAGAAGTTAAACAAAATAGTTGTGAACAACATATCGCATAATTAAATCATTCATATGTCAAGCATAAATAAATGAGTCCACCGTACAGAACTGCCAAATGATATCCAATATGCTCATACATTAACATACAAACAATATCAGTTGTATATCACTCTAAGAATATAAGCAGAAATTCGTCAAGAGATAAAAGTACCATTTATGAATAATTTTTACTCACAGACTTCAAGCAATAACGATCTATCTCTACTTGCTCTAATATCTACCAAGAGTACAGAAGTGCAACATCAGTAGCAGACATTAAGATACAAACATAAATAAATCTCGATCCTTCCATTCATCAAAACCTCCTCTGAGGGTGCAGAAGTGCATGTTCCGAGGACAAGTTTTTTGACAAATTTCTGGACCCTTCTCCAATGCAATGAGAAGGGTTGAAATACTACTACCTAATCCTAATAATAGTATTATTACAAAATTGAGGATACGGTTCTCAAATGACCGCCCTTTTTCTAATTTAGTAAAAAGGAAAAAACAACATTCTAAATGAAATTACTTCTTAATTTGGTCTCTGAAGTTGCAGCTGTCAAGCATAGGCTTGAGAAGAGTAGGCTGGCTGATTTCTGTGCTTAGCTGGGCTGCGAAAACAGCATCCATAAGAGCTGGCACTACTTTCTCGGCTGCGTTCATGATGCATCTTATTGTCATGCATTGGCTGTGAGGCTTAATTAAGTAAGTCCAGTAACTTTCCCAGTTTAGTCTAGCCAGTGCCTGGATTGTCTTTCTGTTTGCCTGTGCTTTCTACTTCCATTCTGCCTCCAGTTGCGACGCGATTGGTAGGTATCCCGGAGTGGACTCTGAAATCAAATTGGCCCTGTGTAAATTTTCATTTACACAGTCGATAAGTATGCTCGCCTGTGTCGCCGCTGACTTTGCTGCTTGCTCCGCCTGTGTGATTTGTTTGTCCCAATTATTAAAGAGAAGTTCCTTATGATTTTCATTAATCTGGGGTGCCCCTGCTCTTTTCCCTTCCTCGTCATTTTGCCAAGCCAGATATTTTGTTACTCTTTTGTTGGTCTGGTCATAGTCGTTCCGCAATTCCACCACCTGGTTGGTGATCTTGTCACTTAGTTCACAAAAATGCCTCCACTGTGATATTCTGCGCACCATATCTTCCTGTTGCTGTGATAGTTGGTCGTTCAAGCCGATGGACTCTGAAATAAACTCTGTCAGCTTAGGTTCATCTTTATGCATTTCTTGCACCGTCTGCAGCTGCCTTTCCTTTTCTTCAATACTTCTTTGATGGTTCACCTGCATCTGGCGAAAGTCTTCCTGTAGCTTTTTGAGCTACTTGGAAGCTTCAGCGTTCTCATTGGCTTGTCGCAACTGTTGTTGTAGCAGTTGTATTTGACTTTCACGTTCTTTTAGAAGTTGCTGAACTTCAGAGGCCTTGTCGATAGTTGCAGAAGCATATGCTCCTGCAATCTGAGACAATTTCGTGAGATTCTCGGTTGGATTGTTATTCGGGTCTTTCCACAAGACATCTAGGTGTTCAGCATCTTGAGACAGTGCATCTTCAAGTTTCCTCTTCTTTCTTTGTCTCTTTACAACTGCCCTGTGTTGTGGACTTTAGAATACGTCCAGTGGAGGAATTTCTTCTACGCTGAGTAGAAGTTCTGAGGATGGAGTGATAGGAAGATGCTCCGTTTCTACGGCACTACTGACTATGGTCGAGACGACTTCATGCACCACCTGTGTATTGCTTACAGGTGTCTTCGGGACTTGACCTTCAAGATTTATTAGTTCATTGAAGGTCTCCCATTCTTTATCCAATTCTGCGGTGACAAGAGGTGTTTCGGCGACGGGAGGGGGAACTTCACTTGGTGGCGAGGCGATAACTTGCTGCTGAGCCATCGTACTTGACTGAGCCGTGTCTTTGATTGTTTCTTCGTTCTTCTCTTCTTTGTGCACAGACTCTTCAGGATCTTCGGGTATTTCTTTTACGGTGCTGGAATTAGATCTGGAAGCGCTGGAGTGTTCACTGAGGCTGATGCTCAGAGTCGGTTCTCTGGTAGCTACTCGCAGTCTTTCCAGTGGGATGTTAGCCAGCCTTCTTTCTCTATACAACGTGAATTTCCGGAGGTCGTCTGGGGACAACCTCGATTGAGCTTCTTACAAAACTTCTTTAAGCGAGTTCTTGCTCTGAAAGAGATCATCAAATGGATCTTTCTTCCCAGAGAACACACTTATCTTGACGTTGGTTGTAAATTCCTGGGCCACTTTATTTGGGTCGAATGGTCTTGGTGAGAACTTAAATAGTTAGAGACACGTCACATTCTCCACCTCACCAAAAGCGTGTCCCACATCGAACAAAGAGAAGGCCCCACATGTGACGGGGAATTGAGGCCAAATGGCCTTCTTTTTGTTCTTTAGGTCCTTAGTTAAACCGCCTTCAGAACAAGTCTGATAAGCAATCTCTTGGGCCAACAGTTTATCAGGGATATACAAGGGTAGGACATGCGGAGGTGCAGTGCTTCCAAAAACTCGAATGTAGGTAAACCATTCTTCTCCAAACCATCTTGCTATGGGGATGATATCGTTTTGTGCCTCGGGAGAGCACCTTGGGGGTTCCTTATCATATATCATTCTATGTATGGGCAGTATGAGCCCATGGCAAATCTGGTAAAAATGAGGGGCAAACTGGGAATCCCACAAGACTTTATGATAGACATGAATGGGAAATGGGTCCTGGGTAGTCCATTGCCAGCCCATAGTAGGGAATTTCGATACAAGACAGACAAAGTCCATTATATAGGCAGACAAATAAAAAGGAGGATAGACCCTTTGGGAGAAGGATCTTTTAGAACAGTAGTGGAGAACCGCCGTGTATAGAGTGTCAGAAAGGATTTTGGCCCAATCCACTATCTCTGAGTTAGTCGCGGCATCAATTAATGGTAGCCATTCAGATGAAAATTTATTGATATCGGGCTTACCAAATAGCCTACAGAGCATGGCTGCAGCAAAACAATACGGAGAGGTAAGAGAACCAGTGCTATACATACCGTTCTTATCTTTTTTCAATGGTTCATCTCTTCTTGACCATTCCTTAGTGGTGTCTGATAGGTCCGGATTCTCTGCTACGAACTTCCTAACAAACTCTGCATTGTAGGTCGCTTGTGGTTCAGGAAGATGATACATGAGCTTCAGGTCTTGAGCCGCAAACGATCCCACGAGCCCATACCCCTGGACTTTGAACTGCCTATGATGTAACTCTACATCATCTAAAATCCACTTGATCATGTCTGTATATGGTAGGATCTTCGGCCTTGCCGCTATTCTGTGGAGGAAAGAGCACGCTAGGTCTTCCAGGGATGCCTCTGAAGGACGTGATGCACCTGCGACGACAGCAGTTACCTTGATTATTCTAGGGTTCTCTTCTTCTAACAGCCTATACATGCCTTCCCATGTTGAGATGCCTACATCTTTATTGCATGCAGTATATGTGTAGAGGGGTTCCATCTCCTTGATCTTTTCTCTTGTCTCTGAGCTCTGAGCTTTGTTCTTCTTCCCCATGCAGGTTATGAGTGAAATGGAAAGATTGATCAGAAAGGTGATGGGAGAGTTTTAAATGCAAGAGATAAATCAGATACGCCACCTTACGTGAAGCAAATCCGCATTAAGGCATGCGTCTTTATTCCACTTAATAACTGACAACCAAATTTATTACTATCATTAAAAGCGCATAATTTCCAAGTCAGGTTATAGTAAGTGGATTTCCTTTGGGTGGCGCGCCCGAAGGAGTCGTACTAAGGTGCTTTTATGACTCGCCAACGTACCCTTGCATGTCGCGCGATCGCAAGTGTTAGTGATCGCAACATCGCAGATCGCCATATCGCAGATCGCAATAATTCAGTGTTTGCCAACGTACCCTGCCTCATTTCTGCATTATGCGATCGCGCGATCGCAACATCGCAGATCAGCGGACTTGTAAGCCTTTTTTTTTTATGGATGCTAGTGTATTGCGATGCGATGTTGTCCTTTAGAGGGGAAACAAAGGCGTTTCTTATCTTTTTGTGATGCAACCTTAAAGATTTGCTTTTATGAACACAGGTTTAGGCTTAAGTCGTCCAAGAAACCTTTCCTAAACTTATGCTTGTAATTTCAAAAGAAATCTTTGTTTTTTCAAAAATTAACTAAGGGTCCCCATTCATTCTAGCATCGTGGCTGATACTAGATTGCACGAGGGGGGTTTTTGCTGGCCACAACAATTGGCGATTCACTTGGGAGAACCAGTTATCTCTGCTCTTTTTCTATTGACGTTTTCAGACTTTTTACAAAAATTTCTCAGGGAATTCGAACTTTATTAAAAAAAGATAAAAACAAACAATACTTCAAAGCGTCAATGATGTTTTGTTTTAGCCCCATTCTATTCCAATTACTTGCATTCCCAGGTTGTTTTCGAGTTTAGATCAGTTATTACTTGGTCTTGTAAAACATAAAAATAAAGTGTTCTCTATGTATCAACCCTTTTTAAGAATGCTCCTTTGTCGCAGGTAGATCCACTGCTGCCAGCAGGCGTCCATAGCCTCGACAGGGTTACCTATTATCCAGGAATGATCCTTTATCCTGCTTAAGGTTATTTACAACTCTTTCAGAAAAAATCCCTTTCTTGATGCTTTTTTTTTTTTTTTTATTCTCTAAAGAACAATGTCTTGGTTTGGTGGCCAAATTATGACACAGTCATTCACTTGATTTACACTTTTGCTGAACAAGCTAGCTCGTGATGAGACCCCTTGTCTTTTGATTACAACAATCTTGAGTCATTGCCCTGTTTTGGTAGACAGTTTTGGCAAAGTCAGCAAGTTATAATATCTGTGATCATGATAAGTCGACTCGTGATGAGACCTCTTATTCCTTGAGATATAGCATCTTTATAGGTCGTTCTTCTGAATGTTGCGTTTTCCTTCAGCAGGGAGGAAATCAAATTCTCTTTCCTTAAGAAAGTTCTGGACGACAATGATAGGGCTGCTTTTGGTAGTGGCTGTTTTCACAGAGAATCTTTATTTTAATATTGATACCTTTTATTGTGCTGATCTAAAACGAATTCCTCATTGAGATAGCATCCTTTAAAGTTTTCTGGGGTTGAACTTATCATCATTTCTGGGTTAAAGATCTATCGATAATAAAGATTAAATTCCCAAAAGATTTGTCGTTCAAGAGAGTCGAAGTTCAAAATCTTTAACAGAGACACGGTTTCTTTAGCAAACGTCAAATATTGTTTAGCCAGAACGAACTTTATTTGGGAGAGGCAACTATTCTTTAGGGTCATGTAGAGAATATAACTAACTTTGCCTATCAATTATTGGAAGCAAAACTAATAACCTAGCTAAGTTACTCCTACTCCTATTCTAATTATATACAGGAAATAACTAAGTAAAATGATATTTCCAATGGAACCAACGATTCATTATTATTCCTAGCCGTATGAATCTTCTAAGCGTTAAAAAGAATTGAATTTCCCTTGGATCGAAATTGTTGGCCAGGGAATAAGAACCTATAAACTCAGTTGGAATTCTGTCTGATTTTATTTTCTCATGGTAGGTTCCTTCCAACTGGGTACCTATTGGATCATAGAAATTGAGATGGATTTCTTTTGTAGATCGGTGATCTTTCAATAGGAGGGATAACAAGCCAAATTGTGAAATGGGTTTCTTAATCTCGATGGCTTGTAACCCGTAGTTTGTTGACGTTAAGTTTTTAGCGATTTCGTTTGAAATGAAAGTGTTTATATATAAATCGCTAAAATCTAATCTATCAAAAATTTGAAAATTTAAACAGAAATTCGATTTTGTACAAGATGAACGCGAGTGAGAAAGAAATGATTGGGTATGTATACACATAGTGGTGTCGCACGTCTGGGAGTTACTTGTAACTTTTTCCTTTTCACAAGAACTGGCCGGGTTTTGTGAATCAGGAACTAAATCATGATTGCGAACAGGGATGGAGCTTTCTTCTTGATATGAATCATAGATAGGAGCATCGTCTTGGATAGTAAAATTATTCAAATGAGATTTCGCTTTGAGATGAGGGTTAGATGGAATAGTTTCTGATCTAAGACGTTTCTTATTATCTGACCCTAGTTGAGTTACTTGTGACAACTCAACATTATCATAATTGTCAAAGCAACTATCACGAAAGACTTTACAGTTTTCCCTAGGTTCCTCTTTTTCATTATGTGTTTTCAGACAAGGGAGATGAGGCAGCTCTCGTTTGATATGAATCGTAGGCTGTGTTAAAGTGGTCTCTTTATTTTGGAAACCCAGTGATGTTTCGTTTGAATAACCCTCTGTTGAAATATGCTTGATATCATGAGGGGAAGAATTGTCATTACTAAAAACATCGGGGTAAAGAGAAAAATGTGAATCTGGAACAATGCATTTAAGAACATCAAACAAATCTCGTTCATCAGATTTACTATAAGTATCGGGCTTTAGATCATACCTTTTTGTGCCGATACTTTTTGAAAGAGAAACAGTAGGTGGATCTAACCTTGGCATCAGCATTTGTTGATTTGAAATGATATTGTCTGACTTTATGTCAAAGTCATCTTCTGGTGCCAGGGTATTTTCCCTTTCAGTACTTTCGCCTTTGTTTTCTGGTGTTAGAGCATGCAAAACTCCTAGGCTGAATTCTGTCCGATCAGGTACAGGAGGTAGGAAATACTCATCATAATCTGAAGATTCTTCATCTGTGAGCTCATTCTCGAGATCATATTGTAGACATTTAAGGTGAAATCGCATATTGAAATCCTTTACGGGTTCGTCTTGTTTCCGCAGATAGTCGATTTCATCGTATACCTGGTCGTATTCATAGCAATCAAATTCCAAGATGAAAGCTCTAACGAATTGGTCCCAGCTGTGGACTGATGCAACTGGGAGGTTTCTACACCATCTTCTAGCTTCCGCTGTGAATGTAAGAGTAAAAATCCTGCACAAAACGCCTTCGTCAATTTTTTGAATATCAGCACTCGAAACTCTTTGAATGAACTGTAGGGCGTGATGAAATGCAGAAGAATTATTCTCACCATTGAATTTTACCTGAGATAATAGCCTTACCACATCTGGTGGAGTGTTGGAAGAGGCAGGAACGTGGATGCAACTCCAGATGGGAATTCTGTGAGCAGACATCCTTTTCCATGATTTCTAGTTTAAAAACCTTCCAATAGACAATATGCTCAGGCCCTCCTTCTAGCGCCAGAAATTTTGAGGGCCCCGAGATTGGGTCGACAACAAGGGGGATACCCACCCGGTCGGGAACCTGGTTGGCGGATCCTTGCCCGTTTGGAGTAGCGGGTCCGACTGGGGATAACGGGACCAGCTTCCCGATGCATGGGATGTGTGTGTGTGTGTGTAGAGTTTGATTATGTTGATTCTGGAAGCATTCTGAAACTACTGTAAATCTAACTTGCAAACTAACTCTAAGCTACTGTAAGCTAATGGAAACAACATATAGAATCTACACTAACCCGGGATATATCTTTTCCATTATGCAATCTAGAAAGATTTCATACAATAACTGGTAATAAATATTATTCAGCTATCATAAGAATATAAACCATTTAAGATGAACTGTTCTGCATAAGAAGTTAAACAAAATAGTTGTGAACAACATATCGCATAATTAAATCATTCATATGTCAAGCATAAACAAATGAGTCCACCGTACAGAAGTGCCAAATGATATCCCATATGCTCATACATTAACATACAAACAATATCAGCTGTATATCACTCTAAGAATATAAGCAGAAATTCGTCAAGAGATAAAAGTACCATTTATGACTAATTTTTACTCACAGACTTCAAGAAATAACGATCTATCTCTACTTGCTCTAATATCTACCAAGAGTACATAAGTGCAACATCAGTAGCAGACATTAAGATACAAACATAAATAAATCTCGATCCTTCCATTCATCAAAACCTCCTGTGAGGGTGCAGAAGTGCATGTTCCGAGGACAAGTTTTTTGACAAATTTCTGGACCCTTCTCCAATGCAATGAGAAGGGTTGAAATACTACTACCTAATCTTAATAATAGTATTATTACAAAATTGAGGATATGTTTCTCAAATGACCGCCCTTTTTCTAATTTAGTAAAAAGGAAAAAACAACATTCTAAATGAAATTACTTCTTAATTTGGTCTCTGAAGTTGCAGCTGTCAAGCATAGGCTTGAGAAGAGTAGGCTGGCTGATTTTTGTGCTTAGCTGGGCTGCGAAAACAGCATCCATAAGAGCTGGCGCTACTTTCTCGGCTGCGTTCATGATGCATCTTACTGTCATGCATTGGTTGTGAGGCTTAACTAAGTAAGTCCAGTAACTTTCCTAGTTTAGTCTAGCCAGTGCCTGGATTGTCTTTCCGTTTGCCTGTGCTTTCTGCTTCCATTCTGCCTCCAGTTGCGACGCGATTGGTAGGTATCCCGGAGTGGACTCTGAAATCAAATTGGCCCTGTGTAAATTTTCATTTACACAGTCGATAAGTATGCTCGCCTGTGTCGCCGCTGACTCTGTTGCTTGCTCCGCCTGTGTGATTTGTTCGTCCCACTTATTAAAGAGCAGTTCCTTATGATTTTCATTAATCTGGGGTGCCCCTGCTCTTTTCCCTTCCTCGTCATTTTGCCAAGCCAGATATTCTGTTACTCTTTTGTTGGTCTGGTCATAGTCGTTCCACAATTCCACCACCTGGTTGGTGATCTTGTCGCTTAGTTCACAAAAATGCCTCCACTGTGATATTCTGCGCACCATATCTTCCTGTTGTTGTGATAGTTGGTCGTTCAAGCCGATGGACTCTGAAATAATCTCTGTCAGCTTAGGTTCATCTTTATGCATTTCTTGCACCATCTGCAGCTGCTTTTCCTTTTCTTCAATACTTCTTTGATGGTTCACCTGCATCTGGCGAAAGTGTTCCTGTAGCTTTTCGAGCTGCTTGGAAGCTTCAGCGTTCTCATTGGCTTGTCGCAACTGTTGTTGTAGCAGTTGTATTTGACTTTCACGTTCTTTTAGAAGTTGCTGAACTTCAGAGGCCTTGTCGATAGTTGCAAAAGCATATGCTCCTGCAATCTGAGACAATTTCGTGAGATTCTCGGTTGGATTGTTATTCGGGTCTTTCCACAAGACATCTAGGTGTTCAGCGTCTTGAGACAGTGCATCTTCAAGTTTCCTCTTCTTTCTCTGTCTCCTTACAACTGCCCTGTGCTTTGGACTGTAGAATACGTCCAGTGGAGGAATTTCTTCTACGCTGAGTAGAAGTTCTGAGGATGGAGCGATAGGAAGATGCTCCGTTTCTGCGGCACTACTGACTATGGTCGAGACGACTTCATGCACCACCTGTGTATTGCTTACAGGTGTCTTCGGGACTTGACCTTCAAGATTTATTAGTTCATTGAAGGTCTCCCATTCTTTATCCAATTCTGCTGTGACAAGAGGTGTTTCGGCGACGGGAGGGGGAACTTCTCTTGGTGGCGAGGCGATAACTTGCTGCTGAGCCATCGTACTTGACTGAGCCGTGTCTTTGATTGTTTCTTCGTTCTTCTCTTCTTTGTGCACAGACTCTTCAGGATCTTCGGATATTTCTTTTACGGCGCTGGAATTAGATCTGGAAGCGCTGGAGTGTTCACTGAGGCTGATGCTCGGAGTCGGTTCTCTGGTAGCTACTCGCAGTCTTTCCAGTGGAATGTTAGCCAGCCTTCTTTCTCTATACAACGTGAATTTCCGGAGGTCGTCTGGGGACAACCTCGACTGAGCTTCTTGCAAAACTTCTTTAAGCGAGTTCTTGCTCTGAAAGAGATCATCAAACAGATCTTTCTTCCCAGAGAACACACTTATCTTGACATTGGTTGTAAATTCATGGGCCACTTTATTTGGGTCGAATGGTCTTGGTGAGAACTTAAATAGTTAGAGACACGTCACATTCTCCACCTCACCAAAAGCGTGTCCCACATCGAACAAAGAGAAGGCCCCACATGTGACGGGGAATTGAGGCCAAATGGCCTTCTTTTTGTTCTTTAGGACCTTAGTTAAACCGCCTTCAGAACAAGTCTGATAAGCGATCTCTCGGGCCAACAGTTTATCCGGGATATACAAGGGTGGGACATGCGGAGGTGCAGTGCTTCCAAAAACTCGAATGTAGGTAAACCATTCTTCTCCAAACCATCTTGCTATGGGGATGATATCGTTTTGTGCCTCGGGAGAGCACCTTGGGGGGTCCTTATCATATATCATTCTATGTATGGGCAGTATGAGCCCATGGCAAATCTGGTAAAAATGGGGAGCAAACTGGGAATCCCACAAGACTTTATGATAGACATGAATGGGCAATGGGTCCTGGGTAGTCCATTGCCAGCCCATAGTAGGGAATTTTGATACAAGACACACAGAATCCATTATATAGGCAGACAAATAAAAAGGAGGATAGACCCTTTGGGAGAAGGATCTTTTAGAACGGTAGTGGAGAACTGCCGTGTATAGAGTGTCAGAAAGGATTTTGGCCCAATCCACTATCTCTAAGTTAGTCACGGAATCAATTAACGTTAGCCATTCAGATGAAAATTTATTGATATTGGGCTTACCAAATAGCCTACAGAGCATGGCTGCAGCAAAACAATACGGAGAGGTAAGAGAACCAGTGCTATACATACCGTTCTTATCTTTTTTCAATGGTTCATCTCTTCTTGACCATTCCTTAGTGGTGTCTGATAGGTCCGGATTCTCTGCTACGAACTTCCTAACAAACTCTGCATTGTAGGTCGCTTGTGGTTCAGGAAGATGATACATGAGCTTCAGGTCTTGAGCCGCAAACGATCCCACGAGCCCATGCCCCTGGACTTTGAACTGCCTATGATGTAACTCTGCATCATCTAAAATCCACTTGATCATGTCTGTATATGGTAGGATCTTCAGCCTTGCCGCTATTCTGTGGAGGAAAGAGCACACTAGGTCTTCCAGGGATGCCTCTGAAGGACGTGATGCACCTGCGACGGCAGCAGTTACCTTGATTATTCTATGGTTCTCTTCTTCTAACAGCCTATACATGCCTTCCCATGTTGAGATGCCTGCATCTTTATTGCATGCAGTATCTGTGTAGAGGGGTGCCATCTCCTTGATCTTTTCTCTTGTCTCCGAGCTCTGAGATTTGTTCTTCTTCCCCATCTCGCTTAGCGTTTCTGTTTGATTTTGCCTTCGCACTTTGCTCCTGCAGGTTATGAGTGAAATGGAAAGATTGATCAGAAAGTTGATGGGAGAGTTTTAAATGCAAGAGATAAATCAGATACGCCACCTTACGTGAAGCAAATCCGCATTAAGGCACGCGTCTTTATTCCACTTAATAACTGAAAACCAAATTTATTACTATCATTAAAAGCGCATAATTTCCAAGTCAGGTTATAGTAAGTGGATTTCCTTTGGGTGGCGCGCCCGAAGGAGTTGTACTAAGGTGCTTTTATGACTTGCCAACGTACCCTTGCATGTCGCGCGATCGCAAGTGTTAGTGATCGCAACATCGCAGATCGCCATATCGCAGATCGCAATAATTCAGTGTTTGCCAACGTACCCTGCCTCATTTCTGCGATATGCGATCGCGCGATCGCAACATCGCATATCGGCGGACTTGTAAGCCTTTTTTTTATGGATGCTAGTGTATTGCGATGCGATGTTGTCCTTTAGAGGGGAAACGAAGACGTTTCTTATCTTTTTGTGATGCAACCTTAAAGATTTGCTTTTATGAACACAGGTTTAGGCTTAAGTCGTCCAAGAAACCTTTCCTAAGCTTATGCTTGTAATTTCAAAAGAAATCTTTGTTTTTTAAAAAATTAACTAAGGGTCCCCATTCATTCTAGCATCGTGGCTGATACTAGATTGAACGAGGGGGGTTGTTGCTGGCCACTACAAGACCGCACAAGGAGAATCGCGCGTAGTCCAAAAGATTGGAAAACACAAGACAAGAACAAGAAGAGAAATGAGGTTAACTGTGCGGATTGGAGAATATGAGATGGACCAAGTAATTTTGGATTTAAGGTCAGACGCGAATGTTCTGCAGAAGTAGACATGGGAGCACATGGGGAGGCCTATGCTATAGTGGTCTCCTATTCAATTGCGCATGGAAAACAAATAGAATATAATACCCCTGGGAAGATTGCAGGGAATCACTGTGGATATTGAGGGAGCGAGCGCGCTAGCAGACTTTGAAGTGATAGAGATTGTTGATGACAACAATCCCTAGCCCACGCTCTTAGTAATTGATTGGGCCACTGATATGAATGGGGTGATTAACCTGAAAAAGCGCAAGATGATTTTCGAAAAGAAGTCTCTACGCGTAGTAATACCATTGGACCCTGCTGAGGGATCGTGCTACACAGAGCCAATGCGCGACTATGAAAGTGACGACGATTTGGACTGCATCTATAAGATAACTGTGCGGGAGCAAGACTGGGTAAATCCTATCACATGGGAGTGTGAAAGCTCATGTACTTCAGATTCGGATGAGGAGATAGAGCGATGGTAGAACCGGTTACACGAGGTAACCACGTTGAACTGTAAGTTGATGACAAGATTGATGTGCTTCGTATCAATGGAAATGTGAGATTTACCTACTTACGATGGATTAGGAGAGGTAGATGCTTTCCTGGACCAATTTAAGAGGGAGGTGCCGGAAAAACAATGATTCGAAGCCTTGAATTGGGTACTACGTGCTACGCTTGCGAGGTGGTGGGGTATGTAAAAAGGAAACTATGATGACTAGCACGCCTATAGGATGATGAGGCACACACAGTTTGGGAAGCCTAGAGTGTGATTAACAGAAAAATACAATGGGCAGGATGATCCGCGTACGCATCTAGCTAAGTGGACGTAGGCCTATGGGGAAAATCTGCAACCTGAGTGGGTGCATCTGTTCTGTCACACCTTGGATGTTATACCAATGAACTGGTATATAGAAACAGAGCTCTTCCACGGAACAAATGAATGGTATGTCCTACACAAAGGGTTCGTGATGACTTTCAACTTCGAGGATGGATGGGATAGTATTGATGAAGCACTACAAGAAGTAAAAGCAGCCATCTTTAGGATGTCACAAGTGTCAATAGAGATGATTCAGCCTGACTGGGCTACTTAGCTAAGTTGCGCGTTGGAGTGTTATGATGTAACTGCTGAGGAAGAATATGAAGCTCCGAGGAACATTGATATTCCAGAGACAAAAGGCCAGTGTGAGGTTCAAGGACCACAGATCGAGAACCCCGACATAACCGTGCCAGTAAAGACTAAGCAGGTAAATATTGGTACAGAGGCGGAACCTAAATTCACAAAGATTGGGTACTACTAGGACGTCGCGACAGTGGATAAAGTCACTGAACTAGTCCGCAAGTATCAGGACTTGTTCCTAACGAAGTTCACAGACTTAAAGGGAATAATTGGAGACTTAGGGGTAATGTGGATCACGTTAAAACCCAACACGAAGCCAGTAAAGCAGAGACCGTATCATCTAAACCTGAAATAAAAGGAGAAGGTCGGCGTAGAATTAGAAAAGATGCTTGTGGTAGGCATTATCAAGCTTATCGAGGAATCCGATTAGGTAAGTCTAATGGTGGTACAAGAAAAGAAGTAGAAGGATGAAATAATAATATGTGTGGATATCAGGAAGTTGAACGATGCATGTGTACATGATCCATTCCCAACTCTGTTCACCGATGAGGTGTTGGACAATGTAGGCGGTCAGGAAGCATATTCTGTCACCGATGGGTTCTCAGGGTACCACCAAATCAAAATCGCTCCAGAGGATAGGAGTAAGACAACCTTTGCAATAGAGTGGGGTTACTTTCAATACATTGTTATGCCATTTGAATTAAAAAACGTGTCATTTATCTTTTCGCATGTAGTTGTTGCGACGTTCAGGGAATGTATTCATAAATTATTGGAGGTCTAGTTTGATGATTGGACTGTATTTGGGTTGGTTAGGAACCATGTAACAAACCTGCGCTTGATGCTGGATACATGCCGAAGATATCAAAGCACGCTCAACCTCAAGAAATTTACATTCCTCGTTCCTTTTGGGAACCTGTTGGGGCATGTGGTTTGTAAACAAGGGCTGATGGTAGACCTCGCAAAAATTGCAATAATTATGAATTTGGAAGCACCACGTAGTGTGAAGCAGTTGCGCGCTACCTTGGGACATACGGGGTACTACATAAAGTTTATCAAGAGTTACGCCCAAATCACCGCGCCGATGGAAAAGCTACTAAAGAAGGATGTCACGTTCTGCTGGGACGATGATTGTAAGAAGGGCCTAGATATATTGAATCAAAATATGGTTACTGCGCCAATTCCTGTCTTCCCTAACTGGAAGAAAGAATTTCATGTTCAAGTTGATGCATCGTGCATTGCATTGGGAACAGTTCACACACAGGACGGCAGAGAAGGCTTGGATCACCTTATCGCGTTCGCGAGTCGCAGGTTATCTAAAGCTGAAAAGAACTATTCTATCACTGAGCGCGAAGGACTAGCTATGGTGTATGCGCTCCAGAAATATCGACACTATTGGCTAGGGGGACACTTCAAGATGTATATAGATCACTCAGCGCTAAAATACTTGGTCAATAAGCCTATGTTGAGGGGGTTCATATTGTTCCAAGAATATGATTTCGAAGTTGTTGTGAAGCCTGGACGATTGAACGCAAGACCAGATCACTTGTCGCGCATTGAGACAGGGGAGGAACCTACCAGTTTGGAGGAAGGACTACCTGACACGCAACTTTTTGTTGTGCGTGTAGCGGATGGACACTTTGAAGATATAATCCACTTTCTAACAACAGGGACTATGCCATAAGGTTACTCTGTCCAGCAGAAGAAGGAACTAGTGGTGCGCGCAGCAAACTTTTCTGTCATTGCAGGGCATTTATATAAGATGGGGACTGATGAGATACTGCGAAGGTATGTACCAGAATTTGAATGAAGTAGCATCCTCACGGACGCTCATGGGGGCCCCGCGGGAGGTCATTATGCAGGGAGAGCAACCGCGCAGAAGATTCTCCGCGCAGGGTTGTGGTGGCCGACCCTTCATCAAGATTCAAAAGCACATTGCAAGGCATGTGATGTATGTCAAAGAACGGGCAAGCCATCACGGAGGGACGAGATGCCTTTGAATCCACAAATGATGTTGTAGCCCTTCGAAAAGTGGGCAATCGACTTTGTAGGACCTATCAAACCTCAAGGAAAGACAAGTGCGAGATATATTATTATTGCGACAGAATACCTGACGCGATGGGCAGAAGTGTAGCCAGTAAAATACTGCACAGCCACGGCAGTCGCAAAGTTCTTGTTTGAACATGTACTGACACGATTCGACTGTCCGAAGATCTTGATGATTGATAACGGTACACATTTCCTTAATGAAACGATCAGCGCACTAATGGAATAGTTTTAGGTGTATCATCAGAAAAGCACGCCATATCACCCATAGGCTAATGGGACCGTAGAAGCATTTAACAAGGTGTTGGAGACTGCACTGATAAAAGTATGCAACGCACAGTGAAACGATTGGGACCTGCGCATCCCCGTAGTATTATGGGATTATAAGACCACATGCAAGAAACTGACGGGACAAATGCTTTTTAGGTTTGTCTATGGGGTGGAAGTCGTAATGCCGATGGATTATATCGTGCCTAGCCTGTGCATAGTAATGCTCACAGGTATGACGGACTGCGAATCTCTAGACGAGAGGCTCACGCAACTGGAGGAACTTGAAGAAAAATGGTTTTTTGGCAAGATTCCATCAGCAGGTACAAAAGCAACATGAAAAGGCATGGCATGGTCGACATATCAAGCTGTGCACTTTTAGGGTGAATGATGGTGCTATTATATGACAGCAAGTTTGATAAATTCCCAGGGAAACTCCAAATGCATTAGATGGGACCATATGTTATTAAGGAAGTCACAAATGGTGGTGCAGTGCAGTTGGTGAAACTGAATGGAGAACTTTTCCTAGGCAAAGTAAATGGTAGTCAATTGAAGCCTTACAAAGGTGGCTCGGCCATCTAACTAGCCATAGGAAGTCCAGCAGGCAGTGGCTCTACACATTGCCGACCTCACAACAGTCCGAGTAGAGTTGGGAGGTCTCCGCGCGAAGATCTTCGCATCGGCAGAGTGACTCGAGGGTGAGTCATGATGTTTGCGTTGGGGGCCTGTTGGGCGCGGGATCCCCTAAGGCAAGTTTTGGGGCTTAAAGCCCAAGTTTTGACTACGTCTGATCTAAATACCCCACGAAGTATGGGCACAGAGCGCGAAGTTGTAATTGAGTCACAGGGTTGTCTGCCCTTACTTTTATAATGTAATGTCAGCTTGAGAGTTCTACCCATGGTCCGCGGACCATGGGATTGTATAAATAGAGTGAGGCTCTAAGTTGTAGAAAGGAGCTAATTAGATCTAAGAATCGAGGAGAAGATGAATCATTGAGTCTTGATTGAGGTGTAAAGTCGTGTCTTTGGGTCATAGGATAGGAGAAGGCTCTGCAGCTGAGTGCGCAGAGGCCTCGTAGTCTGCAACTGAGTGCACAGACCCATGCAATTGAGTGTGCAGGGTGAGTCAAGTCTGTAACTGTTGGAGAAAATAATAAAGAGAAGTTTCTTATCATTCTATGTGTCTATTTCTTATTCTATGCATTGAAGTCTATTAGGTATGAATTGCAAGTTTACTATTTATTTGTTGCGCGAACTTATATGAATGTGTTGAATAAGCGAATTAAGATAAGCATCTTTTTACGCGAAGTTAACTAATAGTTCTAAGAAGATAAGTAATATCTACAGTGTAACTTAGTGAAAGAGCGCAAATCGCCTCCTTAGCAGCACGAAATCACCTTAGCCCCTGATTAGGGTTGCGCGAAGGCGAGTATAATAAAGCGCGAAGTGACCTACGCGAAGGTATTCACAGTTGGACTAAACCAACCCCTCAGACATCTCAAGGGTGCAGAAACTCAGTTCCAGCATCCCCCCATACTGCTTCAAGTGAGACCTTAGTCCGCACACTACGGGGTGTTGCCGAAAGGGCCAGTAGTACAGGGATTTGTTTGGATACTTAACTCCGAACCTGGGTCAGGCCCCATCAAGCCAACACTTTCGAGGATAAGATCTATTTTTTAGAAACATTTGTTGGAGAACTTGAGAATGTTATTGAGGTCTTAGAGGTTCAAATACAATCCCATAACTCCCAATATCATAATCAGTCCTTTGAAAGCCTTTTTATGCCGAAAAAAGAGGATATATTATTGTCATATGATTTTTTGATTAACGAATGTTATGTATTTTAGGATGAGTTTAACAATTCACAGATGGAGCAATGGTGTGAAAAAGAGAGCACATATGAACAGTCCAAGAAGGATATTCTAATCACAAAATACATTGAACATCATCAAACAAAATATGACTTTTATGATCCCATAGCTATTTATATGGAGAGTTGTTTTAGCTTGAATTTCTATCCATGTTTCCACTGTGAGAAGAAAATCCATAATTAGTCACCTTTGCCATTATATTCACCATTTTTTACTAGGTTCAAGCACAGTCAAAAAACCATACTATCTAAGAAACTCCTTGACTATTTGCATTGGAATTTTAGTGTCATTTGATTCAAAAAATTTCCCACAACTTAGCATAGGTTGGTGTGCCAATAAGCTCATCACTCTAAGCATGTTTTGTAGCATCTTTCAGTTTCAGTTTTCAACAGTTTCAAATTTTAGTTTGCAACATGTACAGTTCTAGTTTCAATTTAGTTTGGATTACAGTTTCGTTTTCAGTTGCAAAATAAGTGCAGGTTGCAAGTTGTAGTTTTTGAGTTGGGAGCATCCCAATGGATCAAGCCTCTAGTCTATAGGGGTTCTTGTTTTCATTTATGATCAACAACATCCCCGTGGAAGCAATTGTTATCACAATTTTAGTTAAAAAAATTGAGGTGCTGACAGTTTTAGTGTCAACATCGATTTGTAAAAAACAATGTTAAAGCATTGATAGATATAATATCAGTGTTATTGTAAGTTTTGCAAATGAAAATTCTTTGACAACCAGAGTAGCAATGCATATTTGTAAAAACGGTCAATTAAACGTTGACACTTGGAGTATCAACGCTAAATGTAAAATTCAAATTTTTTATGTCCAAAGCAAAACGTTGATGGAGCACATGTCAGTGAAGGAGCGAAAATTTATCAAACGAGCGCTGACTAAGCAGATGTCAACAAAAAACCATGTTTTACTCTGTTTTTCCTATAAAGACAGTAACTTCGAGCACGGTTTCCAAACAGATGGAAACGAATTTTCCAAATCTGAAAGAGGCTTTTGTCTAAAACAGAACCATTAACAAAAACATCTCTTAGTTTTTACTCAAGTGTAATGGTTTGAAATATTTGAAAGGACATTTGAAGCCTATTTTTCAGGATTTTGCAATTCATTTTTTCCCTGTTTAAGTCATTGTTTTAAAAATCAGTTTCTAAGCAATTAGGGATGAATTTTTGAAAACCCGGAGAGGATTTTAGAGGGAACAAATCAATTAGTTTCTAATGGATCTTTGAAGCCTATTTTTCAAGAATTCACCAAAATTGTTTTTTTCTATATTTAGAAAAAATGCCTAATTGGTTGGAGAGCCACCTCATCAATTTGACTTGGTAAGCTAAAGATAGATGAAGAGGTTTGAGATCCATTATTTTTGGATCTTGAACAATTTGTAAGTAGTCTATAAATATTATCATTTATATAAGGTACAAGGTTGGAATTTGAAGAGAAAACCTATTGTAACCATGTGTATTTGATTAATAGAATAACTTTTGGACATAAGTACAAGGGTTTTGTGCCAAAGATTCATTTTTCAGCATTTGTGTTATGGTTATTAGTGTTGTGTTCTTTATTTGTTATTAATTGAGTGTTTAATCTTATCATATGAATCAGTAAGTAGATGTAGAATTCATTTCACAGTGCTCTATATCTTATATTCATATATTCACCTTTCAACTAATGAGTTAAATACAAAATTTCTCATTATGATTCTCTGTTTTAAAGCTCTATGTATTCCTCTTCCTCCTTTCATGCTATATATGATTAATGTCTATCAGACTGCTAATATACATGCCTTTGGAATGTAGAATCCTTACAAACCAAACTCTAAATATTCCTAACTCAGATTATTTGACTCCATTTCCCAACGGTTTCTTCCCATACTCCAACTAAGTTTAGCAACTTCCACATTAATATGGCCATAAAACATTTAACATACCTGCTACTGTTGTGACCTAGGGTAGTTTATTTTGAGGAGACATTCCCCTCTAGATTGAAGGGCTAGCTTCAATCCCAAAGCGATTAGAGGTTACCTTAGAGTTTTTCCCCCACAGTCAAGGTTTTCTCTAAGTGATAACAAGCCTTGTGGTGGACACTTTGTTGATGGGAGGACATGTCATAAGTGCTTTGTATGGGCTACTTTTGGTCCACCATATTATAAGATTCCAAGAGGTATGTACAAGGGTGTGACAGTTGCCAGAGGATGGGCCAACTTATCTAATCAGATAATATAGTGTTGCAGACTCGGTTATTGAGCCTTTTGAGAAGTGGGCTCTTGATTTTGTGGGGCCTTTCAGTCCCCCATCCCATAAAATTTCATGCATTCTAGTTTCCATAGATTATGTTACCAAGTGGTTCGAGGCCAAGGAACTCACTAGAGCCACCGAGCAAGTTGTTTCAAACTTATTATTCAAAAAAAAAAAATTGTTCATTATGGGATTCCAAAAGAGATATTTATAGATGGAGGGACATAATTTACTTCCCATTCAATTGAAAATCTCATCAAGAAATACAATATTCGCCACTGGATCACTTCACCTTACCACCCAAAGGCTAACAAACAAGTGGAGAGTACTAATAAAGTCATCGAGGCTATCCCCACTAAGACCATGGCTAGTCATCGTTGATATTGGGCTGAGAGACTTCCATATTCATTTTGGGCTGAAGGGATTACATGGAAAAACACCACGGGCTTCCCTCCATATGAGCTTGTGTATGGTAAGAGGCATATTTTTCTTATTGATTTCGATATCAAGACACTCAAGATTGCTCTAGAGGTAAAATTGGATTTAACTACAAAAAAAAAGACACCATTTGGACCAAATCAAGCAGTTGGATGAAATGTGCTTTCTTTCCATACAACACACCACCATTATTCAAAAGCAACACACCAAGTTGCATGAAAAAATTATCAAGAAGAAGGTGTTTTAGAAGGGTGACTAGGCAATATTATAAGACTCCGGGTTTGAGTACTTCAAAGGGAAGCTTCACACTAGGTGGCTAGGACCTTATGAAGTAGATATACTCTTTGACAATGGGACTATTAAGCTTACAACCATTTATGGTTCACAAAATTCTTTGTTTTCCAATAGACACCATCTTTGGTTGTATGATAAATCACTTTATAAGGAATCATTATCTCACATTGTCTCAAATTCATACCTTGGGATTATTGGGGTAGGGAAACATCTTCCCATGGTGCCAACTACATAATTTATTTTCCGATTTTTTTGTAAAAAAATGTAATGGTGAAAACCCCTTTGGGGTGTGGTTAGATATGTTTCAACTAAAAAACAAATTCTTGGAAGTTGGCATCCATTGTTTTTCTTTGCAATATATATATATATATATATATATATATATATATATATATATATATATTTCTCATAGCTGCAGTATGTTTTTAACAGTAACATGTTGCACATAGTCTTGTCATTGATGACAACAAGATGTTATTGATTTCAAAGGATTGTCTAAGATAACAACAATATTATTCCTATTTTCTAAGGAAACAACAATACCCTCTATGAAGCAATATGACAACTACGTCTCTTATAGGATCTCATTAAGTGAAGTTAAAGTAGATTGAATTTATTTGAGTTTTTGATGTAGTTATTTTTTCCTAATGATCCTATAAATAGTATGGCTGTGTAGGTCTCATCGATATATTTCCAACATATATCTTGCTCTGAAAAAATTCTCATGGATGATAAGTTATGGTTGTTTGAAAATTTAGTATTGATTCTTGGTTCAATATAGGGCAAAAACCCACATTTTTAATGTGTTAAAGAGTGCACACCTTTTGGGCATATCCATGGTTCAATTATTAGATCAACGAAGAATCTCAACAGAACTTACATGATGTTTAATTGATTAAAGAGTGTGCATATTTCCACTAATCCGACAGCTCCAAGAATTGAATGGAAGGCTACATGATGGATGATGTTTAGATTTGCATGACATTTAACACACCACTCTAACCCAATAGAATGAGAAACATGGAAACCTACATAGTTATCCCCGCCACCATCGACCATTCATACATTGACATGTGGCACATCATGTTAAGATGAGATGATGTTGTCAATACATTCAACATAACGTCAGTTTGATGTCATCACAAGTGATGTGGAACCACTAGAGGTTGACATGTGGAGACAATTTTATGGAAATACTGAGAGGGCGGTGAAATAGTATTTCTTTTCAATTGTTAAATTTACTAGTTAAGATTCTTCATAATTACACATAGAGAAGTAAACAATATGGATTTTATTATAAATAATTGAGGACACCAATCCTCTTTTACAAAAAATTGTGTACAATCATAATTGTGGGCATCAATTATATCTTTCAGGCTCCAACCTATTGCATGGCACCATCTTGGACTTTCGTGAGGCTCTGACCTCTAGGGCTCCAAACCTATCTTTTTCTATTTTAGAGGCTCCAACCCTTTAGATTTTTCAAAAATAGATTATTCACAACTTTGTTTTGCTCTTCACATGTCTGTTTGTTTCAACGGAGTACAGCCAGATCCATCGCTTGATGTTGTCTTACCTTCCCTTACTAACGATCTGAGGTTTCCTTAACAACTTAATGCGCTAGTTCTTCCACTGAGTTCCTTCACAAAACTGCTCTTACAGTCTGCACTTCTGTTGAGCTACAAAATATTTACTCCTTCACACATTCATTGTAACTCTGAGTTACTCAATGATGCCCGCTTCACCTAGTCCAATCCTTTCGAACATGCTTGTCCACAGAACAAGAATTTACCCAAAATGGAAAAATGTTTCATAGGTCTAAACTTTTATGATTTCATATGTTTCAGATATCCAGTGATCGGCCTCTCTGTCTTTTGCCCTACTTTTTTTTGTAAGTTCACGAGTTGTGAACTCTCTCTTATTTTATATAATAATCACCAAGACTCATACTTTTAAATGAATCATTTTACTTGTATATATATATATTGAGTTTCACCAGTAAACAAAAAGACACATTCATTGGAGGAGAGGTCGACTTGTGCATGAGGTGGCACATTTGAAAATATATTGAAGGGGAATTTTTTTTATGATATTCAACCATAGACTTGTTATTTATGGAAGCTACATAGTAACATAGCTAAAGCCACATTACACTGAACGACGGGTGGTCCCACCTGCCCCATCATCACCTTAATCCCGCAATCACAACCTCATGGTTTTTTCAAGCTGTGCACATGTACTTTCTTTTGATTCAACATCACCATTTCCCCTACTTCTAATGAATGTGATATTCCAATAAGCTAATTTTTGATACTTCCAATCGGGTCTGCATCAAGCCCTAACCATTGATGGATGTGACATTATATCAAACCTATTTTGATAAAATGTCGGGTCCACAACCAAATCGTAATTAGAGGTTTTATGATGTCATTCCTTTGAAACTTGTGATGCATGCAGATGTGATATTACATTAGAGACGTTATAATAAAATAAATTGATCTGCATATCAGAGGTCACATTCAAATCAGAGATCGAAGATCGTGGTTTCTTAGTGGTAACACATAATAAATTGCCGATATGATTTGCTTGATGTTCCTCCGTTATCCTTGTTTTCTTCCTTGTATCGCTTCTTGGCTTGGCTTTCCTGTGGGTTCTCGTTCTTGTGGTTTAGCTTTTCGGTGACTTCTTCTCTTTACTCTTTGGGTCCGCTGCTTCTATTCTGTCTGTATATATATTCAATTCATATGTTGTATTCAATCCTTATGGCCATCAATGACAACACTGATATCTCAACAATCTCCCCCTTTTTCATTGATGGAAATATACTTCTTTTCATGGATCCTTTCCTTGTTGTAATCTCCTTTTCCTAGATCCTCTCCTTGTTGTAATCTCTCCCCTTTTGGCATCAATGGAAAATGGGGTGCTAAAATACTCCCCCTATCAAGTTTCTCCCCCTATCATGGTGCTTCTACTCTAGTCAATGTGTTCTCTTAATGTGATGCAAGAGAAATGACCCCCATCTTCTGGAGAAGATGTTAAAATGCTTCTTGTGGTAGCGGTTTTGTGAAGATATCTGCAATCTTCTCCTTTGTATTTACATATTCCAACTTAATATTCTGTTCAACAACTTTCTCATGAAGAAAGTGGTATTTGATTGGAATATGTTTGGTCTTTGAATGCATTACCAGATTCTTTGAAAGACTAATGGCACTGGTATTGTCACAGTAAATGGTGATTGGTTGATTAGTCTCTATGTTAACATCTTTCAATGCTTCCTTCATCCACAATATTTGTGTACAACAACCTATAATAGCTATATATCTGGCTTCAATTGCGGAGAGAGATATAGAAGATTGTTTTTTTATTGAGCCAAGATACTAGGCAATTTCCCATGAAGAATGCATTTCCACTGGTACTTTTTTTATCATCTATGGTTCCAACCCAATCAACATCAATGTAGGATGTGACAGTAAGATTAGTTCTTCTGGGATACCATAGACCAAAATCAGAAGTACCTTTCAAGTATCAAAGGATTCTTTTTACCACCAACAAATGATATTTCTTAGGAGCTTATTGAAATCTTCCCATCATTCCTACTACTTGCATAATGTCAAGTCTTGTAGTAGTTAAGTATAAGAGAGCTCCAATTATGGACTTTTAAAGAGTTCCATCTACCGAGGGAGATTCATCATCTTTTCTCAATTTACAGTCTGTAGTCATCAGTGTGCTCATAGGTGCACATTCTTCCATCCCATGCCTTTCAAGCAGGTATTTAAGGTATTTTTCTGGAGATATGAACATACATGTTGTATTTTTAGATACCTGTAATCCAAGGAAGTAAGATAGCTCACCAATCAATGACATTTCGAACTCTTTCGACATATTTTGAGCAAATTCATGGCTCATCTCATCATTATTGCTGGAAAAAAACAGACCATCAACATATACGAGAGTGACTAGTAGTTTATATTCATCCATCTTCATGTAGAGATTACTTCCTACCACTCCCTTTTTGAAGCCTTGTTGTTGTAGATAATGGTCTAGTCTTGCGTACCAAGCCTAAGGAGCTTGTTTTAATCCATACAGTTCAATTTTCAACTTACATACAAAGTTTTTTCCTTCTTCCAGGTCGAACCCTTCTAGTTGCTCCATGTAAACTTCTTCTTTTGAGATCACCATTTATGAATGCAAGTTTCACTTCCATTTGATCAACTTTGAATCCTCTTGAACAAGAAAATGGAAAAAACATTCTTATAGCCTCCATACGAGGTACAGGTGCAAAGGTTTCTTCAAAGTTGATTCCTTCTATTTTTTAATAACCTTTAAAAACAAGCCTTGCCTTATTTATGATGATTTTTCCATCTTCATTCATTTTGTTTTTGAACACCCACTTGGTTCCAATTATATTTTATCTTCTAGATGAGGTACAAGTTCCCATGTTTCATTCTTTTCAATTTGAGACATTTCTTCTTCCATTTCTTTTACCTAATGAGGATCCTTACTTGCTTGAGGAAAGTTTTCTAGTTCTATCATAGATAGTAAGGTGACATCTTCTTTCCTTGACATATTAGTCATCCTTCTTTGATTTTGTACTCCTTACGTATTCTCGATAATCTGTTCTTTCGGATGGTGCTTTTGAACAAGCTTTACTTTTGTTGGAGTCTGAGATGGTTCCTTTTGATTTTCTTGATCTTTTTCTTCTTTTGTTGTATCTTCTTTGAAGTCTTTAGGGAAATAATCTTCTTCATATATTTTAATTTATTTTTCTAGGTGTCCGTCAGGCCAGGTAGTAACTCCACCACTTCAATTCATTTTATTCCTTCAGGTTGGTCTTTATTATATACATGAGGGAGACTGTTCACTTCATCTCCCGATGACTGTTCATATTTCTTATTATTTATTTACATCAATTATATTTATTCACCCAATCCTGATGATTAGGTGTCAACATTCCCCCCTTAATCTAAAGGGATGTTGGTGAGTCCAAGCATCATTCTGAATCGTTCAAGCTTTTCTCTTCCAAGCGCTTTGGTGAAGATGTCTGCAATTTTCTCATTAGTTGAACAATGACGGAGATGGATTGTTTTGGCCTCAACATGATGTCGAATCAGATGATATTTAGTATTGATGTGCTTTGTTCGATCATGGAACTTTGGGTTCTTGGCCAACTTGATTGCAGAGGTATTGTCAATCATGAGTAGAGTTGATTGTACTTGTTTTACCTAAAAATCTTCAAGAATTTTCTTGAGCCACACAATTTCTTTTGTTGCCTCAGCTATTGCCACGTATTCTACTTCTGTTTTGGAATCTGCTGGAACTTATTGTTTGCGTGATCTCTAGGAGACAGCTCCAGATCCAAGAATCATAGCATATCCTGAATTAGATACCCTAGTTTCTTTGTCTCCATCGAAGTCAGAATCAGAGTATCCAATCAAACTGAAGTCGTCCACTTGTGTATACTTGATTCCAAAGTCTTGAGTTCCCTTCAAGTACCTTAGAACTCTTTTTGCAGTAGACCAATGTCCTTCACAAGGCTTTTGCATAAACCTGGAGAGGATTTCAACAGCAAACAAAATGTCTGGTCTGGTAGTAGTTAGGTAGTTGAGACTTCCTACAAGTTGTCTATACTTTGTTGCATCCTCAAATTCTTTTCCTTCAATAGATGTGAGCTTTAAGTTTTGTTCCATTGGAGTAGTAGAAGGATTGCATTCTGTCATGCCAAACATGTTCAATAGATCTCCAATGTACTTCTTTTGAGAAAGAAATATGGACTTCGGATGTTGAGTTACTTCAATACCAAGATAGTAATGAACATAGCCCAAATCAGTCATTTCAAAACTTTTCCCCAATTCCTTCTTTATGGATGCAATGTAGATTTCATTGATCCTTGTCATCAAAAGATCATCTACATATACCACAAGATATACAACTATTTTGCCAACTTTATTGACAAATAAAGTGGCATCATCAAGATCATAATGTTTGAAATTGAGTTTCAGAAGATGCTCAGTTAGTTTTTCATACCAGGCTCGTGGTGCTTGTTTGAGGCCATACAAGGATTTCACAAGTTTGCATACTTTATGTTCATGTTCTTTCACAGCAAATCCTTTAGGCTGGGACATAAAAACTGTTGACACCTAATCCGAAACGGATGAGGTGAAGCCGGACAGTCATCTAGAAGATGAACTGATCCGTTTCTGTACATGTATAAATAACAATAGTTGAATGAATAATATCATCAAGTTGATTTGCGCTCATCAATTTCTGAGCTAACCTGGCCTGACATGGTATCAGAGCACAGGTCCCAGGCTTCAGAAATAGCGTAACTCCTCCTGCCTCATAAAACCTCTGCTCCCTGGCGCACCAGCGCTGCATACGCTCTCTGCTCTTCTGACATCCCTTCTGACATAGCTGCATACGCCCTCCCTTTCGCTGCGTTGAGGTCCGTTGCTGTATGTGGAAGTCGTGGAAAGGTCTCCGCCAGGTTACCATACTATCAAGGAAACGGTAACGTGTTATTGTAAGAAGAACTGCGTTAAGGTATTGACTGTATTGAAGCTGTGTTAATATATTAAGAGCTGGTTTAAACGTATTGAAGACTGCTTTCAGATTTTTTAATGGTTGAGTGCGTATCTTCTGTTGAAACCTGTTATGTTATTGAAGCCTGAGTTTATGGTATAAAACTGTGACTGCGCCTTTACGCTGTGGTGACTGCGCCTTTCTAGTCTCAACCACTGGTATGAGCCCCTGCAAATAAAAATGTGGTGAAGGCTCGACGGTGTGCGTTGAAGAGAGCCCGTTGTGTAGAGCGTAAGCCCTAAGGTGAATGCTGCTGTGTGAAAGCAGCGTAGTTTCTTGTAGCTGTTCTGTTTGAGTCTGGCAGCGTTGGCCGGTCTATGGTATTACCAGCAGCCAACACCTGTTTGAAGTAACTGATTTGTATAGACATGAAACTTGTGGACGCCGAGGGTCTCTGGAGATTCATAGTGGAAAGCAAACGAAGTCCGTGGTGACGTTCTGAACGGTGGTAGTGACTGCGCCTTTTTTTTTTCTTTTAACTGGATGCCTACTTTAATGGCAAGCTAACACTGCGTGTTTTAAATGCTGAATGCCTATTTTTTAAATAAAGCTAACACTGAGTTGATATATGAGAACTGTGTTTGTGTGAAGACAAGGCCGACACTTGTGTTCTGGACAGCGGCTACCATGCCGTGAAGACAAGGCCGAGAAATGTGTTTGTGTAAATGACAAGGCCGAGAATGGTATTTCACATTGGACTCAGATGAAGATGATACCCTCGAAACTCTGCAACAGAAACATGGAAAGATGTCTGCGATGAATGGTATCAAAGCGTTTTCATGCAATCTATATATGTGAGCGCCCTTTTTTACTGCTAGAACAGTGATATACATTTGTGTGAAAAGTAATATGTATATGAGCGCACTCCTTTTAAAACAGTGATAAAACACTGATATACATTGATGTATGAGCGCCCTTCTCTTAAAACAGTGATATACATGTGAGAAGTGATATGTATATGAGCGCTAATTTTTTTCTCAGATATTGATATATGGAAAAGCAGTGAGGGTCCTTATTTTTTTTAAACAGTAATACAGTCATATATGTGAGCAGTCTTTGAGCAGTGAACAGTGTATTGAGCACCCTTGTTATATATATACTGTTGCATAAGGCAATCATATAAGGATTTTTTTCTCTCAAACAGAAGTATTTTTTGGCAGAGATTTTTTTTCTTCACAGAATGCATTCAATCATTTCAATGGTCGGAATAGTTCTCACTGGCAAGGAGAACTATTCTGAATGGTCTCGGATGGTAAAACACACCCTCATCTACAATGAGCTGTGGAAAGGTGTGTGTGTCGGAGAAGAAGACAGAGACCCTGTGCAGCCCACATCAGACAAAGAACTCGCCATTTGGGAAAACAAGAATAGCAAAGCCTTTGCATTGATTGCAGCATCTGTCAATGAGGAAGTAAGTCGTCATATTTCCTGCTATTCCACTGCTTTTGAAGCTATACAAAAGCTGAAAGAACTCTATGATACACATTATGCACTTGAAGTTGTTCAGCTCATGATTAAACTCTTCACTCTTGAACTGAAAAATAATGATCCTCTTGCTCTTGCATCTGAAATAAAGTCTATAATGCATGATATAAAATCCACTAAGGTTGAGCTGGATATCTCTCTTATTGCCTTTCTCAAAGCACTCTATCCTACCTACTCCAATTATCTTGAGTCTTTACAAGCAAATGGAAACCTTAAAAATATAACCTTTGACTCTCTTGTGAAAAAGTTTGCTGAAAGAGAGAAAGCCTTTGGAAAGAAAACAGTCCCTGAATCTTCTGAAGAGACTGTTTGCCTTGCTCACAAAGAAAAGCATCCTGCTCAAGATTCTGCAAGAGGAAGAGGTGGACGAAGAGGAAGAGGGGGGGCAGACATTCTCAAGCAGAAAAGGCAGATTTGCATTGCATTCGCTGCAAACGAAATGGATCACATGATGCTTCTACATGCAAGCTACCATGGGACAAAGTTGAGCAGAGAAGAAATCAGCAGAAAGGTAAAACTGATGACTCAGACAAAGGTAAAGCACCCGAATCTGCACACTATATTGAGGCACAATGTAATATTGGAGTAAATGAAGATTTGTTTAATGCTTCACTTGCTTCTTCGAAAAATGACTGGTTGCTTGATTCAGGAGCAACCTGTCATATGACTCATAGGAGAGATTTCTTTGAAGATTTCACTAACAATGTTGATGGAGCAGTATACTTTGCAGATCAGTCAAAAATCAAGCCATCAGGGCTTGGCACAATCAGGCTTAAACTGCCTGGTCTTCCAGACTTTCTTCTGGATCATGTTCTATATCTCCCACAGCTGAAGAGAAACTTGCTGTCCCTGGTCCACATCCGCCAGCAAGGTCACTCCATTCACATGTTTGATGGCAAGCTTGAGGTAAGAAAGGCATCTGACCACTCACTTGTCATGAGGGGTATAGAAGAAGAAAGACTCCTTAAACTGCAAGGAACCTCTGCTCATGCACAGCATTTCTCATATATTTCTCATCATGAAGAATGTACACTTCCATCAAGTTTATTATGGCATGCTAGATTTGGGCATTTAAACTATGATAGTCTCCGCTTGTTGAAGAAAAATGGTGTTGCTGGTTTGCCTACAATTCCTAGAAAACATAAACAATGTGATGCTTGCATTCTAGGAAAGCATAGCAAACAGTCTTTTCATGATTCACATTCAAGAGCACATAGGAAGCTTGAACTTATTCATTCAGATTTATGTGGTCCAATGCCTGTTCCTTCTGCAAATGGAAATAAATATGTCATGACATTTATTGATGATTACACCAGAATGTGTTGGGTTTACTTATTGAAGAACAAATCTGATGCTTTTCAAACATTTAAGAATTTTCATAAGTGGATTGAAAATGATGCACAATCTCATATTGGGTCTATTCGCACTGATAATGGAAAAGAATATACATCAAATGAATTTGAACACTATCTTCGCCAACATGGGATTAAACATCAAACAACTGTGCCTTATAATCCTCAACAGAATGGTGTAGCTGAAAGAATGAACAGAACAATTTTGAATATGGTACGATCTATGCTTTTCTTCAAGAATGTAAAGACAATGTTTTGGGCTGATGCTGTTTTATGTGCTGCATATATAAAGAATAGATGTCCATCTAGTGCTATAAGAAACAAGACTCCTTATGAATTGTGGTATGGACATGTTCCTTCGGTAAAACATCTCAGGATATTTGGTTCCACCTGTTATGCTTTAATACCAAAGGTACATAGAAACAAACTTGGTGCAAGAAGTCGTAAGTGTATCTTCCTGGGGTATTCAAACACATCTAAAGCATACCGCCTTTATGATGAAGTAAATAAAAAGTTTGTTTTATCTAGAGATGTCATTTTTCTTGAATCATCCAAATCTGACAATGTTGTTGAGCGGCAACTTGATCGCTTGGATAGATTCACAAAACCAAAATCATTCCAAGAGTTTGATAATCAGATTCCACATCTTGAAGGGGGGATTCCTATACTAGATCAACATGTGGAATCTTCTTCTGAAGAACAATCTCCCCTGCATGACACTCCAACAACGGATGATGCTTTAAGTGATGTAATTGATAGAATTGGGAGACTCAATCTTGATTCAGACCCAACTCAATCAACAGAACAGCCTGGACCATCTCAGAAAGGTCCCCCAAAGTGGCTGACAAAGACACTTGAAAGTGTTCATCCTGATGAAATTGGAAAAACAGGAACCCGAAATTCAAATCGACAAGATGGAGGTGATGTAGATAACTCTAATTCACATGTTGATATGGATGTTACTTATGATTGTGAATTGAACTTGTCTACAGATTTTGAACCAACTTCCTTCAAAGAAGCAGCTTCTTATGATGAATGGAAAGAAGCGATGCAGAAGGAGTATGATGCCCTCATAAAGAATGGCACTTGGAAGCTGGTTGATCCTCCATTTGGAACCAAACCAATTGGCTGCAAGTGGGTCTACAAGAACAAGTACAAAGCTGATGGCTCACTTGACAAGCACAAAGCTAGGCTTGTGGCAAAAGGTTTTGCACAGAAAGAAGGGGTCGATTACGAGGAAACTTTTGCTCCCACAGCAAAATGGGCCACCATCCGGACACTCTTTGCACTAGCTGCTCAGAACGGTTGGAAAGTCCATCAAATGGATGTAAAAACTGCATTCTTGAATGGAGATCTAAAAGAGAATGTTTTTATGTCCCAGCCTGAAGGATTTGCTGTGAAAGGACATGAAAACAAAGTATGCAAACTTGTGAAGTCCTTGTATGGCCTCAAACAAGCACCACGAGCCTGGTATGAAAAACTAACTGAGCATCTTCTGAAACTCAACTTCAAACATTTTGATCTTGATGATGCAACTTTATTTGTCAAGAAAGTTGGCAAAACAGTTGTATATCTTGTGGTATATGTAGATGATCTTTTAATGACAGGGAACAATGAAAGCTATATTGCATCCATAAAGAAAGAATTAGGAAAAAATTTTGAAATGACTGATTTGGGCTATGTTCATTACTATCTTGGCATTGAAGTAACCCAACATCCAAAGTCCATATTTCTTTCTCAAAAGAAATACATTGGAGATTTGTTATACAGATTTGGCATGACAGAGTGCAATCCCCTTTCTACTCCAATGGAACAAAACTTGAAGCTCACATCTACTGAAGGAAAGGAATTTGAGGATGCAACAAGGTATAGACAGCTTGTAGGAAGTCTCATCTACCTCACTACTACCAGACCAGACATTTCATTTGCTGTTGGAATCCTCTCCAGGTTTATGCAAAAGCCTTGTGAGGGACATTGGTCTGCTGCAAAAAGAGTTCTAAGGTACTTGAAGGGAACTCAAGACCTTGGAATCAAGTATACACAGGTGGACGACTTCAACTTGATTGGATACTCTGATTCAAACTTCGATGGAGACAAAGAAACTGGGGTATCTACTTCAGGATATGCTATGAGTCTTGGATCAGGAGCTGTCTCCTGGAGATCACGCAAACAATCAGTACCAGCAGATTCCACAACAGAAGCAGAATACGTGGCAGCAGCTGAAGCAACGAAAGAAATTGTGTGGCTCAGGAAAATTCTTGAAGATTTGCAAGTAAAACAAATACAATCTACTCCACTCATGATTGATAACACATCTGCAATAAAGTTGGCCAAGAATCCAAAGTTCCATGATCGTACTAAGCACATCAATACTAAATATCATCTGATCCGACATCATGTTGAGGCCAAAACAATCCATCTCCGTCATTGTTCCACGAACGAGCAAATTGCAGACATCTTCACCAAAGCGCTTGGAAGAGAAAAGCTTGAAAGATTCAGAACGATGCTTGGACTCACCAACATCCCTTCAGATTAAGGGGGGGAATGTTGACACCTAATCCGAAACGGATGAGGTGAAGCCGGACAGTCATCTAGAAGATGAACTGATCCGTTTCTGTACATGTATAAATAACAATAGTTGAATGAATAATATCATCAAGTTGATTTGCGCTCATCAATTTCTGAGCTAACCTGGACTTGCGCTAATCTTCTTTTAGATCTCCATTCAAGAAAGCAGTTTTTACATCCATTTGATGGACTTTCCAACCATTCTGAGCTTATAGGGCAAAGAGTGTCCAGATGGTAGCCATTTTGTTGTGGGGGCAAAATTCTCCTCATAATCAACCCCTTTCTTCTGTGAAAAACCTTTTGCCACAAGCCTGGCTTTGTGCTTGTCAAGTGAGCCATCAGCTTTATACTTGTTCTTGTAGACCCACTTGCAGCCAATTGGTTTGGTTCCTAATGGAGAATCAACCAGCTTCCAAGTGCCATTCTTTCTAAGAGCATCATACTCCTTTTGCATCACTTATTTCCATTCATCATGAGAAGCAGCTTCTTTTAAGGAAGTTGGTTCAAAATCTGTAGACAAGTTCAATTCACAATCATAAGAAACATCCATATCAACAAGTGAATTAGAGTCATCTACATCACCTCCATTTTGCCGATTTGAATTTCTAGTTCCTGTCTTTCCAACTTCATCAAGATGAACACTTTCAAGTGTCTTTGTCAGCCACTTTGGGGGACCTTTCTCGGATGGTCCAGGCTGCTCCGTTGATTGAGTTGGGACTAAATCAAGATTGAGTCTCCCAATTCTATCAATCACATCACTTAAAGCATCATCCATTGTTGGAGTTTCATGTGGGGGAGAGAGTTCTTCATAAGAAGATTCCACATGTTGATCTAGTATAGGAATCCCCCCTTCAAGATGTGGAATCTGATTATCAAAATCTTGAAATGATTTTACATTTGTGAATCTATCCAAGCGATCAAGTTGTCGCTCAACAACATTGTCAATTTTGGATGATTCAAGAAAAAATACATCTCTAGATAGAACAAACTTTTTATGGACTTCATCATAGAGACAGTATGCTTTGGATGTGTTTGAATACTCGAGGAAGATACACTTACGAATTCTTGCACCAAGTTTGTTTCTATGTACCTTTGCTATCAAGGCATAACAGGTGGAACCAAAGACCCTGAGATGCTTTACCGAAGGAATGTGCCCATACCACATTTCATATGGAGTCTTGTTTCTAATAACATTAGATGGACATTTATTCTTTATATATGTAGCACATAGAGCAGCATCAGCCCAAAACATTATTTTTACATTTTTGAAAAAGAGCATGGAGTGTACCATATTTAAGATTGTCCTATTCATTCTTTCAGCTACACCATTCTGTTGGGGATTATAAGGTATAGTCGTTTGATGTTTGATCCCATGTTGGCGAAGATAGTTTTCAAATTCATTTGATGTGTATTCTTTTCCATTTTCAATGCAAATAGACCCAATATGAGATTGTGCATAATTTTGAATCCATTTATGAAAGTTCTTGAATGTTTGAAAAGCATCAGATTTGTTCTTCAATAAATAAACCCAACACATTCTGGTCTAGTCATCAATAAATGTCATCATATATTTATTTCCATTTGCAGAAGGAACAGGCATTGGACCACATAAATCTGAATGAATGAGTTCAAGTTTTCTATGTTCTCTTGAATGTGAATCATGAAAAGATTGTTTGTTATGCTTTCCTAGAATGCAAGCATCACAGTTCTTAAATTTCCTAGGAATTGTAGACAAACCAGCAACACCATTTTTCTTCAACAAGCGGAGGCTGTCATAGTTCAAATTTCCAAATCTAGCATGCCATAATAAACTTGATGGAAGTGTACCTTCTTCATAATGAGAATTGTATGAGAAATGTTGTGCACAAGTAGAGGTACCTTGCAGCTTGAGAAGCCTTTCTTCTTCTATTCCTCTCATGACAAGTGAGTGGTCAGATGATTTTCTCACCTCAAGCTTGCCATCAAACATATGAACGAAGTGACCTTGCTGGCGGATGTGGACCAAGGACAACAAGTTTCTCTTCAGTTGTGGGAGATATAGAACATGATGCAGAAGAAAGTTTGGAAGACCGGGCAATTTAAGCCTGATTGTGCCAAGCCCTGATGGCTTGATTTTTTATTGGTCTGCAAAGTATACTGCTCCATCAACATTGTCAGTAAATTCTTCAAAAAAATCTTTTCTGTGAGTCATGTGGCAAGTTTCTCTTGAATCAAGCAACCAATAATTTTTCCAAGAAGCAAGTGAAGCATTAAATAAATCTTCATTTACTCCAATATTACATTGTGCCATCACATAATGAGCAGATTCAGGTGCTTTACCTTTTTCTGTGTCATTAGTTTTACATTTGGGTTGATTTCTTTGCTACTCAATTTTGTCCCAAGGTATTTTTCATGTAGAGGCATCATGTGATCCATTTCTTGCAATGAATGCAGTGCAAACTTGCCTTTTCTCCTTGAGAGTGTCTGCCACCCTTGCCTTTGAAATATCTTCCTCTTCCTCTTCAACCACCTCTTCCTCTGGAAGAATCTTGAGAAGGATTCTTTTCTTTATGAGCAAGGCATACAGCCTCTTCAGAAGATTCAGGGGTTGTCTTCTTTCCAAAAGCTTTCTCTCTTTTAGCAAATTTTTTCACAAGAGAGTCAAAGGTAATATCTTTGAGATTTCCATTTTTTTGCAATGACTCAAGGTAATTGGAGTAAAGAGGATAAAGTGCCTTGAGAAAAGCGATAAGAGGAATATCCAATTCGACGTTAGTGACTTTGATACCATGCATTATAGACTTTACTTCGGATGCAAGAGCAAGAGGATCATTATTTTTCAATTCAAGAGTGAAGAGTTTAATCATGAGTTGAACAAATTCAAGTGCAGAATGCGAGTCATAGAGTTCTTTCAGCTTTTGTAAGGCTTCGAAAGCAGTTGAAAATGGTTAAATATGGCGACTCACCTCTTCATTTACAGATGCTAAGATTAATGCATAAGCTTTGTTGTTCTTATTTTCCCAAATGGCGAGCTCTTTGTCTAAGGTAGGTTGTTCTGGTTCTTTGTCTCCTTCTCCAATACACACTCCTTTCCACAACTCATTGAAAATGAGGGTGTGTTTTATCATGCGGGACCACTCAAGATAGTTCTCCTTGCCAATGAGAACTATTCCCACAATGGATATGATTGAATGCATACTGTAACAAAAAACTTCTGCTGCAAAATTTTACTCTTAATGGGAAAAAATATAATTCTGATATGACGGGACAGCAAATTCAAATATCAGTACACATTAAACTAGATAGAGTTAAAGTATAGTATATGGGTGGTGTTAACACCCAGGTTGTTCCCTATGACTCCAGGGTAACCACTAACCAATATTTGGACGACAGTTTCTAGCCAAACTTTAGTCAGAGAGGGCTCTCTCTTTATAATTTATCTCTGTTTGTAATGATTTTAGGCTAGCTATAAGTTCAGGTCTGTTTTGAGTTTTTTGGCTTGGATGCTAATTTCAATCAAGGTGCTTGTGTATTTTCCAAGGAGTTCTAGTCCATTGGGCTATGGAGTCAGTGGTCCTCTAGATGCCTGATGTGCTGATGTGATACTGTAGTGATGCTGCAGAGCCAGATTAGTGTATGAGAAATAACGTTTGTAATAGTGATGGAATGGAGTGTATCCAGTTAGTGTAAGGCAGTTAAGAATCTTACAGTTTAACTGTTGGAGTAAGACAGTGGGAATATTTCCCTAGGAGCATTTAAGAGTTTCTAGGTGATATTCATACATACAGAATTAACAGACACATGAGCAATTAAGAATTCATGTACATATTTAACCCAGAAGACAAACATTTACAGCAGCAAAAATTGAGCACAAGGTGTAATAAAACAGATCTTGTACTATTCTTTCTTTTTACTGCTAGCTTAGTGTGAGGTAAGTTTGATTTGATAAACACAAGAAAAACAAGAACAGAGTTTTGAAGAAAACTTGTTATTTCGCCAGACAGCACAGGAATTCTGCATCAACACATGGAGCATCCTCCAGACACCAAATAATTTCAGGAAATCACTGAGCTAATCCAGCCCTTTGTATTAGAAATCTGAAGGTGTACAATACAAGTGTTCTCATAGAGAAAATTACCAACCCCTTATGAGTTACTCAGGGGAGTTTATATACAAAATTTACATCAAAAATATCAACGAATGAGTTAATATCTCATTTATGATATGCTAATCTCCGGAATGCAGTAGCTGAAGGAGTGAATGCAGCCGAAATTCCTTTATGCTTCAACTGTTCAAATAGTCAGAAGATATTTGGACTTTATGACTGATAGAGTCGGTTGGAGATGCGCTGTTCAAAACTCGGCTAGCTGTCATCGTCTTATGTGATGAGTCACTTTTTAGATGCTTCTAAATGCTAACCCTTTTCTACTGTTTGTCTTCTAGGGAGCTGGAGGTGGCAGTGGCCGAATGACTGAAGCTACCGTGGCAAAATCTGGAGCATTGCCTGCCACCAATCCTCCTTAGGCATTTGATGTCTCTGTATCTTTATTAAGGTCTCATTGGCCTCTGTATACCGCCAAAAGTTAGGAGGAGTTTCAAACAAATGGTTTTCCTCATTTTCAATGAAGAATAGGCCTTCCAGTTTAGTGTACAAGCTCTGTCCTGTTGGTGGCCCTGTTTGCTCAGGAGTACTGCCAGATGCAGTGATTTGATTTTCAATATAAGTGACCATCCTGTTGGTAAATTGATCTCTAGTGATCAACCTCCATGTGCTGCTTAATAGGCTGGGCAATCCCCTTGCTTGCAGCATTCCCATTTTAAGTTTATACTCCTCCACCTCAGCCTGTATTTCATAGCATTTTCTCTCCACAGTTTGCACATAACTTCTGAGAGTTAGCACCTTTTTAGCTGTGAGGATGGCCTCTGTTCTGTTGTTGATGCCAATGGCTGCCAGCTCCTCTTTGTCCTGCCCATTCAAAAAATCTATCAGTCTATTTGCTTGCTCAGGTCTGTTTCCCAGCACTGTTTTGGCCCTCTGGATTTCTGTCTGTGCTTGGCCAATCAAATCCATTTGCTCATGGATTGTCTTGATGGATCTCCATTGTTTGGTGATATTTTGGCTAATCTTACCCCATAAAATTCTTTTTAAGTCGGCCAGGGCACTTTCCAGATTTAGCTCCTTCTCCAGGGCCTTGATTTTGTCTTTTAGGGCCTTTATTTCTCTGGCCTGTTCTGCTACAGTTACTTTTGATTTGTCATACTTGGCCTCCAGTTCTGCCAATTTTTCCTTGGCCTTTTTTATCTCATTTGCCTGGAGCTCCATTTCCTTGATGGCATTAGTTAACTCTTCTATGCTTGCACTGGCATCTGGGGCCGTTGTTGTTCCTGCTGCTTCTGATGAGGGGGCCACTGCTACCCCTGTAGTTGTTGCTGTTGTTGAAGTTGTTGGAGGAGCTTGGGATGTGGATTCTCCCTGTTTGTCTTGTAGTGCTCCTTCTAGCTCTTTCTCCAATTCCCTGATCCTCTGGTCTTGCTGCATTAGGAGGTCTAGTTGGTCCTCAGCCCGTTTTTCCTTTTGAAGTTCAGTTGTTTGAGGGTGCTCTGTGGGCTGCAGCTTCAACCTCTTCTTCAGTGCATTCAGGTCATCATCTTTCTTCTTCATGAGGGCCTTCACACCCTTTGGATCACTAGGATCGTGTCCAAGATCAATGATGATGTCCTCCAAAGATTTTATTCTGTTATCTTTGGCCAGTGAGGACATTCTCTCAAAATCCAACTGTGTGTTGGTATTCTTTAGGGACTCTTTCAGCTCATGGGCCATGGTGGCCTTTTCTACCAAGGTGGCATAGACCATTTCTCCAGCTTGCTTGTGGAGTTCTATTTGGTCCATGGGATGAATGTCTTTGGCCAAGACCTCCACCCTTGTTTTCAAAAAATCTGCAGATGATGTAGGCTGAGATTTTGTAGGCTTGAAATGACTGAATATCATTTTTTCTTCCTTAATGTCATATACAGACATTAATCTCTCTTGCTGGGCTGGTGTAGCATCTATAAATTGCTTGTATACTTCACCCCTCAGCAGCTCATTCTGAGCCTTTATTTCTTTGAAAGAAGCCTTAGTGCTCTTGGGCTTCTTGGTCTGCTGGGAAGAAGATGACACCTCCAAACCAAGCTGCATGCCTTGCTCCTGTTGGAATGAGCTGGTACCAGTGTGCCGGCTTGCTTCCCTGTGTTTCCTTGAATTGTCAAGGAATTCCTCAGTGATGTCTTCAACTTCTGGAGAGTCAGCCCTTTGCCTTTTGGCCTCTGGCTGATGGGAGGATCCACTAATAGGAGTGGACTCTTCTCTGTCTCTTTTAGTACCCCTCTCCTCATGTGTTGGGGTCTGCAAAATTGGTGCTATTAGTGGCTCAGTTTGTGGAGGAGGAGTTTGCTCTTGCTGCCGTTCTGTGAGCTCCTCTCTCTGCAGCTCATTTTGCTGTTCAGTTTGCTGCTGAGTTGAAGGGACAACCTTCTCTTTTACTGCTTCCTCCTCAGCACCCATTATCCCTTTTCCTTTGTCTAAGCCTGGTGCTGCTGTAGAAGATGCTTGTGTGGCTGGTGCAGTCCTTGAGGTTGAGGTCCCTTCCCCTACTGAATGAGGCCGTTTGAAGGGTACCTGCTGCACAGAGTCTAGGTCAAGAGTCTTTTCTAATTCTTTGACATTCTTTACCATCATTTCCTCTTCAGTTAATTTGTCAACTATAGAATCCTGTAGCCATTCCTGCTGGTTGGCATATTTTTCAATATGGGGATAACTGCAATGTTTAATGCCTATTAGTCTGTATTTCATTCTCCTAGTAGAAATGAAGCCTTCAGGGTCATAAGGGACCCACCGAAAACTGTATGACAGCTGGTATTTGTCTTTGAGGATCTGGTCAGCCTCTTCCCAACCTTCCTTTTTATTCATGATGAAAGGGCCCAGCTGGTGTTTGAACTTGAGGTGCGCTTTCTTTTTGGAGCTGTGGAAGTGGGTAAGGTCAGACTGAATCAGCTGCCTATAATATTCAAGGGCAAATATCCTCATAGGCACATATTTTGGGAGCCTGAATGGACAAAGCTCACAACCATACACTCTGATGACTGTATGATCCTCATATAGGTACCAATCACCTATTTTGGACTTCTTGGAAAGCTGCAAAGCTTTCTGTATTTCAGTTGATATTCTGGGAGGAGGAGCCCTCATCAACAAGCAGGAGACAGGGTATACAAACTAGTCAATAAACTCACAATAGGAATAGGGTGACATTTGGACCAGGTGATAAACAGATGTCCAGAAGATGACAGATCTTCTTTCCCCTCTATAATCCAGCTTTTTGATGTAGCATGGAAACACCTGGGACTGATAATACATGAAAAGATGATAGATGTAAGAGGAGTATTTGAAGACACACTGTCTGTCCACTTTGCTCAACTGATCATGAATTTTGTTAGCTATGAACTTAGCAAAGTTAAACTTGCGGGCAGGGGGCTGGCCTGGACTATAAACAGACAGCAAAACCAGCATTGTTCCTTCCACATGCTCACTGGTTCTGTACCCCAGCACATAAGAGATCATATCTAGTAGTAGTCTGCCTGTTTCTGTAAAGGAGACATCCATATAGGGAGGTGGCCCTGCAGGCTGGCAGTCAGGTTTCATGAATGTCCTGGTGACATTCTGAATCTCCTCACTAGTCATTTTGGCAGCAGCATCCAGCAGATAATTCATGGAAAAGGGAAATAGCAGCTCAGTCTGGTCAAAGTGGAGCATTTTATTAATGGATTCAGGATTGATGTGAAAGAGGATGCTCCCAGATGGAGACTTAACGGCTCTCTGCTGTACATCATAGTTTTCAGCACATAGGCGCACAATCTGAGGGAAAACATTAACAGAGGGGAGGCAGTAGTATGGTAGGTTTGACTCCCATATCCCATAGGTGTCCTTGCCATTCAAATAGTCTTCTCTCAACTGCCTGAAGGTCTGCATGAAGTCCCTATTACCCACAAAGTCTTCAATAAGGGAGTCCCTGTCAACAAGAGGCAAGGCCTCCAGGTCTTTGTTTGGGGCATTTAAAGGAGTAACATTGAGAGTTGTGGGTGCAGGGGCAGCCATTGTATAATCTGATTGTGAATAATGAGATTGCAGTGGTTAGCAAGGCTCCTCAGAGTTCAGTAATAGCCTCAATGTTGTCAATGCTTGAACTTTTCTTCACAGTGAAAGAGGCCGGCTTGTTTCTGCAGGTTTTAGCAAATTCACAAGGGTTGTGAATTGTTAGGAATGCTTTGCAGAGGGTGTACAGGATCTATCTTGGTTAATTTGCAGCTGGCCTGTACTCGGCAAAAGGGAACAATGCCGAGCACCTTGAGAACAATTTTATGGTTTTAGGCGCGTGGGTTGACTGTTTCGATGCCGAATTATAGTGCAGAGGCAATGTAGGTGACTTTAGTTGACTCCCAGGTAGCAAACAGAGTTGGATTTTAGGATTTTGACAAGTGTTCAATGGTGAATTAGCAGAGAAATGGCATGCATGGGGCAAAACATGAGATTTACGGTGAATACCTGGATAAACGCTCGACAAGCCTGCGGGCCGAACCGTGAATGCTTTGTGGTGGTCGATTCGATGAGTTGGCACGGTACAAATTCGAATTTTGCAACTTGAGGGGCAGTCTGGCGCGGAAACAGCAGCAAGAGCTCAGTGTATTTTCGCTTGAAAATGACACAAAACGGCTAATTCGGGCCTTGATAACGGTAATTTTGGCAAAAATGGCTTATTGGCGCTTTTCCGCCAATGACGTCAGCATGACGTCACGGCGGGCCCGGGTACGGAGGTGACACGGATGGTGAGGTGGAGGCCATCGTGGCTGGACATGTCAGCGGGCAGATGCGGTGGCAAGGCTACGTGGAGGGCCACGCGGCGCGGGAGTGGGCGGCATGTGTGACGTCATAATGACGTGGGTGATGGCGTGTGGGAGGGGCGGTATCGGGTTGGTGGTAAGCGGGTTCCCCGCACCGCCTTTGCTGATGAGTGGTATTGGGAGGAGGGGCTCCGAACAACCCCGGCGTTTGACACGCGTCCAGGGTACGGAGCGGGAAACCACTTTCCCCGGACACTAAAGGTCGGCAGATCCAGGCCCAAGAATACCTGCCCACCGTTAGATCATGGGTGGCGGAAGATCGACGGCTAGCGGGCCCTCCGACGGATCGTGCAGGTTTGGGGGTCCCGCCGGCCTTAATTAAATATTCTGTTAAATATTTACAGCGGAGAACTATAGGAAAGGGGGTTTTTGTGCTTTTTTGGGATTTTCATGGGTTTTTTCATAATTTCAAAGGGTTTTATGGGTAGGAAGGGGTTTTTATAGGGTTTTTCTTTGCAAATGATGGTTTGATGAGTGGAATGACTTGAAGCAAGGGGGAGAGATGAGGTATAGGTTCATCAAAGTGACCAGATGTCATTTTGATTCCTTTTTAGAGAACATATGGCTATAATGCCAAGGGGAGGGATATTTATACAAAATTTGGGGTTTATACACCATGGTGTTAGTACTTAGTAGGGGACAGGTAATATAGGGGATTTACATAGTAGATTTAGAGTTAGTATGGGGAAAATGAGAATGAAGGGGAAAATCACTAAGTTTATTTAAAACTTACTTAGTTTAGGGAGTAGATCAAAATGAAAAAGAATTTTACACAGGAAATGTGGCTTTTTTAGATGAACAAGAACCATCATAAAACCTTAGAAATTTCTCATCAATCTCCATGGATGAAGGGATGTTAGTAATAAGAGTGGAAGGAGAATTTTGGGGAATTAGACATGCTCCTTTGCCTTGCTTTTCTTATTTAAACCAGCAAGATTCAATCTGGAATGAACACCACTTCTGCAACCTCATCTACTTACCCAGCTACTTTGCCTAGCATTTTTTATTTCTTCTTGGAGGGTGCACTTGGACTTGCAGACCCTTACTTGCCCTTTCTTTTCTTTGGCTTTTTCTTTTGTTTTTTCTATCTACTTCTACCCTTATTTCTTCCAAGGTCCCAGATTGAGCTGTTGGGAGCCTTTTCTTCTCTACCTGAACTACTTGTCTGCCAAGATTAAACAGTTTGGACAGACTTCTTTCTCTAATCTACAACTGCAAATTTAAACCATGGAATGATCTAGATTAGACTGTTGGACCATCCATCAAAATTTAAGTCCATACCAAGCTATAAGCACAGATTGGATTTTCTTGGAAATATGTGATCTTTGAATCATCAAAGCAGAGCATATTTGGAACTTCTATAGCCAATCATGAAATATGAAACCTATTGGTATAGGTAGCTAACAGTGGCTCCACATGGGGATGGTTTTTTATTTGAAAGACCAAGAACAGCAGGTCAGATTGCCTTGGCCCTTGACATGTTTTTGCCAATCTTGAAGTTTGCTGCTTTGAAATGCCAAAATTGTGTGTTTCTCTTCTTGGTAGACCTATGATTCTATTTACCTTTTACTGGCAGTCAATAAACTAGCAAAACTGCATTTTTACAATCTAAACAGAAAATAATATATACATCTGCATATATACAAGGGAACCTCAGGCTGTACTCATGGGTAATAGTCAAAATAATGCTTCAGCATCCTGCCATTCACAGGACCTTCATCCAAGTCAGTTTCATTGAGACTTTTTAGGAAGTAAGTGTTGTTACCTTGCACTGCTTGGATAGCAAATGGTCCTCTCCATAAGGAATCAAATTTTCCATGCTTTCCTTTGTCTTCTCTTCTTGCATCCCACTTGAGGACTTTGTCTCCCACACTGAAATCTTCTGCCTTAGTTTTTCGGTCAAAAGCCTTCTTTAGCTTTTCTTGTAACACTTGAGCTCTGCTGAAAACTTGATCTCTGGTTTGCTGCATACATATGATTTGATTGATTCTTCTTTGCATATCATTTGGTTCAGCTTGGCTTTCTTGAAGAAGCTTCATAACAGGCACTCCTAATGATGAGGGGAATTTGGCCTCTAATCCATAAACCAACTCATATGGGCTGGTCCCAATTGATCTTTTGGTTGTTATTCTATCTGCCCATAGGGCATTCACAAGCTTCTTATGCCAATTCTTTTTGTTCTCTTCTAGCACTTTCTTTATGATGTTTACCAGACTTTTATTTGATGACTCAGCAAGGCCATTTCCTTGAGGATAGTATGCAGTGGAATGGCCCAGAGTGATGTGAAATTTATGGCAGAAATTCACCATTTTCTTGGATCTGAAAGCAGCAGTATTGTCTGTTATTATTTTGTCAGGACAGCCAAATCTAGCCAATATGTTATTCTCCAAGAACTGAATGATAGTAGAATCATTTGCTTGTCTGCATGGGGCAGCCTCAATCCACTTAGTGAAGTAGTCTGTTGCTGTTAAAATCCATCTGTGTTGGCCTGAAGATGAGGGATGAATTTCCCCAATGAAGTCCAAGCCCCATTGCTGAAAAGGTCTTTCTGTTGCAATAGGTCTTAAGGGAAGTGGCAGCAACTGTCTTTTTCCCTCAAACACTTGACATTTATGACATGAGGTGGTGAATTTCTTGACATCAGAGAACATGGTGGGCCAGTAGTACCCAGCCCTTAGTATTTTATCCACCGTGGACTTCCAGTATAAGTGTCCACCACAGTCACCTGCATGAAATTCTTTTATGATATTGTCAGTTTCATTCTCAATTAGGCAGTTTAGCAATATTCCTTCATGGTTTTTCCACAGTAAATTCCCATCCATAACACAAAATTTAGAAGCTTTCATTTTTAAGAACCTACACTTAGTTCTGGACAGTCTTGGGGGAGCACACAGGTTTTGTAACACATAACAGATATCAGAATACCAGGGGGATTGTTCAAAGGCTACATTGATCTTTGGAGTCGCCAGCTCCGGTTCACTGTCCAGCTGGTTAATGTCTAAGGCTTGGAAATTTGCTTCTGTCATTAATTTGGCCAGGCCTTGCCCTTTTATTAGTTTTGTAGGTTTTATCTCAATGTCAAATTCTAGGATGTTGGCAATCCATTTTCCTCTTCTGCCCTCTAAATTTTCTTGGGTGAGAATGTCTTTGACAATAGGACTTGGCACATATGCTATTACATGGGAATAAAGGATATAAATCCTAAAGTCTTTAATGGCTTTGACTAAAGCATAAGCTTGCTTTTCCATGATTTGATACTTTAAAGGTGCATCTCTAAGAGCTTTGCTAAAGAAAGCAATTGGCTTCTCATTTCCTTGGTCATCTTTTTGCAATAAAACAGCAGCAATAGTATGCTGGGAGGCAAAAGAGAAAATGATAAATTCTCTGTCAAACTGAGGATTGGTCAACACTGGGGTTTGGGTAAGGGCCAATTTTATACCTTCAAAGGCTTGATTGGCTTCAACAGTCCATTTTACTTTTGAATCTTTCTTTAGCATGTTATTTAATAATCTGATTAGTTCTGCTAAGTTTGGGATAAACCTTCTCAAGAAATTGATTTTTCCCAAGAATCCTTGCAACTCTTTGACATTTCTTGGGTGGGGCATTTGTAGGATAGCCTGTATCCTATCTGGGTCAATTCTAATGCCATCTTTAGAAATGATGTGGCCCAATAGCTTACCTTCCTCTAAACCAAACAGGGATTTCTTGGGATTCAAGGAAATTCCATATTTTTTGCATTTTAGGAAGATCTGTCTCAGATGTTTTATATGTTCTTGGTCTGATTTTGAGAAAGGTGTAAGGTCATCTAGGTAAATGACTAAAAAGTCATGAATCTCCTTGGCAAAGGCAATATCCATGGCTCTTTGAAAAGTTGCTCCTGCATTTTTCAATCCAAAAGGCATCTTTACATATTTGAAAGTTCCCCATGGGGTTGTAAATGCTGTTTTGTCCTGATCATCAGGGTGAACTAAGATCTGGTTGAAACCTGAGAATCCATCAAGTAGAGAAATTCTGGAAGCCCCCACTACTCTCTGCAAAATGTGATCCATCTTGGGTAAGGGGTAATTGTCTTTGAGGGATACTTGGTTCAGATTCCTCAAATCCACACACAGCCTAATTTCACCAGTCTTCTTTCTTGTAGGGACTAAATTGGAGATCCATTCAGAGAATCTGATTGGTGCTATGATGCCTGCCTTGAACATTTTTTGTACCTCTTGTTCCATTGCTGGGAGAAGCATAGGATTGATTCTCCTCAGTTTTTGTTTAAAGGGCTTTTGATCAGGTTTAAGAGGGATTGTATGCTGGATGACAGAGGTGTCATAGGACTTTAAGTCCTCATAACTCCAGGCAAAGACATCCTGGAACTCTTTAAAGAGGTCAATGTACTTAGGCTTTTGGTCAGGAGGTAAGGAAGCAGATAATTTAATTATCTTGGGTTTGTCAATTGTACCTATGTTGCATTCTTCAATGGCTGCATTTAAGGGCTGCATTTTTGGTTTTCTGGGGATATCGTTTGAATCAAAGATGTCCTCTAGTGGAGTTAGGCCTGTTGGTAAAAAATTGTCTTTCAGCTCTATGATTTTAGTTTCAGCATTGGCCACCTCTTCAGAGTTAATTTGTTGAATTTGCTGAACGTTTTCCTTGTTGAAAATGGTTGGATTCAGCATTTGTTTTGCAGTTCTAGGTGATATTGGGTGAGTAATCTATTGAAACTGTATTTGTGATTGACTTGTTGTATCAAGTATTTGCGATTGACTTGTTGTATCAGTGTCAATATTTAATCCTGCAAATTCTTATTGCAGAGTTAAAAAATGGTTTATTTGCTTGTCATCCTCAAATACTTGCCAATCATTAACATTGTTTGGAATGGAGGGTCTGTGTTTTACTTCAGCTGTAAAACGGTGATAGGGCTCAAAAGGCAGCTTGCAGGTACTTGCAAAGGTGGCTAAACTATGAGCATGTAGATTATGGGTTCTAGGAATTTTAATGATTTGGAATTCAGAGAAAAAGTTTAGTACTTCAGCAATAGCAGACCTATAAGTCCTTAGTCTTTTGTCATTGGTGACAAAGTTTCCCTTCACTTGTTGAATAACTAAATCTGAATCACCCATGATTGAAACCCTGGCAGCTTGTAAGAATTTTACTAACTTGAGGCCTAGTAAAAGAGCTTCATATTCTGCCATGTTATTAGTACATCTGAAGTTTAATCTATAGGCTCTGCCTTCAGCATGACTATTTTCTTTGTTGTGTACCCAAACTCCAGCTCCTGCCCCTAACTTGTTGACTGAGCCATCAAATTCAAGGAACCATAGAATATCCTATTGGGAAGGAGATTTAATGATCTGTTCATGGGCTGGCAATGTGAGTAGTAGTTGTGGTTTTTCCTCTAGCTTGTCTTCTAGGACAGTCTCATCGTTTGATTGGGTATGCTTGAGATTTAGAACAGCAGCAGTATCTAGTGTTTGATTGACTGTTGTTTCATGGGTGATAATTCTTTCATTTGAGTCTTCCTCTTGTATGAGTATCTTGGTGTCAACCTCACCTTTTAAGGGAGTTGTGGTGTTATTGAAGAGGATGTATGAGTCTATGTCTGAATGGACAGCATATATGGGAAAGTTTTGGGGCTTTTCTTCACTGCTGACCATGTATTTCATAAGTGTTTCTCTGTACAGTATTTTTGGTTGCCCAAAAATAGAGATGGTGGCATATGACATGTCTAATTGTAGGGAACCTTGGAGTTTGGCTCCCCATGATCTTGATAACAGCATCCCATACTTAGGTGGGATATCAGCAACTACCACATCCATTAGGATTGTCTTGTTTGGGTATTGAACCAGAGACACACATAAGTCTTTTATGAGACCTAAACACTTGACTTGGCTGGAGTCAAAGGAAAACAGGTCTTTGTATGGTCTTGTTATGTCTAGATTCAATCTCTCCATGACTGCTTTTGGCATGAGATTGTGAGAGGCACCTGAGTCAAACATTGCATTATGTAATATTTTATCATGAATATGTAAACTGACATAGAAAGGTAATACCCCTGTGACTATCGTTTTTCCATCCACTTCTGGTCCAAACAGGAGTTCTGGGGTGTCATCCAGCACATTGACATCATCTTTGTTGCTAGTGAGTTGCAGGGACTTCTTAATTTGTAGTTTGTAGATGTCATGCTTGGCTAGTTCTGAAAGCGGGATTGATACTTTTAGTTTGCCAATTTCAGTTTGTAGATCAAAATATTTTTCAGATTGGGTCTTGGGGTTATAGGTGACAGTCCTTTCCTTGTTCATTACATCTTCTTCTTGATTTTTATCTTGACTTTGGGACTTATCCTTTTTACTCATCTCTTGAGGAGAAATAGTTGAATAAGGATGAGCAGGGGGAGTGACCATAGGCTGCTGTTTTAAGGACAGTGGTTCAGTGATATCCTCAACAATCACTTCTTCTGTATGTGGATTTATTTTGTCATTAGTTTCTGTGACCATGACTCTTTCAGGCTGTTGATTATCCTTTTTCTTTTTAGGCTGTTTAACATTCACAGTTCTGCTCCTCAACTTGTATTGTTTATGGACGTCATAAACAGCAGTGTCATAGCCTTGTTTGAAGTCAAAGGATTCACCTGATTTAGTTTGGAACAGTTTGATTTCATCATCCTCATGATCTTCTTGTGTTAAGAAAACTTGACTTTCACCATCTAGACCCATTAAATTAATCTCAGGATCTTCATTGGGCTCTATTGGTGTGGAAGTTTCTGCATAATTTTCTTGGAAAGGGGGTCTTATGTCTTGGTCAGCACTGGTCTTGCCGACATTTGGGTTTTGAGTTCTCCTAAAATTTGGATTCCTAGGAGGGTTATTTTGTGGTGCTTCCCATGATGATTTTCTCTCAACTGATTCCACTCTATCCCCCAATCTTTTCATTCCATTGAGTATTGCATCCAGCTTCTGATCAAAGGCAAAGGGTTCTTCTTTGAAAGCAGTCCTCTTTTCCAACCTTGCCCTGTTTCTTTTGGCAATTAGGTTGTCTTCCACTGTAACAGCAACCCTTTGGGCCTCTGCAAGGGATATAGGATCTCTTTCCTTCAACTGATAGGCCATGTCAGGGTCAAAACCATCAGGGAATTTGTACAAGGCTAAATCAGGAGGAGGTCTTAAATTTTGTGGAATTGCATTATATGCATTGTTAAATCTTGCACAATACTCCAAAACAGTCTCTTGGGGACCTCTTTTGATAGTGTCATATTCCCCAAGTATGTGCAGAGGATCTTTCTTCTTGTCCCATCTACTAGTGAAGGCTTGATACAGTTCATCAGGAGTTGCAATGGAGTTTGCATTCAGGGATCTAAACCAAGTTCTCACATCCCCAGTTAGGCTTTGAACGAACATCCTCATTCTGACACTGTCATCATCTATTTCATAGGTCTCAAAATCATCTTACATCTTCTTAGCATGCTGAACAGCTGTCAGAGGACCATTGGAGTCAAAATATGAGATTTTGGTTTGGTAATCTTGGGGTAGAGCTGCAGCATTAGCTGGTATCTGCAAAGGTGCATATCTGTTAGCCATATTTACAGGGTTTAGAGGATTAACAGGGGCAGCTGGGATAATAGGAACAGTGGGTACCACAGGGGTGACAAGTAGGGGTGAACCTAGAGTATTGGTCAAGGGGATTTGTGCAGTGGACGAAGATGTGAGAGGAGGACTCTGGGATGTGGATGGTGAACTAGGGGAATTAGGGGTAGACCGGAAAAGGACCTTGCATGGGGTAGAGATAAGGCTAGGATGATCTGAATCCGAGGTGAAATCAGCAGGTTGCTCCTGCTTTTGTTGCCTCCTAATGTTTCTTGGGATGGTATTTGGATTATCAACAATGATGGGTGGATTAGGGTCAGGATTTGCCCTAGTGTGCCGTGGATTTTTCTTAGGAGCCAGCTTCTAACTGTTTTTTAGGATTTTGTAGGAACTTTTTATATCTGTAAGGACTGGATAAAGATTTTGGAATGGCTATATATACTTCAAGGCTGAGATGAAGATTCTTTGAAAGAGCTCTTCCCTAAAAATGTCACTGTTACACAGAAACAGTTTTGAAGGCCTCCTGACTTGTTTCAGGCTTGATTTCAAGCTTTGAGGGATGCATAGAAATTGGAAAATCCTAAGAAGTTCCCCAGCGGAGTCGCCAATTATGTTAACACCCAGGTTGTTCCCTATGACTCCCAAGGGAATACGGTCGGGGTAACCACTAACCAATCTTTGGACGACAGTTTCTAGCCAAACTGTAGTCAGAGAGGGCTCTCTCTTTATAATTTATCTCTGTTTGTAATGATTTTAGGCTAGCTATAAGTTCAGGTCTGTTTTGAGTTTTTTGGCTTGGATGCTAATTTCAATCAAGGTGCTTGTGTATTTTCCAAGGAGTTCTAGTCCATTGGGCTATGGAGTCAGTGGTCCTCTAGATGCCTGATGTGCTGATGTAATACTGTAGTGATGCTGCAGAGCCAGATTAGTGTCTGAGAAATAACGTTTGTAATAGTGATGGAATGGAGTGTATCTAGTTAGTGTAAGGCAATTAAGAATCTTATAGTTTAACTGTTGGAGTAAGACAGTGGGAATATTGCCCTAGGATCATTTAAGAGTTTCTAGGTGATATTCATACATACAGAATTAACAGACACATGAGCAATTAAGAATTCATGTACATATTTAACCCAGAAGACAAACATTTACAGCAGCAAAAATTGAGCACAAGGTGTAATAAAACAGATCTTGTACTATTCTTTCTTTTTACTGTTAGCTTAGTGTGAGGTAAGTTTTATTTGATAAACACAAGAAAAACAAGAACAGAGTTTTGAAGAAAACTTGTTATTTCGTCAGACAACACAGGAATTCTGCATCAACACATGGAGCATCCTCCAGACACCAAATAATTTCAGGAAATCACTGAGCTCATCCAGCCCTTTGTATTAGAAAATTCTGAAGGTGTACAATACAAGTGTTCTCATAGAGAAAATTACCAACCCCTTATGAGTTACTCAGGGGAGTTTATATACAAAATTTACATCAAAAATATCAACAAATGAGTTAATATCTCATTTATGATATGCTAATCTCTGGAATGCAGTAGCTGAAGGAGTGAATGCAGCCGAAATTCCTTTATGCTTCAGCTGTCAAATAGTCAGAAGATATTTGGACTTTATGACTGTTAGAGTCGGTTGGAGATGCGCTGTTCAAAACTCGGCTAGCTGTCATCGTCTTATGTGATGAGTCACTTTTTAGATGCTTCTAAATGCTAACCCTTTTCTACTGTTTGTCTTCTAGGGAGCTGGAGGTGGCAGTGGCCGAATGACTGAAGCTACCGTGGCAAAATCTGGAGCATTGCCTGCCACCAATCCTCCTTAGGCATTTGATGTCTTCGTATCTTTATTAAGGTCTCATCGGCCTCTGTATACCGCCAAAAGTTAGGAGGAGTTTCAAACAAATGGTTTGCCTCATTTTCAATGAAGAATAGGCCTTCCAGTTTAGTGTACAAGCTCTGTCCTGTTGGTGGCCCTGTTTGCTCAGGAGTACTGCCAGATGCAGTGATTTGATTTTCAATATAAGTGACCATCCTATTGGTAAATTGATCTCTAGTGATCAACCTCCCTGTGCTGCTTAATAGGCTGGGCAATCCCCTTGCTTGCAGCATTCCCATTTTAAGTTTATACTCCTCCACCTCAGCCTGTATTTCATAGCATTTTCTCTCCACAGTGTGCACATAACTTCTGAGAGTTAGCACCTTTTTAGCTGTGAGGATGGCCTCTGTTCTGTTGTTGATGCCAATGGCTGCCAGCTCCTCTTTGTCCTGCCCGTTCAAAAAATCTATCAGTCTGTTTGCTTGCTCAGGTCTGTTTCCCAGCACTGTTTTGGCCCTCTGGATTTCTGTCTGTGCTTGGCCAATCAAATCCATTTGCTCATGGATTGTCTTGATGGATCTCCATTGTTTGGTGATATTTTGGCTAATCTTACCCCATAAAATTCTTTTTAAGTCGGCCAGGGCACTTTCCAGATTTAGCTCCTTCTCCAGGGCCTTGATTTTGTCTTTTAGGGCCTTTATTTCTCTGGCCTGTTCTACTACAGTTACTTTTGATTTGTCATACTTGGCCTCCAGTTCTGCCAATTTTTCCTTGGTCTTTTTTATCTCATTTGCCTGGAGCTCCATTTCCTTGATGGCATTAGTTAACTCTTCTATGCTTGCACTGGCATCTGGGGTCGTTGTTGTTCCTGCTGCTTCTGATGAGGGGGCCACTGCTGCCCCTGTAGTTGTTGCTGTTGTTGAAGTTGTTGGAGGAGCTTGGGATGTGGATTCTCCCTGTTTGTCTTGTAGTGATCCTTCCAGCTCTTTCTCCAATTCCCTGATCCTCTGGTCTTGCTGCATTAGGAGGTCTAGTTGGTCCTCAGCCCGTTTTTCCTTTTGAAGTTCAGCTGTTTGAGGGTGCTCTGTGGGCTGCAGCTTCAACCTCTTCTTCAGTGCATTCAGGTCATCATCTTTCTTCTTCATGAGGGCCTTCACACCATTTGGATCACTAGGATCGTGTCCAAGATCAATGATGATGTCCTCCAAAGATTTTATTCTGTTATCTTTGGCCAGTGAGGACATTCTCTCGAAATCCAACTGTGTGTTGGTATTCTTTAGGGACTCTTTCAGCTCATGGGCCATGGTGGCCTTTTCTACCAAGGTGGCATAGACCATTTCTCCAGCTTGCTTGTGGAGTTCTATTTGGTCCATGGGATGAATGTCTTTGGCCAAGACCTCCACCCTTGTTTTCACAAAATCTGCAGATGATGTAGGCTGAGATTTTGTAGGCTTGAAATGACTGAATATCATTTTTTCTTCCTTAATGTCATATACAGACATTAATCTCTCTTGTTGGGCTGGTGTAGCATCTATAAATTGCTTGTATACTTCACCCCTCAGCAGCTCATTCTGAGCCTTTATTTCTTTGAAAGAAGCCTTGGTGCTCTTGGGCTTCTTGGTCTGCTGGGAAGAAGATGACACCTCCAAACCAAGCTGCATGCGTTGCTCCTGTTGGAATGAGATGGTACCAGTGTGCTGGCTTGCTTCCCTATGTTTCCTTGAATTGTCAAGGAATTCCTCAGTGATGTCTTCAACTTCTGGAGAGTCAGCCCTTTGCCTTTTGGCCTCTGGCTGATGGGAGGATCCACTAATAGGAGTGGACTCTTCTCTGTCTCTTTTAGTACCCCTCTTTTAGTGGAGTGATGTGTCTTGAGCACACACTATCCACAAACCGTTGGTTTTCATCACTATGTGCACATAAATCTAGACCACATTTAGAAGTAGTTCCTTCACTTTTGGATGGAAAATTTTGTGTATCATGGCCATAGTCATTGCATTTTGAGCAAACAGGATCATACTTAACCAAAGGATCAAATGAATTGTAAGTCTTGATCTATCCCTGTGTTTTTAGGCTATGTGGTTTGCTTTGATAATCGATCTTATATCTTGAATCATTGTCCTTATTAGCTTTGCAATGCCTAGCTTGATGACCAAAGTTTTTACAATGAAAGCAATGACCAAGAAAGATTGTTTGATACCTGTTAAGATAGCCTTGACTTGATGTCGTATTCTTCCTTGGAGGTAGCCTTCCTTCATTTCTTGGATGGTTAAAGGTGGACCTTTTCTCCTGGTGGGATGGCTTCTCTTCTTTTGGATGACTATTCAGGATGTCAGCATAACTTTCTTGAGTTTTTCCACTTTCCTTTGTACTAGATGATTCCCCTTTGAAGCCAATTCCAGACTTGTCATGCTGAGGTCTTTGTGTATTAAGAATGTTATCAAGAGTTTTAGAGATTTCCCAACTCCTTTTAACTTGATCCAATTCATTTCTTAGGGAAACAACTTCATCTTCTCGTTTTCCACAAATTTCTTCTTTTTCTTTTAGTTTATTGTTCAAGAACTCATCCTTCCTTTTTGCTTCCTCACTTTCAATTTTGAGAATGACATTCTTTCGAAATTTCTCATTTTCTTCGATGGCTCTTATTATTAGCTCATCCATATTTCCTTATTATTCTTGATCGAAATCATCTTTGTTTTTGAATGACATAAATAGTACTTCAATGTCTTCAGCACAGTTATCTTCCTTATCGAACTCATAATTATCATCTCCAATGAATATAGAGATACATTTAGTTGATATCTTCTTGATAATCATGAATTTTCCTTCATCAGAGCCATCTTGTTTAGAGAAGAAGATATTCTTGTTAATCCCTTTCTTTTTTAATGTATTCCTTTTATACTCATCTTCATCATCACTATCATGCTTATGAGGGCATTTCACAGCATAATGTCCTATTCTTCCACATTTAAAACAAATGAGAGGATACTTACCTTTGAGCTTGGACCCTTTCCTTAGCTTCTTTACGAATTGGGCTAGCTTAGTTTCAGTGTCGGAATCATCATTGTTATTATTATATTTTCTTCCTTTCTTTGATAACCTTGAAGCTTTGAATGCAGCTTCCTTGGAGCTAGGGATTCCTTTTCTCATTTCATATGTAGTGAGGATCCCATGAAGTTCATCCATTTTTAGATTATCCAAATCCTTCAATTCCTCTATGGCACTGACTTTGGAATCAAAACGTTCTGGAAGTGATCTCAAAACCTTTTGACAAACCGTGCTTTCTTCAACAGTTTCACCTAGGCCTTTGAGTGAGTTGACAACTTCAGCTACCCGGAGGAAATAGGTTGCAATATCCTCTTTGTCATCCATCTTAAGGCTCTCAAAATGTCTTCTATGTGTTTGGAGTTTCACGTTTTTGACCTTGGAGTCTCCATCATAGATACCAATAAGTTTGTCCCATACTTCCTTGGCAAAATTACAGTTCATAACTTTTGTAAATTCTGAATCAGTAATTCCACTTGTTATGGAATTTAGTGCTTTGGCATTTTCTATATAGGCTTTCCGTATGTCCTGATATGCCAGTAGAATGGTTGGAACAATATACCCATCGGTAACTGATTACCATACTTCAAGTCCAAGAGACATTAAATACAATGTCATCCTACGCTTCCAAAAACCAAAGTTTCTTCCATCAAGCTGAGGCATTTTTCCTGCATCATAATTCTTCATTGTGACTTAAGAATCCTTCTTCCAGCTTTTAGGTTGGTTATGAAGAAGTTGGCTCTGATTCCAATTATTGGAAATACTGAGAAGGGGGTGAATCGGTATTTCTTTTCAATTGTTAAATTTACCAGCTAAGATTCTTCACAATTACACATAGAGAAGTAAATAATATGGATTTTATTATAAATAATTGAGGACACCAATCCTCTTTTATAAAAAATTGTGTACAATGATACTTTTGGGCATTGACCCTTTTATCTTTTAGGCTCCAACCTATTTCTAAGCACCAACGTGGAATTCCACGAGGTTCCGACCTCTAGGGCTCCAACCCTATATTTTTTTGTTATAGAGGCTCCAACCCCTAGAGCACTAACCCCTCATATTTCTCAAAATAGATTATTCACAAGTTTGTTATGCTCTTCACATATCTGTTTGTTTCAATGAAGTACAACCATATCCATCTCCTGATGATTTAGTACCTTCCCTTATTGATGATATGAGGCTTCCTTCACACCTTAATGTGCTATTTCTTCCACCGAGCTCCTTCACAGAATTTCTCTTACGATCTGCACTTCTGCCAAGCTACAAAAGATATTCTCCTTTGCACATTCGTTGTAACTCTAAGTTACTCATTGATGCCCACTTCACCTGGTCCGATCCTTTCAAACGTGCTTGTCCATAGAACAGGACTTTACCCAAACTAGACAAATCTCTCACAGGTCCGAGCTTTTACAATTTCATATGTTTTATATATCTAGTGATCGGCCTCTCCATCTTTTGTCGCCATTTTTTTTTAGGCTCACGAGTTATGAAATCTCTCTTCTTTTCTGCAATAATGACCAATACTCACACTTTTAAATGAATCGTTTTACTTGTGTGTGTGTGTGTGTGTGTGTGTGTGCGTTTTGCCAATAAACAAAAAGACACATTCATTGGAGGAGAGGCCGACTTGTGCATGAGGTGGCACATTAAAAATATATCGAAGGGGAATTTTTTGATGATATTCAACCATAGACTTGTTATTTACGGAAGCCACATAGTAACATAGCTAAAGCCACATTACACTAGATGATGGGTGGTCCCACCTGCCACATCATCACCTTAATCCCACAATCGTAACCTCATGAATATCAGAGGTTTTTTCAAGTTGTGCACATGTACTTTCTTCCAATTCAACATCGTCGATGCCCCTACTTCCGACAGATGTGATATTCCAATAAGCTCTTTTTTTATACTTCCAATTGAGTCCACATCAAGCCTTGACCATTGACGGATGCAACATTATATTAAACCTATTTTGATAAAATGTCGAGTCCACAACCAAATCGCAATCAGAGGTTTTATGATGACATTCATTTGAAACTTGTGATGTAGGTAGATGCAATATTACATTATAGTTGTTATAATAAAATCAATCAGGTCCTCATATTGGAGGTCCAATTCAAATCAGAGATCGAATATCGGGGTTTCTTAGTGGTAACACATAATAAAGCATCGATATGATTTCTCTGTTGGCATTATGACACAGGTTTGGTGCTATGACACAGGTGTTGTCCTTGATGGCAACTCACTCAAATGACAGATCATAGTTCAGGCTCTCAGAATGAAGGAAAATAGATATACGCAGGCTCCTCTTAACCAAGGCGCGTATACACGCGGGTTAAAAGATCAAAAGGCGCGTATACGTATGCACGTGCTTTCATGCAAAGAAAAGTGTATACGTGTGGGAAAAGTTATTTTTGGTCCATGGTATTTAGTCCTTGGTATTTTGACCTATGGTTTTGGACCATGGTATCTCATCTGAAGTGTTGAACCCGGGTATTTAGTCCAAGGTATTGATTCTTTATGGTTTTGGACCTTGGTATTGTGTAAGGCCTAAGACTATAAAAGGGGAAGCAGATCATTCGGCAAAAGCATTGACTCAAGCATTGAATATCTTATGAAGAACTAGATCTGGAATACTGGTCATTGGGTTATGGTGCATAGCTGGATCTGAATCAAGGAGGAACCTGAGCGCAAGAAGAAGGATAAGTACTATTGATGGGTCAAGATCAGAAGGCTTGAATAGTAGTATCTTTGTGTGATTTTTGACCTATTATTTTTGGTGCATGACTTGATCTATAAATCTGATAATCTGGGTATAACTGATGTCTGAATAAGTGAAAAGGATAAATTATCTTTTATAGATCTGTACGCAGGTTCAGCGAAGCAAAGGCGCATATACATGTTGGTTCTGTAATTCAAAATAGCGTATATGTAGGTTGGCCTTAATTCAGAAGCGTATGCACGCAGGTTGTACACATTGAAGTAGCGTATGTCTCTTGAAATATTTTTTAGCTACTTCTGTTTATTGCGCAATGTTCTGGGTTCAGAATTGGTGTCTAGTTACTGTTACTGTTTTCTGGGTACAACATTCAGAGAAGTGACTATTTGATTCAATTCTGCTTGGTGCAAAGGAGATTGGTTGATGCAGATATACTTGATGTTTGATTGATGTTATTCATGGATCCAGTCTGAAAATATATGAAACATGGTCCCTGGAAGAAAAGAGAAGATTGTAGCCTTCTGTAGGTCAGCACCTATGTACTAGTACAAGAGCTAAGGAGGTTGTAGCTCCCTTTCAAGAGAAGCTGGAGAACGAGAGAAGGTTGTAGCCTTCTGCAGGTAGCAGCCTGCGTACTAGTATAAGACTGCACTAGTACAGAATCATTATAAAAATAAGTTTCTAATTAAAAGAAGATAGAGACGAATTGCAGCAGGTGGTTTTCACCCACATTGGATTTCCACCTTATATCTTGTGTTCTTATATGTGACTTCCTGTTATGGTTTACTGTTCCTGGTTACTGTTTATATGGTTTGATGCACAGATTAATGAACAACATCTGAAGAATAATTTAAATTACAAGTCTGATGGTTATACGCTAGTTTCCTTAACTGCAGTTGCGTACATATGCGGTTTTTACTAACTGAAGTAGCGTATGAAAATCTGATTGTGATATGAAAAATAATTGACCTGATAATTGTTAGGCCCCTATACTACTAGTGTAACCCCTTATTGTTATTATTACAACCCATTTATTATATTGATGTACCCATGTAGTGCCCATATTGTTACTATTGTGCCACATAGAAGCCCACTATTGTTATTATTGTGCCCTTACATTATTATTGTCATGTCGGCTCTGATTATGTTATGACCCCCCAGACTCCTATATATAGAAAGGAGGTCTTTTCAATTGTATCATCCAAGAATTGTTCATTTGTGTAATGTAAAGGAGGTTGCCCCCTCGAAGAGGCTGAATTCTAAGGCATTGATCTCTCTTTTCTATCTTTTTGTGAGCTGGTTTCATAACATTTGGTATCAGAGCTTTGGATTCTAGGGTTTTGCTGCTCCAAACAGGTCATCATGGAATTTTCGCTATAACTTTTTTTCTGTGACGTTTCAGAAGCTAAAAGAAAAATCCATTTGAGAAGAAATCGCGTTGAACCTCGGGTCCGAATTTTAGAGCTTTTCGCACTATATTTGCGGAGATATGATCTGAGGAAGTTGGTCTTTTTGCAGACTCCTGAATTACATTCCAAACAGGTGACCTGGGGAAAATTGTCATAAATTTCTCTCTGAGCATCGGATTGAAATTTTGTAAGAAGGTATAGAAATACGACATACTGTAGTTTCTTATATATATTTTTCAGAGCCAAAGGTCGAAACAGTGACTCATGGCACGTCGTACAATTTCGCTCTACTGAACTAGTTTATAATCAAGTCACTATGGGAGATTTCGCTTAACTCTTCCTTGGAGAATCCAATTTGGATCAGATTGGTGGCATTGGAAAGAGGACACAGTGGGATACTACAAATCACAATTTCAGAACTTAAAGATCCGAAGGTATAGAGTTACAGTCGTTTCAAGATCGAGCTCCTAAAATCAAGAAAAAGCAAGATGAGGAAGTTTGATGGCAAGGATCCGGTAAATTGGATACTTCAGATGGAGCAATATTTTGATATACATGGTGTACCACTATTACAAAAGGTATGTATTGCATCTTCATATTTAGAACCAGATCAATTTTTATGGTATGAAGAGCTTTGTTCTCGTAAACAACTTGTTACGTGGTCAATTTTCACGGGGGAAATGATAGCACATTATGAGGATACAAAGAGCAACACCTTCTTTAGAGCAACACCACAACAATTGGAAAGAGTAAAAGGGCTTTGTGACATAGTGGAAAGCAAAATTATGGAAACCAGGAAGCATACCCCTCACAACTATAAATATGGAAGTGTTGTTTCTCCCAGCCTTCCGCAACCTACAAGGTTACACCACAACAATTGGAAGAAAAAAGAGAAAAATGGCTTTGTTACAATTGTGATAGAAAATGCATTAAAGGTCATAAGTGTGCTGAGAAGAAATTATTTTACATAGAATATGAAGAGGAGGAAGAAAAGGATCAAGAAACATTAAAAGAAGAGGATATACGCCAGTGCCCCACCCCAGAGAAAGAAGAAATGAATCAGACCATATCTTGTAAAGCATTGGCAAGAATTACCACTCCTCAAACTCTCAAGATAGAAGGACATATCAAGAAGAACAAGGTGAAAGAAGTGAAATATCACATCGAGAAAGAAGAAATGAATCCAACCATATCTTGTAATTCATTGGTCGAAATTACCACTCCTCAAACTATCAAGATAGAAAGACATATCAAGAAGAAAAATGTTCAAGAAATGAAAGATCACATCGAGCATCAAGAAATGAATCTGACCATATCTTGTAAAGGATTGGAAGAAATTACCACTCCTCAAACTCTAGAGATAGAAGGACATATCAAGAAGAAAAAGGTTCAGGCAGATAAAGATCACATCGAGCATCAACAACAAGTTCTCCAACTTTTAAAGGATAACGCCACTTCGGTGCAAAATCAAATGAAACAACAGGTAGATCAACATCGTAGTGAAAAATGTTTTGATTTAGGTGATTGGGTATTTTTACTGCTACATCTCAAGCAAGATATTTATGAGAAGGAAACGTTGGCAATACTACATGCACTTAAAAAATGGCGACCTTACTGAATGGGAAGACTCTTCAAGGATGAGGATGTGGAAGCATTGTTTTGTGCTATTTCTATTATCCAACCAGATTGGATAAATGAAGCAAGGGATGAATGGAAGAAGGACGAAGAAGTATGGCCACTTATTCAAAAGTTTCAACAGATCCCAATTCAAACAATATTGCTAGAAATTGAAGAGGAAGGAAAAATCACATTAGAACCTGGAGCAGTCACAGAAACAAGAACCCGACAGCTATGAAATCGATCAATTTCAGAGTATATCATCAAGTGGAAGAACTTACCCGCTAAAGATTCCACATGGGAGGATAAGAATTTTATACAGAAGCATCAAGAAATACTCAAGCATTGAGGACAACGCTTTTTGAAGGAGAGGGGCATGTTAGGCCCCTACACTGCTAATGTAACCCCTTATTGTTATTAGTACAACCCATTTATTATATTGATGTACCCATGTAGTGCCCATATTGTTACTATTGTGCCACATAGAAGCCCATTATTGTTATTATTGTGCCCTTACATTATTATTGTTATGTCGGCTCTGATTATGTTATGACCCCTTAGACTCCTATATATAGAAATGAGGTCTTTTCAATTGTATCATCCAAGAATTGTTCATTTGTGTAATGTAAAGGAGGTTGCCCCCTCGAAGAGGCTAAATTCTAAGGCGTTGATCTCTCTTTTCTATCTTTTTGTGAGCTGGTTCCATAACAATAATACTAATTCACCCCCCCTCTCAGTATTATTTCCAACAATTGGTATCAAAGCAGGTCTTTCAGAAGAAGCTTGATCACTTGAAGGAAGATCTATCATCGTGAGAAACTACGAAAAGGAGGCATCTATCAGGCCACCAATCTTTGATGGAAGCAACTTCATCTATTGGAAGGTAAGAATCACAACCTATCTTCAATCTCTTGGTACAGAAGTTTGGGATATCGTGGAAACAGGATACACATTTCCATCAGCAACTCCTATAGATATGGATGGTAAGAAGCAGTATGAAACAAATGCAAAGGTTGTCAATACTCTGTTAGGGAGTTTATCTCAATCAGAATTCATCAAGGTTATGCAACTCAAAACCGCAAAAGAAATATGGGACAAGATCGTTCTGAGCTATGAAGGAGATGATCAGGTAAAACGTGCAAAACTACAAACTCTCAGAATTCAATATGAAAATCTCAGAATGCACAATGATGAAAGTGTGACTAATTATTTCTTACGTATAGATGAGATTGTTAATCGTATGAAAAACTTGGGTGAAGAAATAAAGAAGTTACTTTGGTTGAAAAGGTTCTAAGATCTTTGTCTTCTAAGTTTGAATCAAAAGTTTCAGCCATAGAAGAAAAGCAGAATCTACAGAGCATTACCATGTCACAGCTGCATGGAATCCTAACTGCTTTTGAAATGAGAAAAGGGGGACCATCAGACATGAGAGAATTTGCATTCAAAGCCTCAGGAAAAGGAGAATACAATGAGTCAGGACATATGTCAGAAGGAAAGGAAGAATCAAACTTTGTCAAGAACCTTCAACGGGTTCTGGAAGATTCAGAGGTAAGCTACCTTTTAAATGCTTTTCTTGTGAAAGAGTCGGTCACTATGCAGCCAAGTGTCCTCATAAAGATAAGCTTGACAAAGGTAAGGAACTAGTTATATGGAACAGTAAACAGAATGTAAGTAAGAAGAGCTATTATACACATGAAGACAGTGATGGCTTTTCAAATAGTGATGAAGATGAACAAGGTAATGATTATAGACTTTTGATGGCTTTTGAAGATGATGATTTCTTGGATGCTATAGATGAAGAAGGTCTTTATGAAAAAATTTCTAAACTTAAAATTTGTTTAGAAGAAAAGAATATGATTATAGATACTCTGACATTCCAACTTGCTGAAAGGGAAAAACACAATGAAAAATTAGAATGTGAAATTGTGGGACTTAGAAAAGATATTGAGAAAACAAAAGCTCTTAATATTAGATTTTCTAAAGGATCTGAAACTTTAGATGAAATTATCAAAGTGCAATGTTCTCCTCTAATCAAGTCAGGTCTTGGGTATACTGAAGAAGTGTCTCAAGCACAGAAGCCATCTACCTCCAAAATTTATCTTGAAGCAGCAAGGAGAAGTGAACAGGTTGATAATCGACAACAAAGGCACAATGCAGATCACCAGGTAAATCAAGGACAATTTACTTCAAGAATGAACAGAGATCACCAAGTAAATCGAGGGAAATCTACTTCAAGGATGAATAGAAGCTACAACCAACCGCAGGAAAATCATTCTCAATTTGCCTCAAGAATGGATGTCAATGGAAACTACAATCATTTGGTCAGTAGGTTTGATAATCGCAGGAATTTTTTCAATGGCCAATGTTTCTCTTGTCATAACTTTGGACACAAAGCTGCTCAATGTGTTGCCTACAATACCATTATGACTAGAGAAGCTCAAAAACAAAGGAGTACGACTGGGATCATGAAAAGGACCTACAATAACTTTTCTGCTCTTGAAAATGAAATAGAATTTTCTATTTGTGACAACTTTGGTCATGAAGATTCTGAATGCAGGAGTAGGTTTCGACAAACAAATCAGAAGGAGCAAGCTTCATTGAGTCCCAAAACATGGAGAAAGAAAGAACCGCAACCAAAAAGATGTGGTATAGCCTTATATGCGACAGGGTAGGAAAATCAGTGGTACATCGACAGTGGATGCTCGAAACGTATGACAGGTGATAAAGAAAAACTTCAGTCATATAGTGCCTTAGAAAAATAAAATAAGGTCTCATTTGGAAATGACACCCCTGCATTCATAAAAGGTAAAGGTTTTGTTCTTTTGAAAGAAAATTTCAAAGCTAGAAATGTTATGTATGTTGATGGCTTAAAGCATAATCTATTGAGTGTCATTCAAATGTGTGATCAAGGAAATGAGGTAATATTTCGATCAAATGGATGTATTGTTCGTGAGCTTGATACAGGAGAAACAGTGATCAAAGGCATAAGAACTCCAAATAATTTATACATACTCAAGGAAGGACAACAACAATGCTATCCAAGCAAGAATGATGAACACTGGCTATGGCACAGAAGATTGGGGCATCTAAGGTTCTCTCAGATAAGGAAAGCATGAAAATATCAGGCGGTTCATGATCTCCCTGACATCAGAATTCCAGACAATATAATATGCAAATCATGTCAGTTTGGTAAGAAAACCAGAGCTAATTTCCCTCAGAAGGAAGGATCAGCTAGTAGGCCACTTGAACTTGTCCATACTGATGTATGTGGTCCATCTAGGAAAAGGTCACCTCGAGGAGAAGAATACTTCATATTGTTCATTGATGACTTTTCCAGGATGTGTTGGATAGGACTTCTGAAGCATAAAGACGAAGCTTTCGAAAATTTCAAAGCATTCAAAGCCTTGGTTGAAAACGAATCAGATCGCAGAATCAAATGCCTTAGGTCTGATCGAGGAGGGGAATTTACCTCGGATGAATTTTTCGATTTTTGTGAAGAACATGGAATAAGAAGGGAATTCTCTACTGCGAGGACTCCTCAGCAAAATGGATTAGTAGAAAGGATGAACAGAACGGTTCAAAAAATGGCTTGTGCTATGCTTGATGAGTCTGGAACTCCCGCAACCTTCCAGGGTGAAGCTTCATTTGCTGCCGTTACTATTCTCAACAAGGCAAATGTCTAGGTAAACAGCACTCAGAGGCCTCATGAACTTTCGTATGGTAAGACTCCTACAGTAAAATACTTCAAAATTTTTGGAAGCAAATGTTATATCAAAAGGACTGATGAAAACCTTGGCAAGTTTGAACCTAGAGCAGATGAAGGCATAATCCTTGGTTACTCTCCCCACAGCAAAGGATATAGGTGTTACAATAAAAGACTTGGAAAAATTGTTGAAAGTATTGATGTTGTGGTTGATGAAGAAGGAAATATTCCTAAGCAGGTAAAATCTGAAGATTTCGAAGATGATGAGGACTATCCTTCAACATCAAATCAGACTTATGATGAAGAAGAAACCTATGAGGCACCAGAAGAATAGATAAGTGTAGAAGAAAAGACTCCATCCAAGTACGTTGAGAAGAATCATCCAGAAACTCAAATTTTGGGGTAGAAAGAGGCAAGTGTACAAATAAGAAGAACTATTTCTGAAGCTTCAAGCTATCAAGCATTACTCTCCTCCACTGAACCACGAAATGTAAGTGAATCATGCAAAGATGAATGCTGGGTCAAGGCCATGAATGAAGAACTTGAGCAGATTGAAAAGAATAACACTTGGGAGTTGGTTCCTAGACCAAATGATAGGAATGTCATAGGGACAAAATGGATATTCAAAAATAAGTTGAATGAAAATGGAGATGTTATTAGAAACAAGGATAGACTTGTTTGTAAAGGGTATGCTCAACAAGAAGGTATAGACTTTGAAAAAACTTTTGCACCGATTGCTGGACTTGAAGCCATAAGAATGTTCCTTGCTCTTTCTAGCTTTCAAAAGTTCAAAGTATTTCAAATGGATGTGAAATCTGCCTTTTTAAATGGAGACTTAGAAGAAGAAGTGTATATTGAGAAACCAGATGGATTCATCCCTGGAAATTATCCAAAACTTGTATGCAGACTTAAGAAGGCCCTCTATGGTCTTAAATAGGCTCCAGGGGCTTGGTATTATCGTCTGGACAAATACCTCCATCAACAAGGTTTTTCAAAAGGATCAGCCGATAGCGATCTATATGTAAAAATTGATAATGATAAATTGCTAATACTTGTCGTGTATGTTGATGATATCATCTTTGGTAGAAATGAAGAAGTCATGAGTCAAAATTTTGCTTTGGTGATGCAGAAAGAATTGGAAATGTCCTTGCTTGGTGAGCTGACATATTTTCTTAGCTTACAAGTCCAACAAAATAAAGAGAGTATCTTTTTGTCACAAACCAAGTGCCTCAAAGAGATCTTGAAGAAATATGGCATGGAAGATTCGAAACCAGTATGTACCCCTATGGTAACAGGATGCAGCCTCAGCGCCAATGATTCAACAGCAATACATCAACCAACCTATAGATCCATGATTGGTAGTCTCCTTTATCTGACAGGTACCCGACCAGACATCATGCATGCAGTGGGAATAGTTGGAAGATTCCAGGTAAATCCGAAAGAAGCACACCTTTAGGCGGTTAAAATAATTTTCAAATATCTTCAAGGGACACAAAACTATGGCTTATGGTATCCTAGAGATACAGATCTCACACTTCATGCATATAAAGATGCAGATTGGGCAGGAAGCATGGATGACAGAAAAAGCACTAGTGGTGGTGCATTCTTTATGGGTTCCAGATTAGTATCTTGGTTCAGCAAGAAACAAAGTTCAATTTCTCTATCTACAGCTAAAGCGGAATATGTGGCTGTTGCATCTTGCTTCACACAACTCCTTTGGATGATGAAAATTTTGCAAGATTTTCAAATCACTTGTACTCCACCTATCTATATTTTATGTGATAATACAAGTGCAATCAGCATTTCATGCATTCAGAGACCAAGCACATACCTATCAAATATCATTTTCTCTGAGAACAAGTGCTTGAACAAAAGGTCAAATTGGAGTATGTTCCCTCCAAGGAACAGATTGCTAATATACTCACCAAACCACTGCCCAGGGAGACATTTGAATACCTCAGACAGAAGTTGGGAGTAGTTGATGCATCATCTTGCTGTTGAAACTTGTCTGTTTCAGAGAAAAGTGGTTGTACGCGAGTTTAATGAGGAGAATCCGCGTATATAAACTGGTTTATGTGGATATAGTCGCGTATATGTTGGTTTGAAGACAAACAGTGGGTCAGGCTCAGGATGAAAAGAGTCTGATATGGGTCTGACAGAGACCATCTGGAACAGGTTCAGGGGGAGCATATATATTCTTCTAATAATGCATTGTTGGCATTATCCTAGAAGATCTTGGTTCAATTTCACAGTGCTTTTGATTTCAGGTGGAACAGGTGCAGAAGGAGAACATGGTTTCTGGTCTGAATGATGATTGACAGATGTTGTTGATGATAGTTGTTGATAACTATCATAGTCTTGTTGTAGATATTTCATCTCTATGTCATGTATTTCTTTTCTTATCAAGGTCATGTAACAGCCTACTTTGATTTCCCCACTATGCCTGGGATGGATAATGTAATGTGCTTGTTTTATCTTGTGTAAACTTTTGGTGTATCCCCACTTGGTTGGGTAAATGAGTCAATCCCCACTTGGTTGGGAGATGGATGTATGTATGAGTCTTTGGTGGTAGGAAGGTCATTTATGATGTATAAAGTTATGTATCTTCTTGTAGAACATCTTCTTGCAGACCTTGCCTACAGTTAGGGGGAGCATGGACAGCACAACAGAGCAGAGATTTTAGCATGAACTCAGGGGGAGCATAACCCTTTGCACTTGATGAAAAATGGGGAGAATGACTTTGAGTGACTTGGGGTTGCCATCAAGTCCAAAGGGGGAGATTGTTGGCATTATGACATAGGTTTGGCACTATGACAGAGGTTCTGTCCATGATGGCAACTCACTCAAATGACAGATCACAGTTCAGGCTCTCAGAATGAAGGAAAAAGAGATATATGCAGGTTCCTCTTAACCAAGGCACGTATACACGTGAGTTAAATGATCAAAAGACACGTATACGTATGCACGCACTTTCATGCAAAGAAAAGCGTGTACGTGTGGGAAAACTTATTTTTGGTCCATGGTATTTAGTCCTTGGTATTTGGACCTATGGTTTTGGACCATGGTATCTCGTCTGAAGTGTTGAACCCAGGTATTTGGTCCAAGGTATTGATTCTTTATGGTTTTTGACCTTGGTAATGTGTAAGGCCTAAGACTATAAAAGGGGAAGGAGATCATTTGGCAAAAGCATTGACTCAAGCATTGAATATCTTATGAAGAACTAGATTTGGAATACTGGTCATTGGGTTATGGTGCATAGCTGGATCTGAATCAAGGAGGAACCTGAGCGCAAGAAGAAGGATAAGTACTATTGATGGGTCAAGATCTTAAGGCTTGAATAGTAGTATCTTTGTGTGATTTTGACCTGTTATTTTTTGCGCATGACTTGATCTATAAATCTGATAATCTGGGTATAATTGATGTCTAAATATGTGAAAAGGATAAATTACTTTTTATAGATCTGTACGTAGGTTCAGCGAAGCAAAGGCGTGTATACACGTTGGTTCTGCAATTAAAAATAGCGTATACGTAGGTTGGCCTTAATTCATAATCGTATGCACGTAGGTTGTACACATTGAAGTAGTGTACGTCTCTTGAAATATGTTGTAGCTACTTCTATTTATTGCTGCAGTGTTCTGGGTTCAGAATTGGTGTCTGGTTACTATTACTATTTTCTAGGTACAACATTCAGAGAAGTGACTATTTGATTCAGTTCTGCTTGGTGCAAAGGAGATTGGTTGATGCATATATACTTGATGTTTGATTGATGTTATTCATGGATCCAGTCTGAAAATTTATGAAACGTGGTCCCTGGAAGAAAAGAGAAGATTGTATCTTTCTGTAGGTCAGCACCTACGTACTAGTACCTCAGCTAGTACAAGAGCTAAGGGGGTTGTAGCTCCCTTTCAGGAGAATCTGGAGAACGAGAGAAGGTTGTAGCCTTTTGCAGGTAGCAGCCTGCATATTGGTATAAGACTGCACCAATATAGAATAATTGTAAAATGAAGTTTCTAATTAAAAGAAGATAAAGACGAATTGCAGCAAGTGGTTTTCACCCACATTGGGTTTCCACCTTATATCTTGTGTTCTTATGTGTGATTGCTTGTTTTGGTTTACTGTTCCTGGTTACTGTTTATATGGTTTGATGCACAGCTTAATGAACAACATCTGAAGAATAATTTAAATTACAAGTCTGCTGGTTATATGCTAGTTTCCTTAACTGCAATTGCGTACATACGCGATTTTTACTAACTGAAGTAGTGTATGCAAATCTAATTGTGATATGAAAAATAATTGACCTGATAATACTGATTCACCCCCCCCGTCAGTATTATTTCCAACATTCTCCGATGTTCCTTTGTCATCGTTGTTTTCTTCCTTGTATCGCTTCTTAGCTTGGCTTTCCTATGGATTCTCGCTCCTGTGATTTAGCTTTCCGATGACTTATTATCTTTACTCTTTGGGTCCACCACTTCTATTATATATGTATATATATTTGATTCATATGTTGCATTCAATCCTTATGGCCATCAATGACAACACTGATGTCTCAACACAATTTTGGCAAGTTTTAATTAGTGAAAATTCCAAATGTCGGTGACATGTGGAACCTCTCATGATCTTCCATGTGGCATGATGTTATCATGATGACATCATCATGTGGAAGATCAAGGACAATTGAGGGCCTGGTCAAGTGGAACAATCACATGGACCTTGGCACAAAGTTTAAAGCTTGAGGGTATAGTCATATACAATGATCATATGGTGAAAGGTCCAACCTTTATGACATGGACATTGACCCATGGTCAACTAATTTAGCCCCGAGACCACATGGATTATACGTGTGTATGTGTGTGTGTGGTTGAGTGCTCGATCAAAACATCAATTGTGACTCAAATCACAAGCTTTGTGGTTGTTAGAGTTCTCTGGTATTTGATTAGTCTTGGTTTCGAATTGGGAAAGTGAGGGATTTATTTATTTATTTATGATTATGGTTTCTTAGGTCTACAATGATGGAGTAATATGCAGTCTTTGTTTGGATTTTCATGGAAGTATCACATGGTGGACAAGGCATATACAAATAGTTAACAATGTAAGCCTCACATGGTGACTTAGCCCATGGTGAAAATGGTGTATACATGAGTCGTAACATTGCAATCCTCACAAGATGACTCAACCCATGGTTGATAGGTTTTATACATATATTGTAGCATTACAAGATTTGGACGGTGACTCTACCCCACGTGGATAGGGTGTAACATGAAAAACCCTACATGATAACTGAACCCCAAGTTTTTCTGAAAGTTAAAAAGATCAACTAGTAAGTTCAAAGGAAACATTCCTTTCAAATGATTTGAATATGGAAGGATAGGTAATTATGCATCTAAATTTTGTTATGCCAAGATGTGTGATAGTGATGATGAGTCAAGATTCAAATCCAAGCATCAAAATAAGAAGTAAGGCAATAAGAAAAAAAAAAATTATTCAAAAGAACAAAGAGAGAATGGAAGCAATAAAAGTTTGTCTGATGAAGAAAGGGGTGAAATATTATTCATTGTTTAGGCTGAAGAATCTAAAGTAGAAATAGACTATCAGGGAGAACTTAGAAGTTCACTAAAAAAATAAATATCCTCAAAAAGAAGGAAGGTCAACTGATGCAACAACTTCAAGACAAAAACCTAAGTGAAGACACCATTCTTTCTATCAAATTCAAATTATAAGAAGGAAAAAGGGTAAAGGTGATTATGTTTGAATAGTTAAATCAAAAGGAGAAAAATTTTGAAATACTAGAGGAGGATGTTTTCCTTTTGAGAGAAAAATTAGAGTAGATCAAATCAAAGTTTCATAAAGGGATTGAATCCCTAGATCACATTTTCAACATACAGAGGTCTCCTCTCATTAAGACGGGTCTTAGTTATCAAGGAAAGCATGAGGCACCAATGGTACCCCAAGCTCATCAAATGAAGATCATCTCAATAATATCGACTGGACATTCATAGCATCTAACAGTATCTCTTTTGAAGATACAAAGCAAGTGATGCACTAGGCCAAACATGTTCATTTCAATGAATCTCAAGGCAATTCCAAAAAGGAGTAGAATACAAGAAACTAAAATGAGGATAAAGGATCCACAAGCATAACTAAAGTAGGTGTTTAAAATCAAAGGAATATGGCTCCCCACAAAGCATCCACAAGCATAATTGAATTAGGTATTGAAAATCAACAAAGGAACATGTCTCCTCCAAGGAATAACATCATAAGGCCAAGATATCCTTCTACACCCAAGTATCAAAATAAGTTTTTTTGTTATTGTTTCTCATGCACAAAGTTTTTCCAAAAAGCACAGGACTATAGGACCTATGAAATTGTGAGATATAGAGGATATGATCAAGTACCTAGATGGAGGAATGTGGACCAAATCAAGATATTACCTCAACCATTTCCATAAGTATTGAAGTCAATAGTTGAATGTTATACACGTCAAAATCAAGGTCAAACAATGTAAACTTTGAAACGGGAACTATAAACTCAAAATGGGAACTCTGGCCAAAAAACCTTGAAAAAGCATCAAAAACAGTGCTAAAAACGAAAAGTGTGTATACTAGAATGATGATTTTTTTTTAGAGTCAATTTTGAACATGTTTTAAAAATGGCAGTGAAAACGAAATTTTAGTGCACAAAACAACTTGAAAACGAAAAAGTGATGAGACTGGAACGATGATTTTCTTTTAGGGTCAATCTTCAACATTTTTAAAAGATGCTAGTAAAACCGAATTTTTATGTGCCAAACAAAGTTGTTTATGAGGTAAAAAAGACACTAATGTTTTTGGTAGAATAACATTTTTCTTTCCTAAGTATAAATTCAACATGTTCTCAACCATAAAATGCTAGATACAAAAAAAATTGAAATTTTTTCAACTATAAAATTAAAAAACCATGACATTATGAACAAATTATGTCACTAAATGAATTCAAAAGTCATTATTTGTATATTGAATGAAACATACATTATATCTCTAATTTAATGTTGCATTGTAGATATTCTAAACAATAAAAATTATCATAATTAAGACATATAATCCAACAACATAAAAATGACTCATAACTTCTCATTTAACACCATATGGAAATCAAAAATTTTACTTCAAGATATGATGCATACATCAGTTATATAAATTGTCTTAAACAATTATTCAAAATCACTCATATTTTCTTGCACACCATCAGAATTCACATTTTCAAATGAGTGACTGGATGCTGACGAAGATGTTCCATATTCTTCTCTTTCATCAACTAGTGCCCCATCTAAGTCCACATGCATGCCTACCATTTCAGGTTTCAAAATTCTTCTAGATCTATGATTGGTTTCAACAGACTCCCATCTCAACACTATTCCTTCTGGTAACAACCTTTTCATAATCTCTATCGTCTTGAAGCGAAGAGTTCCTCTCTTTGTTAAATTGAAGCCATAAACAAGTATGTCAACATCCTCCAATTTTAATATGTATGTGCGGCGGCGATTTATATTTGTACCCTTTCTTTTTCTCTTTCCGCCATTTTTTCTGTCAGCTACCATCTCAGGCTTATACACACCATTGAATGGGTGTGTATTTGTGGCATACCGATGTACTTCAACACCTGTAACATCCTCATTTTCTATAAAGACCTCTATAACTTTAGCAACCTAGAATGGATAGCCATTGGGATCTCCATCTCCTAGCACGTGATCATGCAACCCTCCTTAATATCCTGTACTGAACCCTTGTAAAGGTCTTCCATGGCTTCACATTGTGCACGAGACCTCTGGAACCAATATACTTCTATCTTTCCTCTGCCTGTGAAGAATTAATAATACCTTGAGATTGTTGTTGTTCAACAATGTTTATTTCCTCATGTTCATTCAACACATTTTGTGGCCAAATAAATGGATTTTTAAAAGGTATATCTTCATTTGTTGTTGTTGAAATGATATCACTTTGATTATTGAAAAATGACTCCCACCAAACTGAATCAACAATGTCAAAGTACTCATATGTATATCTAATACATTTTCTAATTTCTTCTAGGCAATCAGAATAATTTATATCTCTATTTTGCCTGTGTGCATTATGAACTTAACCAACTGATTGTAATAACAATAGTTTTAATGCAAATATTGGATGATCTGGAATGAACTTCAAAAATTCCGGGAATTGCCCAACAGTGACCCCGGCCGGACGGGCGGGCCGCCAGGGTGGTGCGGGATGGGGCGCCACCACCCCACCCTGGGCCACCCCGGCTGCCTTCCTGCCCGCCCGGGGTGGCTATTGGGTGATTCCGGGGCGCCGCAGCTCCACCCCACGCCACCCCGACGGCCCGCCTGCCTGCCCGGGGTGGCTATTGGGCGATTCCGGGAATCGCCCAACAACCACCCCGGGCAGGCGGGCGGGCCGCCGGGGTGGCGCGGCGTGGGGGTGTCGCAGCAGGCACCGCAGCCCCACCCCGTGCCACCCTGGCAGCCCGCCCACCCCCCAGGGTGGCTGTTGGGCAATGATTCCGGGAATCGCCCAACAGCCACCCCAGGGGGCGGGCAAGCTACCGTGGTGACGCGAGGTGGGCGCCGCAGCCCCACCCTGGCGGCCCACCCGCCCGCCTAGGGTGGCTGTTCTGGGAATCGCCCAGCCACCCATGGGGGGTGGGCGGGCCGCCGGGATGGCGCAGGGTGGGGCTGCGAATCGCCCAGCCACCCCCGGTGGGCGAGCGGGCTGCCGGGGTGGCGCGGGGTGGGGCTGCGGCACCCACCCTTGCCACCCTATGGGGCGGGCGGGCCGTCGAGGTGGCGCAGCGTGGTGCTGCAGCGCCCACCCCACGCCACCACAGCAGCCCGCCCACCCCCCGGGAGCGGCTGGGTGATTTTCGGAATCGCCCAGCCACCCCTGGGGGGCGGGCGGGCCGCTAGAGTGGCTCGGGGTGGGGCTGCGGCGCCCACCCCGCACCACCCCTATGGCTTGCCTGCCCCCCGGGGGTGGCTAGCGATTCCCCGGGGGGCGGGCGGGCCGCCAGGGTGGCGCGGGGTGGGGCTGCGGCGTCCACCCCGTGCCACCCCGGCGGCCTGCCCGCCCCCCGGGGTGGTTGGGTGATTCTCAGAATCGCCCAACTACCCCTGGGGGGTGGGTGGGCCGCCGAGGTGGCGCGGGGTGGTGCTACGGCGCCCAGCCAGCGCCACCACGACGGCCTGCTCACCCCCGGGGGGCGGGCGGGTCGCTGGGGTGGCGCAGGGTGGTGCTGCAGCGCCGAGAATCACCCAGCCACCCCCGGGGGGTAGGCGAGCCGCCGGGTGGCATGGGGTGGGCGCCGCAGCCCCACCCCGCACCACCCCAGCGGCCCGCCCACCACCCCACGGGGGCGGGCGAGCCACCGTGGTGGCGTGGGGTGGCTTGATAATTAGGTACAACACTAGCATGTTGCCTTCAAAAAGGAAGAAATTGCATTGCAATTGAAAAAGATCCAATACAGTGAAATTTCATTCAGCAAAGAATTAATGCTCTTCAATTTCTTCCAGATGCAATACAAGAAATTGGGTTGAAGAAATGGGACTTTAGTGAATCACGGGTGGCAAAAAAGGCAAAGGAACCCCAACCATCATTACATGGAATGTTTGGAAAGACATACATTGGGAGATTCGCAGACATCAAAGATCCATTAGAAGATGAAAATGAGCAAAAGGAAGCAGAAAATATTGTAGAAGAAGACAATGATGAAACTCTAGAGGACGAAGAGTTTGGATTACGTGACATTGTTGATTAAATTTAAGTTATGCTTGGAAATCAAGCTCATTTTTTGTAACTATTAATTAGTTATTCTTGTAATGTTTTGACTTTGACATTTTAAGAGAAGAAAAAGCACTCAATTAAGGTTGTTATGCGTTCAATATTTGTATTATGTGTTTTTCGTATTAATTTTTATGTTAATCATTATTTTTTGGAAAAAACAGTGATTATTATGTTTTTTTTACATGAAATTCATAAAAAAAAACTATTATTTAACCATTTTTTTGTTAAAATTTTCCGATAAAAATTGTGATTTTGAGGTGTCATCTCTAGCAATAAATTACAAAAAATTATCAAAACATGTAGTTTTTTAGTTATATTTATGTTAAAAATGGTTATTTTTATGTCAATTGTTAAAAACTATTGTGTTTTAGAAACAATTATTTCATGTGGATTGAAAAATTAATTAACGCTATATAAATATGTAGAATATCGAAAATTCAAAATATCGACCTTTTTCTTTAAATATGCAAAACAATAAAAACCTCACTACAAAAAATTAAAATTAAAATAAAAACAAGAAAATATGAAGAAAAAGACCACCTCAAAAATTATTAAATTTACAAAATAATTATTTACATTTCATACATTAGGGAAAGAAAAAAGAAGAAGAAGAAGGGAGACTTTTAAAAAAAGGCCTTGGTGTAGAATTACCACTTTTTTAAATCAGCATCAAAAACACTACCATTCTAAAATGCAATGTACATAAAAAAAAATTATAGTGCCAAAAACTATGCTCTAAAAAAAACATGTGTGTTCTGCATCACCCCTTTTCCAAATCGGGTCACTTTTTTGCTATCTCTACAAAACGGGTAACAGTGTGAGTTCCCGTTTCAAAGTTTACATTGTTGTCATATAGCATAAGACTACAAACTCAACTCAAGATGGTACAACAGAGAGGGACTTCCTATCAATGCAAGAAGATGGAGAATAGGTAAAGAAGGACCTGAATTATACCTAATTCCTGAAATCTAATCTCTCGATGAAGGATTTGTCAAGACTTTCATCTAGTGAATCGAAATTGGAAGAATAAATTGTTTGTAGGTAGAATGAAAACTTTGAGGACAACATATGAAAAAACATTTGGGAAAAGATTTTTATAAAAAGATACTTCATCACATACACATGAAAGTTTAAATATAGCTAGAAAGAATTGGAAAACGCATATGTATGAAGGAAACTTCAAGTCCAAGAGATAATTCAAGGGCAACTAAAGAATGCAGATACGACAAGCACTTATCAATGAAGGAAGCATCATCTTAGGGGGAGACATTAAAAGTACAAGAAAAATATGAGAAACATTAGAAGCATGGTCTCGAGGGAAGACTATCAAAATGGAAACATGGTAACATGAAGGAAGCATGGTTCAGTCAGGTATACAGGATCATACAGGAACAAGTTATGGAGTTTTGTCAGATACATAGAAAAATGCAGGATCAAGTTCACCCATAAGAATGGGAGTATTTATAGACACCCATGACCCTTTTACATTGATGTCAAAGGGGGATACATTTAATACATTGACACAAACATTTATAGTGACCGAGTAAGGCATTTGACAATGGGGACTTGTTTATTTGTTGACAGCAATATCTCATGGTGTCACCATAAATGATAAATGGGGATATTGTTGCACATAGTGTTGTCATTGATTTGAAAGGGTTGTTTGAGATAGAAACAACAATATTACTAATGCCTAATGAAGAATCGGTACCCTCTATGAAGTAGTATGACAATTAGGTATCTTACATGATCTCATTAAGTGAAGTTAAAGGAGATTGAGGTTATTTGATATTTTGATGTAGTTATGTGTCCTAATGATCCTATAAATAGTATGGTTGCATAGTTCTCATCGATACCTTTCCAATAGTATACCCTTCTCTAAAAAACTCCTCTCGGATGAGAGGTTATCATTATTTGAAAAATTTGTATTAATATTGGGTTCAATACTATAGGGAAAAGACCCATGTTTTTAATACATTAAAGAGTTTGCACCTTCTAGGCACATCCACAATTCATTGATCAGATCCACAACAAATTTCAACAAAACTTGCATAACATTTAATTGTTTAAAGAGTGTCTATATTTCCACTAATTGGATGAATCGAGGAATCGAGTGAAAAGTTGGATGATGGATGATGTCAAGAGTTGCATGACATTTAATGCATCACTTTCACCCAATAGAATGATGGCATGTGGACACCTATGCAGTTAGCCCCACCACCATGGACTAGGCATACATTGACACATGGTTCATCATGGAAGGGTGAGATGATGTTGTTAGTACAATCAGCATAACACATCAGTTAATGATGTCATCAAAAGTGATGTGGCACCAACAGAGGCTGCCATGTGGCCAATAGTTTTGATCAGTGAAAATTATGAATGTTGGTGACACGTGGAACCTCTCTAGGCTTCCATATGGTGTGAAGAAATCATGTTGACATCATAACATGAAACATCAAGGAACCCCAAGGACCTGGTCACATGGAATGATCACATGGACCTTGGAACAAAGTTTAAAGTTTGAGGGTATGGTCATATGAAACCATCGTGTGGTGAAAGGTCCAACCTTTAAGGCATGGATGTCATCCCATGGTCGACTAAATTATCCCTTGGACCACATGGATTACATATATGTATGTGTGGCCGAATGCTCGATCAAAACATCAATTGTGTCTCAACTCACAAGCTCTACAATGGTTACAATTTGTTGGTATTTGATTGGCCTTGGTTTTGAATTGAGCGAGAAAGGATAATATTTTTATTGTTATGTTTTCTCAGGTATGCAATGACAGAGTACTATACAGTCTTTATTTGGCTTTGTGTGGAATTATTGTATGGTGGACAAGGCATATGAAAAGACTTAACACTGCAAGCCTCACACAATGACTTAGCCCACGCTGAATATGGTGTACACATGAGTTGTAATATTTCAAGCCTCACAAAGTGGCTCAGCCCATGGTGGAAAGGGATTATGCATAAGTCTTAACACTACAAGCCTTTCATGGTGACTCAACCCATGGTGGACAAGGCATATACATGAGTCAAAACATTAGAAACTTTGAATGGTGACTCCACCCCACGTGCATAGGGTGTAACCCTACAATCCCTGCATGATGATTCAACCCCATGAAGGATAATGCATATACAAGTATTAAAAAAACAACAAGCCACAAAGGATGAGCTATCTCTATTGGTGGTATGTTCATTAGATATATGTACATAGTATTTTCCAAAGTTCAAAATGAACATTGACATGTAGCTTATGTCACCCTTGTCGTTGAACCAAATCATAGATACATTATGACATGAAGAGATGGTTGAGTAAGGCCCATTGTGAAGTACATTTGACTTGGATTTTGTGTTGTTCCTGCCAAGAATTAATTTTGAGCCTTTGCAATTGTCAATTCAAATTTAGTCTTTTTAAACACCATATACTTTATTTTTTCGAATAGTTAGTAGGTCGATAATGTAAATTTTGTAACACCGGTGTTGTATTTTGAGCATTTTGCAGAAGAGCACCCATAAAGGAGAAATTGTAGAACAATTAATTTATTATATAGTTTGATATGGTTTTTATGAGTTTTTGGTGTCATTATTGGTCCAAATTGGATTTCAAAAGAATCTCCATGATCATGGTTTTTATATGGTTGCATCCAAAGATGTGAAATGCACTTTTGACATAGTTTTTATGACCAGAGAATCCATTACATGGTTTTGAGGGTTCATGAGTAAGATACATTGGCTTTAGATATATGGTAAAAATAGGTTCCGAGAAGGAGTTTGTGTGACTAGATTGATGAACTAGTTGGAGCAGAGTATGGGAAGCAGTATGAAATCCAGTAAAAATGATTGATATGACTGTTTGTATCAGTAATTGTAGTGATAGTGATTGCGGGTAATAATAGTGATTGTAGTGGTAGTAGTTGTAGGTTGTAGCAGTGATTGTGGTTGCATATTGTGACAAAGATTGAAATGGCAATGTTTGCAGGTTGAAAGTTGTACTTATGATTAAGTGATTAAAAATTATAAATGATGACAGTGGATCTAGTTTGAAAATGATGTGAAATAGAGGTCCACAATGAGTTTAATAAAAATATGGGTGCCTCCACTGAGGTTGGAGCCGCAATCAAGTTGGAGTCTAAAGCAGGTTGGAGCCCACCCATCATCAAGATCGGTGCCTCAATAACGTGGATCCTAGAGCAAGTTGGACCATGCTCATCATCAAGATTGGTTCCTCAATATGTTGAAGGCTAGAGAAAGTCAGATCCCACTCAACATAGAGGTCAGTGCCTCAATCAGGTTGTATCCTACAATGAGTAGTTGTTTGCATACTTTCAAGGTTGGTACCTCAATCAAGTTGTATCCTATGGAAAGTGGTAGATTTCATTTCTTTGGGTGGTTACCTCTAACAAGTCAGAGCCTACAAATATATGTAATGAATTGAAGCATATGAAGAAGAAGAATTTGCGGTTTCTCCCGTATGGGTTTCCACATAAAAGCTTGTGTCTCTTTGTGTTGTGATGTCTTCTTGATGCGTTATTGATGCAATAATAACTTTATGATGCATTATTTTATCTCACGAAGTTATGCTTATGGTTATGGTTCATTACTATATGATTTTTTGATTATTAAAAGTTATGAAATGGTAAAATTTCTCTCACACTGATTTACCCCCCTTCTCAGTGTGACCTTTGTTCCAACATAACAACACTCAGATCCAAAATCTAGTCGCTGCTACAATTGATGTTACACTAACTACTGCTACACTAGTTGTTGATACTATGGGTGTTGTTATTTCCACTTGTTTTTTCTATCATCATTATTGCTACTGTTGTAACCTTATATTGAAATTTGTCATTTTTTTCCAATGGGACCCACTGATTCCAAATGCCACGAACTTTGCCAGCGCTATAATTTTCTACCAATTTAGCATCAGTATGTCATGTCCATAATGTAGTACAAGATTCTAGGTCAAATCACATAGTAAGCTTCAATAGGCATGTCTTTCGTTCATTTTCTTGCATCACTATGATTTGAGTGACAGGACCCACCTGTCATGATGACAGAGGATGGCCTCCACTTCAATTTGGAGGGGGGGTTACATCATGGAATTATGTGTGCCATGACACACAAAATCACAACATACATTATGATTTGTAATGACACACTATCTTCTTGATACACACTTTACCACTCCTAATGCATAATCATGTCACCATTTATTACCTTTTCACCACCACTACTCTAACCCATTCTTTTGTATATGTCTGTATATCTCAAAATTATTTCCCATTTATGACATAACACCACCATAAACCTTTCAAATTTTTGAAACTTAACATCCTCTTCCCTAATTTGATTGCATTTTGCGCTTGTTATAACAATGACAACATTCACATCGACACAGAGTCATGGGAAGAATTATTGTTCATCACAAACCTGGTTTGATTGACCTAGTATGAAATCACCCCAAAACTTACAGGATTTTCCAAGAAGCAAGGTGGCTATCATATTTTGAAAATGTATGGGGTTTTGATAGGGCTATTCCCCTCAAATTTTCCTGGAATTTGACTGAACAAAGTTCAACTGTGAAAGGAGTGAAAATTGTAGTCACAGAAGAAGTGATTTCTAGAATAACAAGACTACCTCAGACAGTTGTAAGCTAGTTTAGCATAAAATGTCAATATCAATAGTAAAGGTTGATTTCCTAAGAGAGGATGAACAAATAAGGAATAAAGGTAAAGGAATGGAAATAACTTCATTTCCACCCCAACGAAAAGATTTTGCATCCTTCCTATAGAAATACATTACCTGTGAAGTCGTCTTTGAGGTAATTTTCAAATATCACTTCATGTTTTTGGCTCACCTCCACCATGGGTAGTTGGTCAACATTTCTCTTCCTACTAGAGCCATTGAAACACATGGCTAATGTTCAATAGTCAAAGCACCCAGATACCTACATAACAAACCACAACTTGATTAAGCTTGTGGTTATTGACATATTGGAGCAACAAGGGAGGACATGGATAGAATTGGTGACACTTGTCGTAGGATTAGCTCGGAGAGATGGCAGGGTTGATTCAAGAAGTGAAGTATAAGAGGAAGTGGAGGAGACAAGAAAAAAAAGTAAGGATGTTAGGATGGAAGAAGTAGGGCCAAGTAGGAACTTGGATGGTGTTGAAACTGAGAATTCCCTTATTGATACACTTTCTAGAGATTCTCATGTTGGTACACTTTTTAGGGTATTCACACTATTCACTAGTCGAAATATCCAGTGAATAGTCAAGGAACTTGGGATTCAAAGCCTAACCTATTGAAGAACAACCCCTACATATTTGGATCAATAAATGACTATTGAAAAATCCGTGGGTGGTCGATTTCCAAAGACAAGGGTTAGGTTTTTTTTGTGACAAAAATAATGGCCCGATCATCTAAGAAGCTAGTGGATACTAAGGGGCTAAGGAAGCAAACTACTTTGGAGAATGAGAAGGAGATTAAAAAAAATGACAACTATCTTCTTAGTAAGTCTAAAAATGACCCTTTGTCTGTGGAAACTTGCTTATTTAAAGAAAGAAAATGCCAAACTTAGAGAAAAATATGCAACATTAATGAAGAACCTTCAAGACTAGGGGCCCTCACTGAGGTTGTCTAAATGATGGATTGCTCATCCTCCTCCCTTAAACTAAAGGGTGAAAGCCTAGGAAGCCTAAAAAAATGCTGCGTGAGGCTCCTGGATATGCATGGGATGGCACACAAAAGCTAGAATTTGTCTTAGTTGAAGTGCAGATAGAAGAGTGGGATGTCTTTGCTCCATAAGAACCAATGAAACATGAGAATTTGGTTGATGGGGGAGATATGGAGATTATGGAAGAGAAAATACAAAAGGATGAGAAAGAAACACAGGTTGATCCACACGAACCTATTATTGATGTTGCTACTATACGAGTAACACAACCGAGGTAGTATAGCCTAAAGGGGAGGAAAAGGAAGAAATCAAAAAAAATCCATAAGAACCTGTTGATGACACCACTGCTACAAAATAAAAAATAGTTTAGTATGACCCACAATAGAGAAAGATGATAGTCCTGATATAGATATGTTGATTTCTAAATTACATAAAGGGAAACAATTAGCTCCATCACTGCAAGAAGATGTGATTCCCTGACTGAGCACCATAAAATTATCCATAATCTCATATAGGCTTGGGAAGAAGAATTGATGTTGCAAAGATATAAATGAGATGAAGTCAGAGAGGACAGGAAGAAGGAACATAAACAAGTACAAAAGCTCCAGGAGAATGTTTAGGATTTGTAGAAGGAAAATGAGCAAATGTATGACCTTATATGGGAATTATCGAGATATAGGAAGCCTTCCCCTTCATACTCCCTTTTTCTTCATGGGAAAATTATTGTTTTTCAATTAGCAAAAATAAAATGAAACAAGACAAATGAAGTGACCTACACCATGACTTTCTTGGAAACTTTTAATTGGAATAATTTTGCATAGCAACATTTGTTGTGTGAGTTTTACCTTCCTGAATTTACTTGGTATGGGAAGAGGAAATTTAACCTCTCACCCTATGTTGGTGACATTTGATTGAGCGAATTTTCTTCATTTTTCGAAAACTAGATCAAATGGAAACTAGTGTACAAGACTATAACAATAAATCAAGAAAACAAGATGTTATGGATTCGAGGGGAACCCAACCTTGTGGATGTAGGAGTTAGAACCTACAACAATTTCCTTGATATCCACAGACAATGGCCATTTTGAATGATGTTTGAATAAGAATCTTGGACCTTTTCTCAAAAAACATTGAACGACTAAAACAAAGTGCATTGGAGAGTAGTAAATTGAGATGGGAAGCATCTAATAAGGGACTAAAAGAAAAATATCCATACTACTACCTGAATTTATCTATGACATTTCAAGGGTGTCAATATATGTCAATTGTATCAAGTAGTGTGAACCTATGTGGCTTGGACTCTAATTTTGATTTCCTTTAATTTGGCTCCCATTACCTCAATATCAACATTATTATTGGTTGAAACTTGGACGAAGAGATATGGTGGTTAGAGATAATCTCTTTTGATTGGTTTAGGGCTACTACAGAGGATCCTACCAAGGTTTATAACTTCATTAAACTCCACTCACATCATGCACTGAAGGCTGACTTATGGAGAGTCTTCATGGGTACATTAAGCCACTTCATTTGGGGAGAGATGTTGGGCTTAAGAATTGGCACCTTTTTACCACCTTTTTCCTTAACTTTTGACCATTTTTCCTTCCTTAGTTTCATCCATTTATCTAATTCTTGCATCTTTTGGAAAACTTATGAAATATTCTTATGTCACTCTAATTTAGCTAGTTTTGATTGCATTTTATGATAGAATAACTATTTTGGGAATCTTCACTGATAAAATACTAAAGGGATTGATTACAAGATGACCTAGATAACCATTGATGTTGTTACTCCCATGTTTCAAATGTTGTGATGTTGTTCTTCTAGGTTTTCATGATGGTGTTAAACTAGGGATCTATGATGTTGACACTCTACTCTATTGATACATGTATGTTGTTATTCTGTTATGTCGCTCTTATCCATTCTCTATGCCATTGTTTGGTCGCTGACATGTATGTTGTTACTCAGTAGAGTTAACATAGACCATTGTGCCAATGAGAAATTAACTTCTCTTGATAGCACGACCAAATTGGATATAGCAGTTACGATTCCCAACATTTAACTATTCAGTAAATGAGGCAACTAGTTGTGGCAATGCTTTTGTTGGTACTCAATCTATTGTAGTTTGTTAAAAAAATGCCTTTAGTTACTTTTATTTGAATAGCCTGAGAACCAAAATATTCTCATGGTTGTTCATAATTATTTGATACCGAGATTAAATAGAAAATATAAACCTATAAGAAGGAACCTCCTTGCCTCGAGAAGGGGGGCAACATTACTATTTCAGACTATGCATATGTACATTTTTTTTTAGAACTAAAGAATGTAACGACCAAAAGTCGTATATGCAGCGGAAATATTAAAATACTTCGTAGACAAAGAAATCCATGGTACGACAATAATTGTAAATTGTATACTGTATAAAGAATTGTTGTAAGATGATTACAAATGAGAATGAGGGCCTGCTTATATACCCTGAGCAGGTGCCCTTCCATGAACGGTCATGTCTCTAAGGCGTGCCTTTTCGTTACTAACTAACTAACCATTAGTTAATTACTTATTACTTATTATTATTTTTATTTTTATTTCTATATGAATTATATTCATAACATACATCAACACCACAATTGATTACTTGGTGAGATGGGAAGAAGCAGTTGTTGTCAATGACTATACCATTAGTACCACAGTCAGATTTACATTTGATAATATTATCACTAGATTTGGTTGTCCACACATTTTGAAAAGTGAATAAGGATCTCATTTCATCAATGAGACCATTGCAACTTTGACACAGGAGTCCTTGATTTAGCATCACAAGAGCAATCCATATCACCCACAAGCAAATGGGACTATTGAAGCATTTAACAAAATTTTGGAGAAGGGGTTGACTAAATTTTTCTCTACTAACCAAGATAAGTGGGACAAAAGGGTTCATGCTCCTTTATGGGCTTATCTGACTACTACAAAGAGGTTGCATAAATATACTCCTTTCCATCTAGTGTATGGTATAGAATTTATGGTTCCTATTGAGTTTGTTGTGCCAAACTTATATATTATACAAGCCACTAATATGTTTGATGATGAGTTCATTGCGGAGTGCCTACATAAGTTATGGGAACTTGATGAGCATCGCTTGTTAGCAGATTTCCACCAAAATGTAGAGAAGCAGAGAAAAAATCCTTAGTATGATCATTACATTAAATCCAAGTCTTTTTGACTTGATGATCAGGTGTTGCTATATGACAGTGAGTATCTCAAGCACCCTAGAAAGCTACAAATGCATTGGTTGGGTCCTTTTATTATTGCAGAGATAAGAGAGTCTAGAGCCATGCAGCTCGCACAACTTGATGGAATTATCTTGCCTGGTGTCGATTCCCAAATTTTTTCGGTAACTAAGGACAACCTAAGAACACATTCATTGAGGATTCTAAGAATCTTCCTGCTTTAAGTACCCAAGGTTTGCCTCCCTCCACCTCAAGGGTATTCCTTATTCTAATTTTAATTAAATAATTTTTTTAAAAGCAAATAAAATAAGAACAGATTAATGATAAAGTAATCAAAAGTTTATTGGTTTAGCTTTGGTGAAAGAAACTTATATGCATGGTTAAAATAAATAGTTAAAGTACACAATTAAAATAAATAACTCAAAACTATATTAAAGAAAAAAGAAACACATATGAAATATATAGATATATATATATGCCTAAAGTGTAATTGTATTCATTTAAATGTAATTATAAAGTAATTTAATATCACACAAACAAATAATATATATTGGCAATATACACGAACAAATAACCAATGCTTTTACTCCACCAATAATATATATTGGTAAATAAATGAGTTGAATTAAAGATTACAAGAAATTAATAAAGTTCATGCTAATTATCAACCTATTAGTAATTATCAAGGTATAGATATACAACACAGTAAATTATATAAACAAAAAAAATAAAAATAAAATAAAGAGAAACTAGTATATATGATATTTAAATTAAAAGTGCAAATGAGGAATGGATAACATATATTATCATGACATCAACTTGCAACATATAATTTAAATATGATTTAAAACATTTTTAAATAATGTGTATTTAGAAAGATATAAATCAATTTATGAGTGCAATATTTATTGTTTAATCAAGTTAAATAAATAAAAAATTTCACATTTAACGAGTAAACCTTAAATAAATTTAAAAAACACATACACATAAATAGAAAAATAAAATTAGTATTCTGATTTATATATTTCCTTGTGAATTATTATAAACAAATAATCAATTACATGCATTGTAATATTTAATTAACAATAAACTCAAGAAAACTCTCAATTTGTGCACTCTAAATAGTATGCATATTATGAAGAACAAACAAATCAAGTAAAGATTAAGTGAATTACAAATGATCAAGTCAGATTCATAACTCATCAGGTTAGATGAGAATATCCAAAATTAAATAAAAAAATAAAATACACGTAAATAAAAAAAGGAAAAAAATTATTTATTAAAAATTATATAACTTTACATTATAAATTCCTCCTGAATTTTGTACAAAATTTATACTCGGACTTTCCAAAAAGCCTCTCCATTAATGACCTTCTTAAATGGGTAATGAAGGTTTATATATATAAATATTCAATAATAGAAGTATAATTGCCCACATAACTAAAAGAAAAATAAAAAATATTTTTGGAGACATTTTTCGTAACTTCTTTCTCCTTCGTATTAACTTTATTCATGCACTTTTTGTTTAGTTGATTGAGCATGCACCTTTTGTTTAGTTGATTTCGTTCAAATCTTTCCTGTAACAAGTTTTAAAATATTTTTCCAACATGAAAAAAAAGACATAAATTAAGTCTAATATAAAATAAATAAATATTTGCCTTATGTAAACCTTCCCTTTATAAAATAATTTCACACACTTTTATAAAATGAATTTCGTTTTTACTTTAAGTAAGCTTAGTGAGATTTTTCTAGCTATATGGAAACATTAGGTTATAAAATATATTTAATAGGTGAATTTACTTTACAGAACTTTTAAAGTTGCATAAAATCCAAAATATTGAATGTGCTTTAATTTTTTTTTTAAGCGACTTGCATTTTTATCAAATCTACAATAAAACTAATGATCAATTAGATTTTTTGTTGTCCCTGTACTACTAGTGTATTCCCTTATTATTATTGTCATTGTAGCCCCTTATTGTTATTGTTGTGCCCATGTTGTCCCCATATTGTTATTATTATGCCCCATAGAAGCCCACTATTTACTATTGTTATTATTGTGCCCTTACATTATTATTGTTAAGTCAACTCTGATTATATTGTGACCCCTTAGACTCCTATATATAGAAAAGAGGTCTTGTCATTTGTATCATCCAAGAATTGTTCATTTGTGTAATGTAAAGGAGGTTGTCCCCTCGAAGAGGCTGATTTTGAAGTCGTTTATCTATCTTTTCTTCTATTTTGTGAGCTGGTTGCATAACATTTGGTATCAGAGCCGTATAACACTTCCTTCCATACTCAACAAAAATGACCCCATTTATGGCACATTATGGATATCATCCACTGTCAATCACATCCTATTTAAGAGAAAATTCTAAGGTTCAAGCAGTGGAAGATCACATCGAGCATCAACAAAAAATTCTCCAACACTTAAAGGATAACCTGACTTTGGCGCAGAATAAAATGAAACAACAGGCAAATCAACATCGCAGCGAAAGAAGTTTTGATGTAGGTGACTGGGTGTTTCTATGACTACAACCATACAAACAAATGTCCCTCAAGCAAGCTAAGAAGGATAATAAATTATCACCGAAGTATTATGGTCCGTACAAGGTGTTACAAAAGATTGATACTATGGCATACAAGAACTTCTTGCATCTTCCCTAGTGCACCCAGTTTTCCATGTTTCATGATTAAAGAAGGTTATAGGTGACAAGCTCCCAGTTCAAACAATATTGCCAGAACTTGACAAGGAAGGAAAAATCATATTGGAACCTGAAGCAATCACTCAAACAAGAACTCGACATCTACAAAATTAATCAATTTCAGAGTATCTAATCAAGTGGAATAACTTACCCGCTGAAGATTCCACATGGGAGGATGAGAATTTTATATAGAAGCATCCATAACCACTCAAGTGTTGATGACAACAGTTTTTTGAAGGAGACATGTTAGGTCCCTGTAGTACTAGTGTATTCCCTTATTATTATTGTCATTGTAGCCCCTTATTGTTATTGTTGTACTCATGTTGTCCCCATATTGTTATTATTGTGCCCCATAAAAGCCCACTATTGTTATTGTTGTGCCCTTACATTATTATTGTTATGTCGGCTCTAATTATATTGTGACCCTTTAGACTCCTATATATAGAAAGGAGGTCTTGTCATTTGTATCATTCAAGAATTGTTCATTTGTGTAATGTAAAGGAGGTCGCCCCCTCCAAGACGCTGGTTTTGAAGTCGTTTATCTATCTTTTCTTCTATTTTGTGAGATGATTGCATAACATTTTTAAATATGTAAAACTATTTTAGATTTGATAGAACAAACAAATTAGATTTTCTAATGTCTTGGAAACAATCTCAAATTTATTTTAGATTTTTAAAATCATATGCTAGTAATCCCTTCAATGCTTCAACCTTTCACAAATAAATTGAACCTTTCACAAATAAATTTTATGTTTACACTAACATGTCCATTTAACCATTAGTTCTACAAATAAAACATAAAAAAATATACTTTTAAATTTAAAATATCAGTTTTAAATTTAATTTTAAATTTTAATTATATTTTAATAAAATTTGACTTTAAATCTTGAAATTTAATTTTAATATAAACTTATAATTTTAATCCAAACATAACTAAAATAATATATATATAAATTTATTGGAAATCCAAAACCCAGGTTTATATTCTTTCGAGTCAATACCAAGGCAGATGAGATGCTATGCAAATCTAGTGATCGGAATATTTTAATCGAACGACTCCTATTGATATCTAGTTGGAACTTGTACGTGGTTTAGTCATTTCGACGGACCCGATGGAATTTTAATACCTAACCCATATAAAAGGCCTTTACCTTTTGTTTTCTTTAATTTTTAATACGTTAGGGTATAGGGTTATTTGTTGTACACTCCAATACGTTTTTATCAATGTGCATGACACATTTTTAATCACCTGGGAGGTCAACCTACGTTAGCCTGGGTGACTACATTTCGTTGTGGAATAGGTGTGATGAGGGGTCAGGGAGTGGGTTTTATTTATTGGAGTTGTTTTTAGTGTGATTTGAGATTTTGGTGTTGGAATTTGGTGGAAAATTTTGTAGTGAAATTTTGATTTGTGTTATTTAAACTAGTTTTTTTTATTATATATATAGATTCAACACTCTAAAAAACCTTTATGGCACTTCTATTGTGTAGGGTTACCCATCAAACTTGTGATTTCAATGAATTCATGTTGGATTTTAGAGAAATTAGACCGAAAAAAGTCCACCGGAAAAGCTTCCAAAAAATTGCATTAAAGACGATTCGTTATTTATTATCCATGTTGTAGATCAGGAATATTGCATTGAATTTTTGGTCAAATTCATATTAGTTTAGATTTGACTAAAAAAAATTGTAAAATTTCTATAGTTGAACATTACAAATTGAAATTTATTATTTTAAGAATTGATTTTTCCTTATTTTGATTGACTATTAAATTGAACATGTTATTGTTGCTTTCTTTGTTAAATAAACATTTGCAATAATAATAATGTACTTATAATCAGTTCATAAAATCTTATTCTATTACAATTTTTAATAATTATTAATCTTTAAAAAAAATTTAAATAAAAATTTAGTGGTTCACCACCCTCTCACAACTTACGGTATTTAACGCCTTTGTACCTTATTCAAGATACTAGTTTGTCTAGCTGAATAAAATTAAATCAAGCCAAATACATATATTGGTTTGCAAATCATCAAACTACTCTTTTACAACTAATGGGTCAACTCCACTGGTTTTACTTGAACAATACGTATATAAGCATTCCATTCTCATGGATCACAACATCGGGCATTGATACTTCTATAAATGTAGTGCTCGTATTTCAAGTCTGGCTAAATAAAATTAAATCAAGCGAAGTACACATATTCACCGAATCAGTGGTTCTACATAGTGTGTCAATGCAACTTTTTTTCTTTTGAACGGTGTGTTACGCATTTATGTTTGAAATTTGGGAGAGATTTGTTGGTATCATAAATTCAAATTATATATATACAATAATGACATTATATTTTAAATAATAAAAAATTAGAATTTTATGGAATAAAAATATCGACTAATTTTAAGAAAACAAAATCAAAATATAAAAAATGATACAGCGTCACTATATAATATATAACAATTTAGTATAATTAATTATTAGAGTGTTTAATAATTCATTTAATTTAATGTTTTGATTTTTTTAGTTAAAATTGGTGATACTATTTTGGTAGAGATTATGATTTTTTTTGTTTAAAATACATTTATAAATACATACATATACTCAATACCTAAGACACTTTTGAAGCACTCTACTAGTGCAGATGATGCAACTCAAACTTACAATTCCAACAATTATTTATCAAATTTGAACAAATTTAAAAAAAAAAAAAAACCTTTAATAACTATATTATACTAATTTCAAATTTCAAACCTATTTTCTCATATATATAGTATAAATTTAGACATACATTAGATTAAGATATCTAATATAATTATTTTTATTATAGTCAATATAACCTCAATAATTAATGTATAAGAAATAATAAAGTCTTCAATAATTAGGTATGAATTGGATTTGGACATCCAATATAATATAATACTTCACTCCTTTTATATAATATTAATAATTAATTTGCATGAAAGAATATAATCTCTACTAGTTAGGCATGCATTAGATTTGGATGACGCATATATTAATGTCTAACCTTAAAAACATGATATATTGATTGAAAAAAAAAAAAAATTATCCATGTTGCCCAAGCAAGTATTACACATAGGGTATCAAGTTGATTACCTATTAATTCAGCCAAACTTATATATATATATATATATATATATATATATATAGATATAGATATATATATATTTTCTATTGAGCTTAGTCTCGGACTATCCACAGTGGAAACCATATTTGTCAATGTTTCAAATCCCAATAGGGATCCATCATCAAGACCAATATTTTCTAATTTTTGTGAATTATTTTATTCTCATTTATCTATCATCATATTGGTGGTTCATTTTAACATGTTATTCCCAAATGTCTTGGAAAACCGTAAGAGCAGAGTAAGATGAGTGGACCATAACATAAATAAATGTATGTTATATTTCATTTAAGTTAGCTTCCTAAGCAAGCATGGCTCCATTTATCCATACCATAAATAAATGTGTGTTGTATTTCATTTAAGCTAGCTTCCTAAGCAACCATGGCTCCATTTATTGTTTGACTTGCCCAAGGCTCAGCCTAGGAAAGTACACAACTTTGCATATTATAGTCCACAGATTTTCATGTGTCACATTTTTTAAGTTTCAATAAATCATATACAAAATTCATAAATATATTTGATAATCTAGTTTCAACAATTAAATAATTTAACTTTTACAAAATAATTTTTAATAATTTTAATTTTATATTTTTTTATTATAAAATATATTTTTAATAATCACAATGTTATAATAATTTAACAATGCTATAATAATTTAATAATGATCTTTTCTAGAAGAAAAAATTAATAATATTAATTAATATAATTAATTAATTTTATATATCTTTAATAACTTTATTTACTAATATATTTTTAATATAATATAAATTAGTTATTAACTTTTCAAAATAATTTTTAATATAATTCTCATATTATATTTTTTAACTATAAAATATATTTTTAATCATCATACTGTTATAATAATTTAATAATGATCTTTTTATTAAGGAAAAAACTAATAATAATAATTAATGTAATTATATAACTCTAATAACTTATTTAACTAATATATTTTTAATATAATATAATATTATTTATTTTAGTGTGTTAAAGTTATATTAATATAAACTTTGGTATTAGTAAATTTTAAATTTAATATAATTAAATTTAAAGTTTTATTAGGTCTTATTTTTCATAAAAATAAAGATTTTTTTTTTAAATCCCAAAACATTTAAAATTAATAATAATAATTAATGTAATTATATAACTTTAATAACTTATTTTACTAATATATTTTTAATATAATATAATATTATTTATTTTAGTGTGTTAAAGTTATATTAATATAAACTTTGGTATTAGTAAATTTTAAATTTAATATAATTAAATTTAAAGTTTTATTAGGTTTTATTTTTCATAAAAATAAAGATTGTTTTTTAAATCCCAACATAATTCATAATCCCTATTTTATTCTCCTTATAGAAGCAGGTATTTCCCCTATTGAGAACCTAGCTATGCTTAGGTTTCTGTTGTACAAGCACAAAATCAGTAACATAGACGATCATAGACTTCCTAAGCTAGCTTTAAATTCTAGCCAAAACCACCTAAGGCTCAATCGAGGGTGGCATAAAGACACAAGGGCCTGGTTAAACTATTGGGAGATCAATGAAAATGATGCATTGCAAAACATAAATAACATTAAAGATATTGTTACTTCTAAGTTCAAAGAAAAAATGTGGTGTGAGAAAGATTTAGCGACTAAAAGAAAATTAAGTTATTATAAGAAGGTCATCAACCCCACCCTAGAAGATCAAAAGTATCTCTCTATTTTAACTAGCTCAAAGAAGAAAATTAATATAGAAAAGATTAGAACGAATTCTCATGAGCTCTATAGTGAAACAGCTCGTTGGGCAGTTCCTAAAACGCCATGGACAGAAAGGATCTGTCATATATGTGAGAATAGGAACATCAAGGATGAAAACCACTTCCTCTTAGAGTGCCCCGCGTATAACCACATTAGATCTCAGTTTCACAATCTTTGTTACAATACTGACCTTCCTAGTGTTTTACAATATCAAAATTATAGTGAGTTTGGGAGGATTCTCTCCAAGCTTTTTGAGCATAGGAATAAAATCTTAAATCAAAATAGATAATTTGTTTCTTTAGGTCCGATAGACCATTATTTGGTCTCAGTGGACGTTAACCATCATCATCATCACCATCATCATATAGCCTATGTCGATGGGGCCATAACTATAGTATGATATGGTTAACAAGTTCAATCATATTCAACCATGGTTATTTATGGTTCACACCAGTGGTTCTAGATAGTGTGTCAGAGGCAACTTTTTTCTTTTGAATGGTGTGTTACAACGTCAATAAAAAGAGGGACAAACATGCATTGGTAATGCTGGTTATTTATAATAGTTGTAATTTATTTTGTATTTTTATTCATTTATGTTTGAAATTTGTGAGAGATTTGTTGGTATCATAAATTCAAATTATATATATATATATATATTGGAATTTATTTAAATGACATTTGAATTTATTTAAATAGTCAAAAATATATTTTAAATAATAAAAAGCCATGATTTTATAGAAAAAAAAATATTGGCTAATTTTAAGAAAACAAAATCAAAATGTAAAAAAATGACACAACGCCACTATAAAATAAATATAATATATAATAATTTAGTATAATTAATTATTAGAGTGTTTAATCATTCATTTAATTTAATGTCTTGATTTCTTTTAGTTAAAATTGGTGATACAATTTTGGTAGAGATTATGATTTTTTTTTGTTTAAAATACATTAATAATACATACATATACTCAATACCCTAAGACATTTTTGTGTAGATGATGCAATTCAAACTTACAATTCCAACAATTATTTATCAAATTTGAACAAATTTAATAATAATAAAATATACCAAAAAAATAAAAAATAAAAACCTTTAATAACTATATTATACTAATTTCAAATTTCAAACATATTTTCTCATATATATAGTATTAATACTAATAAGTAAGGTATCCAAATGTTAGACATACATTAGATTAAGATAATCACATATATTTAATTAATCTAATATAATTATTTTTATTATGTGTGGTTGTATCTTCCGGATCCATCGCATTTTATTGTTTTTATGCATCGACGTTTCGAACCATCCTTTGTGGTTCATCCTCAGGATTTAGATTTGTGAGGATGAACCACAGAGGATGGTTCGAAACGTCGATGCATAAAAACAATAAAATGCGATGGATCCGGAATATACAACCACACATAATGCAAATCGCAGAAGTCTCAAATCCATTATTTTTATTATAGTTAATATAACCTCAATAATTAATGTATAAGAAATTCAATAATTAAGTATGAATTTCCCGGATCCGGGTGGCATAACCGCTTCCACAGTTATCCATGCCAGCAATTAATGCCCAGTACTGCCAGCTGCAGAGCAGCGTGGCCTCCCGGGACGTTAACTCATGCGAGTAGGGGAAGTGTTTTAATGTACGATCGGGAGGCAGATTTGCATTAATGCTCTGCATGGATCGACGCAAAATTCCTCCGGTTATAATCATGACGCTCCATTGCTTTCTCACCAAGCTTGGTGCTCAGTTGCGCGATAATGGATTCTGGTCTGAGGATGTTGTGGGTGTGGGTTTAAATTTCGTTCACGACCACGAGCTCCTAGCCATTTATCTCCAGGGTAATTTCTCACCTGTTCTGAATTCCTGCTTTCTGTTGATGTCCGCAAGTTCTGTGGATGTTTATAAGCTCTATAATACTGTGGCTATTTACAAGCTCTGTTATTCTGTGGTGTCGGTCGCAAGCTCTATTGGGCATTCCTTTTGCCTCATTCGCCCCCGGCCTGTTGGTCATCCCGTCCACATCCCTTCTCTGTCCAATCCCCTGTCCATCACCATGGTTCGCTCGGGTAAGAGGCATTGTCCTGAGGGGCGTCGTAACACTAGCCTGCATCCTCCCGCTGGTCACGCCATGGAAACGGCGCCAGAACCTTTCAATCCCTCTCCCGTCCATGAAGCTGGACCCTCTGCTGGTTCTGGTCGTAAACCTCTGCCGAATAGCGCTTTCCAAACAACGCACTTTAAGTTCCAAAGTAATTTGCATCGCCCCCTGGTCACTGCCCACATCACTCTCATTCTCTCGGAAGAGGAAAATCTTGTCACCCCCCTGGCCTGCATTGCCCCTAATCCTTCTCCAAACAGTGAGAATTCTTCGGACGAAGACAGTATGGAGATCTGGGAAAAAGAGAAAGTTGAACAGGAAGCTGGTCTTAACAGTCTTCCTCCCCTGGAAGATACAGGACCGAACGCTGAGGACAGGATTCATGGCGAAGCTGATCACACCATCGCCATCCCTGACGATGATTTAAGCGGCAATGAAGGTTTGAAGACTGGTGACATTGGTCGGGATGAGAAGAAGGACAGCGGCCCAGCACAGGAGAAGTAGCGCCGCTTGGGACTGTCTCTTTTTGTCTCGGTTTCTGCTTCAGGCGCATGGTCAAGTTTCTTTGTTGTTTTTCCTACTGTTTTTGGCTCCCAGTTGGACTCCTGGTGACACTTATATGCTGGGTTGCATTGTTTTTGTTTTTCTATGCCGGCTTAATTCTCCTCCTCGGCAACAGTGGTCCTTCTCTATGTCTGATTTCTGGTTTCTTGCACTTTGTAACTGGTCTCCCCAGCTTAGGGATGTAATGGGGCAGTTTTGTTCTGTCGGGTGCTACCACGCCTCGACAATATGTAAAAATATTTTGCTTTCCAGTTAATAGAAGTTAGTATTTGCAGAGAAAAAAAAAATAATTAAGTATGAATTGGATTTGGACATCCAATAAAATATAATAATTCACTTCTTTTATATAATATTAATAATTAATTTGCATGAAAGAATATAGTCTCTACTAGTTAGGCAGGCATTAGATTTGGATGACACATATATTAATGTCTAACCTTAAAAACATGGTATATTGATTAAAAGAAAAAGAAAAAAATTATCCCTGTCGCCCAAGCAAGTATTACGCATAGGGTATCAAGTTGATTACCTATTAATCTAGTCAAACTTAAAAAAAAAAAAAATTCTATTAAGCTTAGTCTCGGACTATCCACAGTGGAAACCATATTTGTCAATGTTTCAAATCCCAACAGGGATCCATCATCAGGACCAATATTTTCTAATTTTTGTGAATTATTTTATTCTCATTTATCTATCATCAGATTGGTGGTTCATTTTAACATGTTATTCCCAAATGTCTTGGAAAACCGTAAGAGCAAAGTAAGATGAGTGGACCATAACATAAATAAATGTATGTTATATTTCATTTAAGTTAGCTTCCTAAGCAAGCATGGCTCCATTTATCCATACCATAAATAAATAAATGTTGTATTTCATTTAAGCTAGCTTCCTAAGCAACCATGGCTCCATTTATTGTTTGACTTGCCCAAGGCTCAGCCTAGGAAAGTACACAGCTTTGCATATTATAGTCCACAGATTTTCATGTGTCACATTTTTTAAGTTTCGATAAATCATATACAAAATTCATAAATATGTTTGATAATCTAGTTTCAACAATTAAATAATTTAACTTTTACAAAATAATTTTTAATAATTTTAATTTTATATTTTTTTATTATAAAATATATTTTTAATAATCAATGTTATAATAATTTATCAATGCTATAATAATTTAATAATGATCTTTTCTAGGAGAAAAAATTTAATAATATTAATTAATGTAATTAATTAGCTTTTATATATCTTTAATAACTTTATTTACTAATATATTTTTAATATAATATAATATTATTTATTAATTTTTCAAAATAATTTTTAATATAATTCTAATATTATATTTTTTATTATAAAATATATTTTTAATCATCATAATGTTATAATAATTTAATAATGATGTTTTTATTAAGGAAAAAATTAATAATAATAATTAATGTAATTATATAACTTTAATAACTTATCTTACTAATATATTTTTAATATAATATAATATTATTTATTTTAGTGTGTTAAAGTTATATTAATATAAACTTTGGTACTAGTAAATTTTAAATTTAATATAATTAAATTTAAAGTTTTATTAGGTTTTATTTTTCATAAAAATAAAGATTTTTTTAAAATCCCAACATAATTCATTTTATTTTTATTGATGACATTTATATAGCCTATATCGATGGGGCCATAACTATAGTATGATATGGTTAACAAGTTCAATCATATTCAACCATGGTTATTTATGGTTCACATGGGAAACACAATCAACTATGGTCAACATGGTCAACCATATACATCTAAAGTTACATATTGGAAACGATGGTCAAACAAGCCCAATAATGGTCAAACTATACAGTGGTCAACTATGGTCAATCCACCTCAATAATAGTCAATCAAACTCAACAACGTTCAACCATTATCAACTATAGTCAAAATTGTCAATCATATTTATCTATAGTTAAACATTAACAACTATACTCAACCACATTAGCCCATAGTCACCCATCGCCAACCATGTTCGTCCATAATCAACCATGGTTGACCATAATTAACCATGGTCAAATAAACTCAATCATGGTCAATCATGGGCAACAACACAACCATATTCATCCATCCTTAAACCACCTCAACAATGGTTAACCATAGACACAATGCTCCTCCATGGTTATCATGGACAACCATATTCATATATAGTTAAATATTGACAACCATGAATAACAGAGAGACTTTTTAATAATAAATGACTAATTTACATCTAATTTTATAAGTAGTTGAAAAAAATTTAGACAACTTCTCAAAACCATTATAAAGAATATACATATTATAAATTTATCAACATGTCACATACTTAAACTAAATCTTGCTTTTTACGATGTTTAATTTACATCTAATTTTATAAGTAGTTGAAAAAAATTTAGACAACTTCTCAAAACCATTATAACGAATATATGTATTCTAAATTTATCAATATGTCACATACTTAAACTAAATCTTGTTTTTTACTTTATTCAGCTATATTTAAACGAAGCAACAAGAAGTAACTACCATGTAGCACTTGTTATACTTGCTTTTAGGCAAAGTATATTGAACTCAGTTTATGGTCAAAAAGTTTTGACCTCTTAAATTTTTGAAACAATTTACAATTTATAAAATTTATTAATGTTCTTAAAAAATTATAATATTAAAATGATTTATAAAATATTTGAAATTTAGAAACTTTATTTTTTTTAATTGATCTACACTATTAAAAAACATATTTTTATGACGTTTAACTTTTATTTATCAAATATAAAAAATAATATATAAAACATTAATTTAAAAATATATATATATAAATGACATCTATCATCTAATTACAATAATTTGTACAAATCTTTTATTTTAAAACTACACGCTAACTCTTTTTACAATTAATCTCAGTTCTTAAAGCAGTTGTCTATAATGCGATTTTTTGGAAGCCTTTCCGGTGGGTTTTTCCGGTTAAAATCCGGCAGCAATTTATTGGAATAGCAAGTTTGATAGCTAGTTTCTGCAGAATCAAAGCGTCCTAGGGGTTTTCCAGGGTGCTGAATCCAAATATGCAATTAAAAAACCATTTTAACTGCAACAAATCAGGATTTAACCTCAATTTCTTCCACAGATTCCATCACCAAAATCTTCAAAAAATCGCATTATAAACAACTCCGTTCTTAAATCATATCATCCCTATTTTATATTAATTTTACATTTTAAATACACCAGGATCACATGATATAAACAATACATTACTTACGTCATGCTTATCTCAATTCAAAGAAAGTAAAATATACTACTTTTACTTGGTAAAGGAGTCTCGGCGTCCAATTCTCACGCTTCTTCACAAAATCATTAATAAAATTTAAAATGCTTTAAATAAATTTCATATACAAGGTTTCCACCATGAATTATTCGCACTATGGCTAAACAAATTTTATATACATATTTATTTATAAAATAAATGGAATAAATAAAGCAAAAAGTCTACAACATTTAAAGTTACCAAGTTCATATGGATATAATTTTGAAATTTTGATATATAATTATATTTTTATTTGTTACCAAGTTCATATGGATATAATTTTGAAATTTTGATATATAATTATATTATTATTTGTAAATAAAATTTTTCCATCTGTAATAAATTGTTAAATTGTTGGTGATTTATAGAAATAAAATTTTATTAATATTAAAAAAAATTATATTTAAAAAATAAATAAACTTTTTATTAAAATTATTTGCAGAAAGCAAACTTAAATATTAATGTTGTTTTAAATTTTATAATATTTAAAAATTAAAAATTAAAAAACAAACTCCTAACACCAATTTAACTTTAAAGATAGTGCACCCATCATGTATGTTAATGCAACGCTCATTTATGTTAATACAAAACAATGACATTGATAACAACAACGAAATTTCTCATACAATGACCTTTAAAATTGTGCACCTTCCATTCCTTTTCATTATGGATTATAACCAAATTTCGCAGCTACAACACCCCACTACATGCAACGACTTTGATATCGTGCTGCCACCTATGACATCAAATTAAGCAGAGTTGGTGCTCGGGTTTAATAATAAATGTGTCACAACTATCTTACTGGGCTATTATCAATTCCATAATACTTTTTTTAGAAATAGTCTATAACGCGACTTTTTGAAAGCTTTTCTGGCGGGTTTTTCGGTCGAAATCCGGCAGGAATTTATTGGAATCGCAAGTTTGATAGCTAGTTTCTGCACAATGAAAGCGTCCTAGGGGTTTTCAAGGGTGCTGAATCTAAATATGCAGTTAAAAAACCATTTTAACTGCAACAAATCAAGATTTAACCTCAATTTCTTCAGCCGGATTCCGTCACCGGAATCTCCAAAAAGTCGCATTATAGACAACTCCCTTTTTTTAGGGGAGTTGTTTTTAGTGCGGTTTTTTGGAGATTTCGGTGATGGAATCTGGAGGAAAAAATTGAGGTTAAATCTTGATTTGTATTATTAAAATGGTTTTTTAACAATATATTTGGTTTCAGCACCCTGAAAAACCCCTGGGACGCTTTGATTGTGCAAAAATTAGCTATCAAACTTGCGATTTCAATAAATCGCTGCCGGATTTTGACCAAAAAACCCACCAAAAAAGCTTCCAAAAAGTCTCTTTAAAGACAACTCCCTTCAATATTAATATATCTTAACATATTATATAATATTTTTTCATTAAAGTGTCAATAAAGATAAAATTCACTGTTACAAAAATATATAAAACACTAAATTTTTAAATTAAAATATTGGAATATATTTTAAATCAAATCATATTACAGTAGAGTAATATTTTTCCTAACTGAGATATTATAATATATTGTCACTAAGATTACAATAAAGTGAAATTTATCTTTAATGATATATCATGATTGCGAAAAAAGTTAATTTTGTTAATTTATGCACACCTTACAAAATCTTAATGAACAACTAATTGGTCATATTTCGATTTGATATTTATCTTTTAAACTTTTATAATTATTCATTATTAATTGAAATGGTCACAAGTTTTTGCACGAATAATAAGGGGGAAATGTGTGAGCCTTTTAGATGAGCCATAAGTGCCAATGCACCTACCACTTCCTAACCATATTTCTTCAAGGATGTGGTGAACACTGGGTCATTAACATTTCATTTGGATTTGGAAATTTGTTTTAGTACTTTGTGGGCAGTTGAATCAACTAAACTTTTTTTATTATGCATCATAATATATCTTTTAAATACTCTATCTTTTAGGGAAATTTCTGGAGAACATGAAGAACATTTCTAATGCCCCCAACTCCCCACCAATTGCTTATGGAAATGTTTATCAACACTTCTTAAGTCATAAGGAACAAGAAAACTTAGAAGTGATAAATTCAAAGAATAGACATAGATACATATTCCACACACATTTTTCTTTAAAATATGAAAACACAAGGGAGGAAGATGAATCTTTGTGTTTTTTTTCCCAGGGAAAAAAGCGTAATTTTCATTAAAAGATTACAAAAATTACATGTTTCAAACCAGCATATATGAAAATGCTTTCACTACTAACTAGAAGTAACAGTCCAAAAATTCATAAGAAAAAATATTTACATAACCAGCCTTGAAAGGCAGTAATAAATGATGGCTACATAAGCCATAAGTCTAAACCCAGCTCAAAAAACTAGAGTCTGCAAAAAGCAAAAATAATGATCCCATAGATCATTCCAAGTGGTTTCCTTCTCCTTCGATGAATGACCGATGGTAGATCTGGAAGAAAGCCCCATCCCAGAACTCATGAATCAACTAGTGTCTTCTAATCAACTGCACGACCTCTTTGGAAAGAATATCAGCGACTTCATTCATTTCCTTGTATATATGAGAGCAGACAAAAAACTCAAACTGAGATTTTAAAAATAAAGCATCCTCCAACATGTCCCTGTGTGTGTGCAAGTGATAGAGGTAGATCCCATTGATCCAATTAATGATAAGCTGAGAGTCCCCGAAAATCTGAATTCTGTGGCAATTTTGCTCCCTTGTGAAAAGGAGGAGGTGTCTAAGGACTGCCCCCCACCACAGCCATCAGGCTGCGCCGAACCATCGAAATAGGCCCAAGGAAGATTTTTGTCTATGATCTCAGGGCTGATGACTTTGATAGAATGTTGAACCATATCCTTTGGAATCATATTGAAAATGGCCAGCATATAATTGCATGAGACTTCCCAATGGATAGGCTTTTCCTGAAAAATTTGGTGGTTCTTGAGAAGCCAAATGCCCTAGCAAACAATGAGGGGCAGGTTCCTGATTTTCTGAGTGGCAGCGATCGTCCACCAATGATGCCAAGCATCGTTTACATTTTGGGCAGCCCAGTGAATATCAATAGTGAGTGTGGTAATGATGAGAGTCCATATTTCAGCCGAGGCCGGACAGTGTCGGAAAAGGTGGTCCGTATCCTCCAAATCCGCATTACACATGCAGCAGCGGGAGGGGCTATGAAACATGCGTTTTCTCAGATTTTCTTCGGTGGGAATTTTATTAGAGAGGATGCACCACATGAAAAGGCGAGATTTGTGGGGGGCCTTCAATTTCTAGAGATGCCGCCACCACCAGCAAACCTCACCCGAAGCCCGAGCCTCCATGATTGAAGCAAACCCAACTTTTGGGGAATATATGCCATTTGGGGCCTTTGCCCAAATAATGTCATCAACCCTATCTAAAAAACAAATGTCGGCTTCCTCCAAGGCCCCCAAAAACCAGAACCAAACCCTGCTCCATCTTTCCTCTATTCCCAAATTCTCGAAAGCCAGCCACTGCAAGCTTGGCCAAGCAGGTCACCCCACTACCGCAATGTGAGCAAGCCGAGTGAAACCAACCTCCATCAAGGCTTGACACATTTCTCTAGGAAGGATGTGTACATTCCCACTGCCAACAAAGCATCCGAACCAATTCTGATCTGCGAACCATCGCCAACTTTCCATGCCAGGCCTTCCTTGATAATTCTGAAGGAGTGGGTAATGGATTTCCAAATACTCGAGGCTCTTGGGGTGGTTTGACAGGGACTACGAATCCAATCAACAATAGATAAGGGGAAGATATATTTTATGTATACTACCTCCTTCCATAGGCTATTAGTGGTTATGTTTTCCCATCCCTGGATCTTTGTGTTATATACATATCCATGATGATTTATGTAAGTGAAGTGCTTCCAAAAACACACCATAAAGGTTGAATTCAATAAAATCTTAATTTTTGTAAGAAACAAGGCTATTGGGATTATTGTTTCATCCAAAATTATCTATGTAACTATCTTTATTTTTCTCTAAGGTTATCTAGCCCATTTATGAATTTGTTCAAGTATTCAATAATTACTATTTATTACTTTTTGCATAAAAGGCAGGTACTAAGCAACAATGCTCCCTATTACACTTGTTTTATATGTTTTTTATATTTATTTATTTTATTTGTATTATTTAATTTTTTATTTATTTTATACTTTATTTATTTCAATTTTATTTAATTTAAATTAATTATATTATGTTTTTTTTTAATTTAATTTATTTTCTCGTATTATGTTTAATTATATTTCATTTTTATTTATTTAATTTACATTTTATGTTTTTATTTATATTTTAGTTATTAATTAAATTTATATATATATGTCCGCATGGGGTAACTCAAGTGGCAATGGCCGTGGAAATGAAGTCTCATCGAACCAAAGATCTTGGGTTCGATTCTTGTGCTACCCTCCCCGGAAATGGGGTGAATAACGGACATGTAAAAACTTGAAAATGAGAAGGTCCTACCAAGCTTACCAAAAAAGAAAAATTATATATATATATATATATATATTTCAAATCATTATAATAATAATTATAACTTATAATCACAAAGTTTTTGCAACAACTAATTTAAGATTTAGACTTTCAATTTTTTATTTAATAATAATGATTTTTATATGTTATAATGATAATTATAATAATAAAGCAAATGTAAAGAAAACATAGATATTTTGTCGTGAAGGCTCGAGTATGTGATTTTGAACACATGAATACAAAATGAGTCATATGATAAAGGGAATAATTTGAAAAACCCATGAAGATAACCTAGTCCTAAAGAGGGCCAAATCAAGCACCAACAGCTGGTTGGGTGAATGGTGCATGCTTAAAGGCCTAGTATGGCCACTAAATTCATTTGGTTATGATTGCTCTCTACCGAGGAGCGTAAGTTAGGTTCTATGATAAAGTCAATTGTCTTTTTTTAGTTTACTTAGTTATTACAGTTGCGTCAATAGTGTCATGTTTTCTAGTTGTGATATACCGCAACCCATTGTGGTAAGGGTGGTGTAAGTCGTGTCTTTTGTCATTAGTTGAGTCATTTAATGCATGTCTTTCAATGTATTGAGTGTTTTCCCCATAATCGTCAAATATGCTAACTTGGCCTTTAGTTTTATTTCATTGGTTGTACTATTGATTTCATATAGATATCATGTAAAGTCCTTTTAGGTTATTTGTGTTATGAATTGGGGATTGGTGTCTTATTTATCATAAAGTCTCAAATCAAACCCTGATTTTTTCAACCTTTTTCATTTAATGTCCAATGGCCTGGTTCATTACCACGGTATGGGAAATTTATATAAGTGTGGGGAGTTGAAGTCAAATCATTCATTCATTTTTGCATAGTACCTTAAGTCTTTCACCCCGGTGTTTTCATGCAATTACTCTATGTCCCATTTTTTCCAGTGTCTTCCTGCCCATTTTGTCTACATTTGTAGGTCTTCCACTATGGTTTGAGCCACTGAATCCATTATCCCATATGATTTTTTTGATTCTCGCATCGATCCCCTTGATGAACTATTAGGGAAATATGAGAAGGCGACGTTGGTTAACAATTATTTTTCTGACCCTGCCTTATTTCAACTTCTTAAGCGAGAGGTTTATATGGATTTTTCCTCAACCTCGTCCACTGAAATTTCTTTGAAAATCAAACAAGACTTTTGGCTATTACATAAGTCTATTATCATGAAGCTACAATATTTACCCATATTTGGAACCACATGAGAAATTGCACGGTGTACAATGTTCCTCATCAGCAAAATCCATAATGGTTCTCATTGGTTAGAAAAGGAGCACCCAATACATGTCCATGATATTCATATGTTTACAAGGTTATCAGTGGAGGAAGAAGACGTCTCCACGACCTTCCAAGGAATGTCTAAGCATGGGAAGAAGACAAGGAATACAAACTTGTATGATAAGTATGATACCAAGCAAAAGCGTCATGGAGTTTTCAGTGAGTTTTGTTGAGCCTCATAATTGCTTCTTTTTTACACCATTTTTCACCTATCTTATTCTTCTTTGACCATCATAATCACTCAATGGGCATCAAATCACAAGATTTATGGCAAGGTGGGTATACAATTGTCTTATATGTCATAAGTTGATAATGTTCTTTATTATTAATCTAATATTTTCTTTAGCTACCGAATTGGGATGATTATGCAGCTAATGTCTAATTTGGCAACCAAGTCCATGGATTGATAGGTTCCAAGCTGCCAGCTGGAGAGCGAAATATATGGAAAGGTGGTGCTCAATGCACTCGATGATTCCCTCCTACCTTCGTGAACCAGATTGATAAACGAAGCTTCCAGTTACGTGGTCAAGGATAAAGTCAACTCTATCAGCTATAACAGGCGAGCGAGGAATGAGATATATGCCTCACGATTTTCTTTATTAATAGAAAATCGTGAGCAAATTTTGTTATGTTATCTTTTCATAGTTAATTTTAGCATTTTGTTAGCAAGGTTAGGCATAGAGCTCTGAACATTTAACGATACGAGCTTTATTAAAAGACCTCACAGCAGACATAAACACAGTGATTTATATATGCACAATGAAGACTTAAAAATCTGTTTTTAATATACTTTATGAAGAACCTTTGCAATTCCATGCATGGGTGATTGTTAGATCAATAGCTTGATTACCTGCTTCTCGTGGAGGGCCCCCTCGAGCAGTAAGGATTTTTATTCGTTTCCAATAGATAGTATTTCTGTATAATTTCATAAGCTTTCTGAGTAGATGCATTTTTTGTTTCTTTCAGATTCACATTATGATTGTTTTATTAATCATCTCTTTTGTTTATAGATGCACATGAATTAATCCTAACAACAGTGATAACAACGATATGATTCATAATTAGATAGTACTTTATTTGGCTTACAGAACGGGGGATTTATTTGCAGACATAATTAGATGTTATATTGCAAGCATGAGTGATTTATAAGTAATGAGCAAGTGTGAACATATTTAAGCAGAGATTCAGTTTATGCAAGAGTGTGCTATATTGATAAATGGGTTGATTCTTACAGAGCATATTTTTTATATATAGCATAGTGTGTGTGTGTTTTATGAATTGAATTTCATTTTACAAGTGTGAGATTGATTTATAAGTCTAAGAATTTTATTGGTTGTGTGGATTTCATAATTAGTTATAATTTTTATAAGAGTGCGATTCATTTTCATTTACAATAAGTGTGAGATTGATTTACTTATATGCAGAGTTGTGATATTTTATTTTGAAGCAGAGTGTGAGATTTTCCATAAGTAGTCTTGGACAAAAGAGTGTGCTTATTTTATTTTCTAGGAACAATTGCTTTGCTCATGTGCATTTCAATAGCTTAATTTAGAATTTATATTTTGATAAATCATTTTAATTTAGAATTGTTGTGAATAACCAAGGACTTCTAGCACAAACAATGCACTTACACTTTATCAGCTTACTAGCCCTGGACAATAATTTATGCAAGTAATTTAAGGTTAATTAAATTACAAAACATTTTGGTTCCGTTGTCAGGGAAGTGTAAATAAGACTCTTTTTTGTATTAAAAAAAATGATATGCATATGGAAATAGATTCTAGAGGTAGATTTGTAGGTAGAGGTAAAAGTTTAATTCCAACATCATCACTCACCCCACCAAGACCTTGTAGTGCCACACTACCCACTCAAACTCATATTCCATCATTTGCAGGTAAACATAAACTTCCTGAGGTTCTTAGATGTGAAATCCAACCAAGAGATTCACCAACCTCATCAACCAAAGTAGTAATAGAAGAAGAAGATCCTAAATCCCCAACTAAAAGAGTATTTTTCCTATCTTCAACTGGAGAAATATTTCTAGGACAAGAGCTACAGATCCCTATTGAAGAAGAAGAGGAAGAAACTTATTTTGACTTACCATTGATAGAAGAACCAAAACTATAAGAGCTAGAAGAAGAACTAGAAAACCCGATTTTGGAACCCTATATTAGTTCTGAAAAATCTACAATGGATAGAGAAGGGGAAGGAGATGTACGTAATTTTAATGGTGTACAACCTAGGCTTAAAGGAGGAATAGGAGGAAATATAGATGGAGGAAGAGGGAGAGGAAGAGGCAGAGGATATCTAGAACCCTTTGGATTTCCTATCCTCGCTGAAGATACAACAACTACAATGAATAACATCTCACCCTCTATCCTTCCAAATTTTCATGGATTAAGAAGTGAGGATCCTGAAACATTTCTATTTGAGTTTGAAGTCTTGTGTAGATCTTATGATTACTTGCTTGACCCTCAAAATTTGAAATTGTTTCCAGCAACTCTTAAGGATGAAACATTAAAATGGTTCATGGGCTTAGGAGCACATTCTATAAGAACATGGGAAGAAATGAAAACTACATTCTTAGAGAAATATAAGGATTATTGTATGCCCCATAATCTTAAGGATGAAGTCTTTAAAATGATGCAAAAAGAAGATGGAAATCTTGAAGATTTCATTGAAATATTTTCTTATAATGTTAAAAGGGCTAAAACGCATGAACTAGATGAAGAAACTTTGAAAGATATCTTATTAAAATCCATCATAAATGAGTGGATTGATCTTCTCAATTTGATGGGTAAGGGATATATTTCTCAGTTATCATTTGGAGAAATTTATGAGTTATGAATACACATTTCAAGAGGTAAGACAAGAACTAGGAAAAATCCAAGAGATCCTCCCATGTCTAGAATTAATAAATCTGTAGCTCGGATTGTAAGTAGGTTTGAATTAGGCAATTTGCTTGACAACTTTAAAACAAACATTTTGGGGAGTCTTCGTGAAAAAATAGATACCCTTAAAGTGAAAAATAAGCAAAATGCTAAAAATGTTGCATTGCCAATCTTTTGTCCAAATGTACAAAGAAACGCGCTCTCAGAGAACACCCTCTTGACTTAAAAAGCATAGAAACCAGTGTTATATGTGCAGAAAATCATGATACAAGAGAATGTCATTCAATACCATGTCTTAAAATTGTTTATCAAGAGGAAATGATACCAAATCAAGTAGATCCCCTATGTTTTATTGCTAAGAGACCATGGCAAAATTCACAACCAAATATAACTCATGGATTCAACACTCAAGCATTTGCACAACCATCACAAAACAATTGGACTGCACCCATGCCTTAGCAATATTGGCCTCAACCTTGGGCACAAGGATGGAAAAATCCTTATGGAAAATATCCTCAATATCAACAACCTTATCTTGCTTTTCCACCACACATGTTCAACCAACTCAACCTCAGAATCCAAATCCACAACTTTTATTACCATTTCCGCAAAGACCAAATCAATTGCCTTCTCAACCTCTTCTAAATCCAAACAATAATAAAAATTCACAACCTATTTACAATATGGAAGGACAAAAATTCCAAACCTACATGATAACTCCACTAGATCTAAACAATGTCTAGCTTACATCTGGTAGAGTATTGGAAAATAAGTCCCCATCAATTGTTATTTAGGAATCTAAAAAGGAGAATCTCTCTGAAAAAGAGAAGTCTCTTAGTCAAGAAGAAAAATATCAAAAACAAACCACCCCTGTACATTCTGATGATATTCCAATAAACTCAACTCCTATCATAGAACAACCTTCAGTATATGTCCAAACACCACCTTTTCCTGAGAGATTAAAAATTGACAAAGGGGGAGAAAATTAGATTTTGTTTCCAGATTATGATATGATAGATGAACTGAAGAATGTTTGTATAAAAATTCCTTTTCTACAAGCCATTAAAGAAATACCAATATTTGCAAAGACAATCAGGGAGTTGAGTATTAAAAGGTCAGGAAGAAAGAGAAAATAAATTAAAAGAATTTAGTTAGTTGGAAAAATTGTAGATGTGATGATGGGAAAAGAAACAATTTAGAAATACCTTGATCCAGGAAGTCCCATTGTGAAAACACACATCAATGGTATTAAAATTCCAAATACATTGATTGACTTAGGATGTTATGAAACCAGCTCACAAAAAGGTAGAAAAGATAGATGGATGCCTTATCAATCAGCCTCTTCAAGGGGGAAACCTCCTTTACATTACACAAATGAACAATTCTTGGATGATACAAATGACAAGACCTCCTTTCTATATATAGGAGTCTAAGGGTCATAATATAATCAGAGCTAACATAACAATAATAATGCAAGGGAATAATAATAACAATAGTGGGCTTCTATGGGGCACAATAATAACAATATGGGGACTACATGGGCACAACGATATAATAAGGGGGTTGTACTAATAACAATAAGGGGTTACACTAGTAGTATAGGGACCTAACATGCCCCTCTCCTTCAAAAAGTGTTGTCCTCAATGCTTGATTAGTTCTTGATGCTTCTGTATAAAATTCTTGTCCTCTCATGTGGAATCTTCAGCGGGTAAGTTGTTCCACTTGATGAGATACTATGAAATTGATCGATTTCATAGCTATCAGGTTCTTGTTTCTGTGACTGCTCCAGGCTCCAATATGATTTTTCCTTCCTCGTCAAGTTCTGGAAATGTTGTTTGAACTGGGATCTTCAGCAACTTTTGAATGAGTGGCCACACTTCTTCGTCCTTCTTCCATTCATCCCTTGCTTCGTCTATCCAATCTGGTTGGATAAAAGAAATAGCACAAAACAATGCTTCCACATCCTCATCCTTTCTTGAGAGTGCATCTACCACAACATTTTGCTTCCCTTTTTTGTAGATGATTTCAAAGTCATAACCCAACATCTTTGTGACCCATTTTTGTTTCTCTTCAGAGGATAATCTTTGTTCTAAAAAGTATTTAAGACTATCATGATCCGTTTTTACCTTGAAGTGTCTTCCCATTAGATAGGGTCCCCATTTCTTAAGTGCATGTATTATTGCCAACATTTCCTTCTCATAAATAGCTTTGTGTAAATACTTTCCTTTGATTGGATGAATTTTGAAAGCAATGGGTCTTTCATCTTGCATTAAAACAACACCAATTCCATTTCCTCAAGCATCACATTCCACAATAAAGGTTTTTGTGAAGTCCGACATAGCTAATACCAGTGCTTGGCACATTGCCTCTTTAAGATGTTCGAAGGTCTTTGTTGCTTCTGGAGTCCATGAAAATGCATCTTTCTTCAATAATGTTGTTAGAGGTGCTGCTATTCTCCCATAATTCTTAACAAACTTGCGATAATACCCTATCAACCCGAGAAATCCTCGCAAATGCTTTATGGATGTGGGGATTTTCCATTCCTTAATGGCTTTAATTTTGCTAGGGTCTACCTTAACACCTTCATGAGATACAATATGACCCAGATATTCCACCTCTTGTACTCCAAAGAAACATTTGGAGATTTTTGCATATAATTGTTTCTCCTCCAATAGTTTGAGCACCCTGTCAACATGTTGAACATGATCCTTACAAGACTTGTTGTAGATTAGTATATCATCAAAAAATACCAGCACAAATTTTCTAAGGAAGGGTTTGAAAATGGAATTCATCAAACCTTGAAATGTAGAAGGTGCATTGGTAAGGAAAAAAGGCATGACCAAATATTCATAATGACCCTCATGAGTTCTAAATGTTGTTTTCAGAATTTCTTGAGTCTTCATTTTGATTTGATGATATCTTGAACGAAGATCCAACTTGGTGAAGCAAATTGATCCATGAAATTCATCCAATAATTCATCAATAATTCTTGTTGAGCTCCCTATAATCTAGACACATGCGCCATGACCCATCCTTCTTGTGCATCATTACTACTGGAGCAGAGAAAGAACTTTGATTAGGTTGAATTATACCAGCCCGTAGTATTTTTGCAACCATACGTTCAATTTCACTCTTTTGGGCAGAGGGATATCTGTAAGGCCTGATGTTTGGAGGAACAATTCCTGGAATGAAATGAATAGAATGATCATGATCACGAATAAGTGGGAGGCCTTTGGGAGTCTCCAATACCTTGGAGTGATTGTCCAAACTTTTTGGAGATATGGAGAAATAGATGATTTCGATGTGGGAACCTCTAGCGAACATAATTGTGCAATTACGCCTCGTTTTTCTTTCTTTAGAAGCTTTGTCAATCCGTTAGAGTTGATTATCTTTCCCAGTTTCCCTGTGATACCCCTTAATTCGACTTCCTTTCCTTCGAAACAAAATTTCATGAAAAGTTCTTGAAAATTAAAATCTATTGTACCCAGGGATTGTAGCCATTGGAATCCTAGTACAACATCAACACCACCCATTAGAATGGAAAGCATTGGACTATTCAATACATATTCTCCCATGGATAACTTGATATTATGGCACTTTCTAGAGCAATTCATGGTTCCTCCACTTGCAACCATCACTTGACACTCTGGTGCTGGATATAGGAAGCAATTCAATTCCTTGGCTATCTTAAAATGAATAAAATAATGCATACTACCCGAATCAATCAACAATATTACCTTTTTCTTCTTGATATGTCCTTCTATATTAATAGTTTGAGGAGTGGTAATTCTGGCCAATGCATTACAAGATATGGTCGGATTCATTTCTTCTTTCTCGATGTGATCTTTCACTTCTTGAACCTTTTTCTTCTTGATATGTCCTTCTATCTTGAGAGTTTGAGGAGTGGTAATTTTTTCCAATGCTTTACAAGATATGTTCAGATTCATTTCTTCTTTCTCTGGGGATGGTTCCTGGTGTATATCCTCTTCTTTTGATGTTTCTTGATCCTTTTCTTCCTCCTCTTCACAATCTATGTAAAATAATTTCTTCTCAGCACACTTATGAACTTTAGTGTATTTGCTATCACAAATGTAACAAAGTCTTTTTTCTCTTCTTTCTTCCAATTGTTGTCATGTAAACCTTGTAGGTTGTGGAAGGCTAGAAGAAAAAAAAACTATGAATATCAAAGCTATGGATTTAGATTTGGATTTGGATGAACAAACATCATGAGTAAACAAACTATTAATCAATTGAAACTTCCTAATCTTCAATATACAGTTACATTGTTGCAATTAGCAGATATATCTCTTATTAAACCCGATGGTGTATTAGAAGACATATTTGTATCCTTATATTCTTGGGAGTATCCCATGATTTTATGATTCTAAGACCCAACTTAGAGTAATTTAGGAGAACATCCATTGATTCTATGAAGACCATGGTTAGCTATAGTTGATGCTTTTATAGGTTGTAGATCTGGTGATATGTTTATTTCTTATGGAAGTTCAACAAAGAAATTCACATTATATCCTCCTGCAAAAACTACAATAGAAGTAGAAAGTGGAGAATGGATAGATGATGATATTGATATACGACCAATCTTTGTTACTTCACAAATAGATGAAGAAGATCAGATTTTGAATTGAATGGAATATAATGAGTCTTCCTCATATTGTGAATCTAATCAAATTTTTCAAGAACAATGCAATATTGAATATTTATCATCTCTTCAATTATCTTTACATTCTATGGAAAATTTTGGCAATTATCCAATACAAATCTTCCCAAAAAGAACTTTGAATATCAATAATAATCTAGAAGAATTTCAAAAGAAAGACTTAATAAAGATGTTAGAAGATCATTCCTCTGCTTATGCATGGGAATACATTGACATGAAATAATTGAGCATAATACTTGTATACATCATATTTACATTGAATAAAATGCTAAACCAATTGGACAACCTCAGAGAAGAATGAATCCAAATTTGAGAGAAATTGTTAAAGAGGAATTAAAAAAATGTTAAATGTGAATTTCATTTATCCAATATCAAATAGCCAGTGGGTTTCGCCATTGGTAATTGTTCCTAAAAATAATGGAAAATGGAGAGTATGCATTGACTATATGGAATTGAATAAATCCACCTTAAAAGATCATTTTCCACTTCCTTTCATAGATCAATTTTTAGATACATTGGCAGGAAAGAAATATTTCTCATTTTTAGATGGTTTTAGTGGATATAACCAGATTCAGGTAGCTCCAGAAGATCAAGATAAAACAAATTTTACCTATCCATGAGGAACCTATGCCTATCAAGTACTTCCTTTTGGGTTGTGTAATGCACCTGAAACATTCCAAAGGGAAGTCTTAGGAATTTTTCTGATCTAATTCATGATTGTCTGGAAGTTTACATGGATGATTTTACAGATAATGGAAATTCTTTTGAAGAAGCTCTTAAAATTTTGGAAAACGTTCTCATTAGATGTAAGGAAGAAAATCTCTCATTAAGCCATGAATTTTTTTTTATGGTGTTTACTGAGGGGATTATTTTAGGACGCCATATTTCAGGAAATGGAATTAGAGTAGACACATTTAAGTAGAAGTTATTTCTAAATTATCAATTCCAACTTGTCAAAGATATGTCAGAAGTTTTCTTGGTTTTATTAGTTACTACAGAATATTCATAGAAAAATTTACAAAAATTTCTCCTCCACTTTTCAAATTTCTCACAAAAGATTGTGAATTCAATTGGAATTCTGATTGTCAAAAAGATTTTGAAACATTGAAAGAAAATATTTCTGAAGCACCCATTCTAAGAGGGCCAAATTGGAAATTACATTTTCACATTTTAACCAATGCTTCAGATACAACATTAGGAGTTGTACTAGGACAAAAGATTTAAATCCTTTTGCCATTTACTATACCAGTAAAAATTTGACTCCTGCAGAGTTAAATTATATATATTGTAACAGAAAATGTGTTTTTAGTTGTTTTCCATTCCATCAACAAATTTAGACATTACATCACTGGCTATGAAACCTTTGTACATATAGATCATTCTGCAATTAAGTACTTAATGAATAAAACAATTACTAATGGAAGAATTACAAGATGGTTATTGTTGTTACAAGAATTCAATATTACTATTTTGGATCGACCTGTGAAACAAAATATAGTTGTTGATTTTCTATCAAGGATTCAAAATGATAATTATAATGATGTACATATGGAAGACAATTTTCCTGATGAATATTTATTTGCAGTATCTACTAAATCTTCTTGGTTTGAAGATATTGTTAGCTATTTGGCTACAGGGAAGTTACCATTAAATTTGTCTCCTTGAGAGAAAAGAAAGGTAATTCAAATTAGTGCATCTTATTCATGGATAAATGGAGAATTGTACAAAACAGGGCTAGATCTGATTATTCGAAGATGTGTTAGAGAAGATAAAGTACCAGAGATATTAAAGGCTTGTCATGATGAACCATGTGGAGGACATTTCGCTGATAAAAGAATTTCTTACAAAATCCTTCTCTTAGGATATTATTGGCCTTACCCTTTCAAGGATGCCAAAGAATATGTAAAGAGATGTGATAGTTGTCAAAGAATGGGGAAACATGTTCCTTCAGATGAAATGTCTCTGCAACCTTAGGTACTCATTGAACCTTTTGAGAAATTGGCTCTGGATTTTGTTGGTCCAATTAATCCACCATCCAGACAAAAAAGGTACATTCTTGTTTTCACTGATTATGTTACAAAATGGGTAGAAGCTAAAGCACTTTCTTTTGCTACTGAAAATGTTGTAGTTTCATTTCTTTTCAAGGATATTTTTACTTGTTTTGGTGTCCCAAGGGAGATTGTGACAGATCAAGGAACTCAATTTACATCCAAGTTGGTACAAAAGATAATGGAGGAATACAAAATCAAACATCTGAATTCCACTCCATATCATCCATAGGAAAATGGTGTTAGGCGGATAAATCCCTCTTGCTGACAAGAGTGATCTCCATAGATCCTAAAAGGAAACTAGAAACAAACAGACAATCAAGTTAATTCCTTCCCTGAATCTGTGTTTTCTTGAATCATAAGCTAACAAGGTGGGAAAATAAATTCATACCTTATTACGAGATGCTTGATGAAGATCCCCCTATGTTCTTTAGTGTAGATCCTTCATGCTTGAATCTAGACCCACATAAATTGAAACAACAAAGGATCAAAGGCATATGCAACATAAATGATTAAATAATTCAAACTAGTGATCAAGGAGACTAGTAACAAACATCATTCCAATGGACAAATATAAATAACATAAACCATCCATAAAATTGATCAATTAATCCATTAAACAATGAAGTGAGAAGAAATTCTTGTTTGTATTAATTTTAGAAACATAAAGGAGCTACAAAACTTGTGCCTTGATGAAATGAATCTCCTCTCATTGATCTCAATCCTCTCCAAGAATTATAAGCTCTCCAACCTGATTCCCACAGCATAAACTTACTCTCACTAGCCTCCCTCCATTACCCCACCTATGGCTTGATTAATAGGCCAAAAGGAAGTATTTTGAGATCCAATAAAAGAGGGATGAGGGCTCCTTGAAGAATAGGAATTAGTTCCCTCAATGAGGTTAGGCTTGAATAAACATGATTTCAAGGCTTTCTGTTGGGAATGATTCACCCAATAGTGCTTCTAGATCTCACTTTTTATTTTTACTTTTTATTGATTTTCCTGCACAGTTTATAGTCGAAGATAGTGTGTAGATCTGCATACTTTATAGTGGAAGAAACTGCACATGTGCAGTTTTTGTTCAGAAAAAACTACACAGATGCGCAAAAACGGGGTTTTGTACCATGAGGTCCAGAAATTCCACTTTATTCAAGGTATATAAGTTGTTGACTTGCAAGGTAGTGTTTCATGATAGTTGGATGGATGGCGAGAGATCCAATTTTGATGATCATTTTCCTTATGTGACAAAATGATGTGTAATTCATATATTGATGCAAATATGTTGTTAGTTTTGTGTTCTTTATAATGGATCTATGCGTATGATTTGAGGATATTGTTATCATTGTTTCACGTATTATGGATACATATGTGCATGATCGCCTGTGCCCGGTTGATATTCCCTCGACCCTATGTTGAACCCTTCTCCCTTTTGGTTGTGGCGTGCCTCGGGTGAGACTCCTTGCCCTTTGGGGTGAGGTGAAAATGTCAGCACTATCCTAGACTATAGCGGACCACTGTTGGCATCCTATGCCCAAACCCAGGGTCTTTTCCCTGATGACTCTTTCAAGCCAACAAATGGTTCCGTTGTCGGGACCTAAAGTTGAGAGAACTGGTTCATAATATGGTGTCAAGGGTATTTAAAAGAGACATTAGAGACTGGTGGAACCATAAAGTAGATCAATTTGTGGCAGAGAAAGCTGCCCACAGGAATCAACTGATCGGAAAAGTACGTGAGGGGATTTTATACGCTGATAGCATAGATGACCAGTATGAAATTTTTTGGTGCAAGTTCCCTAAGGACCTATACAATTGGTTGAGGGAGCTGAAGAGGTAGAGTCAGTCAAGTGGCTCGGCTACAGTTCACCATAGTTGGACTCCGTATGATACTACATTATTACAGCAACTGGATAATGATTGGACAAGAGCAGTCGATTTCTGGGTGAAGACTACGGTGGAGGGGTACGTGGTCGAGTTTGCTACGGAGAGCTACCAATCCTTCTCAAAGGCAGAAGTTGTGTTCAGCTCCGGGCTAAGGGGGGAGTTGATAAGGGAAGTCCCGACGTGGATTAAGATGTTTTTGGTAGAGGAAGGATTGTTATCTTTACCCACTGTCGGGATGGAAGCGTAAAACCCCAGTATCGGGGGAAGGAATTAGAGGGGGAAATGTTGCCTACAAAAGGATAGGGATGCTGCGAGGGGATGGATGCAGAGGGATTGAAGAGGGCTAGGGATGTTAGAGCACAAAGGAGGGTGTTGCTAGCGGACAAGTGGCAGGCAAGAGCGGCTCAGGCTCTAGGGAAGAGAAGGAAGGGGCCCCACCAAATAGGAGTGGTGATGGGAAACCCTGAATTGAGATGAAGGGAGAAGACGATGCTAGGAAACCTGAGTGCGGGAGAAAGGAATGTTGGAATCAGGAAGAGGAGGAAGGATGTTTCCTGCAGGTTGCAGAAAAAAAATCACAACAGGAGACCAGAGGAGGACCGTCTTGGAAGGTTGTAGAAATGGAATCACAACAAGGAATGGACGGGGGAATCCTCCCTGCAGGTTGCGGAAGTAGGCTCGCGAGATCAGCACCCATGTTGGCATGAGGAAAGAGATGACGACAATGTGGGCGATGGGATGAGGAGGTTGTTCGACGAGGAAAAAGCATCCATCAAAACTCAGCAACCCCAACCCCGAAATATAAGTGGTGTTTCCCCCGACCTTCCCTTGGTACTTTATCACAAACCAAAAGAATTTGTCATTAGCTTAGCCAAGGCAGTGCGAGTATATAGTGTGCAGGAGAAATACAAGAGCGATCTCAATAGTGGAAGTAATACAGGAACTGGCTATAGCAGTAACTTGGGACTACAAGGATTCCAACAGTCGGGAAGCAAAGGTCTTGTGTTATTAGCCCATACTCAGAGCAGTATGGTTGGATCATTTACTAGATACCTGGAATTTGTAGGAAAGGGGAACGAGGATGTGGAGCAGCATTGGTACCTTTGCAAAGCCATCTGGAGGGCTCATCAAACTCTGGATAACATTCGGGCAGTGGAGTTCCAGACCATGCTAAGGGAACATGCTCTACGCTAGTTCATAAAGTGGGCAAAGAAAAACCAAAATCCCACCATAGATGATATTAAGAGGGGATTTGTGCAGGAACTCAAGTTGCCGCAGATAGATCAGCAAGGGTTATCAAATCTGTGGGAAATTAAGTAGAGGGAAGGTGAGACGGCTTGGGAACTCATGCAAAGGTTTAAGGATGCCATTTCCAAGCTGAGTTACACCCTGGACCCAAACCACCAGTGGGACTGGTTTATCAAGGCACTCTTGCCCCTGACGAGAACATTGTTGACCCAATAGAAGATAGGAACCCTGCAGGATGCATTGGAGAAAGCCTCCCAAATAGAAGCAATGGCAGGATATCTCCACGAATACCAGGGAAGCACGAGCCTACAAAGCCAGATCATGAACCTGACCGATAAGCTAAGGGATCTCCAGCCTGTACGACCAGCTAAGCCCAATGTTTGGTGCACCCATTGCCTAGTGGAAGGGCATGTTGCGACAGAGTGCCCGCGATTGCGGGGAATTAATCAACCAGGGGGGTGGCGGGGCCGTCAGGGACCCCTCCCACTGCAAGAGTTGCGGCAATCGGAGCGCAAGGACCCTTCCCAGGAAGGAATAATGCAGACTTCTGTAGATTTGTAGGACATATGGAGACTTGCTGCGAATGTGTCCAATTCTGCAAAAGTATTATAATGTCCCTAATAACAACTACTATGAATTTTGCGCATTGACCACTCATCACACTGATTAGTGCCGAGAACTGGACGCTCTAGCAGAAAGACTAGACAGATCCACATTTAGGGTCAATGAAGCGAGTCGAGGAGGAAATGGACGCAGAGGAAGAACAAGAGGTAGACGACCCTTAAGTTGTTAAAATTGTGATCAGGAAGGACATGTCGCAAGGTAATGCCTGCTCCCGAGAAGACCCTAGTGTTCGCAGTGCAGAGTTAACACCCATGCGACGGAGGACTGCTCGGAGCTCATTGCGAAGTGGGAAGAGAGAACCCAACAATGAGGGACCAACTTGGTGAATGCTAAGCCTCGAACCAACGAGGGCTTCCTCATGACAAATATTAATATAGTCACCTAAGGAGGGAAGAAGACAGGGGAGGATCGCTATGCCGAGGAACCCCCTATGATCGTTAAAGCAGCGTCACCTCGAAGGGCATATCAGCCCGAGCGCCAAAAATAGTATTACCAAGAAGCAACCAAATTATTCGAGGGGATGACCAAAGATAGGGACACCCGAAGACCGCAAGTCCACGAGCCCACTCCCACCCAGCCGATTGGGGAATGGTTTAAATTATTCTTAAAAATTGTTGAAGATGAGGCCATGTTGAAGGAATTGCGGAAAAGCTTAAAGGTTGCAGTATCCATGGAGAAAGAGGAAGCGGGACAACCATGTGAAACTGGCCAGAGAAAGCCTCCAGGAGAGTGAAGTGGAATAAGAAAAAAAGTGGAAAGGATTTTTGAATCAATGCGCAAGTGGCAGGATTCTAGATAAGGGACATCGTGCTAGATTTAGGGTCGGATGTAAACATCCTACCCAGGAAGACTTGGGGGGCAATGGGGAAGCCACAGCTGAAGCACTTGCCAATTCAATTAAGAATGGCGAATCAGTATTGCATATTGCCTATCGGGAGAATGGAAAATGTAGAGGTTGATGTTGCAGGGGTGAAAACGCACACTAAGTTCGAAGTAATTGACATTATGGGGGATAAAGATCCATATCCAACACTCTTGGGGATTGACTAGGCATACGAAAACTATGTTGTCATAGATTTGAAGAAGGAGTTGATGATTTTTGAAGTAGATGGGCTAAGGGTGATCCAGCCATTAGACCCCTACCAAGGACCCAGGTTTACAGAGCCAACAGATGATAAGGATGAACCAGGGGTGTTAGACCAGCTATATACGCTCACAGCAGGGAAAAGGGAGGACTACATAAATCCTACAGCTGGAGGATCTGTTAGCTAGAGAAGCATTCAAAGCTCGGAAGTTGGTTCAGAAGTTGCATGGGATGCATGGCAGCAAGGTGGATACGAACTAACAACTTGACAATGTGCAATGATAAGCCAAGTAAACTAGGGAGACATGGGAAGGGGCGACAACCCGAAGTACTATGGCCTTGAGCCGATAGATCGGTTCTTAGACAGAGTGGACTAGGACGTACCAGAAGACCAGAGAATTCCCTTTCTAGACATTGCGCTTATGGCAACGCCAGCAAGATGGTGGAAGGCGCACTGCCAAGTACTAAAAGACTGGAAGGACGCTAAGCAAGAAATGAAGGAAAGATTTGGCAGGAAAGAAGATCGACCACAAGAGGAAGGGGAATACACAGGGAATTCAAGTCCCGAGGAGCACATCAAAAATTGCACGACCAACTGGGAAAGTCGGGAACTGCCAAGGAATCTGTGGGTACATGCTTTTATACATACCCTCAGCACTGTCCCCCGGGCTTGGTATATCCAGGAGGAGCTACAATGACAAACAGCTAGCTAGGATACCTTGGAAGCATAGTTCATCGGCGACTTTTTATTCAAAAGAAGTGAGGCACAAATGACAGAGGTACTCCAGGCGGTGAAGGGGGTTATGTTCACCCCAGAGACGCTAGTTGAGGGGGAGCATGAAGAAAACTTTCTGCAATGCTTGTATGATATGGAATTGTCAGGATTTGTGACCTACGACAAAATTGACGCAGAATTAGAGGATGGATTGGAGGGGCTTAGACACCTGGCCTTTGAAGAAATAGAAAGAGAAAGAGGGATTTTGGAGAACCCCTAAACAGAAGGCACCCATCTCCTACCAGTGAAGTTGAGAAAACATAATGTAGGGATGGAAGATAAACCCAAGATAGCATCAGTGGGAGATTACTGGGACAAACAAACCACCAAAGAAATTTTTTATTTATTACAAGAATACCAGGACCTGTTCCCAACTTCAGTGGCAGAACTCAAGAGGTTAAAAGGTAACCTGGGAGAGATGAAAATTGTTCTGAAACCAGGTGTCCGACCAGCAAAGCACAGAACATACCGACTAAACGCAAGGGTAAAAGAGAAAGTTAAAAGGGAAATTGACAAAATGTTGGATGCAGGGATCACATTTTTGTAGATGAAGCTGATTGGATATGCCCCATAGTTATTCAAAACAAGAAGGATGCAACGAAAATTAGGGTATGCATTGACTACAGAAGCTTGAACAATGCATGTGTGCATGACCCGTTCCCCACGCCATTCAGTGACAAAGTCCTAAACTGTGTTGCAGGGAATGAGGCATACTCATTCACAGATGGATTCTCATGCTACCACTAGGTCCGGATAGCTGAGGAAGACAAAAGGAAAACAAATTTCATGACGGAGTGGGGGTCGTACGCATACAATGTAATTCCATTTGGATTAAAGAATGCACTTGCAGTTTTCTCAAGGATTGTAATAGCCGCATTTTGGGATTACATTCACAAATCCGTAGAAGTTTACATGGATGACTGGGCAGTATACAGCCTACTGAAAAATCATACCAGCTTATTGAGAGTGATGTTTGAGAGGTGCAGATAGCTACAGATCTCTTTAAATTTAAAAAAATGTATTTTCGCAATCCCCTTTGGAACTTTACTGGGCCATATTGTCTACAAAGATGGAGTCTATGTGGACCCTTCCAAGGTAGTAGCAATTGTCTACATGGAACCACCGCGCAACGTGAAACAACTAAGAGACCCTCTGGGCCACGCGGGGTACTACAGATGGTTCATCAAGAACTACATAGTCATAGCAGCTCCAATGGAGAAATTACTAAGGAAGATGGATGAATTTATCTAGACTATGGACTGTCAAGCAACGCTGAATAAACTGAAAGAAAGGTTAGTAAGTGCCCCCCATACTAGTGTACCCTAACTGTAACAAAATGTTCCACCTACACATTGACACATCTGGAATAGTGCTAGGAGTAGTCTTAGCGCAACCGGGAGAAAAGATGGACCATCCAGTATACTATGCTAGCAGAAAGTTTTCTACGGCGGAAAAGAACTACACAACAACAGAACGAGAAGCTCTGGCAATGGTCTACTCTCTCCAAAAGTTCAGGCACTACCTACTAGGCGCGCCGTTCAAATTCTTTACAGACCATTCCACGCTGAAGTACCTAGCAAACAAATCAGCACTAGAAGGAAGAATGTGCACGTGGTTGTTACTATTTCAAGAATTCACGTTTGAAGTGGTTTTTAAGCCAGGTAGATTGAATGTAGGGCCAGATCACCTGTCGCACCTGGAAACAAGGGAGAATTATGGAGCAATAGACAATCGGTTGCTCAATGTCGACCTATTCAGGATAGAAGCCATTCCTGATCACCTAGAAGAGATTGCTACTTTGCTAACTGTTGGGTTGTGTTATATTCTTTCCACGACTAGCCCACGTAGTTAACCGGGGGGTTAGAAGGGGGGCGGAGCCTCCCCTTTGTTGTGCTGATTGCGTAGTGGGGGGAGTCATAGGGGGTCTGAGGGGTGCAGGTAACCCCACTTTATGGGGTCCGGGACAACACCCCAATTTTTTTTGTTTTTGGACCCTATATTAGGTTTGGCGGACCTACCTATGGTTTTGGACGCGATGGTTTTCAGGCCATGGTTTTGGACGCGATGGTTTTCGGTCCATGTTATTAGATGCTTTGGCATGTATAAATATGTATTGTAACATTGAAAGGAACATAATGAAAAATCAAGCTGGTAGTCCCAGTTTTGGGATCCAGGGAAAAATTTCTGTGTATATGTGTTTTATGTGTTATGCTCTCACATTGTTTATTTTCTGTGTCTTAGAATTCGTATGCAGGTAATTTCTGTACGGGGTTAAAATCTACATTTTTTATCGGAGCTGTTTTGGCTTCAAGGGGACGCCTTTATTACTGAGGGGTTTCGCTCGAGCCTGTGGTAGACCCTATTCAATGGGAGATCTGCGAGATCGATTCTGGTGGTAAAAGAAGATGGTGAGTAGTGGAAAGATAGAGATCGATAAATTTAATGGTCAGAGTTTTGAGTTGTGGAAACTCAAGATGGAGGATCTGTTGGTGGATAAAGATCAGTGGATCGCGGTAGATCCGGGTACTTAACCAACGGGAGTGTCCAATGAAGAATGGAAGAAGTTGGATCTGAAGGCAAAGAGCATAATACGATTGTATGTCTCAGATTCAGTATTGTTTGATGTATCAGGGGAAGCTACGACGAAGGCTTTGTGGGACAGGTTAGGGACTTTGTACCAATCTAAGTCTCTGGTGAATAAACTGTTCCTACAGAAAAAGCTGTATAACCTAAGGATGAAAGATGGAGACTCGGTGAGAGAGCATCTGAATGCATTTAATATTGTGCTAATTCAGTTAGCATCTGTTGATATTAAAATTTCATATGAAGATAAGTGCATTAGTTTGTTGTGTTCTCTATCAGATTCATGGGATAGTCTGGTTATTGCAATAGGTAGCAATGCAACTGCCTTGCAGTTTGATGAAATAGTCTCATCCTTGCTGATGGAGGAGATGAGACGGAAAAATATGGAGAGACAGAACGGTGATGCCTTGTCTGTACGAGGACGGTCCTAGAATAGAAAAAAAATAAGTCATTGAGTGGGAGATCTAAATCTCCAGGAAAATCTGTAAAGGTGGTGTGCTGGAAATGCGGAAAGGAAGGGCACTACAAAAGGGATTGTAAATCTAAAGCTCCTGACAAAGGAAAGGGATCTGATGATGCTCCTTCTACAAAGGCGAAAATCACCTCAGATGAAGGTGGATATGTGTACTTGGCTTCTTCAAGTACACATGTAGATCATGAGGCATGGTTGATTGACTCAGGTGCATCCTTTCACTTCACTTCCCATAGAAAGTGGTTCTACGAGTATGAGAAATACGATGGTGGTGATGTCCTCTTAGGGGATGATAGGAAGGCTAGAACCGTTGATCGTGGAAAAGTAAAGTTGAAGTTGCAAGGTGGAAGGGTTAGAACACTTCTGGGTGTTCTACATATTCCTGCATTAGCCAGAAATCTGATTTCTGTAAGCAAGCTGGATGATGCAGGTGTAAAAACAGTGTTTGAGAAGGATACCTACAAGATGGTTTGGGGAGCACCGTTATTGATGCGGGGAGTTCAAATTGGAACTCTGTACAAGCTGCAAGGTAGCACTGTTGTTGATGGGTGCAATAGTTCTGTGGTTCCTGAAAGTGGAGTAGAAAATCTAGTGGTCTTTGAACAGAAGACCATGTTGTGGCATCAAAGGCTTGGACATATCGGAGAGAAGGGCCTTCAAATACTTCATGGTAAAGGTATGATAGAAGGTATGAGTAATAGCACTCTGGATTTTGATTTCTGCGAAAATTCTATATATGGGAAGCAAAATCGGGTGAGTTTCCCCTCTGGTAGTAAGAGGGCGAAACAGATATTAGAGCTTGTGCACAGTGATGTGTTTGGACCTGTGAAGGTTCCATCACTGGTTCTGTGTACTATGTATCATTTATAGATTACTTCTCAAGGAATACATGGATATATTTCCTTAAGAAGAAATCTGAAGTCTTTGACAGGTTTAAAGAATTTAAGTCTTTGGTGGAAAACTAGACAGAGAAGAAGATAAAGGTGCTGAGGACAGATAACAGTGGAGAGTTTTGCAGTAAGGAATTCTAAGAATTTTGTAAGAAGTGTGGTATAGCATGGCAGAAGACTACTCCATATACACCTCAGTAAAATGGAGTTGTAGAAAGAATGAACAAGACGTTGATGGAAAGGGAAAGAAGCATGCTCAATGGTGTCGGGTTAGGATAGGAATTCTAGGCAGAGGCAGTGGAGACGGCATGTTACCTGGTCAACAGATCACCTCCATCAGCATTGGAGGATAAGACTCCACAAGAGGTATAGACTGGTAAGAAACCCTCTCTTTCACATGTGAGGGTATTTGGACGTGATGCATATGTACATGTTCCAAAGGAGAAACGAACCAAGTTGGATAGTAAATCTAAAAAGTGCATCTTTATTGGGTATAAGGATGGTTTAAAAGGTTATAAGCTTTGGAACCCAGTAACAAGGAAGGTTATGTATAGCCGAGATGTGGTGTTCAGAGAGGTGAAAGATGTTATTAAACATGAAGTCCAACCAAAGGAACCTGAGAAGATAGGGTTTGAGCTAAAGGAGGAATAATCAGACTCTACAGCAGAGGAGGAATCAGAAGATGAAGAGCCACAAACTCCGGGTGTGAGAAGATCAGTTCAAGAAAGAAGGCAGCGAGAAAGGTATAGTCCATCTGCTTTCTGTTCAAATTTTTCTTTATCTATTACTGATGATGATCCCAAAACTGTGAAGGAAGCAATAGATTCAGAGGATGGAAAACTCTGGAAAGAGGCCATGGTTGATGAAATGGCATCTTTGTACAAAAATGAAGCTTGGGATCTGGTGGAGTTACCGAATGGAAGGAAACCCATTGGAAGCAAATGGGTGTTCAAGAAGAATACAAATGCAGAAGGAAAGGTGGAGAAATACAAAGCTCGGTTGGTACCAAAAGGTTATTCCCAGGTGTCAGGAATCTATTTTGGTGATATTTTTTCTCATGTTGCCAAGGTAGCTTCTATTAGATTACTTTTATCTATTGTTGTTGCTTTTGATTTTGAGGTAGAACAGTTGGATGTGAAGACAACATTTCTTCACGGGGATTTGGAAGAGGAGATCTACATGAAGAAACCTGAAGGCTTTGCGGTGAAGGGTAAGAAAGAACTGGTATGCAAGTTAAAGAAGTCTTTGTATGGGTTAAAACAATCACCAAGGATGTGGTATCAGAAATTTGATACATTTATACGGGGACTTGGCTTCACCAGAAGCAAAGCAGATCATTGTGTGTATTTTAAATTAATTGGTGACCGTGTTATTTATCTAGCCTTGTATGTGGATGATATGTTGTTGGTTGGAAATGACAAAGAAATTATCCAAGATTTGAAGACCCATTTGTCCTCCAAATTTGACATGAAAGATCTTGGTGCTGCAAACTATATTTTGGGCATGGAAATTAAAAGAGATCGAACAAAGAGGAAGCTCTAGTAAAACCAGAGGAAGTATGTCGAGACAATATTGCAGAGGTTTAATATGCAAGATAGTAAACTAGTGAAGGTTCCTATTCCTGTAGGTATAAATTTATCTGTTGAACAGTGTCCCAAGACACAAGAAGAGGAAGAGGACATGTCCCGTGTTCCATATGCAAGTGCAGTCGATAGCCTAATGTATGCGATGGTCTGTACTAGACCATACATTTCACAAGTAGTGGGAGTATTGAGCAGATTTATGACAAAACCAGGGAAGGAGCACTGGACAGCAGTGAAGCGGGTTTCCAGGTATTTGCGTGGCACTAGGGATTATGGTTTGTGCTACCAAGGAATACCAGGATTGGACAGAGTGTTGGATATCCGTGGCTTTGTTGATGCAAACTGGGCTGGAGATCTGGATCAGAGAAGATCTACAAGTGGGTATGTTTTTAACCTATTTGGAGGTGCAGTCAGTTGGATGAGTAAAAAACAATCTGTAGTGGCACTATCAACTACAGAGGCAGAATACATGGCAACCACTCATGCAAGCAAGGAAGCATTTTGGTTGCAGAGATTGTGCTCAAGTATGGGGTTAGTACAGGGAGCTATAAGGATAGACTGTGACAGCCGAAGTGCAATTTTCTTGGTAAAGAACCCTGCTTACCATTCAAAGGCAAAGCACATTGATGTTCAGTATCAGTTTGTGAGGGATATGATAGAAGACAAAAAGGTGTTGCTTGTAAAGGTGGACACTTTGAAGAATATTGTAGATGCATTGACAAAATCTGTGAGATCTGAGAAGTTCTCTTGGTGTAGAGAAACAATGGGCGTTGCAGGGCTGGATAAATGACTAAGCTCTCTTGTGGCTCCCTGTGGAAAGAAAACAACAAGTGGGAGAATGTTGGACTATGTTATATTCTTTCCATGACTAGCCCACGTAGTTAACCGAGGGGTTAGAAGAGGGGTGGAGCCTCCCCTTCATTGTGTCGATTGCGTAGTGAGGGGAGTCATAGGGGGTTTGAGGGGTGCAAGTAACCCCACTCTATGGGGTCCAGAAAATTTTGGTTTTGGACCCTATATTAGGTTGAGCGGACCTACCTATGGTTTTGGACGCAATGGTTTTCGGTCCATGGTTTTCGATGCTTCAACATGTATAAATATGTATTGTAACATTGAAAGGAACATAATGAAAAATCAAGCTGGTAGTCCCGATTTTGGGATCCAGGGGAAAATTTCTGTGTATATGTGTTTTATGTGTTATTCTCTCACACTGTTTATTTTCTGTGTTTTAGAATTCGTATGCAAGTAATTTTTGTACGGGGTTAAAATTTACACTAACAACAGGTGGTTACCCAGAGGGATACATGGCAACATAGAGGCAGCACTTGGTGGTTAGAGCAGCAGATTACCAGCTCATTGCTAGACACCTTTACAAAATGGGCTTGGATCAAATACTCAGACGTTGTGTCCTGCAGCATGAAAGAAACGCCATCCTATGGGAGTGCCACGCAGGGGTTGTGGGAGGCCATATAGGAGGCAAGGCCACTGTAATAAAGATACTACGTACAGGATTATGGTGGCCCACTATCCATAAGGATTCTAAAGAATTTGCCAAACAATATGACGTCTATCAGAAGGTCGGCAAGCCTTCCTGATGCGATGGGCTACCACTACACCTGGTCCATTTGGTGCAGATCTTTGATAAGTGGGCAGTAGACTTCATTGGGCCTATTTCTCCACTAGCAAGACACTCGCGAGCCCGATACATAATCACAGCGATAAAATACCTCACAAGATGGGTAGAGGTCATGCTAGTAAAAGACTGCATAGCAGAAACAACGGCAAGATTCATTTTTGAAAATATTATTTCAAGGTTCGGATGCCCGAGGAGCCTCACAAGTGACCAGGGCACCCACTTTCTAAATGAAACAATTGAAGCTATGCTAATGAATTTTATGATCTAGCATAATAAGAGTAGTCCTTACCATCTGCAAGCAAACAATGCAGTAGAAGCATTTAAAAAAATACTGGGGAAAGGGCTAACAAAAGTCGTATCTGCCAACCGGGACGACTGGGAAGAAAGAATTCCAATAACCCTGTGGGAATATAGGACCATAATCAAATGAATCCACAAACAAACTCCATTTCAACTCGTGTATAGTAGAGAGGCGATGGTACCGGCAGAATTTATAATTCCTAGCATGTTAATCTCAGAGGCTAAAGGAATGACGGATAGTAGTGCCTTGCGGAACAGGCTGAGCCAGCTGATGGAACTTGATGAAACCTAGTTCCTAGCAAAATTCCATCAATCAGTCAATAAATGAAGACAAAAGTATTGACATGATAGGCACATCAAGAAGAAATCATTTGAATTCGGAGACCAAGTGCTCCTTTATGACAACAAGTTCCTGAAATTCCCAGGAAAACTACAGATGCACTGGTTAGGTCCATTCATATTCACAGAAATAAAAGAATCGAGTGCGGTAAGACTCACGCAACTAGATGGACACCTACTGCAGGGATGGGTGAATGGTGCACGCCTGAAACTCTTCCGCAAGTACAAATAAATAAATTATTATTATTAGCTCAAATAATAAGGTTGCGGCCATGTTTGGAATACCGCAACCCATTTATGGTCGGGGGGTAGTGCTCAACGGTCATATAAGGAGGCCAAGTCACCAGAGGGTGGATAGTGCCAGGGGTCGCATTGGTAGGCCTAGTCAGCGAGACAGTAGCCACACATGTCACCCTCGTCAGCAGAAGACACGTAGGCCCGAATCTTTTCTAGAATTGATGGCCGCACAAGTACCTGTCTCATCCACCGTACAAGTAGTTATTTTTCGATTAAGTAATCAATAAGGCAACTATGAATATAGGGTCTCAAAATATTTCCTGTTAAGCATAAAATTAGTTAATAAATAAACCCATCACAGCCAAATAAAGACACCATGCAACCCACTCTATACCTTCCAGACCACATCATAGTTGTCACGTACCAGTCGGCTGACGATGACAAAATATAGCTAGAATAAGTTGAAAGGTCACCGGAGTAATTAGTTGAATGAAGTGTCGTCATTCAGGGGACGTCATGTCAGAGTTGGCTACATAAATCGCAGGAGGATGTAGGGAACGCTAGAGTTTCAAACCATAGAAGAATTCCAGGATCACTCGGAAGAAAAGGAGTAGAAGAAGAGAAGCAAGAAACCTCTAGTACATATTGTTTACTGCATAAGAGAAGCAATGGAAAAAGGAATAATATCAGTCCCACAAAATGATTTTGATGCACAAATTGAAGTAGTGGACGATCTATATGGGAAGTATGACAAGTTGAATCTGATCGACAATGACTTCACCGATGGATTCCAGTTTCCAGCCATGAAGAGGGAGGTGTATGCGGAAGAATTTCAAAGGGAGGATGGCACCAGGGCCTCCAGAATCATAGATGACTTCAAAGGGATACAGAGGTCCACGTTGTTCCACCTACGAAATTTTCCCGTATTCGGCACCCAATTTGCTGCCATGCAGTGCACAAAATTACTAGCAAGCAGGATGCATGGTGGGTCGCTATGGTTGGACAAGGAATACCCCATTCATGTTGAGGACATCTATCGACTCACTGGGTTGGCAGAAGTTGGGAATGTAGTCAACACAACGTTCCAAGCTGGGGTCAAGCAGGGAAAGAAGCAGACGGAGGACAACATCTATGCCAGATACGAGATAGAGCGAGGTGGGAGGGGCGCGAAGCTAGAAAAAATCAACAAGGATAATATCAGGTTTGCTTGCTATCTTATCGCAGGAAAAACAATGAGGCATTTCACGAGGAACGAGTGCACCTTGGACATTGTTTCAATTGTGGAATACTGCTGCCAAGGAGAATTACTCAACTGGTCATCTTTCGTGCTCAACAAACTATTCGAGGCCTATGAAGACGTCTATAGGAGGAGTACTGGGTTTGTGTTCAGATACTTGGTAATGGCACTAACAATGTGGAAATGGAGGCCACCACCAGAAAGGCAAATGGCAACCATTACTGAAGACCAGCCAATTGCACTCAGGTACGAACCGTGGAAGGCATCGGGGGATCCCAACACAAAGGAGATCAACGAGAGGGCTTTCAAGAGCTAGTACGAGCAGATGGTGGGCACCATTCAGTCCGCTGAGAGGATACCCAAGGCTCTCTTAGATGATTTCTCATGCAACCTTTGATTTGTCACGTCCCATGCACACACTTATCTAAGACCGTAGTGTGTCAACCCGAACACATTCAAATTGAGGCCACAGAGGTTTAGCCTAACGGAGGAAGCCTTATGCAGAGAAGTGGAGTCCTGGCTGGGAGTGGCCTACGAGATAAGGGAAGGGAAGCTAAGGTACCTTTTAAGAGCTATAATGCCACAAGACCGAGAGGGAGATGGGGCAGAAAGCAGTCGGAAGTGGGCAGTCGATGAAGTACTCTAACCAATGTTGCTCCAAATGGAAGGAAAAAATTTTGAAGCAAGAAGAACAGTCGCTAGCTTCGACCCAGGTAAGAGTGACTATCCTGAGCACTTTCAAGGTTCCACCATGCTTTTCCCCATTGTAATGCCACCACTCGCTATGGCACTTCCTGTAGGAGCCGCTCAGGCTCCCTCCCAGATGACGGTCCCCAAACCATAAAAGAAGCGAGTCATCCGCACCCCACAAGTCAAAAAGTCGGCTACTAAAAAGCTGAAAATTAACCCACCAGCTCCAGTCGTCAACCTCATTGTTGAGGTCGAACAGCCAATTCCCACAACCACCATAGTCGAGGAGATCCCTGCCACTACATCCACCGCAATACAGTCATCGTGGAGTCATCCCTGCAAACTGCTTCCACTTCCGCGCCTTGTCCGAGATCCTCCCTTTTGACCGCCGAAGGACTACTGCAAAAGCAAAATTTCAGTTGGTTGGCCGGGCAGAGGGCACCACATCGACCATAGGGATGCCACCAGCAGATAGTACAACACCAATGCTTGGGTTGGACCCACCAGCAAGGAGACGCCTGGATACCATTTGGCAGAGAGAAAGGACTGACCCATACTTACCCGCTCTCCCTATAAAGCTCGCAGTCCCTCCAAACCCTAGCATTACTCCAGCCACACCACAGTTCACTCCACCATCCCAGCAAGAACACTCACCCACCTCCCATTCAGATAAGTCCATTGCAAGTGGCCTACCCCTACAACAACAATTCTTGGAACCAAGCACAATGCAGGTTGATACACTCCATCACTGGTCATCAACCCAATTATTTTCTTTTATTCAGCAAGCAGCCCACAAGGCCGAGAGCCTCCATGAAGACCTGGCCAAAGAACATGAGCAACAGAAGATGCAGTTGCTCCTAGTGACGGAAGAGCAATATCACCTACGGGAAGCAAACACGGGATTGCAAGCCTAGGTGGATCAGATTACACAACGGTTCCAATCCATATGTCCAACCGTCACCAAAGCCAACACTGAAGCACCAGCGGACATGTTCGCCTGCATGTTGATCGACTGCTACAATCACATACATACATCGTGCACGTGCCTAGCAACCACAAATGCTGAGATGAGGCGGAAGCTAGAGACAGTAAGGTCCGCACTACCAGATCCCATGGAAATCTACACGCGGACGGTTGAAGGAAAGGTCAGGGAACTGGAAGTAAAGAAAAAAGCCTTGGCCGAAGCCCTCACTGATGGATACGCCCTAATGGGCAAGGTCCACGACTGGTCAGGCAGTTACCACTCAAGAACCACCAAGTTTACCTGTTAAGAGAATAGATTCAAACATTGTTTTCCGACACAAGGGATTGCATAGGCCATGCTCAGCTGCAGCAAATCAATGAGAAAATCAACATCCTCCAGGTCCAGGTTGACAGCATTGAGGAGGAATCAACAAGCATGAAACGGATAATCAAAGACATGCAGCCCCAGTTCGTATGCGGGTTCTACTCTTAAAGGAGGCATGCGACTCAAGCGACCAACAATGGGACAACCTGTAGAAACAGTGACCAACATCTCTAACATCGCAATCTGTCGAGGCGTTCACTCAAGGTGCCGATGCAATCCTCGCCAACTGGGAGCTGGAAATTCAAAGATACACTGAGTTTAGGCAACAAACAACAACCTTAGTCCCAGAGTTGGAGCCTTTGTTTGGAATGGAAGAGCCACAATGGCAAGAAAGGGCCATAGGAACAAATGCCATGCCGCAAGCTAGGATTGAGACAGAAGAGGTGCCTACTCCGCAAGCAAGTATCGACGCAGCAAAAGTGCCAGCACAACAGAGAGCGGAGACAACGCCAGTAGTAACGCAGCCACTACCAGTAGAGCACATGGAAGTAGCAGTAGGACTGCCAGAGGTTAAAATGACTTGACTCGGGAACAAGTCAAAAAGTTGTGGTTGGGGCCTTCATTAATTTTGAATTATTTTGACCAGTTTTGACTGACCGAAGGGTGGGAAAGAGACAGATGGCAACAATGGTTGGGTGGTAGAACGAAAAGTTGCGGAGGAGTGATGGCAAGGTGGCAGCGAAAGGCAAAGGAAGCCAAGGAGACGGGAAGGCGCAGAAGTAGCCAAGCGAGACCTGGCAGTCCAGGCAGCCGGGAAGGACATAAAAGGGGAAGACCAGAAAGGAAGAAGGTTGTTGTTGAACTCGCCAGAGGAAGAAGGAGTTGGTTGCAGAAGAGGTACATAGGTGTAGATGCTGAAGGAGGGAGTGTTGGGATCTGAGGGACTTGGTTGCGAAACTGATCTAACCCGAGCGACTGAGCCGGGTATTTTATGTAATGTTTATGGCGAATGTTGGATGATGATGTATTCTGTTATGTTAAGTTAATGTAAGACAGAGTTGATGGTTATTGAGACTTCTAATGTATTGAGTATCATGCTTAGTGGGTCCATTAAAATTTTAAATAGTCTATCTAATTGCATGTAGATGGTAATTCATAGATTGATGCAAGGATGTTGTTAGTTCTGTGTTCTTTATAATGGATCTATGTGTATGATTTAAGGATATTGTTATCATTGTTTCACATATTATGGATACATATGTGCATGATCACCTGTGCCCGGTTGATATTCCCTCAACCCTATGTTGAACCCTTCTCCCTTTTGGTCGCGGTGCGCCTTGGGTGAGACTCCTTGCCGTTCAGGGTGAGGTGAAAATGTTGGCACTATCCTAGACTACAACGAATCACTGTTGGCCTCTTGTGCCCGAACCTGGGGTCTTTTCCCTGATGACTCTTTCGAGCCAAAAAATTGGGCCTTCTTCTTAGCTAAGACAAAATGAAAATCATCCATATTGATCATTTTCTTGATATACTCCAATGAGAAAATTCTCATAGGAATGTATTTTGGCAATCTATATGGTGGCATCTCACAACCATGCACTCTGATTTTTGTGTAGTTCTGGTACAAGTACCAATCTCCTATTTTGGCTTGATCACTGAGGTGTAAGGTTCTTTGAATGTCATAACCTATTATGGGTTCTACATTGTTGTTTAGAAGACACACCACTATATGTATAAACTAGTCAATGAAGTCACTAAAGGTAAAATCACTTGAATTCTTCCTTACTAAAGAGGTCCACTATATAACTAACTATGCATTACCTTGATCATCCAATTTCTACAAGGTCGTTGGAAATATATCTGCCTAATGAAACAAAAACATGTACACTAACACTGATGAATGTTTAAACATTCCTTCTGTTGTGATCAAGGAATTGGTCATGGATGATGTCTACAAGGAAATGGATAAAATTAAATATTACAGAAGGTTTGTCTTATGTGGAAAAGATGGACATAAAACCTAAAATAGATTCATCTACCCATTGATTTGAGTGGCATCCTAGTAGACAAGACACTAATGACACAATTTGTTTAGTTTTTTCAGGAAACATAGAGGTTGGGTATGGTGGATTCTTCTTTGGGAGTTTAACATCTTCTGGTAGGAAAATCTCAAATATCCTAGCTCTCTAAGGGAAGGTCAACTTCTAGTAGAGTTCCATGAGGGAATCTACAGAAAAAGGGCTCAAAGATTCATTATGGGGGACTTGCAACATTTGGTTAATGGACTCTAGGGTTATGGTTAGCCGAATGTCACCATTATGGGCCATAATGGCTCTCTGATTAGGAATATATTTGGATTGACACCATATGATAAAGTTTGAGAAAGGGTGAGCCTGGGGAAAATAAAATTGAGGCAAAAGGGATTCCCATAGGTTTATTTCATCACTGTGGTCCAAGAAGATTTTCTTGAGCCAATTGTGCAGTTCAAACAAGTCGAACTCACAATTGGTCTCTGCAATTTTGTAGTGTTGGTCTACAAATGGTATATGGTCTAAGTCAATTGTAGGAGGGATCATCGGATTTTCACTGGTTTTCTTTGACTTTCCTTTAGTTGCAATTGTTCATAATAATGAGGAACAAAGCTGAGGACTTTTGTCTTTTCCCTGAGAAGATTTGAATGTTTTTTGAGTAATCTGTTTTCCGTAACAGGTACGCGCCAGAGAGCAGTTGTCTAGAATCTGAAATTGTAATGGGGCTTTCTAGTTGATAATGTGGCAATCTTAAATTTATGTAACTCCTATCTGAAATGAATGGGGGGAATAGAAAAGGACCACACTAGACAATTTGGGGGTTTTTATAAGCAAATTGGGAATTTCCCGTTATCAATAGTTCGTTATGGAGCGGATCGGTTTCCAGATGGTGAATGTTCGAGAGGTAATGGGCATGGTGTAACGAACAAATTGCAATAGAAATGGAGGGGTGTCAATGAAAAAGACAAGTGGCAGAGGGAAAATAAAGGCATATGAGAGCTGGGATATCACGTGGTGGAATAGGAGTGGAGGAGAAGTGAGGATGTGACGAGAAGATATAAACGTTCGCTAGAAGATGAGCGATTTTCAAGGGGGGTGCGAAATAAAAAGTGCCTGCCATGTATCGTGGGGCTCGGGGATAGGAAAACAACTTTTCAGACCCCCCCTACTGATAAAGATAGAATAGGAATTGGGGTCCAAAATTGGTTCTGCGCCGTTGATCTGGGGGGGGTAAATCACAACCGATGGATGATGCACGCCAGATATCATAAGCCGACAAAAGAAGTATTTTCGCTTTTCAAACTTATAATAAAATCACAACTTTAGTGCCCAAGCATAATATTACAATTTTATTAATCATGTTTAATTAACATAATTAAACTAAGATTAATCTTTTCAAAATATAGCTAATGTATCCTAAGGGCGCATTTAATCTAGCTGGCCCTTTTTATTTTTCTCAGGTTGCTTCCAACCCTATTCTAATGCATATTTAAGCAATTAACCACGTTTAGACACTTTCGTTAATATTCCTCTAATCTACCTATTTATTTCTGTTAGAAATAATATTGAGAGGGGGGGTGAATCAGTATTATCAGGTCAATTATTTTTTATTTCATAATCAGATTTGCATACGCTACTTCAGTTAGTGAAAACAGCGTATATACGCAACTACAGTTAAGGAAACTCGCGGATAACTTACAGACTTATAATTTAATTTATTCTTCAGATGTTGATCATTAATCTGTGTGTTAGAACCATATAACCAGTAACCAGGAACATTAAAATAGAACAGATAGTCACACACAAGAATGCAAGATATAAGGTGGAAACCCAATGTGGGTGAAAACCACCTGCTGCAATTCGTCTCTATCTTCTTTCAATTAGAAACTTATTTTTAAAAATGGATCTGTACCGGTGCAGTCTTATACTAGTACGTAGGCTTCTACCTGCAGAAGGCTACAACCTTCTCTCGTTCTCCAGCTTCTCCTGGAAGGAAGCTACAACCCCCTTAGCTCTTGTACTAGCTGATGTACTAGTACATAGGTGCTGACCTACAGAAGGCTACAACCTTTTCTTTTCTTCCAGGGACCAAGTTTCATAAATTTTCAGTCTGGATCCATCAATGACAATAATCAAACATCAAATACATCTGCATCAACCAATCTCCTTTGCTTCAATCAAAACTGAATCAAACAACTACTTCTTTGAACGCTGTAACTAGACTACATTGATAGTAACCATAAACCAATCCTGAACCCAGAACTGCAACAATAAACAGAAGTAACATATTTCATGAGACGTACACTAGTTCAATATGTACAACCTGCATACATGCACTTCTGTATTAAGACCAACCAGCGTATACGTAGCTTTGACTTACGTAACCAACATGTATACACGCCTCTGCTTTGTTGAACCTGCATACAGATCTATAAAAGATAATTTACCCTTTTCACTTATTCAGACATGAGTTATACCCAGATTATCAGATCAACTCATGCACCAAATATAACAGATCAAAATCACACAAAGATACTACTATTTAAGCCTTAAGATCTTGACCCAACAATAGAACTTATCCTTCTTCTTGCGCTCAGGTTCCTCCTTGGTTCAGATCCAGCTATGCACCATAACCTAATTCTAGATCTTGCTCTTCATAAGATATTCAATGCTTGAGTGAATGCCTTTGCCAAATGATCTCCTTCCCTTTTTATAGTCTTAGGCCTTACTCAATACCATGGTCCAAAACCATAAAGAATCAATACCATGGACCCGTTCAACACTTCGTACAAGATACCACGGTCCAAAACCATAGGTCCAAATACCAAGGACTAAATACCATGGACCAAAAATAATTTTTCCCACATGTACGCGCTTTTCCTTGCATAAAAGTGCGTGCATACGTATATGCGCCTTATGATCGTCGAACCCGCGTGTATACGCAACTTGGTTAAGAGGAACCTACGTATATCTCTTTTTCTTTCATTCTGAGAGCATGAACTGTGATCTATCATTTGAGTGAGTTGCCATCAAGGACAACACCTGTGTCATAACGCCAAACCTGTGTCATAATGCCAACAATCTCCCCCTTTGGACTTGATGGCAACCCCAAGTCACTCAAATTCATTCTCCCCCTTTGTCATCAAGGTCAAAGGGTTATGCTTCCCTTGAGTACATAAATCTTTGCTCCCCCTGACTGTAGGCAAGGTTTGCACGAAGATGTTCTACAAGAAGAAACATGACTTTATACATCATAAATGACTTTCCTGTCACCAAAGACTCATACACACATCCATCTCCCAACCAAGTGGGGATATACCAATATTGACTCATCCACCCAACCAAGTGGGGATACACCAAAAGTTTACACATGATAAAACAAGAATATTACATCCTTCATCCCAGGCATAGTGGGGAAACCAACATAGGCCGTTACATGACCTTGACAATAAAAGAAATACATGACATAGAGACTAAATATTTAAGACAAGGCTATGATAGTCATCAACAGCATCTGTCAATCAAAACCAACAACCATGATCTCCCTCTGCACTTGTTCCACCTGAAGAAAAAATGAACCAAAAATATTCTAAGATAATGCCAACAATGCATTATTAGAAGTATATGCTCCCCCTGAACCTGTGCCAAATGGTCTCTGTCACACCCATATCAGAATCTTTTCATCCTGAGTCTGGCCCCACTGTTTGTCTTCAAACCAACATATACGCGACTGTACCCATAGAAACTGGCATATGTACACGGATACACTTCATGAAACTCGCGTACAACCATTGTTTTCTGAAACAAATAGTTTCAACAGCAATATGATGCATCAACTACTCCCAGCTTCTGTCTGAGGTATTCAAATGTCTCCCTGGGCAATGGTTTGGTGAATATATCAGCAACTTGTTCCTTGGAGGAGACATACTCCAATTTGACCTTTTGTTCAAGCACTTGTTCTCGGGGAAAATTATATTTGATAGGTATGTGCTTGGTCTTCGAATGCATGACTAGATTCTTTGAAATACTAATTGCACTTGTATTATCACAAAAAATGGAGATAGGTGGAGTACAAGTGATTTGAATATATTGCAATGTTTGCATCATCCAAGGAGTTGTGTGCAGCAATATGCAGCAGCCACATATTCCGCTTCAACTATAGATAATGCAATTGAGCTTTGTTTCTTGCTGAACCAAGATACTAATCTGGAACCCATAAAGAATGCACCACCACTAGTGCTTTTTCTGTCATCCACGCTTCCTGCCCAATCTGCATCTGTATATGCATGAAGTGTGAGATCTGTATCTCTAGGATACCATAAGCCATAATTTTGAGTTCCTTGAAGATACTTGAAAATTCTTTTGACTGCCTGAAGATGAGTTTCCTTTGGATTTGCCTAAAATCTTCCGACTATTCCAACTGCATACATGATGTCTGGTAAGGTACCTATTTCTTCAAATCCTCCATCCCATATTTCTTCAAGATCTGCTTGAGGTACTTGGTTTGTGATAGAAAAATACTGTCTTTGTTTTGTTGGACTTGTAAACCAAGAAAATATGTGAGCTCACCAAGTAAGGACATTTCAAATTCTTTCTGCATCACCAAAGCGAAGTTTTTACTCATGGTTTCTTCATTGCTACCAAAGATGATGTCATCAACATACACAACAAGTATTAGCAATTTATCATTATCAATTTTTATATATAGATTGCTATCTTTTGATCCTTTTGAAAAACCTTGTTGATGGAGGTACTTATCCAAACGATAATACCAAGCCCTTGGAGCTTGTTTAAGGTCATAGAGAGCCTTTTTGAGTCTGCACACAAGTTTTGGATCATTCCCAAGGATGAATCCATCTGGTTGCTCAATGTACACTTCTTCTTCTAAGTCTCCATTTAGAAAGGCAGATTTCACATCCATTTGATATACTTTGAACTTCTGAAAGCTAGAAAGAGCAAGGAACATTCTTATGGCATCAAGTCTAGCAACTGGTGCAAAAGTTTCTTCAAAGTCTACACCTTCTTGTTGAGCATACCCTTTGCAAACAAGTCTGGCCTTGTTTCTAATAACATCTCCATTCTCATTCAGCTTTCTTTTGAATATCTATCTTGTCCCTATGACATTCTTATCATTTGGTCTGGGAACTAACTCCCAAGTGTTATTCTTTTCAATCTGATCAAGTTCTTCATTCATGGCCTTGACCTAGCATTCATCTTTGCATGCTTCACTTACATTTCGTGGTTCATTGGAGGAGAGAAATGCTAGATAGCTTGAAGCTTCTGAAATTTTTCTTCTTGTTTGTACACCTGCCTCTTTCTGCCCCACTGGGAACTGACTCCCAAGTGTTATTCTTTTCAATCTGATCAAGTTCTTCATTCATGGCCTTGACCTAGCATTCATCTTTGCATGCTTCACTTACATTTCGTGGTTCAATGGAGGAGAGCAATGCTAGATAGCTTGAAGCTTCTGAAATTTTTCTTCTTTTTTGTACAGTTGCCTCTTTCTGCCCCAAAATTTGGGTTTCTGGATGATTCTTCTGGACATACCTCGATGGAGTCTTTTCTTCTACCCTTATCTATTCTTTTGGTTCCTCATAGGTGTCTTCTTCATCATTAGTCTAATTTGATGTTGAATGATAGTCATCATCATCTTCGACATATTCGGATTTAACCTGCCTTGGAATGTTTCCTTCTTCATCAACCACTACATCAATACTTTCAACAATTTTTCTAAGTCTTTTATTGTAACACTTATATCCTTTGCTTTGGGGAGAGTAACCAAGGAGAAAGCCTTCATCTTCTCTAGGTTCAAACTTGCCAAGGTTTTCATCAGTCCTTTTGATGTAGCATTTTCTTCCAAAAATTTTGAAGTATTTTACCGTAGGAGTCTTACCATACCAGAGTTCATGAGGAGTTTGAGTGTTGTTCACATGGACGTTTGTCTTGTTGAGAATAGTAACGGCAGCAAATGCAGCTTCACCCCATAAGGTTGCAGGAGTTCCAGACTCATCAAGCATAGCACGAGCCATTTGTTGAACCGTTCTGTTCATCCTTTCTACTACTCCATTTTGCTAAGGAGTCCTTGGAGTAGAAAATTCCCTTCTTATTCCATGTTCTTCACAAAAATCGACAAATTCATTCGAGGTAAATTCCCCTCCTCGATCAGAGCTGAGGCATTTGATTTTGCGATCTGATTCATTTTCAACCAAGGCTTTGAATGCTTTGAACTTTTCGAAATCTTTGTCTTTATGCTTCAGAAGTCCTATCCAACACATCCTAGAAAAGTCGTCAATGAACAATATGAAGTATTCTTCTCCTCGAGGTGACCTTTTCCTGGATGGACCACATACATTTGTATGGACAAGTTCAAGTGGCTTAGTTGCTGATCCTTCCTTCTCAGGGAAATTAGTTCTGGTTTGCTTACCAAACTGACATGATTTGCATATAGTATTGTCTGGAATTCTGATGTCAGGGAGATCATGAACTGCCTGATATTTGCATGCTTTCCTTATCTGAGAGAAGCTTAGATGCCCCAATATTCTGTGCCATAGCCAGTGTTCATCATTCTTGCTTAGATAGCATTGTTGTTGTCCTCCCTTGAGTATGTATAAATTATTTGGAGTTCTTATGCCTTTGACCACTGTTTCTCCTGTATCAAGCTCACGAACAATACATCCATTTGATCGAAATATTACCTCATTTCCTTGATCACATATTTGACTGACAGTCAATAGTTTATGTTTTCAACCATCAACATACATAACATTTCCAGCTTTGACTTTTTCTTTCAAAATAACAGAACCTTTACCTTTTATGAAAGCAAGGCGTCATTTCCAAATGAGACCTTCCTTTCCTTTTCAAAGGCACTATATGACTAAATTTTTCTTTATCACCTGTCATATGTTTCGAGCAACCACTGTCGATGTACCACTGATTTTCCTGTCCTTTCGCATATAAGGCTATACCACATCTTTCTGGTTGTGGTTCTTTCTTCCTCCATGTTTTGGGACTCAATGAAGCTTGCTCCTTCTGAGTTGTTTGCCGAAACCTAATCCTGCATTCAGAATCTTCATGATCGAAGTTGTTACAAATAGAACATTCTATTTCATTTTCAAGAGAAGAAAAGTTATTGTAGGTTCTTTTCATGATTCCAGTCACACTCCTTTGATTTCGTGCTTCTCTGGTCATGATGGTCTTGTAGGCAACACATTGAGCTACTTTGTGTCCAAAGTTAAGACAAGAGAAACATTGGCCATTGAATAAATTCCTGCGATTATCAAACCTTCCGTCTAGGTGATTGTAGTTTCCATAGCCATTTGTTCTTGAGGCAAATTGAGAATGATTTACCTGCGATTGGTTGTAGCTTATGTTCATCCTTGAAGTAGATTGTCACTGATGTACTTGGTGATCTCTGTTCAGCCTTGAGGTAGATTGACCCTGATTTACCTGGTGATCTGCTTTATGCCTTTGCTGTCGATTGTCAACCTATTCACTTCTCCTTGCTGCATCAAGATAACTTTTGGAGGTGGATGGCTTCTGTGCTTGAGATGCTTCTTCAGTATATCCAAGACCTGTCTTGATTAGTGGAGAACACTGCACTTTGATAATCTCATCTAAAGTTTCAGATCCTTTAGCAAATCTAAGATTAAGAGCTTTTGTTTTCTCAATATCTTTTCTAAGTCCCACAATTTCACATTCTAACTTTTCATTGTGTTTTTCCCTTTCAGCAAGTTGGAATGTCAAAGTATCTATGATCATACTCTTTTCTTCTAAACAGATTTTAAGTTTAGAAATTTCTTCATAGAGATCATTTTCATCTATATCATCCAAGAAATCATCATCTTCAAAAACCATCAAAAGTCTATAATCATTACATTGTTCATCTTCATCACTAATTGAAAATCCATCACTGTCTTCATGTGTATAATAACTCTTCTTACTTACATTTTGTTTTCTATTCCATCTAATTGGCTCCTTACCTTTATCAAGCTTATCTTTATGTGGACACTTGGCTGCATAGTGACCGACTCTTCCACAAGCAAAGCATTTGAAAGGTAGCTTACCTCTGAATCTTCCAGAACCCCGTTGAAGGTTCTTGACAAAGTTTGATTCTTCCTCTCCTTCTAATATATGTCCTAACTCATTGTAATCTCCTTTCCTGAAGCTTTGAATGCAGCTTCTCTCCTGTCTGATGGTCCCCCTTTTCTCATTTCGAAAGCAGTGAGGATTCTGTGCAGCTGTGACATGGTAATACTCTGTAGATCCTGTTTTTCTTCTATGGCAAAGAATTTTGATTCAAACTTAGAAGACAAAGATCTTAGAACCTTTTCAACCAAAGTAACTTCTTTTATCTCTTCACCCAAGTTTTTCATACGATTAACAATCTCATCTATATGTAAGAAATAATTAGCCACACTTTCATCATTGTACATTCTGAGATTTTCATATTGAATTCTGAGAGTTTGTAGTTTTGCACATTTTACCTGATCGTCTCCTTCATAGTTCAGAACGATCTTGTCCCATATTTCCTTTGTGGTTTTGAGCTTCATAACCTTGAAAAATTCTTATTGAGATAAACTCCCTAATAGAGTATTGACAGCCTTTGCATTTGTTTCATACTGCTTCTTACCAGCCGTATCTGTAGGAGTTGCTGATGGAAATGTGTATCCTGCTTCCACAATATCCCAAACTTCTATACCAAGAGATTGAAGATAGGCTATGATTCTTACCTTCCAATAGGCGAAGTTGCTCCCATCAAAGATTGGTGGCCTGATCGATGCCTCTTTTTCGTAGTTGCTCATGATGATAGATCTTCCTTAAAGTGATCAAGCTTCTTTTGAAGGACCTACTCTAATACCAATTGTTGGAAATAATACTAAGAGGGGGGGTGAATCAGTATTATCAGGTCAATTATTTTTCATTTCATAATCAGATTTTCATATGCTACTTCAGTTAGTGAAAACGGCGTATATACGCAACTACAGTTAAGGAAACTCACAGATAACTTGCAGACTTATAATTTAATTTATTCTTCAGATGTTGATCATTAATCTGTGTGTCATAACCATATAACCAGTAACCAGGAACAGTAAAACAGAACAGACAGTCACACACAAGAACACAAGATATAAGGTGGAAACCCAATGTGGGTGAAAAACCACCTGCTGCAATTCGTCTTTATCTTCTTTCAATTAGAAACTTATTTTTAAAAATGGATCTGTACCGGTGCAGTCTTATACGAGTACGTAGGCTTCTACCTGCAGAAGGCTACAACCTTCTCTCGTTCTCCAGCTTCTCCTGGAAGGGAGCTACAACCCCCTTAGCTCTTGTACTAGCTGATGTACTAGTACATAGGTGCTGACCTACAGAAGGCTACAACCTTTTCTTTTCTTCCAGGGACCAAGTTTCATAAATTTTCAGACTGGATCCATCAATGACAATAATCAAACATCAAATACATCTGCATCAACCAATCTCCTTTTCTTCAATCAAAACTGAATCAAACAACTACTTCTCTGAACGTTGTAACTAGACTACATTGATAGTAACCATAAACCAATCCTGAACCCAGAACTGCAACAATAAACAGAAGTAACATATTTCATGAGACGTACGCTAGTTCAATATGTACAACCTGCATACATACGCTTCTGTATTAAGACCAACCAGCGTATATGCAGCTTTGACTTACGTAACCAGCGTGTATACGCGCCTCTGCTTTGCCGAACCTGCGTACAGATCTATAAAAGATAATTTACCCTTTTCACTTATTCAGACATGAGTTATACCCAGATTATCAGATCAACTCATGCACCAAATATAAAATATCAAAATCACACAAAGATACTACTATTCAAGCCTTAAGATCTTGACCCAACAATAGAACTTATCCTTCTTCTTGCGCTCAGGTTCCTCCTTGGTTCAGATCCAGCTATGCACCATAACCTAATTCTAGATCTTGCTCTTCATAAGATATTCAATGCTTGAGTGAATGCCTTTGCCAAATGATCTCCTTCCCTTTTTATAGTCTTAGGCCTTACTCAATACCATGGTCCAAAACCATAAAGAATCAATACCATGGACCCAATACCTAGGTTCAACACTTTGGATGAGATACCATGGTCCAAAACCATAGGTCCAAATACCAAGGACTAAATACCATGGACCAAAAATAAGCTTTCCCACATGTACACACTTTTCCTTGCATGAAAGTGCGTGCATACGTATACGTGCCTTATGTTCGTCGAACCCGCGACTTGGTTAAGAGGAACCTGCATATATCTCTTTTTCTTTCATTCTGAGAGCCTGAACTGTGATCTGTCATCTGATTGAGTTGCCATCAAGGAAAACACCTATGTCATAGCGCCAAACCTTTGTCATAATGCCAACAATTTCAACCAAGATTAGGCTTGATGGTTGATTTATTATCTAACCTATACAACCTTTTTATTTGGCTTAATCATGATTAAATTGTATGACCAAACTATAAAATTTATCCCTATGTGGCATTTAAACGAGCTGCACACTTTTATTTGAAAAATTTCTGAAGTAACTTCAATGCATTTTGTTCTTTTTTTTTATGTGGTGGCATTTAGACTTGCTCACTTGCATACATATATTTCTTTTTGGGGTTTTCATTCTTTTATTTTTTCCTTTTTATTCTATTTTTCTTTTCTCACATACATTTTTATCCCCTTTTTCATCATCATTTTTTATACGTATTTTTGTAAATAATTTGCAGAATACAATATTATTTACAATTTCTATCAACTGAAAGATAATATCCAATCATCATTTGATCCTATGAATTATAGGACCATAGCAGAACCTAGTAGCAGTAAGGTAAAGAGAAGCAAAAGAAAATTGTCTGAAAACCCTACTGATAACCCACTTCCACAACCAGAGCAACATTCATAAGATGAAATTCCCCTTGTAAATGTTTTAGAAAACATAAAGAAGAAAGGTGTTAGAAGAAAGAAAGGTAGTGAAAAAGAAGAAAATACACCCAAAAAGAAAACAGAGGAAAAAAAGAAAACTAATGACAAGGAAGGAAGTATGTCTAGAAAGGAATTAGAGGAAATGGAAGAGGAAAAAATTGAACATGCAAAAGCTCAAATTTCTTCGACCTTGATTTGTGTGTAGATGGAGGCAAATATAAAAAAATTGAGCATATGGGATTTTTTCCAATATAGAAAATTATATAAAACCAAAACCATTTCCAAAAATTTGCTATGGTTAGGAAGATACATGAGGTTCTTAGAGGCAGTTTTGTAAAAAAATGCAACTTTTTTCTAGAATTCTAGGATCTTGTCCAAATTTAGAGAAAATAGAATTTTCAATTTCTAATACACCAGATCTCAATTTCTTGGTTTTTAATATGGGTGCAATAAACTTCCATCAATGGAAAATTGTTGGATCACCATTTATCTTATTCTGTATTCAATTTGTAATGTAAAAATTTGTATATAAACAAGGTTATGGCTCCAAGCCTACCTAGCAGAGAGCTATTCCATTTTACATTCTCATGTTGTGGGATTAAGTTATGGGGGTGTTCCCCCATCTTATATCAACTGGATATGATTGATTGGCCTCAAATGTAACAAGCGACTGAGCATTATTAATAAAAGCTTTAATGCTAGGTTTTTCTTCTCATTTTCTAGTGTATTTCATGATCATTTTTGCTCTGTGATCTAAGTTTTTAAAAGAGTGTATGAGTTGTACTAGTAGGGTCCGCCAGACTAGCTCAACACCTCTCTGGTTGAATATTTTTAGCATGCTTTGTAGGTATGGTGAATGGTGTGCATATTACGATACTATTAGCATATCAACGGTGTGGCTCATTTCCAAATTCAACAAATCTATGTTTGTTATTTTCTTACACTGAGTTTTCTCTACATTTGCATAATGCTTCGATTGATGGTCATTTGATATTTGGATATGGAAGATTAAGGTTTGTGTGTGATAAATCTTCCTGGATTCATTATATATATTCCATTGTGTGAATGAAATATCGTAAACTTTAAATTCCATGTTATGTGCTTAGAGGTAACTTATTTGACAAAGATTTGATACTAGATTTATCTTGAGGTTTTGATCTTGTTGAAGATTCAATTTATATTTGTTTGATTTGAAGATTGTAAACAATGATAACCTTGGTGACAACAATTTGAAGAGTGATATGAAACCATCCTTTGAGTTAAGTTTTAGTTGCAAACCTTATGGTAACATTGGACTTATTTCATATGAAACAAAGCTTGTACATTGAGCTTGTATGATTATTTATTCATTGAATTCACACAGTTAATCATTGTTGAAGCGAATTATATTCATAAGAATCACACACTTATAATTTTGATAAATATTGTGTGCAGGAAGAGCTATTGAAAGGAGACTTCAATTATTTGCATTAGATACTTGTAGCCGTGTTTACTAGATTTGCATTTCAAGATTATGAAATACTCTGTCTTTTGTACCTCTCTTCCTTAAGCATTATTAGCATTTGAGAAATTATTTGTTGAGGTGTGTTTTGAGGCTTTGAGAAAACATCAAATTAAAATGAGTAACTTGCTTTTATTTGCACGCACAAAGAATGTTTATTAAGTTGATACATGTAATTACATTGGTAACTCTAGGAATGGATTCAAACCATGCTTTTAGCTTTATGTTTGCACATAGAGCGGAGTGGATTTCAACTTTTAGGTGGCACATAGGATTGAATGAAATTAATTCAGGAACTTTCAAAGAATTTCCGTTTCTAGTTAAGTATCCTGTTGGAATTAAAAGCATTTGAATTAAATGATGGTTTTGCATGCTTGAGTCTCTAGTTGATCAAAACAATCTTTAGGTTTGATTTGCTTAGTGAGTTAGGGGGATAATGCTTAGGTTTCCATTAAGTTAGTAGCTAGGACTTGCACTTCAATAGTTAGTGTTTTATCTTTATTACCAATAGGTAGGGCTTGTTTTCAATTGATCAATAATTAAGGTTTACTTTTCTGTTATTAGGGTTTACTTGCAATTATTGATGGATTGCGGGATTGGTGTTTATGTTTTCTTAAGTTGACTTTGAGTGTAGGATTCAAATTAATTGTTGTTTGTGGGAATCTATAAAGGGATTGATGCTCAAGTTAGACTAGAATCTGATTTGCATGTTACTAGGGGCTCTCTTTGGCATTTCTAGTGTTGTGCCTCAAAGTCCACAGACTCTGAATTGACATTAAATGTTGGTTTAATAATCCACCATATATTGCACCCAGTAAGAGGTTCATCTTGATGAGTGATCACAACGGATTAACATACTTATTTGACCAACCTAATTTGAATGCTAAGCAAGCTAGGTGGTTGGATACACTTAGTGAGTATGACTTGGAGATCGGATATATTAAGGGTAAAGAGAACATGGTTGAAGATGCTCTTAGCAGAAGAGTACAGGTAAATCACATAAAAACTATGAGTTCATATGGAACATATTTACATGATCAGATCTTGTAGGCAGGACAATAGGATGACATGTACCAACAACTTAAGCACAAGGTATAAGTGAACACGATGTGGACTATTGTTGTAGTGTGTTCTTCTCAATGATGTATGAAAAGAACCCACTTAAGATTGTGGATGACAAACAATCTCAACAATAGAAATGATTGCTAAACATTGTAGATCTGCAGCTATTGATAGAAACAAAACCTGCCAAAATTTTGATCTATGCTACGATCATAGTTAAATAGTGAAAGAAAGAGTAATAACCCTAAACATCCAATGGAAACCAGATATGTAAAGAATAATTTAATAATAACACCTGTGAAGAGAATAGATAAATGTTACCAGTCCCCCTCTATGGGATGGGTTCTTGGCTATCCTCAAACGTCTTCAGCTTCTGTAGAGTCTCTCTCCTCTATAATGCATAAACCCAACAAAAATATGGTGTGCGACAATGAAAATAATCAGAGTTACAACAACAAGTGCAACAATGAAAATAATCAAAAGTGAATAATGAATGGAAAATCCTCCTATTTATAACAAAATATTGAGTTATCTTCGAATAATAAGCAATAATTATATATTATTGATCCCATTCTTGGAATTACTACTTGGAATATTTTATTATATTAGTTTAGGAGGGAAAAAAATCAAACTTTTATCTAGAAATAATAAATAAATAAATGATTTATTTCTTATCTCAATGAATTAGTTAAGGAATAATAAAAAAATAATGATTTATTTAGTTATTCCTAAGGGATTTAGTCAAATTTAACAAAGAATAGTAATTAATTAATGATTACTTAGTTATTCTAAGAGAAAAAAAGGTAAATAATGATTTATCTCTTTATTTTTCATGATTGGGTCAAATTTAACAAGGAATAATAATAAAACAATGGTTTAATTAATTATTCCCAAAAGAAAACCAAATAAATAGTGATTTATTTAATTATTCTTCATGGGTTTAACTATAAATTACTTAATAAAGATGGTTTATTAAGTAGTTTCTCACAGTGAAAGCAATTTTGTAGGGTAAAATTGGCTTTACATGGTTTACTTCGATCCATCTAGTAAATTAGGCTAGATGATCAATTTTTTGGTGATAACATATTGCCCCCAAACGTACGAGTGTTAGAAGAAAAATGTATGACCGAAGTATGTTGTAAAGACACAATCACTTAGACAACACATGGGAGTCAAGGAGGGAGAGAGAGAGAGATACCAATGAAGATGAAGCTGAGAGAGGATAGTGACAGAGGGGGTGAGACTAATGCAAGTCTCCTTTCATGTTGTGGTACCGGACCTGAATGAGGTGGGGGAGGCATACCCATACCCACTGAGATAACTTAGTACAAAAATAATGGTTTTCCCATAAATATAAAACTGAGCAATAAAGCACATGTTGAATGGTACATGATATGCTGGCATAACAAAGCCAAAAAATAATACAATGTGTCCCATATACATAATGCACCTAGTAAAAAACATGAGCTAGGACTGAATACAATAATATCTGAGTACATGAGATACAAAGCCCCTTCCCTCAAGAAATGAGTGGGAGGGAGATTAGAAAAACTGGAGAAGCCATGCTGAATAGGGAAGCACTTTGTAAAACTGAACGGATCATCTGAAGGAAACGTGCATGCTATGGACACTACGATCGGTAGGAACCGAATCCATCAACTCTGTGGAATTGCACCTAAGTCTGTAGCATAATAGGTATGCATCCGGGCATGTGGGGGGCTACCTGAAGGGCCACCCCCTCATGAGGTCTGAAACATCTCACACACACCCAGGAATCACTGGTACAATTTGATGCATCACTAGGCCATCAAGTGTATGGATCACGAACATGAAATGATCAAGTCAAAGGGAAATAATGAGACCCTCTGCTCGATCCAAGGCGTCATTCAAGAATGGAAGCAGGAATTGAGATACATTGCCCTCTAGGCCATTCTTCTAAAATAAATGAGCTGATGTCGACATAATAGGGCCCGTGATAGATGAGGCAATGAGGATCCTCAACTAAAGCATGAGGGAAAATAGCAGTGTGACTGATGGACCAACACAAGGGATAATGGGAAAAGTGGGACTGAGGGACAAATAGATGACTTCCCTTGTCATAGCATAAAGTGCATGGTTGACTTGGCAGCAACTGACTCAACTTCGTAGGGGATGGGGACAGTATGACTGGAGGCCAAAATGGGCAACACAGGATGAACAATAGGCAAATATGGATGGAATATTGTGACATGATATGATGGGACATGAAATAGACTCCAAAAATGCAAGGGTGACTCGTCTCGGATGTTCTGAACAAGGGTGACTCGATGAAGTTGCCACACAGTGTTGGGCGTGGGATCCCCCCAAGGCAAGTTGCAGGGTTTGAAGCCCAAGTTTTGACTAAGTTCGATATAAAGACTCCGCAATTTTTGGGCGTGAAGCGCGAAGTTGTAATTGAGTCATAGGGTTGTTCGCCCTTACTTTTGTAAATGTAGTCAACTTGAGAGTTCTACCCATGGTCCGCGAACCATGGGAGTGTATAAGTAGAGTGAGGCTCTAAGTGTAGAGGGACATTGGATAGAGGAAATAGAAGAAGATCTAATGATGAAGCATTGAGTCTAAGTGGAAAGTCGAGTCTTTGGATCATAGAGTAGGAGAAGGCTCTGCACCTGAGTGTGCAGAGGCCTAGTAGTCTGCAGTTGAGTGTGCAGAGTCCTAGTAGTCCGCAGCTGAGTGCGCGGACCCCTGCAGCTGAGTGCATAGGATAGGTCAAGTCTATAACCGATTGAAGCATTAATAAAGAGAAGTTTTACATTATTTCTGTGTATCGTTTCTTGTTTTATGCATTGAAGTATATTGGGCATGAATTGCAAGTTTATTGTTTATTTGTTACGCATACTTATATGAATATGTTGAATAAGTGAATATAAGATAAAGTATCTACTTACGCAAAGACAACGAACTATTATAAGAAGATAAGTAAGATCCGCAGTGTAACTTGGGGAAATAGCGCAGATCGCTGCTCTAGCAGCACAAAAGCTCCACAACCCCTAGTTAGGGCTGCGCGAAGGTCTCGTAGGTTTAAGGAAACTGTGCGAAGTGACCCGCGTGAAGGTAGTCACAGTTGGACTAAATCCACCCCTCAGACATCTCAAGGGTGTGGAAACTTGGTTATAGTACCCCCCATACTGCGTCGGGTGAGACCTCTGTCTGTGCTCCACGGACTGTTGCTGAAAGGGCCAGTAGTACAGGGATTTGTTTGGATAAATAACTCCAAACCTCGGTCAGGCCCCATCAAGCCAAAAAATGGTTCCGTTGTCAGGACCGTATTCTACATAGAGATGTCCAATGTTGTATCATTGGTATCCAAATAAGAAGGAAATTGAAGGTTGGTTAGATAGGAGAATCCACGAGTTCGTGGTGCAGGAGAACAGGAATTCGTGACTATCAAAAGAAGAGTGGTTAGACTGCTACATGTACACGAAGATCCACGAAATTTTATTCGCATCTTTCCCTACTAAGTTGTACGAGTGGATCACAAAGCTAGAAGATAGCCAAGGAAGGTGGAAACTCGACAATACTATTGTGTGGACCCCAGAGTTGGTGCGCAAATTGGAAGCATCAGAGGATAAGATCGCACGCACTGTTGACCACTGGCTCGATTAGATTATAGGAGGATTCATTACTAAGTTCGTGGTAGATACTTCAGTCAGCTATAGCAAGGCAGAGCGACGCTTTCTCAAAGGACCACGAGGTAAGTACGTAAAGTCTCTGAATACTTGGATTAAAATGTTATTGTGTGAAAAGAGGGTTATGCAATTACCTTGATGTCTAGAGCTACGCGAAGTGAAAAAAACTACACAAACGAAGGAAGTAAGGGACCCTAGAATAACCCTTTGATTTCACCTCTGCGAAGGGACGAGGAAGAGCTCGCGAAGGTCTCACCAAGAAGTGAAATCAATTTGATAAGGCAGAGGATTTCATGCATACCACCCCCGTCCACACCACCAACAGCTTCACCGCTTTCACCCCCATCTTCACCCATACCACCTCCACCACCACCGCTAGTCAATATGGCAAGCGCGATAAAATTGCCTGTGTTCAAGGGAGTAGGAAATGAAGATCCGAACTAGTTTTGGTTCGTCATAAGGGTTGTATGGGAAGCGCAGGGAGTCACAGATGATAATATAAAGAAAGCGACGCTAGTCAACGCCCTAGGATCGCACACTGAATTGGTATAGTACGCATTCCAATGACAATCTGAATGTGGGGATTGCGGACATCCGAATTGCGCTGAACAGAGAATTTAACAGGCCAAAGTCAGAGTCGTAGTCGATCATTGGGTTCAAGGAGATCACAATGCTACCAGGCAAGACCCCTTGGGAATTGGATCAGAGATTGAAGTACACGATTCACGAAGCTAATATGACTTTGACGGAGGGACAACATCGCAAATGGTTTGTAGCATCGCTAACGCTGCATTTGAGGAACGCGTTGTCACAACAGAGGTTAACAACTCAAGCAGAGGCCTTGGAGATCGTGATGAGGCTGCATGAGACCCCGATACAGGATCCTAACTTGGGAGTTCAACAGATCCATGCGCAGTTGAAAAACTTATGCCTTGAGATGCAGAGTCTGAAACAAGACAGGACAGCCCGACCAGAAGTGCGCGAAGAAGTATGGTGCATTAAATGTAAGGGTCAAGGTCATGATAAGGACCACTGCCCGGTGTTCGCAAATTACCTCACGGGAGGAGGACCGATGCTGTTAATACCAGAGGCACAAGCAGGACCTAGTGCGACACCTGCTTTGTGGTGCGCGATTTGTCAAATAGGATGGAAACATGCTACGAACAACTGCCATTTGTTACAGAAGTACACACAAAATTCGTAACAGTTGTTTTGTAATTATTGTAGATCGGTTGGACACGATGAGCGCACCTGTAGAAGCTATGAGCTGATGATGGATAGGACTCCCACCTATAGAGTTCAAGCCGAAACACAGACCCTTGACCAAAATGCAGGAGTGGCGCAAATCGGATTTCAGGGGCACAGATGAGGCCGAGGTGGAGGAGGACCTCGAAGAGGTCACAGATAGTTGATATGTTATAATTGCGGGGGGCTAGGACATTATGCCTGTGATTGTATGAATCCAACGCGTCCATCATGTATGTATTGTACCTTGTTTGATCATGAGACTGAGGATTGTCCCACACTGATAGTTAGGTTGTGCGACAAGGGAGTGCTCCAACCTCCCCCGACTCAAAACCTGCAAATGATGAGGTCTTAGTCGCGCGAGGAAGACCTAAATGTGAACATTGCGCTCCGAAGTGGAATTACGACAGGAGATGATAAAGGCAAACAACCTGAAGATAGTACTTGGGTTCACAAGGCTCCGACGAAAGAACTAGATTTTGATTTGGAGCACGCTAAGGAAACCTTCGTGGAAGCTGGGAAGAGCTTCGATGATGCCTCCACTTCAGGAAGCAAAGATAGCTCGAAGCCAAAAATGGACCCATCTATGCTTACGATGTTCCTATAAACATTCATGAAGCTACTGCGCGATAGTAAGTCTATAAAGGGATTGTAGGAACTCATTAACAGATGCGCTGGGACCATGCCAGGAGAGCCACACATATTCCGGAAGATTGGAAAGCATGCGACGATGACGGGAAGAGAAATGAGGTTGACCGTGCAAATTGTAGAATATGAGATGGACCAAGTAATTCTAGACCTAGGATCAAACGCAAACGTTCTACCGAAGCAGACATGGGAGTGCATGGGAAGGCCTATGTTGCAATGGTCTCCTATCCAGCTATGAATGGAAAACTAGCAAATGATCATATCTATGGGGAGATTGTAGGGAATCACTATGGATATTGAAGGGGCAAGCGTGCTAGCAGACTTTGAAGTGATAGAGATTGTTTATGGCAACAATCCCTACCCAGTGCTCTTAGGAATCGATTGGGTCGTTGACATGAATGGCGTGATTAATTTGAAGAAGTGTAAGATGATTTTTTAGAAAAATTCTATGTGCGTAATCGTACCTTTCGACCTTGCGGAAGGATTTCACTACACAGAGCTAGTGCGCGACTATGAAAGTGACGACGATTTGGACTACAGCTACAAGATAACCACGCGAGAGCAAGACTGGGTAAATCCCACTGCGAATGGACAAATCTCATGGGAGTGTGAAAGCTCCTATATGTCAGATTTGAATGAAAAAATAGAGCGATAGCAAAACTGGTTACATGAGATAACCACGTTGAACTGTAATATGATGACAAGATCGCTGCCATGCGTATTAATGGAAGTAAGGGATCTACCTACTTATGATGGGTAAAGTGAGGTAGATGTTTTCTTGAACAGATTTGAAAGGGAGGTGTCGGAACAACAACGTTTCGAGGCTTTGAAGTGGGTACTACACGCTACGCCTGTGAGGTGGTGGGGTACACACCAAGGAAGCTTTGAGGATTGGCACGAATGTAGGAGAATGATGCGCATGTGTTTTGAGAAGCCTCAGATGTGGCTAAAAAATAAATACAATGTATGGGATGGTCCGCGTGCACATCTGTCCAGGTGGGTACAAGCATATGGTAAAAAACCTGCGCAGATGCACATGGACTTCGCGTTGGGGAACACGGTCAATAAGCATGTGTTGGCGAGGCAATTGCGTGAATGGTCCCTCTAGTTGGGACGACAGAGTGTGGAAAGAACGAGTGTGCAAAAGGTTACCCATGCAAAATCCTTTAATGAAGTGTGCGAAGCACTGAACAGGGTATATAATGCGCAGCGAAGTGATTGGGACCTGCGCGTACCAGTAGTTTTGTGGGCTTATAGGACAACGTACAAGAAACTAATGGGACAGACGCCTTCTAGGTTGGCCTATGGAGCAAACACTGTAGTCCCAATAGGGTATATTATGCCTAGTCCATGCATATCAGCGCCCGTGGATATGATGGTTTGCGGAGCCTTGGAAGAAGGGATCGCGCAACTGAACGAAGAAGAACATTTGGGACCTGAGGAAGAAATCCAACAGGGCGATCTTGGGCTCCAAGACCTCATGAAAGTAAGAGTGTGATTAAGAGATAAAAGTGCTCTGATGGAAGCGGAAGTCAAGAAGCTTGAGGAAGAAATAAAGAAGGATTTTTTAGATAAGAAAAATGTGGTGATAAAATAAGGTGCGCACGATTACATTGATAAAATTGGGGACTACCGTGGAGAGTTGATCAGCTTGATGCCTTGGATTGGACTTTATATTACTAGAGGGATCACCCATGGTGGTGCGATGCAAATGGTACAGTGTGCGACGCAGACAGTAAAAATAAAAGGCAGATTTTTTCCAGGAAAAGTGATGGATGGTCGGTTGAAGCCGTATACAGGTGGCTCGACCAGCTGATCAGCCATGGGAAGCATAGTCTTAGCACTCTAGGTAGTTGAAAGGAGGCGCGGGACTATAAACTACTCTACCCAAGAGCTACGCAATGTCAGGGTTGTGCATAAGAGCGAAGTGTCACAGGGTCCGTGAAAGCGCAAGGGTGGTTGTGCCACCGCGTGGGTTGGTTGGAAAGTGACCGTTCTAGTAACTATTTATGATGTGATGCTTGACTTGAGACCAAATGGAGCGGGTGGCAGGCATTTAAAACAAGATTTATGGGCAAGATTTGGGAAAATCTGCCGCCAAGGGTGCATTAATGGACTGGATTTGGGGGGGACGGTCGAATTTGAATTCAAAAGGCACTATAAATTACAAAGGGCTTCCTAGTAAACAACACTTGGTCATTTGCGAATTGAGTTGTCGTGTGCCTAGGCTATTCTAAACCAAGACTAGTTTAACCTGTTGAGAGCATTGTTTGAGCTGCCGGTGGCGCAGTTGAGATATTTTTGGAAAACATAATGGCAGCGTTTGAAGAAGCCAGGGAAATCAGAGAAATGACTGCCAAAGAGGCCGCGCAGGCCATGACAGTAGAAGATGCCCCTAAGAGCGTCGGGATAGTTGTGGAAATCATAAATCATCACGCACACCAAGGCCTAAGAAAGATAAGCAGCCCATGATTCTGGTGCGCATGTCCCCTTACAACCTGCTAAGAACTAAATTGACCATGGAGGAAAAAGGGAAAGCAGTTAATTTGGAAACTGATGAGGAGGAGGAAGATCTTGAGGACATCTTAATCAAAGAGGACAAGGACGAAGAAATTGAGGAAGAAACCGAGGGCGGGCACCCTCCAACCAGGCTGCCCTGTATGTTCCACCGTGGAAGGGGAAGGTAAAGGTGCCTAAGGGCCTCGATGAAAGCAAGAGATCTTTGCAGACTCCGCTTCTCCCGAACGATATCATATTTGAAGGAACGCGCCTGGGAAAGGTGCCAAGTTTGAAGTTCGAAGATTGAGATCTTGCTGACCATGAGAAATTCCCTCACTTGGTGACCGTGCAACTCATGAAGCCGAAGCAAAACACCACGGCGGGAGTCATAGAGTTGGAGTTGTGTAAGTGGTTACGCGAAGTCGAAAAGGCAGGGTTATTGAACCTGCTCTGGGTGCCACATTACCATCGCGCCCCAGTGACTATCTTCATCATCAGGCAGCTGCTCTGCTTGGTGCATGGTGGGTGTTTGTGCTAGAGGAGCCCATCGCCATCACGGACCACCTAATCCATAGAGTTACCCAACTCCCTTGTAAATGGGAAGATCCAACAGACATTTCGGAGGGTAAAAGTAGTGATTTGGCCATTGCGGAGGCCATGAAAAAGAAATACAAGCTGGAGAAGAAAAAGGGTGCTACGCGATCTCCAGTATCAATAACAAGGCAGTTAGAGTTGCGACTCAGATACTGGTGGTTAAGGTCATGGGGAAGTGTCATGCGGATGAGGTGCCTGAGCCAATGATTGCACTTGCCGAACAGTGCGCAGAGGGGGTCCAATTTAATTGGTTCGAATTCTTGGGCAAGGAGTTCCTAGAGAATTTCCACGAGGCATAGGAACAAGGGAAAACCTTCCACTATGCATGGCTTCTGTTGTCCATAGCGCTGGTGGCTGGGGAATTGCCTAAGAACAACCAGTTCCCCACAATTTCAAGGGATCTCTCGGAGGCCGCGAAGTACGCTTCGTTATGGGCCACTAAAGATGCGCATCGGATCTAAGACAGTAAAATATTCTAGGTGTTCATGGAGATGAACATTAGAATGGGGATTAACTGCAAGCCACGGTTATCACCCACTGTCTATAACAACTTACAAAGCTTTGTGGAGTTCAAGGTGGACTTCACCACATCTACATCACGGCGCGCAAGGACCCTACGAAGAAGTGGAATCAACTCCCATACATGGCCATGGATGATGTTATCTTCGATGTACTTGAGGCATGGTTGCCGGAGTGGCGCGCTCTAGCCACTTCCGCGACAGAAATGGAAAAGTCTGTTGCACAGTAGAGGAAGGAGGAGACAAACCTACGGATGGCGCAGTTGGCAGAGAAAAGAAGAAAAGAGGTAGCAACAACACAGGCGCATGAGGTTCGGGACGCTGCGAAGGCAGCAGAGAAGGATCACGAGGGTCAGAAGTCGCCTTCACCTGAGCAAGAGCAAGAAATGGAGACAGAGACAGAGGAGGCTGGTGCGGACCTAGAAACAACATCTACACAGTTAAAGCGCCAGTGCTCGAGAGAGCAATTGGGGCTGCGAAAGAATTCGAAAGCGTCTAAGACTTCTTTCGACCCAATCACCCTCACTGAGGGAGATATGCATGATATAGGGGAGACGGTGTGCGAAGTCACAACGGAAGCCCTCTAGTAGTTGGCGGAGGAGAATCAAATTATGTTTGGGGCCCTCCGGACACAGATTCAAGAGTTGCAGGTGTGCACTCCCCAGGTTGGTACTCTCTCGACCATCGTCGCAGTAGGAATGGCCGCGATTGAGGAAATGCTGCGCACCCGCACAACCAACACAATAGCGCTGCCAGAGGGGGCACTGGTTACAGAAAACGAGGCTATGCCTACGGTCAGTGTGCTGAAAGGGGTAGTGTCACACGGAATGAGTCGTTCTTGCAGACAAGATCGTCCTCCCTAGTATCTAATGATATCTAGTGACAAGCAAGCCAATCAAACTCTATCTTTCTCTAAATATGTAATTTATAAATAAAGGAAAACAAGTGTTTTAGGCCTACCTTGGGTCCAATGCAAGTTTGTGGAAGCCTCGCTCCTTTGATCCAAATGAGCTCCCTTGTAGCGAATCTGCAAACACAAACAAGCACACAAATTAAATAGCACCTGGAAAGCCAATGTAATAAAGCATACTTATCATGATGATCAAGGAATTCATGAAACAAATGACATAAGACAATTTGTTGAGAAAAATGAATCTGATTGTATTAATTCAAATCAAAGAAGAACTTTACAACCTATGCCTTGATGCTGTACAAGCTCCTCCCAAGGTCCAACAAGAAGTCTCCTCTACTTTGACAAGTTTCACTCTCTTCCCAATGAAGCCAAAAGGTATGTGATCTCTCCTCTCAAGCTTAACTAGGAAGTCTCAATTCCACCAGCATTTACCCTAAAAAATGTCCAGCTTCTAACCTCCCTAGCAACCAGCCCAATGCCTTAATTTATAGTGCAATGGAGGGAAGTTACTGGGTCCACCTTCAAAGGGATAGAGCCCTCCTTCAAAGGGATAGCTCCTCTCATCAAGGGATTAGCTCCTTCTCTTTTGGGATGCATGAACCACTTAAGAGCGAACCATCCACGTCAAAATTCCTTCTATAATCATCTAGAATTAACCCAAAGTGAGTTTTTAAGAATAAACTTGTGTCTTTTTTACTTTCACAGGGGTCCGCACCCACTCCTTTAGAGACAGAGCGGGCAGGTCCGCAGGTAATATGAACAGGGGGTGCGAGACCGCAGGAAACAGTGAGAGAAAGTGCGGAACCATAACTTTAATGATTTTTAAGGTCTTTCTCTCATTTTCAAAGCTTGACATGAAGAGCTGAGGTCTGAGACTTGCTTAGGAGGACAGTATGAATGATGATAGACCCATACTGACTGCAAATAGTCATGGTGACAATATTTTGTGTAACAGGTAGGAATCAACATGGCTACGCTCCCTCAGGAGATGCTCTATGTCCTGCAGGATGGAGTGACTAAAGAGTTGCAAGCTAGGGAGGGCCACACGCTACAGATGTTGAGTGAACAAAGAATCAACATGGAACAACTAAGCCTGCAACGTGACGAGGTTGTGGCACAAAACTGACATATGGTGCAGGTGGTTGAGGAGGCCTACCAGATGGTCCTTGAGTTGGCCATCCCAGCAGAAGCACCAGTAGAGGCACGCATTCAGAGGTTAGCAGCAGGAGTGCGCGAGGCGCGAGAAGAAATGGCCAAGGTTCAGCTGGAGTTGAACCTTCAGATAGCAGAGTTGCAGTTGAAGGCACAACCTTCAACTCCTCCAGAGGTAAGGGAACAACGCGCTAGTGCCATTACATCAGGGATGGAGGAGATCAGCAGTGCCGTGAGTGACTGCACCAACATGTTGGAAGAATCGTTCAAGGTCCTCACTGGGAATAGTGCGCTAGCGCCATTACATCGAGGATGGAGGAGATCAATAGTGCAATGAGGGACTGCACCAAAATGTTGGAAGAATTGTTTGAAGTCCAAACATACAGTGCTTAGAAACAGAGGCGTGTGAGCTACAACAACAGTATGACAACGTCAAAGGGACTGCATAGATGGTGGCCCTCACACAGAGGCTCGCATGAATGCAACAGGCCAAAGCGCTTAAGGAGCAAGTAGACGCAGTGCGACACAGAGAAGTGGTTTTGAAGGCGCACATTTAGCCTTGGATCGACGAGGCCTTTGTAATCACAACAACAATTGAAGGCAAGCTCGCGCATATGTAGGGGACGCGGGAACAGATATAGGGGAGCAGTTCCAACACCGCGATCTTCGAACAACATGTCCAAGAGATATAGCAGGCAGTCGCTCAATGCATTGCCGACCTTGCAACAGTCTGAGCAGAGTTGGGAGGTCTCCACGTGAAGATCTCTGCACCAATAGAGTGACTCGAGGGTGAGTCACAATGTTTGTGTTGAGGGCCTGTTGGGCGTGGGATCCCCCCAAGGCAAGTTACGGGGCTTAAAGCCCAAGTTTTGACTAAGTCCGATATAAATACTTTGCGATTTATGGGCGCGGAGCGTGAAGTTGTAATTGAGTCATAGGGTTGTCTACCCTTAATTTTGTAAATGTAGTGTCGGCTTGAGAGTTCTACCCATGGTCCGTGGACCATGGGAGTGTATAAATAGAGCGAGGCTCTAAGTGTAAAGGGACATCAGATAGAGGAAATAGAAGAAGATCTAATGATGAAACATTGAGTCTAAGTGGAAAGTCGAGTCTTTGGGTTGTAGAGTAGGAGAATGCTCTGCAACTGAGTGCGCAGAGGCCTAGTAGTCCGCAGCTGAGTGTGCGGACCCCTACAGCTGGGTGCGCAGGGCAGGTCGAGTCTGTAACCGATTGAAGCATTAATAAAGAGAAGTTTTACATTATTTATGTGTATCGTTCTTGCTTTTATTTGCATGCACATAGAGTGTTTTTTTAGTTGATACATGTAATTGCATTGGTATCTCTAGGAACGAGTTCAAACCATGCTTTTAGATTTATGTTTGCACATAGAGTGGAGTGGATTTCAACCTTTAGTTTCGCATAGGATTGAGTTAAATTAATGCAGGAACTTTGAGAGAATTTCCATTCTAGTTTAAGTATCATGTTCGCATTAAAATCAGTTGGACAGAATTATGGTTTTGCATGCTTGAGTCTCTAGTTGATCAAAACAGTCTTTAGGTTCTTAGTGAGTCAGGGGGCTAATGATTAGGTTTCCATTAAGTTATTAGTTATGGATTTCAATTCAATAGTTATTGTTTTCTGTTTTTTGTCAATAAGTAGGTCTTGTTTTCAATTGATCAAAAATTAAGGTTTGCTTTTCTGTTATTAGGCTTTGCTTACAATTGTTGATGGATTGTAGTATTGTTGTTCATGTTTTCTTAAGTTGCATTTGAGTGCAATATTCAAAATAATTGTTGTTTGAAAGAATCTATAAAGGGAGTGATGCGCAAGTTAGACTATAATTTGATTTGCAGGTTGCTAGGGGCTCTCTCTGACATTTCTAGTGCTCGCCTCGAAGTCCACATACCTCATATTGACATTAAATGTTGGTTCATTAATCCACCATATATTGCACCCAACAGGAGGTTCATATTGATGAGTGATCACAGTGGATTGAGATACTTATTTGACCAACCTAATTTCAATGCCAAGCAAGCTAGGTGGTTGGATATGATCAGTGAGTTTGACTTCGAGGTCAGATATATTAAGGGTAAAGAGAACAGGGTTGCAGATGCTATTAGCATAAGAGTACAAGTAAATCACATAGAAGTTATGAGTTCATATGGAACATATATACATGATCATATCTTGCAGTCAAAACAACGGGATGACAAGTACGAGCAACTTAAGCATAGGTTACAACAACAGGGTACATGTGAACAAGATGTGGACTATCATCTCACGACAGATGGTTTGGTCGATTTAGAGACATGATCTATGTGCTAGACAACAGTGAGCTCAAGAAGCTTATCTTGCGGGAATTTCATGTTAAGCCGTATTCAGGTCACCTGGGATATCATAAAACTTTGACAACAATCAAGAAGTTCTACTATTGGTCGAATCTAAACAAAGAGGTGACAAATTTTGTTGTGATATGTTTGGATTGCCAACAGGTAAAATCAGAGTGTAAGCATCCACGTGGGTTATTACAGTCGATTATGATTCCATAGTAGAAATGGGAGGTCATTTCCATGGACTTCATTACAGGTTTGATGAGGACATCTAGGCAACATGATTCTATTATGGTTGTGGTGGACGGGTCGACTAAGGTGGCTCACTTCATTTTAGTGAAGTCTACTAATTCAACTAGTGAGGTAGCACTGGTATTCATGATAGATATAATGAGGTTGCGTGGTATTCTGAAGAAGATTGTCTCTGACAAAGATGCCAAGTTCACTTCCAGGTTCTAGAAATAGTTATTTGCAGGTTTGGGTACAAATTTGGCCTTCAGTACAACTTATCATCTGTAGATAAATGGAAAAATAGAGAGGTTCAACATGATTTTAGAGGACATGTTGAGAATATATGCCACACATCAACAATGAAAGTAGGAAGACTATCTACCACTTGTTGATTTTTCTTAAAACAATGGGTATCATGAGTCACTAAGGATGAGTCCGTTTGAGGCACTTTGTGGTTAGAGTTGCAATACTACCATTCGTTGGAGTGATCTAGTGAATAGGGTATTGATTATACTGGACATGTTGGTAGAGATGGAACAAGAAATGTAGATATCAAGAAGAATCTATAGGTAGCATAAGACAGGAAGAAGAGTTATGCAGATCAACACAGGGTATCTAAGGAATTTCAGGTTGGGGAACAAGTGCACTTGCACATCAAGCCAAAGAAGAGCTCCTTGAGGATTATATCACATGCCAAGTTGGCACCTCGGTATTGTGGGCCTTTCAAGATTCTTGAGAGGATTTGACCAGTAGTCTACCCACTTACACTACCTCAGAGAGTGAAAGTCCATGATGTTTTCCATGTGTCATTGATTAAGAAGTATGTGAAAGATGTTGATCATGTGATTGACTAGTTTGTATTGCAAGTGGAGCTAGAAGGAGAATTCCAGCTGGAACCTCAGTGCATTTTGTAGCAAAAGATGAATATGCTCCAGAATCGAGCAATCAAGCAAGTTAAAGCGTAATGGAATCACTTTGGGCCCAATGAATCTACATGAGAGATGGTTGATTAGATGCGACATATGTATCCTTCTCTATTCACTACTTAAGCAGATGTACTCTGGTATATGCTTTGATTTTGTGTGTTTTGTTTATATATATATATATATATATATATATATATATATATATATATATATATATATATATATATATATATATACATACAAGCTGTATAATGTTCATGATATGTTGGTTATGTCTTCAGTAGTATGATATGATGTAAATGTTGCATCGAGCTGTGTTATAAAGCTCCGTGGGGAGCATGTGTTTTGCTGGTTTATAACTATCATTAAACACCGAGGACGATGTTCCCCAAAGGGAGAGGATTCTGTAACAACCCAAGTTAAAAATCCATGTAATAAAGTTAATAAAGGCAAAAATAAGACCAAAGTCATGGGACATATATTCCAAGTTGAATTTTGGGCAAAACATAGTGATGGGTATAGCTTGTGATTAATAAATGGCTATGGAATTTGGCAAAGGAAAAGTGGCATTGATTGGTATTTTATTTATGAAATAATGGAAAATAGGAGAAAAGGAAGGTGAAAGGTCACAAAATTGTATGTGAGAAAAATTGAGGAAAATGAAGAAAATAGAGGCCTCAATGATAAAAAAGACTTATGAGGATCAGTTCACAGATTTTGTTAGTTCGATTTGGAACTCTCTATTTATTCTCTCTCTCTCTCTCACTCTTTCACACTTAAAGAAATCTTGGAACATGCTTAGAGCACTCTAGTTTCATTGGATTTGGAGAAAGAAGGCAAAGGAAAGTAGGAAAAGTGCAAGGGAATAAAGGGATTAACAACTATAATGGGATTGTTTTGCAGGTACCGAGTTGCATGTATGATTTCCTTGCTAGTTTTGGCATTCATGACATTTGCATGTGATTATTTGGTTATGATATGTCATTGGCATGGAGGATTTCCTGGATTGACAATGGTTTTGCTTAGCCTTGTTGTTTCCTAGATAATCATGGTGTTGTTGGTTTTCCCATTTGTTTTTTGATTGGTTCCCATGTTCCTTATGCCTATGGGTTGAGTTACTAGTTCCTAGAGCCTTGGTTAGACAAATGCTCTATAAGCCCCAGAACAAATTGGGTTGAGTTACTAGTCTTGGAGCTTTGGTTGGACAAATCCTTTGGAGCCCTGCGACATCTATGGGTTGAGTTACTAGTCCTGGAGCTGGGTTGGAACAAACTCTCTAGAGCCATGGAGAGCTTGGGTACATACTGATTTGTTGATGTTAGTGATGTCCAACTGTGAGGTAGAATCACTGGTTGAGGTTTGAGGTGGTTTGTCCTATGGAAGCCCTTGTTTGGTTTATTCCATGAGATCCCACATTCATGCTTGGAATATGGCACGAGGACGATTAGTTGAAAGAAATATTTGGTTCAGCCTAATGTATGGTCGGGTGGTACGTGGAAGTCCTTGACTTTGTTGGATTTGCATATTTTAATAAGAGCTCTTTTCCTCTTGTATTTCACGAGTAATTATACTTGTTATTATGTGGCTTTGATGGTTATTCTATCACTGTTGTTATTCTGGTTATAGTTGATTATAAGCATGGTTTCATGATAGGTTCTAGTTATGGATCTTGACATGTTTGAATTGTAAATGAATGGTTATTGAATGAATGACCTAATATATGTTATTGTAGTTATTATGATAGGGCATTAGACCTTCTTGATGATTCTCAGATAAGTATGAGACCCTTATGTTCAAATAGGCATTCATGGCTTGTAGATTACATGTTTTTAATGTGTTTGACAAAATGATTGTCATGGTTGGGCCTAGTTAGCTCAAGTACTTGATCAATTTTTGTGTTAAAGGATTTGTCTTTGTGTCATTTATAATTTTGGAAGGTCTCATTAAGTTTTGGGTAGTGGTTGGGAGTTAGGCCCTTAAAAGGTAGCTCAGATTCTGGGGTCGCATGCTCATAACTGGGAAATCTAGATTGTAGTTGCTGGGAGGTAGGGTTTTCAAACGACTTAAGGGTCATAATAGCTTGCTTTCCTTGTCATGCAGGCAACTGGGGCTCCAGATCACTAAAAAGGAAAGTTAACTCAGGGTTTGGGCACTTGGGGTGGTTGTTTAGCTTCAAAGTGCCCAGTAACTCTTGTAGGATGTTAGTTTGTCATTGATAGGTTCAGTTGTTAGCCCCACTTCCTTAACAGAACCTAGGAGGTTGGGGAATGTCATAGTAGCTCCTCTTCTCATGTTTACCCTAGGAGGCTGGTGAAACTGGGTAGATATGGTAGGGGTGGTTACATCAAACCTAACCATTAAGAGGCTATTGGATTGTGTTATAAGTAGGCCATTGGGAGGAAAAGGAGTTCCATTTTTTCAAGTGCTTTTTCTTTCATAGACGAGCTAAGTAGACAATAGAGTTAACAAAAGAGCACATGGAGAGGATTTGTGCACATGGCTTACTTGTTTGTACCCACATCCATTTTCTATTCAGAGAAAGAGAGTAGAGCAACCTCACTTTCTAGATGGGTTCCCCCCTGAACAAGTTTCCCAAGATATATCTTGTGCCAATTATGGTTTGTGAGATTTTATTTCATTGTTATCTATTTATTGTATAAATATAATTTGCATGCATATGCATTAAACAATAATTAGCAAATCCAAAAATATAAGGAGAAATAAAACCTCATAATGTACATTTGAAATTTTTGAATTTATTTAGTAGATTTGTTGTGATGAATTGTCAAGTGGAATATCCATGGTAGTTTAGGAATCAACAATAGCGTTCATTCTCATGAATCTTTATGGTGAATGAAAGAACTGAGGGCCCTACAACACCCAATGGACTCTTTGTCCCAATGAAGGGCTCTCTAGATGTATAAGGCCTCCCTATTCTCAATGGAATTAATGAATGAGTGACATTGCCAACTTTATTAGAAAAGAAGTTGGACCTAGACACCAAAAACACCTTGTTATTTTCCCAATTAACTAGGGGAAACCTAGATTGCAAGAGCCAAATAGGGGTACTAGAGCCCCCAAAAAATAAATACTATTTACAAATAGGAAAACCATCCACACTATTGATGACACAAAAATAAAGTAAACCTTCAATCTCAAAGAGACATTTGGCTTTCAAAATAGAATAGACAAATTCAACACACAAGAGCCAATATTCAATAACCAAATTGTGGAAACCTAAGCCAAAATCCCTTAAACTTAAGTTATAAAGAATTATCCATAAATAGGGTTAGGTTGTTACTAGATTGTTGTTATCACTGTAGCATGTAGAGTGCACACTAATGAGTAATTCCATTATCCCGCCAACATTAAAACAAATTCACAAACAACATTCAAAGAGCAGGCTAAAGTTAACATTATGCATGCAAAAGGGTTATACACAAGTCCTATTCAATCCCTTCACCTCAAATGCAATCCATCTATCTTGATTGTGCACCATGTGGTTAATTAATGTGATGGTAGTTGGAAATGAGATAGACAAAGGTGATGAGCCTTGGTATTGCAACAATAATGTTGCAACTCCCAAGGCTACCAACTTTAATAATCAACCCGAGGTTCATACAAACTTAAGAGGTATCAGTACTATATGTGCAACATACAATATGTACTTCCTTTACTGTCATGATGTAATGGAGTGCATGTACTGGAGTCAAGTCTTAAACTAATTGTAGAAAATGAAATGCTCGAAATGGAAACTTCAACCTATTGCAAAAGAGAAAGTATAAGGAAATAAACCTATTCTAATTGCATAAAGTAAAGATCATGAACTAAATGTCAACCATTAAATTTCAAAGACTTTAGATCCATTAACAAAGTTCATTGGATGTGGCAATCAATAAAATCATCATTATATTATCCATTTCATAAGTCTGTCCATTAGCCCAAATCGCTGAAATGTTTTGCATGGGTAAAGAGGCAAGTCGTAAGTGGTCTTTAGTCTTCCCTAATCATTGATTTAGAGCCTAAGGGTCCTTATCCAACCCTAAGGGATCATAACCAAGCTTCTTGAGCGAATATGGGCAAGTATATACACGTTGGAAGGCTACTATAGGGTTTCTTGTAGTACCACTACATGAAACAATAGATTTGTTAGAGGGAGTCATAATTCATCGAATGACCAACCAAATCAAATGCAAATTGGATGGGACAAGTTTTTTTATTTACTAGGATGTATTAGGTATCCATTCCAAGTGGAATCAATCAAAAATACCTCTGTTAACCCATGCTAAAAAATGGCAGAAAATTACTAGTTTAAAATCTAGAAATTCGAGAACTAGTGAGCTAGTAAATCTATCAAATGCCTAACCTAATCAAGTGCAAATGCAATGGGGTAATTTTTGTTATTAACTAGATTTTTTTTGTGATCTAATGCAAGTGGAACCAACTCGATTGAAGCTCGTTAACATGCTCTAAAAAATAGTATAAATTTACTGTTATTTGCCACAAAGGAGTTACAAAAATCTAGATTTGGGAACAAGCAAACTAACCCAAGTAGCTCAATGATTACTATGACCTTCCAAAGATTTTTCAAGGATGAAATGATGTTTGTGATCTTGAATTTACATCAACCATTTAACCCAATCCTACAACAAGAAATCATTAATACTGAATGTATAAATAGAAAGAAACAAGAACAAGAGATGCATGTGAATAAGAAGTGAAAAGAAGAAAAACAAATGATACAAAATGGCTCTAAGGCTCCTAGGATGGCCAAGCCCAAGGAAAATCAGAGTCCTATGAAGGAAACCAAGATCTAGAAGCTGAACATGTCACTAATCTTTATTATTTCCATCAATACAATTACATCCCTGTAAGAAATGACAATGGAGTTGCAAAAATATGAGTTCTCTCCGCAAGAGGACTAATAAAAATCCACCCCTAGAGGCAAATTTGACTTGGTACTTATAAAAAATGATTAGGAATCATTCCTCATGAAAGGAGGTAGCTTCCCCACCAAAATCCCTTGATTAGTGGAGTTGGTTTCCAATACTATGAATTTGCATTAAATGGTAGGAAACACATTCCTAAATTTTCTCAATCATTGGAGCTCCACAATTTGTGCCATAATTCTTGAATATCTTGTTGATTTATTATTTTATATTGATCCTCCTTTAGTAGGGAGTAGGTCCCTAGATTATCTCCTCCTTCAAATCTCCGTAATCTGCTTAATATTCTCGCAATATTCCATAAAAATAAATAATATTAGGCACAAATATGCAATTATCCATAAACCTTTCTAATGAACATATTAAAGTTAAAAATACATTATCTAATACAAAAAGAGAGGTTTAAGGTGTTGAAGGATGGTGAAATGGGCCTTTATTTATGTCTAATTTAAAGGCACGAGCCTTAATCTATGTCTAATTTAGAGGCCCATAAAAAGGGATAAAGTGATAATATAACATTCCTCTTTTGCTTAACATTCCTTCTCAATGTTGTGACACATTATTGGCTTGATTGCTTGCTTGATAATTTTGATCCAAGAACTTGAAAGAACAAGATATTTTGGATATGACTAGCTTCCTCATAAGATTGAGATATAATGGATGCAACTATGTTACTATAAGGGAGGGCTTTCTAAACCATTAGATTGATTATTAAATTTAAAAATTGATAACTATTAAACTCCTTATTTCTAGTTAAGTGCAAGGAGTAGGCCCCTAAAGAAGAGTGTAAACTTTAGTTTGATTATTAAATATTCTCAAAGACCCTATACAATGTTTGTTTCTTAGTTTCTTCTGGGATCAAGAATGCTCCCTCCCTCCTCTGCGACCCCTCCATATCTTCCCTCCCTCCTCTGCGACCCCTCCATATCTTAGTATGGTTAACGAAATATGTATATGATTTGGGACAAGTGTTAAGCACTAATAAACATGCCATATGCATCTTGATGTTTTGACATCAAGGCTCCAGGGCAAGCATATTTTATGGCAAGTTTGTTTGGTGTTTAAAGCTTCTAAATGTTTTTGCAAGAGTAAGCTAATCTTATAGCGAAGGGACTTTGTTTATGACCATAAATTTGATAGGAATTTGGTAGAAATTTCAAGTACAAGCAAAGTTTTACAAATGATTCAAGATCTTCACATGGTGGAACAATGCCCTTAAATATTTTGTCCAAGTTTGAATGGACCAAGATTATTAAAATTTTGAATCATTGAGAACTTTGATATAATTATTTATTTATTTATTACAAATGTATGACAACTTTTATACACTCACTTAAATACCACTTGCGTGAGTTTAATGGTTAAGAGAATGTTTTTTTTCCTAAGAGATTCATAGGTAAAAGTGAGGTTATAAGCCAACCTACAACCATATTCACTTAAGAGTCAATCACTTGAGATAATAAGAAATTATTATTTATGTTATAAACAATTTCTATATTATTTCAATTACGTGGAAATTACTAAAATAAATAAAATATCATTAATAATGGTGTAGTCTAACTAATAGACGAAATGACTTTTTTCACAACATTTTTCCTGGTTAATTTTAACCAAAATCCGACAAAGATATTTAAAAGCTTGAGTTTAAGTTGTTTAATTTGCATAATTTGAGTGCCTCAAGGGTTTTTAGGGCACTAAATCTGTTTATGCATTCAAAAATGTATTCTAAACAACAAAAATTCACAATCTTACTTGAAATTGTGTCGGTGGATGACGATGAAAAATGTTAATTCGTTTATAAGTTAGACTACACCATTAATAATTATATGTTATTATAAAAAATCATTAATCAATTTCACAATTTAAATATAAATAAAATAATATAAATATCTAGATAATTGATTTTAATTTATGTTGTAGTATCCTTTAGTGACTCTTTACAAATCACACATTACAATGGCTCATTCGTTTGGATTCATTTCTTCCCGAAGTGGACTTTATTGCCACTCTATCTAAAAAAATAAGCCTACAACAATCATCCATGTATTATAAATATCAAATAATCTTAGGCTTCAATAAATACCATGGACAATGGAGCTTTAACATTTGTGATTCATGATCAAATGTAGTCTCTCCCTACACTTATTGTAATTCCTTAAATATATATATATATATATATATATATCGGTTCACAAACTTCGAATATTAATGACCGCTATGTCCACAAAAATGCTATTATAGGTACATCCACTTGAACGGATCACTTCCTGTCGGCTCAACCACAAAGCCTAACCTTAAGAGCATCGATGGGAGTTGAACTCGTGACCTCTCAATAATGAGGTGCTTTAACAACCCAAGGGATTCCTATTAGAACAATGTTGATGAAAATTTAAGGTGTTTTAAGCAAAGACATTTGAACATTTCACAAGGAACATAACATGTATGATTAGACTTGCTAGTATGATTGACTAGAGCTTGAATTGTAACTGAATTTATTAGTGAGTTTACGCTTCAATCTTTCAATTTTTGAGTAATCAAATAGTATTCTTCAATTAAAATATTAAAAATAAAATTCCAAATATACCTTTGAAATTATGTAAATCACGTGCTTTACATCTTAGAAATTGAACTTTTGATAATCTTCTTAAAAACACAAACCATTTTCACTGAGCCTTAAGAATCCACCAAACAACCTTATAATCTTATTTCCTTTTTGAAGCAGTAGCAAATGTGACCATACTCATACACGTGATATAGAAAAAATGTCATATATACAATTATTAAATGAAGTAAGTGACTTGAAACCTTACAAAGACCCTCCCTACATTTAACTTTAAAAGAAAGCTTTAATTTGTTTGTATTTTGCAATTTGAAAATATGCTCAAAAATCTATATGTTTCTTATCATCAAAAGAATATTTAACACTATAAAAACTAACCTAAATCTATTAATATAAAATTAATTAATGATATATCATAATTCTTACCATAAAATGATAAAAAATCTCTCTTCAATTTAGATCCATTAAGCTCTCTCCTCACTTTGCTCCATCTAAGTCTAGTTGGTCTCTAAATAACAAAATCCTTCCTATGCAAGAAAGTGATAAGACTATAAAGATCTTGCCCGTTATGTGTTAAAGAAAGTGATAAGACTCAGTACCCAGATAAACAAAGCTGTTGTAGACAAACCGATGCGCCCCCATCAAGATTTGCAAGACTCAGTACCCAGATAAACAAAGCTGTTGCAGACAACCGATGCGCCCCCATCAAGATTTGCAAGAATATCTCTTTGTCACACAATTTGTTTGTTGACGATATTCTTCTTTTTGCCATGCTTCACAAATCGAGCTGGTCATGCCTCCATGGAATATTTCAATTGTTTCAATCAGCAACATGCTTGATTATTAACAAAGCTAAATCCCTCTTATATCATAATCACACAAATGAGGAATTAAATTTGTGGATTGCATCGCTCTTTGGTATCAACCTCGCTCCAATCAAAGATGGCTTCAAGTATTTGGGGTTTTTTCTCAAGCCAAAAGGAAACCGCAGGCTGGACTGGACATGGTTGATTGATCGCTATTACAAAAAAATTTCTCGGTGGGAGTTGCGATTTTTATCATTAGGAGGCAGATTTATCCTTCTTCAGTCAGTATTATCGCAACTTGCGGTGTATTGGGCACACCTTTACTTCCTCCCCTCATCTATTATCAACAGCATGGTTTCTCTATCCGCAAATTTCCTATGGGGCGGCAAATCTCAATTTTACAAGATGCACTTAGTTAAGATGGACACAATTTCAAGACCAAAGAGATCTGGCGGATGGGGTCTGCTTCATATGAGATCTTTTGGTAAAGCTCTCCTGTGTAATTCTTTGCAGCGTGGTATCTCCGGAAAGGGAAAATGGAGCTCCATCATCAACCAAAAATACCTGAAAGGAAAGCCTCTGGTATATTGGTATCGGAGAAAGTCTCTCGGCTCTGCAGGGGGTTCAGCTATATGGCGTGGATTCAGAAAGATTCAGCTGCTCTTCTTTGATTTCCTTCGATGGCGTTTTAACACTGGCTCTAATATACTTATTGGCCTCGAACCGACTGTTCTTGGACTGGAAGAATCCCTCTCCCCTGTTCTCATTTCTTTTTTGCACTCTCAGGGTCTATTTACATGGAACAAGCTCATTCTACATTGGTCCTCATCGACTCCTATCTGGAAGACTGCCGACGACCTTCATCTGCCTCCTTCCCTTTATCAGCCATGGGCATCAGCGGTTATGAGTTTCGATGGGAAAGGAATAAAGCAATCTGGGATCAATGACGTATTGGTTTGGTCGAAGTCGAAATCTACAATGCCAGTCACTGTCAAAGACCTCTACGCCGCTGCTTCGTTGTCTCTACAGCCGCTCCACATGCCCTTGTTCCCCATGAAGTTCTGGAAATCATCATGCTCGCTCAAAGCTACATTATTTTCCTGGTTGGTTTTTTCCAATAGGAATCTTACATGGGAGGTTTTGCAAAAAAAAGGCTGGACGGGTCCTGGCAGATGCGTCATGTGCTGTCAAGCACTGGAAACAAACTCCCATATGTTTTTTCAATGCCCTGCATCGGCCAAAATATGGTATGATCTTTCATTATCACATGGTTTTCCTCATCAACTTTTCTCCTCTGTTCAGGAGGCTTTCAGGTGGTGGAGTAATCAGAATCTAGCTTGGCGATCGATTTTTATCCTCACTTGCTGGTTTCTCTGGAAGTGGAGAAATGCTCGTATTTTCCAGGACTCTAATGCTCCTATTGATTCGGTGATGGATTCCATAACTGCACTGCTGGCTTTGGGCTGATATGTTTTTCTCTTTATTTTGCTTTCCGCACATAGCTATGGGGACCTCTACTTTTTGGTTCAATACCGGAAGGATATTATGCATTTGCTCATGATCTGTTGATCGAACTTGGTAACAGCTTCTTTTTTTATTAGGCTCATAGGTAGCGCCTATTGTTCTATGGGCTGCTCTGTTATTTCCTCTTATGTATGCAGCTGTATGCAGCTTATTATATTTCCTTAATATAATTTACATCGTGATTTTTCCTCTGAAAAAGACTATAAAGATCTTGCCTTATGATAAGACTATAAAGATCTTGCCCCTTATGTGTTATCATAACAGGGATTGTTCAATCACATAATTATGATGCATATGGAAAACAATAATCAATTTCATAATTCTAATGTGCCTAAAAAATGATTCAAAGTCCTTACTATTCCAATGCATTACAATTTATCTTTATTTTTATGAATGCTGAAGCTAAGTCTGGTTTTTAAGGCACGTGGTGACTTCGTGTTGTTTTGTAAAGCTTGGTTAAAAAAGCCATAACGGTTATATTGAAAAAAGCATTAGATAACCAAATAAATATAATCACCAGCGCTCCATCCAACGGTTATATTGAAAAAAGCATCAAATAACCAAATAAATATAATCACCCGCTATCCATTCAAACTGTGGTGAATTTGGAGGGAGGCTTTGGCCGGGAGAGGTTTCGGCTGGACCTAATGCCATGCGATGCACACAGAACAGGTGCTTTCGTTGGTTGTCTATGGCGAATAGAGTGTGATTTTTCGTTTTTTTTGTTGGGTGTTTGTTTATAAATATTTTTGGAGATTGCCACCGATTCTCTGGTTATAACCTTTTGTTGTTGCCCTACATTTTGGCTTTTGTGCTTCTGCGTTTTTCAAAATAATTTCTGTTCTTCTTCTGATTTTAATAAGCATGGCCATGCTAGTTGCGGGTTTGGTATCTGGTCCTTTTTTCCTGCTTATTTACCAATTTTTTCATGATTTTATTCCTTTGAATTTAATAGATGTGAAATGAAAGCTGCCCAAAATAGCCCATTGGGCACAGGTGAAGGTAGATATGATTAGATTCATTTATTTTCTTTTTGGTGAATTTGTAAATTGTGGTTGCTGACATTAAATCTTGTCTTATGTGTTATAATTGTAGGATCTGGCTGTAGCAGAACCCTCTGGACTATGCTTGCAGTTGCCTTCTGGAGTATGCTGGCACTGCAACTGCGATGACAAGGAAAAAAATTTATCTCTGGAGGCAGCTTTTACCTGACGCTAGTGGGAAACTACTAATGAAGCTTACAGGTATTAATGTATGAAAGGGTATACAAGCCTTGCATGAAAATCACTGTATATTATTATTGTTTATATTTGTGGATGGGGACCCTAAGAATCGGTGGAACAGGAGCTTAAACAGCGAAAGACGTGCTGGAGAATGGCCAGGGTTCACTATGGATGATGCCGGAAGCTGCTTTAACGGTCCCATACTGAAACACCTAATTCACAAATTCAAGAAAGAAGGCAAAACCATTTACAATTCGAGGCCCTCAAGATTTAGGTACTTTCTTCCATGGCACGAACTCAATTTCGACGACGGGAATCAGAGAGATGGTGATTATCAGGGCTAGGGTTTGTCCTTGTCTCCCGTGAACCATGGGAAGTCTGCGGGCGCTCAAACGCTAAAAAGCACTAAAAGATATACGACATCTGGAAGTTATTCGACCCTGCAAGCCATAGGCCTCTGCATCTTCAACATAATTTTTGCTGTTCTGCATTTTTATCTTGTTTTTCTATTCTGTTTCTTTACCAATTTTTTCATAGTTTTCATAGTTTAATGGATGTAGGTATGGTTTTTTTAATTTATTTCATTTTTGGTGAATTTATGAATCTTGGTTGCTGACATCAAATCCTGTCTGTTGTGCTATAGTTGTAGGATCTGGCCGCAGCAGAACCCTCTGGATTATGCTCACACTACTACTGCGTTGACAAAGATTTTTTTTTTTTTTTTATCTATGGAGGCACCTTTTACCTACCGCCAATGGAAAACTAGTAATGGAGGTTGCAGGTGTCAAGGTATAAAACGTTATACAAGTTTACATGTATAATAATTATCACTGTATATTATTATTTAAACTTTTGGTTAATCATGATAATGATGAACAGGCGGCCAAATATTGGTGCACGCAAATATTTCATTCTCCAACTTCGTTAGATCAGTGGAGGAGGTGGGACTGTTCGGACAGCTAATCGTTCATAGGTGCAGTGGGGGCAGGGGAAGGTGAGACGAGATGTGGTTGGGCCAGAGGAAGGCGAAGGAGGAGGTATGCTTCAATTTAACACCTATTCTGCTACATATTTATATCATGCGTGTTTCCGATATGCTATTTATTTACGTCATTTGCATTTCCAATATGCTATTTATTTATATCATGCGTGTTTCCGATATGCATGCTATTTATTTACGCCATTTGTGTTTCCAATATGCTATTTATTTATATCATTTGACCCAAGAGCTATATGCTTTTCTTTAATCATTTTTTTCTTTAAGCCTTCATTCTTGTCAAATAGGCTCGGTTCATTCCTTGTCAAATAGGCTAGGCTTTTTGTTGCGAAAGTTTTTCAAATAGATGAATATTTTTAAATCTTCTACACTACTTTTGGTTTTGCAAACTTTTTTCTATTAAGCAATGGTATTCCTTCTGTTTCTGTTTTTCTTGTCCACATGAAGCTAAAAAACTTTTTCCTAATTTTTTTTCCCAACATTCCTTTCGATATGTAAGCTAAAGAATGCCAACAAATAGTATAATTTGACCAATGGCATTCCCTCCAAAGGCTAATTTGACCAAAGCTTCATTGGATAACCACCAATAACATGAATTAGTCATCCTTTCTTTGATCTTTTTATAGAGCCAATTCCAATCCTTGAATCTGTAGTTAGTGTGTTCGAGGAAAAACTTTAAATATTTGAGGATTTATGAACATTAACCTACATCCATTTTTCCTCCTTATATAACTCTTTATAGTTTTCTACTTCCCTAATTGTTCCCATGCCAAACAAAACTGCATCACCTACAAATAATAAATAGGATAAAGAAAATAGTTTCTCAATTTAACGCCCTTTATAGTACCTTCCCTTTATATGCATTTACCATTTTTCTCAAACCTTTTGCAACATCTCTGCATTAGACCCCTATTAGTAAAGTGTAGACCCCTATTAGTAAAGTCTAAAGAAGAAATTGGATGTCGACCCATTGATTGATATGACAAAGGAAGTTGAGATAATGCACCCCATAATCTAGTTTACTACTTAAGATGCACCCCATAATCTAATTCACTACTTAAGATCTCATGTCGAATTGAATCAAAATAATCCCATGGTCACCTTATTATCGTTAGCTAAGTTTAATCTCATTATCGTTAGCTAAGTTTAATCTCATTATCATAGTTGAATTTTTTTTACTTTTATTATATGTAGTCCTCCTTGCTATTCTCACCACATCATGACTTTTCATATTGTGAAGAAAACGAAACAACTCTTCTCAGATGAAGTTAGGGAAAATTCTTTTAAGCCTATTTGTTGAAATGTTGCACAAAGAATTGCGTAGTGAGATAGGGTCATAATCATCAAAGCTTTATGGATAATTTTTCCTTGGAATTAGAACTATAAATGTTTTATTTAGTGCACCCAGTAGTTCATGAGCAACTCTTCTAGTAAGTCGTAGAAACAAATAAAATTCCACTGTCATGAGAAACTTTAGATTCTTGTATCAGTCTTAGCAACTCCTCTTCTAGTAAGTCGTAGAAATAAATAAAATTCCATTGTCCAATTGTGGACTTGGATTATTTGCAATCTTAAAAGATTGTAGAACTGGTTTGAGTCCTTTGGTTACTTTAGCTTCAAATTCCTCATTTTGTTGTTCTTAATTCTCTTTAATGTTTGCCTTAGGAGGTTTTAGCTCCTTCCCATCTTTCTTACTTGTCTTCCATGTATTTTGATGCTCTTTTGATGTTTTACATAGTTTTGGAAGAATTTAGTATTCTCGTTACCCTTTACCAACCAAGTACCCCTATTCTTCATTGTCCACCTTACTTCTTGTTCTAATAGCTTCATTTTTATTCCTTCTCACGTTTCTGTAAGGATTCCTTCCTTATCTGTTTCAAACAATTTCTTAATATGTTCTTTTGGTCTCTGTTACCAAAAAATCTATCAGGCCCACTGTCACCACAACCAAGGTCCCTTGCTCTTTATGGACTTTCACTAATGGGAGGAGTCCCGGTAAGATAATAATTACCTTTAATAGATTTTCTGGGGTTTAAGGTGCAAGGTGATGGATTAGGACCTCTGAAGGAATGCTCAAGGTTATGATATAATGCTTCACAAGGTGCTTCACTCCTTGTGAGAGACCTACTAATGGATTGCAGAAGACCTTGGGTTTCATGAATTATCGTGGATGAGTGTACTTAAAAGATCAAGGCAATGAGGAGAAAGGGCTTCTTATGATATATTTTACTAAGTGCTAAGCTCATACAACCCTCAAAGAAGTCTCCAAGTTGAGGAAAAACTATCTAGGGTTTCCCTCTTAGGACAACGCCTAGGGCAAGATATTTTATGGATGGAATCCAAGTGGATGCCCACCAAAATTTGAGGTCAAGTAGTCAAGATTCAAGACCCTAGGCTTGATGTTTAGGCTCTTGGAATCCCACCAAACCTCCTCCTATGCAATTTGCTCCTACATTAAGAGGACCCAAATTTAGAGAGGAAAATTTATGGAGAGAAATTGAGTTTGACCACCAAGGACTTGGATTAGTGCCTTGCCCTTTGGGCATATGGAGTTTTAGGAATTTTAAGATGAGCTAAATTGTCTCTAAGGAGGCCTAAAATTGATGCCCTAGGTACCGATTTTATGCATTTACCCACTTCAAGAGATGGGAGGAGTCATGGTAAGATAATAATTACCTTTAATAGATTTTCTGGGGTTTAAGGTCCAAGGTGATGGATTAGGACCTCTCAAGGAATGCTCAAGGTTATGATATAATGCTTCACAAGGTGGTTCACTCCTTGTGAGAGACTTAGTAATGGATTGCAGAAGATCTCGGGTTTCATGATTATCGTGGATGAGTGTACTTCAAAGATCAAGGCAATGAGGAGAAAGGGTTTCTTATGATATATTTCACCATGTACTAAGCTCATACAATCCTCAAAGAAGTCCCCAAGTTGAGGAAAAACTATCTAGGGTTTCCCTCTTAGGGCAACGCCTAGGGCAAGATATTTTATGGATGGGATCCAAGTGGATGCCCACCAAAATTTGAGGTTAAGTAGTCAAGATTCAAGACCCTAGGCTTGATGTTTAGGCTCTTGGAATCCCACCAAACCTCCTCCTATGCAATTTGCTCTAAGCCCTAGATAGTTGTCTTACATTAAGAGGATTGAAATTTAGAGAGGAGAATTTATGGAGAGAAATTGAGTTTTACCACCAAGGACTTGGATTAGTGCCTTGTCCTTTGGGCATATGGAGTTGTAGGATGTTCAAGATGAGCTATATTGTCTCCAAGAAGGCCTAAAATTGATGCCCTAGGTGCTGAGTTTAAGCATTTACCGACTTCAAGAGATAATGGAGTCTCATTTAGAGTTCAAGGTTTTCCTCCACTAAGAACATTCATTACATGCCATACACTAAAAAACATATGCAATACTCGACTAGAAAGCTTCTTAAAATTATTTTTTAACAATTTTGGCACAATTTAGCATGTTCTAGAAGGAACAATTCCATATATTAGACAAATTCAAGAGAAAATTTTTATCAACATAAAGTACTTACAAGATGACATGCAATATATCCATCTTCTTGGGGTTTCTTCTCATTCTTTTCTAATTGTAGCAATATGGCTAAGTGGTCTAAAGGTCTCTCTACCTATAACCATGAGTTAAAGTCTTTCCATGTCCTCCAAAATCTTTTCTATTACCAAAACCCTATCTAATCTCCTTGATGCTCCTCCCTTCCTTTTTTAAATATCCTTCATGTTGAAACTCGACTAATAGGTTTCACATCGTAGAGCCCTGAATATTTAAACCTCCAAGACAGATAATCTATCAATGGGTCTCGTTTGAGATTCCTTTGCCCACGCATGCACACAAAAGAAAAAAGAGAATATTTATCCAAGCTTCATTACTAGATTTAGATCACTCTCTATGATGTCATAGCTTTGACTACTGCCTGAACTATAAAATTGTCCTAAAACAACTTTCTATCTCCATACGGGCCATAAAGATCGATGAAGGAAAACACACAAATTCTCTACTAAATTTTGCAACGGAATAGTAACAAAAAAAACACACCATCACAATAATCAAGGGACAATTTTCTAGGGAACCCAACTGGGAAAACCCTTTGCTTGTTTGAGAATTTTATTGAAGAAATTTAAGCAATACAACTTGTTTCAATAGAGAATACAATCTGATTCCCTCTGCTTGCTCTAAGCTGAAACACTCCTTGCAAGACCTCTGGTCTACTCCTAGATTTCCTCCTAATTCCTTGCTCATAGGCTGCTCCTAAATTCTTGCGTAATTCCCATGGAAATTCCTCTCTCCAATAATGAGCACAAGCTACTCTTAGCACACTTTTCTCTCACAAGCTCCACACATAAACTTGTGCAACCTTCTCTCAAACTTGTGAGCTCTATTGTCTAGTCTCACCAACTCGTGCTCACAAGACAATGATCAATTTTTTCGTTTCTCCTTTTAAAGAAATTCGAATGGCTCAGTTCAATGAGTTTCTAATTAAGGAGTTTTCTTTTGTGATTGATTGAGTTAGCATGACTTAACTACTCATGCAACTCATCCTAGGATTTGAGGACTCAAAAACACATTCTTTTCCTCAATTATCTCGCACTAGAAGACTAATAACACGACCTTCCACTTTAACACATCAGTTAATTGCTTCTAAACTCGTCTTGATTTTTAGGAATGATTCCTAAATTTTAGGAAATCGTCCCAAATTATAGGAAACTCAAGCATGCCAAGGAGAAACTCATTGTGGTTCCTTAGATTAAGGCACAAATCAAGGAACCCTTTCTCGCTATTATTTTCAACACTCCCTCTTAGTGAGGAAGGTGTTCCTGGAAGAACCTCATCCACTTGGATTTGTCTCCAACACTACCAAGTTCTCCGCTACTGCAGCTAGAAGACTCCCCAACTTTCTTTTGCAGTACTTGCTTTGAAGACTTATTCTTTCCCACCATGTTCTGTGAGTCCATCACTTCAGTGATAAGTGCCATGTACCTTGTGTACCTCTGTGACTGCTTCCTTTGGCTGGAAGTGACACTGGAAGATTCAACTTTCTTTTGATCTTCCTTACCCAAAACCTCTGCCCACTTGGCTCAAACTCTCTCTATACTAGGAGTCACTGATTAGGTGGCTACCTCCTCTTGCCATGGGCTATGCTCCTCATCATCTTGCTAGTCAGCCCAACTCCCAACTAGCTTAGATTCAAATTGAGACACTGGCTGAGGCTCCATCTTGAGAGCTCTATCTTGCTCTCGCTCAACCACCACTTCTTTACTCTGAGAATTCCCTTCCTTGTTGCTCAAGGCTACACCTTTGCCCACTATCTGCTCTCCTGCTCCCCTAAGATCATCAACTTAGGGTCTTCAACAAATTGCCTACTAGCCACTAATATGGCTGCTCCATCATCACCGCTCTTAAGGATTTTTGGAAGTTCCCTCTTATCAACCATATAGCTCCTTCCATGAACACTGTATTTGAGGTCTTCAACAAGGTTGGCTTCTCACAACAAATAAGTACATCTACCCACTGCATACTCGCCCATAAGAAACATTGTTCACAACTTCATTTGTGAACAATACTTTGTTTCCTAAAATAACTTATGACTGCATTCCCATGTGCTAGTCTATATTCTATTCACTACTTTGATACTATGTAGAAAATATACGAAATAATGCAATTGCTAATATGAACAATTTGAAAACTGCTTTCTTTTCATATAGACACAAAATTTCTCTACTAAATTTTACAACAGAATGGGAATATAAATAAACACACCGTCACAATAATCAAGGCACAAAATTTTGTAGGGAACCCAACTGGGAAAACCCTCTGCTTGTTTGAGAATTTTGTTGAAGAAATTTGAGCATTAGATCTCTTACAAATATAACTTGTTTCAATAGAGAATACAATCTGATTCCCAATGCTTGCACTAAGCTGAAACACTCCTTGCAAGACCTCTGATTTGCTCCTCGATTTTCTCCTAAATTCTTGCGCAATTCCAAGGAAATTCCTCTCTCCAATAATGTGCACAAGCTACTTTTGGCACACCTTTCTCTCACAAGATCCACACATAAACCCATGCAACGTTCTCACAAACCTGTGAGCTCTATTGTCTTGTCTCACCAACTCGTGCTCACAAGACAATGATTAAATTGTGCCTTTTTTCCTCTTAAAGCAATTCGAATGACTAAGTTTAGTGAGTTTCTAATTAAGGAGTTTACTTTTGTGAGTTAGTATGAGTTAACTACTCATGCAACTTGTCTTATCTCAAATTGTTAAATTTAGGTATGTTCTATGCTGATAGCAAATTTACTTCAATTTTCCATTTTAGCTCAATATCAATTCTAGGTTAGCAATCACATTTAACATGATAGTAAAATGCAGATAGAACATAAACATAAATTGCAGAAGACAAGGCAAGACAAGAGGGCACAAGATGTGGCGCTAGCCAGGGACAAACCCCAATGTGTGGAAACCCTTGATTAGTTCTTCTTATATGTTCTTCAATAGTTCATCAGAAGTCAGCCTTTTGACTTATCTAAATAAGAGCAGAGAACTTCTCTAAGAAGATGGCATATAGCTGATCTGAGCTTAGGTGAAGGCATACTGCTTCCACTGATCCAAGGTGACTCCATCACCATGCTGCTCCTCACTGTGCTGCATCAAATCATCATGCTTACGCCTGTGCTGCATCCATCACTATGCTGCACCTTGTTGGTTGAATCAACCTCAACACAGTCTTTTGAACATCATGTTGCTGGCTATGGCCTGTGGCCTAGCTCAACAAGACTGAACCTGAATAAGGTCCAAAGTACTGTCTCCTAACAGTCACAAAATCTGCCCAAATTTGTCTGCAATTATCCTCTAAGGGAAGGCTGTCTCCTATGCCTTCCACAAGACCGTTCTCACTTGTCATCACAGGATATGGCATCATGGCACTGATATTCCACACAATCATAAACCCAAATACTCTGTCCATTCATTATTGCATGTATATATCTGACATGCCATACATCAAACTGAAGATATCACAGTCATATGTTCACAAGATTTTATTGCTGTGCTTTACTGTCATTAGCACATGAGTTACTTTCATACAACATATTTATAACCTTACACTGATGATAGTTGCCCACACATGGTAATTTCTTTACTTGACACTTCATTGACCAAGGGCTCTCTGTACTGGCCCAACACAAACTGTCCATCCAAAACTTATATTAGGGCTTTGACCTCGCACTCCTTGTGCAATCTGCTGTCCCAAAACAATGCTAAACATATGGTTGGGCTTCCTCTATATAGCGTATAGGAGCCTTCTTCAACAATGGATGTAGGGCACACCTAGACTGACAAGGGCACAAACTGTGCTGTGGATTTAGCCTCACACTAGGCATGTCTTCTAGCACTAATTAGGCCTCATCCTGGGCTGCGGCTAGGGCTCCTAGACTGTGGATTTAAGGCCTCCTCATGATAGCGGATTAGGGCTACCTTGCTGCGAATTGAAGCTCCCCTAGGTATCCCTTCAATCTGCAGCTAGATCTTGCTTTTGCTACGGATCAAGAGCCTCTCTTGACTGCGACTAGGGCATCCCTCTTTTGCTGCGGAATGGAGTCTTCCTTTTCCAGCCTATATGGCCTCCTAGGCTGTTGCCAGATGTCTCCCTTGAATTGCTGCTAGACCTCCTCACAAGACTGCTGCTAGATCTTGCTTTCAACCATTGTTTTAAAAAACGGCCGAGTCGGAGTTAGACCGAGCCAATGCTTGTCTGGGTCGGCTCGGTGGCCGAAATGGAACGACTGGCCGGGTTGTTACCGAGCCGGTCATTGGCTTGGTTGACTCGGTAACAACTCGGTCGATTCAGTAATGACTCGGCAAACACAGTAACAACTCGGCCGACTCGGCTCTTTGATTAAAATCTTGAAGCACATTTGTCAAAAGTTGTTTCGCCTCCTACATATCAATGGCTGGGTTGTTGTTTATTGCATATTTATAGCCCTAAAGTAATCTATCACTGTGAGAAAGTTTTGAAAATTACAAGGCCGAAGTATGGTTATCCTAGTAGCATGAATTAGAAAACTGAAACAATGCATTGAGCCATACAATGTTTTTAAAAAGGCAAACATTCTAGTAATGGACTAATAAATACATATTTACCTTTGATTGTTCTGGAGCTTGACCATAATTAAATCAAGGGTTTTGAGACTTCATTAGGGGCAGAGAATTGGTGTTATTGTTGTTGTAGTCTAGTGATTGTCCTTAGGTTGAGGCAGAAAAGAATCCTGACATTGGTGGCTAAGTATGAACTTTGTATTGGAGAGTGCACTGGGTGCCATTTTGATATAATGGATATATTCATGAGCCTATTTTGATATAATGGATATATTCATGAGCCTATTTTGATTATATGTTGTCTTCTCTCTATATTCTAAAGCTTTGTGTTTGGAAACATGAATGAAAATCTTTAAAATTATGTTTTTTTCTATGTTGCGAGGAAACATGGGTTCGGGGACGGGTAGGGGTGCGAGGACGGGTACGTCATTTTTTGAAACAGGGTGCATGGGTTCGTCGGGGGTGTATATATATATATATATATGAATTTGTATATTTTTCAATTTTAAACAAGAAAACTAAAATATTTATGATTTAAACTTTAAATATTTAAACATGCACATCATTGAACATTCAACATTCACAATGAAATTTCAAAATTTCTAGTTTGATATCAAGTGCAAATTGGAGTTTACATATTAACAAGAACCATGATATATGTCCATTGCCATACTACTTTCAAAATTTGTCTTAAGGCATCTCCATACAAGAACTAGGAAATTTTAAAATACTAAAATAAAAATAGCTAATAGTGAACAATGGTTTCCTCAAGCCATGTCATCAACATCACTCAGATCTTCAGTTAGCATGCTCTCCAGGTAGGAATCACTCTCATCTTGAGGCTCTTGCTCATCCATAGCAACTGGAGGTAGATCAATAAGGCCATCTGGTTGTATCTCCTCGTCCACACACATAACATGGTTTGTGTATTGGTCCCATCTCTTGAAAGAACCCTCCTTGTATCCAGGGTCTTTTCGAGATATGAGACAAAGTGTGCTATGAACGTACACTAAGTTCTCTGCGTTCTTTGAGCCCAACATATTTCTCTTTACTAAATGGATAAAGGCATAAGTACTCCAATTCTTCTCGCAAGATGAAGAACTAGCTAACTAGAATATTAGGGGAAGCCTATTAAATTAATAAAAAAATAAAAAAATAAAAACTAAAATGAACCCAAAAGAACCTGATTTTGGGGTTCCAAGTACCCATCATCAGGGTTCTCCATACCCGTTCAGACAAAAGAACCCATTCTTTTTAATGAAGAACCCGGTTCTCTGCGTTCTTTGAGCCCAACATATTTCTCTTTACTAAATGGATAAAGGCATAAGTACTCCAATTCCTCTCGCAAGATGAAGAACTAGCTAACTAGAATATTAGGGGAAGCCCATTAAATTAATTAAAAAATAAAAAATAAAAACTAAAATGAACCCAAAAGAACCTGATTTTGGGGTTCCAAGTACCCATCATCAGGGTTCTCCGTACCCGTTAAGACAAAAGAACCCATTTTTTTAATGAAGAACCTGGTTCTTCATAGAAGAACCCGGTTCTTATGGGTTCTTCTCAGAAGCACCCGAACCCGAATTCGGTACATGGGGACAAGAACTTGGGACTGGTTCGGGAATCCATGCAACATAGGTTTTTTTATTATAAAAAATCAATATTTAATGTCTTTTTTACAACGACTGAGTCATTGAAATCAAACCAGTTGAGTCGATACCGAGTCGGAGTCGGAGTCGACCCTCGATTGTTTCTGAACCAGAGTCGGAGTTTTAAAACATTGCTTTCAACTACGACTAGGCTTCATTATGACATCGGTTAGGGCACATTGTGATAGCTGACTTAGGGCCTCATAGATCAGTCTTGTAAGTCTCTTCTAGACCTGCGGTTAGGGCTTCATCCTCTTGGATTTATCTTGCCACTAAAACCTAAAACAAGTGGAGAGAAATCAAGAGTGAAGTGTGTCTAAATGACTCTCAGGCCACCTCCTTTTATACTAAAACGTTGAGCACAAGTGGGGGTTATTTGGTTGCTGGCCGACCTTGACGAATTGCCCCATAACCAAAATAAAATCATATTATGAATACTTATCAGAATCGGATGATCTTCAAATTAATCCACACCTCGCGATGAGAGGAATCCAAGAAAAATATCAGCTGCCATAAATAAGGTGACCCACATGGAGTTTGGCCCTAGTTGCCAATTTTAACACGAATCAAGGACTTAAGACTCAAATACATGTACTTTTCCTCAATTAACTCGCACTAGAAGACTAATATCTTGGCCTTCCACTATAAAGTCGTCCTGATTTTTAGGAATGATTCCTAAATTTTAGGAAATCGTCTTAAATTATAGGAAACTTGACCATGCCAGGGAGAAACTCATTGTGGTTCCTTTGATTAAGGCACAAATCAAGGAACCCTTTCTCGCTATTATTTTCAACACAAAACAACAATGGGAATTGAACAATATCTTTAATCCTTAACAACCTACTATTCTAGGTAGTTTTCACATTCATTAAAACTGTAGTGTGGTAGACTCCTTGCTATAGTCAGGTTGCACCTAATGTAATTTTTATGCTTTGATGCACGCGATTGAGGGTACTATTTTGTAGTTTGAATTGGTGGTCACCTTTGTACAAACAAGCCTTGATTCCAAAAGTGTTAGTGTTTTAAAATTGTGTATACAATTGTTTTCATATGTTATTTGAAGGTGGAAAGGTACGCAAATAACATACATGATAGCTACCACTTTCAATGGATCTTTTGGCTTGTGTCCTGATTTGTTACTTTCTCTGTTGTACGACTTGTTTGTGAATTTTCAACATGATGTGCAATTATATTTTATTGTGCTTGTGCTTTTGCTCTGAAAGTCTTAATGCCCCTAATCCTAGTGTAAGGGGCCAATTGAACTTCATCCCAAGGATCGTCCACTGATAATAATCATCTCCAACTACATTAAAAATTGTTTGTACCCAAACACAATCATTGCTTGATGAAAAGGGCACATGGCTCCAAACTAGCTGTTCAATGTCCAATGTCATTGTGTCATTTTGTTATGATGGAAAACTCTGAAAAAATGCATTGTCTTCTTTTTATTTGTGTTAGTGTCAGTCTTTCCAGCCTTCCTCCAGTGATCAAACATGCTCTTACAAAGTGATTTTGAAGTGTCAAGGTCAAATTTTGTCATTTCAGTGAGTCTTCAAGCAAAATTTGGTCACTAGGCATTAGATCTAGGGTTTGCTTTCACTCCTAAAGTTGCCGAAATGTCAGTCTATGTTACTATTCAGCTGAGTCTATCATCATTCATAGGGTTTTCATTATCATGTCAGTGTCTAATGAGTCATTCTACACCTTGTTCATGCTTTAGTTGCACCTAAGCAAGGTCATTTCCCTCTCCTAGGGTTTTGAAGGCAATTTCTCTTGGACGGTCAAATCATCGGCAAAACTTGTATCCAGATGTTCATACACCTTCCCCTATCCTTCACGCAAACCCTAGTTTCTTGCTACAACTTGGCAATTTTCTAGGTTGGGCCTGTGTTTTGCCCTTTTGGACCCCTTCCCCTCACTCGATCTCCGTCATTCCACTTTCCCATGCTCCCTAACATCCCTCCCTACTTCCAAAAATTTCCTCAAGAATTTAGAAGCCCCCTATCCCCTTCATTTCGCTTCATTTCAACAAAATCCCTTGTTCCACACATCGGGATAAGTTTCACTTAAAAGATGGTTCAGAGCAATCAAAGATGAATTTTGGAAAACTGAGAGAGGTTTTTGTCCACAACATGCCAAAGAAGAAAAACCTCCTTCACTTTTTACACAGGTGTCATGGTTTTAGAGAAATGTCAAAAATACAATCGCCAGATCCAAGGAGATTGAGCAAAGCACTAAAACGGAGAAAAAGTCCCGATCCACTCCATATTTTGGCTGAAGCCTCTTTGAAGGAGCATGGTACTTGATGATGCACTTCCAGCTCAAATTTCAAAAAATTTGGAGCAATTTTGATCAATTTTGACTTTTTTGTGCCACACACAGGTTTTTGCCCTCAACGCGTAGCGTGCCGCGCGCTACCCTGAAGATGGGCAAGTCCATTTCTCAAAAACTCAGCATTTTTGGATTTGTCATAACAAATTACACTTGCTCAGCAATTGCCAAGACATTTCATCAGGTTTTGAGCCCTCAGAAGGTCAAAAAACATGCAAAAAATGACTTTCTGCCACTTTTTGGACACACAGGAAGCAGTCTTGGGAGATTGCAATTTTGGAGGGGCAAATGACCACCAAATTGAGAAATTCCACCTGGGCTGGAAAGTAGACATCCAGACCTTTCCAACAAGCCTACTTTTGCCTCATTTGGATGCCAGGAAATGCCTCAAACGTTGGCTCAAAGGCGCGCTACACGTAGAGAATTGGGGTGCTACGCATCAGGGAAATTTGCCAGATTTTCACCTACAGCTCAGCAAAACGCAGATTTGACTAGTTTTGACTTTTTGGAGTGATTTTTCATCCTCCTTGATGTAATTTTATGTTGGCATGACACTTTTTAACCTATTCTAGAAGAGTCATTCATAAAATGGCAAAAAATTAATGAATGAATTGGTTTCCTAGCTTATAGAGGCAAGTTGTTTTGACTGCCTAGATTGTAGTGCTCAGTTTAGAATTGGTTGAAACAGCTCCTAGGATGATGAGCTCGACCCCTAGAGGCTAGGGAATGGGTTGGCATGGTCTATATTATGTATTTTCTAAATCATTTTCATGGTTGGAGAGGTTGGACTCTTGAGGGATAAGCTTCTATTGTATTACACTTTGTATCTCTGCAATTTTGGCAAAGGAAAGACCAGGGTTTTGCAGCACTTTTTGGGATTCCTGTGGTTATTTGTGTTGATGGTGTGCTTCTCTCATGTACTTGTAAGTGTGTTATGTGTATCATTTTCCCACTTTTCTTTTCTGCACATTAAGTAAATGAAGTGTTAAGGTAGAATTCATAATTTATATGCTCTGCCTTTAAGTTTGCTTAATATCTATGTTTTCCTCTGTCTAAAGAGAACTCTCGAAAGTTTCTTGCTCTCTTTAGCTCCTCACCGGTCATTCCTATCCATTCACTTAAATCAAAGGCATCAATACAATCTCCTACCTTGCCCCAAAAAGACCTCTGCAAAAGCTGTGTCCCATCCCCGCACCCAAAATTGCTCTCCTCCTGTTTTCCACCAAAACCCTAAAAATCTGAAATCAAACCTTCTCAATCAGTTTACTAGCCTAAAATCAGTGTTCTTTATTAGTCATCTCCGCCCTTTGAATACCTTTTGCCGAGATAGACCCGGAGAGAGCCCTCTCCTGCCCCGTAGGGCTAGCTACGAGGCTAAGTGGTTTGATGTTGCCTTGGATTTTGTCTTTTTCAGCCTGAGGCCAAATTCAAGCCTAACAATTTGACTCCATTTTTCCATTAGCAAGATTAACAAGAAATTTGCTATTGTCTGTGTTCACCAACATCAATCCCTTATCTACCATATGCACTTCTTGTTGAGATTGGTACCTTGGGAGGTACTCCAAACCCTAAGAATTGGCACCATAAAAGGGATTTGTGGGCTGAGAACCCAAGAGGTGGGTTTTGCACCTAGGCTTGTGGGTTTGAAACCATGCATGGTTTTGTTGATTTGACACCTGGAGATTATAAGGTACCCTTTGTGGAGCAAGGCGCTCCCAAGAACACCAAGAGAGTGTGCCAAATGGGAGATTTTTTTTGTTTTTTTGTTATGTATGTGTGGGCAAAGTGGCACAAATAATAAAGTTGGCTTGACTTTATGGAAGCCCAAGAGAAGGCTAGACATTGCCACACAAGATCATATAAATACAAGTGATGTGAGATCTCATTTGACATCCAATCAAGGAATTTGTTTCTCATGTAAAGACAAGCAAAGAGGGTTGAATACTCTTGAGATAGCCACAACCCTAGAAGCCTAGCGAAGTAGGAGATCAAGTCTGGTTTTAGGCTGATTCTTTATGTTTTACTTGGGCTATGGTTGGGTTCGCACACACAACAAAGAAGAGGAGACTAGGCTGAGACTTTTGAGGATGAAATCTGAGCATAAAAATATAAGTACTCTCTCTCTAATAGGCCGAGAATTTCTGAGGTGTTACAGGTGGGTGGATTTGTGGTTTTTGGAGGGTTTACTTGGCTGCAAAGACTAGGCTGCATACACCTAGAGCAGGAGCGAAGAGATCATGGGTTTTTAGAGTGGTTTTGTAGGTCGTTTGGAGCTACTTCAGGTTGCCTTAGATAGGGTCGAGTTCCTTGAAATTTTTTTGCTCAGATCTGAGGTGTTTTGGGAGAGCAGAAAAGACGTTTTCAAGGAGAACAAGTGCAGGATTGAGGTACAGATTTTGGACTGTAGTTGGAGTAATCAAATGTAATATTCTTAATTAGCCCGAGCTAATTGGAATATTCGATTTTGTCAAATTTTGCCTTCTATAGTTATTTTGTAAATAAAAAAGTGAGAAAGGGGGACATAACTCACTTTTAGAATAAAAGTCACTTCCTAGTAGCACAACGTTGTGACTTAAAGGGAGAGCCAAGGGGGCCAAAAGGGGGACGCAGAAATGGAGCCCACGCAGACACATGGAGGGGGACGCAGAAATGGAGCCCACGCAGACACATGGAGGGACTGCGCATGAGGGGAGGAACACGTGGCAAAAGGGGGGAATCACGCAGGAGAAGGTGAGCATTGGGATTGAGAGAGGCAGAAGCTATAAAAGAGAGAGGAACCCCCTCATTTTGATCATTTGGTTATGTGCATTTGTGATAGTCGTTTTGGCCTAGAGCACGTTGGCTGTTTAGCTAGTCTGCAACACTGTTTAGTGCATTGAGTGTCTCCGTTCGGAGATCTCACCCTTAGACCCGGGGGACTTCGAGTGCCTGCTCGGGCAAGGTATTTTCGTTGGAATTTCAGCAGCAGTATCTTCAACATTTCAGCAGTGGTTTTATCAGTGTTCTGGAGGATTGCGTAGCACTGAGAGGGACGCAGTTCTTTCTGGGAGCAGTCCGGATTGAGGGTTTGTGGAGGTTTTGAGCCAAGGGATTGAGCAAGAGTTCAACTCTTGCATATTGGATGAGTTTGGCAGAGTTTTGGGCTAAGTCGGAGGGTTCTATTCAGTGGCAGCGCAGAGCAGTGAGGAACTACGCAGAACCCCAAGGGAGTGATTTTCGGGGATCGGCCATTCTAGGAAAGCTTTTTGGGTTTTTTTGGGTTTCTTGAGTAGAGTCCGATTCCAGAGTTTCAACTTTTTCTGAGGAGGGGAGCAGTCCCAAATCCTCGTTTGATTTCTAGTAGTAACAACAACACAACAGTTTCCTAGCAGCTTGGATGCAGATCAGAGAAGGGCCATTCCTTTGCTATTCTGAGTGTATATCTTCACTTGCCTTGTGCAAGTAGAGGTGCCATCTTCCTGATCACCTCCTGTACTCATTTTATTACTCAGTATAATAAAATGGCTTAGCATTCTCTCTGCATTTCTTGTGTATCTGTTTATGATTTATTTGATATATATAGTATCATTGTTACTTGTATCTCTGTGAGCATTCTTGGCTATTATACCACTTGTGTGTTTCTATTATACTCTTAGACAGAGTCTGGAAAGGGCCAGGTAGCCTCCGGATCTCGTCCTCTTTTTAGAGGCGACATATCTGGTAAATGCCCTCCCAGTCCATCTCTGGTTGGAGTTTGCTTGTGTTTGGGGTATATTCCTGATATGGGATATTACAGTGGTATCAAAGCATAGATCTGGCTCAGCCTGTGGAGCTAGCAATCTATGACACTGGGGGAGAAACCCTATATCTGTTATAGAGGTCGGAGATACAGAGACGCTAGGCGTAGGTTGGAGAATACTTATGGAGAGGGAGACTGTGTTTCGGTGATGGATGCAGAATAGGAGGAGCTTGTGGTGGACGCAGAGCAGGAGGCTCCAATGGCAGATGATGACAGGAAGAGATTTGTGGATATGCTCCTCAAATCAGTGCAGGATTTGTCGAGGCAGATTGAGGTGATGGGGCAGAGATTCACAGCAGTAGAGGCCAGACAGCGTGAGAGCCCACAGGTTTTCCAGGTTGGTGAGGGATCGGGTGCATCCCACCATTTGCCAGAGCAGCGTGATACTGCGCAGCAGGTGGCCTCACATGCCCCTACACGCTCTACCATGCCCACTTTCTTAGGAGCAGACACGGGGGCCATAGCCCAGCAGGAGGCAGAGCCTGGACACATGGGTGATTATTTTGCAGAGTACCAGGCCTATGGGCAGGAGTTCAGGGAAGCCCTCTCATTCCGTGATTTTGTTCAGCTCCAGCGAGATAGTAGACCCCGCGACCATCACAGAGGGTATCGACATTATCATGATGGTGACACCCACCGTGCAGCGAGTAGATTCCACTTGCCTACGTTTGATGGCTCATCAAACAGTTCGGCAAGGTCTTGGGTGGAGAAGTTGGACATTTATTTCCAGCTTAACCAGATGTCGGAGACAGAGGCCATCAAGGTGGCGACATTGCATTTGGATGGTGAGGCCCAGGATTGGTGGTTTCATGGGATGGTTACACTAGGACACTCCATGGTGACGACATATGCTGAGTTCACCAGGAGATTGATGGAGCGATTTGATCGGAGGGATCCAGAGCAGCATTTTGTTGAGCAAGGCTCAAACAGATAGGGAGCCTAGAGATCTACATTGCAGATTCCTTGAGGGTCTCAGTGATGGTGCTAGATCTATCCACGACACGGAGGATCTATATGTATGTTGAGGGGTTAGCAGAGCCACTTCGAGGTCTAGTCAGATCCGCTAGACTGACCACCCTTCAGGACGCTATCAACAGGGCCCGGGACCTACAGGATGTCTTACCTAGGACCCGGACACTTTACCCCCAGAGATAGACTTTCCAGTCTAAGGGGAAGGATGTGAGGATCCCACCTCCAAAGGGGAATCCAGGACGAGTGCAGATTGACGATGATGTCAAGAGGGAGTTGAAGAAGAAGCGGTTGTGCTTCACATGTCAGGAGCCATGGGCACTAGGACATAGATGTGCTGCTGGCAAGGCACAATTCATTGAGGTTTTCTTCGAGAGCAGTGGAGAAGAGGATGACGAGGATGGTGTGGAGGCAGGAGATAGCCATGATGGACAGGGACCTTTGCCACCTCCATCGCCAGCAGCAGGTGGTGCATCTTTTGCACCCATCGGAGGGGCCCTTGCCGCATTGCGAGGAGTTCCCAAGTATTTGACACTCGTGTACAAGGGACGGTACGTGGCCAACGAGTGTCAGTTTTGGTTGATAGTGGGGCGACCCACAACTTCATCAATGTACAGATGGTTGAGCGGTGAGGCATACAGACAGAGAGCTTCGATGGGTTTTCAGTCTTGGTCCCAGGAGATCAGACCATGATGTGTGCTCGATATGTTCCAAAGCATTCAGTGACGATGGGCACATACACATTGACTGACCACTTTTTCGTGGTCGATATTTCGGACACCAACATGATACTGGGTGTTCAATGGCTCATCACTCTAGGGAAGGTCACGATGGATTGCAAGACCCTAGAGATGGAGTGGGATGATGAGAAGACAGGGAGGCATGAGAAGATACGGGGACAACATACGTATCCGCCTCAGACTATTTCGGCTCATCGGATGGAGGCAGTCTTTCGGAAGGGAGACATAGAGTGGGCAGTAGAGCTGCGTGCATCGGGGGCAGGGACTACAAGGCTCATCACTCTAGGGAAGGTCACGATGGATTGCAAGACCCTAGAGATGGAGTGGGATGATGAGAAGATGGGAGGCATGAGAAGATACGGGGACATCATACGTATTCGCCTCAGACTATTTCGGCTCATCAGATGGAGGTAGTCTTCCGGAAGGGAGACATAGAGTGGGCAGTAGAGCTGCGTGCATCGGAGGCAGGGACTACAGGGCAGACAGTGCACCCGAAGATACAGTCCATCCTTGATCGGTATGCCATAGTATTTGGGGAGATTCTGTCGGGTCAACCACTGGACCGGGGGTTTGAGCACACTATTGAGCTTGAGCAGGGCATACAGGCAGTGATTACTACCCCCTATAGGCATCCCAAGACCTATCGGGACGAGATAGAGCGGGCCATTCAGGAGTTGCTAGCTCTTGGGCACATCAGACCGAGCACGAGTCCTTTTGCTTCTTTTGTGGTGTTGGTGAATAAGGACGGTAGATTGAGGATGTGCATTGACTATAGGTCCCTGAACAAGAGGACACTAAAGAACAGGTACCCCATACCCAGGATCGATGAGTTGAGAGGAGCACGATTCTTCTCAAAGATTGATTTGAGACCAGGGTACCATCAGATTCGCGTGAGGGAGCAGGACATTCCCAAGACCGCCTTCAGATGTCACTATGGGCACTTTGAGTTTTTGGTGATGCCCTTCGGGTTAACCAACGCCCCAACTACATTCCAGTCTTGCATGAGTCACATCTTTCGTAGTCACTTGAGGAAGTTTGTGTTGGTGTTCTTTGATGATATACTCATTTACAGCAGGACGTGGGAGGAGCATCTCCAGCATATTGAGACAGTATTATGCATCTTGGAAAAGCAGCAGTTCTATGCCAAGCTCTCCAAATGTGAGTTCGGGTTGACGGAGATGTTATACTTGGGACCTATGAAACCAGATTCGTCCAAAACCCTGGACGAATCTCGAATCGGACGAATCGGACACGATTCTGTCCTGACACGTGTCATTCTGGAAGGACTCGTCGTGTCCTCTTGTGGCATGTCGTGTCCAGGGGCGTGTTCAAAAAATGGAAAACGTGTCACGATTTTCAGATCGAGCCCTGGTTTCGGATTCGTTTTTCGGGTCTGCTGCTAGGTTTAAATGCGCTGTCTCTCCCATTTGACGGCAATTGCAAAGGAGTCGGGTCGTAAAACAGCGATTTGGCAAAGCCGCAAAGGATTCATTCACCAGTTGCAGCGAGGAGCGGACTGCATTTAGGTTTATATTCGCATTCAATCAGCGATTCACTGTTCAACAATCTTGCAGGTTAGTTTTGGCAGTGACTTGTCTTCGTTGTTCTCCTTTCACGCTGCCGCGGACATCCTCCTCTTTACCCTCACGCTGCTGTTTAATAGTTTAAGGCTTAATGCAGCCATTGTTTGGCTGGCTCTTGCTGCCTGTAGCAGCCCTTGAGGCTTAACGCAACACCCTCCTTATGGCCTCACGACCCTCACCTATTTGCCTAACGCTATCCTTTAAACTTACAATCTGCCATTCTATATTAATATTGAATCCCATAAGTCCTGCAGTAACTCCAATATCTAAAGGTAGAAGGGACTGATTCTATATTCATATTCTATCCAATTAGTCCTCCAATCCGATATCTAAAGGTAGAAGAAGGGACCCTTAACTTCTGAGAGAACAAACCTGTGCAGAAGATATCGCATAAGCATTGAGTTGGCAATCTATATAATAGCAGCTCAGTGTCAATGTTATATTGATTTCTGTATTCAATTAAGAAAAACAGGGCTACCGCCAGGTCTGTCTTGCGTTGAGAACAAAAAAATTGTTATTGCCGGTCTAGAGTGCAGGTGCCGAGAGTAATAAAGTAGTTATTTTTTGTTTGTTTAAGAAGCTCATTTTTTAGTTTGTAACGAGGGCTGGTTAGATTTCGGTTGATAGGTTTTTGGCAGCTCACAGACAAATCTTCACTGTTAAAGCCTTTGCTGCAACCTTCCTTTCCTTCCAGCCCAGATCTGCCTCATTGAGCCACTTTTCTCCGCTTTGCGGGATTCGTTTTAGCCCGAGCTTATCACTGTGGACTGGAGAGATTAATTTCTGGGTTGATAAATTGTCAATTTTTGCAGAGTGCCGAGAGTAATAAAGTAGTTATTTTTTGTTTGTTTAAGAAGCTCATTTTTTAGTATGTAACAAGGGTTGGTTAGATTTCGGTTGATAGGTTTTTGGCAGCTCACGGACAAATCTTCACTGTTAAAGCCTTTGCTGCAACCTTCCTTTCCTTCCAGCCCAGATCTGCCTCATTGAGCCACTTTTCTCTGCTTTGCGGGATTCGTTTTAGCCCGAGCTTATCACTGTGGACTGGAGAGATTAATTTCTGGGTTGATAAATTGTCAATTTTTGCAGAGAAGTATAGATAAACAGTATATGTGATCAGTATCACTGAGTTAAAATCTTACTTTTATACGGTTTTGTCTGTTGAATCTTCTATTACTTTCTTTAACAAGAAGTCTATAATATCCAAGCGTTTGCAATACAACTGGATTGCTTCCATTCCTCAATTATTTTATCATTTCAGTCCCACCTGTAATGTCCCTTCTCACCTGTACAGTCCCTAATAAAAACTTGTGTTTCAACTTCTGCTGCATCCTCCTCGTTCTGATGACACTCAAGAACTTCAACTGAATCATCAGCCACATCAACTGAATCATGAATCTCTACAACGGTGGATGGATAATCTGATTTTTATACAGCAACATAGAATACAGCCAGTGAGCCACTGATATATACTATAAAATGAACTTGATTCTTGTTCATTTCTTTTGCTGTTTGCATTTTTAAATTTTTACAGCAGTTTGACTGTTTGTTCATTTTTTTTACAGGTTGAGGTAACATGGCTCAATCAAAGGCAGCAAGGAAGGGCAAGAATGTCATGGGTAGAGATGCTCTTCCTCCCCCAATATCATCAGAGTCTGCTGCAAGTAATGTTGAGGGAAGAGGACTTAAAGACAATGAAAAATATCCATTGTGGAAATGTGTCACAAGAGAGGATGGGCCAAACAACAAGGGAAAGGGAGGAGGCAATGTGCAATGGAAATGCAACTTTTGTAACATTTCTTTCAAAAGCACATATTACCGTGTGAAATCACATTTGTTGGCTATACCTGGTTGTGGGATTGGATCTTGTAAAGTTATTATTTCACAAGAGAGAAACGAATTGGAAAAGGAGGCCAATGTTGGTATGGAACATGTGGCACTGGCTTCAAAATCAAAAGCACCCAAGGGCAAGAATGAAGACCCCCTTCCATTTTTGAGGAAAGCCACCACCAAATTTCCATTTGAGTGTTCTACTTCTACTGGGGGACAAGCATTAAAAAGAAGATCACTTGGTCCAATGGACAGGATTTTCCAAAAAGAGAGACGGGAAGAGCTTGATCTCACCATTGCCTTCTTCTTCTATCAAAACTTCATATCATTTAATGTTGCACGTTCACCTTTATTTGTTGAGATGTGCCGAGCTCTAACTCAAGGGGCTCCAGCAGGGTATGTGCCTCCTGGGTCAGAGAAGCTGAGAACCACATTGTTGACGAAGGCAAAAAAAGAGGTGCAAAAAATGCTCGAGCCTATTAAGGTATCATGGCCAACATCTGGGGTTAGCATTGTTTCTGATGGATGGACAGATCCAGCACGACACCCAATCATCAACTTCATGGTGTCTTCCTTGAATGGTCCAGTTTTCCTGAAAGCAGTGGATACACTTGGCGAATACAAGGATGCACAATTTATGGGTGAGTTATTTATTAGAGTTGTTGAAGAGGTAGGTGTTGATTCTTGTGTGCAAATCATTACAGATAATGCACCTGTTTGCAAGGCGGCTGCATGATTGTGGAAGCTAAATATCCACAAGTGTTTTGGACACCTTGCATTGTCCATTCATTGAACTTAGCACTGAAATCCATTGCTTCTGATGTGCTTTGGATTGGAAGCATTATTGAGGATGCAAGACATATCCGTAACTTTGTGCAAAATCATACAAATGCCCTCACTATCTACAAGGAGTACAGCAATCTATCATTGTTGAAGATTGCTGATACACGGTTTGCATCTTCATTCATGATGTTGAAGAGGTTGAGGGAGGTCAAGACTGCTCTTGGGTCCATGGTTATTTTTGAGTTTTGGTCTTTTTGGAGAAAGACAGATCAGACAACCTCTAAAAGAGTGAAGGACACGGTACTAGATGATGCTTGGTGGGAGAGGGTAGATCTAATTATTCGGATCATGGACCCTATCATCTCTTTGCTTCGAGTTGCAGATACAGACAAACCCATCCTAGGAGAGGTTTATGAGGGATGGGATTCCATGATTGAGTCTGTGAGGAGCATTATTCTACAGAGTGAGTGCCCCCAGTATGAGACATCACCAGAGGCCTTCTGCGATACCATACATGATATTCTTGTCCGCAGATGGGACAAGAATTGTACACCTTTACATTGTTTGGCTCACTCATTGAACCCCAAATACTACAGCCATGAGTGGCTGAATGGTGGACCTTCCCGCAGATTCCCTCCTCACATGGATGGTGAAATCTCACAGGGGAGGAAAGAGGCATTGAAGCGGATTTATCAGGATAGTGCATTGCTTGCTGAGGTGGAGGATGCCTTTGCAGAGTTTTCCACTGGCACTGGACGATTTGGAGGTTATGATGTGATTAGAGACAGGGGGCTTAAGAAGCCCTACTCTTGGTGGGCAAATCATGGGGCAACAAGCCTCCTCTTCAGCAGTTAGCCATGAGGCTCCTCTCTCAGGTGACTTCATCCTCTTGTTGCGAGAGGAATTGGAGCACATATGGGAATTTTCATACTGTGAAGAAGAACAGGCTTGAGTAGTCCAGGGCAGAGACAATGGTGTATGTGCACACCAACCTTCGTCTTATTTACAGGCAGAGGGAAGAGTGGTTGAGGGGAAAGACAAAGATGTGGGATGTCTTTCCTGAAGATATGGGTCTGAACACCACTGTTGAGTTGGCATTGGCCAACATGGATCTCGGTGATCCAGTGTTAGACCCTATTAGTTTTGATGACTTAGAGGGGTCAACCTCCATACCAGCAGATGCAGAGGCGACTATGGATACAGGGGAGGAGGAGGATGCAGAGGAGAGCAGTGGGGACCATGATGATGGGGACAGTGATGCTGATTGATGCCTTGAGGCTTGTATACCTATAGTTATATATTTTCTATTTCTATTTGCCATTGACATTGCACCAACACTACCTATGTAACAGATTTTGATTTGATGACTTAATGAGAAAACTACAGTTGTCAGTGTGTTTATCTTACTATCTTGTAGTTGTAAGTTGTCTTTCTGTTATGAATTATGAATCATGATTTAAATTTTTAATAGATTTATCATTTATGTGACCAGTACCACTGACATTTATTTGAATTTTGTATGTACTATGCATGCTAATAGCTATAGATGAAGATCTATGTTTGAAATCAATAAATTTGTATCATTAATTAAAATTTGTGTAAGAAATATGCTAATAACTAATTTTTAATATATATATATATATATATATATATATATACATTTTTAAATATATATATATATATATATATATATATATATATATTTTTAGTAATAAAATAATATATAACGTGTCCTAACGTGTCCTGTTCCGGGGTCAGCGTGTCCCGAATCCGACACCACGAATCCCGAATCCTACGTGTCACGAATCCCCGTGTCAGGTGACTTAGCTTGGGACACATCATTGGAGTGGACGGAGTGAGGTTCCACGAGGAGAAGATTAGGGCCATCAGAGATTGGCCAGAGCTGAGAAACGTGACGGAACTTCGAGGATTCATTGGCATTTGTACTTACTACTGGAAGTTCGTCAAAGGTTTCTCACAACTTGTTGCACCCTTGACAGATTTGACGAGGAAGGGGTCATTCAGTTGGTCGGATACAGCGCAGTGAGCCTTTGACAGGCTCAATGTTAAGTTATGGTATGTTCTATGCTTATAACAGTTTACTTCTTTTTCTTATTATATTCCACCGATTAGCAATCACATGTACATAAAGTAAAGTGCAGATAGAACATTAAACGATCGACAGAAAACAAGCCAAGACAAGAGACACAAGATGTGGCGGCTAGCGAGGGACAAACCCCACAATGTTTGGGGAAACCTTTTGATCAATTCTTCTTTTATCTTCAATAATTCAGCAGGAGAAATAGTACAATAAATCTGATTCATATCAGCAGTAGCAAACCCTAGATTAGTAGCATCAGTAGCTTCATTATCAAACTAGGGCAGACCATATCTCACAAACCGACAGTCGGATTGACTTCATTCCACCACCAAAAGTTTCGGCTTCCAGAGGAGGTTCAGATGAACCTTTAACGCAGTTCAGATGAGGAGATCTTCTAGGCCACGCAAGTCAATCTTTACTTCTGCAGTTGCAGCTTCAGTTTCAGCAGTTTCCGGCTTCAAACTAGGGCAGTCGATATCTTGCAAACCGTTCGTCGGATTGACTTCATTCCACCACCAAAAGTTGCGGCTTTCAAAGGAGGTTCAGATGAACCTATAGCGCAGTTCCAAAGAGGAGATCTTCTAGGCCACGCAAGTCAATCTTTACTTCTGCAGTTGCAGCTTCGGTTTCAGCAGTTTCCGGCTTCAAACTAGGGCAGTCGATATCTTGCAAACCGTTTGTCGGATTGACTTCATTCCACCACCAAAAGGTGCGGCTTTCAAAGGAGGTTCATATGAACCTACATTGCAGTTCCAAAGAGGAGATCTTCTAGGCCACGCAAGTCAATCTTTACTTCTGCAGTTGCAGCTTCAAATTCAACAGCTTCCGGCTTCACATGTGTGAGAGAGAGAGAGACCCATTTCAGCGCAGTAGAGAAGAGACTCATATCTGCGCAGTAGAGAGAGAGAGATGTGATGAGCTGAGTGAGTCCAAATGAGGAAAAGTCCTCTTATATTTATACACAACGTTGGTGAGTGAAAAGATGCGACTGTTGGGCTTCTGAGCCTACATGAGTTGTAGGTCGGCTTGATAATAATTCCATAATCAAAATAAATTCATATCTCCATGATACTTATCGGAATTGGATGATCTTTATATCAATCTTACACCTCTCGACAAGAGGAATCTAATAAAAATATTATTAGCCATGAATAAGATGACCCACATGAAGTTTTGCCTTGGTTGCCAATTTTAACACTCCCTCTCAACCATGGAGAACTTCATCTGCAATCTGTCTATTGGTCGTTACTATTCATCCATCAAATGCACTGCCTTGTACAGCCTGACCCTTGCCCTGCTCTGCTCTATTTTGCCTGTTCTGCTTTGTCTTGTTCTACCCTGCACTGATCTGTACTGTTTTGTTCTGTTCTGCTCTGCTCTTGCATTGTTCTGTTCTACTCTGCTTTTGTCCGAATTATGAAGAAGAAGAAATGATCGAGGATGTATCATACTGACTCAAAGTCAGTCTCAGAGTATGTACCACTGGTCCCAGACCAGTCTCAACCAACCCAAAGTCAGCGTCATAGTGAGTACAGCTCCAATGGTCCCAGACCAATATCATCCTCCACTGACTCAAAGTCAGTCTCAGAGTATGTACCACTGATCCCAGACCAGTCTCAACCGACCTGAAGTCAGCGTCATAGTATGGTACAACTCCTACCACTGGTCCCAGACCAGTATCATTGATCCCAGATCAATGGAGGTCATCCTAGCGTAGGGAGTACGGTAGTTACAACGATGCGTCCATCGGTACTACTATGGTCCCTAACTTCATTTCCCTGCTCATTGATCAGATGAGAGGTACTGGGTAGGATGCCTCGACAGGAGAACTAATCAATCCTGTCCTCACAGGAGAACACATCAATCCTGCTACAATTGCCATGGAGAACACATCAATCCAGGCCTCACAGGAGAACACATCAATCCTACTACAATTGCCATGGAGAACACATCAATTCAGGCCTCACAGGAGAACACATCAATCCTGCTACAATTGCCATGGAGAACACATCAATCCAGGCCTCACAGGAGAACACATCAATCCTGCTACAATTGCCATGGAGAACACATCAATCCAGGCCGCCATGGAGAACACATCAATCCAGGCCTCATAGGAGAACTAATCATCCGCTACATAGGAGAGCGAGTCATCCTATTCCACAAGAGAGCGAATCATCTTGTCCCACAAGAGAGCGAATCATCTTGTTCCAATGCGCACCACCAGGGGAGGGTGAGTCAGTCACCCTGTGGTCGTATGTTGCTCCAGTAATAACCGCAAGCCCTCAGAGCTCCCAGAGCTCAATGTATGCAACATGCAGGACCCTTGTACAAGGGCTTCTCGCCAACTCCAAGTCGTTTGGGAAAATCACAGATTAGACCTTTCCTCGGGGCTTTGACAAGGTGTATCAACCTGTACATCATCTTAATGCGATGGAGCATCCTTGCTCATCAAATTACCATATCCCAGATGATGTCTATCTGTTGGAGCAATCGACGAATACGAGATTCCTCAATAATCGAATCCCACCTCTGGTTGTTATAGAGAATCACAGTGGTATCCAATGTAAATCCAAACAGCTCACTGAAGAGCTTTCGCAACCAGACTGCCTCAGACGAGGTCATGTTAGCAACAATATATCTTGCTTTGGCGGTGCTCAAAGCCACCGACTTCTGCTTCCTGCTCATCCAGGATATCGAAGTAGATCCCAAGGTGAAACAGCACCCGAAAGTGCTCTTATGGTCCACCACACTGCCTGCCCAATCAACATCAATATATCCAAGTAGTCTCACATCTCCTGGCAGTGTATCTTAATCCATGAGAGATTGTGTCCTGAAGACATCTCAGAAGATTCCTGGCATCAATCCAGTGAGGCTCAACCAAATATGAGCTCACAATGCTAACTGCAAAACATATGTTCGGATGGAGGTTCACCAAGAACATCAATGCGAATGAGTTTTTGAAACTTAGAGGCATTTTCCAAGTCTGGTCCGACATCACTACCATATAACTTCTAAAAGTTAAGATCCTCGAGGTAGTCACAGGCTTGCAGTCCATCATACCGAATCTTTCCAATATATTTACCACATATTTTCCTTGAGATAGGAAAATTTCCCTTGGCTTCTGCCACACTTCAAGTCCTTGGTCCTTCATTTCAAATTCAGAGGCCAGCTCCCTCTTACATTTGTGAATGAGAGGGTCTGCACTTGTTAGAAAGAGGTCATCCACATACAACACCCAATATGAGAGGCTTGTCATCTTCAACCTTAAAGTAAAGGTTAGGATTGGCTTCACTCCTAGTGAATCCCAGCTTCATCAAGTAGCTATCGATCCTCTCATACCATGCTCGGGGTGCTTGCTTCAGCCCATAGAGAGCTTTCTTCAACCTGCATACATGAGATTTTCGATCATAAATCTCAAATCCTTCGGGTTGCTCCACGTAGACCTCTTCTTTGATCGAGCCATGCAAGAACTCAGTCTTGACATCCATCTGATGTAGGTTCCATCCTTGTGAAGCGGCAAGGGCTATGATCGAGCGGATGTCGTATATCTGGCAACAGGTGCAAATATCTCATCATAGTCTATACCTTCCTTTTGGGAGAAACCTCGAGCAACAAAACGAGCCTTATACTTTTCCATGCTTCCATCTGCTGCATGCTTTATCTTGTAAAGCCATTTGGAAGTAACAACAGTCTTGTCCTGGGGTCTGGGAACTACTTCCCAAACATCATTCTTTATGATAGGCTCATATTCTTCGGTCATAGCATCCTTCCATACTTGATGCTTGACGGCATCTGAGAATGACGAAGGCTCATTTTGTATGATCGTGCTCATGATGGTTAGGTATCCTTGATACCTATTAGGTTTCTTATTTTCACGAAAGGTTCCTCGGGGTGCAGCATGTCCTTCAGCATCATCAAGTAACCCCTTAAGCCATGAAGGCCTCTTCTTAGAAGAGGAAGGCTCATATGGAGGAGGATCAATCGGATCCATGGGTTCTTCTACATCAGGCATTGATTCATCATCCTTTTCTTTCGGTTCCCTGGTGTCGGCTTCTTGAGAGCTCCTCAAAGTCGGAAGATTGATCACCTTGCTGAGAGCCATATCTTCGTCAAAGGTGACATCATGACTAATTATGACTTCCCTTTGACCAGCTACATAGATTCTATAGCCTTTAGTATTTTCACCATAGCCCACGAAAATTCCCTTCTTTCCAGATGCTCCCAATTTATTTCTTTTCTCTTTCGGCACATGAAAGTATACAGGACTTCCAAAAATTTTAAAATGAGAAACATTAGGTTTCTTACCGGTGAATTTTTCTTCAGGAGTCTTGGAACCCAATGCTTGATGAGGGCATCGATTTTATACATATACGGCAGTGTTTGCAGCGTCAGCCCATAGAAACTTAGGAAGACTTTGATCATGTCGCATGGCCCGGACAGCTTCCATAATTGTGCGGTTCTTCCTTTCTGCCACACCATTTTGTTCAGGAGTATATGGTGTAGTAGTCTCCCTCTTGATGCTAGCCTCTTTACAAAATTCATGGAACTCATTAGATTCATATTCAGTCCCATTGTCAGTTCTTAAGATCTTGATCTTCTTTTCGGTTTGATTTTCGATTAGGGCTTTGAAGTGTCGGAACCAAGGGAACACTTCATCCTTCTTTTTCAAGAAGTATATCCAGGTCTTTCGAGAATGGTCATTTGTAAAAGTGAGATAATATGAGTATCCTCCCAAGGATTTCACAGGCATCATACTTGATATGTTTGAGTGAACTAGTTGTAATATATCAGAGGTCTTGCTTTGACTTGAAGGGAATGGTCCCCTTTTGAGCTTTCCTTCGGCACATCCCGGACATACACCTTCTTTCTCTTCTTGGAATTCAGGCATCCCTGTTACCATCTGTCTTACATCGGGTAGAGCTTTGCAATGAAGGTGGGAAAACCTCCGATGCCAAAGTTCAGACTGAAGCGATCTGTCACAAGACATGACACCTAGCGGACTTCCATGGACCTGATATAATGAATCAACACTAAACCCAAGAGTAAAGGCATCTTTAACATTATTTTTCCATATACATACCTTGCCATTGCTGAAGGTTACCTTGTAGCCTCTGTCTTCCATTGCCAAGATGGACACTAGGTTCCTTTTGAGGTCAGGTGCATTTAATACATGCTAGAATTTCTAGCCTTCTTGAATGGTTGTCCTCTTCCTCGATCTCCAGCTCTCCTCTTACCTTTGCTATTGAATTTGTCATTCCTTTGATTTGCCATCAGAGGGATTTTGATCATCGTCCTGGTGTGAGTCATTTCTTTTCTTTGCATGAGAAGAAAAAGCAGCAGGAGGACCTTTAGGCATGGGCATTTCTTGCACTTCTTCCCTTGTTTCTTCTTGAATGCATCTAGCCATTAATTCCTCGAAACCAAGAATTACATTATAGTTCAGAAGAGTAGTCTTGAACACGTACCATTCGGATGGTAATCCTCCAAGAGTTGTGAGTGCCATTTCTCTGTCAGTAATAGTTTCCCCAATAGATAGGAGATCGTTCTTGATCTCGGTGATTCTTAAGAAGTATGCTTGCATACTTTCATCTTTACCCTTCTTGATTTCCCTCAACTTATTTCTAAGAAACAAAACTTGATTTACATCATTAACTTTAAATAAACTCACCAGTCTGTCGTAGATTTCCTTGGAGGTGTCTAGATCAGAGATGTAGGCCACCAAGCGCTTGTCGATAGAGTCCCGGATGATCTTCTTTGTTTTGACTTCTCCATTTTTCCATTTGTTCCAGGCAGCAGCAGATGCATTTGATGAAGGCTCAACAATATTGCCTCTTACATGATCCAACACTCCTTGATTCTCAAGGGTTAGATCGATAGACATCTTCCATCTGTGATAGTCAACTTTTTCACGGAGCTTGTCTTCAGCAGGAAAGAGTGTTGAGGACCCCATAGTTCTTTTAGGATAGCCTTGCCAATCTTCTCTTCAATGATTTCTCTTGCTCTTGCTCGGGCTTTGTCTTCACCTCAGCTCTGATACCATGTTAAGTTATGGTATGTTCTATGCTTATAACAGTTTACTTCTTTTTCTTATTATATTCCATCGATTAGCAATCACATGTACATAAAGTAAAGTGCAGATAGAACATTAAAGGACCGACAGAAAACAAGCCAAGACAAGAGACACAAGATGTGGCGGCTAGCCAGGGACAAACCCCACAATGTGTGGGGAAACCCTTTGATCAAATCTTCTTTTATCTTCAATAATTCAGCAGAGAGAAATAGTACAATAAATCTGATTCATATCGGCAGTAGCAAACCCTAGATCAGTAGCATCAGCATTAGCGACTTCATTATCAAACTAGGGCAGACCATATCTCACAAATCGACAGTCGGATTGACTTCATTCCACCACCAAAAGTTTCGGCCTCCAGAGATTCAGATGAACCTACAACGCAGTTCAGATGAGGAGATCTTCTAGGCCACGCAAGTCAATCTTTACTTCTGCAGTTGCAGCTTCAGTTTCAGCAGTTTCCGGCTTCAAACTAGGGCAGTCGATATCTTGCAAACCGTTCGTCGGATTGACTTCATTTCACCACCAAAAGTTGCGGCTTTCAAAGGAGGTTCAGATGAACCTACAGCGCAGTTCCAAAGAGGAGATCTTCTAGGCCACGCAAGTCAATCTTTACTTCTGCAGTTGCAGCTTCAATTTCAGCAGTTTCCGGCTTCAAACTAGGGCAGTCGATATCTTGCAAACCGTTTGTCGGATTGACTTCATTCCACCACCAAAAGTTGCGGCTTTCAAAGGAGGTTCAGATGAACCTACAACGCAGTTCCAAAGAGGAGATCTTGCAGCTTCAAATTCAACAGCTTCCGGCTTCACATGTGTGAGAGAGAGAGAGACCCATTTCAGCGCAGTAGAGAAGAGACTCATATCTGTGCAGTAGAGAGAGAGAGATGTGATGAGATGAGTCCAAATGAGGAAACGTCCTCTTATATTTTTATACACAACGTTGGTGAGTGAATAGATGCGACTGTTGGGCTTCTGAGCCTACATGAGTTGTAGGTCGGCTTGATAATAATTCCATAATCAAAATAAATTCATATCTCCATGAATACTTATCGGAATTGGATGATCTTTATATCAATCCTACACCTCTCGACGAGAGGAATCTAATAAAAATATTATTAGCCATGAATAAGATCAACCACATGAAGTTTTGCCCTGGTTGCCAATTTTAACACTCAAGGAGGTTATGAGCAGCTGCCCAGTGCTTGCATCGCCAGATTTTACGCAGCCATTTGTTTTGGAGTGTGATGCGTCGGGAGAGGGGATCGGCGCAGTATTGATGCAGGGAGGTCACCCTATAGCCTTTGAGCGTCGGAAGCTCTTTCCGCACGAGAGGTTTTATTCTATATACGACAAGGAGATGCTGGCCATCATGCATGCATTGGCTAAGTACCGACAGTATTTGGTGGGGAATAGGTTCAGGGTGAGGACTGATCACAACAACTTCAAGTTCTTTTTGAAGCAGAAGCAGTTGCAGGAGAGGCAGCAGAAGTAAATCAGTAAGATCCAAGCATATGACTTTGACATTGAGTTTGTCAAGGGTAAGAACAATGCGGTAGCAGATGCCCTTTCACGTAGACCAGCCACATTGTCTCTTATGAGCTTGGATACAGACTGGAGGGCTTGACTCTTAGTAGAGTACTCCAAGGAAAGGTTTGCATGTGAGATTCTGGACGGGCAGGTGGCAGATGCTAGGTTCAGGGTGATTGATGAGATCATCTATTACAGGGATCGGATCTTCTTGACTGAGGGGTCTCAGCTCAAGAAGAAGATACTCTAGGCATCACATGATTCACCATTGGCAGGCCATCAGGGGTTTACCAAAACCTCCAGGGTCATTAGAGAGAGGTTCTCCTGGAAGGGCCTCAAGGAGGACGTACTCCGGCATATCAGGGAGTGTGATGTTTGCCAGCGGAACAAGGGAGAGATGAGCCATCCCGCGGGTTTATTGTAGCCGTTACCCATTCCGGAGGGGAAATGGGAGAGCATTTCGATGGACTTCATCACGGGATTGCCCACGGTATAGGGCAAGGATTGTATCTTTGTCGTCGTTGACTGACTGATAAAGTACACACATTTCTTTGCCATATCCACACACTACACAGCAACACAGGTGGCCAAATTGTTTTTTAGGGAGATCTTCAGGCTACATGGTCTTCCTAAGACCATCCTCAGTGACAGGGACAACCGTTTCATGGGCGGGTTTTGGCAGGAGTTTTTCTGGTTGGTGGGGACGGAGTTGACTCCGAGTACCAGTTATTATCCACAGACAGATGGGCAGACAAAGATAGTTAACAAGTGGCTAGAGGGCTACTTGCGTAACTATGTCAGTGGGTAGCAGCGAGCATGGCTGAAGTGGCTGCATCTGGGGGAGTATTGCTACAATACTTCACATCACATATCCATTGGTATGTCACCATTCTATGCCTTATATGGGTATCATCCTTTATCTTTTGTTGATGTGATGTCTGGTGACAGCAGGGCTCTTAGAGCCAAGATTTGGATCCAAGAGAGTCAGGATATCCTCCGAGCTCTCAAGGATAACATGGCTATAGCGCAGAACCAGCAGAAGCTGTATGCCGACAGGGGTTTACCAAAACCTACAGGGTCATTAGAGAGAGGTTCTCCTGGAAGGGCCTCAAGGAGGACGTACTCCGGCATATCAGGGAGTGCGATGTTTGCCAGCGGAACAAGGGAGAGATGAGCCATCCCGCGGGTTTATTGCAGCCGTTACCCATTCTGGAGGGGAAATGGGAGAGCATTTCGATGGACTTCATCACAGGATTGCCCACGGTATAGGGCAAGGATTGTATCTTTGTCGTCGTTGACTGACTGATAAAGTACGCACATTTCTTTGCCATATCCACACACTACACAGCAGCACAGGTGGCCAAACTGTTCTTTAGGGAGATCTTCCTAAGGCCATCCTCAATGACAGGGACAACCGTTTCATGGGCGGGTTTTGGCAGGAGTTTTTCCGGTTGGTGGGGACGGAGTTGACTCTGAGTACCAGTTATTATCCACAGACGGATGGGCAGACAAAGATAGTTAACAAGTGGCTGGAGGGCTACTTGCGTAACTATGTCAGTGGGTAGCAGCGAGCATGGCTGAAGTGGCTGCATCTGGGGGAGTATTGCTACAATACTTCACATCACATATCCATTGGTATGTCACCATTCTATGCCTTATATGGGTATCATCCTTTATCTTTTGTTGACGTGATGTCTGGTGACAACAGTGCTCCTAGAGCCAAGATTTGGATCCAAGAGAGTCAAGATATCCTCCGAGCTCTCAAGGATAACATGGCTACAACGCAGAACCAGCAGAAGCTGTATGCCGACAGGGGTCGGGTAGAGAGGCAGTTCGAGGTGGGGGACATGGTCTACCTACGATTACAGCCATACCGACAGTCGTCACTGAAGCAGAAGGGGGCTGAAAAGCTCAAGCCCCGCTTTTATGGGCCATACAGGGTGATACGCAGGATTGGACAGGTTGCATATGAGTTGGAGCTGCCCCAAGGCAGCAAGATTCATAACATTTTTCATGTATCATGCCTGAAAAAGGCATTGGGGCAGCAGGTAACAGTGACAGATGAGCTACCACCTATGGATGATGAGGGGCATTTGGTATTGCAGCCAGAGGCTATCATTGATACCAGGGAGAGGCAGCTGCGAAGCAGGACGGTCCAGGAATTCTTGGTGAGGTGGAAGAATTTGCCAGATGAGGATGCCACTTGGGAGAATGAGAAGATCTTACAACATCCATCACTTCAGTTGCTTGAGGACAAGCAACATTTTGTTGGGGGAGACTGTAATATTCCTAATTAGCCCCAAATAATTGGAATATTCGATTTTGCCAAATTTTGTCTTCTATAGTTATTTTGTAAATAAAAAAGTGAGAAAGGGGAACATAACTCACTTTTAGAATAAAAGTCACTTCCTAGTAGCACAACGTTGTGACTTAAAAGGAGAGCCAAAGGGGCCAAAAGGGGGACGCAGAAATGGAGCCCACGTAGACACATGGAGGGACTGCGCAGGAGGGGAGGAACACGTGGCAAAAGGGGAATCACGCAGGAGAAGGTGAGCATTGGGATTGAGAGAGGCAGAAGCTATAAAAGAGAGAGGAGCCCCCTCATTTTGATCATTCGGTTATGTGCATTTGTGATAGTTGTTTTGGCTTAGAGCACGCTGGTTGTTTAGCTAGTCTGTAGCACTGTTTTAGTGCACTAAGTGTCTTCGTTCGGAGATCTCACCCTTAGCCCCGGGGGACTTCGAGTGCCTGCTCGGGCAAGGTATTTTCGTTGGCATTTCAGCAGTAGTATCTTCAGCATTTCAGCAGTGGTTTTATCAGTGTTCTGGAGGACTGCGCAACACTGGGAGAGGGACGCAGTTCTTTTTGGGAGCAGTCTAGATTGAGGGTTTGTGGAGGATTTGAGCCGAGGGATTGGGCAAGAGTTCAACTCTTGCATATTGGAGGAGTTTGGCAGAGTTCTGGGTTGAGTTTCGGAGGGTTCTATTCAGTGGCAGCGCAGAGCAGTGAAGAACTACGCAGAACCCCAAGGGGGTGACTTTCGCGGGTCGACCATTCTAGGAAAGCATTCTGGGTTTTTCTGGGTTTCTTGAGTAGAGTCTGATTCCAAAGTTTCAACTTTTTCTGAGGAGGGGAGTAGTCCCAAATCCTCGTTTGATTTCTAGCAGCAACAACAGCACAACAGTTTCCCAGCAGCGTGGACGCAGATCAGAGAAGGGCCATTCCTTTGCTATTCTGAGTGTATTTCTTCACTTTCCTTGTGCAAGTAGAGGTGCCATCTTCCTGATCACCTCCTGTACTCATTTTATTACTCAGTATAATAAAATGGCTTAACATTCTCTCTGCATTTCTTGCGTATCTGTTTATGGTTTATTTGATATATATAGTATCATTATTACTTGTATCTCTGTGAGCATTCTCGGATATTATACTACTTGTGTGTTTCTATTACACTCTTAGACCTAGTCTGGAAAGGGCTAGGTAGCCTCTGGATCTCGTCCTCTTTTTAGAGGCAACATATCTAGTAAATGCCCTCCAGTCCATCTCTGGTTGGAGTTTGCTTGTGTTTGGGGTATATTCCTGATATGGGATATTACATCAAAGATCAGTTTTGGAGGGTTGTAGTGGCTTGTTCCAAAGCCCTAAGTACAACTTGAAGACCAAAGAGCAGCTGCTACAAGGGCAGAAGAAGAAAAAAATCCCTAAGGGTTGATCCTTGAAGGAATAAGAACCAACCAAGTGGGAAAGTAATCAAGCCCTAAGTTTACTGTTGAGAAGGATTTCTACAGTGATAGAGGAAGTCCTCCATGCCTTAAGCTTCTGTTAAATTTAGGCAATAATGGTACGTTCTATGCTTTAGAGCAATTTTACTTCAATTTCTTTATGAGCCCAATATCAATTTCAATTTATTAATCACATAAACATGTAAGTAAAATGCTGATAGAACATAAACATAAACAATAGAAGACAAGCCAAGACAAGAGGACACAAGATGAGGCACCAACCAGGGACAAACCCCAATGTGGGGAAACCCTTGATCAAATCTTCGTTTAGTCTTCAATAGTTCAGCAGAGAGAGAGTACAATTTACAAATTCTGATAATTTATAATAGCAGCAAAAGAGCCCTAACCAGAAAAGTCAAGGCTGGTCAACAAGGCAGATTTGATCCTCAAAGATTCGGCCAACTTCAAGCAAATTCGACCTCCAAACAACAAGATGAACAACCCTCAAAATAGTTGAAGTCTGCATAGTCAAATCTAGTCAAATAGTCAACCTGCGGTCAACCCTAACCACAGTCAAAGATGGTCAAACAATACAAATGACCTCGATTTCTGTGCCCAAAAATGCGGCATGCCCAAATAGAAATAACCCTCACAAAAATGCAGTCAAACAGGTCAATAGTGGTTGGTCAAAACACTTGCTAAAATTCGATCAATGTTGAAACAGAGAAAGTATAGTCCTTTCCTTTGCATGTGTGGAGAGACAAGCTACCCAGAAATGCGTACCCAATTAGATGAGGAGAGAGAGAGGTGTGAAGATGAGTGTGTCCAAATGAGGAGGCATCTTGTATTTATAGGAAAACGTTGAGGATGAATTGACGTCCCTGTTGGGCTTTTGAGCCTACATGAGTTTGCTGCTGACCTTGACAATTTGTCCATAATATAAATAAAGTCATATCTTCATTTGTACATATGAGAATCGGATGATCTTTGGATCAATCCTACATTTCTCAGGGAGATGAATCCAAGAAAAATATCAGCTGTCATAAATAAGATGACCCATGTGGAGTTTGGCCCTAGTTGCCAATTTTAACACTCCCTCTCAACTAGGGTGAACTCCATCTACTAATCCATCTGCCAATCTGTTCTATCTCTGCCATCAATGCACTACTCTGCTTTGCTGAACTATGAAGAAGAAGAAGTGATTGAGGCCGAAGTCAGTCCTAATCAAAAGAGAGTGTGTCATACCACTGTTACTGACTCGTAGTCAGTTCCAATCAAAAGAGAGTGTTTCATACCACTCTTACTGACCCGAAGTCAGTTCCCATTGATCCCAGATCAATATCGGACATCCTAGCATAGGGAGTACAGTAGTACACGATGCCTCCATCGGTAGTACTATGGTCCCTATCCTCATTTCCCTACTCATTAGCCAGGTTGAGAGGTACTTCCCATGAGTCCCAGACTGCATGGGTAGGATGTCTCAGCAGGAGAAGGATGAACCACTCGTCCTGCTCACATGTCGCTAAGGGGTATCACATGGGAAGGATGAACCACTAACCCTGTACACAAAAAACCACTATGGGAATGCTAAACCACTCACCCTATGGTTGCTCACCTCCCTAAGCCCCCAGAGCTCCCAGAGCTCAATGTCCATCTCATACAGGACCCTCATAAGACTCCATCTCCATGACTCCAAGTCGTTCTTGGAAGGTCAAGAATTTGACCTTTCCCAGGGGCTTTGTCAGAATATCAACGACCTGCTCATTAGTCCTAATGTAATGGAGCCTTATTGCTCCTTGTTGTACCATATCTCGGATAAAGTGGTACCTAATATCTATATGCTTGGAGTGATCATGAAACATTCTTTGATAATCGAATACCACTCTGGTTGTCGCAGAAGATCACGGTGGTATACAACACATGTCCAAACAACTCACTGAAGAAATTCCTCAACTAGACAGCTTCATGGGAGGCCATACTAGCAGTTATGTATTCGGCCTTGGCAGTGTTCAAGGCAACCGATTTCTACTTCCTGCTCATCCAGGATATCGAAGCAGAACCCAAAGAAAAACAACATCCAGAAGTGCTCTTGTGATCCACCACACTGCCAGCCCTATCAACATTAGAATAACCATGCAACCTCACTTTTTCGACAGTGTATCTGAGTCCATGAGTGATTGTGCCCTGAAGATATCTCAGAAGATTCTTGGTGGCAATCCAATGCATATGATGAGGCTCAACCATGTATTGGCTCAATGTGTTAATTGCAAAACATAAGTCCGGATGGGAGTTCACCAAGAACATCAGTGCTCCTATGAGTTGACGATACTCAGAAGCATTTCCCAATTCAGGTCCAACAACACTACCACATAACTTCTTAAAGTTAAGTTCCATCGGAGTAGTCACAGGCTTGCAGTCCACCATCCTAAATCTTTCCAATATCTTCACAACATATTTTCCTTGAGAGGAAAATTTCACCTGGTTTTTGCCAGACCTCCAAAATAGGAAGTAGTGCATTGGTCCTAGGTCCTTCATCTCAAATTCAGAAGCCAATTCCCTCTTACATTTGTGAGTGAGAGGGCCTGTCAGAAAGAGGCCATTCACATAAAGTACAAGAATGAGAGGTTTATCATTTTCAACCTTAAAGTAAAGGTTCATATCGGCTTCACTTCTAGTGAATCCCAACTTCATCAGATAGCTATCGATCCTCTCATACCAAGCCCGGGGTGCTTGCTTCAATCCATAGAAAGCTTTCTTCAACCTGCATACATGAGATTCCCGATCATGAACTTCAAACCCCTCGGGTTGTTCCACATAGACTTCCTATTTGATTGAACGATGCAAGAAGGCGATCTTGGCATCCATCTGATGTAGGTTCCATCCTTGCGAGGTAGCAAGGACTATGATTGAGCGGATGGTGGTGTATCGAGCAACAGTTGCAAATATCTCATCGTAATCTACACCTTCCTTTTGAGAGAAGCCCTGAGCAACAAGGCGAGCCTTGAACTTTTCTGCACTTCCATCAACTCCATGCTTGATTTTGTAGAGCCCCACTTAGAAGTGGCAACTGATTTGTCTTGGGGTCTAGGGACCACATCCCAGACATCATTCTTCATAATTGATTCGTATTCTTCATTCATAGCATCCTTCCATACTTGTTGCTTCACGACTTCTTCGAATGATGAAGGCTCATTTTGAATGATAGTGTTCATGGTGGTCAAATATCCTAAATACCTGTTCGGCTTCTTGATTTCACGGAAAGTCCCCCTTGGTGCGATGTGCTTCTCAGCATCTTTGAGAGTCTCCGTAAGCCATGAGGGTTTCTGTTAAGTTTTGGTATGTTCTATGCTAGAGCAATTTATTTAAATTTTCACAGTTAGCAATCACATCAGCATTACGATAAACTGCAGATAGAACATAAATGTAATATGCAGAAGACAAGCCAAGACAAGAGGACACAAGATATGGCGCAAGCCAGGGACAAACCCCACAATGTGTGGGGAAACCCTTTGATCAAATCTTCTTTTATCTTCAAAGTTCAGCAGAGAAAGAGAGAGAGAGAGAGAGAGTACAATTACAACAGAAGTCAACACTTTGACTTGTCTAGATCTAAGCATAGATCAGACATCAGAGATCTTCACCATGAAGTTGACAAAATGCAGCAGATGATAGGCCTAGAACAGCTTAACCAATTACTCAACATACTGAAGCTTTCCTTCCATAAAACTCTCCTTCCTTTGCTGCTTCACTGATCATGTCAAGGCTGCCCATCTGCAAACTTGTGTATGCTGAAAGGACTGAAGCATATCTTGGCAAACCTGATCTCTGTTCAGGGCACAAGATCTGATAGCTACTGCACCCTAAACATACTCCACAGTCCACCTATTTACCGAGGATAGCCTTCACACTGATCTCCAATGATATGATGCCTTGTAGGGTCTAAACACAACACTTAAAGAGGCCTCCAACTGCAGGCTATGGCCTGCGGCCTAGCCCAACAATTAACTATAACCTTGTCCCTTCACACAGTGACCCAATCAGCCTTTAAACAACAGTAATGTCACAGAGATTTCCATGCTGCTAGACGCTGATATATGGGTCCTTTTAATGCTGCGTGTAGGGCTCTTTAGGGCTTCTTATGCAGCGTATTGAAGTTCCTTAGACAGTTGATGAATCACACATCAAACTGCGGCTAGATTGACAGCGTAATACGTCTCCCTTTTTGCCTGCGGCCAGATCTCCTCACTGCTGTTAGGGCTTCATGACTTTCCTCTAGACAGCGTATAGAAGCCTTCTTTTGCTGCTGCCTAAACTCTTCTCAATACAGTGGCTAGGGTCTCCATTATGACAGCGGATTAGGGCCTCCTCATTACAGCGTATAGGGCTTATGTTTCACTGCTGATCAGCCCTCCTTTTGCTGCGGATAAGGCTTCTTCATAACTCCGGATTAGGGCATCACTAAACAGCAGATTAGAGTTCCCTTTTAGGCTGCGGATTTATGCCTCCTTTGACTGCGGCCAGCCCTCTTCCTTGACTACCGCTAGGGCTCTTCTTAACTGCGGCTAAGTCTCCTCTTTTACCTGCGGCTAGGGCTTTCTGCGACTAAGGCATCACTGCGGTTATGGACAGACTTCTCTGCAGCTACCTTTGTCTCCTTTTCTTTGCCCCCAAGCACAGTCTCCTTTGCATCAATTGTAGACCGAATGATGAGCCTTCTTCTTGCTGCGTATAGACTTCTCCATTACAGCTTCTAGGGCTTCTTCAGTTAGCGTATTAAGGCTCCTCCTTGACTGCGCATAAGAGCCTCTTGGACAGCAGATAAGGGCCTCCATTAAGTGTGGATTAAAGCTCTTCTTTCAACGGATCAGAACCTTCCTTAAGAGCGGATTAAGGCTCCTCTTTGACCTGTAGCTAGGGCACCTTCTACTGCGGCTAGGGCATCATCAGCGTACTCTAAGTGTCTCTCTCCTTCACCAAAAACCCAAGACGTGGTGAGGAGGAGATCACATGAAGAGTGTGTCTAAAAGACTTCACATCCTCTCTTATTTATACTAAAAGCGTAAGGTTGAATAGACATGACGTTTTGGCTTCTAGAGCCTACATAAGAGCTGGTCGGCTTGATAATAATTACATAAACAAAATAAATTCATATCTCCATAAATACTTATCGGAATCGGATGATCTTTGGATCAATCCTACACCTCTCGACGAGAGGGATCCAATAAAATTATCAGCTGCCATAAATAAGCTAACCCACATGGAGTTTGGCCCTAGTTGCCAATTTAACACTCCCTCTCAACTAGGGAGAACTCCATTCGCTGATCCATATGTACGACTGTACTATCTCTGCCATTAGTGCCTTGCACTACTCTGCCTAGCTCTGCTGGCTCTACTCAGCTCTGCTGGCTTTGCTCTGCTCTGCTCAGCTCTGCTGGCTCGGCTCTGCTCTGCTCAGCGCTGCTGGCTCTGCTCTGCTCAGCGCTGCTGGCTCTGCTAGCTTTGCTCTGCTGGCTCTGCTCATCTCCGCTGAACTATGAAGAAGAAGAATTGATCGAGAATGAGTCATATCATTCTCCACTGACCTGAAGTCAGTCTCAGAGTGCATACCACTGGTCCTAGACCAGTCTCAACTGACCTGAAGTCAGCTTCATAGTAAGTACCACTCCTACCACTGGTCTCAGACCAGTATCGCAGTCTCAGAGAGTGTACCACTGGTCCCAGACTAGTCTCAACCAACCCGAAGTCAGCGTCATAGTATGTACCACTCTCACTGGTCCCAGACCAGTACTGCATTGACACGAAGTCAGTCTCGGAGTATGTACTATTGGTCCCAGACCAGTCTCAGCCGACCCGAAGTCAGCGTCATAGCATGTACAACTCCTACCACTGGTCCCAGACCAGTATCATTGATCCCAGATCAATGGAGGACATCCTAGCGTAGGGAGTACGGTAGATACAACGATGCGTCCATCGGTACTACTATGGTCCCTAACTTCATTTCCCTGCTCATTGATCAGATGAGAGGTACTTCCCATGAGTCCCAGTCTGCATGGGTAGGATGCCTCGACAGGAGAACTTAATCAATCCTGTCCTCACAGGAGAACACATCAATCCTGCTACAATCGCCATGGAGAACACATCAATCCAGGCCTCACAGGAGAACACATCAATCCTGCTACAATCGCCATGGAGAACACATCAATCCAGGCCTCACAGGAGAACACATCAATCCTGCTACAATCGCCATGGAGAACACATCAATCCAGGCCTCACAGGAGAACACATCAATCCTGCTACACAAGAGAGCGAATCATCTTGTCCCACAAGAGAGCGAATCATCTTGTTTCAGTGCGCACCACCAGGGGAGGGTGAGTCACACTGTGGTCGTATTTTGCTCCAATAGAACTGCAAGCCCCCCAAAGCTCCTAGAGCTCAATGTATGCAGCATGCAGGAACCTTTTACAAAGGTCTCTCAACGACTCCAAGTCGTTCTGGAAAATCACAAATTTGATCTTTCCTCAGGACTCTGTCCTGTACATCATCTCAGTGTGATGGAGCCTCCTTGATCATCGACTTACCATATCCCAAATAAGGCAGTAATAGATGTCTATCTGCTGGAGCAATTGTCAAATACGGGATTCCTCAATAATCGAATCCCATCTCTGGTTGTCACAGAGATTCACAGTGGTATTCATCATGTGTACAAACAGCTCACTGAAGAGCTTTAGCAACCAAACTGCCTTACAGAAGGCCATACTATCAGCAATGTATTCTGCCTTGGTGGTGCTCAGAGTCACCGACTTCTGCTTCCTGCTCATCCAGGATATCGAGGCAGATTCCAAAGAGAAACAGCACTGAGAAGTGCTCTAGTGATCCTCTATACTGCCTGCCCACTCATCATTCGAACAGTGTATCTCAATCCATGAGAGATTGTGCCGTGAAGATATCTCAGAAGATTCTTGGCACCAATCCAGTGAGGCTCAAATATGAGCTCACCATGCTAACTGCATCCCATATGTCCAAACGGAGGTTCTCCAAATGTGAATGAGTTTATGAAACTCAAAGGCATTTCCCAAATCTGGTCCGACATCATTACCATATAACTTCTGAAAGTTAAGATCCTCGAGGCAGTCACAAGCTTGCAGCTTATCTTCTCACATTCAAAATCCAACTCCCTCTGTCTCCTATAAATGAGAGGGTCTGCACCTGTCAAACATAGGTGCTGGTATGAGAGGTTCATCATCCACAACCTTCGAGTAATGGTTTGGATCGATTTCACTCCTAGTGAATCTCAGCTGCATTGGACAACTATCAATCCTCTCATACTATGCCCGAGGTGTTTTTCTTCAAGCCATAGAGGGCTTTCTTCCATCATACTCCTCGGGTTGTTCCAAACCTGTGAACCTGTTACATGAGGGGAAAGGTCCCCTTATAATATTTTCCTTCGGTACATTTCAGACATGTACCTTCATGCTTCTTTTTGAATTCAGGCATCCTAGTCACCATCTGTCTCACAGACCTCCGGTGCTGAGTCAATGGACATGGTCCCCAGTGGACTTCCTGCAACTTGATACAACCCTGAACTCAAAAACATCTTTAAAAGATCTATTTTCAAACACGTACCTTTCCATCGATAAGTGCCACCTTTGAACCTTTGACTTCCATTGGTTCGTTGCTTCCTGGAGGAGTCGACCGTGTCTTTGATGACCTGCATCTCCAGTCATTCTTTTGATCATTGAAGATGTCCCAGGGATGATAGTTATCTTCATCAAGAGATGTGTCTCTGCCACTCGAACTTGTTTCAACAAGGCATCCGCCTTTCCTTCCTCCCTTAGATCCGAACTTCCCAATGAAGTGATCTTAAGATGGACCATCAGAATCTTCCGCTGCGCCATTCTGATAACCTTCTCTGCTTTGACTTCACCCTAAGTGAATTGTGAAGAACCCATTGATCCTTTTGTCTTGTCCCAACTGTCTTTGGTGATTGCTCTTTCACTCTTGCTTGGGCATTGTCTTCACCTCAGCTCTGATCCCATGTTAAGTTTTGGTATGTTCTATGCTAGAGCAATTTATTTAAATTTTCACAGTTAGCAATCACATCAGCATTACGATAAACTGCAGATAGAACATAAATGTAATATGCAGAAGACAAGCCAAGACAAGAGGACACAAGATATGGCGCAAGCCAGGGACAAACCCCACAATGTGTGGGGAAACCCTTTGATCAAATCTTCTTTTATCTTCAAAGTTCAGCAGAGAAAGAGAGAGAGAGAGAGAGTACAATTACAACAGAAGTCAACACTTTGACTTGTCTAGATCTAAGCATAGATCAAACATCAGAGATCTTCACCATGAAGTTGACAAAATGCAGCAGATGATAGGCCTAGAACAGCTCAACCAATTACTCAACATACTGAAGCTTTCCTTCCATAAAACTATCCTTCCTTTGCTGCTTCACTGATCATGTCAAGGTTGCCCATCTGCAAACTTGTGTATGCTGAAAGGACTGAAGCATATCTTGGCAAACCTGATCTCTGTTCAGGGCACAAGATCTGATAGCTACTGCACCCTAAACATACTCCACAGTCCACCTATTTACCGAGGATAGCCTTCACACTGATCTCCAATGATATGATGCCTTGTAGGGTCTAAACACAGCACTTAAAGAGGCCTCCAACTGCTTGTCCCTTCACACAGTGATCCAATCAACCTTTAAACAACAGTAATGCCACAGAGATTTCCATGCTGCTAGACGCTGATATATGGGTCCTTTTAATGCTGCGTGTAGGGCTCTTTAGGGCTTCTTATGCAGCGTATTGAAGTTCCTTAGACAGTTGATGAATAACACATCAAACTGCGGCTAGATTGATAGCGTAATACGTCTCCCTTTTTGCCTGCGGCCAGATCTCCTCACTGCTGTTAGGGCTTCATGACTTTCCTCTAGACAGCATATAGAAGCCTTCTTTTGCTGCTGCCTAAACTCTTCTCAATACAGTGGCTCGGGTCTCCATTATGACAGCGGATAAGGGCCTCCTCATTACAGCGTATAGGGCTTATGTTTCACTGCTGATCAGCCCTCCTTTTGCTGCGGATAAGGCTTTTCATAACTCCGGATTAGGGCATCACTAAACAGCAGATTAGAGTTCCCTTTTAGGCTGCGGATTTATGCCTCCTTTGACTGCGGCCAGCCCTCTTCCTTGACTACCGCTAGGGCTCGTCTAAACTGCGGCTAAGTCTCCTCTTTTACCTGCGGCTAGGGCTTTCTACGACTAAGGCATCACTGCGGTTATGGCATCACTGCGGTTATGGACAGACTTCTCTGCAGCTACCTTTGTCTCCTTTTCTTTGCCCCCAAGCACAGTCTCCTTTGCATCAATTGTAGACCGAATGATGAGCCTTCTTCTTGCTGCGTATAGACTTCTCCATTACAGCTTCTAGGGCTTCTTCAGTTAGCGTATTAAGGCTCCTCCTTGACTGCGCATAAGAGCCTCTTGGACAGCAGATAAGGGCCTCCATTAAGTGTGGATTAAAGCTCTTCTTTCAACGGATCAGAACCTTCCTTAAGAGCGGATTAAGGCTCCTCTTTGACCTGTAGCTAGGGCACCTTCTACTGCGGCTAGGGCATCATCAGCGTACTCTAAGTGTCTCTCTCCTTCACCAAAAACCCAAGACGTGGTGAGGAGGAGATCACATGAAGAGTGTGTCTAAAAGACTTCATATCCTCTCTTATTTATACTAAAAGCGTAAGGTTGAATAGACATGACGTTTTGGCTTCTAGAGCCTACATAAGAGCTGGTCGGCTTGATAATAATTACATAAACAAAATAAATTCATATCTCCATAAATACTTATCGGAATCGGATGATCTTTGGATCAATCCTACACCTCTCGACGAGAGGGATCCAATAAAATTATCAGCTGCCATAAATAAGCTAACCCACATGGAGTTTGGACCTAGTTGCCAATTTAACAGTTTCCTCTTGGAGAAGGCTCATGAGGGAGTGGATCAATAGGATCCATAGGTTCATCAACATCAGGCTTCGTTTCGTCCTCTTTTTCACCCTGATTTCCTGTGTCAGCTTCTTTGTCCTTCCTTAGGATAGGAAGGTTGTTGATCTTCCCAAGGGGCCATATCTTCGTCAAAGGTGACATCATGACTTATCTCAACTTCCTTTTGACCAACCACATAAATTCTATATCCCTTGGAATTTTCACTCTTGCTTGGGCTTTGTTTTCACCTCAGCTCTGATACCATGTTAATTTTAGGCAACAATGGTATGTCCCTATGCTTTAGAGCAATTTTGCTTTAATTTCTTTATGAGCTCAATATCAATTTTCAATTTAGTAATCACATAAACATGTAAGTTAAATGCTGATAGAACATAAACATAAATAGGACAAGACAAGCCAAGACAAGAGGACACAAGATGTGGCACCAGCTAGGGACAAACCCCAATGTGGGGAAACACTTGATCAAATATCTTCTTTTAGTCTTCAATAGTTGAACAGAGAGAGAGATAGTACAATTTACAAATTCTGATAATTTATAACAACAACAAAAGAGCCCTAACAAGAAAAGTCAACGTTGGTCAACAGGGCAGATTTGACCCTCAAAGATTCAGTCAACTTCAGTCAACTTTGGCCTCCAAATAGCAAGATGAAACAACCCTTAAAACAGGTGAATTCTGCTGTGTCAAAGTCTGGTCAAATAGTCAACCCGTGGTCAGCCTTAACCACAGTCCACATTGGTCAAACAATATGGATGGCCTCGATTTTTGTGCCTAGAAATGCGACCTGCCCAAATAGAAATAACCCTCACAAACACAGTCAAATAGGTCAATGGTGGTCAAAACACTTGCTGAAATTCGGTCAACGTTGGTCAACGTTGAAACAGAGAAAATACAGTGCTCTCATTCGCACGTGTGGAGAGAGAAATGCGTGCCCAATGAGATGAGGAGAGAGAGATGTGTGAAGATGAGTGTGTCCAAATGAGGATGAGCTATCATGTATTTATAGGCAAATGTTGAGGATGAATAAATGTGATTGTTGGGCTTCTGACAATTTGTCCATAATATAAATAAATTCATATCTTCATATAGGCAAACGTTGAGGATGAATAGACATGACTGTTGGGCTTCTGAGCCTACATGAGTTTGCTGGCCAACCTTGACAATTGGTCCATAATATAAATAAATTCATATCTTCATTTGTACATGTCAGAATCGGTTGATATTTAGATCAATCCTACACTTCTCGGAGAGAGGAATCCAAGAAAATATATCAGCTGTCATAAATAAGATGACCCATGTGGAGTTTGGCCTTGGTTGCCAATTTTAATAGCTTGTCTTCATATAGCAGTAGAGGAAGGCAAAAGTGGGAAGTCCCAAAGTGTTGTGTTCTTGAAGGACTAAGGAACAACAAGTGGGTAGTTGATGAATGCCCTATGTGTTGACTCATTGATGGACTAATGATCAACTGAGGGCAGATTGGAGTTGTGTTCAGTGACCTAAAGGAGCAAGATTCATTGATATAGGCAGATTGGTGGTGTTGCGGATTGGGAGAAAAGGACCAACATATGTGTTCAGGGTACATGGACCAAAAGGAGTTGTGAAGTGCACTACATCAGCTACTAGGTCGGTCGATATCTTGTTTAGGGTAGATTGGTAATGGTTTTCAAAGGACTGACACCAAACCCTAGTCGTATTTCTTGTATCATTTATTGTATGAGGGCCATGATCCTTGGTATGGGAGCCTTAGACTATTGTATTAAATATTGGTTAATATAAAGGAGTTGGGAGCCCTAGACTGTTGTATTAAATATTGGTTAATATGGCGAAGTTGGGTTGAAAAATTGTAAAAAGTTGTCTATTGTGCATATGTTGATTTAATGTTGTGTTTATTCCGTTGTGCAAAGTAGTTTGTTGTGGCATTTGAGTTGGTTGTGTCAGAGATTGTAAGACCCTAACCTAGATTCTCTAGTGCCATGGAAATTTAACACTTCATCCTTAGATATATTTGCATCTGGAGTTTGTGGCCATGCATAACATATATGTTCAAATTTGCTTCTCTACCTATGGGTTTGTTACACATAGCCATAATACGTGTTTCATTTTTGTTAGGTATGGTCCAACATCCTTTATGCTTATTCAACAAAATAATGGGTAACTTCTAGCTCCAACATGCGGACAAGTGGTCCTTTCGGGAACACTTGGAAATCATGTAATTTCATCTTTTCTTAAATATATTGCTGCTAAAATAGAGTTTGTAATCTTGTTACGCCACCTCATGATCTCCAAGGTGTAATGACCTTTTCCCCTATGTTTGATTTCCAAAGAAAAGAAAGCCATGTCAAAATGTGATTGCTAGTATGCTAGATTCTCCCATTTTTCCTTTCAGGGACAACTAAACATTTGTCCACGTGAACGATGATATCATCAAACATTACAAACTGTGCCCTTGACATGTCTAGCTTGTACCAATGGCTTTCTTTAATCAACTGGAGGTGGAGGAAGAGGCGAGTCCTTTTGGTGCAAATACCATGTCATGATTAGTTGTGAAGACTTCTTTATTTCCAATACATTGGCTCTCCCAACTTCTTATGTAGTTAGGGTTTATGATTTTTGATGTTTCTATAAGATGTATTTACTTTTGCATAAGATTTCTTATAGGATTTTTGGTCTCTATTTAAAATTTCTTGTAGGATGGTGTGGCCTTTGTTTCATATTTCTTTGAAGATACTTTGTGTGTGTATTTAATATTTTTCATAAGATATTTCAATCTCTTTTAAATAATTTAATTTGTGTTATGCAGGGTTTCTCTGTTGGCCCGTGGATGATTTTTGAGGTTTCAAAAGTAGAGTTTGTCTCTACTGTATCTCTCTATTTGTTCCTTTTTGTTTTTTCTCTTGCTTTTTGCTATTTTTGTTTGTATCTTTTGCTATTGATGATTTTTTTTTAAACATTTGTGAGCATGGCTAATTTGTTTAAATTTAGATGCGATGTAGTGCCGGTAAAAAAAGATGAGGATTATTGATGAAACTCTTGAAATTTTTGTGTGAAAGAGACGCGGGTCAGTGAAATAGTGGCAGAGGTAGATGGTGAGTTCCTTTTTTGCGTAAAACCCCTGTATGCTATGTTATGAAATTTTTCTCATTTCAAATAAAAATTTCTCCTCCCCTACCTATTTAGGGTTTGTGATTTTGATAATTGAATAAAATTTACTTAATTCTGCATAATATTTTTGTTCTTTGTTTAAGATTTCTTGTAATATTTTTATTATCTGTTTAATACTTTCGTGAGATTTAAGGTGTCTTTTTAAGATTTCCCATAAGACAGGCAATTTGAAGCAAATAGGAAAAATTGACAAATGTTTAATTTTCTAAATTCTTATTTATTTTCAATTCACAAGTTATTTTCACCACACTGATATCAACATTTTTAGGAGGGGATGGAGATGGGAGTAGACTGAACTTATAAGACATTATAATTTATATTAGCTAATATCTATATAATTTATTTTTGGTTTGTATGCTCACTTTTTTTCAGTTTTTTTTTTGGTTCAATTTAGTATATTGTTGGGGATGCATATTGTGATTAGTCCAAATCTTGTAAATACAACCTTTTGATGATTAGTTATATTTACTTTCCTGTGTAGACTATTGCGGTAGCGTGTATGTTCCTTTATGGTAATGTAGAAGAAAATTTTGTGCTTCCTTGAGATGCTACAATGTTGGCTTCGGACATTCAACAGAAGAGGAACTCAACATTTTTAGTAAAACATGACAAATTAGTATTTTCAGCTAGATAATATCTACAACTTTCTTATATGGTTCCTTCATGTTTTTATGAAGGAGCCATAGGCATCATGGACTTCTTCCATCTTTCTATCATAGAGGAATGCATGTCTTTCAAGAACTTACCACAGTCAAGCAATGTAATGAACATAAAAAATTTGGCCTTGCACAAAGCTAGGAAAGAGTGCAACCAACTTTGGTATGTTTAGGGTTTATGGAGGGCGTTTGATTTTCTGCCATTTCTTCAATCAACTTTAGTTGGGCCTTAATTTGCAAACTAACTTATATCCTATCTTGAGATGAAGCCTCATACCTCATCCTACATACATGTTTTTGCCATTCTTCTATCAACTTTCGTTGGGCCTTAAGTCCACACACTAACCTGTCTTGAGACCACACAATAACCTAGGAACATAGACTAGCTAAAACCAAAGAGGGTCTCTAATTCTAACTAGACAAATAGGAGATGAAAGTGAGCCTCAAAAGAAACAAACACATTAGAAGATTTAAACCATGGCATTCTCTTCATTCTCAACACTGTATTTACTTGGCACTCCCTATCATTCTTCCATCTTGCCACTTCGCACAATAATGTGACTTCTAGTGGTTGATTCTTGTAAAGGGTCAAAAAATTTATATTCCATCTCTTGGGGTTAAGATCCATCATTGTCATATCACGTCGCTGCATGGTTCTTCACATTACCATGTCATGCTGGTTTAAGGTGGAGGTCCCACACATTTTTGAACTTCTCTACTCATGATAGGTGTGACTACTTCCAAGCTTTGCTACTTTATAATGTTCTCATTACCCTAGGCATTAACATTAACATTGTATATCTAAGCAACACCCTTAGAATAACCTAGGAATACAACAACTAAAATGGAACATGGTCTTATACTAGACAACCGGGAGAAATAAGTATGCAACAAAAACAACAAATGCATAAAAATATTGAAGTTATTGCTTTATCTCCATTCTTAGAACCTTATCCACATGCACTTGCTATGATGCTTCTATTATACCACTCCACATAGTAATGTGACTTCTAGCCATTAATGTTAGTAAAGGGGGAAATAACCTATTTTTGATCCTTCTCTTTGCAGTTAAGATCCATAACCCTCATATCATGAGGGTGCATGGTCCTTCCCTTACATGATTGTGACGGTTTGACGTAGAGTGATTGCATTTATTTGCCTTCTTGCACTCTGGTTTGAAGTAGAGTGACCACATTTATTTGCCTTCTTACACTCATGACATATTTCAAGAAAAAAAATCAATTATTCATAATGATATAAGTAAATTTAATATTAAATAAGGCCAATTAAGTTCTCTTTGTAAAATTTGGAAAATATCAGTTTATGATGTTTAATAATTAATTACATATCGTTTTGTATGGTGACATTTTTATTCCCTCCCTCTTGTCGGGGACTATAGTTTTAGCGCAACAGTCAAAATCCTTTGAAGGTTATTAGTTTGCTCAATTCGATGATCGGCAAGCCTATTATGGGAGCATCCCCCAATTATTACATTCCATGAGGATTCATCCCTTTTAGGCATGATGTCAAACAATTGCAAAGCATCCCACAGTTTGCATACAAAGTAACGAAGGCATTCCATATAGAGATATCTGAGCAGAATTTCGTTCCCATGACACGGGCATGGACCTCCTTGCCTTCTTTTAAGGCTCCTAAGCTGGCACATCCACTGACAACGGTGGGAAAAGTGAATTTGTTTGATTTCATGCTAGCTAGCAGCATTTTGCGAAAGAGTTTCAAGACATTTTCATCGTCTCCATTTTGTGCATATCCTGCATAATTGCATTCCATGAAACACCCATCGCTCTCTGGCATCTTACCTAATATTTTAGATCTGCCAGGCCTTTTGGTGTAAAAATATCAACCTTTAAGCACATGGCTACCTAAAATTACCCATAATGCAGACAATTGTAGGGTGAAGTCCATCTCTTACAAATTCGTTATAGAGCTAACTCTTTATCAGAATGTCTTCACTGATTAACACTAAAGATTACTGGCAGCAGATAACGTTATCCATAAACATTTGCTGCTTTGAACATAGTTTTCTGTTAATGATCGTTTTCCTTCATAGCTGTAGACTTAAATGTGATAAAGGCAGTTTCTTAAATAGCCTTAGTTTCAAAACACTTTGCAAAACCAATCATTTATCTTTCTCACATGTGATTTATGATTTCTAAATGTTAGGCATTTTTTGTTTGTAACTTTATCCACAAGCAAGTACCAGAGTATTTTGTCATTTAGAAGAGCTCTAACACTATCTTTGGTCTGGGGGCTTTATTTTGAAAGAGAGCATGATTCCGGACCATACATATTTTTCATGAGATGTATTTTGGGATGTCCTTCCATGCTTTCACCATCATTGGTTTGTTGTTTAGTTTTCTGGCCATAGGATTTTTTTCCATGAAAGGCTTAGTTGCCTCCAATCCTTTGCCTACTTGAATGCTGAGATCCTTAATGGTGTAGTTCTAAACATGTTCGGTGAAGAGACAAACTAAAAATAGCTGTGGGGCAATTTCTTCCTCTGATTGACATAGAGTACATTTGGTGGGCACTTGATTACCTCTCTTTCAGAGATTCTCCACTATCAAGATTGGGTCCACCTTGGTATTTAGTTTGACTGGTTGAATCTAGTGTTGCAATAGCACTGGAAATAGTCTCCATTACTGAAGACTCTTAAGTGAATACAAGCATTTTGTATACCACTTCCATTTGCTAATTCTACTACAAAAAGAATAATATGAGAAGTCTTGTTGGTTCCTGGCATTTTTTGGTGGTAAAAAAGATGAATCCACTATGTTATCAGATCCCATCTGAAGCTTTAGTTTTGCATCGTTATCTTCACCAGCAGGAGAATTTTTTGAGTTGCTACTTTGCAACTTGTTCCCCATTTTCTAATTCGAAAATCTAAAACTGTGCTCAAAAAAAGAAATGAAAATTTCACCACTGCTTTGACTAACATGTGAAATGCTATCCAAAGAATGAATATTGAATGATAGCCTAATTTTGTCAACCTCTGTTTTGTCAATTCCATCCCTACCCGTGGATTTCTCAGCCACCACTAAGAGAAGTTGAAGATTTAGCCTTTGATCACACGCAATGAGTTTAGTGTATTGACTTCACAAGAGCTGCATCCTAACAAAAAGACTTGGCTTCACATTGCACAATATAGTATAGACATACCAACATGAAAGATGCCACAACTTGATTTACTCTTTTGCAAGTTGCAACTTACAATCAGAAAGATCAGCTACATGACTTTGTAGAAGCAGGCTACGTATGGCATATATATCATTTGATGATTAGAAGGTGGATAAGTTAACAATTCTTGGCAAGCCTTTATGGAGCCATTTTAGAACTGAACAAACTCATGTCATATGCAATATGCTAGATAGAAGATGCTGACAAAACATCCTGAAAGCTAAAACTATAGTTTGTCCATTCCATTTTTTGAAGCACAGGTAGCAACAAGCATTATATATGTTTTATAAGTTTCATCCTTAAATTTGAACCTTAAATGGTTGACAAAGTATCCACTAGTCAAAACAGTGTGCGTGTGTAAACTAGCATGGACCTGTTTCAAATAGTTGACACCAATATATGCATAAGTCACTCTATATATTTTAAGGTTATTTTTGTTCCACTGAACTGATCTTTGTGCCTAATGAACTTGCTGTGGATATCCACCACCTAGCCTACAGGTTTGATTCTCTCTCTAGATTCTTTACAACAATCCTGACCATCAACAATATTTACTTGAGTTTCACATAATTTGTCACTCTTTACATGCTTAAATGATTTCATAGGTGCTGTCATTACATGGCCATCCACACCCAATAAAATGACCTCCAATTTAACATTTTCAACTTTTCTCGAGTTTGGCCATCCACACTCAACAAAATGACCTCCAAATTACCATTTTCAACTTTTCTTGAGTCTGAAGTATCTTCCAAAGGTGGAAGATCCATATTTTTGTAATCATAAACACTATTGCCAGAAAGGAGAAAAGCATCAGTTTGTGGGGTATTTCCTGCAGATACATCTTAAGTGCCTGAGCTTCCCTCCATTGAGAGCACTGAAGCCTCTCTATAACAATCACAACCATTGTGTTAACCTCCACCTTGATATTTAGTTTGACTAGTGCATATTTCTCTCTGGAGTATTGACACAATATATTATGAATAATGATGGACGTTTCAAATCACCAATAGACGCTGGGATAGGTACAGAGAAAAACAATCACAAGTTACAACCATTGTGTTAACCTCCACCTTGATATTTAGTTTGACTGTTGCATATTTCTCTCTAGAGTATTGACACAATATATTATGAATAATGATAGACGTTTCAAATCACCAATAGACGCTGGGATAAGTACAGAGAAGTTGTCATGAAATGTCTCTGAGTATTTCTAGTGATAACTAATGAATAGTAAATGCAACAGTGAAATTGTTCACCCTGCAATATATGCTATTTATTCCGAGACTAATTGTTTAACTCAACTTATCTAAATTGATGACATGCAGCAATATCACCTTCACAACAGCTGCATCCTAACAAAAAGACTTGGCTTCACATTGCACAATATAGTATAGAGTCTATAGACATACCAACATGAAAGATGCCACAACTTGATCTACTCTGTTGCAACATACAATCAGAAAGATGAGCTACATGACTTTGTAGAGAGGCTACATCTGGTCTATATCATTTGATGATTAGAAGGCTGATAAGTTGAAAATTCTTGGCAATCCTTTATTGAGCCATTTTAGGATGTTTTTTCAGCATCTTCTATCTAACATATTGCATATTGCATCTTCTATTTCAGGCTTTCCATCCTGCTGGTGCTTCTTCAGGCAGTCTTTCGGGATGGATGGCAAATTCTAATCCTGCTGCTCCACACTCTGCTGGACCAGTGTCTCTTGCACCACCCCCAAATGCAGGTGAGTTTAATTTATTATATTTTGTAAAATGCTCTTTGGTAGGCTAACGCCATGTTGTCTCTTGGAAATTTTTTATGGCATGCTTGAATGTTACTGAGTAGGAACAGTGGAATAAGAGAGAACAGTTTATGTCCTTTGAAGTGGGATGATTTAGTAGGCCCTTTCTGTTCATATATCTCAGAAATATTTTTCCTTTTTTCTGTAACGAGTTTTCCAAATAGAGCATATTTTGACTTCTCATCAAATGGTCCTGCTGTAGACTATCAATCTGCTGATTCTGAACACCTCATGAAGCACATCCGGGGTGGTCAGTTCGAGGAGGTACATACAGAGCATTAATTATGATCGATATTCAATGATATGATGGATTGAAATTGTCTGTATGCTGTCCATGTGTTCATTACCAATTTAATGCTAAAGTCTCTTTTAGTTTTTTTGTTGTTGTTGTTTTGTTTCAAGTTTCTTAGCTTTTCTACCAGGTCCATCGACTGTTGTATGTGTTCGATTTTGAGTAGGATTTGTCAGTTATTCTACAGGGCATCGCTTTTCTACAAACGAAGAATGCTTACTTTCTAATTGTAGGTGACCTGCCCTGGCCCAGGCACAACTCATCCTCTTAACATGTACTCACAAGATGACCTGCCAAAGAGACAGGCAAGAACTCTCAATCAGGGTTCAAATGTTACGAGTATGGATTTCCATCCTGTGCAGCAAACAATTCTGCTAGATGATTTCAAATTCCATTCAATACAATTCTTCATTCAAATAAATTCCTAAAGTCAACTTGGAAGATGTACCTTTATCTTTGTATGTTCACAATGGCTAGTGGCTCAACTTTGCATTGCTGGCTTTATCGATCGGTTATAACAAATGTTGGTGACAAAGCAATTTGGGTAGTGGCATCTCGAGAAAGATTAGCTTGTAGGATCTTTAAGCTTGGGAAATTTCGGCCTCTTCGATTCCAATGCAGGTAGATGATTTTTTCATAAATTAGTTCTGTGATTTAAATTGCGAAAATTGTACCTATCAATTGATCTTGAAAAGATTTTAGAGTTCTACTGGAGTTGATTATTAGCACAGGCCTTAGGTAAACTCTTATATGTGTTTTTTTATGTTTTCACAGGCTGCTCTTGTGGAAGATCCAGCTGTATCAGTGAATCATTGTATTTGGGGTAACTTAATCTATACTTTGTATTCTTTAATAAGATGATTGGCTATCATTTCCTTCTTTATACAACAATGTAAGTGATTTGTAATAATGCCATCTACAGTGTCTCTGGTCTCCATTTGGTTTGTTGAGCACCAATACAATGGTGTGCTATTCCCTCTATTTATATTCTGACATGCCTGCATTGAGTTGCTTTTTCCGAGCATATAGTTCACATATATTCTTATACTATGGCAGGCGATTTACATTGTGTGAAGTTACATTGCATATTCTATTTTTGTTTGATGTTTGGCTTCTTGTGGTTTTTTTGCCATATGAGAAATACTTTATTTCTCTAAATATAGATGAATTATGACTCTTTGTTTGTATGCAGATTATTTTTTCTACAGCTATTTATGGAAAGATCAAAGCCTGGTTGTATGATCTTGCGGGATCTAGGGTGGACTATAATGCTCCGGGCCTCTGGTGCACTACAATGGCTTACATTGCTGACGGAACAAGGTAAAATGTTAACCTTGGAATGGTGTTTAATTTGTGAAGTGTCTTCATGGGGATCTGAGTTTTACTTCAATTTTTTATATGTACTATGTCAAGTCAATGCCCTTTCTAAAGTATATAATTATTTGTATTTTTTATTAGGCTCTTCTCTTGTGGAATGAAAGATGGTGATTCGTACTTGGTTGAGTGGAATGAAAGTGAGCGAACAATCAAGCGGACATATTCTGGTTTTAGGAAACGTTCCTTACTTGTTTTGCAAATTTTATAAAACTAGGAATAGGTTCTTCGCAGCTGGTGATTAATTTCAAATAAAGTTCTGGGGCATGGATAACACCAATATCCTAACAACAATTGACGTTGAGGGAGGGTAGTTCGGTAAGAAGTTATTTTTGAAGATGAGGATGCCTTATTTTTAGAGTTTGAGAGATAATGATTTTGAGAAAAAAAATGTTTCAATGCATTATTTCAAGTTTTCTTAATCACATCTCAATGTATAATCCTTGTGTTATTTTCCAAAAAGTTCCATTCTAGTCCTCACCTTCGTTTCAGTGAAGATGGTTCCCTGTTGGCAGTCACAATGAATGACATAGCATAAAGATCTTAGCCAATGCAGAGAAATTTCGCTTGGCAACAAAGGTAAATTGCTTCCATGAACATCTACTATGTACCTGCACTGCTAATTAATGGTAAAGTTTAAACTCTAATCAAATCATTTTTATTATGCATACTTCAATTGTGAATGCCATGTCCTGCAGTCACTGCTCCTCGTTCCCTCCTTGGTGCTATAGACCGTTCAAAGAGACTTCCACCTGCAGTGTCGATGACCAAGTTTGTAAGAGCTTTCTCCTAGTATTATTTCTTTAGAGTCTAGAATATTTGTCCAGCCATATTCAGTTTAGTTTGTCACATATATCTTATCAGTGTCTAAACTTTCACTCCAGAGTACAGATATTGTTGTTTTTAAGTTTCCATATAGCAGAGGATTTTGTTAGGGGCACAAAATTGGTATTATTGTTGTTGTAGTCTAGTGATTGTCCTTAGGCTGAGGCAGAAAAGAATCTTGGCATTGGTGGCTAAGTATGAACTTTGTATTGGAGAGTGCACTGGGTGCCATTTTGATATAATGGATATATTCATGGACCTACTTTGATTATATGTTGTCTTCTCTCTATATTCTAAAGCTGTGTGTTTGGAAACATGAATGAAAATCTTTAAAATTACGTTTTTTTACTATGTTGCGAGGAAACGTGGGTTCGGGGACGGGTAGGGGTGCGGGGATGGGAATGGGGACGGAGACGGGGATGGGTACGCCATTTTTTGAAACAGGGTGCGTGGGGTCGTCGGGGGTATATATATATATATAATATAAATTTTATAGTATATATGAATTTGTATATTTTTCAACTTTAAACAAGAAAACTAAAATATTTATGATTTAAACTTTAAATATTTAAACATGCACATTATTGAACATTCAACATTCACATTGAAATTTCTAGTTTGATATCAGGTGCAAATTGGAGTTTACATATTAATAAGAACCATGATACATTTTTTTTGGATCCCTCTCATCGAGAGGTGTAGGATTGATCTAAAGATCATCCGATTCCGATAAGTATTCATGGACATATGAATTTATTTGTGTTATGGGACAATTCGTTAGGTCGGCCAACAACCAAATAAACCCCACTTGTGCTCAACGTTTTAGTATAAATAGAGGTGGCCTTCAAGTCATTTTCAACACACTTGGGATCTCTTCCTCTCTACTTGTCTTTGGGTTTTAGTAGGAGGAGAGATCCTAAGGGATAACACTGCCCTAATCTAGAGGGCAGAAGCAAGAACTGCCGGGAACTTCCAGAACTGTCGGGAACTGCCGAGAACAACAGGAACAACTGGAACTGCCAGAATAGTCGGAATTGCCGGGAATAGCTAGAATTGCCGGAACTGCTAGAATTGTCGGAACTGCTGGAATTGCCGAGAACAACTGGAATTGCCGAAATTGACGGAACAGCCGGAATAGGTGTGAAAGTTGGCGCAGAGGGCAGAAGCCGGAACTGCCGGAAGTGTCGGGAATAGCCGGAAATGCCGAAACTGCCGGGAACAACCGGAATTGCTGGAACTGTCGGAACAGGCAGGAAATTTGATGCAAAGGGCAGAAGCCAGAACTGCCGGGAACAATCGGAATTGTCGGAACTGCCAGAACTGCCGGGAATAGTTGGAACTGTTGGGAACTGCTGGAATAGCCAGAGCATCTGTGTCCGAAGGAGAGTAGCATGCATTGGTACAGTTGTATGGTACTTAGCAACAAATACACAAAGCATGGAATGTTACAGCGATCATGCAAGGGACAACTAGCATGCAACAACAAGCATGCTAAGGACAAAAAGCATGTTCGGGACAATAAGCAAGCAAGATGCAGCCAACACATAGGTCAGTATGGCAACATGGTGCAACATTGGAACATAATGCAGTACAGTGATGGTTACAGTCATGATTAATGAATGAAACATGATGAGATGCAGCATTGTGATGATGGGTGTAGCATGGTGTAGCGCGATGAGGTACATCATGATGACGAAATGCAACACAACGATAGGTGGATTTTCCTTGCAGAATCAGTTGAAGCAGCATGTCTTCAACTGATCTCATGTATCATCTTCTTAGAGATGATTTTTGCTCTTATCTAGATAAGTCAAAGTGTTGACTTCTGTTGTAAACATACTATCTCTCTCTCTCTCTGCTGAACTATTGAAGAACATATAAGAAGAATTGATCAAGGGTTTCCCCACATTGGGGTTTGTCCTTATTGGGAAAACTAGTGTCCATTCAGAGCTTCTAGTCCCACTAAGACGGGTAGCTATCTTAGAAACAAACAAACTAAAGTTACTTGTGTTTTCCTTTATGAGAGATAGATGAGAGAGAAGCAGAGAGTACCAACCTCAGTCTCCTTGCTTGTTTCCTCTCTCCTTTGATAGAGCTTTCACCACTCCTTTCTTACTTGTTCCGTTTCAAAGAACACCTGTAGAGTCAAAGCAACAAAATACCATCAAAGCATAGAGATCTATAACCATAAACAATGTAGGATCATATGTACATTAACCATATAAATGCATATACAAATACAAGATTCAGAGATATACAAGCATATGAAGGAAAACTCAATTAGCTTTATTGATAGAAGTAGTAGAAGAGAGGATTACAACCAAGCTGTCTGATCCAGTATCATCCTCCTAGCATGAAATCCCTATTCACCTCATACAAAGCAAGATCACCCAACAATACAATGTTTTCAAAGAGAAACCAACAACACTTTCTTACAAATTACAAAATTCCAGCCTCTGGATCTCTAAGATGAGGGATCCATATATAGATAGATGTTTGCGGGAGAGTGAGTCAGCTTCTGGGATTTTGATTAGTGTCATTTCCCTGATAGTTCTTGGTTCCACTTGGAGATTTTCATGATCTCTTACTCATCCCTGGGCGAATTCAGAGAGGCAAGTGTCATATGAGCAGTTTCTAGAAGATTCTTTGAGTTTCCACCTAGCAAACTGCCTCTGCCAATTGTCTGCTCTTGCTCATTGCACCCTACAAAAGGGTTTTACAGTATGCATCGCACCCCCCGTGTGTAACAGGTGAGATGCATTGCACCCTTAGCATGGAGCAGTCTGTATGGTCCAGTTTTGACCAGTTCTGAGCAGTTTTTCAAGGAGAACTTCTGGAAAATGATATAATCAGCTGACCTTGTTCCTTTAGGGTATGAACAATACTTTTAGGGGTTTAGAAGCCCTTGGTTTATGGACATATGTGATCGGGGTTGCAGTGCCCAAATATGTCTATAACAGTTGCCCCATAAAGCATGAGGTCGTAAATCTTCTGATGTCCGGTGAAATTCTTTATCATGAGGATCCGAGGTTTTTCGAACTGGAAGGTGATCTGTAATAAGATACAATACAATGCATTATCTTCATAATATTTTCATGATCTAGCTGAGGCGAGCATTCCCATGCTCAACTTTATAAATTCATATTCATGTACATAGGACAAACAATCGTCTGTGTGGCAAACTGATGATTCTGGTAGAGCCATCATCCCTTAGTTTGGATGATTATCTGTGCAGTAATGATGTACATATGATGTCTTTATTTTCCTGAATATAGCGCAGCTCGGACGGATGAAACTAGATCCGGGGTTTTCAATTTCATTCAATCTTTGCCCGAAGTACAAGTCGATCCATGTGAAAAGATGTTCTGATGTCGAACATGGAAAGACATCGCCTGATTACCAGCCAACGATGTAAGCTGTTAACAGGCGCGAAAGGAATGACCGATAATGATAATGACCCTCAAGGTATTGCAGTGCAATTCACGTGGTGTGAATACATGAGTTGATGTCAAACACCATGCAAAATCTTTCGATTGGAGGCCATTGATGTAAAATTGTTTCCGGAAGTGAGAAACTTGCCATTGAGGCATGCAAGCTTCAAAGTACTGAAAGGGTTGTTCCTAAGTCAACTTCTTGGATAATGAGCTGATGTTGACAAGAAGTGACCCATCGTAGGAGGGCCTTAATGAATCCCATATCTACGACACGAAACGGAGCAAATGATTTTGTGGAGGTGAAAACGATCTGATGATACAAGGTTCAGGGTGGTGGTCATGAAAAATGGAGAGTGAAGGTATTGCAGCAGATGAGGTGTTAACTGGGTTGGTGAATTCTCTAAGCGACTTCTCTTGAACATATCGACGACACTGAAATGGATTTGTAGGCATTGACCCTAAAATGGATGGTACGATGGACCAATGGTGATACGACCGGTGAACGGAATAACCCAACTCGACTCAATCATGGTGATGGAGTGAAAGTTTCATGTTCAAGAGCGACCTGCTACCAATGAAGTTATTCAAGTTTTCTTCCCTTTTTCCCCAGTCATTGTTGACCAATACCTCTTTATTTTTGTCAAGCTTGAGGAGGATAACATATGCTTGTTCTATAATTTGCCCTTCGGGCAAACCTGTCGCTATGTTTTAACGAGCCTAGTGACAGTGAAACTCGCTCTTGTCTGCATGGACAAGTTTGTCGCTATTGTTTTAACGAGTTTAATGACAAAGATAACTCGGTCCTTTTCAATTTTAGAGAGTCTAAAAAGAGACGGAAAGGCAACTCCAGTAGTCCTTTTTCGTAATATAATCCCTTAAGTCCGAAAAAGTATAAAACAATACGAAAGGGATGACTTTTCGATAGTTTTAACGAGCCGAACAAGACAAGCGCTAGATCTTTTTGTGTAATGATCCCTCAAGTTCAAAAAGATTAAAATCTAGAGGAGGGATGGCACTTCCGATCGCTTTAACGCGCTGGAGAGGCCAATTGCTCGGCAATCTTTTTATATTTTACAAGTCAGATGAAAAGAGCTTAAAGGAGACTCGTTTTTTGAGGAACGAGTGATGTTTTCGGATAGCAACTGGTTCCAGGTAAGGTTTGGAACTTTTCAATCACCGTAGTGTAAAGAGCTAACAATAAAGCCGCCAAAGGGAGTAGTACACAAATCGACATTTAATCCTCCTGCCCGAGTAGCACAAAATTATAATATAGTATAGGATTTGGCCCAATCGCCGTCTGCCATGTCGACACTTGAAGTACTGCAAAATTGCCCCTCCCAAAAGTAGGCTCTATTATTAGCAATAGGTGGGATTGACCCAACGGATTCCAATCTTGTGGCCTTTAATCATAAAGGATATGAACCTTAGTTACCAGCTCAACTCGCTTTCCTCATACAAGTGAAAGCCCTCAACAAAACTGTTCATTGAACAATTATTGATGAGGGGGCATCTACTTGCATTATGTCAATGAGTTGCTGGAAAACTTTAGGCTTATCGCCCTTGTCAAGATCATCAACAACATTAAAAGCATTTGATGGACGAACATACACTCCATACGGGATTTTAAGTAACTTGCAAGTTGAACTGGGGGGCAAAACAATAGAAATTGACGTCGAAGTTATCGATGGAAACCTCAATTACAATATCCTACTAGGAAGGCCCTGGATTTATGCTATGGCTGCTGTTGTATCAACTTACTTTAGAAAGATTGCATTTCCTTTTCAAGGAGGAATTACAATCATTGATCAACAAACCTTTCTCCCCAACAGTTCACAAGTTACAGGAAGCATTCCAATGATCCATGGAAGCTCTCATTCACTTCAAAATGTCGGAGTAGGCCTACTAAAAGACCTTGCCTTAATGGGTACTTTTGCCCTACCGCCTCCAAGTAATCTGGCGGAAGTGGCCACTGTAGAAACCTGCAATATGATATCTTCCATTCAGAAGATTTCCGAACATTTTATTAGAAATTGCCTCCAAGCCCAATAGAAATTTTGTAGCAATCAATTTCCTCGGCCTGGGCGGCAAACCCAAATCAACGCTCATCGAGTGTTTGGGTAGATAGGTCAAAGGAATATGGCACCTCTTCAGATCCTTGGTCACATGTACATTATACAGACGAAGGAATTATTTAGTCGATGATGATAAGAGAGGCACCATGGGAAGATTACCACCATCATTCCCGTCTTCCGGATTACAACGAAGATTATTCTAACGACCTTGATCATCTTTCAATTTTTGATTTTCTATCAAACATTGTAAATACAGTGGATTCCGAGCAAAATTTGTCAAATATTGAAGAAACTATCGCCATAAATATCTCGACCAAACCTAATGTTGTAGAGAATATTCATGTCGGCAAATCTTGTTCTTCTTCAGAACTGGAAATATATTGTGCTCTCTTTCGCGAATTCAGAGATGTCTTTGCATGGTCATATGAAGAAATGCCAGGCATTGACTCGAGCATAGTTGAACACGAAATCAAGATGTATCTAGATGTCAAACCGGTACGACAACGGCTTCGGCAGGTGCACCCGAAGAAAGCCACTGCCATCAAGGCAGAAGTTGAAAAACTTTTACATGCTGGTTTCATTTACCTGGTTCCTCTAACTGATTGGGTATCGAATATTGTTCCTGTGATGAAAAAGCAAGGAACGATTAGAGTGTGCATTGATTACAGGGATGTAAATCAAGCTTGTCCAAAGGACAACTACCCTACACCCTTCATCGACCAGATAATTGATGAATGTGCTGGATGCGAAATCTTTTCATTTATGGATGGATTTTCCGGGTATAATCAAATAAATATCCGCCCACAGGACCAGTCGAAGACTGCATTTATATGTCCGTGGGGCACATTCGCATACCGTAAACTACCTTTCGGTTTAAAGAATGCAGGGGCAACTTTTCAGAGGGCTATGAATTATGCCTTTCATGACATCAAGAACATCGTTCAACCATATCTCGACGATCTTCCGGCTCATTCGCGAAAGCGGACTGATCATCCGCAGCATTTGAGAGCTATATTTCTACGTTGCCGACACTACAAGATACGACTCAATCCACACAAGTGTGTGTTTTGTGTCGGTTCTGGTCGTTTACTTGGTTTCGTGGTTTCTAAGGACGGAATTCGACTCGACCCATGTAAGGTTTAGGCAATCATCGATATGCCTCCACCTTCAAATTTGCTTCAGATTCAAAAACTCCAAGGGAAAGCAAACTTTCTGAGGAGGTTCATTCCAAATTACGCCGAACTTGCTAAAGGTTATACGTGTCTTTTGAAAAAAGAAGTACCCTTCAACTGGGATCAGGTTGCGCAAGCTTCCTTTGATGCTCTAAAGGAATCCCTAATAAAAGCATCATTAATGTACGCTCCTGATTATCAAAAAGACTTTAACCTGTATCTAGCTGCAGCAGATACAACCATCGCAATGGTTTTAGTTCAAGAAGAAAATGGAATTGAACATCCTGTCTATTATTTAAGCCGAAACTTAAATGATACAAAAAGCAAATACTCCTATGTTGAAAAGCTGGCTCTTGCAGTTGTTCAAGCAGTACAAAGATTTCGACACTATATCCTCTTTCGCAAAACTACCATTTTGTCAGATTGCAACCCTATGACTTACATTCTATTGCGTCAATTACTTGGGGGCAAATATTCAAAATGGATAGCTATTTTGCAAGAGTTTGATTTGGAATTCGTAAAATCCAAATCAAAGAAATATCTAGTATTCGCGGAGTCACTATGTGACTTTCCATCGTCATCCAACGGTTCAACATCCAAAGCATCAATCGTGGATGAATATTTGTTTTTGATATTGTCGAGCAATCCATGCTATGGAGATATAATCATCTATCTTCAAACCCAAACATACAGGTCTAATACTTCTCGCTCAGAACAACGACGTACTCGATACTAAGCAAAAGACTACATGATCGTCGGTGATACACTTTACCATCGCGGTATCAATACAGTTCTGCCAAGGTGCCTCACCCATGAGGAGGCCGAAAAAGTCTTGAATGATTGTCATTCAAGCGCGTGTGGGGAGCATCAATTTGGTTACGCTACGGTACAAAAGATTTTACGAGCTGGTTACTTTTGGCCAACAATGTTCAAAGATTGCATAACCGCAGTCAAAAGTTGCCATGCTTGTCAAATCTTCGACCGCAAAACCAGAATACCACCCGCACCTCTGCATCCAGTAGTTGCTGTTGGGCCATTTGCCTAATGGGTCATAGATTTCATAACATGTAACCCCACCTCGGTCGGGGGGTATGGGTATATCATAGTCGCAGTTGACTATTTTACAAAATGGGCCGAGGCGATGCCTACATTAAACAACAATGACGAAACGACTGCTCTTTTCTTTTTCAATCATGTAGTCTCTAGGTTCGGTGTTCCACAGGCTATAGTCACAGATCATGGATCGCATTTTCGCAATCACATGATGGTTGAATTAACTGCCAAATTAGGACTGTCCCATGATAGTTCTACTCCATATTATCTGCAGGCTAATGGACAAGTTGAAGTGATCAACAAAGTCCTCAAGCGTATGCTGCAGAGAATGATTGGAACCCACAAACGGGATTGGCATTTAATCTTGTACTCAGCTCTATGGGCATACAGAACCTCGGTAAGGAGTGCGATCGGGTTTACACCCTTTCAACTAGTGTATGGCCTGGAAGCCGTCTTACCAATTCAGTGTGATATTTCCTCTCTCAAGCTCGCAGTTGACCTTCTCCCCGGAACTTTAGAGGAAGAGGCTCGTTTCTTGGAACTAATCCAATTGGATGAAACCCGTCGTGATGCCGCCTTGGCTAATGAAGCTCATAAGAAACGAGTTAAGGCGCAATTTGATAAAAATGTCAAACCCCGTGTCTTCTCAGAAGGTGACTTGGTCTTATTTTACAATCAGGAATCCGATAAATTGGGAGCAAGTACGTTTCAATCTTTGTGGATGGGTCCCTATATTGTTAAACGAGTATTAGCAAAAGGGGCCTACGAGCTAGTAGATTACAATGGAATTCCACTGGTGCAACCCCGAAACGGCTTGTACCTTAAGCGTTACTATGCTTGACTAAGTGTAGTAATCTCTTTATATGCTTTTGTTACGTTTTTGTTTTCATCAAGAGTGATCGTTTTGGTTAGGTAATCCACTTTTGCGTTTGTTGTAGTTGTTGAACCTATTGGAAACATTTGTTGGATATGCCGACGGAGTTAGTCGTAGTATGCGGAACCTATATTCTACAGCTTGGGCCATTTTTGATGCAAGCGGTGAGTTAGTGAGTTTCAGAGGGGTATGTATTGGTCGGTCAACGAACAACATCGCTGAGTATAGCGCGTTGATAAAACTTCTCGCTGATGCTATCACACGTGGCATACGCCGACTTATTGTCAGGCTAGACTCACAACTTGTCATCCTACAGCTTACTGGCATCTATTTTGTTTGGAATCCAGCTATCTATTGTATGTTCTTAAGGGTCAGGATTTTGGAAAGGCAATTTGATTCTATTCAATATCAACACATTTCCGGAAACTTAAACACGTTAACTGATTCATTAGCATATTATGTGTTAGATAGACATTTACAGCATTTATAAAAGAAAGAATTTCAATCAACATTTGCATCAGGATCATATAACTTAACTAAAATAAAGCTTTGAAAATAAAAAATATATATAACTGTTTATAGTTTGTCAAAATGTTTTGCGTCCAAGACAAAATCGGTCACATGACCCAAAAACTCAAAAATGCAGGAAAAGTACCCTAGACTAATGGTGCTGGTGATAACAAGTCACTGCCTATGCAATCATACGTAAGAGCCTAGTCCATCGACTCGGCATGCCAGTAGTATGGCGCTATAATCTCAGAGGTAACTTGTCGGTCCTCACATCCTGAATACCAAGGGTGAGACCCTCGATCTGATCTTGCAATACTGCAAGGGTCTCGGCTACGTCCAGATCGCGAAGGACAACCCTCCCTATAGCCTCTCCTGCTGGAATGGCAGCTGCTACCCTCGGGCGCACTGCTGGTCGCACTGGTCCAATGTCTGCACGAATATATGGGTTTGATTAGTCTTGATAACATTTAAAAAACACAAGAACATTATAAAAGCAATAAACAGAGATATGGTCAGATCTTTTTACCTATAACACCCCACTGCTCGCCAGCCGGCAACACCAAATCTCGGTCACCCCGGAAATCCATCCCAGCATACGGATACTTGGCAAAGACCATCTGCTGACGGTTGAACCACTCAAAGAAGGCATCAAAGAATGAAATCTGCGATTGACCAGCATGTCTGGCCATAAGATCAACCCATCTATGCATCCGTGGTTCTGTCGGCGCTGGCACTCTAAGCGAAATGTACTGTGGCTGCATCAGTGGTATCTTTTGCAAAGTGAAAGCGGTCAGAATAGAACCATAACCAAAGTTCTTAGATCTTTCGTTCTTCACCTTGGTAAGCTGTTCTTTTATAACCGGAAGTACTGCATCACACCAGTTGAATACCTTTGGTTCAAGGCATTCCAAAGCATACTGCATATAGGACTTGTTGGCCAAATGAAGAGCCACACTACTAGCCAATCTATCAAAGGTGAATTAGATAGTCCTCAAGGACCGGTCAGTGACATCTCGAATACTGATCTTGTCGTCCTTGCTCGGTTGAGATCCATCTCTACAAAACCGACAAATATAATCCCTCACGGATTCATCCCCATGGGCGGATCCTGATAGTGAGAAAGGGGCACCACGCCTTGATAAACCGGTCAAGAAGTAGATATCCTCAACTATCAAAGGGATGGATTTACCTCGAATCTGGAACACTTGGTTGGTAGGATCATTGTTTTAAAAACCGGCCGTTTCGAAACCGAAACGGTCGAGTTGATCCGAGTTGATGCTGTTGGGAGTGACCCGGCCTTGGAAACGGTCCGGTTGGCCAAGTCATGGGTGACTCGGCCAACCCGACCGTTTCCAATATGACTCGGCTGAGTCACAAAGGGACAACCCTCGACACGTAAACAACATTTAAAAATTGATTTTTTTGGGATTTTTAAATTGTTTAATGTTTGTTTTGGATCTCAAACTGTTATACCAACCACTGTCTTACTAGAGCTCTGCTATATCGTTATAAGTTGTGCATTATTGTCATGCATATGTATAGATTATATATATAGTATATACTGTGTCAACTATTATCATTATGTATAGATTACTGCTATGTTTAATATGTATACTGTTATGTAGGCTGTGTATACTATGTAAACAACCAAGTCAAGAGATCAAGTTGTTGATGAGAAACTGCACTGTTCTGAGGCCTTAAGAGAATATCAATCATCGCAACAAAACTAGAAACCAATGATTGGCTTAGTGCATATGATCCACAACATACCTTTGTACCAAATCACAACGAAATTTGAAGTCAATGATTGGCGTGGTGCATTTATTTCTTGAAGTTACTCACTAATATACAAAGTGATTACTGCCACTGTCTTATAGTGAGAGTCAACAACATATATTGACAATCGGATGTCAATGTCTTGCAAAAGTTTCGTTTATGCAATAAGGTATCGTCCAAATTACAATTGAAATGTCAAAGGATGCCCTGGATGAGGGCCTACTCTTGCACTCAACAGAATACCTAAGAGACTCAAAGTTACAAAACAAATTAATGCAAAAAAGACCTAAACAGTACTATGCTGCTGGTTATAAGGCCTAAAATCTGCAGTTAATATAACTTTTCCTCAAGCCCTACTACACATGTCCGAGCCCTAAACACTTTACTTGAGTCTTCAGTGCAAATGATTATCCACAGTCAAGCATAAGTCCTGTAGTTCATTGTTAGTGGATGTCGAGTTCTTTGGAGCAGGTCTGTAATAAAATTCTGGGTGTGCAATTGAAAAGGAATCCCAACCGAATCACAAGGGAAAAATGAAGAGAACAGATCTTAAGGATAAAATAACCCTAGACTCAAGGTAAAACAACACCAGCGGATCAAAAATACAATAAAGTTATGAAATTATACTCAAAGAATTACCCAAACAAATTCCATTGGAACACACAAAGGAATACAAATTGAAACCCTTACCTTGACCCCTAGAGCTACTGTATTTTTTTTTCACTCTTCTGATGATGATGATCCAGAGATTGGTCGAGATGATCTTGGCTCCTCTGGCAGTAGCTACTAGCCAGTAGTAGTGTAGCTGCTAGCAGTGCTGCAGTAGTACTAGTATTGGAGTCTGGTCACCATCACAATTTACTTTTGTTGTAGAGGTCATTTCTAGCCTCCTTGGTTATTTGTATTTTGTTTTGAGTCTTTGATCATGTATGACAGTTGACTATGTAATTGTATTGCCATTGGGTACCATTTTGATATAATGGATTGGTTCATGAGCCTACTTTGATCATATGTTGTCTTCCATCTATATTATAATGTTGTGTGTTTGGAAACATGAATGAAAATCTTTAAAATTATGTTTAAAATATTTAAAATTATGTTTTTTAATAAAAAAAATAAATATTTAATGTATTTTTTACAACGATCGAGTCATTGAAATCGAGCCGGCTGAGTCATTACCGTTTCGGAGTCGGAGTCGGAGTCGATCCTCGGTCGAGTCGGAGTCGGAGTCGGAGTTTTAAAACATTGGGTAGGATCCCATGCATCGAGAAAATATTGCAACAAATTGATTTGTTGCCTTATGTTGGATATGCAGAAGAATTTGAGCAAGCCACAGTTCCGCAATGCAGTCACCGTATTGGATCATGTAAAGCAACCATATCCTCTTCATGCTCGTGTTCACGCCATGTAACAACCATCATGATTCGATGAATCTCTGAAAAACAAACAAGAGAAGGATTAGGATCCTGATTCACTCAAAAACAACCAAAATTTCCATGAAAAAACAATACATAAACTTTCCTCTTTGCGCCCATCACACCCCAGCTGTGTACTAGGTGGGATGCATATTAACTGGCCAATGGCCAGCTCAGTATGCATTGCATCTTTTGATGTATACTAGGTGCGATGGGGAGAGAACGAATTGTTCAAACCCTAGAGGCTCAGAAAAACAGGAAAACATGCTCAGAATCAGAAAAAGAAAGAATGCAATTGAAGAGCTCAGGGTTAGCTCCTACCTGGTCCAGACGGCGCCGAAAATAGTCCACAGAATCTCCCGGAATCAGTTGGTGAAAATCGAGAGGGAAAACACCTCCAGAACTCCAAAAATCCAAATTTGAATGAAATGGTAAAAATGAGAGGTAAAAACTACTTTTATGTTACTATTCACATAGTTCAAGTAAAATATTGTTGTTTAACTCATTTTTCAAGCATGTATTTACATTTCTAATCAATTTGATGGAGTAATTTAACAGGCAGTATGACCGTCAAAAGAACATAGTGTTAATGGTGAAATCAACGTCTCTGACTATTATCACAAGCAGCGTTACGCGGAGTTCAAGCTCGTTAAAAATAAACCTAGCAATGAGCAAATGTTCCCCCAGAGTTCAAGCTCATTAAAAAATGAACCCACCGTCAATAAATAACCATTGCGATCGCATAATTATCAACTTTTGAACCTTGGTTGTGTTCTCACCATCACCTCCACTCTTTTTTAGTCGATCATTTGCCTCCATTTGATTGTTTACCCCTTTTGAGGAACAACTGCTACGAGTGATTCTATTAGCCACCTTCTTTACACTGCCGTGATTGAAAAGTTCCAAACCTTACCTGGAACCAGTTGCTATCCGAAAACATCACTCGTTCCTAAAAAACGAGTCTCCTTTAAGCTCTTTTTATCTCACTTATAAAATATGAAAAGATTGCTGAGAAATTGGCCTCTTCAGCTCGTTAAAGTCATTGGAAGTGCCATCCCTCTATATTTTAATCTTTTTGGACCTGAGGGATCATTACACAAAAAGATCGAGCGCTTGTCTTGTTCGACTTGTTAAAACTATCGAAAAGTCATCCCTTTTGTATTATTTTATACTTTTTCGGACTTAAGGGATTATATTATGAAAAATGACTACTGGAGTTGCCTTTCCGTCTCTTTTTAGACTCTCTAAAATTGAAAAGGACCGAGTTATCTTTGTCATTAAACTCGTTAAAACAATAGCGACAAACTTGTCCATGCAGACAAGAGTGAGTTTCATTGTCGCTAGGCTCGTTAAAACATAGCGACAGGTTTGCCTGAGGGGCAAATTATAGAATAAGCATATGTTATCCTCTTTAAGCTTGACAAAGATAAAGAGAAACTGGTCAACAATGACTGGGGAAAAAGGGAAGAAAACTTGAATAACTGTATCATTTGATGCAGTTGCAGCAAAATCTTCTGTTTCTACACTTTCAATGTTTTCTGCTACACCTGAGTCACACTTATATGATGCATAATCCATTCTGGTTGGTTATCAATCACTAGCTGGAACCCGCTCAGGGGTTGCTTCTGCACCATGGTCAACTCTCATTTACTCGTCCGAAATTCCATCTGGTTTTTCTCACATGGAAACTCAGCAATTTGATCCTGCATATCAGTATCAATTTGGGCAAACCAGTTATCAAAGACCGATATATCCGTTAAACACTGGACTGCCACCATATGGAGAGCAGTATGCTTACTCACCGTTTCCTCCTTTTTCCAGGGGACAACCATATGAGAGTTTCCCACAGTATTCAGGTCAAACTGGAGTTAGAGTTAGTGGTTGGCTACCAGTATTGCAAGATCAACCAAGGATTGTATATCCAACACAACCAATCCAACTTGTGTCCAATATTCCCACTACACCTGTTGTTACGACTGTGTCACAATCACAAGCACAACTTGTTGTATCTCAACCGGTAAAAACTGTTCCTTCTTCCTTGCAACCTCAGGTTTCAAGGCAAAGGGCTCAAGTTTCTCAGGTTGTTATACAACAGCTGCTTATTTTTGGGGCTCAATAGCAACCTCAGGTTAGTGTTCCTTTATCTGGAATGACTCAGGCACACACAGGTACAGTTAATCTGCAACTTGGTGAGTCTTCCAGTACTGGACAACAGCAATCAGTCCAACAACCGTGGCTGTCGCAATATCAACAACCTCAATTCCAGCAATCCCAACCCCAGTTCGGACTTGGTTCACAAGCTCAAACTGGTTTTCGTCAATATCAAGCTTACCAAAGATTTGGGCAACAAGTCTTTGTAGGTTATGAACAACAACGTTTCCAAAGTTTCCAAACTGGTTATCAACAACCTCCTTATACTGGTTATGTCCAACAACCTTACCAAGGTTACCAGATGCAGATGCCCTACATTGGTATGCAAAGACCTATGGCACAAGCAATTCCATCCTATCCTGGGTATGCTCAACCTGACCTGAATCGATAGTTGCCATTTGTAGCAACTCTTGAACTACCAGATTTGAACCGGCTCACTAATGATCCAATTGCATACGCCCCTTGGTGGCCGGCGATTCCACATAAATTGCCATCTGACATTCCAAAGTTCAATGGAAATCCAGGAGAAGACCCATCGAATCACGTAATGACTTTTCATTTATGGTGTTCATCCAACACCCTGAATGATGATTCGATTAGACTTCGTCTTTTCCAAAGAACGCTTACTGGTCCAGCTGCAAAATGGTATATTGAATTACCTAGAGCTTCTTTTGATAACTTCACCATTCTAGCCACTACCTTTCTAACCCACTTTCAGTTACCTATCAAGTACGAAACTGGAACAAAACTTCTTACCAACTTTAAATAGACTACATCCACTCACATATCAGATCATATTCATGAGTGGCGACGTCGTCGTTGAATGGTTAAGACATATGTTCCTGATTAGATTTTAGTTGAGTGGTTTATAAAGTCCTTATTGCCATCTGTCATTGAGGATGTGGCGAAAGGAGTTGTCACAGAAGTCAATATTTGGATCTGATTTATACACAATCAGGCACGCTCTATGACAAAATTCCTGATGCACCTAGACCAACTTTCACCATTCCACCACCTCCAAAATCGAGTAGGGACTCTCATGCTGGCGATGGCGTGATCGGTTCCTCGAGCACACAAACGATGAGAGGACCATCTGGTCAAGCTCTTGTTATTTCCAGTCAAAATGCAAAGTCATTCGAAAACACTCTTGCCTATGAGATTAATGTCGTGTCATCTGACAAAGGCAAAAATCCAAAGCAACCAGGAGGCAGGTAAAAAGGGAAGAATAATAAGAAGAACCAGGAGAATTCCACTCCTGAAAAATCATCTGAAACCCCTACTGTGGCTAGGAAACCTCGTTATCCATGTTTGATATGTAATGACGAGCATTTTATAAGAGATTGTCCACATCGATCTGAGGTCTCTAAGCTTTTAAAGGCTTCAAATACCTCAACGGTGCTGACAGATCTGTTTCTGAACCTAGAAACACATTTGGTTGCCATTGATAATGCTTCCACGTCCCAAGTGCTTATGATATCCATCGCAAATAAACAAAATGATGTTTTGGTATCGACAAGGAATAAAGATTACGGGAATCCATTGTCGTTGAACAACCAGGTTACTGATCAACCTAGTACTTCGACCATGACTTCATCGGAAGTTCTTTCGCCGATTATTCCTGAATTAACAATTAAGCCATCAAAGGGAGCTGCACACAAATCGACATTTAATCCTCGTGCTTGAGCAGCCCAAAATTATAATATAGTGGAGGATCTAGCTCAATCACCTTTTGCTATGTCGACACTCGAGGTATTGCAAAATTGTCCCTCCCAAAAGCATGCTTTGTTATCAGTGATAGGTGGGATCGATCCCACAGATTCCAATCTTGTGGTATTTAATCATACAGGATATACACCATAGTTACCAACACAACTAGCTTTCCTTATACAAGTAAAAGCCCTCAACAAAAGTATTCATCGAACCATTATTGATGAGGGGGCATCTACCTGTATCATGTCAATGAGTTGTTGGAAAACTCTTGGTTCACCACCCTTGTCACGATCATCAACAACACTAAAAGCTTTCGATGGAAGAATGTACACTCCGTATGGGATTTTAAATAGCTTGCAAGTTGAACTAGAGGGCAACACAATAGATATTGAAGTCGAGGTCGTTGATGGACTCCTTGATTACAATATTTTACTGGGAAGGCCTTGGGTATATGCAATGGCTGCGGTTGTTTCCACATACTTTCGAACGATTGCATTTCCCTTGAAAGGTGGAATCACAGTCATCGACCAACTAGCCTTCTTTGCTAATAGCTCATAAGCTACGGGAAGCATTCCATTGATACATGGAAATTCACAATCACTTCAAATGTTGGAGTAGGTCTCCTAAAAGATCCTTCCTTGATGGGTACTTTTACCGTCACCATCTAGTCTTGCGGAAGTGGCAATAGTGGAAACTTGCAACATGATCTCTTCTACATCATCTTAGTTTAAGAAGAGTTCCAACTATTTTGAGAGTGATGATCACGGCGAGGCGATGCCGCCAAGCCCCATCGAATCTTTGTAGCAATAAATCTATTTGGATTGTGCGGCAAACCCCTAATTTGCACTCAACAATTGTATGGGTAGATAGGTCTCCTATACATTCTGATCCTTGGTCACGTATACATTCTACAGACGAAGGAATCATCCAATCAATGATGATAGGAGAAACGCCATGAGAAGATTATCATCATCGTTCCCACCTTCGAGATGACGATGAAAATTACTAAAAGAGCTCAATCACCTTTCAATCGTTGATTTTTTATCGAATTCTATAAATACAATCGATTCTGAGCGAAATTTGTCTAACATTGAAGAAACAATCTCCATAAACATTTCGACCAAACCCAATGTTGTAGAAAATATTCACGTCGGCAAATCTTGTTCTCCATCAGAACTAGATAATTACTGTGCTCTTTTTCGCGAATTCAGAGACGTCTTTGCATGGTCTTATGAAGAAATGCCAAGCATTGACTCAAGCATTGTTGAACATGAGATCAAAATGTATTCTGATGTCAAACCAGTACGACAACGGCTTCGACCTTTTCATCTAAAGAAAGCTGTTTCCATTAAAGCAGAGGTTGATAAACTTTTGCGTGCTGGCTTCATTTTCCCTGTATCTCTCACTGATTGGGTATCAAATATTGTTTCAATGTTGAAAAAACAAGCATGTCTGAAGGACAACTATCCTACACCCTTTATCGACCAGATCATTGATGAATGTGCCGGATGAGAAATCTTTTCATTCATGGATGGATTTTCTGGCTACAATCAAATCAATATCTGCCCACAGGACCAATCAAAAACTGCATATATATGTCTGTGGGGCACATTCGCATATCGCAAATTACCTTCGGTTTGAAGAACGCAGGGGCTACATTTCAAATGGCAATGAATTATGCCTTCCATTACATCAAACACATAGTTCAACCATATCTTGACGATCTGCTTGCTCATTCACGAAAACAGACTGATCACTTTTAACATTTGAGAGCAATATTTTTGCGTTGTCGACACTACAAAATAAGACTCAATCCACACAAATGTGTGTTTTGTGTTGGCTCTGGTCGACTGCTTGGATTTGTAGTTTCTAAAGACGGAATTCAACTCGATCCAATAAAGGTTCAGGCAATTCTTGACATGCCTCCACCTTCAAATTTGTTATAGATCCAGAGACTTCAAGGGAAGGCAAACTTTCTGAGAAGGTTCATTCCAAATTATGCTGAGCTAGCTAAAGGTTACACACATCTATTGAAGAAAGGGGTACCCTTCCATTCGCATCGGGTTGCGCAAGCTTCCTTTGATGCTCTCAAAGATTCCTTGATAAAAGCATCATTAATGTATGCCCCAAACTATCAAAAAGACTTTTACTTGTATCTCGCCGCTGTAGATACAACCATCGGTATGGTTTTAGTGCAAGAAGATAATGGAATTGAACATCCTATATATTATTTGAGTCGTAATCTTAATGATATAGAAAGTAAATATTCATACGTTGAAAAGTTAGCTTTAGCAGCCGTTCAAGCTGTACAGAGATTTCGACATTATATTCTCCTTCGCAAAACTACCATTATATCAGATTGCAACCCTATGACATACATTTTGTCATGTCAATTGCTGGGGGGCAAATACTCCAAATGGACAGTAATCGTGCAGGAGTTTGATTTGGAATTCATTAAATCCAAATCAAAGAAATCTCTTGTCTTTGCAGAGCTACTTTGCGACCTTCCCTCGTCCTCCATTGATTTAACATCAAAAGCATCAATCTTGGATGAGTCTCTGTTTCTAATTTCGTCAAGTGATCCATGGTATGGAGATATACTGATCTATCTCCAGACCCAAGCTTTTAGGCCTAACACCTCTCGCTCTGAACAACGACGTACTCGATACCAAGCCAAAGATTATCTGATCGTTGGTGATACACTTTATCGTCGTGGTGTCGATACGATTTTACGAAGGTGCCTTATGCATGAGGAGGCCGAAAAAGCTTTGAATGAATGCCATTTAGGTGCTTGTGGGGGGCATTTATCTGGTTACGCAACTGCACAAAAAATCCTACGAGCTAGTTACTTCTGGCCAACTATATTCAAAGATTGCATACTTGCTGTCAGAAAGTGTCATGCTTGTCAGATTTTTTTATCGTAAAACCAGATTACCACCTGCACCACTGCATCCAGTGGTTGTTGTTGGCCGCAAATGGGGCATTGATTTCATGACACGTAAACCCACCTCGGCCGGGGGGCATGAGTATATTATAGTCGCTGTCGACTACTTCATCAAATGGGCCAAGGCGATGCATACATTGAACAACAGTGGCGAAACAGCTGCTCTTTTTTTTTCAATCATATGGTTTCTAGATTCGATGTGCCACAAGCTATAGTCACAGATCATGGGTCGCATTTTCGCAATCACATGATGATCGAGTTAACTACCAAGTTAGGACTATCTCATGACAATTCTACTCCATATTATCCGCAGGCTAACGGACAAGTTGAGGCAATCAACAAAGTCCTTAAGCGCATGCTGCAAAGAATGATTGGAGTCCATAAGCGGAATTGGCATTTAATCCTGTACTCAGCTTTGTGGGCATATCGGACCTTGGTGAGAAATGCGACCGGATTTACGCCTTTTCAGTTGGTGTATGGTTTGGAAGCAGTCTTACCAATTCAATGTGAAATCTCATCCCTCAAGCTCGCAATTGACCTGCTACCCGACACTTCTGAAGAAGAAGCTCGTTTCTTGGAATTAATCCATCTGGATGAAACCCGTCGTGATGCCGCATTGGCTAACGAAGCACATAAGAAACGCATCAAGGCACAATATGACAAAAATGTTAAGTCTACGAGTGTTGACAAAAGAAGCCTACGAGTTAGTCGATTATGATGGGATTCCATTGTCGCAACCTCGAAACGGGTTGTATCTGGTTGTATCTCAAATGTTACTATGCTTGATTAAGTGTAGTAAAACTCACTGTGCATATGCTTTCATTGCTTTTTTGTGTTAGTTTTTCTTTTAGAGGTTCAATTTGGTTAGGTAATCCATTTCACATTTGTTGCAGATGTCAAACTTTTCAGAACCATTTGTTGGGTATGCCGATGGAGCTAGTCATAGTACGCAAAACTTATCTTTTGCATCCTGGGCCATCTTCGCTCCAAGCGGCGAGTTAGTGAGTTTCAGGGGTATATGTATTGGTCGATCGACAAACAACATTGCTGAGTATAGCGCGTTGATTGAACTCCTCGCTGATGCCATTTGACATGGCATACATAGAATCATGGTTAGGCTAGATTCACAAGTTGTCATTCTATAGCTTACTGGCGTTTATTCCGTCCGAAACCCAACTATTCATCGCATGTTCCTAAGAGTTAGAATTTTGGAAAGACATTTTGATTTCATATGTAAAGAAAGCATATCACATCATCATTTGCATAGGATTTCATCACTTAACCACAAAAAAACTCTAAAAGTCAAATAGATAGCTGTTTATAAGTTTTCACAAATATTTTGTGTTCAAGACAAAATTGGTCATCTGACCCTAGAAACTCAAAATGAATGCAGAAAACATCCTAGACTAGTTATGCTGATGATAACAGGTCATTGCCTATGCTATCATACGCAGGAGCCTCGTCCAACGACTCGGCACACCAGTGGTATGGCGCTGCAGCCTCATGGGTAACTCATTAATCCGGACATTCGGAATGCTGAGAGTTAAGCTCTCTACATGATCCTGCAACTGAGCCAAGGTCTCTGCTATGTCCAAATCTCTAAGGACTGCCCTTCCGACAGCTCCCTCCACTGGAGCATTTGCTTCCCATGGGTGTGCCACAGGTCGAACTAGTCCAATATCTGCATACACATATGAGTTTATTTAGTCTTGGTAACAATCAAAAAACAAAAAATGGAAAACTGAAAAAGAAAAAGTGTGGTCAAAACAATTTACTGATAACACTCCACTGCTCCCCAACTGGTAATGCTAAATTTGGATTGCCTCGGAAATCCATCCCCACATATGGATATTCCGCAAAAGCCATCTCCTGACGGTTGAACCACTCGAAGAAGGCAGATGAAAATGAGATCTGTGATTGGCCAGCATGCCTAGCCATAAGGTCTACCCATCGCTGCATCCGTGGTTCTCTTGGTCCAGGCACTCCTAGAGAAATGTTCTGTGGTTGCATGAGTGGGATTCTTTCCAAAGCAAAGGAAATCAAAATGGACCCATAACCAAAATTTTTGGTCTTTCCAACCTTCACTTTGGTCAGTTGATCTTTCATAAGTGGAAGAACCGCCTCACACCAGTTGAATACCTTCGGTTCCAGGCATTCCAAGGCATACTGCATATAAGATCTGTTTGCTAAATGTAAAGCCGCACTGCTAGCCAATCTAGCAAGGGTAAAGAGAATAGTCCTCAAAGGTCAATCAATAACATCTCGGATATGAATCTTTCCATCTCTGCTGGGTTGAGATCCTTCCCGACAAAACTGACGAATATAATCTCTCACCGATTCGCCTCCTCGGGCGAGTCCTGATAATGAAAGAGGGGCACCCCGCCTCGATAAACCCATTAGAAAATAAATATCCTCGATGGTGATAGGAATAGCTTTACCCCTGATCTGAAACACCTAGTCAATAGGATCCCAAGCATGAACAAGATACTGCAGCAAATCCATCTGTTGTCTCATGCTAGACAAGCGGAAAAACTTTAGCAAACCATAGTTCCTTAATGCATTTACTGTGCCCTGGTCATTTAAGGCAATCATGTCCTGCTCTTCGTGCTCTCGTTCTCGCCATGTAATGACCATTTTGATCCAATGAATATCTGAAATACAAACATTAGATAAGTTAGGATCCAATTTGGGCAAAAATCAGTTCAAAATTTGATGAAAAACAACTGTTCAAACTTGGTTCTCTGCGCCCATTGCACTTAGCCCTTCAGGACAGTGCTATGCATAGCAGGTTGCCTTATAGTAGCCCAGTATGCATCGCACTTTTCGATAGGGGTAGGGTGCGATGGTTGAAAAACGCATGTTTAAACCCTAGGGGCCCAGAAAGATGAGAAAAGTTGCCCAAAAATGAAAAAGAATGGAATAGAATTGAAGAGCATAAGGATAGCTCCTACCTGGTCCTGACGGCGCAGGAAATGATTCACAAAATCTCTCGCAATCGACTGGTGAAATTTGGGGGAAAAACCGCTTCAGAGCTTCAAAATCCAATGTTAGAAATGAAATGATAAAACTTGTTTTCAACTTTTTATATTTACTTTTACATGTAAATCAAATAGATGACGGTTTTATTCATTTTTCATCCATAGATATGTATATTTAATCATTTTGATGGAGTTTTGAGCAGGATGAACAACTCAGAACAGAATTTGATGTGCTGATGGTAAATTGTGCATCTTTGACCACCAAGCAAACTTTTTGTTTTTTTTTTTTGAGCTTTGATTTAAAAATGAAAAGAAAACTATAGAGTCCTCTTTAAACTCTTTTCAGACTCTTTAAATAAGAAAAGATAGTCGAACGCTTATCTCTTCTCGCTCGTTAAAGTATTGGAAATGACATCCCTCTTGTATTATTTTATCTTTTTCGGACCCGAGGGATTATTTTACGAAAAAGAACTTATGGAGTTTCCTTTTCATCTCTTTTCAAACTCTCTAAACATGAAAAGAACCGAGTTATCTTTGTCCTTAAACTCGTTAAAATAATAGCGACAAACTTGTCCATCTAGACAAGACCGAGTTTCATCGTCGCTAGACTCGTTAAAACATCAAATAGTGATGGGTTTGCCCAAAGGGTGAATCATAGAACAAGCATATGTAATCCTCCTCAAGCTTGATAAAAAATTAAGAGGTACTGGTCAGCAATGACTGGGGAAAAAGGGGAAAAAATCTTGAAAACGTATGGTAGCAAGTTTCTCTTGAACATGACACTTTCACTTCACCTCCATGATTGAGCTGGGTTGGGACATTCTGTTTGATGGTTATCATACTGTTGGTCTATCACACCATCCATCACTTTTGTTTTGGGTCAACGCTACCAATTCATCTCAGTGTCACCGATATGTTCAAGAGAAGTCATCCAGTTAAAGTCTCATCCGTTGCAATACCACAAACCTTCATTTTCATGACCGCCATTCCTGAACCTTGTGTCGTCAGTTCGTTTTCATCTCCAAAAATCATTTACTTCGTTTCGTGTCATAGATGTGGGATACATCAAGGCCCTCCTACGACAAGTCGCTTCTTGTTGACATCAACTCATTATCCAAGAAGTCGACCTAGAAACACATTTCCAGTGCTTTGAAGCTTGCATACATCAATGGCAAGTTTCTCTCTTCCGGCGACATGTTGACATCAATGACCTTCGATCGAAAGATTTTGCGTGGTGTTCGACATCGAATCATCTATTCACACCACATGAAATGTACTGTTGTACCTTGAGGATCATCTCCATTATTGGTGATTCCTCTCGCGTCTGTTAACAACTTACATCATTGGCTGGTAATCAGACAATGCCTCTCCATGTTCGACCTCAGAACATCTTTTCGCATGGTTTGACTTGTACATTGAGTGAAGATTGAATGAGTTTGAAGACTAAGAATCTAGTTTCATCCATTCGGGCTGCTGTATATTCAGAAGTACAAAAGCATCAAGTGTGCACAGGCTTTACACAAATCGTCATCCTAATCATGGATTACAAGTTTATATCTGCATATGACTGTCTGATCTATGTACATGTAATGAAAGTTTATAAAGCTGAGCATAGGGATGCCTCCCTCAGCGAATTCATGAAAAATCATATTATCATGATGTACTGTATTGTAATTGATGCAGGTCACCTTCCAGTTCGAAACTTCCGATCCTCATGATAAAGAATTTCACCCGACATGAACATTTACGACCTCATGTTTTAGGGGGCAACTGTAATAGAGATATTTGGGCTAAAACCAAAAAGAGAGTAAGGCGGGAACAATACTGAAACACAATCGATAGATAAAACTGAAAACAAAAAATGCTAAGGACACAAAATTATGCAAAACAAATCTCTTGTATTATCAAACTAGTTTCGTCCTCATGGACTCATCAGTGATACAAAAGAAATGAGATACAAGCTTTCCTTATATAGCAAAAATGGACAGGGCAAGTGCCATGTTAGAAACTTCTAGAATAGAGACTTCTAGAAATATTTTCAAAATATTTTAAAATATTTAATTTTAAATATTAAAAATAAATATTAAAAAATATTTTAAAATTTCAGAAAAAGATGCACTACTCCTGAAGGAATCATGGCCGTGGATTTGTGCTGCTCATGTAGAATGTCCCGATCTTTTGCGGATTTCTCTAACAGATCAAAGGTTTAGGAATATGCTGTAGCAAAGGGTAGCACTGGAATTCTCCATAAAGTTTTAGGATTTACGAAACCCCCAAGGTTTAAAGCTCTAGTGGCTTCGCAGAAGTCCAGCTTCAACACCAGGGGGCCCGTTTTGAGGCCAGAAGAGTAAAGAGGACATCGCGCATAGACCTGCTGCATTAGAGCATTCCTTTGATCCCAATGAACTTTGGCAAAACAAGCTTGGAGAAAATCCGGTGGGTAACCTCTCAATCGAACCCTGGTGTACACTGTAGAACGCTCACCTGAGTTCAAGAAACCCCATCTGACTGCTCTCTCTCGAAGATATCTTTGCAGCTCATTGACCACAAATGCCACTTTCTGGTGCCGAGGATGCCATGAAGTAAAAGGAATATAGTGATAGGCATTCAATGGTTTCTGAAAGCATCTAGTAGAAAGCTTCCCAGAGGCCTAAAAATCTGCGCCTTTGAAAAGCACGATGTCCAGAATGTTGACACTAGTGGATGAGATGCAAGAAGTGATTCGGATGTGCTCTGGATAGATGGATTGATAGCAATCCAAAAACTAAAACAATCTGTCTCTGGAGCCATGCCAAACCATGCAACCATCATCAATGAAGCGTCTAAAGAGCTGGATCTCGAGAGCAGGAAATCTTCTGAAGACTTCTTGCTCAAAGGTGGCAAAGAAAAAGGCAAACATAAACTACAGCAAAGTTGCTGCCCATAGCTGTGCCTTGAATCTGTTGGTAGAAAGAGCCATCAAACTGAAGAAAGTGCCGCTTAAGCACCAATTCTGCTGTGCTGACCAAGAAGTTGATATCTTCTGGAGTAAACAGTTTGGCAGTGCTTTGCTCAAGCATTTCCCGTAAGGCATGCAAGCCTTCCTGAGTGGGAATGCTGGGATACAGAGACTCAACATCAAAAGTTACAAGAAATTAATTTGCAGCGAAACACTTGGATTCAATATCCTGTAATAAAGTGAGAGAATCTGGAAGATGGTTCGGTTGAGCGAGCAAGGTGCTGAGAAGTTTATAATGCAGGAATTTGGAAAGAGGTTCGAGCATAAAACTGTTGTAGGCACAAATAGGCCTACCAACAGGGGGGTTTTTATGAACTTTCCAAATGAAATAGAGCCTGCAAGCTCTAGCATTATGAGTTTTGACTTGCATTATGTATTCCCATTGTTGCACTGAAAGAAGATTTCTATATCTGGCTTGAAGATGGTTGAGAGATCTCCTGATGGCCATTCATGAAACTACTGCATACTACCTGTAGACATTGAGATTCGAGAGTTGCTGGTGAGCTTCAACAACATAACTATCTCTGTCGAGAACAACAATGCCCAAATTTTTGTTTGCCGGTTTGATTACAATAGGGAGGTGACGAAGACTCCTTAGTGCAAGCAGCTGGGATCTAGAGAATCTGGGTTTGGAGGAAAAGTTTACAGAAGCAATGCGGTCATGAAGGATGGATAAGCCAATATGAAGAGAGTGATTAAGGTTAGGATCATTGATAGGCAGTTCCCAAGTGGGATTGGGCAAACGGAAGGGATTGTAGGACTCATCTACAGAAAGTCTGAAAAACCACCTAAGACGATAAAGTCGAGAAAAATATGCATACTCCTTGAGAATGTCATCTATGGCCATAGGGGGAGGCCGAGGAATGTATTTGTGCCCTAGGCCCAACAATTTGGTTTGGCTGAAGGAAAGAGGAGTGGAAGAAAGATTGTGGATAGCAAGATTGCTAATCCTACGATCTATCTGGGAAGGAGTCATTTTTCCAAGCAGATAAGCCAAGTAAGAGGCTGGACTAATGGAGGGCAACCAAAAAAGATGACGGAGCTTGCTTACACTAAAGGAGCCTTGCCTTTGTTCCGTGCAAGGTTCTGGGGCAAACTTTGCTGCAGTGGTGCATATGGGGCAGCTTCTGGATTTAAACCAGTGTTCTGGAAAAACTGGTTTTGAGTGGAGGCCGACTGTTCAGCAACAGATTGAGTGGAGCGTTTCTCTCTTCAGAACCGCACCCTGCCAACCCCATTTTTTGGCTGAGGTTGCTATGCAATAGGTTGCTGGGGCAGCTGCTGAAACTGCTATTGCATCTGAGGCTATCAGTGGAGTTGCTGGGGTTGACTGCGCAGAGGCTGTTGGAGCAGCTGCTGCCTATTCTGACTGCGCAGGGGCTGCTTCTGTTGCTGGAGTTGCTACTGTCTGCGCTGCTGGGGCTATCTGCGATGCTGAGTATGTTGCTGTTGCTGCTGCTGTTGTGGTGCTGCTGGGATGCCAGAAGTCTGAAGCTCTATGAGATAGGCAAGTTGATCTTGCAGGGGCTTCAGAGTAGCATCAAATTTCTGTTGTTGGGTCGGAAGAGATTTAGCAACTTCTTTTTGGACTAATACAGAAATTGCTTCCTCACGGGGAATGTCATTAGCATGCTTAGCTAATTCTTCCCGTGCAACATTTCTGGCGGCTTGAGCAGCAGTCCAAGCGGAACGACGTTCAACAAGCTCAATTTGGAATTGATTGACTTGTCGATTGTAAGATGACAAGGCAAGCGAAATCCATTGAGCAGCAATAGTGCTACCATCAACAGGACCGAAAGAGCTGGTGAACTGGATATGCTGAAATGGAATGGCAAGCTGTTGAAGATTGTTGTGGAAGTCTGAGGCAAGTTGCGAAACCCTTGCTTCATTTTTCTCAACAATTGTTCTCCCATGCTGCAAGTAGAATGCATGGCATTCTTTTCTATATCTGGCAGTAATTGATTCCAGCCCAGATTTAAGAGAAGCAATAGCATCAGGGTTAGATGACACAAGACCCGGAGTTTTTACCATAAGGCTCTGGATGACTCTATTGTCTTGCTCTAGTTTTTCAACAAGCGACTGAGATCTGAGCAAGATTTCAGTGGCTTTTTCCAAGTCTTTCACGACACATTGTATAACTTCCGCCCAAGAATTAGGCATAGGCGGAATTTCTTCTTTACCCAGATGCTGGCGAGCATTAGACGATTCTGGAGCATGATTAATGGCTGGCTGAGAAGATGTTGCTGGGCCCATCTGCACAGTCTCTGAGAGAGGAACTCTTGGAGGGACCTGCGCAGTATTGGCAAAAGAAGCTGGGTCTAGCTGTGCAGTTTCTGGAGGTTATTGCGCAGTCCCAGCAACACCAATGGTTGCAGTAATTTTGGGTTCTAGAGTTGGATGAGCATCGTAAAAATCCTGCCCAGGCTGAATAGGAAGAAAATTAGGCTCGGTAGCATTCTCACAACGAGGAAGAGAATTCTCCCGCAAAAACTATTTAAAGATCCTGTCATAAGAAGCAGAGTCATGTTCTTGAGCATCTTGAGCATTCTGAATATTATGAGAATGTTGAGAATTCTGAGCCGACTTGGATCTAGTAACAGGACCAGTGTTTTCAGTAGTGTTCCACACCATGGACTGAGTATAGGGCTAAAACCAAAAAGAGAGTAAGGCGGGAACAATATTGAAACATAACCGATAGATAAAACTGAAAACAGAAAAAATGCTAAGGACACAAAATTATGCAAAACAAATCTCTTGTATTATCAAACTAGTTTCGTCCTCATGGACTCATCAGTGATACAAAAGAAATGAGATACATGCTGTCTTTATATAGCAAAAATGGACAGGGCAATTGCCATATTAGAAACTTCTAGAATAGAGACTTCTAGAAATATTTTTAAAATATTTTAAAATATTTAATTTTAAATATTAAAAATAAATATTAAAAATATTTTAAAATTTCAGAAAAATATGCACTGCTCTTGAAAGAATCATGGCCGAGGATCTCCGTTGCTCATGTAGAATGTCTCGATCTTTCGCGGATTTCTCCAACAGATCAAAGGTTTAGGAATATGCTGTAGCAAAGGGTAGTGCTGGAATTCTCCATAAAGTTTAGGGTTTAGGGAACCCCCAAGGTTTAAAGCTCTAGTGGCTTCGTAGAAGTCCAATGTCAACACCAAGGGGGCCCTTTAGAGGCCATAAGAGTGAAGAGAACCTCGTGCATAGACCTGCTGCATTAGAGCATCCCTTTGATCCCAATGAACTTTGGCAAAACAAGCCTGGAGAAAATCCGGTGGGTAACCTCTCGACTGAAGCCTGGTGTAGAACGCTCGCCTGAGTTCAAGAAACTCCATCTGACTGCTCTCTCTCAAATATATCTTTGCAACTCATTGACGACAAATGCCACTTTCTGGTGCCGAGGATGCCATGAAGTAAACGGAATATACTGATAGGCATTCAATGGCTTCTGAAAGGATCGAGTAGAAAGCTTTCTAGAGGCCTGAAAATCTGGGCCTTTGAAAAGCATGATGTCCAGAATGTTGACACTAGTGGATGAGATGCAAGAAGTGATCTGGATGTGCTCTGGATAGATGGATTGATAGCAATCCAAAAACTAAACCAATCTGTCTCTGGAGCCATGCCAAAACATGCAACCATCATTGATGAAGTGTTTGAAGAGCTGGATCTCGGGTGCACGAAATCTTTTGAAGACTTCTTGATCAAGGTGGCAAAGAAAAAGGCAAGCATAAACCACAACAAAGGTTCTGCCCATTGCTGTGCCTCGAATTTGCTGGTAGAAAGAGCCATCAAACTAAAGAAAGTGCCACTTAAGCACCAATTCTGCTGCGCTGACCAGGAAGTTGACATCTTCTGGAGTAAACAACTCGGTAGTGCTTTGCTCAAGCATTTCTCGTAAGGCATGCAAGCCTTCCTGAGTGGGAATGCTGGGATACAGAGACTCAACATCAAAGGTTACAAGAAATGAATCTGCAGCAAAACGCTTGGATTCAATATCCTGTAATAAAGTGAGAGAATCTGGAAGATGGTTTGGTTGAGCAAGCAAGGTGCTGAGAAGTTTATAATGCAAGAATTTGGAAAGAGGTTCAAGCATAAAACCATTGTAGGCACAGATAGGCCTACCAACAGGCGGGTTTTTATGAACTTTCCAAATGAAATAGAGCCTGCAAGCTCTAGCATTATGAGTTTTGACTTGCATTATGTATTCCCATTGTTGCATTGAAAGAAGATTTCTATATCTGGCTTGAAGCTAGCTGAGAGATCTCCTGATGGCCATCCATGGAACTGCTGCATACTGCCTGTAAACATTAAGATCCGAGAGTTGCCGGTGAGCTTCAGCAACATAACTATCTCTGTCGAGAACAACAATGCCTAGATTTTTGTCTGTCGGTTTGATTACAATAGGGAGGCGACGAAGACTCCTTAGTGCAAGCAACTGGGATCAAGAGAATCTGGGTTTGGAAGAAAGGCTTATAGAAGCAATACACTCATGAAGGATGGATAAGCGAATATGAAGAGAGTGATTAAGGTTAGGATCATTGATAGGTGGTTCCCAAGTGGGATTGGGCAAACGAAAGGGATTGTAGGATTCATCTACAGAAAGTCTGAAAAACCGCCTAAGACGACAAATTTGAGAGAAATATGCATACTCCTTGAGAATGTCATCTAAGGGCATGGGGGGAGGCCGAGGAATGTATTTGTGCCCTAGGCCCAACAATTTGGTTTGGCTGAAGGAAAGAGGAGTGGAAGAAAGATTGTGGATAGCAAGATTGCTAATCCTATGATCTATCTGGGAAGGAGTCATTTTTCCTAGCAGATAAGTGAAGTAAGAGGCTGGAGTAATGGAGGGCAACCAAAAAAGATGACGGAGCTTGCTTACACCAAAGGAGCCTTGCCTTTGTTCCGTACAAGGTTCTGGGGCAAACTTTGCTGCAGTGGCGCATATGGGGCAGCTTCCGGATTTAAACTAGTGTTCTGGAAAAATTGGTTTTGAGCGGAGACCAACTGTGGAACAACAGATTGAGTGGAGCGTTTCCCTCGGTGGAAATGCACCCTTCCAACCCTGTTTTTTGGCTGAGGTTGCTGTGCAGTAGGTTGTTGGGGCAACTGATGCCTATTTTGACTGCACAGGCGCTGCTTCTGCCGTTGCTGTTGCTGGAGCTGCCGCTGCTGCTATTGTGGTGCTGCTGGGATCACATAAGTCTGAAGTTCTATGAGATAGGCAAGTTGATCTTGCTGGGGCTTCAGAGTAGCATCAAATTTCTGTTGCTGGGCCTGAAGAGATTTAGCAACATCTCTTTGGACCAGTACAAAAATTGCTTCTTCACGGGGAATGTAATTAGCATGCTTAGCTAATTCTTCCCGTGCAACATTTCTAGCGGCTTGAGTAGCGGTCCGAGTGGAACGACGTTCAACAAGCTCTATTTGGAATTGATTGACTTGTCGATTGTTAGATGACAAGGCAAGCGAAATCCATTGAGCAACAATAGTTCTACCGTCAATAGGACCGGAGGCGCTGGTGAACTGAATATGCTGAAATGCAATGGCGAGCTGCTAAATATTGTTGCAGAAATCTGAGGCAAGTTGCGAAACCCTTGCTTCCTATTTTCTCAACAATTGTTCTCTCATGCTGCAAGTAGAATGCATGACATTCTTTTCTATATCTGGCAGTAATTGATTCCATCCCATATTTAAGAGAAGCAATAGCATCAGGGTCAGATGCCACAAGACCCGGAGTTTTTACCATAAGGCTCTGGATGACTCTAATGTCTTGCGCAAGAGTCTCCAGTTTTTCAACAAGCGACTGATATCTGAGCAAGATTTCAGTGGCTTTTTGAAAGTCTTTCACGGCACATTGTATAACTTCCGCCTAAGAATTAGGAATAGGTGGAATTTCTTCATTACCCGGATGCTGGTGAGAATTAGACGATTCTGGAGCATGATTAATGGTTGGTTGAGCAGATGTTGCTGGGCCCATCTGCGCAATCCCTGAAAGAGGAACTCTTGGAGGGACCTGCGCAGTATTGGCAAAAGCAGCTGGGTCTAGCTGTGCAGTTTCTGGAGGGTATTGCGCAGTCCAAGCAACACCAATGGCTGCAGTAATTTCGGGCAGCAAAAGTCTCTATTCTAGAATTTTCTAACATGGCACTTGCCCTGTTATTGCTGGAGCCCGAAATTATTGCTGCCATGGGTGTTGCTGGGACTGCGCAGTACCCTCCGGAAACTGTGCAGCTAGACCCAGCTGCTTTTGCCAATACTACGCAGGTTCCTCCAAGAGTTCCTCTCTCAAGGACTGCGCAAATGGGCCCAACAACATCTGCTTAGCCATTTTCTGCGCAGCCAGCCATTCACCATGCTCCAGAATCGTCTAATGCTCGCCGGCATTCGGGTAATGAAGAAATTCCGCCTATGCCAAATTCTTGGGCACAAGTTATACAATGTGTTGTGAAAGACTTTCAAAAAGCCACTGAATTCTAGCTCAAATCTCAGTCGCTTGTGAAAAACTGGAGGCTCTTGAGCAAGACAATAGAGTCATCTAGAGCCTTATGGTAAAAAGTCCGGGTCTTGTGGCATCTGACCCTGATGCTACTGCTTCTCTTAAATCTGGGCTGGAATCAATTACTGCCAGATATAGAAAATAATGCCATTCATTCTACTTGCAGCATGAGAGAACAATTGTTGAGAAAAATGAAGCAAGGTTTTCACAACTTGCGTCAGATTTCCGCAACAATCTTCAGCAACTTGCCATTCCATTTCAGCATATCCATTTCACCAGCTCTTCCGGTCCTGTGGATGGTAGCACTATTGCTGCTCAATGGATTTCGCTTGCCTTGTCATCTTATAATCGACAAGTGAATCAATTCCAAATAGAGCTTGTTGAATGTCATTCCGCCCAGACCGCTGCTCAAGCCGCCAGAAATGCTGCACGGGAAGAATTGGCTAAGCATGTTAATGAAATTCCTCATGAAGAAGCAATTTCTGTACTGGTCCAAAGAGAAGCTACTAAATCTCTTCAGGGCTAGCAACAAAAATTTGATGCTACTCTGAAGCCCCTGCAAGATCAACTTGCCTATCTCATAGAGCTTCAGACTTCTGGCATCCCAACAGCACTACAACAACAACAACATACTCAGTAGCGCAGACAACCCCAACATCGTAGACAGCAGCAGCCCCAACAACAGCAGCAACAGCCCTTGTGCAGTCAGAATACGCAGTAGCTGCCTCAACAACCTTTGTGCAGTCAGCTAGCAACTGTGCAGACAGCCTCAAAGGTAGCAACAGTTTTAGCAGCTACCCCAACAACCTACTACGCAGCAACCTCAGCCAAAAAACGGGTTGGCAGGGTGCCGTTCCGCCGAGGGAAACGCTCCACTCAATCTGTTGCTGGACAGTCGGCCTCCGCTCAAAACCAGTTTTTCCAGAACACTGGTTTAAATCCGGAAGCTGCCCCATATGCGCCACTGCAGCAAAGTTTGCCCCAGAACCTTACACTGAACAAAGGCAAGGCTCCTTTAGTGTAAGCAAGCTCTGTCATCTTTTTTGGTTGCCCTCCATTAGTCCAACTTCTTGCTTGGCTTATCGGCTAGGAAAAATAACTCCTTCCCAGATAGATCGTAGGATTAGCAATCTTGCTATCCACAATCTTTCTTCCACTCCTCTTTCTTTCAGCCAAACGAAATTGCTGGGCCTAGGGCACAAATACATTCCTCGGCCTCCCCCCATGGCCATAGATGACATTCTCAAAGAGTATGCATATTTCTCTCGACTTTATCGCCTTAGGCGGTTTTTCAGACTTTCTGTAGATGAGTCCTACAATCCCTTTCGTTTGCCCAATCCCACTTGGGAATCGCCTATCAATGATTCTGACCTTAATCACTCTCTTCATATTGGCTTATCTATCCTTCATGAGCGTATTGCTTCTATAAACTTTTCCTCCAAACCCAGATTCTCTAGATCCCAGCTGCTTGCACTAAGGAGTCTTCGTCGCCTCCCTATTGTAATCAAACCGACAGACAAAAATCTGGGCATTGTTGTTCTCGACAGAGATAGTTATTTTGCTGAAGCTGACCGGCAACTCTCGAATCTCAATGTCTACAGGCAGTGTGCAACAATTCCATGGATGGCCATCAGGAGATCTCTCAGCCAGCTTCAAGCCAGATATAGAAATCTTCTTTCAGTGCAACAATGGGAATACATAATGCAAGTCAAAACTCATAATGCTAGAGCTTGCAGGCTCTATTTCATTTGGAAAGTTCATAAAAAACCGCCTATTGGTAGGCCTATCTGTGCCTACAATGGTCTTATGCTTGAACCTCTTTCCAAATTCTTGCATTATAAACTTCTCAACGCCTTGCTCGCTCAACTGAACCATCTTCCAGATTCTCTCACTTTATTACAGGATATTGAATCCAAGCATTTTGTTGCAGATTCATTTCTTGTAACCTTTGATGTTGAGTCTTTGTATCCCAGCATTCCCACTCAGGAAGGCTTGCATGCCTTACGGGAAATGCTTGAGCAAAGCACTGCTGAGCTGTTTACTCTAGAAGATGTCAACTTCCTGGTCAGCGCAGCAGAATTGGTGCTTAAGTGGCACTTTCTTCAGTTTGATGGCTCTTTCTACTGGCAGATTCGAGGCACATCTATGGGCAGCAACTTTGTTGTGGTTTATGCTTGCCTTTTTCTTTGCCACCTTGATTAAGAAGTCTTCAGAAGATTTCCTTCTCTCGAGATCCAACTCTTTAGACGCTTCATTGATGATGGCTGCATGGTTTGGCATGGCTCCAGAGACAGATTGGTTCAGTTTTTGGATTGCTATCAGTCCATCTATCTAGAGCACATCCGGATCACTTCTTACATCTCGTCCACTAGTGTCAACATTCTGGACATCGTGCTTTTCAAAGGCCCCCAGATTTTCAGGCCTCTGGAAAGCTTTCTACTCTATGCTATCAGTTTATTCCTTTTACTTCATGGCATCCTCAGGACCAGAAAGTGGCATTTGTGGTCAATGAGCTGCAAAGATATCTTCGAGAGAGAGCAGTCAGATGGGGTTTCTTAAACTCAGGTGAGCGTTCTGCACCAGGCTTCGGTCGAGAGGTTACCCACCGTATTTTCTCTAGGCTTGTTTTGCCAAAGTTCATTGGGATCAATGGGATGCTCTAATGCAGCAGGTCTATGCGCGAGGTCCTCTTCACTCTTCTGGCCTCAAAAGGGCCCCCTTAGTGTTGAAGTTGGACTTCTGCGAAGCCACTAGAGCTTTAAACCTTGGGGGTTCCCTAAACCCTAAACTTTATGGAGAATTCCAGTGCTACCCTTTGCTACAACATATTCCTAAACCTTTGATCTGTTGGAGAAATCCGCGAAAGATTGGGACATTCTACATGAGCAGCGCAGATCCTCGGCCATGATTCTTTCAGGAGCAGTGCATATTTTTCTGAAATTTTAAAATATTTTTTAATATTTATTTAAAATATTTTAAATATTTAAAGTTAGATATTCTAAAATATTTTAAAAATATTTATAAAAGTCTCTATTATAGAAGTTTTTAACATGGCACTTGCCCTGTCCATTTTTGCTATATAAGGACAACTTGTATCTCATTTCTTTTGTATCACTGATGAGTCCATGAGGACGAAACTAGTTTGATAATACAAGAGATTTGTTTTGCATATTATGTGTTTTGCATAATTTTGTGTCCTTAGATTTTTCTTTGTTTTCAGTTTTATCTTTCGGTTGTGTTTCAGTATTGTTCCCGCCTTACTCTCTTTTTGGTTTTAGCCCTAAACCCTAAACCCTAAACTTTATGGAGAATTCCAGCGCTACCCTTTGCTACAACATATTCCTAAACCTTTGATCTGTTGGAGAAATCCGCAAAAGATCGAGACATTCTACATGAGCAGCGTAGAGCCTCGGCCATGATTCCTTCAGGAGCAGTGCTTATTTTTCTGAAATTTTAAAATATTTTTTAATATTTATTTAAAATATTTAAAATTAAATATTTTAAAAATATTTCTAGAAGTCTCTATTCTAGAAGTTTCTAACATGGCACTTGCCCTGTCCATTTTTGCTATATAAGGACAACTTGTATCTCATTTATTTTGTATCACTGATGAGTCCATGAGGACGAAACTAGTTTGATAATACAAGAGATTTGTTTTGCATATTATGTGTTTTGCATAATTTTGTGTCCTTAGCATTTTTTCTGTTTTCAGTTTTATCTATCGGTTGTGTTTCAGTATTGTTCCCGCCTTACTCTCTTTTTGGTTTTAGCCCTAAACTCAGTCCATGGCGTGGAACACTGCTCAAAACACTAGTTCTGTTACTAGATCCAGGTCGGCCCAGAATTCTTATCATTCTCATAATATTCAGAATGCTCAGGATGCTGAAGAACATGACTCTGCTTCTTCTTATGACAGGATTTTTGACCAGTTTTTGCAGGAGAATTCTCTTCCTCGTCGTGAGAATGCTGCCCAGCCTGATTTTCTTCCTATTCAGCCTGGGCAGGATTTTTACGATGCTCATCCAACTCTGGAGCTTGAAATTCTGCAACCATTGGTGTTGCTCAGACTGCGCAGTACCCTCCAGAAACTGCGCAGCTAGACCTAGTTGCTTTTGCCAATATTGCGCAGGTCCCTCCAAGAGTTCCTCTCTCAGGGACTACGCAAATGGGCCTAGCAACATCTACTCAGCCAGCCATTAATCATGCTCCAAAATCGTTTAATGGTCACCAGCATCCGGGTAATGAAGAAATTCCGCCTATGCCTAATTCTTGGACGGAAGTTATACAATGTGCCGTGAAAGACTTTCAAAAAGCCACTGAAATCTTGCTCAGATCTCAGTCGCTTGTTGAAAAACTAGAGGCTCTTGAGCAAGACAATAGAGTCATCCAGAGCCTTATGGTAAAAACTCCGGGTCTTGTGGCATCTGACCCTGATGCTATTGCTTCTCTTAAATCTGGGCTGGAAACAATTACTACCAGATATAGAAAAGAATGCCATGCATTCTACTTGCAGCATGAGAGAACAATTGTTGAGAAAAATGAAGCAAGGGTTTCGCAACTTGCCTCAGATTTCCGCAACAATCTTCAGCAACTTGCATATTTAGTTCACTAGCTTCTCCGGTCCTGTTGATGGTAGCACTATTTCTGCTCAATGGATTTCGCTTGCCTTGTCATCTTACAATCGACAAGTCAATCTATTCCAAATAGAGCTTGTTGAACATCATTTTGCTTGGACCGCTGCTCAAGCCGCCAAAAACGTTGCACGGGAAGAATTAGCTAAGCATGCTAATGACATTCCCCGTGAAGAAGCAATTTCTGTACTGGTCCAAAGAGAAGTTGCTAAATCTCTTCAGGCCCAACAACAAAAATTTGATGCTACTCTGAAGCCCCTGCAAGATCAACTTGCCTATCTCATAGAGCTTCAGACTTCTGGCATCCCAGCAGCACCACAGCAGCAGCAACAACATACTTAGCAGCATAGACAGCCCCAACAGTGTAGACAACAACAGCAATAGCAGCTCCAACAACAGCAGCAGTAGCAGCCCATGCGCAGTCAGAATAGGCAGTAGTTGCTCCAGCAGCCTCTGCGCAGTCAGCCCCAACAATTGCGCAGATAGCCTCAGAGGCAGCAGCAGTTTCAGTAGCTTCCCCAGCAACCTACTGCGTAGCAACCTCATCCAAAAAACAGGGTTGGCAGAGTGTGGTTCTGTCGAGGGAAACACTCCACTCAATCTGTTGCTAGACAGTTGGCCTCAATCTGTTTTTCCAAAACACTAGTTTAAATCCGGAAGCTGCCCCATATGTGCCATTGCAACGAAGTTTGCACCAGAACCTTGCACAGAACAAAGGCTCCGTCATCTTTTTTGGTTGCTCTCCATTAGTCCAACCTCTTACTTGGCTTATCTGCTAGGAAAAATGACTCCTTCCCAGATAGATTGTAGGATTAGCAATCTTGCTATCCACAATCTTTCTTCCACTCCTCTTTCCTTCAGCCAAACCAAAGTGCTGGGCCTAGGGCACAAATACATTCCTCGACCTTCCCCCACGGCCATAGATGACATTCTCAAGGAGTATGCATATTTCTCTCGACTTTGTCGTCTTAGGCGGTTTTTTAGACTTTCTATAGATGAGTCCTACAATTCCTTTCGTTTTCCCAATCCCACTTGGGAACCGCCTATTAATGATCCTGACTTTAATCACTCTCTTCATTTTGGCTTATCCATCCTTCATGACCGCATTGCTTCTGTAAACTTTTCCTCCAAACCCAGATTCTATAGATCCCAGCTACTTGCAATAAGGAGCCTTCGTCGCCTCCCTATTGTAATCAAACCGGCAGACAAAAATCTAGGCATTGTTGTTCTCGACAGAGATAGTTATGTTGTTGAAGCTCACCAACAACTCTTGGATTTCAATGTCTACAGGCAGTATGCAACAGTTCCATGGATGGCTATCGGGAGATTTCTCAGCCAGCTTCAAGCCAGATATAGAAATCTTCTTTCAGTGCAACAATGGGAATACATAATGCAAGTTAAAACTCATAATGCTAGAGCTTGCAGGCTCTATTTCATTTGGAAGGTTCATAAAAACCCGCCTGTTGGTAGGCCTATCTGTGCCTACAACGGTTTTATCCTTGAACCTGTTTCCAAATTCTTGCATTATAAATTTCTCAGCACCTTGCTCACTCAACCGAACCATCTTCCACATTCTCTAACTTTATTATAGGATATTGAATCCAAGCGTTTCGCTGCAGATTCATTTCTTGTAACTTTTGATGTTGAGTCTCTGTATCCCAGCATTCCTACTCAGGAAGGCTTGCATGCCCTACGAGAAATGCTTGAGCAAAGCACTTCCGAGCTGTTTACTCCAGAAGATGTCAACTTCTTGGTCAGCGCAGCAGAATTGGTGCTTAAGTGGCACTTTCTTCAGTTTGATGGCTCTTTCTACCGGCAGATTCGAGGCACAGCTATGGGCAACAACTTTGCTATGGTTTATGCTTGCCTTTTTCTTTGCCACCTTGAGCAAGAAGTCTTCAAAAGATTTCCTGCTCCCGAGATCCAGCTCTTCAGACGATTCATCGATGATGGCTGCATGGTTTGGCATGGCTCCAGAGACAGATTGGTTCAATTTTTGGATTGCTATCAATCCATCTATCCAGAGCACATCTGGATCACTTCTTGCATCTCATCCTCTAATGTCAACATTCTCGATATCGTGCTTTTCAAAGGCCCAGATTTTCAAGCCTTTGGAAAGCTTTCAAGTTTCTACTTGATGCTTTCAGAAACCATTGAATGCCTATCAGTATATACCTTTTACTTAATGGCATCCTCGGCACTATAAAGTGGCATTTGTGGTCAATGAGCTGCAAAGATATCTTCGAGAGAGAGCAGTCAGATGGGGTTTCTTGAACTCAGGCGAGTGTTCTACACCAGGCTTCGGTCAAGAGGTTGCCCACCGGATTTTCTCTAGGCTTGTTTTGCCAAAGTTCATTGGGATCAATGGGATGCTCTAATGCAGCTGGTCTATGCGCGAGGTCCTCTTCACTCTTCTGGCCTCAAAAGGGCCCCCCTGGTGTTGAAGCTGGACTTCTGCGAAGCCACTAGAGCTTTAAACCTTGGGGGTTCCCTAAACCCTAAACTTTATGGAGAATTCCAGCGCTACCCTTTGCTAAAGCATATTCCTAAACCTTTGATCTATTGGAGAAATCTGCGAAAGATCGGGACATTCTACATGAGCAACGCAAATCCTTCGCCATGATTCCTTCAAGAGCAGTGCATATTTTTTTGAAATTTTAAAATATTTTTTAATATTTATTTAAAATATTTTTTAATATTTATTTAAAATATTTTAAAAATATTTCTAGAAGTCTCTATTCTAGAAGTTTCTAACATGGCACTTGCCTTGTCTATTTTTTTTATTTAAGGACAACTTGTATCTCATTTCTTTTCTATCATTGATGAGTCCATGAGGTCGAAACTAGTTTGATAATACAAGAGATTTGTTTTGCATATTATGTGTTTTGTATAATTTTGTGTCCTTGGCATTTTTCTGTTTTCAGTTTTATCTATCGGTTGTGTTTCAGTATTGTTCTGCCTTACTCTCTTTTTGGTTTTTACCTCCAATTCCCCTCTTTCATGGAACCAATTCTTACAAATAGAAAGGCATTCATCATCCCCATTGATGACTCAACCTCCTGCATTCATCTATAAAAGGATCTCTCATCCAAGAGATCAAAAGGCTGAATTATTCTGAGTTTTAAGGAAGTGTTACTAGTTTCAGTATTGAGGTGAGAGCATTGTGTTATTGTTGGTATGTTCTTACTGATTCATGAGGTGAAGAAGGTTTGAAGCTGGGAGGATGGCGCTGGATCAGACTTCTTATGGGTTGTAATTCTCCTTGTTTTCAATAAAGTTCTTCAAGATTTTTCCCAATTGGTTGTGTTAACTGTAAATGCATTCATTTGTTTATCATATTTCTGATTCTATGATGATTAAGCTGTGATGGATCATTATGCTTTGACAGGTCTTTGTTTCTGTAGCTGTGTAGGTACTCTCCAAGCGTGTTAAGTACGGGGAGGAGTTACGGGATTGGCCAAAGGAGAGGGAGATCAAGTGAGGATTCAAGCGAAAGTTACAGGTTGGTCTTTCATAATCTCCTTCTTATCTATCACTCATAGGAAAGATAGTGAATTGCTTTGACTGTTGTTTTTAGGTTAGCTACCAAACCTAGAGGGCTAGCATTTCTTAGAAAAACTAGTTTTCCCAGAAACAATTGGGAAGTCCGGATCTAAGGATGGAAGGAAAGGCAGATGCCTTGGTTGCAATAAGTTCGGCCATTATGCGAATGAGTGCCTGAGGTAGGGACACATGACTTGATGATGATAACAATCATTTCAGGGGTATCTTCAATGATCAGAGGAATGACAGGTAATGCAGGTCATCAAGGAAACGACCGAATCTTCAGAGAAAGCAAGGAACCCCAGGTATGAAGAATCAAATGTTGTTTTTGATAAGATAAAGAAGCGTTATCTTGTATTGGCCCTCTCCTTTAGATTCTTTGGGTGGCTTTTTGATTGTAGTGGTTCAAGGCACTTCACCTGATAGTAGAGTGCACTCTCTAATTTGGTAGAGATGGAAACAATCGTGTGATTATACTTGGAGCCGATGCCACCTATTCTGGAAAGGGTGTAGGAAATGTTACCCCTCAATTGAATGAGGGTAACTCGATTCATTTACAGAATTTCTTTTATGTACCTGATTGCAAGAAGAACCTGGTGTCCATTTTAGCAATGGAAGTCAAAGGTTATAGGGTGGAACTCATCGATGGAAAGGTACGTGTTTGAAAATAGAATTTTCAAAGATGTTTTTGAGTTTAGGGTTGTATCAAGATGCAGGAAGTCCACTGGGAATCATGTCCATTGACACATAACACTGGAGGTCTGTGAGTCAGATGGTGATAGGGATGCCTGAATTCAAAAAGAGCATGAAAGTACATGTCTGAGATGTACCGAAGGAAAATCTTACAAGGGGACCATTCCCCTCATGTAGCAGGTCCACAGGTTTGGAACAACTTGAGGGGTTTGAGATTCATGATCAAGAATCTCACGTATGCAGGTGGAAGAAATCCCTCTATGGCTTGAAGCAAAATTCCCTGGGCATAGTATGAGATGATTGATAGATGTCTGATGAAGCTGAGATTGACTAGGAGTGAAACCGATCCAAACAATTACTAGTGATCCAACACCTTTTGAGGACGACCTATTTCAAACAGGTGTAGACCCTCTCACTTGTAGAAGTATAGGGGGAGTTGGATTTCGGATGTGGAATGATAAACTACAAGCGTGTGACTACCTTGAGGATCTTAACTTTCAGAAGTTATATGGTAGTGATGTCGGACCAGATTTGGGAAATGCCTCTGAGTTTCATAAACTCATTCGCGTTGATGTTCTTGGTGAACTTCCGTCCGGACATATGTTTTGCAATTAGCATGGTGAGCTCATATTTGGTTGAGCCTCACTGGATTGGTGCCAAGAATCTTCTGAGATATTTCGGGGCATAATCTCTCATGGATTGAGATACACTGCTGAAATATGAAGCTGCATGATTATTCGAACGCTGACTAGGCAGGTAGTGTGGAGGATCACTAGAGCACTTCTCAGCATTGGTTCTCTTTGGGTTCTACTTCGATATCATGGATGAGTAGGAAGCAGATGTTGGTTGCTATAAGCATTGCCAAGACCAAATACATAGCTACGAGTATGATCTCGTATGAAGCTGCCTAGTTGTGGAAGCTCTTCAGAGAGCTGTTTGTACACATGATGAATACCATTGTGATTCTCTGTGACAACCAAAGGGGGGATTCGATTATTGAGGAATCTCGTATTCAATGATTGCTCCAGCAGATAGACATCAGATACTACCTTATCTGGGATATGGTAAGTCGATGAGCGAGGAGGCCCCATTGCATTGAGATTGATGTACAGGTCGTAGACATTTTGTCAAAGCCTCGAGAATGGTCAAATCTGTGACTTTCCCGAACGACTTGGAGTCGTTGAGAGACCTTCTTATAAGGGTCCTGCATGTTGCATGCATTGATCTCTGGGAGCTCTGGGGGCTTGGGGTACTTACTAGAGCAACATACGACCATAGGGCGACTCGCCCTCCCCTGGTGGTGCGCTATGTACAAGATGATAGGTTCAACCTGCCCCTATGATACCCCGTGGTGACTGTGGAACAGGATGATTAGTTCTCCTGTGGGCCGGGATGATTAGTTCTCCCATGGCAACTGTGAAACATGATGCTTAGTTCTCTTGTGGGCCATGATGATTAGTTCTCCCGTAGCAACTGTGGAACAGGATGATTAGTTCTCCTGTGGGCCGGGATGATTAGTTCTCCCATGGCAACTGTGAAATAGGATGATTAGTTCTCTGTGGGCCAAGATGATTAGTTCTCCAGGGGTAACTATGGAACAAGATGACTAGTTCTCTTGTGGGCCGGGATGATTAGTTCTCCCATGGCAACTGTGGAACAAGATGATTAGTTCTCCTGTGGGCCGAGATGATTAGTTCTCCTGTGGCAACTGTGAAGCAGGATGATTAGTTCTCCTGTGGGCCGGGATGATTAGTTCTCTCGTGGCAACTGTGGAACAGGATGATTAGTTCTCCTGTGGGCCTGGGATGATTAGTTCTCCCATGGCAACTGTGAAACAGGATGATTAGTTCTCCCATGAGCTGGGATGATTAGTTCTCCCGTGGCAGCTGTGGGGCAGGATGATTCGTTCTCCTGTGGACAGGATGATTAGTTCTCCTGTCGAGGCATCCTACCCATGCTGTTTGGGACTCATGGGAAGTACCTCTCATCTGATCAATGAGTAGGGAAATGGGTTTAAGGACCATAGTAGTACTATGGATGGACGCATCGTTGTATCTATCGTACTTCCTATGCTAGGATGACCTTCATTGATTTGGGATTAGTATGAGTGGTTTGAGAGACTCTCTTGTGATATTGATCTAGGATCAATAAAACTGACTTCGGGTCAGTAAGAGTGATGTGACACACTCCCTTTAGATGAAATTGACTTTGGTTTAGTAGAGAATGGTATAAGACATTCTTGATCAATTTTTTTTCTTCATGGTTCAACAAAGCAGAGCAGAGCAAAGCAGATCTTAACAGAGCAGAGCAGTGCAGGGCATTGATGGCAGAGATAGTACAGTCGGACATATGGATCAACGATTGGAGTTCTCCCTAGTTGAGAGGGAGTGTTAAAATTGGCAACTAGGGCTAAACTCCATGTGGGTCATCTTATTAATGGACGCTGATATTTTTATTGGATCCCTCTCATGGAGAGGTGTAGGATTGATTTAAAAATCATCCGATTCCGATAAGTATTCATGGAGATATGAATCTATTTGTGTTATTGGACAATTCGTCAAGGTCGGCTAGCAACCAAATAAACCCCACTTGTGCTCAACGTTTTAGTATAAATAGAGGTGGCCTTCAAGTCATTTTCAACACACTTGGGATCTCTTCCTCTCTACTTTTCTTTGGGTTTTAGTAGGAGGATAGATCCTAAGGGATAACGTTGCTCTAATCTAGAGGGCAGAAGCTGGAACTGTCGGGAACAACCAGAACTACTAGAATTGTGGAGAACTGTCGGAACTGTCGGGAACTGCCGAGAACAGCCTGAACTGCCGAGAACATCCAGAACTACCGGAACAGTTAGAACTGCCGGAACAGTCGAAATAGCCAGAACTGCCAGAATAATCGGAACTGCCGGAACTACCGGGAATAGCCGGAATTGCCGGAACTACTAGAACTGCCGGGAACAACCAGAATTGCCGGAATTGCCTGAACAGGAGGGAAAGTTGATGCAGAGGGCAGAAGCTAGAATTACTGGAACTGTCGGAAGTGCCGGGAACAGCTAAAACTACAGGGAACAACCGAAATTGCTAGAACTGTCAGAACAGGTGGGAAAGCTGACGCAGAGGGCAGAAGTCAGAACTGTTGGGAACAATTGGAATTGCCAGAACTGCCGGAACTGATGGAATTGCTGGGAACAACCGGAATTGCCGGAAGTGCCGTGAACAACTAGAACTGCCGGGAACAACTGGAACTGTCGGAACAACCAGAGCATATGTCTTTGAAGGAGAGCAGTATGCAAGGGACAACTAACTAACATTGGGACAGTTGTATGGTAGTTAGCAGCGAATACACCAAGCATGGAATGTTACAGCAAGCATGCTAAGGACAACAAGCATGCTAGGGACAACAAGCAACCAAGGGACGACAAGCAAGCAAGATGTAGCCAACACATAGGTCAATATGGCAACATGGTGCAGTAATGGCACATAATGCAGTACAGTGATGGGTACAGTCATGATTAATGAAGCATGATGAGATGCAACATAGTGATGATGGGTGCAACATGGTGCACCGCGGTGAGGTACATCATGATGACGAAATGCAACACAACGATAGGTGAAGGAGTCACCTTGGAGAATCAGTTGAAGCAACATGTCTTCCACTGATCTCATGTATCATCTTCTTAGAGACGATCTTTGCTCTTATCTTGATAAGTCAAAGTGTTGACTTCTGTTGTAAACGTACTATCTCTCTCTCTCTCTCTGCTGAACTATTGAAGAACATATAAGAAGAATTGATCAAGGGTTTCCACACATTGGGGTTTGTCCCTGGCTAGCGTCACATCTTGTGTCCTCTTGTCTTGGCTTGTCTTCTGCAATTTATGTTTATGTTCTATCTGCAGTTTACTTTAATGCTGATGTGATTGCTAATCTGGAAAAGATATTGAGCTAACTGTGAAAATTGAAATAAATTGCTCTAAGCATAAAACATACCTAAAATTAGCATATGTCTATTGTCATACTACATTCAAAATTTGTCTTAAGGCATCTCCAAACAAGAACTAGGAAATTTTAAAATACTAAAATAAAAATAGCTAATAGTGAACAATGGCTTTCTCAAGCCATGTCATCAGCATCACTCAGATCTTCAGTTAGCATGCTCTCCAGGTAGGAATCACTCTCATCTTGAGGCTCTTGCTCATCCATAGCAACTGGAGGTAGCTCAATAACGCCATCTGGTTGTATCTCCTTGTCCGCACACATAGCATGGTTTGTGTATTGGTCCCATATCTTGAAAGGACCCTCCTTGTATCCAGGGTCTTTTTGAGATATGAGACGAAGTGTGCTATGAACGTACACTAAGTTATCTGCGTTCTTTGATCCCAACGTATTTCTCTTTACTAAATGAATAAAGGCATAAGTACTCCAATTCCTCTCGCAAGATGAAGAACTAGCTACCAAAAATATTAGGGGAAGCCCATTAAATTAATTAAAAAATAAAAAATATAAACTAAAATGAACCCAAAAGAACTTGATTTTGGGGTTCCAAGTACCCATCATCAGGGTTCCCTGTACCCGATAAGACAAAAGAACCCAATTTTTTTTAATGCACCTGAACCCGAATCCAGTACTTGGGGACAAGAACATGGGACGGGTTCCCGAACCCCACCCCAGAGTTCAGGAACCCGTGCAACATAGGTTTTTTTTATAAAAAATAAATATTTAATGTATTTTTTACAACGACTGAGTCATTGAAATCAAACCGACTGAGTCGATACCGAGTCGGAGTCGGAGTCGACCCTCGGCCGTTTCCGAACTGGAGTTGGAGTTTTAAAACATTGCTTTCAATTGCGGCTAGGCTTCATTATGACATCAGTTAGGCCACATTGTGGTAGCTGACTTAGGGCCTCATAGATGAACATTATAGGTCTCTTTTAGACCTGCGGTTAGGGCTTCATCCTCTTAGATTTCTCTTGCCACTAAAACCCAAAACAAGTGGAGAGAAATCAAGAGTGAAGTGTGTCTAAATGACTATCAAGCCACCTCCTTTTATACTAAAACGTTGAGCACAAGTGGGGGTTAATTGATTGCTGGCCGACCTTGACGAATTGTCCCATAACACATAAAATCATATCTCCATGAATACATATCGGAATTGGATGATCTTTAAATCAATCCACACCTCTCGATGAGAGGAATCCAAAAAAAATATCAGCTGCCATAAATAAGGTGACCCACATAGAGTTTGGCCCTAGTTGCCAATTTTAAGACAAATCAAGGACTTATGACTCAAACACACGTTCTTTTCCTCAATTAACTCGCACTAGAAGACTAATAACTTGGCCTTCCACTTTAACATATTAGTTAACTACTTCTAAAGTCGTCCTGATTTTTAGGAACGATTCCTAAATTTTAGGAAATCGTCTTAAATTATAGGAAACTTGACCATGCCAAGGAGAAACTTGTTGTGGTTCTTTTGATTAAGGCACAAATCAAGGAACCCTTTATCGCTATTATTTTCAACACAAAACAACAATCGGAATTGAACAATATCTTTAATCCTTAACAACCTACTATTCTAGGTAGTTTCACATTCATTAAAATTGTAGTGTGGTAGACACCCTGCTATAGTCAGGGTGCACCTAATATAATTTTTATGCTTTGATGCAAGCGATTGAGGGTACTATTTTGTAGTTTGGATTCGCGGTCACCTTTGTACAAACAAGCCTTGATTCCAAAAGTGTTAGTGATGCATCACTAGATAAGTCCTTTTGACAGTTTCCAATTTGTTGCCTGCTTAAGTGTTTGAAAATTGTGTATACAATTGTTTTCATATGTTATTTGAAGGTGGAAAGGTATGCAAATAACATACAGGATAGCTACCATTTTCAATGGATCTTTTGGCTTGTTTCTTGATTTGTTACTTTCTCTGTTGTACGACTTGTTTGCGAATTTTCAACATGATGTGCATTTATTTTTTATTGTGCTTGTGCTTTTGCTCTGAAAGTCTCAATGCCCCTAATCCTAGTGTAAGGGGCGGCCCATTGAACTTCATCCCAAGGATCTTCCACTGATAATAATCATCTCCAACTACATTAACAATTGTTTGTACCAAAAGACAACCATTGCTTGATGAAAAGGGAAATGGCTCCAAACTAGCCCGCTCAATGTCCAACGTCAATGTGTCACTTTGTTATGATGGAAAACTCTAAAAAAATGCATTGTCTTCTTTTTATTTGACTCCAATTTTCCATTTGCAAGATTAACAAGAAATTTGCTATTGTCTGTGTGTACCAACATCAATCCCTTATCTACTATAGGCACTTCCTGTTGAGATTGGTACCTTGGGAGGTACTCCAAACCCTAGGAATTGACACCATAAAAGGGATTTGTGGGCTAAGAACCCAAGAGGTGGGTTTTGCACCTAGGCTTGTGGGTTTGAAACCATGCATGGTTTTGTTGATTTGACACCTAGAGATTATAAGGCAACCTTAGTGGAGCAAGGTGCTCCCAAGAACACCAAGAGAGTGTGCCAAATGGGAGATTTTTTTAAGTCGGCTTGACTTTATGGAAGCCCAAGAGAGGGCTAGACATTGCCACACAAGATCATATAAATACAAGTGATGTGAGACATCATTTGGCATCCAATCAAGGAATTTGTTTCTCATGTGAAGACAAGCAAAGAGGGTCGAATACTCTTGAGATAACCGCAACCCTAGAAGCCTAGCGAAGTAGGAGATCAAGTCTGGTTTAGGCTGATTCTATATGTTTTATTTGGGCTATGGTTGTGTTGGCACAGATAACAAAGAAGAGGAGACTAGGTTGAGACTTTTGAGGACGAAATCTGAGCATAAGAATATAAGTAATCTCTATCTAACAGGCCGAGAATTTCTGAGGTGTTACAGGTGGGTGGATTTGTGGTTTTTGGAGGATTTACTTTGCTGCGAAGACTAGGTTGCATACTCCTAGAGAAGGAGCGAAGAGATCATGGGTTATTAGAGTGGTTTTGTAGGTAGTTTGGAGCTGCTTCAGGTTGCCTTAGACAGGGTCGAGTTCCTTAGAAAATTTTTGCTCAGATCTAAGGTGTTTTGGGAGAGTAGAAACGACGTCTTCAAGGAGAACAAGTGCAGGATTAAGGTACAGGTTTTGGACTGTAGTTGGAGTAATCAAAGATCAATTTTGGAGGGTTGTAGTGGCTTGTTCCAAAGCCCTAAGTACAGCTTGAAGGACAAAGAGCAGTTGCGAGAAGGGCAGAAGAAGAAAAAAGCCCTAAGGGTTGATCCTTGAAGGAATAAGAACCAACCAAGTGGGAAAGTAATCAAGCCCTAAGTTTACTGTTGAGAAGGATTTCTACACTGATAGAGGAAGGCCTCCATGCCTTAAGATTGTGTTAATTTTAGGCAACAATGGTGTGTTCTATGCTTTAGAGCAATTTTACTTCAATTTCTTTATGAGCCCAATATCAATTTCAATTTAGCAATCACATAAACATGTAAGTAAAATGCTGATAGAACATAAACATAAACAGTAGAAGACAAACCAAGATAAGAGGACACAAGATGAGGCACCAGCCAGGGATAAACCCCAATGTAGGGAAACCCTTGATCAAATCTTCTTTTAGTCTTCAATAGTTCAGCAAAGAGAGAGTACAATTTATAAATTCTGATAATTTATAACAACAAGAAAACAACCCTAACCAGAAAAGTCAAGGTTGATCAACAGGGCAAATTTGACCCTCAAAGATTTAGTCAACTTTAGTCAAATTTGACCTCCAAAGTCTAGTCAAATAGTGAAACTTCGGTCAAACCTAAAAATAGTCAACGCTAGTCAAACAGTACAGATGACCTCGATTTCTGTGCCCAAAAATGCGGCATGCCCAAACAGAAATAACCCTCACAAAAACGCAGTCAAACAGGTGAAAGGTGGGTGGTCATTGCTGGTCAAAACACTTGTTGAAATTCGGTCAATGTTGAAACAGAGAAATTATAGTGATTTCCTTCACATCTGTGGAGAGAGAAGCTGCCCAGAAATGCGTACCCAATCAAATGAGGAGAGAGAGAGATGTGTGAAGATGAGTGTGTCCAAATGAGGAGGCATCATGTATTTATAGGAAAACGTTGAGGATGAATTGACGTGATTGTTGGGCTTCTGAGCCTACATGAGTTTGCTGCCAACCTTGACAATTTGTCCATAATATAAATAAATTCATATCTTCATTTGTACATGTCAGAATCGTATGATCTTTAGATCAATCCTATGCTTCTCGGAGAGATGAATCCAAGAAAAATATCAGCTGTCATAAATGAGATGACCCATGTGGAGTTTGGCCCTAGTTGCCAACTTTAACACTCCCTCTCAACTAGGGAGAACTCCATCTGCTAATCCATCTACCAATCTGTACTATCTCTGCCATCAATGCACTGCTCTGCTTTGCTAAACTATGAAGAAGAAGAAGTGATTGAGAATGTATCATACCATTCTCTACTGACCCGAAGTCAGTCCCAATCAGAAGAGAGTGTGTCATACCACTCTTACTGACTCGTAGTCAGTTCCAATCAAAAGAGAGTGTCTCATACCACTCTTATTGACCCGAAGTCAGTTCCCATTGATCCCAGATCAATATCGGACATCGTAGCATAGGGAGTACAGTAGTACACGATGCGTCCATCAGCAGTACTATGGTCCCTATCCTCATTTCCCTACTCATTGGCCAGATGAGAGATACTTCCCATGAGTCCAAGACTGCATGGGTAAGATGTCTCAGCAGGAGAAGGATGAACCACTCATCCTGCTCACATGTCGCTAAGGGGTATCACAAGGGAAGGATGAATCATTCACCCTGTACACAACAAACCATTAGGGGAATGCTGAACCACTCACCCTAGGGTTGCTCACCTCTCCAAGAAGTACCCCAAGCCCCCCGGAGCTCCCAGATCTCAATGTCCATCTCATACAGGACCCTCATAAGAGGGTCTCTCCAAGACTCCAAGTTGTTCTCGAAAGGTCAAGAATTTGACCTTTCCCAGGGGCTTTGTCAGAATATCAGTGACCTGCTCATCAGTCCCAATGTGATGGAGCCTTATTGCTCCTCGTTGTACCATATCCCAGATAAAGTGGTACCTGATATCTATATGCTTGGAGTGATCATGAAACATGAGATTCTCTGATAATCAGATCCCACTCTGGTTGTCGCAGAAGATCACAGTGGTATCCAACACATGTCCAAACAGCTCACTGAAGAAATTCCTCAACCAGACAGCTTCACAGGAGGCCATACTAGCAGTTATGTATTCGGCCTCGATGATGCTTAAGGAAACTGATTTCTGCTTCCTGCTCATCCAGGATATCGAAGCAAAACCCAAAGAAAAACAACATCCGGAAGTGCTCTTGCGATCCACCACACTGCCAGCCCAATCAACATTAGAATAACCATGCAACCTCACATTTCCGGCCGTGTATCTCACTCCATGAGTGATTGTGCCCTGAAGATATCTCAGAAGGTTCTTGGTGGCAATCTAATGCATATGATGAAGCTCAACCATGTATTGGCTCAAAGTGTTAACTGCAAAACATATATCAGGACGGGAGTTCACCAAGAACATCAATGCTCCTATGAGTTGATGATACTCATAAGCATTTCCCAATTTAGGTCCAACAACACTACTACATAACTTCTTAAAGTTAAGTTCCATCGGAGTAGTCACAGGCTTGCAGTACACCATCCCAAATCTTTCCAATATCTTCACAACATATTTTCCTTGAGAGAGGAAAATTTCACCTGGCTTTTGCCAAACCTCCAAACCCAGGAAGTAGTTCATTAGTCCTAGGTCCTTCATCTCAAATTCAGAAGCCAACTCTCTCTTACATTTGTGAGTGAGAGGGCCTGGACCTGTCAGAAAGAGGTCATCCACATAAAGTCATTTTCAACCTTAAAGTAAAGGTTCATATCGGCTTCACTTCTAGTGAATCCCAACTTCATCAGATAGCTATTGATCCTCTCATACACCAAAGTCTCGATCATGAACTTCAAACCCCTCGGGTTGTTCCACATAGACTTCCTCTTTGATTGAACCACGTGAGAAGGTGATCTTGACATCCATCTGATGTAGGTTCCATCCTTGCAAGGTAGCAAGGACTATGATCGAGCGGATGGTGGTGTATCGGGCAACAGGTGCAAATATTTCAGTGTAATCTACACCTTCGTTTTGAGAGAAGCCTTGCGTGACAAGGCGAGCCTTGAACTTTTCTGCACTTCCATCAGCTCCATGCTTGATTTTGTAGTGCCCCACTTAGAAGTGACAACCGATTTGTCTTGGGGTCTAGGGACCACATCCCAGACATCATTCTTCATAATTGGCTCGTATTCTTCATTCATAGCATCCTTCCATACTTGTTGCTTCACGACTTCTTCGAATGATGAAGGTTCATTTTGAATGATAGTGCTCTTAGCGGTCAAATATCCTAGATACTTGTTCGGCTTCTTGCTTTCATGGAAAGTCCCCCTTGGTGCAATGTGTCTCTCAGCATCTTCGAGAGTCTCCGTAAGCCATGAGGGTCTCCTCTTGGAGGAGGAAGGCTCATGAGGGAGTGGATCAATAGGATCCATAGTTTATCAACATCAGGCATCGTTCCATCCTCTTTTTCACCTTGATTTCCTGTGTCAACTTCTTTGTCCTTCCTTAGGATAGGAAGGTTGCTAATCTTCCTAAGGGCCATATCTTCGTCGAAGGTGACATCATGACTTATCTCAACTTCCTTTTGACCAACCACATAAATTCTATATCCCTTAAAATTTTCACTATAGCCCAAAAAGATTCCTTTCTTCCCAGATGCACCCAATTTGCTTCTTTTCTCTTTCGACACATGAAAATATACGGTGCTTCCAAAAATTCTAAAATGAGAGACATCGGGTTTCTTATCAGTGAACATTTCTTCGGGAGTCTTGGAGTCCAATGCTTGATGAGGGCATCGGTTTTGATCATACATGGTGGTATTTGTAGCTTCAACTCATAGAAACTTCGGAAGGCCTTGATCATGAAGCATGGCACAAACATCTTCTACAACAGAGCGATTCTTCCTTTTAGCCACACCATTTTGCTCGAGAGTGTATGGTGTTGTAGTCTCCCTCTTAATGCCTGCTTCTCTCCAATAATCTTGGAATTCATTGGATTCATATGCGGTCCCATTATTAGTCCTCAATATCTTGATTTTCTTCTCGAATTGGTTTTCGATCAAGGCTTTGAAATGTCGGAACCAGGTAAACACTTCATCCTTCTTCTTCAAGAAGTAAATCTTGGTCTTGCGAAAATAATCATCCACAAAGGTGAGATAATATAAGTATCCTCCCAAGGAGTTTACGGGCATCATACCAGATATGTCAGAGTTGATGAATTGCAATATGTCTGTGGTCTTGCTATTACTTGAGGGGAATGGTCCCCTTGTAAGTTTTCCTTCGGCACATCTTGGACATACACCTTCATGCTCTACTTTGAACTCGGACATACCTGTCACCATCTATCTCACATCCTGTAGGGTCTTATAATGAAGATGGGCAAACCTCCGATGCCATAGTTCAGATTGTAGAGATATGTCACAAGACATGGCTCCCAATGGACTTCCTCCAACTTGATACAAAGTGTCAACCTTGAACCCAAGAGTAAAATCATCCTTGAAATTTCTTTTTCGAACACGTACCTTTGCATCGATAAAAGCCACCTTGAATCCTTTATCTTGCATTGCTGAAATGGACACCAGGTTCTTCTTGAGATCGGGTACATATAGTACTTCTTGCAAATGAATAGTGTTACCTTGATTCAATTGAAGGGTAACATTCTCTACTCCCTTCACGGGATAGGTGGCACTGTCTCCAAGGATGATCTCTATGTTGTCTCCTTTTCTATCAGATTAGAGAGCGCTTCCTTGTATTAGATGAAGTGCCTTGAGGCACCACTATCAATCAGCCAATTTCCCAAAGTGTCCAGAGGATAGGCAATGGAGAGGGCCGATATAAGATAGTACTCTTTTTGCTTATTGTTAACAACATTGGATTCGTCATACTTGGAGTTCCTTGATTTCTTGGAGCATCGACCATTTCCTTGATGTCCCGCATTCCTTTTTCCTTTGCCATTGGACCTGCCATTCCTTTGATCGTTGTTGTTGAAGTTACCCCTGGAGTTGTTATGATAGTCATCATCTCGAGGTGTATCCCTTCTATTAGGACACTCCCTTGCATAGTGGCCAAACTTATTGCAAACAAAGCACTTGCCCTTCCTTTTGGCACCTTTAGACCCTGCATTATGAAGTGCCTTGAGGCACCACTATCAATCAGCCAATTTCCCAAAGTGTCCAGAGGAGAGGCAATGGAGAGGGCCGATATAAGATAGTACTCTTTTTGCTTATTGTTAACAACATTGGATTCGTCATACTTGGAGTTCCTTGATTTCTTGGAGCATCGACCATTTCCTTGATGTCCCGCATTCCTTTTTCCTTTGCCATTGGACCTGCCATTCCTTTGATCGTTGTTGTTGAAGTTACCCCTGGATTTGTTATGATAGTCATCATCTCGAGGTGTATCCCTTCTATTAGGACACTCCCTTGCATAGTGGCCAAATTTATTGCAAACAAAGCACTTGCCCTTCCTTTTGGCACCTTTAGACCCTGCATTATTCCTCCTTTTGGCATGATTGGAGAATGAGTGGGGTGGCTTCTATTAGAAGGCATTTCTTGCTCCACCATTCTTGTTTCTTCTTGAATGCATCTAGACATCAATTCTTCAAACCTTGGAATTTGATCATTGTTGAGTATAGTGGTTCTAAATACGTGCCACTCAGGTGGGGGTCCTCCAAGGGTGGTGCGAGTAAGTTCCTTGTGAGGAATGACTTCTCCAATCGAGAGTAGATCATTCTTGATCTCAGTAATCCTCAAGAAATAGGATTGAATGTCCTCGTCCTTGCCCTTCTTAATATCCTTCAACTTATTCTTGAGAAAGAGAATTTGATTAGCATTACTGATCAACTTGTCGTATATCTCCTTGGAGGTCTTCAATTCGGAGATATAGGCCACCAGATGCTTGTCAATAGAATCCTTGATAATCTTCTTCGCTTTGACTTCAACCTTATTGTACTTGGTCTTTGCAGCAGATGGTGCATTTGAAGGAGACTTAGGGATTTTACCTTGCACATAATCCATCACTTCCTTCTCTTCCAAGGTCAAATCAAGAGTCATCTTCCATCCATGATAATTAGATTTATCATGGAGCTTGTCTTCAGCTGGGAAGTAGGATGAGGAGCCCATTGAGTCTTTTGTCCTTGTCCAACTGTCTTTGGTGATTGCTCTTTCACTCTTGCTTGGGCTTTGTTTTCACCTTAGCTCTGATACCATGTTAATTTTAGGCAACAATGGTATGTTCTATGCTTTAGAGCAATTTTGCTTCAATTTCTTTATGAGCCCAATATCAATTTCAGTTTAGCAATCACATAAACATGTAAGTAAAATGCTGATAGAACATAAACATAAACAGTAGAAGACAAGCCAAGACAAGAGGACACAAGATGTGGCACCAGCCAGGGACAAACCCTAATGTGGGGAAACCCTTGATCAAATCTTCTTTTAGTCTTCAATAGTTAAACAGAGAGAGTTATAGTACAATTTACAAATTCTGATAGTTTATAACAACAAAGGAGTCCTAACCAGAAAATTCAATGTTGGTCAACAGGGCAGAGTTGAACCTCAAAGATTCGGTCAACTTCAATCAACTTTGGCCTCCAAACAACAAGATGAAACAACCCTCAAAATAGGTGAATTTTGCCCAATCAAAGTCTGGTCAAACAGTGAACCCGCGGTCAGCCCTAACCACAGTCAACATTGGTCAAACAATATGGATGGCCTCGATTTTTGTGCCTAGAAATGCGACTTGCCCAAACAGAATTAACCCTCACAAAAACGCAGTCAAACATGTCAATGCTGGTCAAAACACTTGCTGAAACAGAGAAAGTACAGTTCTCTCCTTTGCACATGTGGAGAGAGAAGCTGCCTAGAAATTGTTAAGATTAGGTATGTTCTATGCTAGAGCAATTTATTTATATTTTCACAGTTAGCAATCACATCAGCGTTACGATAAACTGCAGATAGAACATAAATATAAAACGCAGAAGACAAGCCAAGACAAGAGGACACAAGATATGGCGCGAGCCAGGGACAAACCCCACAATGTGTGGGGAAACCCTTTGATCAAATCTTCTTTTATCTTCAAAGTTCAGCAGAGAATGAGAGAGAGAGTACATTTACAACAGAAGTCAATACTTTGACTTATCTAGATCTAGCACAGATCATTTCGTATCATGATGAGATCAGTTGAAGACATTCTGCTTCAACTGATTCTCAAGGTGACTCCTTCACCTATCATCGTGCTGCATCTCGTCCATTTGTTGCACCTTACTGTGTAGCACCATCATGCTGCCCATGATCATCATGTTGCTCATGCTTTCATACATCACTGTACTGTCCATGATCTACATCATGTTGCCCATACATCATGTTGTCCATGATCTACATCATGTTGCCCATAATCTACATCATACTGCACATACATTATGTTGTCCAAGATGCGGCATCTTCCATCATCATGCAACCCTGTGTTGTACTTCATCACTAAGATCTTCAGTACTGCTGTTATCATCATTGCTGCACCATGACAGTCCCTTGAAATTACCCCAGAGGTGATCGAGATCATGATTTCACAAGAACTGGTTCATGACTTTGTCACTGATCATCACAGCTTCTTATGGACTGCATTAAAATGCTGAGAATGTAACTATTACTGTCATTATTACAACAACACTTGGCATAGCTTGAAACCCTCGTCATTCACTGTGTATCTATACATGGTGCGGATCTGCTCCTCTCATGGACAGGTCTCCTTTAGCTACAGGTCTCCTTTCCAGATCTTCTCACAAGACATGACTGCGGCTAGGCTTCGTTACCATTACTGCGACTTCATGTATTTGCAGCGGTTTCATATATAGACTGTGTTTACGTGCATTGACTGCAGCTTCAAGTATGTGCTGCAGTTTCATATATATGTGACGGTCTTGTGTTCACCATAATCTTGACTGTCTGCTGTTCCAGCGTTTCAAATTGTCTAGCGTATTTATATCTATGAGTGCCCAGCGTATATATCCAACGTATATACTTCTAGTGTATTTACATAATGCCCAGTGTATATACTGTCCAACGTTTACATTACAGCAACGTATATAATATGACTGCGTCCCTGCGTTCAATGTGACTGCGTTAGATTACGTTGCTGCCATCCCATAATGCGTTCAATAAGACTGCGTCCCTGAAGTATATATCTGCATTCAATATTGCTGCCATACCATAATGCGTTTAATATGACTGCGCCCCTGAAGTATATATTTGCATTCAATGTGACTGTGTTTTACATGCCTTCCCTGATTTGCGTATATGTCTTTTCATGACTGTGTTGGATAGTGTCTTTATGACAGCGTGCAAGGTGTCCATGCGTATTACATCGTATGAAATCCTTCCCTTACTGTGGCTGGTGTTTCCATTACAACGTGCAAACTAGGGCATCAACTGAGTGTGAGTTAGGGTATCATCTTTAGGCTAGCGTATCTTTTGGTTCTCTCCTTCCAAAAACCCAGACGTGGAGAGGAGATCACCTCAAGGATACATACTCAAAATGACTTCAAATCCTCACCAATTTATACTAAAATGAGGATGATGAATAGACACGTCGGTTGGGCTTCTAGAGCCTACATAAGTGCTGGTCGGCTTGATAATAATTACATAAACAAAATAAATTCATATCTCCATAAATACTTATCGGAATCAGATGATCTTTGGATCAATCCTACACCTCTCAACGAGAGGGATCCAATAAAAATATCAGCTGCCATAAATAAGTTGACCCACATGGAGTTTGGCCCTAGTTGCCAATTTAACACTCCCTCTCAACTAGGGAGAACTCCATCTGGTGATCCATATGTCCAACTGTACTATCTCGGCCACTAGTGCCTTGCACTGCTCTGCCTAGCTCTGCTCAGCTCTGCTCTACTCTGCTCAGCTCTGCTGGCTTTGCTCTGCTCTGCTCTGCTCAGCTGAACTATGAAGAAGAAGAATTGATCGAGAATGTCTCATACCATTCTCCACTGACCCGAAGTCAGACTCAGAGTGCGTACCACTAGTCCCAGACCAGTCTCAACCGACCCAAAGTCAGCATCATAGTAGGTACCACTCCTGGTCCCAGACCAGTATCGCAGTCTCAGAGAGTGTACCACTGGTCCCAGACCAGTCTCAGCGGACCCGAAGTCAGCGTCATAGTATGTACCACTCTCGCTGGTCCTAGACCAGTACTGCACTGACACGAAGTCAGTCTCGGAGTATGTACCACCGGTCCCAGACCAGTCTCAGCCGACCCGAAGTCAGCGTCATAGTATGTACAACTCCTACCACTGGTCCCAGACCAGTATCATTGATCCCAGATCAATGGAGGACATCCTAGCATAGGGAGTACGGTAGATACAACGATGCGTCCATCGGTACTACTATGGTCCCTAACTTCATTTCCCTGCTCATTGATCAGATGAGAGGTACTTCCCATGAGTCCCAGACTGCATGGGTAGGATGCCTCGACAGGAGAACTTAATCAATCCTGTCCTCACAGGAGAACACATCAATCCTGCTACAATCGCCATGGAGAACACATCAATCCAGGCTGCCATGGAGAACACATCAATCCAGGCCTCACAGGAGAACACATCAATCCTGCTACAATCGCCATGGAGAACACATCAATCCAGGCCTCACAGGAGAACTAATCATCCTGCTACACAAGAGAGCGAATCATCTTGTCCCACAAGAGAGCGAATCATCTTGTTTCAGTGCACACCACCAGGGGAGGGTGAGTCACCCTGTGGTCGTATGTTGCTCCAATAGAACTACAAGCCCCCCAAAGCTCCTAGAGCTCAATGTATGCAGCATGCAGGACCCTTTTACAAAGGTCTCTCGACGACTTCAAGTTGTTTGGGAAAATCACAAATTTGATCTTTCCTCAGGGCTCTGTCCTGTACATCATCTCAATGTGATGGAGCCTCCTTGATCATCGACTTACCATATCCCAGATAAGGCAGTAATTGATGTCTATCTGCTGGAGCAATTGTGAAATACGAGATTCCTCAATAATCGAATCCCATCTCTGGTTGTCACAGAGATTCACAGTGGTATTCATCATTGTACCAACAGCTCACTGAAGAGCTTCAGCAACCAGACTGCCTCACAGAAGGCCATACTATCAGCAATGTATTCTGCCTTGGTGGTGCTCAGAGTCACCGACTTCTGCTTCCTGCTCATCCAGGATATCAAGGCAGATTCCAAACAGCACTGAGAAGTGCTCTAGTGATCCTCCATACTTCCTGCCCACTCATCATTCGAATAATCATGTGGTTTCATATTTCCGGTAGTGTATCTCAATTCATGAGAGATTGTGCCCTGAAGATATCTTAGAAGATTCTAGGCACCAATCTAGTGAGGCTCAACCAAATATGAGCTCACCATGCTAACTGCAACACAGATGTCCGGACGGAGGTTCTCCAAGAACATCAACGCGAATGAGTTTATGAAACTCAGAGGCATTTCCCAAATCTGGTCTGACATCATTACCATATAACTTCTGAAAGTTAAGATCCTCGAGGCAGTCACAAGCTTGCATCTTATCTTCCCACATTCAGAATCCAACTCCCTCTGTCTCCTATAAATGAGAGGGTCTGCACCTGTCAGACATAGGTGCCGGTACGAGAGGTTTATCATCCACAACCTTCGAGTAATGGTTTGGATCGGTTTCACTCCTAGTGAATCTCAGCTACATTAGACAGCTATCAATCCTCTCATATTATGCCTGAGGTGTTTTTCTTCAAGCCATAGAGGGCTTTCTTCCACCTGTATACATGAGATTCCTTGATCACGATTCTCAAACTCCTCGGGTTGTTCCAAACCTGTGAACCTACTGCATGAGGGGAATGGTGCCCTTATAATATTTTCTTTTGGTACATTTCAGACATGTACCTTCATGCTTCCTTTTGAATTCAGGCATCCTAGTCACCATTTGACTCACAGACCTCTAGAGCTGAGTCAATGGACATGGTCCCCAGTGGACTTCCTTTAACTTGATACAACCCTGAACTCAAAAACATCTTTAAAAGATCTATTTTCAAACACGTACCTTTCCATCGATAAGTGCCACCCTGCAACCTTTTCCGAGATGGACATCAGGTTCGAAGAGATTTTGGGGTTCCTTGCTTTCGTGGAAGAGTCGACCATTTCCTTGATGACCTGCATTACCAGTCATTCTTTTGATCATTGAAGATGTCCCAGGAATGATTGTTATCTTCATCAAGAGATGTGTCTCTGCCATTCAGACACTCCTTCGCATAACGGCCGAACAAGGCATCCGCCTTTCCTTCCACCCTTAGATCCGAACTTCTCAATGAAGTGATCTTAAGATGGACCATCAAAATCTTCCGCTGCACCATTCTGATAACATTCTTTGCTTTGAATTCACCCTTGGTGAATTATGAAGAGAGATGTGGAGCCCATTGATCCTTTTGTCCTGTCCCAACTGTCTTCGGTGATTGCTCTTTCACTCTTGCTTGGGCATTGTCTTCACCTCAGCTCTGATACCATGTTAAGATTAGGTATGTTCTATGCTAGAGCAATTTATTTATATTTTCACAGTTAGCAATCACATCAGCGTTACGATAAACTGCAGATAGAACATAAATATAAAACGCAGAAGACAGGCCAAGACAAGAGGACACAAGATATGGCGCGAGCCAGGGACAAACCCCACAATGTGTGGGGAAACCCTTTGATCAAATCTTCTTTTATCTTCAAAGTTCAGCAGAGAATGAGAGAGAGAGTACATTTACAACAGAAGTCAATACTTTGACTTATCTAGATCTAGCACAGATCATTTCATATCATGATGAGATCAGTTGAAGACATTCTGCTTCAACTGATTCTCAAGGTGACTCCTTCACCTATCATCGTGCTGCATCTCGTCCATTTGTTGCACCTTACTGTGTAGCACCATCATGCTGCCCATGATCATCATGCTGCTCATGCTTTCATACATCACTGTACTGTCCATGATCTACATCATGTTGCCCATACATCATGTTGTCCATGATCTACATCATGTTGCCCATAATCTACATCATACTGCACATACATTATGTTGTCCAAGATGCGGCATCTTCCATCATCATGCAACCCTGTGTTGTACTTCATCACTAAGATCTTCAGTACTGCTGTTATCATCATTGCTGCACCATGACAGTCCCTTGAAATTACCCCAGAGGTGATCGAGATCATGATTTCACAAGAACTGGTTCATGACTTTGTCACTGATCATCACAGCTTCTTATGGACTGCATTAAAATGCTGAGAATGTAACTATTACTGTCATTATTACAACAACACTTGGCATAGCTTGATCTGTGTATCTATACATGGTGCGGATCTGCTCCTCTCATGGACAGGTCTCCTTTAGCTACAGGTCTCCTTTCCAGACCTTCTCACAAGACATGACTGCGGCTAGGCTTCGTTACCATTACTGCGACTTCATGTATTTGCAGCGGTTTCATATATAGACTGTGTTTACGTGCATTGACTGCAGCTTCAAGTATGTGCTGCGGTTTCATATATATGTGACGGTCTTGTGTTCACCATAATCTTGACTGTCTGCTGTTCCAGCGTTTCAAATTGTCTAGCGTATTTATATCTATGAGTGCCCAGCGTATATATCCAACGTATATACTTCTAGTGTATTTACATAATGCCCAGTGTATATACTGTCCAACGTTTACATTACAGCAACGTATATAATATGACTGCGTCCCTGCGTTCAATGTGACTGCGTTAGATTACGTTGCTGCCATCCCATAATGCGTTCAATAAGACTGCGTCCCTGAAGTATATATCTGCATTCAATATTGCTGCCATACCATAATGCGTTTAATATGACTGCGTCCCTGAAGTATATATTTGCATTCAATGTGACTGTGTTTTACATGCCTTCCCTGATCTGCGTATATGTCTTTTCATGACTGCGTTGGATAGTGTCTTTATGACAGCGTGCAAGGTGTCCATGCGTATTACATCGTATGAAATCCTTCCCTTACTGTGGCTGGTGTTTCCATTACAACGTATAGTCTAGGGCATCATCTGCGTGCAAACTAGGGCATCAACTGAGTGTGAGTTAGGGTATCATCTTTAGGCTAGCGTATCTTTTGGTTCTCTCCTTCCAAAAACCCAGACGTGGAGAGGAGATCACCTCAAGGATACATACTCAAAATGACTTCAAATCCTCACCAATTTATACTAAATTGAGGATGATGAATAGACACGTCGGTTGGGCTTCTAGAACCTACATAAGTGCTGGTCGGCTTGATAATAATTACATAAACAAAATAAATTCATATCTCCATAAATACTTATCGGAATCGGATGATCTTTGGATCAATCCTACACCTCTCAACGAGAGGGATCCAATAAAAATATCAGCTGCCATAAATAAGTTGACCCACATGGAGTTTGGCCCTAGTTGCCAATTTAACAGAAATGCATACCTAATCAGATGAGGAGAGAGAGATGTGTGAAGATGAGTGTGTCCAAATGAGGAGGAGCTATCATGCATTTATAGGCAAATGTTGAGGATGAATAAATGTGACTGTTAGGCTTCTGAGCCTACATGAGTTTGCTGGCCGACCTTGACAGTTTGTCCATAATATAAAAAAATTCATATCTTCATATAGGCAAACGTTGAGGATCAATAGACATGACTTTTGGGCTATTGAGCCTACATGAGTTTGCTGGCTGACCTTGACAATTGGTCCATAATATAAATAAATTCATATCTTCATTTGTACATGTTAGAATCGGTTGATATTTAGATCAATCCTAAAGTGGTTGCCAATTTTAATAGCTTGTCTTCATATAGCAGTAGAGGAAGGCAAAAATGGGAAGTCCCAAAGTGTTGTGTTCTTGAAGGACTAAGGAACAACAAGTGGGTAGTTGATGAAGGCCCTATGTGTTGACTCATTAATGGACTAATGATCAGCTGAGGGCAAATTGGAGTTGTGTTCAGTGTCCTAAAGGAGCAAGATTCATTGATAGAGGCAGATTGGTGGTGTTGCGGATTGGGAGCAAAGGACCAACATATGTGTTCAGGGTACATGGACCAAGTGGAGTTGTGAAGAGCCCTACATCGGCTACTAGGTTGGTTGGTATCTTGCTTAGGGTAGATTGGTAATGGTTTTCAAAGGACTGACACCAAACCCTAGTTGTATTTCTTGCATCATTTATTGTATGAGGGCCATGATACTTGGTACGGGAGCCCTAGACTGTTGTATTAAAGATTGGTTAATATAACGAAGTTGGGTTGAAAAATTGTAAAAAGTTGTCTATTGTGCACATGTTGATTTAATGTTGTGTTTATTCCATTGTGCAAAGTAGTTTGTTGTGGCATTTGAGTTGGTTGTGTCAGAGATTGTAAGACCCTAACCTAGATTCTCTAGTGCTGTGGAAATTTAACACTTCCATCCTTGGATATAGTTGCATCTGGAGTTTGTGGCCATGCATAACATATATGTTCAACTTTGCTTCTCTACCTATGGGTTTGTTACACATAGCTGTAATACATGTTTCATTTTTGTTAGGTATGGTCCAACATCCTTTATGCTTACCCAAAAAAATAATGGGTAACATCTAGCTCCAACTTGGGGACGAGTGGTCCTCTCGGGAACACTTGGAAATCATGTAATTTCATCTTTCCTTAAATATGTTGCTGCTAAAATGTAGTTTTGTAATCCTGTGAAGCCACCTCATGATCTCCAAGGTGTAATGACCTTTTCCCCTATGTTTGATTTCCAAAGAAAAGAAAGCAATGTCAGGGACAACTAAACATTTGTCCATGTGAACAATGATATCATCAAACATTACAAACTACGCCCTTGACACGTCTAGCTTGTACCAATGGCTTTCTTTAATCAATTGGAGGTGGAGGAAGAGGTGAGTCCTGTTGGTGCAAATACCATGTCATGATTAGTTGTGAAGACTTCTTTATTTCAAATACGTGGGCTCTCCCACCTTCTTATGTAGTTAGAGTTTATGATTTTTGATGTTTCTATAAGATGTATTTATTTTTGCATCAGATTTCTTATAGGATTTTTGGTCGCTATTTAAAATTTCTTGTAGGATAGTATGGCCTTTGTTTCATATTTCTTTGAAGATACTTTGTGTGTATTTAATATTTTTCATAAGATATTTCAGCCTCTTTTAAATAATTTAATTCGTGTTATGCAGGGTTTCTTTGTTGGCCCATGGATGATTTTTGGGGTTTCAAAAGTAGAGTTTGTCTCTACTGTATATCTCTATTTGTTCCTTTTTGTTTTTTCTCTTGTTTTTTGCTATGCTATGCTATGTTATGAAACTGTTCTCATTTCAAATAAAAATTTCTCCTCCCCTACCTATTTAGGGTTTGTGATTTTGATAACTGAATAAAATTTACTTAATTTTGCAAATATTTTTGTTCTTTGTTTAAGATTTCTTGTAATATTTTTATTATATATTTAATACTTTCATGAGATTTAATGTTTCTTTTTAAGATTTCCCATAAGATAATTTATTTTTTATTTAGTATTTTAGATTTTGATTTTTGTTTGGTTTGGTGGGTGGGAGATAAATGTTGGTCTTAATGCACCAAAATCTTGTTGATTTTCAAGACTTTCTAGATTGATAATTACTTCCAATTATTCATTAATTTAACTTGTGTTACATTTATCATTAATCAACTATACATATAAAATCTTTAACAAGCCAGTAGGATCATAAAGTGATAGCCAAACAGGACACAAAATTTATCTTGGGAAAAGCCCAACAACCTTTTCTTAGAGTAAATGCCCAATTCAACAAGAGATACAATCTGATCTCCCAGTCAAAAACAAAGTCAAACTAACCAGTAACCAAACTTGGTCAGACAAAGATAAATGCATCCCCCTGAAATTTTGGCCTCCTGCCCAAAACTTTGGTCTGCTACCCATAAACTCATCCTTTTGCCTAGAATTTATGTCCTCTTATTCTACCTTAGATTTTTCCTCTTTGTGCCTTAGATCATGCCTCATATTCGTTCCTTATGATTCGAATTGGATGTGCAAATGGAGAGGACGAATGCCAATATATAGATGTTGAATGAGCTGAATAGGTGTGTCCTATCACAGGGGCCAACTTGAACCCGACCTTACATTTGGAGGAAAAAAAATCAAAATTTTATTCTTTCGAAGCTGACTTGAAATCCACATGTATATGAATTTTCTAGATGTTCTCTTTTTGAATAAAAATTTCTCTATCGCAAGAAAAGGTTGAATGAGCTCAGTTATGTTGATGAATCCATCCATTATATGTGGAAAGCATCCCACATCAACATAATGCAAAGGTCACTTGGGGTCATGTTAGGTACCCCCTACATGCTGACACCTTGGGACCATTTACCATTCCCACATGTCGTCACATGTCATTAAATGGTAAAATTACTTGCCCGATGCTATGCGACACTCACTCAACTCACTAGCCAAATAACCCTTGGCAATATGATCAGGTAAACCCTGATCAGTGGGGCACTCAGGGCTTTGATGCTCACGGGGCCAATCTCCTTAGCCCACATTACATCGATCCTGGTCGCTACCCATCACTTGGTCAATACCCTTGATGTAGGGAGAATCTCAACCCCTTGATACTAGAACATCAACACTCCCTGTAGTAGATGGAAGCATTCTCAATTACTCCAAGCTTGTCCCACTTCATCCAGGGACAGTGACAATGTGGGCCAATCTCCTTAGCCCACATTACATCGATCCTGGTCGCTACCCATCACTTGGTCAATACCCTTGATGTAGGGAGAATCTCAACCCCTTGATACTAGAACATCAACACTCCCTGTAGTAGATGGAAGCATTCTCAATTACTCCAAGCTTGTCCCACTTCATCCAGGGACAGTGACAATGTTAGCAAACAGCTCAACTATAGAAACACATAGGAGCCTCACTACTCCTTTTGTGCATTTATCATCATGATTGTACCTAATCAAACATCATGAAGCTATCTTGCTTCTCAACTTGCCAAGCAAACTGCAATTGGAGTAGATGTCATCTCATAGTCCTCTCCCTCTTCTTGGGAGAATCCTTGCTTGTACTATGCTGCCAATAATTGCTTGATCTTGAAAATCCATCTTGAAGTCATCACCGACTTTCCACCAAATTCAGTATAATGACATCCTTCAAACTTGCTAGCTTGTCGGGTCCCTCTAAACTAGGATCCCTTCTAGATATCAGTACAGTTTCTTCTTTTTGAACACTAATCACTCCTGGAAGAGTCTTCATTCATCCAATACTTACATTTGTTTCCAAATCCTTGGTATCCTTAACAATGTACCTGCAATCCTCAATAGGATACCATGGAAGAATGATTACTACCCAACAAAAGAAACAAAGGCAAGAGGCCAACTAATAACAAACAATAATAATCAAGGAAGACAGACAAAATGAAGCAAATAGGAAAAATTGACAAATGTTTAATTTTCTAAATTCTTATTTATTTTCAATTCACAAGTTATTTAAACCACATTGATATCAACATTTTTAGGAGGGGATGGAGATGGGAGTAGACTGAACTTATAAGACATTAGAAAGCATGCAAGAAGATATTAGCTAATATCTATATAATTTATTTTTGGTTTGTAGGCTCACATTTTTCAGTTTTTTTTTTTTTTTTGGTTCAATTTAGTATATTGTTGGGGATGCATATTGTGATTAGTCCAAATGTTGTAAATACAACCTTTTGATGATTAGTTATATTTACTTCCTTGTGTAGACTATTGCGATAGCATGTATGTTCCTTTATGGTAACGTAGAAGAAACTTTTGTGCTTCCTTGAGATGCTACAATGTTGGCTTAGGACATTCGACAAAAGAGGAACCCTACTGCTGCTGAAGGTATTGGAAAAAAGGTATGGTTTAGAACAGTGTATAAATTGATGTTGCAACATGTTTTATGTCCTTTTTTGCTAATGAACTTTGAGGAGCTAACATTTTGGATGTGTTTTATGGATTCAATGTTTGTGTAGCATTATATATATGCAACTTGCTTTGGTTTTCAAGAGTGCTATGAATAACAGTGATAGGTAGGGATAGGTGGTATTCGTGGCTGAGCAGGTTGTTTCTATGCTGACCTTTGCTTTATCATGCAACATCCATACAAACATATTGTTTCTGCAAATCAAGATTTTTAATGCTGCATAAAATTCTTTAGCAAAACTAGCATGGAATTTTGTGAATAATGGGTGAGTGTTCCAATCTCTTATCCTTAGTCTTCAATATTTTATGCTTTTTGGATTGCATGCATCTCTGCATTTTCAACAACATTAGAAAATTGCTTTATGTGTTACAGGGATTAAAACATATTGGTGTTGGAGCTATTTTTCTTGCTGCCATTAGACGGAGAGAGGTCTTGGTGGGAGGATTTTCATGTGACTCCTCACTAGTGTGAGGGTTAGCTAAACTTATCTGCTTTTATATACTTTGGAGTTTTTGCAGAGTGTTCAGGTTTATAATATTGCTCAAATTTCGCATAATGTCATCATATCTAAATATGTTTTTTGATTGCTCATACACAAAAATTGTTGTTAGGCGATATATATTAGGAAGTAGGGGACTGACTATTATAAGTGACTTGTCAATTTGTGACATGTAGGAATCTACCCATTACAATTGTTAATTTCTATGCAGAAGTTAGCAATCAAATGTTGGATCTATATGAACAAACCAAGTCAACGTCCACTTCAAATTTCATCAACTCTCCTTAAGGTGTGGATAATAAATTAAAGTCCTCATATAATAATATTATACAGATTTAGTTGAGTGAAAAGATAATGTCAAAAGCAATTATTGCAGTAAACACTTGTCATTAATTTGTTAGAACTATTTTCTTCATAGTAGCTTGAGTTTGATGATATTGCAGGTAAACACCAAATGAGAAGGCTGCAAGTCATACTATGCTTGGGTATGTAAATCAAGGTTCAACAATTCCAAAGTCTGTTACAAACTGATAAAAAAAGCACATCTGAAACAATAAAGAATTCAGCTACTAAGAGTAAGCTAACATCAATGGCTATTTCAGGTAAAACGAGTAACATGGATATACAAGAGCATTTTGTCAATACAAATTCTGGGGTTATTTGTGTTCATTTAAATTAGAGGCATTTTAATTTATTTGTTTATTTAAATATTGAGTGCAATGCAATGTAGGGAAAGTAACATGGAGGATAATTGATGAAACTATTGAAATATCTATGTGAGAAACACTATATTATAGTGCAGTGAAGAGGTAGTGGTAGAGGTGGGTTCTCTTTTGGTGCAAAGTCCATGCTATCTGCTGTGGAATTATCACATTGTCTTTGTTTTATATTTATCATAAGATATTTGGTGTGCATTTAATATTTATTATAAGAATATTTTATAGTCTCTATTTAATACTCTTCTATTTTTTGTTGTGCAGGATGTCCTTGATCGGCCACGGGCAATTTTTGGGATTGCAAAGAAGAGTCTGTGTCTACTATTTCTCTTTGTTTGTTTTGTTTTTGCTATTGCTTGTTGTTTGTTATTTGGTTTTTTTACAACTATGGCTGTTATTTTTTTACATTTTTGAGCATGGCCATGCTAAATTGTAGTTTGATATTTTGTTTTTCATGTCTACTTTCCTTTTTTTGTTTTGTTTTTTTTCACCTTTGTTCATGGCTTTTGTTTTGAGTTCTATGAGTGAGGAAATTAAGGCAAGCATTAACAGAGCTGATGACGATTCAACAGATTTAATGGGCAAAGATGAAGGAGGTATGTTTGTTGCCACATAATTTAATGGTTCCACTTTGGTTTAATTGAACCCTTTTGCTACTTATTACATGCTACTATTTGAGTAGAGGTTGTAGATATGAATGAAACAAAACAAAAGTTTCAATCGAAATTATGACCATACTAGTTTTCATCTATAATTGGGAGGGGTACTAAGCATTATGACCATACTAGTTTTCATCTATAATTGGTAGGGGTACTAAGCATTATGACTATACTAGTTTTCATCTATCTAGAATTGGGACGGGTACTAAGCATTATCATCATACTAGTTTTCGTCTATCTATAATTGGAAGGGGTAGAAAGTGTGGGTTTTTTATGTGTATTTGTTGCAGATATGGATGAAACAAAACAAAAGTTTCAATTGAAGTTATGGCCATACTACTTTTCATCTATAATTGGAGGGGTACTAAGCTATTTGGAGGGGTACTAAGTATTATGACCATACTAGTTTTCGTCTATCTATAATTGGGAGGGGTACAAAGCACTTTGTGCCACTGGAAGGTGTGGGTTTTTTATGTGTACTTGTAGATATGGATGAAACAAAAAAAAGTTTCAATCAAAGTTATGGCCATGCTAGTTTTCATCTACAATTGGGGAGGGGTACTAAGCACTTTGTGCCATTTGAGGGTGTGGGTTTCTTATGTGTGTATTTTGATCTCAACATTTTTAGTAAAACATGACACATTAGTATTTTCAGCTAGATAAAATCTACAACTTTCTTATATGGCTCCTTCATGTTTTTATGAAGGAGCCACAAGCATCATGGACTTCTTCCATCTTTCTATCATAGAGGAATGCATGTTTTTCAAGAACTTACCACAGTCAAGCAATGTAATGAACATTAAAAATTTGGCCTTGCACAAAGCTAGGAAAGAGTGCAACCAACTTTGGTATGTGTAGGTTATGGAGGGGGTTTGATTTTCTGCCATTTCTTCAATCAACTTTAGTTGGGCCTTAATTCGCAAGCTAACTTATCTCCCATCTTGAGATGAAGCCTCATACCTCATCCTACGTACATGTTTTTGCCATTCTTCAATCAACTTTCGTTGGGCCTTAAGTCCACACACTAACCTGTCTTGAGACCACACAATAACCTAGGAACATAGCCTAGCTAAAACCAAAGAGGGTCTCTAACTCTAACTAGACAAATAGGAGATGAAGGTGAGCCTCAAAAGAAACAAACACATTAGAAGATTGAAATCATGGCATTCTCTTCATTCTCAACACCGTATTTACTTGGCACTCCCTATCATTCTTCCATCTTGCCACTTCACACAATAATGTGACTTCTAGTAGTTAATTCTTGTAGAGGGTCAAAAAAATTATATTCCATCTTGTTAAAATTGGCAACCAGGGCAAAACTTCATGTGGGTCATCTTATTCATGGCTAATAATATTTTTATTAGATTCCTCTCGTCGAGAGGTGTAGGATTGATATAAAGATCATCCAATTCCGATAAGTATTCATGGAGATATGAATTTATTTTGATTATGGAATTATTATCAAGCCGACCTACAACTCATGTAGGCTCAGAAGCCCAACAGTCGCATCTATTCACTCACCAACGTTGTGTATAAATATAAGAGGACTTTTCCTCATTTGGACTCACTCATCTCATCACATCTCTCTCTCTCTCTACTGCGCAGATATGAGTCTCTTCTCTACTGCGTTGAAATGGGTCTCTCTCTCTCACACTTGTGAAGCCGGAAGCTATTGAATTTGAAGCTGCAACTGCAGAAGTAAAGATTGACTTGCGTGGCCTAGAAGATCTCCTCTTTGGAACTGCGCTGTAGGTTCATCTGAACCTCCTTTGAAAGCCGCAACTTTTGGTGGTGGAATGAAGTCAATCCGACGAACGGTTTGCAAGATATCGACTGCCCTAGTTTGAAGCGGGAAACCGCTGAAACTGAAGCTGCAACTGCAGAAGTAAAGATTGACTTGCATGGCCTAGAATATCTCCTCTTTGGAACTGCGTTGTAGGTTCATCTGAACCTCCTTTGAAAGCTGCAACTTTTGGTGGTGGAATGAAGTCAATCCGACGAACGGTTTGCAAGATATCGACTGCCCTAGTTTGAAGCCGGAAACTGCTGAAACTGAAGCTGCAACTGCAGAAGTAAAGATTGACTTGCGTGGCCTAGAAGATCTCCTCATCTGAACTGCGCTGTAGGTTCATCTGAACCTCCTCTGGAAGCTGAAACTTTTGGTGGTGGAATGAAGTCAATCCGACTATCGGTTTGTGAGATATGGTCTGCCCTAGTTTGATAATGAAGTCGCTAATGCTGATGCTACTGACCTAGGGTTTGCTACTGCTGATATGAATCAGATTTATTGTACTATTTCTCTCTGCTGAATTATTGAAGATAAAAGAAGATTTGATCAAAGGGTTTCCCCACACATTGTGGGGTTTGTCCCTGGCTAGCCGCCACATCTTGTGTCTCTTGTCTTGGCTTGTTTTCTGTCGATCGTTTAATGTTCTATCTGCACTTTACTTTATGTACATGTGATTGCTAATCGGTGGAATATAATAAGAAAAAGAAGTAAACTGTTATAAGCATAGAACATACCATAACTTAACACATCTCTTGGGGTTAATTTCCATCATTGTCATATCACAAAGCTGCATGGTTCTTCACATTACCATGTCATGCTGGTTTGAGGTGGAGGTCCCACACATTTTTGAACTTCTCTACTCATGATAGGTGTGACTACTTCCAAGCTTTGCTACTTTATAATGTTCTCATTACCCTGGGCATTAACATTAACATTGTATATCTAAGCAACACCCTTAGAATAACCTAGGAATACAACAACTAAAATGGAACATGGTCTTATACTAGACAACCGGGAGAAATAAGTATGCAACAAAAACAACAAATGCATAAAAATATTGAAGTTATTGCTTTATCTCCATTCTCAGGACCTTATACACATGCACTTGCTATGATGCTTCTATTATGCCACTCCACATAGTAATGTGACTTCTAGCCATTAATATTAGTAAAAGGGGAAATAACCTATTCTTGATCCCTCTCTTTGCAGTTAAGATCCATAACCCTCATATCATGAGGGTGCATGGTCCTTCCCTTACGTGATTGTGACGGTTTGACGTAGAGTGATTGCATTTATTTGCCTTCTTGCACTCTGGTTTGACGTAGAGTGACCACATTTATTTGCCTTCTTGCACTCATGACATATTTCAAGCAAACAAATCAATTATTCATAATGAAGTTGGTTATAAGTAAATTTAATATTAAATAAGGCCAGTTCTCTTTCTAAAATTTGGAAAATATCAGTTGATGATATTTAGTAATTAATTACATATCGTTTTGTATGGTGACATTTTTAGTCCCTCCCTCTTGTCGAGGATGCAACAGTCAAAATCCTTTGAAGGTTATTAGTTTGCTCAATTCAATCATCGGCAAGCTCATTATGGGAGCATCCCCCAATTATTACATTCCATGAGGATTCATCCCTTTTAGGCATGATGTCAAACAATTGCAGAGCATCCCACAATTTGCATACAAAGTAACGAAGGCATTCCATATAGAGATATCTGAGCAGAATCTCGTTCCCATGACACAGGCATGGACCACCTTGCCTTCTTTTAAGGCTCCTAAGCTGGCACATCCACTGACAATAGTGGGAAAAGTGAATTTGTTTGATTTGATGCTAGCTAGTAGCATTTGGCGGAGTTTCAAGGCATTTTCATCGTCTCTATTTTTGCATATCCTACATAATTGCATTCCATGAAACACCCCATCGCTCTCTGGCATCTTACCTAATATTTTAGATTTGCCAGGCCTTTTGGTGTAAAAATATCAACCTTTAAGCACATGGCTACCTAAAATTATCCATAATGCAAACAATTGTAGGGTGAAGTCCATCATCTCTTACAAATTCGTTATAGAGCTAACTCTTTATCGGAATGTCTTCACAGATTAAGACTAAAGATTACTGGCAGCAGATAACGTTATCCATAAACATTTGCTGCTTTGAACATAGTTTTCTGTTGATGATCGTTTTCCTTCATAGCTGTAGACTTACATGTGATAAAGACAGTTTCTTAAATAGCCTTATTTTCAAAACACTTTGCAAAACCAATCATTTATCTTCTCACTTGTGATTTATGATTTCGAAATGTTAGGCATTTTTGTTTGTAACTTTATCCACAAGCAAATACCAGAGTATTTTCTCATTTAGAAGAGCTCTAACACTATCTTTGGTCTGGGGGCTTTATTCTAAAAGAAAGCATGATTCCGGACGATACATATTTTCCATGAGATGTATTTTGGGATGTCCTTCCATGCTTTCACCATCATTGGTTTGTTGTTTAGTTTTCTGGCCATAGGATTTTTTTCCATGAAAGGCTTAGTTGCCTCCAATCCGTTGCCTACTTGAACGCTGAGGTCCTTAATGGTGTAGTTCTAAACATGTTCGGTGAAGAGACAAACTAAAGATAGCTGTGGAGCAATTTCTTCCTCTGATTGACATAGAGTACATTTGGTGGGCACTTGATTACCTCTCTTTCAAAGATTCTCCACTATCAAGATTGGGTCCACCTTGGTATTTAGTTTGACCGGTTGAATCTAGTGTTGCAATAGCACTGGAAATAGTCTCCATTACTGAAGACTCTTAAGTGAATACAAGCATTTTGTATACCACTTCCATTTGCTAATTCTAATACAAAAAGAATAATAATAGGAGTCTTGTTGGTTCCTGGTATTTTCTGGTGGTAAAAAAGATTAATCCACTATGTTATCAGATCCCATCTGAAGCTTTAGTTTTGCATCATTATCTTCACCAGCAGGAGAATTTTTTGAGTTGCTACACTTAGCAACTTGTTGACCATTTTCTTATGTGAAAATCTCAAACTGTGCTCAAAAAAAGAAATGAAAACTTCGACACTGCTTTGACTAACATGTGAAATGCTATGCAAAGAATGAATATTGAATGATAGCCTAATTTTATCAACCTCTGTTTTGTCAACTCCATCCCTACCAGTGGATTTCTCAGCCACCACTAAGAGAAGTTGAAGATTTAGCCTTTGATCACACGTAATGAGTTTAGTGTATTGCCTTCAAAAGAGCTGCATCCTAACAAGAAGACTTGGCTTCACATTGCACAATATAGTATAGACATACCAACATGAAAGATGCCACAACTTGATCTACTCTGTTGCAACTTACAATGAGAAAGATCAGCTACATGACTTTGTAGAAGGAGGCTACATATGGCATATATATCATTTGATGATTAGGAGGTGGATAAGTTAACAATTCTCGACAATCCTTTATGGAGCCATTTTAGAACTGAACAAACTCATGTCATAAGAAATATGCTAGATAGAAGATGCTGACAAAACATCCTGAAAGCTAAAACTATAGTGTGTCCATTCCATTTTTGACGCATAGGTAGCAACAAACATTATATATGTTGTATAAGTTTCTTTCTTTTATTTGCTAAGAAAGAGTAGGACCTTCTATTTCATTAATAATATACAATAATTACAACAATCCACCAGGGGGTGTGGATCTAGAGCGGGATCTGAAAGCCCACCCGAAAGCTGGCTAAACTCCCATCTTCTAAAAATCAAAAAAGCTAAACAAGACTGAACAAAAGGGAGACCGGAAGCGAAACCAAAATTCAGAACCAAACTGAAGTCAATAGAAAAAGTTGAGCTGGCACTGACTTTGCAACCCGAACCATTGATCTACACCGTTGAACCAACATACCCAATCCAACGGTGGAGGACTAATCCGCGATGACGAGAAGCGCGACTGTTACCCAGCTCGTCCACCAACTAACACGTTCTTTCCCAGCTGTCGATCTGCTGCGGGAGATCCAACGGCCGACAATCATATCGCGCCGACCAAAGTAGCCAAACAATAGCTCCCGATCAGGGCGGTTTTTAAACTGACCCCCCCGCCACGTGTTGCGCTCTGGATGTGCTCGCTTCGAAATAAGAAAAACCATATTCCGCCCGCGAGGCTCGCGATCACCGGAAAACCATCCCCCACTCGGTATTCCGAACCCCGATGGAAAACTTATGGTGTTGTGGCCACCATGGTTGTCCGCTGTTGTGATTTTTCTTCCAGAATGATGGGAAGAAGAGTCTCCGCCCAAACTGCCCCACCCCTCATAATCAGAGCCAACCGATTGTCTGCAAGATGGAAAGTCCAACTCACCTGGGATCCGAATCCTGGGCTCTTCTTTGAAACGTGACTCTATCTTCTTCTGCTTGCTCATGGCAGATCGTTTTTATCCTACTCGGAGGCAGCTCTTGCCAGTTCAACATAGTCTTGTTTTGTGTGTTGGTAACCCCTTGATTGGCTAGAAGATTGGCCATTTTATTCGCTAATTTTTGAACATGTTTAAAACTGACTGTATGAATACTCTGGAGGTGAATCTGAATCCATTGCAGGCCTTGGATCAGCCTCCAATTCTTAGAAACCTTTTCTAGTTTGGAACCCCAACTGATCCTTTTGACCGAGTTGATTATAAGCTCAGAATCAGCCTCAACTATCACATTTTGTCAGTTTTCCTGCTTCAGGAGATCAAGACATTGTTCCATAGCCATCAATTCCGCCATGTTATTATTTGCTTTCCTTGCTCGTCCCTTAGCACACCTCCATAACCAGCGGTGCCCGGGTTGCCTTTTGAGGCCCCATCAATGTTGAATTTCAAAAAGCCCTTGGGGGGAGGATGCCAAAAATCTTGCTCAAACACCGAGGAGAAGTCTTTCCTTACCAATCCCTGAGGAGTAAGATCCTTCAAACCTAAATCACAGAGCATTCTCAGATCAGCTGCAGAGGGAGGGTTCTGAGGAAGATTTCTCACAATGGTGCCAACTGTTTCTTTGAGTTGTTTTAAGATCAGCTTAAAAATGTGTTGGGGTGGCCTTTTTTCATTCTTGAAGACTCTATTATTCCTTTCTTTCTAGACATTCCAGATGATGAAACTTGGAAAGATGGCCCAAACTGAGCCAAGAACTTTGTTCTCTGAAATTTTTTTTCTCCAGTTGTTTAGGGTGTTGATGATATTTCCTTTGTCTCTGTTAGTCTAGCAGAAAATGGTGGCAAAAGAGTCCCACAAACTGGAGGTGAAAATGCAGTTGTTGAGAAGGTGTTCCATCATTTCCTCTTGAGCCTCACAGAGCTGACATCTGGAAGGCCCCTGCATACCCCTCTTCCGAATGTTATCCCAGGTTAGAATTTTCCTATGCTGAACCAGCCACATGAAAAGTTTGATTTTCATCCAGCCTTGGTGTCTCCATAGTTCCAACCAAATCTTGTCCGGGGCTTGTGTGTTCAGGTCAAGGAGAATGAGTTTTGCTTCCTTGAGATTAAAGACCCCCTCATTCTTGTAGCCCCATCTCAGCTGATCTTGCCCCTCTGACTTAAGGATCTTTCTTTGATCTAGCCTTTTTAGAAGAGTCTCTGCTTTAGCTTTTAGGGGGCTGTCCTCCCTAAAATCCAAGTTTCCCCAGGTTCTCCATTTGCCATTATTGTTGGTTTGATTCCAAAAGTCTTTTACTTTTGTTAACCCTCTGGTTTTTGTTTCCTCCTTGAGATCCCTCCAGTCATTGCTAAACAAGACGGGTTCTTGTTGCCATCTATCCTCCCAGAAAAGGGCAAGATTACCATCTCTGATCTCCCAGAAGCTGTTTCCTTGGACTAAGTCCCTGTTATTCCATGCCTTATTCCAAAGGATTTAGCCCTTTCTATGTCCTGACATTCTTATGAGATCTTTGTTTAGCCAATTGCTGGCGTATTTTTCTTTCCAGATCTGTGCCCACTGAGCCTCTGGGTCTTTACCCATCGCCACCATAATTTAGCTCATAAAACCTTAAATGGTTGACAAAGTATCCACTAGTCAAAACAGTGTGTGTGTGCACTGTAAACTAGCATGGACCTGTTTCAAATAGTTGACATCAATATATGCATAAGTCACTATATATTTTAAGGTTATTTTTGTACTACTGACTGTTCTTTGTGCCTAATGAACTTGCTGTGGATATCCACCACCTAGCCTACAGGTTTGATTCTCTCTCTAGATTCTTTACAATAATCCTGACCATCAACAATATTTACTTGAGTTTCACATAAATTGCCACTCTCTACATGCTTAAATGATTTCATAGGTGCTGCCATTACATGGCCATCCACACTCAATAAAATGACCTCCAATTTACCATTTTCAACTTTTCTTGAGTCTGAAGTATTTTCCAAAGGTGGAAGATCCATATTTTTTGTAATCATAAACACTATTGCCAGAAAGGAGAAAAGCATCAGTTTGTGGGGTATTTCCTGCAGAGACATCTTAAGTGCCTGAGCTTCCCTCCATTGAGAGCACTGAAGCTTCTCTATAACAACCACAACCATTGTGTTAACCTCCACCTTGATATTTAGTTTGACTGATGCATATTTCTCTCTGGAGTATTAACACAATATATTATGAATAATGATAGATGTTTCAAATCACCAATAGACACTGGGATAGGTACAGAGAATAACAATCACAACCATTGTGTTAACCTCCACCTTGATATTTAGTTTGAGTGGTGCATATTTCTCTCTGGAGTATTGACACAATATATTATGAATAATGATAGACGTTTCAAATCACCAATAGACGCTGGGATAGGTACAGAGAAGTTGTCATGAAATGTCTGAGTATTTGTAGTGATAACTAATGAACAGTAAATGCAACAGTGAAATTGTTCACCCTGCAATATATGCTATTTATTCCAAGACTACATTGTTTAACTCACAACCTATCTAAATTGATGACATGCAGCAATATCGCCTTCACAACAGCTGCATCCTAACAAAAAGACTTGGATTCATATTGCACAATATAGTATAGAGTCTATAGACATACCAACATGAAAGATGCCACAACTTGATCTACTCTGTTGCAACATACAATCATGAAAGATGCCACAACTTGATCTACTCTGTTGCAACATACAATCAGAAAGACATCTGGCCTATATCATTTGATGATTAGAAGGTTGATAAGTTGACAATTCTTGGCAATCCTTTATTGAGCCATTTTAGGATGTTTTTTCAGCATCTTCTATCTAACATATTGCATATTGCATCTTCTATTTCAGGCTTTCCATTCTGCTGGTGCTTCTTCCGGCAGTCTTTTGGGACGGATGGAAAATTCTAATCCTGCTGCTCGACACTCTGCTGGACCAGTGTCTCTTGCACCACCCCCAAATGCAGGTGAGTTTAATTTATTATATTTTGTAAAATGCTCTTTGGTAGGCTAACACCTTGTTGTCTCTTGGAAAAATTTCATGGCATGCTTGAATGTTATTGAGTAGGAACAGTGGAATAAGAGAGAATTGTTTATGTCCTTTGAAGTGGGATGATTTAGTAGGCCCTTTTTGTTCATATATGTCAGAAATATTTTTCCTTTTTTCCATAACACGAGTTTTCCAAATAGAGCATATTTTGACTTCTCATCAAATGGTCCTGCTGTAGACTATCAATCTGCTGATTCTGAACACCTCATGAAGCACATCCGGGGTGGTCAGTCCGAGGAGGTACATACAGAGAATTAATTAAGATCTATATTCAATGATATGATGGATTGAAATTGTCTGTCTGCAGTCCATGTGTTCATTACCAATTTAATGCTAAATTCTCTTTTAGTTTTTTTTTGTTTTGTTTCAAGTTTCTTAGATTTTCGACCGGGTCCATTGACTGTTGTATGTGTTCGATTTTGAGTAGGATTTGTCAGTTATTCTACAGGGCATTGGTTTTCTACAAAAGAAGAATGCTTACTTTCTAATTGTAGGTGACCTGCCCAGGCCCAGGCCCAACTCATCCTCTTAACATGTACTCACAAGATGACCTGCCAAAGAGACAGGCAAGAACTCTCAATCAGGGTTCAAATGTTATAAGTATGGATTTCCATCCTCTGCAGCAAACAATTCTGCTAGGTGATTTCAAATTCCATTCAATACAATTCTTCATTCAAATAAATTCCTAAAGTCAACTTGGAAGAAGTACTTTTTATCTTTGTAAGTATGTTCACACTGGCTAGTGGTTCAACTTTGCATTGCTGACTTTATCGATCAGTTGTAACAAATGTTGGTGACAAAGCAATTTGGGAAGTGGCATCTCGAGAAAGATTAGCTTGTAGGATCTTTAAGGTTTGGAAAATTTCGGCCTGATCGATTCCAATGCAGGTAGATGATTTTTTCATAAATTAGTTCTGTGATCTAAATTGGGAAAATTGTACCTATGAATTGATCTTGAAAAGATTTTAGAGTTCTTTACTGGAGTTGATTATTAGCACAGGCCTTAGCTAAACTCTTATATGTGTTTTTTTATGTTTTCATAGGCTGCTCTTGTGAAAGATCCAGCTGTATCAGTGAATCATTGTGTTTGGGGTAACTTAATCTATACTTTGTATTCTTTAATAAGATGATTGGCTATCATTTCAATGTGAGTGATTTGAAATAATGCCATCTACAATGTCTCTGGTCTCCATTTGGTTGGTTGAGCACCAATACAATGGTGTGCTATTCCCTCTATTTATATTCTGACATGCCTGCATTGAGTTGCTTTTTCCAAGCATATAGTTCACATATATTCTTATACTATGGCAGGCGATTTACATTGTGTGAAGTTACATTGCATATTCTATTTTTGTTTGATGTTTGGCTTCTTGTGGTTTTTTTGCCATATGAGAAATACTTTATTGCACTAAAGATAGATGGATTATGACTCTTTGTTTGTATGCAGATTATTTTTTCTACAGCTATTGATGGAAAGATCAAAGCCTGGTTGTATGATCTTGCAGGATCTAGGGTGGACTATAATGCTCCGGGCCTCTGGTGCACTACAATGGCTTACATTGCTGATGGAACAAGGTAAAATGTTAAACTTGGAATGGTGTTTAGTTTGTGAAGTGTCTTCATGGGGATCTGAGTTTTACTTCAATTTTTTATATGTACTATGTCAAGACAATGCCCTTTCTAAAGTATATAATTATTTGTATTTTTTATTAGGCTGTTCTCCTGTGGAACCAGTAAAGATGGTGATTTGTACCTGGTTGAGTGGAATGAAAGTGAGCGAACAATCAAGCGTTCCTTACTTGTTTTGCAAATTTGATAAAACTAAGAATAGGTTCTTGGCAGCTGGCGATTAATTTCAAATAAAGTTCTGGGACATGGATAACACCAATATCCTGACAACAATTGACGTTGAGGGAGGGTAGTTCGGTAAGAAGTTATTTTTGAAGATGAGGATGCCTTATTTTTAGAGTTTGAGAGAATGATTTTGAGAAAAAATGTTTCAATACATTATTTCAAGTTTTCTTAGTCACATCTCAATGTATAATCCTCGTGTTATTTTCCAAAAAGTTCCATTCTAGTCCTCACCTTCGTTTCAATAATGACATAGCATAAAGATCTTAGCCAATGCAGAGGAATTTTGCTTGGCAACAAAGGTAAATTGCTTCCATGAACATTTACTATGTACATGCACTGCTAGTTAATGGTAAAGTTTAAACTCTAACCAGATCATTTTTATTATGCATACTTCAATTGTGAATGCCATGTCCTGCAGTCACTGCTCCTGGTTCCCTCCCTGGTGCTATAGACCATTCAGAGAGACTTCCACCTGCAGTGTCAATGACCGAGTTTGTAAGAGCTTTCTCCTAGAATTATTTCTTTAGAGTCTAGAATATTTGTCCAGCCATATTCAGTTTAGTTTGTCACATATATCTTATCAGTGTCTAAACTTTCACTCCAGAGTACAGATATTGTTGTTTTCAAGTTTCCATATAGCATAGGATTTTGTTTTCCCCTTTCAAATGCTCTATTAGCCATTATTTTGACGTATCTTTTATAGGAATAGGATGATATGATCAATGTATTCTTACACTTATCTGACACTTGAGACAACATGTGTGCAGAGTATAGACAGCAGTAGTACCCCAGATGTTAGACCTAGGCTTCTAAATGAGGTTAAAGACAAGAGCAAGAACTGGAAATTGACTGAGATCACTGATCAGGTCAGTGTAGGTCCCTCAGGTTGCCTGAACACAATGCATGCAAGCAAGGTATGCAATCATCCTTCTATTATAGAAAACACTAAAAGTTGACATACATTACAATGCTACAAATTCTGTCGATATTGATCCAAACAAGTAATGTGCTATTTCTTGCAAGTAGTAAGACTGATATACACCAATTCCGGTGTTGCTGTTTTAGCGCTGGCACCCATTGCTGTCCATAAGCTATGCAAATGGCAGCGGAGTGACCGGAATCCATCTGGAAAGGTGGGGTTTTTTGGTAGTTGTTTGATGTCATTTTGTTTTAGTTTGTTTTATTTATTTATTTGTTTGTTATACTTTTGGATATATAATTTGCAGCTGTATTTTATGTAGTAATGATTGATAAGGAACTAAGAGTTAGTATTTTATTCCACAGTCTACAGCGAGTATTCCACCACAGATGTTGCAGCTAACTAGTGGGATTGTTATGAATAATGACATTGGTGATACAAATCCAGAAGAAACTGCTGCTCGTATAGCTTTGTCTAAGAATGATTCCTATGTGATGTCTGCTTCCGGTGGCAAGGTCTCCTTATTCAATATGATGACATTTAAGGTAAGAGAGCCTTCTACCTAAAGAACATTTTAATGTTTCCGATGATGTATATAATTTCAGTTTTGGTACATTGGTCTGCTTAGGGGTTTATACTCTAATGTCTCACCTGTAAATATAACTGTTGTGTTTTTGAACTTTCAAATTATGTGATGTTAGAGTTGGTTCTTGTGTAATGTTCCTCACTATAGGCTAAGATTTCAAAGGCTTCCAATTTATCCAAGTCACTGGTTTCATGGCATGCTAATTAGTGATTCATTGCAGGTCATGACAACTTTCATGCCACCTCCTTGTGCAGCCAATTTTCTGGCTGTCCACCCTCCGGACAATAACATCATTGCAATTGGCATGGAGGATTCATCAATTCAAATATACAATGTTCGAGTTGTACCCTTTTACCAAAAATGACCGTTTACAGGTGAAAACAAAGCTCCAGGGCTACCAAAAGAAAATCATAGGCATGGCTTTTGGTATCTTCTGGAGCTGATGCCCAGGTATATGGTGTCTTTTATTATTATATATAGTCTGACTCCGTGATGTTCACTTTAAAGCTCACACAAAACTAGCGAGTAGAAATGTTCCTGTACTCACAACCGCGTCCTTCGGCAGTTATGTCTCTGGGGCATAGATGGGTGGGACAAGCGAAAGTCAAGAGTTGTACCGGTACAGCCAGGAAGATCATCGCCACTAGTCGGGGATACAATTCACTTGTTGGTTGTGCATGAGAGCCAGCTTGCTATATATGATGCTTCCGAGTTGGAGAGCTTGCGCTATGTAAGTACTTGTAAGCAGTCTTGAATTCAAACATGGACAGTTATGTAATGTCACTTACTTGCTGTATCTGATTGGATGACCTTGTTACATGGTTGCATTGCAGTGGTCTCCTCATGATTCTCTATCTGCTACTATTTCAAGTGCCATATACTCATGTGACAGGGTCCTAGTTTATGCGAGCTTCTGTGATGGTGCAGTTTCCGTGTTTGATGCATAAAGCTTGAGGCCTCACTATCGCATTGCACCTTCTGCATATTTACCATCGGGAATGAACAGGTAAATGGGCTTTTTCATTCTATCAAGGTTCTATTTGTCAGATTTGGCTTTTGGCAAGGCATATTATGATTTAATTTGTTGTTTTGTTATTTATTCAGCGGTAATGCCTATCATTTAGTCGTTGCATCACATCCATCCAAACCGAATAATGACAGATGGAGGAGTTCATGTTATTGAGCCTTCAGAGTCAGAAGGGAAATCGGGTGTTGGACCTCCCCCAGATAATGGAACTATCGGGTCAAATCCAACATTAAGTAACCAAGGTTCGGAACCACCCTTTCGGTAGTTCAATGGGAACATAAGAACAATTTGAAGTGCATTGTACCACTTTGTTTATACCGACTGTTTATTTACAAGAATACCATGAATAATGGTAGCGCGTCTTGGCAGTGAAATTACTCAACGCTGTAGATGGAGGTTAAACAACTGTAAATGATACCTAAATGAGTAAGTATGTAGGTGCAGTCTGTGATTGGAGCATAATTCATGAATCTTCTTTCCGAAGGTTTTCCGGTGTATTTTTAAACCTTTCCTTGTACCACGATATTTTTTCTTATGTTCATGTGCAGTCAAACAAACCTGGTTTATGTGAAGCTTTGTCAGACTTTGGGGAATATTATATTTATAAACGGAATCAACATTTTTGGATTGACATTAACTGGAGCTCAAACTGAAGTAATTCAATCGAGAAAACATTAATTATGCATGAGTCTCTGCAATTGAGTCAACGAGCTTTCTTGTTTGATGACCATTGCTTGAACATATTGATACAGATATTTATGTAAAGAAAGGATCTGTATAGAATTTGTATTTTGTTTTCGATGGACTTGCTGAGGGAAGAGATCCTTCCTTTGAAAGTTGTAAGGTTACGCATTTTGGATGTCGATGGACTCGCTGAGGGAAGAGTTCCTTCCTCTGAAAGTTGTAAGGTGACGCATTTCCGATGTCAACTTAATAGGAGGCATTTAATTCTTTGGCAGGTTGTTACTAGAGTTATTGGCAGATTTTCGTTATCGTTTGGCTGGGAAGCAATTGGATAAAGTCATTGTTGTTAGAATATGTTTAGAAATATGTTGGAAGCTTTGATACCATGTACATGTCTGTAATATCTACATATCTGTAATGGGACATTTTGATTTACCACCCATTGTTTTTTTTTTTTCCACTTGTTATGCCCTGCTTTATAACATATATAACTTTGTTTTTAGCACACACCAAATGGAAATAAATAATGTCCTTGTGCTCAGTCACCTTTTTTCCCACTTTGTTATCCCCTGCTTTATAGCATATTCTAGCACACACCAAATGGAAATAAATAATGTCCTTGTGCTCCGTCACCTTAATTGGTGGATGCTCCTAGAGGGTTAGATAGAAAATTTCAGTCACCCTAACTAGTGAATGCTCTTAGAGGGTTAGAAAATCTCAATTGATGAAAGCATACATAACTTTGTTTCTAGCACACACCAAATAGAAATAAATAATGTCCTTGTACTCAGTCACCCTAATTAGTGGATGCTCTTAGAGGATTAGATAGAAAATCTCAATTGATGACATGTTGATTACTTATTAATAGGGTTAAATAAGATTTATTTATTCTTCATGAAATTAAAGAGAAAAACTAAATTTTCATGATCGTGAATGAATATTTTTTAACTCATATTTAATTAACACTTATTTCCATTTCGTACGTATATTATTCAATTCAGATTTAATTCACATTTATTTCCATTTCATGGGTATATTATTCATGACCTTCGTGAATGGAAAGGTGAAGTGAAGGGACTTCTTTTTTCATGAAAACAAAATATCCATTCAAGTTGAGTTGTGCTTGTTATGAGTAATTTTGATAAGGCAAAATTTTTGTGTGCTATTGTTATGAGTAATTTTGATAAGGCAAAATTTTTGTGTGCTATTGTTATGAGTAATTTTTATAAGGAAATTTTTTTGTGTGCTATTGTTATGAGTAATTTTTATGAGTAATATAGATGCTTACTTATTTAAAGATAGTTGTTTCAATGTAAGGAAGGGATTGCAAATAAGTGAGTGCACATAATAAATAGAACAACAAAAAACATCTTCAATGTTTTCTTTGGTATTATGCAGACACATTTTTCCATTGGGCTTTTATAAAATGTTTGACCCCTAATGAAAAGTTGCATGTACAAAGAGTTATAAATGCAAGTCCTTCTGCATGCACATCAGTCTACGAGTTTCTCGTTGATTTAATTTGAAATGCTTTTCTTGCAATTCCTTTTCTCTAGAGTCTGATATTCTTTTAACCATACAAAACTATCATGTAGTTTGTTGTAATTTATGTTTGAATTTTGTTGTAACTTGAAATTTGGTCACTAACTATGTCCCGGTTTTTTTTGTTGATGATTGTTTCAAGGGGTTGTAGAGTATGAATCATGTTATTGTATTTAATTTGAAGTGTTGTTCTTACAACTCCTTTAATTTAGTTTGATATGAAGTCAACCCCGCAAGACCGTGATGTAGTTCGTTGTAATATATATTATCTAGCAGTTTGTGAAATCAAACTCATCTATAAGACTGATTGTGCTTGTTTTGGTTGCTGGCCGCGTAAGACTGATTGTGCTTGTTCTAGTTGCTGGTCGTGTCCAATTTTTTTGGTTGATGCTTGTTTGAGGGGTTCCTGGTATGCGTATCGTATTGATTACTTTACTATGCACTATTTATGGTTATTTCTCTTTATTGCCTTTGGTTATGGTCCTTTCTAAAGGTATCATATTGATTATTTTACTATGCACTATTGATGGTTATTTCTCTTTGTTGCCTTTGGTTATGGTCCTTTCTAATGGTGAGTATAATTACTGGACAATGTTCATGGATGATTTGTATTGATATGCAATCAAAAAGTTATTTTTTTGAATATTACATTATATCGAGAAGTTGCTTGGAAGATTTTTGAAGTTGGCAGTCTAATATATATAACTCGTTTTAAAACTATGGGAGGGCTCATGGATGATTTGTATTAATATGCAATTAATAGATTATATTTGAATTTGTTGCTAAATACCTAAACAAGTATGACATTAGCTAAACACCTTGTCATATAATTCATTGTAGTTCTCATAATGTTTCAGTGATGCCTCTTAGTTATTTTGTGCTTGTAGGTTGGACAAAGACCGAGACAATTGATTCACTGATGCACAAATTGGGGTATATGAGTCCTATTACTGATTCTCTTCACAAAATAGTTCACATCACACATTACCAGAGCACTCTCTCTCACCATGCATTGCAATCATTGTTAAATTTCTAAAGACAACAAGAGGAATTGCTCCTTTTATTTGATTGTGGGGTTTTTTCTTTTGAAATAGATTATTTCCTAAACATTAATACCTTTTGGTTATGAACACAAAGGATCATTAAAATGGTCTAGTGGGTTTGATTATTTTAGACTCCAAACCTTTTGCTAAGCTCATTTCCATTTCTTTGTAACACAAAAGGTATTAGTGACTGATAACACCTCTTTTAGAAACACAAAATGTTAATAATACATAATCAATGAGCCAATTGATTCCATTTTACTGAGTTCAAAAATTAATTATGGTTCTATTGCTTTTAAAATTGTAGAGTTGTATAAATAGGTTTTTTTTTGCTTCAATATCTATACAAAAATGATACATTCCACTTAGAAAGATGACAAAGGTTTTTGACATTGCTACAAATCTTGACCAAATGGTCGAGTACTACCAAATCAAACTTTTCCCTACACAGTTTTGAGTGAAAACTTTTGTTGCACCAAGTTCGACTTGGTTACCTACACAGTTTTGAGTGAAAACTTTTGTTGCAACCAAGTTCGACTTGGACTTGGTATCACCAAGTCTTCTAGTCGATATCAAACTCTTGCCTTTGAGTTCTTTCAAAATTTTCACATGTTTTATGAGGTTGACGTGCCGAGTGATTTTATGGATTCTTTTAACGAGTTTGAATTGAAATCCTACTCTCCAACGTCGTTGAGTTAGTTTCATAACTATGGTTTCTAGCTATTTCCATTTTCGTCATCTGCTCACAATTATTAGATATTCCATCTAATTTTTCTAACATTTTGAGTTTTTCATTTTATTGTATGTCTTCTTTTTAACTCCTTTCAAAGGTGTCATTAGATTTTGGATCGTTTATATTTTCTATTTTACTATAATTAATTGGCTTTTTACCTTGTTTCAACGGTGTAATTTTCATTGTTATTTAACTACTACCACTTAGAGTGTGCTCATGAGCAAATCCTTTTCATCTCATTAAAATAAGAGAAAATTCTCTTTTTACCTTGTTTCAACGGTGTAATTTTCATTGTTATTTAACTACCACCTCTTAGAGTGCGCTCATGAGCAAATCCTTTTCATCTCATTAAAATAAGAGAAAATTCTTTCAGTTCCATTAAATAAGTCAATTCTTCCAAGGGTTTGTTTACAATACTTTGAACCCCTATTAATATAAAAGTTATCATTGAGTGTACTCAATCAATAAATTTTCTAAGACATGTCATATTAAAAATGACCAAATACGACAAATTATGGAGTTAGATATAATAATATATATGCAAATATAAATCCAAACAATAATATGCACTTATAAAAAGTAAATTCTACCAAGTTATATATTTATTTGTTTCAACTATGTCACATATATAATAATATATATGCAAATATAAATCCAAACAATAATATGCACTTATAAGAAGTAAATTCTAATAAGTTATATATTTATTTGTTTCAACTATATCACATCTTCTATTACTCCATTCAACAACAATACAATAAAAATCATGAAATCAATTTGTTCTCAGTTTTTGTTGGTTTGATCTACAAAATTGAATCCTTGATGATTGGTCTTGATGTTTTTACGATTAATATCAGAAACTTTTATGAATTGAAGTCTATAGATTAATTTAGGAATAGCAAAAGTTTACATTTGCACTTCTAATTTCCCATCATCTAAAATCGCTATGCAATATTTGTCTTCATTTATGCTCTTGCAATTGCTAGTGTATTCCTCTTGTTGAATTGTTTGATTGATGTAACTCTTTGAACCAATTATTTCCTCGTCCACTACTTGAAGATTACTCTTACACCTATCTCTCATTCATTACAACCACATGGACAAAAATCCATTGTTTGCAGGTATCAAGAGGACAATTAGGAGAAAGTATTGTTTGATAAAACACATGTTTCAATAACAAGACATACAAAAACAATACATCTCTCCCTTCCTAGAATGAATTCAATGCATTTTATTTCTAACAGAGCTTTCTTTAAATATCGAATTGCATTTGAATGAAAATATTATGCTGATCAAATAAGATTTAAATGAAACTGTTATCTTTGATTTTATTTATTTTTTTATTTTTTTAACGGAGTCGGTCACTGATTTTCTATTCCATAAAAGAAAAGGGAGGCATGCTCCCTTACATCAAGTCAAAATGGATAGAGGCATCCTGGAAGAAAAACTGAGGGCAAACAGTCCCTATCTTCCATGCCCTTCCCCCTTTGTTTCTGATAATACCAATTGCACTATCCTTATAAATACATATGAATTGATTCAACATAAATTTACATTTACGTAACATAGAAAAATACTAGTGGAAGGACTTTGCAGAAAGGAGTGGGATGAAGAATTAGCAACTAATTTTTGTTGACTGAAGGCTCCTGCTGAGAATGAGGTCGGTTCTCGCTACTTTGGTAGTTAGAATTTTCTCTCGTCTGATTGATTAGTAAACTCTTCAGGTAGATGATAGTGTCCTCCATGAGCTTGCGTGGGATGAAGAATTAGCAACTAATTTTTGATAGGTGAAGGCTCTTGCTGAGAATGAGGTTGGTTCTCGTTGCTTTTGGTAGTTAGTATTTTCTCCCGTCTGATTGATTAGTAAACTCTTCAGGTAGATGATAGTGTCCTCCATGTGCTTACACTTGTGTTTTAGGGCTACAATTTCTTTCATCTGCTCGTCTAGCAGTCTCTCGAGAAAAGAATTCTCGGGTTTGGCCTCAAATTTTAGATCCTTAACCATTTCTCTTATCTGATCGATTGTTTGCTTTGCAAACTGCACAACTCTCACACTTTGGAACATTTGCCAACAGATTCCATTCCATTATTATTGAGGGAAGTGGACGACCACACCAGAAGGGAAATACAGGGGCAAGAGGCAGTAGAGAGGAGGGACGGAAACTTCCACAAGAGGTACCTACTGAGATTGACAACAACAAATGAGCGGAATACAGAGAAACGAAGACTAAAGAGTCTCTTGAGAAGCAATGGGTTAAGCCAAAAAGTTATCCTTGATGATTACTTAAAATGCAAGTAAAAATAATTTATTAAAATGAATTAAATTTAATAATAATACATATAACTAACATACCTCAAAGCATGGTTTATTTATATGATTTCAACTATATATATATTTTGCAAGGGAATGAAAGGATGTTTCGATGTTTGGTAGATGGAACTGTGAAGGAAATGATGGAGCTCTATAAAAAATATTGGCTGCAGCCTGATGCAGGCTAGGGTTAGGTCACTTTTTCTCTGCCGCGATTGAAGCCGCGACGGAACCATCCGCTTCGATCAAGACCTTGCCTGTTACCACTTTTGCCGTTACCATCTTCTCCCAACACACCTGAGGCGGCCCTCTTGTCTGTTATTGTTTTTTTGGCTTTGCAGCGAACCTTCGACGAACGACATTTCATGGACCCCTGGTAGTTGGCACGTCGTTTTCGCTGTCGGCTACGGTCATGGACTTTGACCAGGTAGACTATACCGAGGATCCTTTGGACTTTGTTTCCATCTGGACGACATCTCCTCCTTCGATAACGGAAGGGACGTTTCCCCAACATCCCCGGTTTGCATGATGTCTTCTCCCAGATGGTCCCATTGCCCTCGCCATCTGTTTTGGGACCCTCCTGTTCGGCTGCACCCTTGCCAGAGGACCCTCCCTCATGGTCGGTTTCCACTACCCTCCACCTTCGTCGGCAACCCTACAGTTTGTGGCTAGCTGCATTAGCCTGGACCCCTTCATTTACCACCCGGGTTACTATACCCTCTGGTCGACATCTCAACCCATTTCCCCTCTTCTACTCCTGAAGGGTGCTCCCTTGTTTTACCCGACGGATCCGATGCCTCCCACCTTTGGAATTTTTGAAGGTAGTCCATCGGAGATCGAAGCGAATTTATCTGAGCACCACTCGGATGAACAGAATCCCCCTCTGGGAACTTCTCGGCACGACGATAATGCAAAGTGCCATAAGCAAGGGAAGAAGACAAAGTGTGTGAAGGAAAAATACCAGAACATTACTCTTCGTCTTGGCAAAGACATACAAATGGGTGAAGCACTGGATACAACTGATAGGGTTTTAGTTGGCCGGGTGCAAGGACGAAACTACTCCATGACCAGGCTCAAACAGTGGACTGCCGAAATATGGGGGCACATATTGACAGAACTCCCTTTTGTTCAAGCACTAGTTAGCGGATGGTTTGTGCTCTGCTTTGCAAGGTCTGATCACACAACATGGATCCTATCCAAATTCTGGCACATTGAGCACACCCTTATGTTGCTCAACAGATGGTGCCCTCTTTTCGACCCTGAGAGGGAGCAGCTTGGTGCTGGGTCACTGTGGGTTAGACTCCTTGGACTTCCCCTACACTTCTGGTTCGAGGATATATTCCGCTGTATTGGGAATGCCTTGTGAACCTATATAGAACATGACAACTCATATCTATCTTTGGGCAATATGTCTTTGACAAGGATTCTAGTTCACCTCGACACAATGGAGGGCCTGGAAGAGCATATCACTGTGCACTGGAAACAATACACGTTCATCCAGATTCTTGATTACGAGGGTGTTTCATTTCGATGCAGGAGGTTCCACAAGGTCGAGCATTTATTCAAGGAATGTCCACTGAACAAGTCAGCCAAATCTTCGGATCACCGGACGACGGAACCCATCATAGACACAGAGGTACCTGATCATTAGGCGACTACCAGCTCTGCTCAGAAAAAGGCGGTCAAAGAGACTCCGAAGAAGCGCGACAATGCTCCCATTCGGCCTCCCTCTCCTCCTATGACCAGGGCCCGAGCGGCTGCTGCGGCTACGCTCTCTTCGGGTATGTCTACACCTTGCTCTTTCACTTTTTCCAATTCATCTAGTGCATCTGCATTTGTCTCATCTGGACAACATTGTTTTGTTTCTACTATTCCGTCTCCTCACTCTTTGGCCTGCCCTCTGAACCCACCCCCTCCGACTATCTCTAGCACCCCTCCCTCCTTCCCTAAGCTGACCATTTCTTTAGATTACTCCATCGACTCTGATTCTGGGAATCGATCTCACCCCTACAACCTCCGATCACTACACCGGTCTATGCCTCTGGACTCCATTGGCATCGGGATTATATCCCCCTCCATCCCCACTAAACCACCTTGGGGCAGACCATCATCCCTCTCCAAGGCCAAGCAACAGGCGGGCATGGATGTCATCGCGGGTCGTCAACTAGCAATTGACTAGGTTCTTAGAGCATAGAGCACCCTGGTGTCTTCCCCCTCATGAAGCTGTTCTCTTTTAAATGCAGAGGGTTAGCTAGTCCCAACAAAAAAACTAGCATTCCGTAGGCTCCTATGCATTGAATGGGTGGATGTCATATTTCTTCAGGAGACTCTGGGTTTAGCGGAGCCCATTTCACACCTTCTTGAATCCATGCTTCCTAGATGGAATTTTCATGCCCTTGATGTTAATGGGAGGTCCGGAGGCATCGCGATGGGTTATAACTCCAGGACTATTAAATTGATCAATATCTGGGGGGATCTGGATTCATTGGGGCAAACCTATTCACATCTGAACTAGGTATTGAAATCAGAATGATCAATGTATATGGTCCATGTCAAAATCGGGCTTTCTTCTGGGAGCATCTGCTCAGATCCAGCCTCCTGCAAGTGGATAATCTTATTCTGGGAGGAGACCTTAACTTCTCCATTGGATATTCAGAATCATGGGGACAAAACACACAGATTGATTCTCTATCGGATTTCTTCGAGAATGTGTTGGAGGACCATGGCCTTATAGATATTCCATCAGCCAGATTACAACCCACCTGGAGGAATAGAAGGACTGGGGAAGCAAGGCTGGCCAGAAGATTAGACCGCTTCCTCCTAAAAGAACGACTCCTGGGAATGGGGTGTAACTATCAACAGTGGGTTGGGTCAGGGGGTTTGTCGGATCATTCGCCCATATACCTTGATATTAGTGGTTGAGTCAACAAGCCCAAAGCACCATTTAAGTTCAATGCTACATGGTTAAAAGATCCTGACTACATCAAGCTTGTTACAGACTATTGGAAGACCCATCCTCCTGGTGCGGGAGGTAACTTATCATAAGGTTTTGCTCACAATTTAAACAATCTGAAGCGCCTCTCCATGAGATGGGCTCATAACAAGAGACTGTGCGAGGATGAAGTCCTGAGAAACACTAAAGCAAAGATTACTACCATGGAAGATGAACACGGGAGGGGATATCTAACTCCAAAGCATAAGGAGAGGCTCACATCCCTTGTCTCCCAAAGGGACAAGATCCTTAAAGACAGAGAAGAGTCATGGAGGCTCTAGAGTAGAGCCATCTGGCTTCAAGAAGGAGATGACAATACTAAATTCTACCACAAATTCGCCAATGGCCACAAAGCAATCAACACCATATGGAAAATGACTAATGAACAGGGCATTAGGGTACATTCCTTTCAACACTTGGCCCCTCTCGGTACCTCACACTTCAGGCAACTCTATAAGGTCCCTCCCAATGCAACACTGGCTGAAATCATAAGGGTGGCACAACTATTCCCTCGTTTTGTTAATTAGGAGGATGCTGAGGATCTCAATAAGCCTATTTCAATGGGGGAGCTTGATTCTACTTTGAAATGGTTCAAGAAGGACAAGAGCCTTGGACCAAATGGATGGTCTGTGGAGTTTTATACTGCTTTTTTCGAGTCATTGAAGAGCGCCGAATCTCAGGACACATGCATGAGGCCTTCAATTCCACTTTCATCGCGCTCATCCCAAAATTTGACAACCCCGACTCTTTCAGTGATTTCCGCCCTATCTCACTTTGGAACTATATTTATAAAGTCATTGTGAATCGCCTCCGCCCCATTTTATCCTCCCACATCTCCTCTGAACAATTTGCTTTCCTTCAGGATCGTCAGATACATGAAGCTGTAGGTACAACACAAGAGGTCTTGCATTCCATTAAGACAAAGAAGCTGAAAGGTATGATACTCAAGGTAGATCTCTCAAAAGCTTTTGATCATGCTAGCTGGTTATATATCAGAATGCTTTTAACTCATTTAGGTTTCCCCATGGCGTTCATCAATTGGATTATGTGTTGTATAACAAATGTATCTTTCAGTGTCCTCATAAATGGATCGGCTTCTCCCTTCTTTCACTCGAAAAGGGGACTCAGGCAAGGATGCCCCCTCTCCCCTCTATTATTCCTGCTCATCATGGAGGGTCTTAGCAGGCTCATTTTGGATGATCACAGGATGGGGTGCTTACAGGGAATCAAGATCTCAAATAACTGCACACTGACTCATTTACTCTTTGTAGATGATGTCTTGCAATTCCTCAATGGTGGTATTGGGGACCTGTCAGGGTTACAAAATATCATGGCCATATTTGGTACTGCAACGGGTATGGAGATTAACAACATAAAGTCTACCATCACCGCTTCGGGTTGCTCGCCTCATGAAATCCAATATGCTCTCCACAGGTTTCCATTCACTCTCCATACCCTGGATGATGGACTAAGATATCTTGGATACAGACTAAAACCCCACTGCTACAAAATTGTTGATTGGATATGGTTGGTGGCCAAGATCGAGAGAAGACTAAGTATATGGCATCACAAATATCTTTCCAGAGCAGGCTGACTGGTCCTCATTAAAGCAGTTCTGGAGGCCACACCTGTCTACTGGATGTCCCTAGCATGGATCCCTAGGGGAATTCTCTCCAGGATACAAAACCTATGTTGCAGATTCCTTTGGAAAGGTAAGCAAGAAGGAAGGATATTTGCCTGGGCTCGATGGGAATTACTAGCCCTGCCCAAGAAGTGGGGTGGTTGGGGTATCAAAAGTCTGACACACTTCTCAACTGCTCTGGCTGCTAAATGAGATGGCAACTAATCACCTCTTGTAGCTTATGGACGAGGGTGGCCTATTCGAAATACATTTACCCCCACAACATTCTAGAATGGATCAGACACCCCTCATGGAACAGGACATGTATATCCATCATATGGAAAGCGGTACTCAACTCCCTGCCTCTCATTAGGGACAGGATTACTTGGAAAATACACTCTGGCTCCTCGGTGTGCATTGGATTGGATCCTTAGATTGGCAATGGCAACTCACACAGGCTCCCACAGGAATTAATCACGATGCTCAACAATGCTGGCATCACACATATAGATCACATTGTGGATCCTGAAAACACCACCCTCTTCCAACAAGCATGGAAATCTGCTCATTGGCTAAATCTCCCTCAAATTTGGCATCACAATTGGGATTCATACCTCTCGGTCCTTGTTGAATCACACATCAAGATCACAAAGGGCAACGACGAACTTGTTTGGGCTCTGGCAAAACATGGACTATATTCTCCCAAAGAAGGATATCTCTACATGTACACGGACCATCGATCACCAATATTAGAGCATTGGTGGAGCCAGCTGTGGAAACTTAAGGCACCTCCCAAAACACGATTGTTCATGTGGACAGTGCTCAGGAACAAGGCCCCCACGGGGGACAATCTCATGAAGCAAGCTTTCCACAACCCATCTTGGTGTTGCTTCTGCAAGAACAACTCGGAATCCATCGACCACCTCTTCCTTTTCTGTCCAGTCACTGTGGACCTCTGGCTATCGCCTCTCCTCGCCACCCAAATCCCCAGCCGATGGCAGGGAATATCTGTCCGAGACGCTTGGCAATCTTGGTGGGCATTGGCAAACCCGATCAAAACTCAAAACCTTTCTCTCCTCATCTGTTGGGCCATCTGGTTAGCTCGAAATCAACTCATTTTCACGAATAACATACCAAACTGGCATACCATCTCTGCCCGCATTCTGGCAACATTTGGTGCTTTTTAAAAAACATTGGTGTCCTTATTTGTTGCACTCTATCATTTTACCACCTTTGCTTACTGCATATTTTGCATTGGAATGTCAAAATCACCTTGCTTGCCACAATTGTTATGTAATTCAGTTTCTTCTAATGCATTTGACATTCTATTTCAGTCTTACACCTCTTGTGTAGATTGACCATTCATATCCAATTCCAGGATCATATTTGGATAAAAAAATCATCTAGTCCCATTTACTCATTGATTTCCATCTCTTTTTGACCTCCATTGAGTAAGATTCAATGCCCTTCTCAATTAATTAATAATGAAAATATACCACGATAAAGAAAATCTACCATGTCTCACAGATGAAGCCTATATCTCACTTTGGTTGACTAGGAATACTTAACAAATTGAGAAACTAAATATGTTGTTAAAACTCTTATTTAATAATTTGGGGAGGTGATAGACTTGATGTTGTACTCAATGACCAAGGGAAATAGCTTGGGAATTAGATAAGGGTAGTGGCAAATTGATTCTCTGCAATGGAACATGAGATAGAAAGCTAGTGGAGGACGATCCAATTTCTATAGGAATAACTAGCAACACAGAGGGTAGTGTTATATGAGAATTGGATAGGGGTAGTGAAAGTGGATGCCACATGGGTTTATCTGCTAGCCTTATCACCTAGGCAAGCAGAACCCTTCTTCTCTACTCCAATCAACAAAATTGTAGTTAAATAAACTTGGTAACAATTATCTTCAAAATTTAAATTACAAGGAAATCAAAATCTTCAAGTACAAATTACAATAAAATAAATAAAAAATCCATAATACAGATCCATCTTTTAAACTTTAAAGAGATGAAATGTGAAGCAAAAATTTCAATGCGACTTATTCTTTATATCATTTTTTTCTTAGCTATTTTAAATTTTGTTCTAAAAAGCAATACATATATTTTCTTTTTCCAAACTTTAAAGAGATGAAATGTGAAACAAAAATTTCAATGTCAATTATTCTTTATATATTTTTGCCTTAGCTATTTTAAAGTTTGTTCTAACAAGCAATAAATCTATCTTAATCTACTTCAAATCCATAATCCATCTTAACCTTAAAAAGAGCCTCAATTTCAATGCTTTTTATTCTTTGAATGCTTAAATTGCAAAAAAGTGTTAACATAATTAAGATATTCTGTAACATAATGGTGAAGCCAAATTATAATGCATTGACGAAACTCCAATGTAGAAAAGGAATGGACTTCTTCATGCATTAACTTCACAATAAATATATTGACCCACTCACGGTGAGGCATTCATGCCAAAAAAATTGCAAATTCTACTGTAACATAAGGGTGAAGCCAATAATGCATTGACGAAACTCCATAAGCTTCTCCATATGTTAACTTCATAGTGAATGTATTGACCCACTCACAGTGAGGCATTCATGCCAAAGAATTGCAAATTCCAATACAGTGAAAGGTTCACTTAAATTGCTTAAATAAATCATATATATTATTTCTTCCTTAATATAATAAATCATGACCATCGAAAAGAACATAGTCATCTTCAAAAAAAATTCCCAAATTCTCATCAATATTCCTTTACATTTACAGAAGAGAAGTTAAGGTCATGATAAATCAACTTATTTTGACACAAATTCAACTAATTGCATACATTCTACCAATGGCATACATTTTGATGCCAACTTCACATACCAAGACAAAAACGCTACAACTATTAAGTCATGAACCTTGTTTACCAATGGCATACATTCTGATGCCAACTTCACAAGCCAAGACTAAAACGCTACAGCCATTAAATCATGACCTTTGTTTATTCATCTCCAACTTCTCAAACCTGAAAATTCATTACGTCATTGAGTTCCTTAACCATCCATACATAAAAGCAAATCGAAGGCTCAACCATAAAAGGATCATATCTACAAATAACGAAGTTATAATTGGTCTATTTTCATAGCCACATATTGTTGTGTGAAATTGAATGGTTTTCAATTATAATTTAGTAGTAAAATGGATAGTAAATTAATAAGAGAAAAAAAATCATATATCTAATCACTGCAACCTAATAAGAATGAAATGGGAAAATAAGAAAGCTTAAACCTACAATATCTGAAGTCATGGTCCTTAGTTCCACTCTATCTCTACTAAGCATATGCGTTGTTTCACTTATAAATCAAGTATGTAGACGGAAATTTCCTTGCTGCAGCAAGATAGAGGAAGCTCTCCTCACACACAAGTACAAAATCTCCTATTATCATTCTTCAAAAGAAGAGTAGGTCATGATTTGTTGAATCATTCTTGCTCTCTTTTCAATGTTGCACTTCCATTTAGGGAAACATTGAGGTGAAAACAAATTAACGTTGTCAGTGACAAGAAGATTGAGGTGAAAAAACACTTAACGTTGTCAGTGACAAGAAGATTGAGGTGAAAAAACACTTAACGTTGTCAGTGACACTTCTTTGTTTAGAAGGCATTCACTGCAGCGGGTCTCCAAAGATATTCTTGCTCTGAGAATCCATAATGTCGTCTTCTTCATTTCTTTAGCTTTAGAATCACTTGTCTTTACAAACCAATTAAATATAGTCTTCATGCAGGCTAGACAATGCGAAAATCTGGTTGAGTTATTTTGTCAAACAATTGACCTCATATTGGACCATTAAAATCTCTGAGAGGGCAACCTCAGAGCTTATAGCTGGGAAAAATAACCCTTTCAATTTGAATCTTACATATTGAATCTTTTATCACTGGAGAAGACACCAGAGAGGCCATAATGATATGTTACAACAAGAACAGGGGAGGCTGCAAAGGCAGCAATCCATGTCTGCAGTTCCTAAGTTTTTGACATTAGATCACCTTAACGGCGTTGCATATAAGAGCTTAACAGAGAGGTCAGAGATCTTGACAATGTAAATGCGCATTGAATCGTTGATAAAACATAGAGAAAAGAATAAGATCTATAAGCCTTGCATCACCGGGGCATTATAGTTTATATTTCATCCAGGCAGACCAGTTGCAAACATGTGCTTCGGAGTGTATGGATATATCAGCATAATCCAAGCGATGACATTCTTGCAAGACTTAAAATTGGGTAAATTATATTCAATCCAATCATACAAGCTAGACAATGGGAAAAAGTTTCCCCCAAAGAACTTATCGGCCCGAGATGTTATCTGCTGAAAAGGATAATCTGGGAAGTTTTTTTGCCGCATTCGGCAAACATTATCGAGACTGCAGTTACTACTTCCCCAAAGATGGTTGGAAGAGGAAGCAACCACCAATTCATTATGGCCGCATGAACAGATCTGTTGCAGTTACATTTTAGGATTTTTTTTGTCTGTGCTGTGCAGGTAAAATCCCCATCCTCAAATTTAATTATCCCCATTGGTTGTCCTGGCAATGCTGGCCAATTATGTTATTGCCTTTTTGTTTATTAATTTTCCTGAATTAATGCAATACAAGGGAAAAACCAGAGTCGCCATTGACGGTGGTGAACAGTTGCAAATTTGTGGCCTGCAACTGTGGGTTCAACTAATCTTCCTCCTCCTCAGATGTAAAAATACCAGCTGGGGTCTCTTATTCATGGAAGACAGATCCGTTCTGGTCGGGATCCGTTTGGGGGAGAACTGATTCTGTCTCCAATTCACAGGAGTTGGGAAACTGCGATCCCTGCGACGCCGGTGAAAATATAGCGGCAATCACAAAATGGGACTTCGAACTTGAACCAGCGAACCTGGACCTGTTTTCCATTTATATTCTTCAGCTCAGGAGTGTCGCCTAGTTTTTTTCTTCAAAATATCACATATACCAAATAAGTGAATTTAATTAATCATTTAAAAATAATTAAAATAAAATAATATATATAATTATTTTTGGATGGTAAAGGAAAGGAAGATTGGATTGATTTGATCGATATTTGATCTTTTGTGATGCATATTGAGTATAATATAGTGAATGTATATAAATAAGGTGTATTAAAGTTTTTGAAATATTGTGTAAAAAGTGAATAGAAGGCCATGTAATTTATGTCAACTAAACAATCAACATTTATGTCAACTAAACAATCAACATCTATAAATTAAACTTGTATTTAATATAAATTAAGGTAATTAAACATGTATTTAATATAAATATATATTTAACATGTATATGAACATAGTGTATCAAAGTTTTTGAAAATTGGTATTAAATCAAGGTAATAAAATATATATTTAACATGTATATGAACATAGTGTATCAAAGTTTTTGAAAATTTGTATTAAATCAAGGTAATTAAACTTATATTTGATCGATATAATTATATATATTTAATATAATGTAGATAATTAAACATATATATATATGTAATGTAGTAAAGATATATGAACATGGTGCACCAACTGCTAATCAATTTACTATCTCATGTTAGCAAAAGACACCACTACCTCATGTCTATTTTTATTGGGATATTAAGGTTCATATGTTGATGTGAGTCATATCTCTCATTCAATGTGGGATATTTTTTTATTTACTAATGTTAATGTGGGATAACTTTTAAAATAAAAAGATACTTACATAGTAGAAACAAAATTCTAAGAGATGGATGATTATTTATTTATTTAGTTTTTAAGGTCATTTCATGCTTAAGACCATCTTAGAAAATAATTATTGCTTTAGGTAATTTATATTGCATTCTCATGCACAACCTATTATTCTACAATATGTTTTGGGACAAGTAATAATATAGTTAAATTCTAATTTGCAAACAATCTAGATTGGAGGAATTAACTTACAAGGACATTTTAGCGGTAAGTACTAGTTGAAAAAAATGGGGTTTGAAACTTTCAAAGTCATTTTGAGGTTTCAAAGGAGAGTTTTGTGCTTGCAACCTTTGGAACTTTAACTCACACCCTTGAGATTGACCTATACTTCAAGACCTTTTCAAATGATGGGATAATCGCCTCAATCGAAGGTTCGCATCTGCAAGTTATGCCTCCCAGAAGTTGACCTACCTTATTGACCATCATGGTACAATTGGAGGCCATATCAACCCCCATTACTCACAAATGTGAGACTAACAACATGTGGACTTTCAAGATAATTCTAGAAGGTTCAAAACCTTATCACAATTTAGGGTTGAAAAAAGTAAAAAACCTATTCCTAAATAGCTATCGAGCAATGTTAAATACCAAGTTGCTTTGAAGAGTAGGGGTTCCAATCTTTTGGATTTTAGTTTTTCCATAGTTAAGCAAAACATTTGAGAGTGGTATTTTCAGATCATAAGAAAGCAAGAGGATATTGTAGAAGCCATTTAGGCCACAATGTCAAAAAGGTAACTCTATACAAGTTTCAATGCCTTTGGACGTTTATTTTTATAATTGGAGCAAAGAGACAAGAGAATAAGCCGCACCTTCTAGCCACGTTCTCTCCTGTGTTGGGTTTCACTAAATAAATCCTATGTTAATTTGTGTATATGGTGGTTTTATGTGTCTGTTCTTTCTATTGCTTATTCTAGTTATTTGACCAATTCAAACAAAGTTAGTCTCAAATCCAAGGAAATAAATCTATACAATCTTATATTTTATAATATTATGAGATCCTTTCTAAAAAAATTTCCCAATGGACTATTCACAACAATTTATAGATCAACAAATAAAAGTAACGTTTAGACTATTATGGTTTATAATGAATGAATGTATTCATACAATGACTTGTAGTGTGAAGACAAGGATGTAGACCATTGAGATACATATACACAACTAAAAGGGAGAAAGAGGGAGAGTGAAGTTGCCACTTGCTTTCACTACAAAGAGTGAAACCCTAGGGTAAGACAAAAGAGAGTGGGAAAGAGAGAGAAAACTATTAGGTTAATTTGAATGTTCCGATTTAATTTACATTTATGTATGGGTGTAGATGATTAAACTACTTAACTTATAACATAGATTAAGTTTTAAAAGCAAATTAGCAAATGAAAATGAACCGATTAGGGTTGATTACTGGATATTTCCTTTAGTACAATATAAACCTTAATATAAGTGACACAGAGAATAATGTAAAAAATTCACTTGATATTTGTCACTTTGTACTGTGAAAATTCTCACACTAAAGTAGAGAGTTGTAATAGTGCTTCAAGAGTGATGCACATCTTGGATTAGCTTACTATCAACTCCAAATTTCCTAAAAAAAAGGACTTTTCCCTATCTCCAATACAAAGATATGTATGTTGTACAAGTAATAAACACAAAATCTACTATTGTAAAAATATCGAATAAAATACACAGAGTACATAAATTTGGTGCCCTTAAAGGAGATGAGAGGTAGCTATTATGGAACCCCCATTGAAGTTGTAGGGTTGAAACTTCCAAGATATTACTGGAACTATGTGATCAATATTATCTAGGATGAGTTAGTGAACCCTGCAAGATTGGAGCCAAGATAACAAAACAAGTCCCTATTGAACTGTTGTGGATGACATGTGCAAACAACCTTAGGGCCTCAAGAGAGAAATAATATTTTCAATCGTTGTTCAAAATGTGTCCTTATAAATTAGGGTATTTAAAAGAAAATATGTTGGAAGAAATCGAGAGGTTTTTCAAGGAGGTATTGAAAGTTATAAATAATGAAATAGATGGAGTACATAAATTTGGTGCCCTTAAAGGAGATGAGATGTAGCTATTATGGAACTCTCATTGAAGTTGTATGGTTGAAACTTCCAAGGTTTTAGTGGGGCTATGTGATCAATTTTCTATAGGATGAGTTAGTGAATCCTACAAGATTGGAGCCAAGCTAATGAAAGGAGTCCCTCTGTAAGTGTTGTAGATAACATGTGAAAGCAACCATAGGGTCTTGAGAGACACATAATATTTTCATTCACATTCAAAATGTGTCCTTCTAAATTAGGGTCTTTTAAAGAAAATATGTTGGAAGAAATCAAGAGGCTTTTCAAGGAGGCATTGAATGGTATAAATAGGCAAGGGAATGATTTCTAGTTGTAACTGTATATTGGCTTAGATGTTGGAGGGAAGGTCACATATCGAATCATTGTACCATCTATGTTGACTTGATGGTGTAGGATCAACAATATTATGTTGTACGTTTTTACAACTAAAATCATCCTCTGTTGTGCATGCCATGAAATACAAGCATGACACCTCCCAGGAATGTGTGGTACACTACTTGCTTAGAGATCAATAAGGTTTAATGGTGGTTGTCTCACTTTGACCCCGTAAATAACAAGTCCAAATAGACTTTGCCTTCCATGGATCCGAAACGAGGTAATATAAGTAACTATGGACCTTTTCACTTGTAATTAGATCCATAAATGTAGAAATTACCCCAAATGGGTGTCCAAATTGTCAAAATGAGTCTTGTGAACAAAGGATAAAAGAAATCCAAGGACCCCACCCAAGCGTTAAACATCCTAATGAGGCTCCACATCTATGATAATGTGAAGGGTATTACAAGGAATTGTTCATCACATTAAAGTAGTAACTAAGAGGTACCGGTTTTTCGTTGGGCAAGTTAGGCATGAATCTAGTGTGGGATTGAACCACATAACACACTCCCTATGCTAGATATGCACAATTATTCATCACATTAAAGTAGTAATTAAGAGGTACCATTTTGTCATTGGGTAGTTAGGCATGAATTTAGTGTGGGATTGAACCACATAATGCACTACCTATGCTAGATGGGCGTATGTTAGTAGCTAAGTTCCAATTTCAAATGCTACATTTTGTCCCACTTATAGGAGATATTTTCCAAGAGATGAGAATAATAGGAAGTTACAAGGAGGAGAGAAACAAGTACATAAGAGTAGCACAAGATTTTTGTAGTATATGTAAGTGAAGTTCTAATTACTATGTTATTGAATTGCAGCTAGAGTGCGAAGATAAAGTACATTGAGTATAACTAGTTATAATAGTAGAAAATAGACAACAAAATCATTAGAGAAAGTAGGGATAATAAATTATTACTTGCAATTAACCACAGGCAAGATTTGGAGGTGTAGGTGCATGTTATAATGAGCTACATCTATGCATCATAGAAGTGATATCAATTATCATGGAAAGGGTGAAGGAGGTGAGGGTCATAGGTTTAGACCTATTAAGGAAAAGATAAGAGATGTGGAAACACTAGGGTGGCCTTAGTGAGTGAATGAGAATAGAGGTGTTTGTTCTAGGTTGGACTTAGTGAGGATAAGGGAGTAGAGAGAGCAAAAATTGTTATTAGTACGATCAGGAAAGTGACCTTGTAGCTATTTATGAGATATTTCCACTACACTATGTTTTACAAGATAAACATGGTTGTTGAGTAAGATTCCATATTCTTGATTTAGGCCCTACTCAAGATAATCATCCATGAGGAGACCAACCAAATAACCAAAGTGAAAAATGACCAAGAGGGAGAGATGGAAGGAAAAGAGACTGCCTTGAGTAGGCTTGAGTTGTCAAGGAAGAGTAACAAAGGAAACATAGGAGGAGTAAAGCGCCATCAATCCTTAACATAACCATTATTAGAGATTAGAGGCCCAAGTTCACCCTAGAAAGGCCTTTTTTGAGTCAAGATTTGACTTGGTATTTCCTTATGGAAAACCCCTAAAAATAAGAAAAATTGTATTAGGGAATTGATGGAACATTGACGATAGGAGAAATATCTACATCAAGTGTTTGGTTGGTAAGGGAATGAGGGATAGGGGAAGGTGTGTTAGAGCTCCCTCAATCTATTTTAGAATAATGGAGATGTGAGAAAGTGGGAAGACCATGTGTAGTTCCCTTGAGGATATTCATGTATTCGAGAGAAAATGGTAAGGTTGGATGAGTCTGACCTAGTCATGCAAAATTTTGATTGATAATGAGAGGAAGAAACTTCGAAGAAGCTGGGAAATACACAGGGATAGAACTCATAAGTGATCTTTGGAAGGTGAGAGAAGGGACCGAGATACTTAAAAGAAAGGTCTTCCCTCCACGAAAGAACAAAATCTCTCCCTTAAAGGTATAAGAAATCATCGTCATTGCATCCAAACAAGGGTGGTTGAGGATGATGTTCTACTTCAAGTCTCATGGGAGAAATGATAAATGGGTATTCATTATCTTACATCCAAGGAATTAGGGGATTTCAATGACTTTGATCGGTCTTGTCATAGATTTTTTAAGATATTGGAGGGTCCAAGGAGTGGTTGAAAAGTGAATAGTCCCAAGGGCATGACATACATGAGTTGTTATGATATTACAATGACTCATTTTACCATGAAGTCATTGTAGCAAAACTCAATGAAGAACAAATTTACTACATTGACCTTTCATTTATTGAAAAAGGGGATGTTGGGAAGGTTAAAGAAAATAAATTGAGCATTTTCCTGAGAAATATTAGGGGAGAACTCAAAGAGGGAGGCTTCAATTATGAGGTAACTTTGATTAGGACATGCCATAAGGACATCTATAATTACCTTTGGGAGGAGTGAGAAGAGAGGACTTCAACAAAGGAAGGAGGAGGGAGTTGAGGAAGATATGGTGCAAACCATTGTAGGATGAGAGAGGATACAATGGTCAAATTTTTTTTTTCGACCTTGAGAAATTGCTTCAATCCAATTAGAGGGAAAGGTGCCTTCAACACTAATCAAGATAAGAGGGGGATAATGCATGCATTGGTTTGGACAGAAATCTAACTGATGAACTAGGAGATTGGTGTTAAGGTCAATGAGGTTAGGGGGGAATCCCATAGAGTGAATGCTTTCTTAAGATATGAAATAATCATAACTTTGATCTAATAAGTGGTGGATCTTGGTTTTCTTATGACATTTTGCATCATGTGAGTTCTTTCTTTGATTTTAAGAGGCTAACTAGGAGAGGGATCAAAAAGAGCCTTTTCGTTTTCCTCAAGGGAAGGAGTTCAAGCCTCTTATTCCTCCTAGCCAAATGAATCAAAGGTGGACTCAAAGGAAAAATATTTTTCACAGAATATTTGGAAGGAAAGTCATGACATGGGTACCTTGTCTATCTTAAGTATAACATTAAATTATTCTACAACTGTTGTTTTGGGCTTGTGAGTGATTGGTCTATATTTTTCTTCATTAAATTACTTGATTTTTGTAACATCCCTCATGAAAATTCTATGTAAAAATATATAAATGCCATGGATGATGGGACACGTATTCCAAACTGAATGGTAGGCAAGACATCCTAGGGGGTGTTCATTTGGTTGTTTATGGCTAAGGAAATTGGAAAAGGCAATGACTAAGGCATTAAAGAGGCAAAAATGTATTTTGGCGCATTTATTTATGAAAATAATGGAAATTAGGAGAAAAGGAAGGTGAAAGGTCATAGGTTGCATGTGAGGAGGAAATTGAAGGAAATGGAAAATGAAGAAAATAGAGGCCTCCTTAATAAAAAGGCTTCTAAGGATTAGTTGGCAAACTTCTTCCTTTCAGTGTGAACCTTTTGTCAATTTAGTTTTGGAGCTCTGTCATTATTCTCTCTCTCTCTCATACTCTTAGACACTTAGAGCTTTCTTGGAGCACTTTGGCATTGGAGCAAGAAAGACAAAGAAGGCAAGAGGAAGCAAGGATTAATCAGGGAAAGGTAGGATCAAGCAGCTACAACAGGCTTCATTGCAGGTATCAACTTGCATGTGTATTTTCCTTGCTAGATTTGGCATGCATGGGATTACATGTGTTTATTTTCTACCATGGCATGGATCTTGCTAGGTGTGACAATATTTTTAGCCTAGCCTTGCCATTTCCTAATAGCTTTGATGAGATGGGTTATCTCATGCGGTTTGTGGGGGATGGTTGGATTAGATTCGAAGTTGAGTGGGGTGGATCTCCGAATTGACAAACACATGGTGGTAGCGGTCCCTGAACAAGATTGAGGATGCACAAAGCCACTAGCCTAGTAGCGCCTAAACCAGATTGTGGGTTGCAGTAAAGCCAAATTGTGTGCCTCGGTGGGCCTAGGAATCCTTGTCGGTGAATGACGCGATATACGGTAAAGCCAAGAGGTGGATTTTCTCTCCGTTGGGCCTAGTGATTCCGGGATGGAATGCATGGTAAATCCTAGAGATTATGTCTTGGTGTAGGGCCTAGTGATCCTTGGATCAGACTGCGGATGCACGGTAAAGCCTGAGAGACTTGGAGGCACTCAAATTCCTCACGGCGTAGGCAGAGAACTCCGGTGGCATCCACATTGATTAGTGTTTTTGATGTGTTCTATGAGTCCCACATTTATGCTTGGAATATGGCATGGGGATGATTGGTTGAAGAGAGACTTGGCTCAACCAATCTATGGTTGGGACGTGGTAGTCCCATCACTTGTTGGTTCATTGCATTTATTAATGAAAAATTCATTCCCTTGATTTTCATGTGAAAATGTATTGATATATATATGGATTTTGATGGCTGATATGTTTATTGTATTTATGTTCCTATTATGTTGGTTTATATGCACATTTAACCTGGAAGGCGTTGCATAGTGGTATTAGAGCATGGTTCAAACACTTGGACTAGATGGGCTCTATCATAGGTGAAACGAAGAACATAAGTTTAAAATTTATACCTTCCTTTCATATCTGTTATAAATTTATTTTGTGGCATATTAGAAGTTGAAAAATTGTCCATATTGAAGGTAAATACCAATGAGAATGTGGTCAAAATTTCAGATATTGGTTCACAATACTTTAGGAATTATGATCTAAGGAAGATGGCATTCCTGAATGCACCTTTAAACAGGTCATGTTGGAATTTATGAAATAACTCATCTTTTGCAAGCTTTCAGAAGATGAAAAATGGTTCACATTGAGGAGAGATACCACTAATTATGTGGTAGAAATTTTAGATAGTGGGTCACAATATTTTAGGAGATACGAGTAGAGGGACTCGAGCCTTCTGAATGCTCCTAAAATCAGGCCTCAAACAAGTCACACTGACATTTTTGTTATAAATTTTCTTATGGGCACTCTCAGGAGCTGAAATTTTTTCTACAATGAGGGGAAATCCCACTGATATTGTGATAAAAAATTCAGACATTTATTCGCTATATTCTAGGATATATGACCAGTGGAAGCTAGATTCCTGGATACTCCTATAATTGTGCACCAAATAGGATTGTGTTGGTATTTTTGTTTTAATTTTTCATCTATGAAATGATTTTAGAAGTTGAAATTTGAACCATAGTGAGGGAAAATACCACTGCTCATATGGTTCAGTTTCCATAACTTGTACTACTACAATTTAGGGTATATTCATTGAATCATTCACTATATTAGTTTGCATGCAAAGTGTTTGATGAAATGCTTAAATGGTTCAATGATTAATTGCATACAAACTGTTTGATAAAATGCCCCAATGAGTATGTTGTTTGTTGTTGGGTATAGTATTGATGTATTTGATATATGATTACTTGTATGCAAATAGTTTTCTATATTAGTTTGCATGTAAAGTGTTTGAAGAAATGCTTACATGAAAATGTAATAGTATAGTAGTTGTTTGAAGAAAATGTAAAAGAATGGTAATCGTTTGAAGAAAATGTTATTTTTTTAGATGTAGTATGATAATATGGTTTTAGCTGATCTATGCCTATTTTCATGCAAATAATTTGAAGAGTTGCATGTAGGGAATTTGAAAGGTTGAATGCAAGGAATTTGAAAAGTTGCATGTAAGGAAATGGAAAAGTGGCATGTTTTAGTTATTATGTTACAAGTGGGTGCTAGTTTTAGTATTATGACTATGATTGTGAGTTGATTGCCGACTATGACATGGTTGTTAGTATTGGTGAAAGTTGATTTCAAATTAATAGACACGATGTCTTGATTTTTGGAACATGTGACTGGTTACATATGGATTATATGTCGCTTACATGTTGATTTTATGTCGCCTACTTACATCCTTGTATGTTAGGTTACATTATTGAATATTTTGGATTACATGTATCAATATTGTAGGTTGATTACAAGATTTGATCGCTTATGTTCGACTACATGCATTTATGCGTAGGTGTAGTTGATTTGACATTGCTTATTCATATTGTTGGTTGCATGTGTCAATGTGTACAATGGAGTAATGGTTGTTGTCATGCATGAGGTCATGGTTAGTGTAGTTGATATGGTCATGCATTGATGGCTGGACTCTAGCTAGAATGATTTGTGTATGGTTTGGTACTCATTTGTTATATGTCTATATACAGTTGTTATGCATGTATGGTCTTGGTTATAGTTTGAATATTAGGTCAAACATGCCTTGTGAAGTCATAGTATGCAATTTAGGTCATCATGGTACTATTGGTTATTATGATGCTAATGAGTTGGCTGAGATAAAGTAAGAGATGCAAATCATCGAAGTGAAGTTGCAGCATTGGACCTCGAGGCAAGGGTAGGTCATCATACAAGTATTACATGTGGGCATGTAGGTATGTAAGTTAAGGATTTTTATATGCATTAGGGTTATATACATTAGGTTTATGTATATGCATTTGATGTTATGGTGATAAATGTTAGATGATTAGTGTATTTATATGCACATGTGTCAGATAGTCACGAGTGATAGTAACATGTGGTCGTATGCACTTTTGTTGTTTATGTTAGATAAATTGATGATTATGTTATATATTGTTGTTGAGTATGTTCAAGGATAGTTAGCTTGACGATTAGGTTTTATGTTGTGATGAGCATGATATATAGCTTATTATTGTTATGTGCTATTAACTTGATCATTAGGGTTATTTCATTGAGATCTTGATGTTGTAATTTGGATTGGTCATATGCGTGATGGTTATGTTCACTGCATTGAAGATATTGATGTTATATGTATTGTGTTAACCTGGTTTAACCTATGCTGATGGTTATGGTTGTGAAACTCAGGTATGAGCTAAATTTTTTGTGATATGGTGTCATACTAATCTAGACTGGTCATACATATGTGATTATTATGTATGAATGACATATGCTTATGAGCTTATAATGTGAACATGTTAGTAAGTTACTGTTATGGACATCATGATTTATGTTAATATGTTGTGAAGTTTTATCATGCTAACCTAGATTGATTATGCAAACAAGATCGCCTCGCCTGAGATGCATTAAGGTATGAGCTTGCTTATGTCATCTACCTGGTGCTTGACTGTTTGATTATGGCATATATTTGGTGTTTGAGTGTTTGGTGTCTAGTTGATTTATTTAACATGGTATGTTTTCAAGTGCTTGAATGATTGATGAATTTTTTAATATGAGTATGTGTTCAAATGATTTTGTTTTAAGATGATTGTACTAACATGTATGTGTTGAGACAATTGATATGTACTTGAATGTAGTTGATAGTTGTAGCATTATGTCTAATGACTATGGATTATGACATGATTGTTTGTAAAAGTTGATTTCAAATTGATAAACATGATTGTATTGATATTTGGAACATGTGTTTGACATGTGTGAGAAGTTGCAAGAAACATGTCAGTATTAGCATGACAAGGTAGTAGTTGATGTGTTTATATCACTAACAGTTGGGTGATGTGACAACACATAGTAAGCCTCGATTGCAGCAAGGAAAAGGTCAAAGAAAGGAATTGGGCAAGAATTCCTTTGCCCATGTTTGGAAACCCTAATTCCAAACGAATGAGTTCTTTGCCTACAAGAAGTCTTCTTAACCTTAATCTAGTCTGACATTATGTGGATACATGCTATATTCATCAACATGTACTTGACAGGTATATTAGCTAGTCTTTAGTTACAGGAGGATCTGTCAAAGGATTGGAGTCCCTTGAGAGATGGCATGGATGTGTTCAGTTGCAAGCAACGTGCTTGACACAACAAGATGAGGTAACTGGTGTATTGTTATGTTTATTTATGCACTAACAATTATGTGTTAATGAAAGCATGATGCAGGGAGTTGCATGGTAAGAGAGGTTGCCATGAAATATTGAAGAAGGATCGAGTTGAGCTTTTCCGGGGAACCATGGGGATTGAGTCATGGTGTTTGTTGTTAGTCTTGTGCTTTTGGTCTTTTATGAATTGTTGAGCGTGATTTGTAGCTTTGTTTATGTCTAGTGTATGGCCATACCACTTTGTCTGCGGAGTCATGTTGTTATTGGTTTTATGGTCTTCTTCTTGTTTATTTCTTGTCTTTCATTTTTTATGTTTTGAGTCTTGGGAATTGGTTGGGAAAGAGGAAAGTTGATGGAAATTGGGAGATATGTGTGGTACCCAACTGATGATATAAGACCCAGATGAAACTCTGTGCATGAGTAAGTGCAGCGGAAGGTAAGACTATGATAGTCGGTTGGACTCGTTGGGTCCATTGTGGTAAATGGATAGTAGCAGTGTAGACACAAGAAAGGTAACCAAAAAAGGTAAAGTAAATCGATATGAGGTGTCGGATGCCTTGGCTATGATGGGAACTATTGCTCTCAATGCTTGTGCATAAATAAAGGAAGTTCTCTTAACCATGACCTTATGTTATTTGGCAATTTTGTTATGTTCATGATTATGTTGATGTTTAGATATGTATACATGTATGTATGGATATATGTCATTGCCTGACAGGATCATGATTGTTTTACGCTAACGTAACATATGTATGTATCCATGTATCTATGTTACTGTCTGAAAGGGTTGTCAGGGACCTTTCTTGTGGAGGAATGATTTCTTATGTAGGAGAACAACATGAAGATGTTCATGGTCTTACGAGGAATCAATTGGGAAGAATAGTCACGACAAATATACGAGGTCAATATCATGTGGATATGATTTGATATTGTATACTTGTATTATGCCTATGTTTATGTTATGATAGGTAATGTTGAAGGATACTTTAGCAAAGTGAAAGCACTGTGGTATGCAACATGCTAGGATAAGCATAGATAAGACACTAGAAACAAGGTTTCTTGGTAGAGGTAGTGTGGTTTCAGATGTGTGGCATTATTGTTGTACATATACTGTATATGTTGTACATGTTGCATATATGATGTGTGCACATGCGATGTCGTGTATACATAGTGTGTGTACATGTTGTTTATGCAGTGTTATGTACATGATGGTACAAATAGTGTTTGTAGAATTTTGTAGAATTTTTCTACAAATCAGCTAGCTCTGATACCATGTATAACTTTTTCTACAAACCAGCTAGCTTTGATACCATGTAGAACTTTTTATACAAATCAGCTAGCTTCGATACCATGTAGAAATTTCCCACTTGTAGATCACCTGGTAATGTAATGTACTAAAGCAAAACACTTGATCTACTTCTACAAACAATTTGGCGGAAGCTTAATCAACCATGAGAAACATCAATAAGAACACATATAACTGATAAGAAGGAATCAATCACACATAACACAGAAAAATTTACCCGGGGAAAGGCTCAGCCTAAAACCCCAACTCTGTATTATCATACAAGTGGAAATATAGTCTGGATTACACAAAGCCTTAGCTCGGAAGCTATCCAGCTCTCAGTACAATCCTTCTGCTACTCATAGATAGTCAAAGGCTTCTCACAAACCTTCTCCTCTGCCCTCCAAGCCTCCTATTTCTATGCACAATTTTTCCTGGGTCCTCCAGCTACAACCTGTGTGATTCTCACTTCACACACAACACTGACCTCTAGAATAACTGCACAAACCTGAAGGAGATAAATCCTCATCATGGATGAGCTTCCTTTATAGGAAAAATATTCATCCAACTGATAGTACACTATCCCACAACTGATCTCAACAGGGTCTCTGACAAAACTGACATGCATCAGTTATCCATGAGTGAATACACAGTTATCTGAAAATAATAGTTGTCACATGCATGTAAGCATCAACAAAATATATCTCATTAATTTAACAACTTGTTAAATTAATCTAACTGAACTTGACTAAGTTAAACTAAGTCAACTGATCCTCTCAATATAGAACTCATCCTTAATTCCTCAATCAGTGGAGCAAATCAAGGACACATTCCCCAATTAGTGGAGAAATAATTGCATGTTCTCACAAAGACTTCAGTTAGCTTTTCCATAACTAATTAACTCATGGAGAATTAATTAATTAATATTCCAAATTGCTAGTAAGACCAAATTCGAATTTTACTTCCTATTTTAGCCCAGGGACTGTCTAAAAATAGGAATCCAACTTGAACTGCTAAAAATAGAACTTCTATTTTTAGCACTTTCATTTTTCATTCCCTTTTGCCCAATCTAGCACTGATGCCCAAACTACTATTTTTAGCAATTTCTTGTTGCCAGTTTTCAACAGTGTTGTATGAATGTTGCATATTCAATACTGGGTATAGATGGTGCAATGTACATGTTGGATATGTGGTATTGTGTACATATTGTATTGTGTGCATGATGGATACGTGGTGGTGTGCATATGGTACATTGGTATTGTGTACATATGGTGTGGTGTGCATGATTGTACAAGTGGTGCCGTGTGCGTGTGGTGCTGTGTACATGTTGTACAAGTGGTGTTGGGTGCATGTGTTGCTATGTACATGTCGTGCATGTGGCGCTGTGTACATATGGTGTCGTATACATGTCGTGCATGTGGTACTATGTACATGTGGTATTGTGTACACGTTGTACAATGGTGTAGTGTACATGTGGTGTTGTGTCCACGTTGTGCAAGTGGCGCCGTGTACGTGTGATGTTGTGCACACGTTGTGTAGGTGGTGCAATGTACAAGTGGTACTGCGTACATGTGGTACATATGGTACTGGTGCATGTGTGGTATTGTGTGCATGTCATACATGTTGTTTTGAGGGCATGTAGTACTATGTATGTGCATTTTGTAGGTTCATGTATTATGTTATGCATTGGGTGTAGGTGTTTGTGTTGTATGTCAGGTATAGGTGCATGCGTTGCATGATGTTGTATGGCGTGTGTGGTTGTATGTGTGTGATGAACACTATGCGTATGTGTGCACCTAGTGGAGGAGAAGGCATTGGGTGTTTGCTAGGTGTGGAAATCGATCCTGTGTGTGTATGAAAGAACAAAGGCAGAAGTAAGGATCGATGGAGGATAAGTATCGGTATCGTATTCAGTTTTATTATGCATGTGAATTATGATTATGGCTTATGATGGTTACATGTGATTTATGATTTTTATGGTTATGTTTTGAGCTAACCTGATGTGATATTTTTATACATGTTGATTTGGTCAAATATGCTACTTTGACTTGTTGTGACAAGAAGTGAATAGGATTGCAAATGTACCTTATTGACGAGATACTAATGAGGTATGACGTGAATTTATTTCAATTTATTTTGAATCTAATGGAAGTTAAGTTCTTGGTACAGGAAGCACGAAAATGCCTGATTGGGTGGTTAAAATCAACTACAAGAATTGGAAACAACAACAAAATAAATTGGAACATGCAGCAACATGCTGGTAAAGTATTCAGGAGTAGGGCCATTGTGGGACACTAGTACCCAATAGTGTCCATTGATTTCCATGAGCATGCTATGACCGGTATGATGTGTTGAGGCATGTATATTCCTTGGTTTTTGTATCTTCTAATGCGATGAATCTTTGCCAAGGGATGGACTTCCTAGGATGGGGGTGCCAGTGGAACTTGGAAGGTGAGTGATTGCATGGAAGGGGTGACCAGATTCCCGAGGGACTGTGTAGCAGAGAAGGGAAGGTTACAGAGGTATTTGTTTTGGTCATTAGCATTTCCAGATGGAATCATATGCACATTGGGAGTGCGCCTTGGAACAATGAGCCAATAACTGTTCACTGAGAGGACAAGTGGCACAGAATTATAGAGCTGGACATTGGATGCATATTTGACTTTGCAGTGGTTTTGGACTTCCTGGGAAGGAGGTCAATCCAGGTATTACTTTTAGGGTGGAGGTGTGAGCCTCTGGATTCCCTTGTTGCAGATGTAGACATGATATTATTTTATTTGCTGGTTGAGCAAATATGCATATGTGTATATGTGGTTATTGTAAATATCGTAATGAGTTGTGTTATGAAGCTCCAATATACGATATGGTTTTTATCTGGTCATGTTGTCATGATATTTTGATTTTGAGCGGGTAATTCATTGTAAATACTGCAACGAGTTGTGTTATAAAGCTCCATGGGTAGTATGTTTTGTTTTCAGCAGTCATGTTGGTTATAGGTGTCATTGAACACCGAGGACGGTGTTCCTCCAAGGGGGAGGGTTCTGCAACAACCTACATGAAAATTCCATGTAAAAATATATAAATACCATGGATGATGGGACACGTATTCAAGCTGAATGGTGGGAAAGACATCCTAGGTGGTGTTCATTTGGTTGTTTATGGCTAAGGAAATTGGAAAAAGCAATGGCTAAGGCATTAAAGAGGCAAAAATGTATTTTGGCACATTTATTTATGAAAATAATGGAAATTAGGAGAAAAGGAAGGTGAAAGGTCACAGGTTACATGTGAGGAGGAAATTGAAGGAAAATAATGGAAATGAAGAAAATAGAGGCCTCATTAGTAAAAAGGCTTCTAAGGATCAATTGGCAAGATTCTTCCTTTCAGTGTGAACATTTTGCTAGTTTAGCTTTGGAGCTCTCTCATTATTCTCTCTCTCTCTCTCATACTCTTGGACACTTAGAGCTTTCTTGGAGCACTTTAGCATTGGAGCAAGAAAGGAAAATAAGGCAAGAGGAAGCAAGGATCAAGCAGGGAAAGGCAGGATCAAGTAGCTACAATAGGCTTCATTGCAAGTATCAACTTGCATGTGTATTTTCCTTGCTAGATTTGGCATGCGCGGGATTGCATGTGTTTTATTTCTACCATGGCATGGGTCTTTCTGGGTGTGAAAATATTTTCAGCCTAGCCTTTCCATTTCCTGATAGCTTTAATGAGATGGGTTCTCTCATGCGGTTTGTGGGGGATGGCCGAATTGGATTAGAAGTTGAGTGGGGTGGATCTCCGAATTGAAAAACACATGGTGGAAGTGGTCCTTGAATCAGACTGAGGATGCACGAAACCACTAGCCTAGTAACCCCTGAATCAGACTGTGGGTTGCGGTAAAGCCAGATTGTGTGCCTCAGTGGGCCTAGGAATCTTTGCCGGTGAATGGTGGGATATACAATAAAGCTAAGAGGTGGTTTTTCTCTCCGTTGGGCCTAGTGATTCATGGATGGAATGCACGGTAAATCCTGGAGAGTATGTCTCCGTGTAGGGCCTTGTGATCCCTAGATCAAACCGAGGATGCACGGTAAAGCCCGAGAGACTAGGAGGCACTCAAATTCTTCACGGTGTAGGCGGAGAACTCTGGTGGAATCCACATTGATTGGTGTTTTTGATGTGTTCTATGAGTCCGACATTCATTCTTGGAATATGGAATGAGGGTGATTGGCTGAAGAGAGACTTGACTCAGCCAATCTATGGTTGGGTGGAACGTGGTAGTCCCATCACCGGTTGGTTCATTGCATTTATTAATGAAAAATTCATTCCCTTGATTTTCATGTGCAAATGTACTGATATATATATGGATTTTGATCACTGATATGTTTATTGTATTTATGTTCCTATTATGTTGGTCTATATGCACATTTACCCCATCGGGTGTTACAATTTTTCACCAATACTTGGTATTTTGTGTCACACTTGTCATATTTGCACCATACTAGTGGCTGAGGTGGAAGGATTGGGTTTCTCCTCTTTAGTGTCGAATTTGGTTAGAGTGTCAATTTTAGTTGTGAGTGCTTTTATCACTCCAAAATGTGTTGCATTTCTATTATATATTTGGTTTTTAGGTTATATGGATCTTATTTATCGCACAAAACCTCAATGTAGGTGTTTTTCATGCATAATTGAAGGTAAATAACATATTTTGTTTCTTCGAGGTCTTCAAGGATCACTTCGATTCTATTCTCTTGCTATATGGTCCATGTAAAAATTCTAGAATAGGTTTCCTCGAGTATCTCTAAAGTGAAATCATGTAGATCCTTATGCCATTGATGTATGAAAGTTGAAGGATATATACGCCAATGAGAGTAAACATACCATAGCCATCCGATCTAGGCATGTCAAAGTGTTGGGTGAAATATTCTACCAATAGGCATAGGTTCTCTATCAATGCCTCAAAGAAGAGATGGAACCAATTAAGGGAGTTACCTATTATATATCATAGAATTTTTTTAGCTAAGATGTCTTTATTGTCGATGAACTTGGAGCAAACTATGGTGAAAGTGTTTAAGTGATGCCAAGGGTTTTCTCCGATTTCCCCCCCAAATTTGGGTAATTTTTATAGATTTGGAGAAAGCCATGTTTGTGCAATATAGGGCATGAAAGGTTGTTTAAATATCTAATCAAAAGAAGTATGTGTTTTCATACACCTCATTCTACCACCATGATTTAAATTTAGCTAGGGTATTCATGAAAGGGGGAAGTATTATCGTTAGAAAGGGATAATTTATCCCTGATTTATATAATTGATTGAGGGAAGGGATTGAACTAAAGAATGGAAGGTTATTTTTTAAAACTTTTGGTTAGGTTCCTCCTCCATTGATGTGTGTCACATTAGAGGAAATTTCTGCATAAAAGTGTGAATGAAATTTTCATGTAATTTCCATGTCATAATACGTAAACCAATCAAAATCCTTTAAATTTAAAAAGAGATACAAGCAAATATTTTGGAGGGAAAAGAAAAAAACCTATTTTTTTAATGGACAACCGTGCTTTCTTCAACGATTTCACCTAGGCATTTGAGTGAGTTAACAACTTCAGCTACGCGGAGGAAATAGGCTGCACTCTCCTCTTCGTCATCCATCTTAAGGCTCTCAAAATTTCTTCTATATGTTTGGAGTTTCGTGTTTTTGACCTTGGAGTCTCCATCATAAATACCAATAAGTTTGTCCCGTACTTCCTTGGCAGAATTAGAGTTCATAACTTTTGTAAATTCTGAATAATTAATTCCACTTGTTATAGAATTTAGTGCTTTGGCATTTTCTATATAGGCTTTCTGTCCGTCTTGATATGTCGGAAGAATGGCTGGGACACTATACCCATCGACAACTGATTGCCATACTTCAGGTCCAAGAGACATTAAATAGAATGTCATCCTACTCTTCCAAAAACCAAAGTTTCTTCCATTAAACTGAGGTATTTTTCCTGCATCATAATTCTTCATTGTGACTTAAGAATCCTTCTCCCAGTTGTTAGGTTGATTATGAAGAAGTTGGCTCTAATTCCAGTTGTTGGAAATACTGAGAAGGGGGTGAATCAATATTTATTTTCAATTGTTAAATTTACCAGCTAAGATTCTTCACAATTACACATAGAGAAGTAAATAATATGGATTTTATTATAAATAATTGAGGACACCAATCCTCTTTTACAAAAAATTGTGTACAATGATACTTTCGGGCATCGACCCTTTTATCTTTCAAGATCCAACCTGTTTCCAAGCACCAACTTGGACTTCTGTGAGATTTCGACCTCTAGGGCTCCAACCCTATCTTTTTATGTTATAGAGGCTCCAACCCCTAGAGCACTAACCTCCTCATATCTCTCAAAATAGATTATTCACAACTTTGTTATGATCTTCACATGCTTATTTGTTTCAACGAAGTACAACCAGATCCATCTCCTGATGCTGCAGTACCTTCCCTCAGTGATGATATGAGGCTTCCTTCACACATTAATGTGCTATTTCTTCCACCGAGCTCCTTCACAGAATTGCTCTTACGGTTTGCACTTCTGCCAAGCTACAAAAGATTTGCTCCTTCGCACATTCGTTGTAACTCTGAGTTACTCATTGATGCCCACTTCACCTGGTCCGATCCTTTCGAACGTGCTTGTCCACAAAACAAGAATTTACCCAAACTGGACAAATCTCTCACAGGTCCGAGCTTTTACAATTTCATTTGTTTTAGATATCTAGTGATCGACCTCTCCATCTTTTGTCTTCATTTTTTTTTAAGTTCATGAGTTATGAAATCTTTCTTCTTTTCTGTAATAATGACCAATACCCACAATTTTCTGTATATATGAGCTTTGCCAATAAACAAAAAGACACATTCATTGGAGGAGAGGCCGACTTGTGCATGAGGTGGCACATTAAAAATATATCGAAAGGGCATTTTTTTGATGATATTCAACCATAGACTTGTTATTTATGGAAGCCACATAATAACATAGCTAAATCCACATTACACTAGATGACGGGTGGTCCCACCTGCCATATCGTCACCTTAATCCCACAATCGTAATTGTTAGCTCTGCTACATACTTCGAGATTTGAGGGTCAAATACATGTCTGGCCATGTTGGTTATGCTCACAAAGGACCCGTATCAGTCATCCTTCTCTTCCCCCCTCATTCCGCTCACACTCTCACAACCCCTGCCATCTTTGTTTTTCCTCCAAAACTTGGCATAAGCCCCCATTCCTTCAAGCCCCAAAGTGATGAGTCTAAAGCCCCATAGCACCGTCACCACATGACCCTGCGCCTTCGTATCCCATAGTCACCTTTTAATCGTAGTCGTCGATCGCCGCGTGTCGATCCAATGGTTCCTCGCCGCATTTAATGGATAACCTGCTCGTTTGTTTTCCCACCGTTCGATCATCTCCACCGCGATCGGACGACATTCGCTCTCCCCGTGCCTGCAAACTGACCACACATTAACTCACGATCAAAGCGGTTTCCACTACCATGCGTCGTCCTCCGAATGGTATCTCACGCTGATGTACGATTACCGCCTAGCCTCCATCGGCGGTGCGAGCAATACCGCCCACCGCCAAAACCTCCCGTCCTCCGTCCCCACTCATTATCTCTCGCGCGTCTCCTCTGCCCGATGACCATTGGATCTATCCGCCCGAGATCCAATGGCTCACAATCGTCTCCCACCTCGCCTTCCCGATAGTCCCCGCCGAGCGATCTCCGCCATCCATCCGTTTGATCCAATGGCTGATGTCCCTCCTCCACCCTGCTCGTACATCCGCCATGCAGTCCACTCACCTTGATCATGCCATGCACCCGAAGGACGAAGGTGATCACCTACCAGTACCTGGCACATTTCATCTTCAACAACTGCATTCAAGAAACAATATGGCTGAGGAGAAAAGGACAGAGTCCGAGCAGGTGAACACATTTAACAATTATGGAATTCTATCCTCTACGACACTTCACCTGCTCGAGAAGTACAACAAAGCATCCAAGGAGATCAATTTTGTTCACTAAAGCAGGCCAATTGTGATCAGAAGTTCTGCCAAGCAGTTAAAGCGGTTGGTGGTCCATTATGACCCCTCCACACCTAGGATGGCAAGACATTTTTGTAATCAAACTCTATATATAACCAAAAAAACAGATGTAATCAAGGTTGACGGTTGTTGTTTTGATGTAAGGTTCAACTTCTGGAGACTGTAACTGCTTTGATACTTGCAGCGTCTCGTCTTCATTTTCAGCTAATACAAGCTTCTTTTGTTGTTAATTGCTCACTTTCCATCTCTTTCTGTTCTATGCTGTGCTTGATATGCATTTTTTCCTGAACTCTTGATGTATAGCATTAGAGGAGATATCATCCTACCTCTGTGTTTGAATCTTGCATGTATTAGTGAATGTGTCAATCAGGTTTCTTTTCACTTAGTGGTAGAGAGATGTCATCTTGTCTGTTCACTAGGGAATTAGATTTGCAGACCTTTTTACTGGTTGCAGCCGGCCATCACAGGGTCCTGTGCATCTGCTGGTGTGGTCAGTATTCTCCATATTCACCCAATCCTTAAACTGTGAGTAATTGGCGGTCTAAAGCCTTGTATTCTGGGGCTGTTCACGCATGTCTGGAGTCAAGCAAAGCAAGAGTGGTTATCTGGCTTGAATATGCATCATTCCTTCCATTCATCCATTTCCAACATTAAGTTGAGTTTGTAATGTTCCGAGCATCTCTGAGCTACAACCTAGGAGAGTTTCTTGGGGTGATAACAATAATCTCATGAACATCAGAGGTTTTTTTCAAGTTGTGCACATGTACTTTCTTCCGATTCAACATTGTCGATGCTCCTACTTCCGACAGATGCGATATTCCAATAAGCTCTTTTTTGATACTTCCAATCGGGTCCACATCCAACCTTGACCATTGACGAACACGACATTATATTAAACATATTTTGATAGAATGTCGGGTCCACAACCAAATCGTAATCAGAGGTTTTATGATGTCATTCCTTTGAAACTTGTGATGCCGGTAGATGCGATATTACATTATAGTTCTTGTAATAAAATCAATCAGGTCCTCATATCGGAGGTCCAATTCAAATCGGAGATCGAAGGTTAGGGTTTCTTAGTGGTAACACATAATAAAGCACCAATATGATAATAAAGCCTTGTAAAGGAATAAATAGATGAAATTGTGTGCAGCTTGTTTAAAATGCCACAATCCTTTTTTTTCTTGAAGCATATTGTTTAATCATGCTCAAGTTGTCTTCAATTTATGTCAATTAGGTTAGAAGGAATAACTTAACCAAACAATTTAATCTTGGTTAATATTAGATAGGTAGAAATAGGTGAATAATGTTAATCCAACTGTTTAATCTGGATTAATGTAGTTGAGTAGATTAGTTTAGTGTCAAAATAAATATTTTTAAATCTCCCTACAATGAAAAATTGATAAGGTTTGCATGTTTAAATGCACCCTCATTTATTTAAATAGCATTAGGATAGGAAAAACGAATATTTTTTTATGTAATAAGTATGAACTGCCTCATTATCCAAAGTTTGGACTTTGGGCTATTATTCATGTGTCCAAAACATATGGCAGGGCCCTCCTATGTTAACTCCCCCGCATTTCACCACCACCCGATTGTCCCCTGCTTGCATCTAACGGCCCATAAGGGAGTTCGTACCCCAGCGAAGCAGCAATGTTTAACAGGGGGGGGGGTTCTGAAAAGTGGTTTACCGCTCCCCCGACGTGGTGCCATCAGGTGAGTTCAGACCCCCGTCCCCCATCCATAAACCCCCACACCCCCCCTTTGAAAGCGGTATTGCCTTCCTGCCTATCATGCATTCCTGCCAACGGTAGCCTCCATGTCCTATCAAAGTCGCCACTCTCGTCGCGCCACCTCACCCAAGTCCTGTCACTCCTGCCAATGGTCCCGCTCCACTTTCCCCAATCCCCACCTGCCACATCAAAGACCATTTCAGCCTCCATTAATGCCATAACTGTTTACCCGTGCCATTACATGGAGTTTAATGCTTAAAGAGACCGTTTATCTAACGATTAAGACCAGTTTCGTGGCTGATAAATACACAATTTCACACTTCGATCACACTTTCTTTCCATCACTTGTTCAATTGAATTCCCTCCTCTTTGTACTGAAATTCTTTCTGCAACATTCCTACTGCCCATCATTCGCTTATCGCCAGTGGTCTACCACTCTTAATTTCCCAAATTACTGGACACATAGCGATTTTTACTATTGTAGTCTTTGATCCTCATCCTGTAAACCACTATGGCACCTAAAACTACCCCTGTGATCAATTTGATGCTTAATCCCCTATTGATCTAGACCATATTCCACTTGCAGACCGAGATTATAAAATCACTAAAACTCAGTGCGAATTTGACTTGTTCGAACTGCATTGTTGGTTCAAAGACAACTTCCTTGACCAATCCGATGAAATACATCTCTAGCAATCCAGACTCCCTCTGTTTGCTATTCCTCAATCCTATCATTTTCCTGAGTTTTTCTTGAGATGCCAAGCCTCTTACCTTGCAAGCAAGAGGGCCATAATTTCCCCAAATGGTGAAATTATCTTCACCATCACAGCTAACAACATTAATCAAATGTTGTAGGTTCCCCACTGTGATTCCCTATCCCCTTTCTCCATTGAATCTCTCAGAGAAATCTACTAGAAATTAACCTTTCCCTAGAGAGCAACCATTTTTAAAATGTTCCTCCTTGAAGATTCCCAACTCCCTAAGAAAAGTCCCCCATATCCCTCTTCTATGTTCCCTAAAAGGAAAAGATAGGTTATATATGTTTTGTCTTCCTTTCTTGGTTACGACTCAGATGAGTGGGTAGATGAGCCTATTCTAGGCTTTCTGTCCACTCTTTCTTCAGAAGAAGGACCATTAGTCACCTTTGACTATGGTCACTTCTTAGAAAATATAATTCATGAACAATTCCTTCAGTTTTTAACTGAAGGAATGTTTAGGTATTCATTCATTCTTATGTACATGTTTATATTTTTCCAAGCAGATAAGTTTCCATTCTCAGTGCAAAAACTAGATCAGTAAGGAGAGCCACAATCAGTTGTTATTTGGACTTCTTTAGTCATAAAACAATCATAAGAGTACAACTTTTCAGAGTTTATAGATCAATTTGTATATCCACCCACTTGTGTGTTGAGTGGCTAGCGGGTTCCAAGCATCAGCGAAGAAATTCAGAAGCTTCTACAGCTCAGTGAACAGGCTAAAACATGGGATTGGTACCTTTACCAATCATTTACAAAGATTATAGTGTATGGTTTAGAGTTGCCACCATACAAACTACATAAATACTTACCCATGGGGCTATTTTCCTTGGAATATATCAGGAAGATAACTCATTATGACAATATTCACTTTGTAGCAGCCAAGAAAAAATCCCAGTTCAGGATTAATACACAAGTTGGACCATTCATCTACAACACTAGAGTAGCAGGAGAGGAAGCAGACCTCCTGTTGAAACAAATGAACTTTTCTCTCAGTTTCACTTGGTCTTATGACCCCTTTGGGGTAATTTCCAAGTTGACAGTAGAGAAAAAGACTACACCATATGTGCACACATAGAGGCCTGAAATTGAAAAGTATATAAACCAACACGCTTGGGCTTAAAATACGTTGCATAAGGCTGAGGAGCAGGTACTTTCAAGGACAGCTTCAGAGACTCCACTACCCAAAGAGAAATCAGAAAAGAGATCAAGGGAGGATGATTCCCTAGTCACTGAAGTATCCACTAAGGAATTTAAAATATATACTAAGAAGCTTAAAGCTGGCTCCGGTTCTAAAATTTAATTTCAATCACTAGATGACACACAAGGCACCATTGTGCTCTCAGGTTTGAATACTTTCAAGCTAGACAGTAGAACTACATATTCTCCATAATCTTCCTTAATTACAAAAGATATTCCAGCCACTATCCCTCAGACACCTGAGACATATACAGAGCAGAGATAGTTCGATATTTTTCAGAGCTACAAAGAAATCAAGCAGAGGAATAAAGCCATTCATGACAACATATCAGCTCAGTTCAGAAAGAAATATTCTTCCATTCAGCACAGACTTATATCATCATATGATATAGAGAAGGGGAGAATGCATATGGCATTCTTGCAGGCCCAGGTCCCTCAACCAAATTTAGTAGCAGAATTCAAACAGACCGCCTTTGAATTTGAGGAAAAGGATGTCCATCCTTTGGATCAAATAGATATGCATAAATAGGCAAGTGAGATGGTATATTCGACTTTCACACAGACTGCTATCACTGCCTCAAAATTACAACTCACTCTAAATAATGTGCAGTCTCAACTCAAATTGGAGAAAATCTCCTCATTGTCCAAGGATACCAGAATCAAATACTTGGAGGAGATGATAGTCAAAGCAGGCCTTGATCCAGAAAATGCAAAAGCTACAGAAGAAATAATTAGAAAGAAGAATGTTGATATTGCAGCATTGAAGAAGCAATTGAAGATGCCAGCAATCGAAGATCCCCAGGCTAAAGAACTTGGAGAGACAGAGCTACAAAAGAAAGAAATGCTAAAGCTTCTAGTGGAGCAAGCTGCCTAGATTAAAGAAATGGAAGCAAAAATTGATAAGTTAATAAAGGAAAAGGAGCAGAATTCATAGCTTGTTGTGGTTCCTCTAGATGTAGTTCCTCTTGCATCTCTGCTCTACTATTGCTAGAACATCTTCCCCAACAGTGCTTCCCACCTCACTGGTGGATGACTTAGTTAAATTGGCTCAATATATGGAAAATATGACTATACAGGGAGAAGAGTTGAAGAAATTGAAGCAGGAGATAAAAGTTTTGTAGGATAAGAGTAAGGCATGAAAATTCCTACTTGACAGAAAGACAAAAAAACTCACAGTTTGTCCCAAAGATTACAGAAAATGGAAGAATATTGTGCCATGGGTAAAACATTGGCACATATGAAGGAAAACATCTGGAAAACAATTAATGAATACATGGGAGAAATTTGGCCTTCTATCCAAATCATTTTTGAACATAAGGAAATTTTTGAAAGGTCAACTGAAGCCATTGAGCAGGTTAGAAAGCAGCTAGGAGACAAACCAAATGAAGCTACTGAGTTGATAAAGTTTCTAAATTCCAAGAATAGTCAAGATCTAGAATAATTAGAGATTAAAGATAGAACTGAGACAATTTTGGAAGTCAGGAATGTGCTAACTAAAAGGAACCTAGTGAGACAGCTGGAGGAGAAAGGGAAAAACATGAGCACCACCATACAAAGGTTCTTTGCCAAGTTGGAGCTTCTCTACAAGAAGAGACTTCCAAACCTGTTAGTTATAAATGAAAAACTCAATACATGGCCATATTACAGTGCACAAATTATGAATAAGGCGAGAGACAACTCGAAAGTTATAGCCGAAAGACTCAACATGACAAAAAGGGCATTTCTGGAAGTGCTATCATTTGATCTTGACATCAAGTATGCAATTCCAAATTTTTTCATCACCCGATTGACATTTGCCAAGTACATTGAGGTTGATGAAGTGTACAAGAAATTAATAAAGATGAATATCCCAAGCGAGTAGCACTAGGATAAACTCTATGAATTACCAGAGTAAATGGTAAATTTAGCAGCACAACTCAGCATCACAGCGCATCTAGTTTTTCAGCAGCAGACAACTAGTTGTTCCTTCATTTCGGTGCCACCACTTCAAACAATTCGATTTTCCTCATTTCACTGAAATAAGTTAGCTTAATTCAGTCCTATCATTTTGTAGATACATCCTTGTCATCTTGACAGGATATTTTTGTAATTTAGTTATAAATACTTCAAATGTTGAAGTAGTACATGTTGGTTTTTGTATGAAGAAACACTATTGTATACCTTTTGCTGAAGCATCAACTGATTTTCCAAATTAATATAGAGGCTCTTTCACATGATTCATGTGTCAAATTGGTGGTGAAGTACATCTATCTATTATATGTGTTTATATCTCTCCGTTTAAAGCACATAATTGTTTTCTAAAATTTGAATTATTTGATAGATAAATAAAGGGTAGAATTTGTTTAAATCTACACTCTACACCTGGCTACGAATAATTTTTATGTTTTCTTCTGATCTTTGAATATAGAATTCAGGTAACAATGCTCTATATTTTAAAGTGAACTTTGCTCTGTTCTTCTTCTCCATTTCACAGAATTTAAAGAATCCAGTCTATTTGGCTACCTTGCCTTGTGAGATCTATCTGTAGATACTCAAGTTAATCAGTATTTTATGTATCAGACTCCATAGCCCAATGGAAATCTAAGTTATCAACCAACCACTCAAATACAAATCAAACCACAAAACTTCATAACTAGCCTAATATTCAATTAAACAAAGTTAAATCTTACACAAAGATCCCTCTTTGAAGTTGGTAGGGCTAGATCCCAGTTTCCAAAGTAGGTTTGTGGTTACCTTGGTTATTTTCTTTCGCAACCTCAAAAAATAGTTGAGTGCTTACATCCTGGCGACCATATTGGGGAACTTAAAATAATCTTTTATTCCATCATTGTAATGTTACTTCCCTATTTTATATATCCTTAATTTATGAAATTTAATGATTAACTCATTGGAAATAAAGGATTAGAGGTTGTTTTACTTAAAAAAAAAACAAAAATAAAAATTCTAGCTCGAAAAAGAGTTTATGCTCGAGCCAATCTTGATCCTAACCCACCTGAAATTCTAGACAATCCTGAAAGAATACTCAGAAGGAGAAGTTTAGCTGAAAGCTAGGGAAGCAATAGCCCCCTTTCGAGGGCCAATTCCCTTCCTGAGAACCTTGATACTATTCATGATATTCAGTTTGACCTTCCTTTCGAGCATAGTCTTTTCAGGACTAAATCTGAATCTTTTGTTGGTCAGACTGTAGTTGATGAAGCCCTTCTTCCACCATATAAATCAATAAGACCATATGATTCAGATCAACAAGTCCTTAAGGACTTTGACAAACTGCGAGATCTTGTTTCAGCCCTTGATCAGGCTGTACATTAAGCTTACATACAACAGTCTGTTGAGATCTCTGCGCTCACTATTGATGCAACTGTTTCATCCTCTCAATCAGTTCATTCGACATTGGTTGTTCCTTCCTCTTCTATAATTTCAACTACTCATCCAGTAGTATCTCAAATATTCACCCAATTAATTCCCACAAATCCTATATCTTCTCCTCCCTTAAGACCAAATATCATGGCTTCTCGCTATGCACCTCTGGTTCTACCTGCACAGTTGCATAATATGCCCCAAGACTATCAGACTAGGATACCCCAGTTTGATGGTACTATTCCTGTGACTGCACAACAACACATTGACAAGATGAATGAATTCTTTGACCTTCACGAAGTAGATGAGAATGATGTAAAACTAAGGCTTTTTGCTCAGAGCTTAGGTGGAGAAGTCAGAAAGTGGTTCAAAGACCTAGCAGCTGGTAGTATAACTGACCTTGCTACTTTTCACCAATCTTTCCTAACTAGGTGGGAAATCAAAAAGAGTCCTCTGCAGATCCTTAATGATTATAAAAACCTTAAGAGAGGTCCCAATGAAACTGTAGAGGAGTATTGTGACAGATTCAATAGGGTTTATAATGCAATTCCCATTGCCATTAAACCACCCCCAGGCTTGGCCCTAATACATTTCCCAAAAGGATTCGATGTTGATATGGCCTATCAACTGAGAGAAAGAGATCCCTCCACCCTAGATGAGATGCAAGAAAACACACTTAAAGTAGAGGATAATTTATTAGCCAAGAAAGCTAAGGTAAATGCTGAAAAAAGAGTAACAATAAAAGAGGAACCTTCATCTTCTGTTTCTAATGATTATAAATTAGACAGTCTACTAAGAACAATAGAAAAAAATAATGGACGTAATCAATATAGCTGATAGGAATCCTCAAAGAGAAAATCAAATTGGGAAAATAAGAAATCCAAACTATCGAAGAAATCAACCCTTGAATAAACAAAGAGACCAAAAGGGTCCAGACCAATATAATACCTCATTTTCAAGAAAGTTATACATATGAGGAGGCTGAAGTAGCTGATGATACAGAGCATACCATAATAAATATATTAGGAGTAAATGATAATGACTATATTTTTCTTACAGAGGAAGATCAAGGCCTTTTCCTGTTATCCCAAAATGAAATAGAACCTGAAGAAACAGAGGATTACAAGAAAGGTTTTAAGAGTGCTATTATGGAAATTCACATACAATACAACCTCAGGAGTAGAAAAGTACCTGATACTCCTCTAAAGAAACATGCCGAAACACTTTCCAAAAATAGTTTTGAAATCCTTACTCGAAAGAGTCTTGATGTTATAATGCAGAAAAAACCTGACAAATGATCCCTCTATCAGCCAACCAAGAGATATACTCCAAAGGGATGTGGCTGATAAACTAGAAGCTATCAATTCAAATAAAACATAGACATTGTTTAATATAGAAAATGAATTGGCAAAACTCAAAATCCCTATTCCTTTAACAGAATTGATGAGTAAAACTCCTTATAGATCTCAGGTAATGAAAGCATTAAGCATAGGAGAAGGAACTGATACATTTAATGTATCAGATGATCAACTTGAATTACTATTTGGCCTAGAAGTTGATGGCAAACTTAAAGAGGGGTATGTTCCTCCCTTTTATGTTAGTCTAACTATTCATGACAAAATCCTACACAATGTTATGCTTGACTTGGGGGCCTCCCACAATCTTATGCCGAAAGTAATTATGGAGAAGTTGGGGTTAGACATTACCAGAAGGTATAAAGACCTATATTCATTCGATTCTAGTCAAGTTAAGTGTCTTAGACTGATAAAAGATTTATGTGTAAATTTAGTTCAAATCCCTGCCAAAAGTGTACTTATGGATATAGTTGTTGTCGATATTCCACCCAAATATGGAATGCTACTTTCCCATTCATGGGGAGCCAAACTCCAAGGAACTTTACAGATGGATATGTCTTATGAAACTATCCATGTCTTTGGTTAGAACAGAAGACTCTATAGAGAGAAACTCATGAAATTCATGGTCACCACTCAAGATAGGCCCAACAATTATCCTATATATTCTGTTCATTCTGATTTGGACTCATTTATTCTTTACAATGATGTAAGCACACAAGAACAAATTCAAAGCCATAGTATTGATTTTTGTCTCAATGCTGATGGTCAAACCTTAATCACTGACCAAGATAATTCAGATGAAGTTTTGTGGAATTTGGGTTTTGATGGATCAATGAGTAAAGAAGGAGCTGGTGTTGGTGTTTGGGTTTCTAATTCATATACTCATCACTCAGAAGGTCACTCTTACAAATTAAATTTTCAGTGTTCCAATAATGTTGCAGAGTACGAAGCCTTACTCTTAGGATTACAACTCTTAAAGAAACTTGGTGCAAAACGAATTTCCATTCATGGAGATTCTGAGTTAGTGATAAAACAAATCAAAGGAGAATACTCTGCAAAACATCCTAGGATTAGAGCCTACAAAAACACTGTGTTATACTTTATTGATTCTTTCACTGAATATAGTTTGTCTGCAGTTTCAAGAGATCAAAATATATTGTTTGATGGTCTTGCTACTTTGGCAAGTACTTGTAAATTACCATTTCGTCCCACTCGTCCATATACAGTCGAAGTAAAGAATAGACCTACTGTACTTGATAACATTAGATACTGGTAGGTTTTTGGAGATGATGCTCAGATTCAAAACTTTTTGCAGTCTAAAGATGAATTTGAAGATACTAATATAGATGAAGAGTTTGATATAGAAGATATTGTACATTCTAGTGTAAATAAATTAGAATTACATGAAATAAATGAAGAAAAACAAGAAACATATATTTTACAATTGAAAGACAATATCCTACCTAGAGGACTTGTTCCTTTAGAAGATCTATTTGATTTCAAAGATGTAGCTAAGAAGCCCAAAATTGAACCCACCGGAGCTAGGGTTGAGGAACATAACATTTGGACTGAACTTCAACCTAAAATCATCATACTGTCTAAACCCTTACCTCTAGCTAAAAAGTTGAACTACATTAAATTGTTCAAAGAATACATTGATGTTTTTGCCTGGAGTTATGAGGACCTCAAATCCTATGACACCAATATCATACAACACAATATTCCACTGAAATAAGATCATGAACCCTTTAAACCAAAATTAAGGAGGATTAATCCCATGCTTATGCCTCTAGTTGAAAAGGAGGTAAAGAGAATGTATGATGCAAAAATCATAGTACCTTTGAGATATTCCAAATGGGTGTCCAACTTGGTGCCCACTTAGAATAAGACTGGTGAAATTAGACTCTGCATTGATTTCCGGAATTTAAATAAATCCTATCTAAAAGAAAATTAACCTCTACCTAAGATGGACCACATCCTACAGAAGGTAGTTGGATCTAGCAGGATTTCCTTGTTGGATGGCTTTTCTGGTTATAACCAAGTCTTAGTACACCCAAATGATCAAGAAAAAATAGCGTTTACTACACCTTGGGGCACTTTCATGTATGTGAAAATTCCTTTTGGTCTAATGAATGTTGGAGCAACGTATCAGAGGGCCATGGATTTTTCTTTTGCTAATGAAATGGGTCATTTCATAGTTATATATCTCGACGACATCACTATTTTTTTGAAAACATATGAGGAACACTTAAATCACCTGAGAAGAGTTTTTGAAAAATGTCGAAGATTTGGCATTTTTGTCCACCCTAAGAAAACTTTATGCGGTTTTCAAGAAGGAAAATTGTTGGGACACATTATTTTGAAAGAAGGAATCAAGATAGATCCCAGTAGAATAGAAGCTATATTGAAAATTAATCCCCCCAGGAATTTAAAAGAAGTTCAATCTTTTATTGGACATATAATTTTTTTAAGGAGATTCATTCCAAATTTAGTTGAACTCTTAAAGAATATTACCAATATGCTAAAAAAGGATACTGAGGTCAAATGGAACATGGAAGCTAGAAAATCATTTAACAGTGCAAAGCAAGTTTTAACTCAAGCACCTGTGTTAATTAGTCCAGATTTTACTAAAGCTTTTCGCATTTTTTCATTCGCTTCAGAACACACCATTGTTGTAGTCCTTCTACAAAAGAATGATGAGGGCCATGAACAACCCATTGCTTTTTTTAGCAAAGCCTTGAGAGATGCAACCTTGAAGTATGACATTATGGAAAAACAAGCCTTTGCCTTGGTAAAGGCCATAAAAGACTTTAGAGTTTATATTCTCCATTCACACATCATTGCTTTTGTTCTTAGTGCAGTAGTTAAAGATATACCAACTCAAAATGATCCAGATGGACAAAGGGGTAAGTGGATTGTTGTTATACTAGAATATGATATTGAAATCCAACCTACTAAACTCATCAAAGGACAAGGGTTAGAAAAATTAATGGCAGAATCTAACTTGCATGCTTTAGATATAAATTTTCTGGCAATATTTAATGAACTAGATGAGTTCATGATTCCAATGGTAGCAGAAGCTTTTGATACCTCTCCCTAGTATGGAGACATTATTTATGTGCTACATAATTTACAAGTTCCTCCTGGTTTAACTAAAACAAAGGCTAGATTTATTAAACTTAAAGTTGTTAAGTTTTGTATTTTGAATGAAAATCTGTTTTGGAAAGATGTTGGTGGTGTTTTACTAAACTGTTTATTGGAAAATGAAGCAGATAAAGTCATGCAAGAGTTCCATGAAGGAGACTGCGGTGGACACCTGTATTGGAAAACTACTGCAAATAAGATTTTAAGGGTAGGTTTTTACTGGCCCACCCTATTTTCTGATATCCAAAAGAAGGTTGCTTCATGCCACAAGTGCCAAATTTTTGAAGGTAAGAAAAAGTTGTTGCCTTTACCCTTGAGGCCTATATCTGCTGAAACTCCTTTCCAGCAATGGGGCCTTGACTTTATAGGAGAAATCCACCCTGCCTCATCTTCCCAACATAAGTGGATTCTTATAGCCACTGATTACTTTACAAAATGGATATAAGCCATCCCTATGAGACAAGCTTCTGATGCAGTCATTATTAAATTCCTAGAAAACATTATCCTTGCTAGATTCGGTTGCCCTAGGAAGATTATTACTAACAATGTTGCAACTTTTAGGTCGAAAAGGATGATAGATTTCTATAACGAATATCAGATAAAATTGGGACATCCTACAGCCTATCACCCCTAGGGGAATGGACTGGCAGAATCCTCCAATAAGATCTTGGTTAACATTATTAAAAATTTGTTGCGGGACAATAAAAAATCATGGCATATCAAGCTAGTTAATGCATTGTGGGCAGACAGACTTACTACCAAAAATTCAATAGGCATGTCTCCATATCAGCTAGTGTATGGGATAGATGTTGTTTTTCCAACTTCGTTGGGAATTCCTGTTTTAAAAATGATGCAAGATTTGGAGGTGGAACCAAATGATTTACAGAGGAGGATAAACCAGACCATCCATTTGCATCAAACCAGAGAAGCAGTTCATAACAGAACTCAGGTGATCCAAGACAACATCAAGAAAACATTTGACCGAAGGACAAAAGCTGATGATTTTCAAATTGGTGATCATGTTCTGAATGGGATTCCAAAAGGGAAGAAAAAGAAAGCATGGTAAGTTTGACAACTTATAGATGGGACCTTACATTTTTTATTCTTACCGAAGTAACAATGCCTTTTGTCTAAAAGCACAGATGGGATAGAAATACATGGAGGACCTATAAATGACAAGATGCTCAAACATTATGTTTTTCAAGACTAACAAACTGTTCTTTATCACCATCATTGTTGATACCATTTACTTTGTACTGTAATGAGTTGGTGGCTTATATCTCAAAGTTGAAGCTCGTGGAAAAGGCCCTAATCTTGGAGACATTTTGCCACCATAAATACAAAAAACATAAAAGATCAGATGCAATAAATACTGAAGAGAAGCACTCAAGGCTACTAGTCTACAGTGTTCTTCACACTTCACCAGGAAGTGCCATCCCCAGCTGGAGCCACTATTAGGGTCCTATAATTTATAGGATCAATGATCATTGAGTATTTGCTTTCAATATTTCAAATTGTAAATAATATAGCTTTTTGCAAATTATTTCCAAAAGAAGGATAGAAAAGTGAAAATAAAAAATGAAAAGAGGGTATAAATACAAAAGCAAAAGAAAAAAGAAAATAAATGATAAATGAACCCCATAAAAAATGAATAAACATGAAAGTGATGCTAGCTTAAGTGCCACTACTAGCCTTCTGGCTTTGTAAAGGAATAAATAGATGAAATTGTGTGCAACTTGTTTAAAATGCCACAATCCTTTTTTTGCTTGAAGCATACTGTTTAATCATGCTCAAGTTGTCTTCAATTTATGTCAATTAGGTTAGAAGGAATAACTTAACCAAACAGTTTAATCTTGGTTAAGATTATATAGGTAGAAATAAGTGAATAATGTTAATCCAACTGTTTAATCTAGATTAATGTAGTTGAGTAGATTAGTTTATGTCAAAATAAATATTTTTAAATCTCCCTACAATGAAAAATAGATAAGGTTTGCACGTTTATATGCACCCTCATTTTCTTAAATAGAATTAGGATAGGAAAAATGAAGATTTTTAATGTAATAAGTATGAAGTGCCTCGTTATCCAAATTTTGGACTTTGGGCTATTATTCATGTGCCCGAAACATATGGCGGGGCCCTCCTGTGTTAACTCCCCCACATTTCACCACCACCTAATCATCCCCCACTTGCATCTGACAACCCATAAAGGAGTTTGGACCCCCCCCCCGAAGAAGCAACGTTTAACGACAGGGGAGGTCCGAAAAGCAGTTTAGCGCTCCTGGACGTGGCGCTATCAGGTGATTTCGGAACACCCCCCCCCCCCCCCCATAAACCTGATACCGCCGCACCCCCCCATGAAAGCAGTATTTCCTTCCCGCCTATCATGCATTCCCGCCAATGGTCACAATCCACTCTTTCCCCAACGTTAAGTTATGGTATGTTCTATGCTTATAACAATTTACTTCTTTTTCTTATTATATTCCACAGATTAGCAATCACATGTACATAAAGTAAAGTACAGATAGAACATTAAACGATCGATAGAAAACAAGCCAAGACAAGAGACACAAGATGTGGTGGCTAGCCAGGGATAAACCCCACAATGTGTGGGGAAACCCTTTGATCAAATCTTCTTTTATCTTCAATAATTCAGCAGAGAGAAATAGTACAATAAATCTGATTCATATCAGCAGTAGCAAACCCTAGATCAGCAGCATCAACATTAGCGGCTTCATTATCAAACTAGGGTAGACGATATCTCACAAACCGACCGTCAGATTGACTTCATTCCACCACCAAAAGTTGCGGCTTCCAGAGGAGGTTCAGATGAACCTACAACGCAGTTCCAAAGAGGAGATCTTCTAGGCCACGCAAGTCAATCTTTACTTCTGCAGTTGCAGCTTCAGTTTCAGCGGTTTCCGACTTTAAACTAGGGCAGTCGATATCTTGCAAACCGTTCGTCGGATTGACTTCATTCCACCACCAAAAGTTGTGGCTTCCAGAGGAGGTTCAGATGAACCTACAACGCAGTTCCAAAGAGGAGATATTCTAGGCCACGCAGGTCATTCTTTACTTCTGCAGTTGCAGCTTCAGTTTCAGCAGTTTCCGGCTTCACATGTGTGAGAGAGAGACCCATTTCTGCGCAGTAGAGAATAGACTCATTTCTACGTAGTAGAGAGAGAGAGATGTGATGAGAAGAGTGAGTGCAAATGAGGAAAAGTCATCTTATATTTATACACAACGTTGGTGTTTGAATAGATGTGATTGTTGGGCTTCTGAGCCTACATGAGTTGTAGGTCAGCTTGATAATAATTCCATAATCAAAATAAATTCATATCTCCATGAATACTTATCGGAATCGGATGATCTTTATATCAATCCTACACCTCTCCACGAGAGGAATCTAATAAAAATATTATCAACCATGAATAAGATGGCCCACATGAAGTTTTTCCCTGGTTGCCAATTTTAACACTCTCTCTCAACTAGGGAGAACTTCATCTGCAATCTATCTATCGGTCGTTACTATTCATCCATAAAATGCACTGCCCTGTACAGCCTGACCCTTGCCCTACTCCACTCTATTTTTCCTCTTCTGCTTTGTCTTGTTCTGCCTTGTACTGATCGGTACTGTTTTGCTCTATTCTGCTCTGATTTTGTCCCAATTATGAAGAAGAAGAAATGATCGAGGATGTATCATACTGACTCAAAATCAGTCTCAGAGTATGTATCATTGGTCCCAGACTAGTCTCAACCAACCCGAAGTCAGCGTCATAGTGAGTACAACTCCACTGGTCCTAGACTAGTATCATCCTCCACTGACTCAAAGTCAGTCTCAGAGTGCGTACCACTGGTCCCAGACCAGTCTCAGCCGACCCGAAGTCAGCTTCATAGTAAGTACCACTCCTACCACTAGTCCCAGACCAGTATCGCAGTCTCAGAGAGTGTACCACTGGTCCCAGACCAGTCTCAACCAACCCGAAGTCAGCGTCATAGTATGTACCACTCTCACTGGTCCCAGACCAGCACTGCACTGACACAAAGTCAGTCTCGGAGTATGTACCACTGGTCCCAGACTAGTCTCAACTCTCCCGAAGTCAGCATCATAGTATGGTACAACTCCTACCATTGGTCCCAGACCAGTATCGCAGTCTCAGAGAGTGTACCACTGGTCCCAGACTAGTCTCGACCGACCCGAAGTCAGCGTCATAGTATGTACCACTCTCACTGGTCCCAGACCAGTCTCGACCGACCCGAAGTCAGCGTCATAGTATGTACCACTCTCACTGGTCCCAGACCAGTACTGCACTGACACAAAGTCAATCTCGGAGTATGTACCACTGGTCCCAGACCAGTCTCAACCGACCCGAAGTCAGCTTCATAGTAAGTACCACTCCTACCACTGGTCCCAGACCAGTATCGCAGTCTCAGAGAGTGTACCACTGGTCCCAGACCAGTCTCGACCGACCCGAAGTCAACGTCATAGTATGTACCACTCTCATTGGTCCCAGACCAGTACTGCACTGACACAAAGTCAATCTTGGAGTATGTACCACTGGTCCCAGACCAGTCTCAACCGACCCGAAGTCAGCTTCATAGTAAGTACCACTCCTACCACTGGTCCCAGACCAGTATCGCAGTCTCAGAGAGTGTACCACTGGTCCCAGACCAGTCTCAACCGACTCGAAGTCAGCGTCATAGTATGTACCACTCTCACTGGTCCCAGACCAGTACTACACTGACACAAAGTCAGTCTCGGAGTATGTACCACTAGTCCCAGACCAGTCTCAACCGACCTGAAGTCAACGTCATAGTATGGTACAACTCCTACCACTGGTCCCAAACCTGTATCGCAGTCTCAGAGAGTGTACCACTGGTCCCAGACCAGTCTCAACCGACCCGAAGTCAGCGTCACAGTATGTACCACTCTCACTGGTCCCAGACCAGTACTGCACTGACACAAAGTCAGTCTCAGAGTATGTACCACTGGTCCCAGACAAGTCTCAACCGACCCAAAGTCAGCGTCATAGTATGGTACAACTCTTACCACTAGTCCCAGACCAGTATCATTGATCCCAGATCAATGGAGGTCATCCTAGCGTAGGGAGTACGGTAGATACAACGATGCGTCCATTGGTACTACTATGGTCCCTAACTTCATTTCCCTGCTCATTGATCAGATGAGAGGTACTTCCCATGAGTCCCGACTGTATGGGTAGGATGCCTCGACATGAGAACTAATCAATCTTGTCCTCACAGGATAACACATCAATCCTGCTACAATCGTCATGGAGAACACATCAATCTAGGCTGCCATGGAGAACACATCAATCCAGGCCTCACAGGAGAACTAATCATCTTGCTACACAGGAGAGTGAATCATCCTGTTCCACATGAGAGCGAATCATCTTGTCCCACAAGAGAGCGAATCATCTTGTTCCAGTGTGCACCACAAGGGGAGCGTGAGTCACCCTGTGGTCATATGTTGCTCCGGTAAGAACTGCAAGCCCTCAGAGCTCCCAAAGCTCAATGTATGAAACATGCAGGACCCTTGTACAAGGGTTTCTTGACGACTCCAAGTCGTTTGGGAAAATCACAGATTGGATCTTTCCTCGGGGCTTTGACAAGGTGTATCGACCTGTACATCATCTTAATGCGATGGAACCTCCTTGCTCATCGACTTACCATATCCAAGATGATGTCTATCTGCTGGAGCAATCGACGAATACAGGATTCCTCAATAATCGAATCCCACCTCTAGTTGTTACAGATAATCACAGTGGTATGTGTTCAAACAGCTCACTGAAGAGCTTCCCCATCCAGGCAGCTTCATACAAGATCATACTCGTAGATATGTATATGGTCTCGGCGGTGCTTATGACAACCGACTTCTGCTTCCTGCTCATCCATTATATTGAAGCAGAATCCAAAGAGAAACAACACTAAAAAGTGCTCTAGTGATCCTCCACACTACCTGCCTAATCGGCATTCGAATAATCATGCAGTTCCATATTTCCGGTAGTGTATCTCAATCCATTAGTAATTGTGCCATGAAGATATCTTAGAAGATTCTTGGCACCAATGTAGTGAGGCTCAACCAAATATGTGCTCACAGTGCTAAATACAAAACATATGTTTGGACGGAGGTTCACCAAGAACATCAATGAAAATGAGTTTTTGAAACTCAGAGGCATTTCCCAAATCTAGTCCGACATCACTACCATATAACTTCTAAAAGTTAAGATCCTCGAGGTAGTCACAGGCTTGCAGTCCATCATACCAAATCTTTCCAATATCTTTACCACATATTTTCCTTGAGATAGGAAAATTTCCCTTGGCTTCTGCCATACTTCAAGTCCTTGGTCCTTCATTTCAAATTCAGAAGCCAACTCCCTCTTACATTTGTGAATGAGAGGGTCTGCACCTGTTAGAAAGAGGTCATCCACATACAGCACCAGTATGAGAGGCTTGTCATCATAAACCTTAAAGTAAAGGTTAGGATCGGCTTCACTCCTAGTGAATCCCAGCTTCATCAAGTAGCTATCGATCCTCTCATACCATGCTCGGGGTGCTTGCTTGAGCCCATAGAGAGCCTTCTTCAACCTGCATACATGATATTTTCAATCAAATCCTTCGGGTTGCTCCACGTAGACCTCTTCTTTGATCGAGCCGTGTAAGAACGTAGTCTTGAAATCCATTTGATGTAGGTTCCATCCTTGTGAAGTGGCAAGGGCTATGATCGAGCAGATGGTCGTATATCTGGCAACAAGTGCAAATATCACATCATAGTCTATACCTTCCTTCTGGGAGAAACCACGAGCAACAAAACGATCCTTATACTTTTCTGTACTTCCATTTGCTTCATGCTTTATCTTGTAAAGTCATTCGGAAGTAACAACTGTCTTCTCCTGGGGTTTGGGAACTACTTCCCAGACATCATTCTTCATGATAGACTCATATTCTTTGGTCATAGCATCCTTCCATACTTGATGCCTGACGGCGTTTGAGAATGATGAAGGATTATTTTGTATGATCGTGCTCATGATGGTCAAGTATCCTTGATACTTATTAGGTTTCTTACTTTCACAAAAGGTTCCTCAGGCTGCAGCATGTCCTTCAACATCATCAAGTAGCCCCCTAAGTCATGAAGGCCTCTTCCTAGAAGAGGAAGGTTCATGTGGAGGAGGATCAATCGGATCCATGGGTTCCCTGGTGTCGGCTTCTTGAGAGCTCCTCAAAGTCGGGAGATTGTTCACCTTGCTGAGAGCCATATCTTCGTCAAAGGTGACATCATGACTAATTACAAATTCCCTTTGACCGGCTACATAGATTCTATAGCCTTTAGTATTTTCACCATAGCCCACAAAAATTCCCTTCTTTCCAGATGCACCCAATTTATTTCTTTTCTCTTTCGGCACATGAAAATATACAGGGCTTCCAAAAATTCTAAAATGAGAAACATCAGGTTTCTTACGGGTGAAATTTTCTTCAGGAGTCTTGGAACCCAATGCTTGATGAGGGCATCGATTTTGTACATATACGGTAGTGTTTGCAGTTTCAGCCCATAGAAGCTTTGGAAGTCTTTGATCATGTAGCATGGCTCGAACAGCTTCCACAATCATGCAATTCTTCCTTCCCGCCACACCATTATGCTCAGGAGTATGTGGTGTAGTAGTCTCCCTTTTAATGCCAGCCTCAAATATGCCTGAGTGAACTAACTATAATATATCGAAGGTCTTGCTTTGGCTTGAGGGGAACAGTCCCCTCTTGAGCTTTCCTTCGGCACATCCTGGACATATACCTTCTTTCTCTACTTGGAATTCGGGCATCCTTGTTACCATCTATCTTACATCGGGTAGAGCTTTGTAATGAAGGTGGGCAAACCTACGATGCCAAAGTTCGGACTGAAGAGTTGTGTCACAAGACATGACACCTAGCGGACTTCCATCGACCTGATATAACACTAAACCCAAGAGTAAAGGCATCTTTAACATTATTTTTCCATATACATACCTTGCCATTGCTGAAGGTTACCTTGTAGCCTTTGTCTTCCATTGCCGAGATGGACACTAGGTTCTTTTTGATGTCAGGTGCATTTAATACATCCTGGACTTTCTAGCATTCAATGGTTGTCCTCTTCCTTGATTCCTAGGTCTCCTCTTACCTTTGCTATTGAATTTGTCATTTCTTTGATTGCCATCAAAGGGATTTTGATCATCGTCCCAGTGTGAGTCCTTTCTATCAGGGCACTCCCTTGCATAGTGACCTGCTTCATCGTAGATGAAACATCATCCTTTTCTTCCGCCCTTGGATCCAACCTTTCCTTTTGATTTAGACCTAGAATTATTTCTTCTCTTAGCATGAGAAGAAAAAGCAGCAGGAGGACCTTTAGGCATGGGAATTTCTTGCTCTTCTTCCCTTGTTTCTTCTTGAATGCATCTAGCCATTAATTCCTCGAAACCAGGAATTACATTATAGTTCATAAGGGTAGTCCTGAACACGTACCATTCGGATGGTAATCCTCCAAGAGTCGTGAGTGTCATTTCCCTATCAGTAATAGCCTCTCCAATAGATAGGAGATCGTTCTTGATCTCGGTTATTCTTAAGAAGTATGCTTTCATACTCTCATCTTTACCCTTCTTGATTTCCCTCAGTTTATTTCTAAGAAACAAAACTTGATTTGCATCATTAACTTTAAATAAACTCACCAGTCTACCATAGATTTCCTTGGAGGTGTCTAGTTCAAAGATGTAGGCCACCAAATAGAGTCTCGGATGATCTTCTATTTTGACTTCTTTGGTTTTCCATTTGTTCCATGCAGCAGCAAATGCATTTGATGGAGGCTCAACAATATTGCCTCTTACATGGTCCAACATTCCTGGATCTTTTAGCGTTAGATCGATAGACATCTTCCATCCGTGATAGTCATCTTTCTTACGAAGCTTGCCTTCGGTAGAGTGTTGAGGAGCCCATAGTTCTTTTAGGATAGCCTTGCCAATCTTCTCTTCGGTGATTTCTCTTGCTCTTGCTCGGGCTTTGTCTTCACCTCAGCTCCGATACCATGTTAAGTTATGGTATGTTCTATGCTTATAACAGTTTACTTCTTTTTCTTATTATATTCCACAGATTAGCAATTACATGTACATAAAGTAAAGTGCAGATAGAACATTAAACGATCGACAGAAAACAAGCCAAGACAGGAAAAACAAGATGTGGCGGCTAGCCAGGGACAAACCCCACAATGTGTGGGGAAACCCTTTGATCAAATCTTATTTTATCTTCAATAATTCAGCAGAGAGAAATAGTACAATAAATCTGATTCATATCAGCAGTAGCAAACCTTAGATCAGCAACATCAGCATTAGCGGCTTCATTATCAAACTAGGGTAGACGATATCTCACAAACCGACCGTCGGATTGACTTCATTCCACCACCAAAAGTTGCGGTTTCCAAAGGAGGTTCAGATGAAACTACAACGCAGTTCCAAAGAGGAGATCTTCTAGGCCACGCAGGTCAATCTTTACTTCTGTAGTTGCAGCTTCAGTTTCAGCAGTTTCTGACTTCAAACTAGGGCAGTCGATATCTTGCAAACCGTTCGTCGGATTGACTTCATTCCACCACCAAAAGTTGCAGCTTCCAGAGGAGGTTCAGATGAACCTACAACGCAGTTCCAAAGAGGAGATCTTCTAGGCCACGCAGGTCATTCTTTACTTCTGCAGTTGCAGCTTCAGTTTCATCAGTTTTCGGCTTCACATGTGTGAGAGAGAGACCCCTTTCTGCACAATAGAGAAGAGACTCATTTCTGCGCAGTAGAGAGAGAGAGATGTGATGAGAAGAGTGAGTGCAAATGAGGAAAAATCCTCTTATATTTATACACAACGTTGGTGTTTGAATAGATGCGACTGTTGGGCTTCTGAGCCTACATGAGTTGTAGGTCAGCTTGATAATAATTCCATAATCAAAATAAATTCATATCTCCATGAATACTTATCGGAATCGGATGATCTTTATATCAATCCTACACCTCTCGATGAGAGGAATCTAATAAAAATATTATCAGCTATGAATAAGATGACCCACATGAAGTTTTTCCCTGGTTGCCAATTTTAACACCCAATCCCCAGCTGCCACGTCAAAGACCGTTTCAGCCTCCATTAATACCATAACCGTTTACCCGCACCATTACAGGGAGTTTAATGCTTAAAGAGACAGTTTACCTAACAGTTAAGACCAGTATTGCAATTGATAAATACATAATTTCACACTCCGATCACACTTTCTTTCCATCACTTGTTCACTTGAATTCCCTCCTCTTTGTACTGAAATTATTTCTGTAACATTCCTATAGTCCATCATTCGCTTATAATCAGTGGTCTCCCACTCTTAATTTCCCAAATTACTGGACGCATAGCGATTTTTACTACTGCAGTCTTTAATCCTCATCCTGTAAACCACTATGGCACCTAAAACTGCCCCTGTGATCAATCCAATGCTTAATACCCCTATTGATCTAGACCATATTCCACTTGCAGACCGAGATTATAAAATCACTAAAATGCAGTGCGAATTCGACTTGCTCGAACTGCGTTGTTGGTTCAAAGACAATTTCCTTGACCAATATGATGAAATACATCTCTAGCAATCCAGATTCCCTATGTTTTCTATTCCTCAATCCTATCAGTTTCCTGAGTTTTTCTTGAGATGCCAAGCCTCTTACCTTGCAAGAAAAAGGGCCATAATTTTCCCAAATGGTGAAATTCTCTTCACTATCACAATTGATAGCATTAATCAAATGCTGTAGGTTCCCCACTGTGATTCTCTATCCCCTTTCTCCATTGAAGCTCTCATAAAAATCTACCAGAAATTAACCTTTCCATAGAGAGCAGCCATTTTTAAAATTTTCCTCCCTGAAGATTCCCAACTCCCTAAGAAAAATCCCCATATCCCTCTTCTATGTTCCCTCAAAGGATGAGACAGATTATTTTTGTTTTGTCTTCCATTCTTGATTACTACTCAAATGAGTGGGTAGATGTGCCTATTCTAGGCTTTCTGTCCACTCTTTCTTCAGAAGAAGGACCATCAGTCACTTCTGAATATGGTCACTTCCTAGAAAATATAATTTATGAACAATTCCTTCCGTTTTTAACTGAAGGAATGTTCAGGTACTCATCCATTCTTATGTACATGTTTATATTTTTCCAAGTAGATAAGTTTCCATTCTCAATGCAAAAACTGGATCAGCAAGGAGAGCCACAGTCAGTTGTTTTTTGGACTTCTTTAGTCAGAAAACAATTACAGGAGTACAAATTTTCAAATTTTATAGATCAATTTGTATATCCAGCCACTTGTGTGTTGAGTGGCCAGCAAGTTCCAAGGACCAGCGAAGAAATTCAGAAGGTTCTACAGCTCAGTGAACAGGTTAAAGTAGAGGATTGGTACCTTTACCAATCATTTATAAAGCTTAGAGTGTATGGTTCAGAGGTTCCACCATACAAACTACCCAAATACTTACCCATGAGGATATTTTCCTTGGAATATATCAGGAAAATAATTCATTCTGACAATATTCACTTTGTGGCAGCCAAGAAAAAATCCCAGTTCAGGATTAAGACACAAGTTGGACCATTCATTTGTAACATTAGAGTAGCAGGAGAGGAAGTAGACCTCGTACTGAAACAAATGAACTTTCCTCTTAGTTTCACTTGGTCTTATGACCCCTTTGGGGTAGTTTCCAAGTTGAGAGTAGAGCAAAAGACTACACCATATGTGCACACATAGAGGCCTGAAATTGAAAAGTATATGAATCAACACACTTGGGTGGAAAATACATTTCAGGAGGTCGAGGAACAGGTAATTTCAAGGATAAATTTAGAGACTCCACTACCCAAAGAAAAATCAGAAAAGAGATCAAGGGGGGATGAATCACCAGTTACCAAAGTATCAGCTAAGGAATTTAAAATATATACTAATAAGCTTAAAGCTAGCTTTGGTTCTAAAATTGAATTTCCATCACTGGATGACACACAAGGCACCATTGTGCTCTCAGGTTTGAAGACTTTCAAGCTAGACAGTGGAACTACAGAATCTCCATCATCTTCCTCAGTTACAAAGGATATTCCAGCCACTATCCCTCAGACACCTGAGACATCTACAGAGTAGAGACAGTTGGATATTTTTCAGAGATACAAAGAAATCAAGCAGAGGAATGAGGCCATTCATGACAACATATCAGCTCAGTTCAAAAAGAAATCTTCTTCCATTCAGCATAGACTTATATCAACATATGATATAGAGAAGGGGAGAATGCATATGGCATTCTTACAGGCCCAGGTCCCTCAACCAAAGTCAACAACAAAATTCAAACATACCACCTTTGAATTTGAGGCAAAGGATGTCCATCCTTTGGATCAAATAGATATGCATAGACAGGTAGGTGAGATGGTATATTCGATTTTCACACAGACTGCTATCACTGCCTCAAAATTACAGCTCAATCTAAATAATGTGCAGTCTCAACTCAAATTGGAGAAAAACTCCTCATTGGCCAAGGAAACCGGAATTAAATACTTGGAGGAGATGATAGTCAAAGCAGGCCTTGATCCAGAAAATGAAAAAGCTAAAGAAGAAATAAGCAGAAAGAAGAATGTATATATTGTAGCATTGAAGAAACAATTGAAGTTGCCAGCAACCGAAGATCCCAGGGTAAAGAACTTGGAGAGACAGAGCTACAAAATGAAGAAATGTTAAAGCTGCTAGTGGAGCAAGCTGTCTAGATTAAAGAAATGGAAGCAGAAATCGATAAGTTAATAAAGGAAAAGGAGGATAATTCACAACTTGTAGTGGTTCCTATTGCATCTCCGCTTCATACAAGAGTCTCAACAACAACTACTATTGCTGGAACATCTTCCTCCACAGTGCTTCCCACCTCACTGGTGGATGACTCAGTTAAATTGGCTCAATCTATGGAAAATATGACTATACAAGGAGAAGAGCTGAAGAAACTGAAGCATGAGATAAATTTTTTGCAGGAGCAGAGTGCAAGGCATGAAAATGCCTACTTGACAAAAAGACAGAAAAATCACAGTTTGTCCCAAAGATTACAAAAAATGGAAGAATATTGTGCCATGGGTAAAACATTGGCACATGTGAAGGAAAACATCTGGAAAACAATTAATGAAGACATGGGAGAAATTTGGCCTTCTATCCAAATCATTTTTTAAAAGAAGGAACTTTTTGAAAGGTCAACTAAAGCCATTGAGCAGGTTATAAAGCAGCTAGGAGACAAACCAAATGAAGCTACTGAGCTGATAAAATTTCTAAATTCCAAGAACAGTCAAGAGCTAGAAGAATTAGAGATTGAAGACAGAACTGAGACAATTTTGGAAGTCAGGAAGGTGCTGACTAAAAGGAACCTGATGAGACAGCTGAAGGAGAAAGGGAAAAACATGAACACCAACATACATAGGTTCTTTGCCAAGTTGGATCCTCTGTACAAGAAGGGACTTCCAAACGTGTTAGTTATAAATGAAAAACTCAATACATGGCTAAATTACGGTGCACAAATGATGAATAAGGCGAGAGAAAACTTGAAAGTTACAGTTGGAAGACTCAGCATGATAGGAAGGGAATTTCTGGAAGCGTTATCATTTGAGCTTGACATCCAGTATGAAATTATGAATTTGTTCATCACCTGACCGACATTTGCCAGGTACACTGAGGTTGATGAAGTGTACATGAAATTAATGAAGATGAATATCCCAAGCGAGTAGCACTGGGATAAACTCTGTGAATTACTAGAGTAAATGGTAAATTTAGCAGCACAGCTCAGCATCACAGTGCATCCAGTTTTTCAGCACCAGACAACCAGTTGTTCCTTCATTTCGGTGCCACCACTTCAGACAGTTCGATTTTCCTCATTTCATTGTAATAAGTTAGCTTAATTTAGTCCTACCATTTTCTAGATACATCCTTTTCATCTTGACAGGATATTTTTGTAATTTAGTTATAAATACTTCAAATGTTGTAGTACATGTTGGTTTTTGTACGAAGCAACACTATTGTATACCTTTTGCTGAAGCATGAGTTGATTTTCCAAGGTAATACAAAGTCTCTTTCATAGGATTGACGTGTCGAATTGGTGGTGAAGTACATCTATTTGTTATATGTGTTTATATCTTTCTGTTTATAGAACATGATTGTTTTCTAAAATTTGAATTATTCGATAAATAAATAAAGGGCAGAATTTGTTTAAATCTACACCCTACACTTGGCTACGAATAATTTTTATGTTTTCTTCTTATATTTGAATATAGAATTTAGATAACAATGCTCTATATTTTAAAGTGAACCTTGCTTTGTTCTTCTTCTCCATTTCACAAAATTTAAAGAATCGAGTTTGTTTGGCTACCTTGCCTTGTGATATCTATCTGTAGATACTGAAGTTAATCAGTGTTTTATGTATCAGACTCCATAGACCAATGGAAATCTAAGTTATCAACAAACCACTCAAATACAAATCAAACCCCCAAACTTCATAACTAGCCTAATATTCAATTAAACAAAGTTAAATCTTACATAGAGAGCCCTCTCTAAAGCTGGTAGGGCTAGATCTCAATTTCCAAAGTAGGTTTGTGGTTACCTTGGTTATTTACTTATGCAACCTCGGAAAATAGCTAAGTGCTAACAGACCCTACCCAAACCTCTGCAACTCCGGGACTATAGCTCCATGTTGCCCCGCCTCACTCTTGGAGGTATAATTATAAACATAGCGAAGTCCTCCAGTCTGGAGGACAACCTATCTATCTCAGTGAACGTTGTCACTTAGTCCTGCTTGTCCTTCTTCATGAGAGAACACTGTGCACTGTAGTGTCTAAGCTCATCACATTTGAAGCAATTGACCTTTGACAGGTCCTTCTTCTTCCCCTATCCCTGACTGGGACCCTTTAATGTTAGGGCCACATTCTCCTCTTCACCCTTCGGTCCCTTGTTGTTGCTACCAATGATGGTACTGTTCAATAGAGCACGCCTCAACTCCTCTTGTTGTAGGTCAGACCATATCCTGTCCCATTTAGGCAATGTGTCTCTTCCCAAGATACTTTGGAAAAACACCTGCCACTCTGAGACACTATTCGGTGCCAACTGTATAAGCTTTGTGGTTCGGGGTGGCTCCCTAACGACTGCAAGTTGATCTTGGACTTCCTAAATCATGGTGAGGAAAGCATTTATGCTCTCTCCCTTCTGCATCCTGATGCTCCTCAACTTCTCTTGTAGGAATATCTTCCTCTACTCGAAAGTACTCTGATATAGCTCGAAGAGAGTATCCCACATTTCCATGGTCGTACCTTTATCTTTCACATGTGAGACAATATGATCTCGGACTCCATCCAAGATCATTTGTTTCACCTTCACCATCTCTTTTCTATATTTCTTTATCTCATCAGGGTCCTAGGGTACTTCCACCACATTCGCTGCATAGGATTTCAGGCCAAATTCATCTAGAAGGAAGGACATCCCAACCTTCCAGATGACATAGTTGGAGACTCCCTCCAACCTATCCTAATCTCTAAGCCCAGTTGCAGCCATCTATAAATCTGGTTGAAAATCTTCTTCTTTCTTTGCTTGGTTGTTGGATCTGCTATTTCCACTCCCTTCTAGAGTGAGAAGATATGCTCACAACTACTGTTAATCTGTATCTGGAAAAAATAGATCTCTAAACTCGAGATCCCCTGAGAGAAGTTTTACCTTTGTGTGTGTTATTTCTCTTCCAACTAACGTTGATTTTTCTACTGCAAATTGTTGCAAAACCCTTTGTGCCCAAACAAGGAATATTCTCAACGAAAATTTGAGTTGATGTTGCTACCTCTGCTTGCTGGAACCACCCAACTAAGGCGAATTTTTCTTTCAACCTGCATTGAAAAATTGAACTTCCCCAAGCAATTCGATTTGCCTGGACTAGGCTTTGTGCAACCTCCAGAAATTTGCTTTGTTGTTCCCTCTAAATAACAATTTTTTGCCTTTTCTTATGAGTTTTCCCATCTAATCAATCACACTATGATACCATGTGAAAATTTCAACATGGAAACCCTACTGCAACAACTCGAATTAATTCTTCTAATTGTTAATTAATTTAATGATTTATTTGCTACGGCAAATACCAAATAAATCACATTACAACCTTCATAAATAAAACTGCGGAAAATAATAGAACTGGAAATTGAAAAATATTCTAGCACACACACACAAACTATGACAGTTATTTTTGGACAAAAGTCCCCGAAAAAGCCCAACTTGGGAAATCTGGTGCAATAGTTGATGGTTTTTATTATTATGCATCAACGAAATAATCTGAGTATAATCTAGATGCCGAAAGATGGAAATTTTTAGAGAAATTACTGGTAAAAATTATCTAAGGGAAATTACCCTCACTCTGAGCAATCTCGGCACTTGACTTCCCTTGAAAGGCAACCCATCCACCTAGCCCTGTGTAGGCCCTACATCACCTCTGCGCGGTCCTTCACGCGCTTCATCTCGAAACTTCTGCAAATCAAGTCGTCCTATATACTGTTGATTGGGAAAAAACTTCTCTAGCACTGTGGAACCCTTTCCTGGCCTCTAGAATTGAAAATGTCTTCTTCCTTCAGCGAATCGAATTGCCTTTTGTTGATTTGGGGTAGCATCGGATGTGCTCTAGCTATGAAACTTGGTGGAGAGGCTAAGGCACATGAGGTCTCCAATACTCGGAAAGGGTTTGGGCAGATTCTAAACAATTTGGGAGATATTAAAATAATTAATATTTTTAATGTAATCCCTAAGTCTAAACTTAGGGAAAATAAAATATTAATGTGAATTAATATAAAACTGTGTTAGAATGGTCCAAAAGTCATGGATCAAGAGAGATCTAATCTTATCTGTTGATTAGGGACTTAATCTCGGTTGTTGATTTGTCAACAAGAAAAGTATAAGAGGAGGCTTGAGGGTCACTTGGAGAACACACTAAGGGAGACTAGTAAGTTCAATTTCTGGAGTGGAGTTAACTGAGAAATTGAACCAGTGGTCTGGTGAGCAGTCAGGAGGTAACAAGTATGGAACAGAGAGACGTGAGATCAGTACAGAGACAGAAAAGACAGACACAGGGCTAGAGGGAGCCACGCAGAGGCAGCAGAGACTGCGCAGAGCCAGCAGGGCCTACGTCATCCACACAGAGGCTGCAGGAGAGATGCATAAGGCCAAAAAGGCTGCACAGAGTCTCAACAGGTTGATGCAGAGGGTTTCAGGCCACGCAGAGGCCAGCAGGGCTAACACTGGGTTCAGAAGAAGTGTTGGAGAATTTTTCTATCTATGGGTAAGTTAGTTTGGCACCCTGTTGTATTAGAAAATTGCTGAATAATAAAATCCTCCCTTGCTGCACTGGTTTTCCCACATTGGGTTTTTCTAGAGACATTAGTCTAAAATATCTGTGTCAATGTGTTGATTCTTGTGCATATGTTTGTTTATGTATTACGGTGTGATATCTGCAGGAATATTTATTTTAATGTTTATTGAAGTGGTTTCATGAATAAATTATGGTGGAATAAGTAGGAAAAGTAAATTAGTTACTACAGTGATAGAATTTTAACATGGTATCAATGCGAGTAAGCAGAGACAGAAAGGGAAAATTAGTTATGGGTCGAGACCACGATGTAGAGGCATCCACCTTAGGGGACTCACACAGATTTTCAAAATATTGCACAAGAGAAAGAGATTTTGATTTCTCTATGTTGGATTCCAAGCTGGAAGAAGAAGTGGCTTGCATGACTAGTGTTGCATCATCAGAAGTATGGTATATAGACAGTGGAGCCTCATGGCATATGACGGGAATCCGAGAGTGTTTCTCAGAATATCTAGAAGAGAAGACGAACTTTCATATCACCATGGGGAACAAGGCAAAGTGTACTCCAGTAGGGAAGGGTACCATAGTTTTTTAGACAGAATCGGGAGGCATTTCGTGCCACAAATGTGTTGCATGTACTAGGATTGAGGATGAACTTACTTTCCATGTGACAACTACAAGGCAAGGGCTATGACGTCTACTTCATCAAGGAAAAGGTATACATCAAACATCCGAGCTGGAAAAAGAAAGTGCAGATCAGGATCAAAAGTAATTGGTTGTATAGATTACAACTATAATCACCAATGGCACTAATAGGCAGTCATGGGGACAATGACTTGAACGAACTATGGCATAGAAGGATGGGTCACTTGCACCATGGAGCTTTGAGAATTCTCAGGACCACTGTAACAGGAGTTCCGGATCTGAGTACGAAAGGAGATGATGTATGCAGGGGATGCGCTCTAGGAAAGTATGCCAAGGCGACATTTCCTAGGAGCAAACATAGGGCCAAGAGTGTACTAGGATTGATACACTTAGATATCTACGGACCTATGTCCATCAAAGCTCTCAGTGGTGCTGAGTATTTCCTCACCTTCATTGATGACCACTCGAGGAAAACTTGGATTTATTTTTTGAAAACCAAGGATGAGGTTTTCTGTCGATTCATGGAGTTCAAGGCTCTGGTGGAAAACCTGACAGGGAAGAAAATAAAAGTTTTGCGCTCAGATAATGGTGGAGAGTATGTCGATAAGGACTTCACAGATTATTGCACTAAGGAGGGAATCAGAAGGGAGTGGAAAACTCCCTACAATTCGGAGCAGAATGGGTAGCAGAAAGAAAGAACAGGACTATTGTAAAAGCAGCTAGGGCCAAGCTGTATGATCAGGATATGCCAAAATTCCTATGGGCGGAAGCATGCAACACAACTGTCTATGTTCAAAATAGGACTCCTAATCAGGTATTGGGAAAGATTACTCCAGAGAAAGTCTTAACTGGGAAAACGCCTGAAGTCAATCATTTCAGGATATTTGGGAGTTTAGCATATTGCTGCATACCCGAAGAAAAGAGGAAGAAGCTGGATCAGACTGCGGATATAGCGAGAATGCTAAGGCATACAAAATCTATCTTCTAGGGAGCAGGAAGGTAGTAGTACGACGAGACGTAAAGTTCATGGAGGACAGAGCTTTCAGAAGATCTCGTGAACTGCCTTCTGAGGAGCAGTCGAAAGAGGATCCATTGGTCATGCCTCTGCAACCAACAGAAGTGAAGAATTCTTCTTCAGGTCAGGAAGATTCTCAGGATGATGAGGAGGAGAAAACATAAGCACTTGCTGGCAGAGGAAGAACTAACAGGGAACGTTGTCTGATTCTGCGTGATTCAGAGAACTTCATCGGTGAGCCAAGGAATAGTAAGAGGGAGCGAAAACAACCAGATAGATATCAGGCTTTAGTAGCTCAGGATGGAGAGCCTACCAGCTTCAAGGAGGTAGCTCAGCATCAAGTCTGGCTAGATGCAATGGTAGAGGAGTATAGCTCCATAATGGTGAACGATGTCTGGGAGGTGGTGTTAAGACCTCAAGACAGATTTATGGTAGGTTTGAGATGGATCTACAAGATCATATATGCTGCAGACGACAGTGTTGAGAAATACAAGGCCAGATTTGTGGCTAAGGGGTATGCTCAAAAGGAAGGGATTGACTATGAGGAAACCTTCGCCCCGGTAGCCAAGTATACATCTATTAGGACCATGATATCTCTTGCAGCCCAGATGGGATGGAAGATCCATAAGATGGATGTCAAGATGACAATTCTGAACGGGGTAATAAAAAAAGAGGTATACATTGAACAACCAAAGGGCTTTGTAACTCATGAGAAGAAGTCTCATGTATGCAGACTAAAGAAGCCTTGTATGCGCTGAAGCAGACACCGGATCATGGTATGGACGAATAGATGGCTATTTGCAGAAGATGGGGTTTGTCAAGAGTGACGCAGATCCAAATCTCTACTATCTGGTCATAGATAATGAGTCACTTATCTTAGTATTATATGTGGATGATCTTTTTTTGGCAGGAGCATCCAGACTCATTGAGGACTGCAAGAAGAACCTAGCCACAAAGTTCGATATGAAGGATCTGGGACGAATGCACTACTTCCTAGGGTTGGAAGTTTGGTAGTAGAAAGGAGAAATCTTCCTTGGGCAAGGGAGGTATGCTACATAAATCACCAACTGGAAGAATATTGATGCATCAAAAGAAAAGGATGTTGATCCCACCCTATACTGACAGCTCATAAGGTCCCTGATGTATTTGGTCAATACCAGGCCAGATATTTGCTACGTTATCAACACGCTCAGTCAGTTCATGGTGGAACCAAAGAGGGCACACTGGGAAACAACCAAACACGTTCTCAGGTATTTACATGGAACAATTGATTATGGGCTCTCATACACCAAGGGGAAGGATATTAGATTAAGTGGATTTACTGATGTAGATTGGGTAGGAAGTTCAGTGGATCGGAAAAGTACGTCTGGGTACTGTTTCAACATTGGATCAGGAATGACCTCCTGGTGCAGTAGGAAACAGAAGTCTGTGGCTCTGAGCTCATTTGAGGCAGAATATATGGCAGCAAGCACAACTTTGTGTGAGGCCATATGGCTTAGAAAACCGCTGGTGACCCTATTCAGAAGAAATATGGAGGTGACCAGGATCATGTGCGATAATCAAAGTTGCATCAAACTCTTTGAGAATCCAGTGTTTCATGATAGGTCGAAGCATATTGATATCCGATGTCACTTTGTCAGAGACTATGTCCAACGAGGAGTTGTATAGTTGAAATACACTCCTACAGGAGAACAGGTGGCAGATATCCTCACCAAGGTCCTTGGAAAGTCAAAATTTGACTACTTCAGGGAAAAGATGGGGATGGTAAAGAACCCCTTTCAGAAGTAGAAATGAGTGTGTTAGCAGCACGAATGAAGAGGGAGTTGCAGTGTAGATGTAATGTTGGGAGAAAGGACCAACAACAACACAAATGTAGAGGGAGTTGCAGTGTAGATGTAATGTTGGGAGAAAGGACCAACAACAACACAGATGTAGAGGGAGTTGTCGTACAGATGCAGCAGTGGCAGAGCCATGGGCAACAGTACAGGATACAACAGTGCAGAGGATGTTGGGTAGGAAGGCTTAGCATCAGCATAGGAACCGATGCCAGATGATCAGGGTGATGCTCAGTGAGGATTATTGCCAGAGCACAGTCCTCGCTAAGAGAGAGTGTTGATTTGGGGCAGCATCGGATGTGCTCTAGCCACGAAACTTGGTGGAGAGGCTAAGGCACAGGAGATCTCCAATACCTAGAAAGGGTTTGGGTAGATTCTAAACAGTTTGGGAGATATTAAAATAATTAATATTTTTAATGTAATCCCAAAGTCTAAACTTAGGGAAAGTAAAATATTAATGTGAATTAATATAAAACTGTGTTAGAATGGTCCAAAAGTCATGGATCAAGCGAGATCTAATCTTAGTCGTTGATAAGGGACTTAATCTTGACCATTGATTTGTCAACAAGAAAAGTATAAGAGGAGGCTTGAGGGTCACTTGGAGAACACACTGAGGGAGAACAATCAGTGCAATTTCTGGAGCGGGATTAGCTGAGGAATTGAACCAGTGGTCTAGTGAGCAGTCAAGAGGCAACAAGTACAGAATAGGGAGATGGGAGATCAATACAGAGGCAAAAAAGACAGATGCTGGGCTAGAGGGAGCCACACAGAGGCAACAGAGACTGCATAGAGCTAGCAAGGCCTGTATCATCCACGCAAAGGCTGCAGGAGAGACGCAGAAGTCCAGAAAGGCTGCGCAGAGTCTCAACAGGCTGATGTAGAGGGTTTTAGGCCACCCAGAGGCCAGTAGGGTTGACACTGGGTTCAGAAGAAGTGCTGGAGAATTTGTCTATCTGTGGGTAAGCCAGTTTGGCACCCAGTTGTAATAGAAAATTGCTGAATAATAAAATCCTCCCTTGCTGCACCATTTTTCCCACATTGAGTTTTTCGAGGGACATTAGTCCAAATTATCTATGTCAATGTGTTGATTCTTGTGCATATGTTTGTTTTTGTATTACGGTGTCATATCTGCAGCAATATTTATTTTAATGTTTATTGAAGTGATTTCATGAATAACTTATGGTGGAATAAGTAGGAAAAGTAAATTAGTTACTGCAGTGATAAAATTTTAACACCTTTGAAGCCTCTGTGCAACTTCTTAGAGAAATTTTAGCCTCTTTGCAAAGTACTCACTGGATTTGGAATATCTTCCTCTGGCTTCAATGTCCCTGCCCCTCATTGTTTATGCTTCCTTCTCTAGCTTTCTGACAACTGTTGTTTCTCTCTGGAAATCAAACTGCCCAAGGAAATTGATCCATAGTGTGTCACCCATGTGTTCTCCATCTAGCCATCGACTTCTTATAATCTTCTGTTGGGACTCCAATGACCAAGATTAAAACTTAATCAAGGGATAAGATCATATCTGAGTCAATTCATGTGAGTTTCTAGATGATTCACACCTTATCTCAATTAATTATGATTAATTAACCCCTTTTCCGAAGTTTAGACTTAGGAAATAATTAAAAATACGCTAATAATCTAATTGAGACACTTATAGGTGGAATTTCCAGAAACAATTTCTGATTTATGGATAACTCGTGTTTTAGCCTCTCCGCAAAGTTTCGAGACTAGAACACCTCTGATGCTACAAAAACTAACATTGACATGCCTAGTCTCAACAATAAACTAGCCAACTTTGTTCATTGGATCCATCACCACAACTACTTTCTGGTCACCCTGACTGGGAACTCCCTCTAATACTGAAGCAGATCTCATATGGTAATCATGGTTGCTCCCTTTCTCATGGAAGAAAATCCTCCTTCCATGGTTATCCCTTTGTCATTGAAGCATACATATTTGGCTGGCATGGTGCCCTCATAGAAGGAAAACTACTCCTACAAACCTCTCATCTCTAAGTATCTAATCTAATAATCTCAACCCATGACATCCTCTTGGCACGCTGCTCCTTCCACTCTGCCTAATTGTGTGCTCCCTATAAACTGGAAGCTCTTCCAGTCATCTAGCATGGTCTAGATGTCCTAAAAATCTACACAATCCTCCCTCTTGAACATCAATCACTATATGCTAGAACCCATATACCATACAAGAATCTGACCATCTAGCGACTGGGGCAAAAAGTCTCCTCATAGTCATTCCCTATTTTTGGGAGCACCCTCTTGCCATAAACCCCACTATGTGCTTCTCGATGCTACCATTGCCTTGGAAACCTCTGCAATGGACATGTTCTTCCTCTCCGCAAACCCCATTCAGGAGGCCATGGAAAAAAGGAAAAATTCATAATCAGGAAATCATTTTTTGATATCTGAAGCATACAAAAGGACAAGAAGCTCACCAAAATACCAAAGGAGAAAAAAATATGATTGGAAGTACTTATCTCTTAATCAAAGAAGAAATTTGTTGAGGATTGTAGGGAACTATCCACTCCCTCTTGGTCTATGCCTCCTTGTAGAAATCATTGAAGTCCCTGGAAGTGTACTCTTCTCCATTATCTGACCTCAAAACCTTGATATTTTTCTTTGTCAAGTTCTCCACCTTAGCCATGAACTCCTAGAACCTGCTTAAGACCTCATCCTTGGCCTTCATGAAAAAAAATAAAGAATGTCGAAAAAAATATTCCTTCTGAAATCCATCAGCAATCTCATCAAGTTTAGATTCCTTTGACTTCTTTTTTAGTGGATGCTCATCATCATCAACAATATTGTTTATTGATGCATGTTGTTTTTCCTTCCTTTTCTTCTGAGGACACTAGGAGGCATAGTGTCCAAAATCATGACAACTGAAGCACTTGATCATTGACATATAAAACTTCTTTTGATCCTGAACTAGAGTAGGTCTTCTACCTATATTCTTCCTATCAAACCTTCCAAAATTTCTTTGTCCTTTTCCTTTTCTTACATGAGCTGCAAGGGCTTGAGTTTCATCATCATGCGGCCTCTGCCAGCTATCTTTGGACAACAATCTAGCCTCCTCTTGGACATAATCAATCCATAGCTTATCAAATTTGGGTAGATTTTCCCGTGCACAAATTCTTTGAACAAATGGACCCCGTGAGGAAGGGAATCCATTGAGAGTTGGTTTAACGAGCTTTGTACCACCAATGTTAACTCCAATGGCTCTATGTTCACCTCTCAATTGAAATATTCTCATAAGATAAGAAGCAATAGAAACTGATATAGACATCATAACACTATGAAATTGATGCCTCAAGGTTAGCTTCCTACTAGTGTTGTTACTCTTGTACAATCCAACCAAAGCAACATGTACTTCTTTGGAAGTCTTCAATCCAGCAGCATGTGGAATCAAGTGGTACTTTATAGAATCTATCAAGATCCTCTTACCCTTGGCTTCATTCTTCTTATGTGTAGCCTTCTCCTCGGCTCCCTCTAGCTCTATAACAACTTTCTCCACATGATCCTGAATCTCATATTCCTCCAAGATAAAATGTATCTTGGTCTTCCAAGATCTGAAAATGGCGGCACCATCCAACTTGCCTTCTACTATAATACTTGGAGCCATTTTGACAAGAGATCTGTAATTTAAACAAGTTGCTGAATATTATCTCTTAGACTGACTTCAATGGTTGCTCTTTCAGCCTGGCTCTGATACCATATTGAATTTTCTACAAGATGTACAATAGATACAATTTTCTGCAACATAATTATTTCCTAATGATTTATCACATAATATTTATGCCACTACTATCATTGAATAATTACTCTCAAAAAAATTCAACAGCGAATGTAGCAGAAATATGAAAGATCATAGACAGACATCCATGCACAATAAAGACTATTTTTACCCAAGGAAACCCAACCTTCGGATAAAACCCAACAATTTTTCCTAGAAGAAATTATTCTTTGGCAAGGTTAACAAATCAGCAATTTGTATAGAAATCTATGCCAGTATTCAAGTCAAAATACCAACCAAACTTGGTCAAAATCAACTAGTCAACACTAGTCAAATTAGCCAAAAATTCAAATCTATTCAAACTTTCAGCCTAGTCAAATTTGACCCTATAGTCAACTCAACCTAACCCTGTAGCCAACATCCTATGATCAACTCTAACATGCGGTCAAGTTTTCTCATGTGTGATCAAACTTGACTGATTTTGTGGTCAAAATTTGTCAAGAAACATGGTCAAACAAAAATCAAATAGTCAGTCAAACAAGTTGGTCAAAGGTTTGGTGAACTTCAGCCAAAGGATTGGATCAAATTGTCCTCCTTCCTCACATGTATGCCTATCCAAGAGAGAGAAGATAAACCTTAGAAAAATCATATTAGACTTGCACTTTATTGGTGAACAAATGAGGCATCATGTCATCTATGTATACTTGTCGAATGGGATGTGACAACCCAGGGGATGCATCCCTTCACCTTCCTGGGCTGACTTGATTAAATAAAAATAAAATTTACATAATTTATCTAGGCTGACTTGAGGACCTCTTGGCCATATAGGAATACCTCCCGATGATACACAAAAAATCAACACACCTGACTTAGGCCTTGTGTAGAATATGATAGACGAGGCTCTTCAAAAGTAATTGAAGGAATACTAAAGTAGTATGTGTCTCTTTTCAAAAGAATAGGTCATTCTTTTGTAACAGGAATAAATGTACAATTGAGACAATTGTTTGCATTTGATCTATTATCTATTTTTGCTTGAGTGCAATGTTCCTAAACAGGAATATAAGAGATATACCAGCATGCAAACAATACAACAATCTGAAAAATGAAATAGACATTAAACACCCATGGAAACAATGGAAATAGAGAATTGTTGGCTCCAGGAGCAAATACAATAGTAAAATAGAATGGTGCACCTGGTCTAGTCTCAATGGAAAAGCATGACAAACCTAGGTGAGCAAATGTTAAACTGAAGGTTGCTCCAACTACTACAACAAACTGCGCTGCACTGCCTAGAAAACTACATTGTCTGCTGACTTCGAAGGGTTGGAATCACTGCTTCTCATGCTCATAAAATTATGAGATTTCAGCTCCTTGCTCCTTGGCCTAAACCAAGAAAAACCCATGAAGGAATTGAGTTGGTTTAGACTTCTGAAATTCGACCCCCAAGGAGCCCAACCTCACCTGCAACTACAAAACTCGGCCTGCTAGATTGAGGTTGTAAATCCTCCTGAAAAGTGCCCCAAAACTTTGAGATGATCCCTCCTACAAATCTCCTTCCTTCTCGGATGAGTTTTCGGGTTGTAGCTCTTGCCCTCAAGACCCACAAAATTGTTGATCTGGCCCTTTGCGTTGTCTCCCAGGGCCGGAATTCAAATTGCTGGGTTGTTGGCCTCTCTGGCTCTATAACTCTCACTGAATGCTGGCCCAATATTGTCCTTCTGGTTCTTTAGATCCTCCGGCAATTCACTGACCCAAGGTGGCTCTATCTCCCTTTGTGTTCTCACTGCTAGCCTAGAAATACGCACTCCCTGAAGATAGTTGAGTGACTGTGTTGTACATACATGGAACTCCTGGAAAGGCTATGGAAATGCCTTCCTAGGGTGGCACTCGAAGTCCCCTGAAGGTAAGGTTGAATCTCTCGCTTGAGAGATTCATGGTTGAACAACCAGTTGACTTGGCTAAGCAGCTCGAGCAAACAGTCAAGTAAATTCGATGCACAAAGATGAATGAATGACCAAGTGAGAGCCTCCTTCTCCTTATGACTTCGTGGGCCTTCCTTGCCTCATGTGGGCCCCTCCAATCAATTATTTGAATTCCCTCCAAGCCATTCAAATGGCCTAGTTCGAATTCCCACGTGGGTGGCCCCCACCTTCCACTAGCAATCTAATTTAGCCAAAATTTCTCCTAAGTCCCTAAGTCGAAACTGTTGGGTCCTTTTCCTTGGCAAAAATGTGCAAAATTGTGTAGAGGTAAACTTGTTACAAATGTATTTGGGAAGGTGCATGGCAATCCTCCCCTCCCAAATGTTGCTTGCCCTCAAGCAACTTCAGATCTGGGTGCTCCAAAATGTGCTCACCCTCCCAGGTGGCATCCTCATCCGGTAAGTTCTTCCAGCATACCAAGAACTCCCTGATGGTCCTGCTCCTTAGCTTCCTCTCCCTCCTCTCCAGGATGGTCTTAGGCTCCAAAACCAAGTGGCCCTCATCATCTAGTGGGGGTAACTCTATTGCTGTTGTCATCTGTTGCCCCAAAACCTTTTTAAGACACGAGACATGGAATATATTGTGAATCCTGCTCCCTGGAGGCAGCTCCAGCTCATAGGCCACCTCCCCAACTCGCTTGATCACCCAATATGGCCCATAGAAGCGGGGTTGTAGCTTCTCAACCCCCTTCTGCTTCAACGTGGACTGCCTGTACAACTGTAACCAGAGGTACACCAAATCCCCCTCCTCAAAATGTCTCTTTGTCTAGTGCTGATCTGCGTACGCCTTTGTCTAGTGTCGATGTTACCCTTGAGAGCCTTGAGGATGTCTTGGCTCTCTTGGATCCAACCTTTGGCCTTTGGGGCCCGACTGTCTCCAAAAACAACATCAACAAAATATAATGCATCATATCCATACAAGGCACAAAAAGAAGTCATATAGGGTGGTGTTGTAGTAGTACTCGCCCAAATGCAGCCATCGGATCCAAGCCCCCTGTTGTCCAGTCACGTAGTTCCTCAGATACTCGTCCAGCCACTGATTAACTTGCTCTGTCTGGCTATCTGTCTGGCCGTGGTAGCTCCTGCTAGGGATGAGCTCGGTACCAACCAACCTGATAAGCTCTTGCCAGAAGCCTCCCAAGAACCTGTTATCCCTATCACTTACAATGTTCTTAGGAAGCCCGTGTAACCGAAAGATCTCCCTAAGGAACAACTCTGCAACTTGTACAATTGAATACCTGGTGGGGATCGCGAAAAAGTGGGCATACTTAGTCAACCGGTCGACCACTACATAAATGCAGTCCTTTCCTTGCACTGTGGGGAGCCTCGTGATGAAATCCATGGATATGCTTTCCCATTTCCCCTCGGGGATGGGAAGCGGCTGTAACAATCTTGCAAGGTGAATCAACTCCCCCTTGTTTCGCTGACATGCCTCACACTCATGTACGTGCTTCAGCACGTCCCCCTTGAGGCCCTTCCATGTGAATCTCTCCTTGATGCCTTAACAATGGCGAGTCATGTGTTGCCTGGAGCACTCTCTCCCTCAACTGCGAGTTGGGCACCAGAAATATGCGCCCCTTGTAGTAGATGACCTCGTCCATCACTCGGTAGCGCTCATCTGCGTGGGTACCCTCCAGAATCTCGCATGCCCTCCTGTCCTTGGAGTACTCCACCAATAGTTGGGCCTTCCAATCATGGCAGATGCTCATGAGTGAAGGACCTCCGAGTCACCGTGACAGAGCATCGACCACCACATTGTGCTTTCCCTGCACATACTCTATATCAAAGTCATAGGCCTACACCTTGCTGACCCATCTCTGTTGTCTGTCGTTGAGGCCTTGCTACCCCATGAAGTGATGAAGACTGTTGTGATCAATCTTTACCCGAAACTTGTTGCCTACCAAATACTATCGGAATTTGGCCAATGCATGCATGATGGCCAGTATCTCTTTGTCATATATATAATATGACCGCTCATGTGGTAAGAGCTTTCGAATCTCAAAAGCAATGTGGTGCCCATCATGTGATAGAACTACTCCAACTCCCTCCCCGAATGCATCACACTCCATGGTGAAGGGATGGGAAAAATCCAAAAGTGCTAAAACCGAATAACTACTGATCACCTCCTTGAGGCGATCAAAGGTTGCATGTGCCCCATCAGTCCATGTGAAAGCCCCTCTCTTGGTCAAATCTGTCAGGGGTGTTGCCAACTGTGAAACTCCTTAACAAACTTCCTGTAATAAGTGTAGATACCCAAGAAATCCCGCAGTGTTGTCACATCTCTAGATACTGGCCAATCACGGATAGCTCGTATCTTCTCCTCATGGACCTTCACCCCATCTGCACTAATGATATGCCCTAGGTAGAGAATCTATGTCAGGCCAAACTCGCACTTGGATAGTTTGGTATAAAACTGTTGCTCCTCCAAAATACACAACACCTCCTCCAAGTGTTAGAGATGCTCCTCCCAAGTCCTGTTGAAAATCAAAATATCATCGAAGAAAACAAGCATAAATCTCCTCAATTGCCTCTAGAAGACATGGTTCATACAAGAGTGGAAGGTAGTCGGAGCGTTGGTTAGCCCAAATGGCATGACCAGGGACTCGAAGTTCCCATAATGGCACCGAAAAGTTGCCTTGTGGATGTCCTGATCCCTCACTCTGATTTGGTGGTACCCCGAACACAAATCTATCTTAAAGAGTACTTGGCTCATCTAATCTCATCCATCAACTCATTTATGCGGGGGATGGGGTACCGGTTCTTCAGTGTCTTCCAATTGAGGGCCCGATAGTTAATGCACATGTGTAAGGTTCCAGCCTTCTTCTTCACCAGCACTATTGAAGAAGCGAAGGGACTGGAACTTGGCCTGATATGACCCAATGCCAACAACTCTTTGATGGCCCTCCCAATCTCATCCTTACAGCCCCGAGGATGCCTATAAGGGGTAGTGATCATCACCCGCATACCTGGCTCCAACTCAAGGGTGTTCTTGAATCACCTATCTAGCAGCTGCCCTGGTGGAATATCCCAAACACCACTATGTACTTGTCCAACAAGGCCTGTATGTTTGGAGGTGGTGGTTGGGCCTATCCCCCACCTCTGAAACCCTTGGCTCCACTACCCATGCTATGTCCCCAGGTCGCAGATCTGCCTCCATCCTATGCACTGAGACTATCCGGGGTGGATATGAATGCATGCCTCTAAGAACTATTGACTTGCCATCCGGCCTGGTGAACTCCATCTCCAGTTTCTTCCAGTCAGTAGTGACTCGCCTAAGGGAGTACAACCACTGGACACCCATCACCACGTTGGTGTCTATCACATCAACCACAAAGAATTGGTACGTCATCGAGTAGTTCCTCATAACTACTGTCAAAGCAAACACATACCGAGTGCACTGCATTGTATGGTCACCTGGTACTAGGACTGAGAAGCCCTCAAATTCAATAGTGGTGAGGCCCCTCCTCTAAACCAGCTGGGCATCTATGAAGTTGTGGGTAGCCCCACTGTCAACTAAGACCGACACTCGCTGTCCTTGTATAGTGCCTCTAATCCTCAATGTCAAGAATTTGGGAACCCCACATAAAGAAGCAAGGACTCCCCCGGATGGGGCAAAGGATGCCCCTCCTTGTGGAGGTGGTGGTGGTGGTCCCCTCTTTGTCGAACTCTCACCATCTCCCACACCACACTCCTGCTCCAACTCATCCTCCTGGTCACTGTCTGAAAAGACCTCAATATAATGTGCTTTGCTAGCAGTGCATCGATGGCCTGGTGCCTAGGGCTCCCGGCAAGTGAAGCACAACTTCCTCCTCCTAAGGTCCTTTTGTGTCTCATCATCCAGTTGCCCCATCCCTGGGTGGTTCTTTGAGGTGGGGGTCTAGTGTCATGCCCCTTCTGTGGGAAAGGGGTTCGTGCAGGGAAAGGTGCTCTAGTCTTGGGGATGGCCCCTTGTAGATCTCTAGTGCACATAACTGCCTCCTACAGCGTGGAGGGTCTGTGTGACTTCACCAGTCCACGCAGGGGCTCAAGTAAGCCCTCAATGAAAGTATATACCCTCTGAGCCTCCAATAGGTCCGGGACCATCACTGAAACTCACAAAAACTCTGAAATATACTGCTCTAGGTTGCTTGTCTGGCGCAGTTGGGTCAGCTCCCTGAAATGGGCCTCTGGATCCCTCTAGTCAAAGTGTTCCACCACCCTCCTGGTGAAATCCTCATAAGAAGCCACATTGGCATGCCCAGGGTGGCCAAACCATGAAACCACCAGTCATGGGCTTCCCCCTCCATGTGCAGCGTGGCCATCTTGATGGCTTCCAGCTCTGTCATCCGGTTGAGCTAGAAATAGGTGTCCATCTTCTCAACCCAAGCCCTAGCAGTGCACTTGGCAATGCCATCGAATGTAGGGAAGTACATCCTCCCTATGGTCCTCTGCAACTCATAGCTCTGTGTGCCCTGTCCTCCATAGCCCTTGCTCTTCTCATTCTGCTTGAGCTTGCAGAAATCTCTGAAAGAGAGTGCTTCCCTGAAGTCTGCACCCATAGATTGCCACTCTCTAAAGTGTTCTCCCATCTGTGTGGGGTCTTCACCCCCTGCTAGTTCGATCTGTGCCACAGGTATGAAAGAGGGCAGTGTGGCTCGAGTTGGCCCACTAGTTGATGGGGGTTGTGCTGCTGGTGAAGGGTGATCGAACTGCTTGGAGGCTCCAGAAGTTTCCCCAAATAAAAATCCTCTAGGGGTGGTTCTCTCTGATACCATTGTAATGTTCCTAAACATGAATATAAGCGATATACCAAGCATGCAAACAATCCAGCAATAAGAAAAACGAAATAGACATTAAGTACCCATGGAAACACTGGAAATAGAGAACTGTTGAGCCATTTTATTAGTTCTTCAGGAGAAAATACAATAATAAAATAGAATGGTGCACCTGGGTTTGTCTCAATGGACAAGCATGACAAACCCAGGTGAACAAATGTTGAACTGAAGGTTGCTCCAACTACTGCACCAAATTGCACTACGCTGCCTAGAAAACTGCATTTTTTTTTTGACTTCAAAGGGTTGGAATCACTGCTTCCCGTTCTCAGAAAAGTATGATATTTCAACGCTTTGCTCCTTGGCCTAAAGCTAGAAAAAACCACAAAGGAATTGAGTTGGTTCAGACTTCTGAAATTCGACCCCCAAGGAGCCCAACCTCAGCTGCAACTGCAAAACTCGGCCTGTTGGATTGAGGTTGTAAATCCTCCTGAAAAGTGCCCCAAAACTCTGAGATGATCCCTCCTACAAATCTCCTTACTTCCCGGATGAGTTTCCAGGTTGTAGCTCTTGCCCTCAAGACCCACGAAATTGTTGAACTGGCCCTTTGTGCTGTCTCCCAAGCCTGGAATTCGAACTGCTGGGTTGTTGGCTTCTTTGGCTCCAAAACTCTCACTGAATGTTGGCCCAATACTGTCCTTCAGGTTCCTTGGCTCCTCCGGCAATTGGCTGACCCAAGGTGGCTCTATCTCCCTCTGTGTGTTCTCACTGCTGGCCCAGAAATATGCACTCCCTAAAAATAATTGAGTGACGATGTTGTAGATACTCCCCGGAACTCCTGAAAATGCTATGGAACTGTCTTCCTAAGGTGGCACTTGAAGTCCCCTGAAGGTAAGGTTGAATCTCCCGCTTGAGAGATTCATGGCTGAACAATCAATTGATTATGCTAAGCAATTTGAGCAAACTGTCAAGTAAATACAATGCACAAAGATGAATGAATGACCAAGTGAGAGCCTCCTCCTCCTTATGACTTCGTGGGCCTTCCTTGCCTCATGTGGGCCCCTCCAATCAGCTATTTGAATTCCCTCCAAGCCATTCGAATGGCCTAGTTCAAATTCCCATGTGGGTGGCCCACACCTTCCACTAGCAATCTAATTTAGCCGAAATTTCTCCCAAGTCCCTAAGTCGAAACTGTTGGGTCATTTTTCTTGGCAAAAATGTGCAAAATTGTGCAGAGGTAAACTTGTTACAAATGTATTTGGGAAGGTGCATGGCAATCCTCCCCTCCCAAATGTTGCTTTACCTCAAGCAACTTCAGATCTGGGTGCTCCAAAATGTGGTCACCCTCCCAGGTGGCATCCTCATCCAGTAAGTTGATCAGGGAAAAATGTGCAAAATTGTGTAGAGATAAACCTATTACAAATGTATTTGTGAAGGGACATGACATTGAGACTATTAATTCCATGTTTTTGTGTTAATTTGTCTCACATAATTTGCTCAAGTAACATTAGTGCACTTTGTAATTAGAATTGGATCTATTGAGACAGTATATTAGTGCCTTAATCAATCACAAAACCACTGCGACACACGAATAATTAAATCATATTAGTCTTCTACTTGATTGAGTTCAATAACTCGCGAACCTGTTGTGATTGACACATCATGACCAAGTTAACTGCAAAGCTTCAACACAAATCACATTCCTAACCAATCTTCTCATAGTTTGAAGGATGCACATGACCACGTTCCTGATCCTAAACCTGGCACAAATCATATTTAGACTAAGTACACAAGGAACTAGGAAGCATAACTTCCATTTCAGATATACAATGTTGCTTATGAGGGGACTACCTAACAAGAGTAACAAAGTTTGAAGATATAACCGCAAGATATTGTCAATCCCAGATAGTTGAATAAAGGGAAACACCACCTTCAAATTCAAATTGTCACCATACTTAGATATACATCTAGTATTCAACATGAATTAGATTAAGTTCTATGAGCTCTCAATGGTAGAAGTGATGTAGACGTCTGATAAACTTGTCACGTAGCAGACATAACACACGAAATAGATAAACCTTTTGATGAAGAAACCATGTTATAGGAGGAGAATCAGATTAAACACAACAGAAATTATACCAAGCAGGGTAACAAGGATGATGCTGATAGTTACCTTGAAGCAACAAGTAATTTACAGAAGACCAAGCCCAAAAGGGGTCGCCACGTTTGAAGAAATCATCCTTGGCTAAGATTGAAGCAACCATTTAGTTGACCACTCATCTATCTGATGAGTCTACAAGACTGATAAGCCAATTCATTTTAGTAATGATAAATACCAATGCGGATAGTTGAATTGTCATCGAATATAACATGGTACCTTTAATCCAAGAAAAGTGGGGCTTGGAAGCAAAGATAGATAAGAGTTTCTAAGGAACTAGAAGCTAGAAAGGAGGTAAAGTAACTTTGATTTCACACAAATATAGATCGTATGGTTCCTCTAAGAAACCAAGAGATGGTAGTTAAGGAAGAAAACCTCACAAAATCTACATATTCTTGTATGGTGAAATGTATAGTAGTTGTTCTTGTCTTCGGCAGAACTCATAACTTTGTTTTTGCATACGAAAATGAATATCATGAATTATGATTGGAGCACAGTAATAATAAAGACACATACAATGGCTTAATGTTTGAGAGTTGTGATAAAAGAGCAGAATCCATATTCGCCAACAAGAGCCAGATCATGCAACTGAGACTACATTGTTTAATATATGAATTTAGTAACCATTCAAATTTCAAGATGAAGTATAGTTACACTAGATCGGAATAGGAATGCAAACAAATTATCCAAATAAGTTTAATCCAAGCATATCACAAAATCCAATAACACCAGCATAGATTCATCTTAACTCTGGATCTAATGAGTGCCAAGAGGGATCAAATCTCTTTTCACTTTAAAAGAGGTTTCATCCCTCTCAGCGTTTGGTAGATCTGGAGTTAAGATGGAACTAGGCTGACTTAATTATTAATAATTATTAATTTTATTATTTTATTTTATTTTTTAATTTTGTTTTTGTTTTTATTATTATTTTTATGTAATTTAACTGAGTCAAAATGTTTTAATTAATAATTTTAATTACTAGTTTTAATTTTTATTTAATTTAATTTAATTTTTATTTTTATGTAATTTGACCAAGTCAAAATGTTTTCATAACATAACAGGACATGAAATTACAACATCTCTTCCATACTGGGCTGGAGAGTGGCTCTAGGCACATTGATCAAACCCAAAAGGTTACTTTTAATGAGTATTCACATATTACAGAAATTGTCCTTGATGGGACAGATGTAGCTGAAGGATCAACATCATATAGTTGAGTAATAGATTGTTTAAATGTCCCCATTAATATCATACAATTCAAGATAAAGAGCTGAAATAGATGAGAACAAATTGTGAAAATCAATGTGTCTAATTAGTACAATTAAATCCCAGAGTATGGGTTTGCTGAATTTGCTGCTGGTACACCCATACCAGAGCCATGGTCACTGGCAATTTCTGCTTCTGTTGGACCATTACATGTGACAGAAGTGCCATTGTTAACCTGATCTTGAAGTACAAGTTCATCTATTTTCCGAAATTGCCAGGGCCAACGTGTATTATAGAGAAACTGTCGAAGATCAAACCGGTTGTCCTCAGGAGAATAACTCTGTAATCAAATGCAATTTATGAAAACATAAGTGAGATCTCAACTCTCTTCATAAATTAGACTCGTCCTTTTATGTTAACCAATAGCCATACATAAAGGTAGACAACAGACAATAGATAAACTAACACATCTTTAAACTGTTGATACAGGGCATCCAATTTCTAGGTTTGACCTTGATTTCTATCAAATTTCTTTTCAACTGAGACTGGTTAAACATGCATACATTGAAGAAAACAAATTAATAACATCTGGAGAGAAATCTAGAAGCAGCTCAATCCTGTTTAAACATGCATACATTGAAGAAAACAAATTAATAACATCTGGAGAGAAATCTGGAAGCAGCACAATCCTGTACAACTTGCAGAGAAGACAGCAACTGCAAAGTAAATGCGAACTTCTTGTAACTTATAAAGGAATTTCCCATGTCAAAAGCAAAACTGACAACTACAGAAATATAGTTAATGTATTGTACCTCAGCATGGTATGAAGGTGTCAAGGTTGTCATCTTATGCCGATTCACAGAGTAATATCGGAAAAAATCTTTGACTTTTACTGCAACTTCTGCTGGAGTCAAACGGCCACACCATCTATGACAAAGGTGCTGGAAAGAATCAACCAAAACACAATGCTAATGAATCCTTTACCTGAGATGATTCAGTAGAGTAAAAGCATTATAACAGTTGACCAGGATTAAGATAAACCTGAAACATTGACACGGGACCACAACGGAAAATTTTGCGAAGCCTCCCATACATTGATAGTTCCTCATAAGTCATGCCCATATCTGCTTCATCCAACTGACATAAGATATGGCATCAGAAACATGAAACATAAGAATCAATGTTAGATATTGCAGTATATAGATTTCCTTAAACGTTACCCTAAAATAATTGACAAACATGTTACCGGGAATAAATGAAGCATTACAACTACAAGCTTATATGTTGTGTCTATTGGAATAAAAATTGAGTAGAGCGAAAAATATGCCATTCGGACTACTCAAAGAATATAGCTAAATTGCCAAAAAAACAAACTCACATCTAGAACAGAGGCACAAAAAGTTCAGAGCGGAATCCTCATGTGCCAATAAGAAAGTGGGCTGAGAGTTTCGTACAACTGGTAACATGCTTTGAATATCCATTACTATCAATGACAGTTTAAGTATTGTAATTGGTATTTTGGGAACTTTTCAAGCTTACCATTCTCTCATGTATCTTTTATAAAATGCTATGTTGCATGGGTTCCCGAACCCGGGGGTGGGGTTCTTGAACCCGTCCCGGGTTCTCGTCCCCAAGTACCGGATTTGGGTTCGGGTGCTTCTGAGAAGAACCCATAAGAACGGGGTTCTTCATTAAAAAAAATTGGGTTCTTTTGTCTTGACGGGTACGGAGAACCCTGATGATGGGTACTTGGAACCCCAAAATCATGTTCTTTTGGGTTCTTTGGGGTTCATTTTAGCTTTTATATTTTATTTTTTAATTAATTTAATGGGCTTTCTTGACCTCTACTGGTCAACTTCCCATGCAGTACACCCTCTTTTCTTGACAGAAAGGGGTAGCACCTGAACGACGTGTCCATGCCAGCCTACAGTCATCAGCAGCTTGATCATTTCAATTGTAAACCCAGTCTGCATGTATGAATTGTAAATAATCTAAGCAGATCAGAGTCATGTATGTAAAATTCCCTAGGTGGACCTAACTTTCTATGATAATCTATGTCCCGAAAGGTTTTTCGTCTCACCGATCCATGGATCGGCAGAGTTTTCCTTCAAACCTGACCACAAAGCCGGGATGGATTTTGTCATTAGAACTTTAGGAGAATCCTAGTGTGTTAATATGCTAGATTATAGTTGTGTCGCAGAACTGGGTGATTTATGAGGGTCTGTGTTAAGTGGGCTTGTCCCCTTGAGATGTAAGTTGTAAAAGTCATGATGTAATGTGTCTTGAGGGTCGAAAAATGTTTTAAATCCCCTCGTGAGTCCTAAGTCCTAGGTCCTGGGTGATGTTTCCAAAGGTTTAGTTCGATGATCCATTTAAAAAATGAAATAAAATAATAAAATAAATAAAAAATTTAAAAATTTAAAAAAATGAAATAAATAAAAAATAATAAAAAAAAAATTTAAAAATTTAAAAATTTAAAAAATAATAATAAAATTTAAAAAATTTAAAAAAATGAAATAAATAAAAAATAATAAAAAAAAATTTAAAAATTTAAAAATAATAAATAATAAGAAATTTTAAAAATTTAAAAAATAATAATAAAAAATTAATTGAATAAATCGACGGATGAGATCAAGAGATGTCTTGATCTTCATCAACGGTCGAGATCATTTCTACATGGATCATTCGAACTAGCCGTTGGGATCATTTCCTTTATATAGGGTCTTAGCTGGTCATTTCAGATTCATTGGATCTGTGAGTCAGATACTGAAGAAGCTCTCTTGTAAATCTGTTTCTGGTTAATAAAGGAAGACTTTGGGGTCCATATCTTGCTGGTGTTACTCTCTTGGAATGCTGTGAGATCATTTCATTTTCTGCATATGTTATTTTCAGCCATTAATAATAGCTTTTCGTAGAGTATTGTGAGCACAGGTATCTTGTTCACTTGCTGGGGTTTGGGTGCTGTTAGGGGTTCTGAAGTAATGGCAGGTATCTCCATTACTGTTTGAGATCTAGCAGCATTTTTGCCCTCTTTGTTGACGGTTGTTTTGAGCTGTGCAGAAAGCATTTTCTGAAGGAAATTTGTGGGCGTTCGGGGAAGTTCTCGGCTGAACCAGCCAACTCCCGCAAGCATTTTTTGCTGAGCCCAGTTGGATTTGATCCTGGGTTTATCATTCGGTTTATTTTTCTAAGTTTGCATGAGAGATTTTCTGAAGTTCTTCACAGTGACGATCTGAAATTTCTGTTCTTTAAAATGTTTTCCGTGCTTATTGCTGAATCTGGCTGTTAAGGGGCCAAATCTGTAAATTAATTAGCTGATCTAGGGTTTTAATTTTTGCTTTATGCAGTTTTTTATTTGGGTTTAGGGTTTTTTTTTGGTTTCATTTTAGCACATTCATCTTTTCGATGTTTTTTTTTAATCGCTGGATATCGTTTTGGTCATGTGATTTAGCTGATGATAGATGGTTGCTGTCCATGGTCCATGTTCCTATATCATTTAACAAGTAATCGTTTCTACATCAATCTCTTAAGGCACTGGTCTGCTCAATTAATCAAATCCATCGCGTCCTTTTTATAGCGTATCTCGTGTCTCCCAAACAACTGGTCGACAATTGGTCTCATCATCTCACAGGGACTACCCCCCTTAGCTGCGGGAGACAGGCTTAAACGGAGGGACCGGGGATCAGAGTGACAGCCCCCGGTCTGAGCGTTGTCGTGTCAATCCGCGCGACAACATTTTTTGGCGTCGTTGCCGGGGACTTTGTTTTCTCGGCATTTCATCATCTTTTCATCATTCATCGTTCATCTGTCTATCATTCGTTTGAGCCGGCAACGACAACATTTTTTGGCTTCGTTGCCGGGGACACTTTGTCCTCGGTGTTTCAAACGACAAATCATTTTTCTCATTTCTTATCTCTTCATCTGGCCCGGCAACGCCAACATTTTTTGGCGCCGTTGCCGGGGACAGAGTTTTTTCTGTTCCTGGAGTTTCATCGACATTCATCTTCTCATCTTTCTCATCTCTCATTTGAGCTGGCAGATTCGACCTTTGGGGTTATCATTTCGATCTTTCATTGCCTTGCTTTTTGTCACATCATCAGTATCTCTTCGGTGTGTTTCTTGTTTGGGTGGCGACTCCATTTTCTCATTTTTTCCCAGACAAGAGGCCTCCCGCATATCTGCTTGTGATTCCTTTTTGGATCTTAGAATCAGATTTATTGTTCAAGTGGCGACTCCACTCCTTTCATCTTTTGATTTTCTTGAGCATAGATCTAGTTCTATCATCCATCTCATCCCTTATTATTCATCATGGATTATTCATGTAAACCTTGTCGTTTTACTCACCGTCTCCATGATTTTCCGGAGGAGGCCCTTCCTGAATTACCTATTTTTTCAGATGGTGATCCAATCGCTGCTAAAAGGCATATTGACTTGTTTATTCGCATCATGACCATATATTGCAGACCCCATCAGTTTAATCATGGCGATATCAAAATGTGTCTATTTGTCCTTTCTTTAGAAGATGATGCTTTGAATTGGTTTAACAGTTTTCCTAAGGAATCTTTCACTTCTTTGAAAGACATTATCACTGCTTTTGAGGATAGATATGGTTATTCGGACAGCTTGCCTTCTGCCTCTAAGATTGTGCAACAGAATGAAAGTAATTTGATAGGAGGTCCAGCTGAAAGATCCCAAGACGATTCATCATGTCAGAATGTATCATCCACCGGAAATATTGCAGATCAAGTTCATGATAGTGAAAAATCAGGGACAAATGACAATGAAAAAGAAGAGCAAAAACAAATTATACAAGACCTAATGATGCTGGTGAGAAATATGGAAATCAATCAAACTAATTATGTCAATGATGTGAAAACTTTATGTGCCCATCTGGAAAAACGTAACAGGGAGATTGAGGTCACGCAAAGTCACCATGCTAAAGAAATTGAGGCCATAAAAACTAATTACGAAACAGAAATTAGAATCATGCAAAGCAGGTGGTCAGTCTTAGAGGAAAATATGGTGACCATGAAAGCTGATCGTGATAAGGAAATTGACTCTATGCAAAACAAGTTATTAACTATGGATGAGGAAATGACTATCATGACGTTCAATCATAATAATCAAGTGGCTGACATGCAAGCGAATCATAAAGAAGAAATAAGTTTTATGCAGCATTGCTTGATGGACATAAAGGAAAAGAATGTTAAAGTAATAAAAGACATGCAAGAACACCATGCCAGACAAATCAGTGATACAAAGGTTGAACACTCTAGTCAGATGGATGCCATTAAAATACAAGTTCAAAGGTTTCAGCAACTGGCAGAGGATAAGAGAAACCAACAAACATCAACAGATCAGGAGTCTTCTCATTTGCTGCAACAAGATTCATCTTATTATTGGGAGGTTGTTGATTCGATTGAAAGATGGTTGATTGAGGGTGATCCAGACAGACTTAAGAATGATAAAGATCAGATGCAAGATGAAGAAAGACATAGCACGCATATCTTACATACTTCATCTGATAGCTTTGAAACAAAAAGTACCAGGTCATCAGTAATTCAACCAGCCAGAAAGAAAAAGCGCAAGAGAAAGAAAATAAGAAGAAGATTTGACTCATTAGATGGCCGCGAGCAGCTTGATTTTCGGATAGAAAAGAGTCCTACCATATGCAAAATGGGACATGGCACATCCGACAAGCAGCCGACAGATTTGCCTGAAAGCAGGCAAATGCTCAGTATGCACTATATTGAACACATCTGATGCCGTAGGGCATCCTTTGTATCGTATTTCTAACCCTACTCCTTGTTTTTTCCGCATTTTCGTTTCTGCTTTAGATAGTTAATAAATGAAGAGCTTGTATCTTTATTGTGCTTAATGTATATGATGATTTTGGATGGACGCTACTTATTTTTGTGTTGTATGGATGCAGATTCTGGATTCTCACATTCCTGCAAGCAGCAACGTGTCCCCAAGTAGAGCCAGATGTTGACCTCTACTGGTCAACTTCCCATGCAGTACACCCTCTTTTCTTGGCAGAAAGGGGTAGCACCTGAACGACGTGTCCATGCCAGCCTACAGTCATCAGCAGCTTGATCATTTCAATTGTAAACCCAGTCTGCATGTATGAATTGTAAATAAACTAAGCAGATCAGAGTCATGTATGTAAAATTGCCTAGGTGGACCTAACTTTCTATGATAATCTATGTCCCGGAAGGTTTTTCGTCTCACCGATCCATGGATCGGCAGAGTTTTCCTTCAAACCTGACCCCAAAGCCGGGATGGATTTTGTTATTAGAACTTTAGGAGAATCCTAGTGTGTTAATATGCTAGATTATAGTTGTGTCGCAGAACTGGGTGATTTATGAGGGTCTGTGTTAAGTGGGCTTGTCCCCTTGAGATGTAAGTTGTAAAAGTCATGATGTAATGTGTCTTGAGGGTCGAAAAATGTTTTAAATCCCCTCGTGAGTCCTAAGTCCTAGGTCCTGGGTGATGTTTCCAAAGGTTTAGTTCGATGATCCATTTAAAAAATGAAATAAAATAATAAAATAAATAAAAAATTTAAAAATTTAAAAATTTAAAAAAATGAAATAAATAAAAAATAATAAAAAAAAACTTTAAAAATTTAAAAAATAATAATAAAATAATAAATAATAAAAAAATTTAAAAAATTTAAAAAAATGAAATAAATAAAAAATAATAAAAAAAAATTTAAAAATTTTAAAAATAATAAATAATAAGAAATTTTAAAAATTTAAAAAATAATAATAAAAAATTAATTGAATAAATCGACAGATGAGATCAAGAGATGTCTTGATCTTCATCAACGGTCGAGATCATTTCTACATGGATCATTCGAACTAGCCGTTGGGATCATTTCCTTTATATAGGGTCTTAGCTGGTCATTTCAGATTCATTGGATCTGTGAGTCAGATACTGAAGAAGCTCTCTTGTAAATCTGTTTCTGGTTAATAAAGGAAGACTTTGGGGTCCATATCTTGCTGGTGTTACTCTCTTGGAATGCTGTGAGATCATTTCATTTTCTGCATATGTTATTTTCAGCCATTAATAATAGCTTTTCGTAGAGTATTGTGAGCACAGGTATCTTGTTCACTTGCTGGGGTTTGGGTGCTGTTAGGGTTTCTGAAGTAATGGCAGGTATCTCCATTACTGTTTGAGATCTAGCAACATTTTTGCCCTCTTTGTTGACGGTTGTTTTGAGCTGTGCAGAAAGCATTTTCTGAAGGAAATTTGTGGGCGTTCGGGGAAGTTCTCGGCTGAACCAGCCAACTCCCGCAAGCATTTTTTGCTGAGCCCAGTTGGATTTGATCCTGGGTTTATCATTCGGTTTATTTTTCTAAGTTTGCATGAGAGATTTTCTGAAGTTCTTCACAGTGACGATCTGAAATTTCTGTTCTTTAAAATGTTTTCCGTGCTTATTGCTGAATCTGGCTGTTAAGGGGCCAAATCTGTAAATTAATTAGCTGATCTAGGGTTTTAATTTTTGCTTTATGCAGTTTTTTATTTGGGTTTAGGGCTTTTTTTTGGTTTCATTTTAGCACATTCATCTTTTCGAAGTTTTTTTTTAATCGCTGGATATCGTTTTGGTCATGTGATTTAGCTGATGATAGATGGTTGCTGTCCATGGTCCATGTTCCTATATCATTTAACAAGTAATCGTTTCTACATCAATCTCTTAAGGCACTGGTCTGCTCAATTAATCAAATCCATCGCGTCCTTTTTATAGCGTATCTCGTGTCTCCCAACCAACTGGTCGACAGTTGGTCTCATCATCTCACAGGGACTACCCCCCTTAGCCGCGGGAGTCAGGCTTAAACGGAGGGACCGGGGATCAGAGTGATAGCCCCCGGTCTGAGCGTTGTCGTGTCAATCCGCGCGACAACAGGCTTCTCCTAATATTCTGGGTAGCTAGTTCTTCATCTTGCGAGAGGAATTGGAGTAATTATGCCTTTATCCATTTAGTAAAAAGAAATATGTTGGGCTCAAAGAAGGCAGAGAACTTAGTGTACGTTCATAGCACTCTTCGTCTCATATCTCGAAAAGACCCTGGATACGAAGGTCCTTTCAAGAGATGGGACCAATACAAAAACGATGCTATGTGTGTGGACGAGGAGATACAACCAGATGGCCTTATTGAGCTACCTCTAATTGCTATGGATGGGCAAGAGCCTCAAGATGAGAGTCATCCCTACCGGGAGAGCATGCTAACTGAAGATTTGAGTAATGTTGATGACATCGCTTGAGGAAGCCATTGTTCACCATTAGATATTTTTATTTTAGTATTTTAAAATTTCCCAGTTCTTGATTGGAGATGCCAGACAAATTTTGAATGTAGTATGACAATGGACATATATCATGATTCTTATTAATATGTAAACTCCAATTTGCACTTGATATCAAACTAGAAATTTTGAAATTTCATTGTGAATGTTGAATGTTCAATGATGTGCATGTTTAAATATTTAAAGTTTAAATCATAAATATTTTAGTTTTCTTGTTTAAGTTGAAAAATATACAAATTCATATATATTATAATTTATAAAATATAATATTTATATTATATATATATATATATATATATATATATATATATATATACCCCCGACAAACCCACGCACCCTGTTTCGAAAAATAACGTACCCGTCCCTACACCCGTGTCCGTCCCTGAACCCACGTTTCTTGGCAACATAGATAAAATGTTTTACTTGGTTCCAAAAGAAAACTAAAGTGGGACACTGAACAGTCATAGTAGAATACCAACATTTCTCTTGAAACAGTGACTGAATGCTCCTTAGTGTTTTTCATTTGAATTAAATATTTTCAATCAGTCCCAATAGAGAGTAATCTTGCTTTGATTATGCATCAACAATTTCTCAACTTGAATCAGGTCAAATGGACTAAACCAATCCAATTTTGAATGCTAAAAAGAAAACATTCTCATTGTTGATTTTCTAGGATACCTGCTAGAATTAGGTTTTTCTTCACCTGATAACTACTTCAATGATCAATTAAACATTAGATTTCACATAGCATTAAATTCCATATCATTTAGGCAGTTATACAAAAGAAAAACATCAACTAATAAACATGAAAGAGCAATAAAGTAACCATGCATCAATAAGACAAGAGACAAAAATTAGGCACACAGCCAAGGCAAAACCCACAACAGGAAAATCCAGAAAAGTTCTTCCGTATGAGAGAGAGAGTTTCCAGATTCATCTATACATCATAAATAAACATAACAGAATAATAACCAAACCAATAAGCAAAATCATGATGAAATGCCCTCTCAAAAACTATGTTCCTGAAATTTCGGCCCTTTCTAGAATTTCGGCCTCCTAAAATTTCGGCCCTCCTGTAATTTCGTTGGGTTAGAGATATGTGTGACAAAATTGTATGTTTATATGAGGAGAAATGATCTATATATATCCTTCAAGTGGGGTTGAATGGGTGCCTCTTAAGTGTTGAGAAATCTAGGATAGCTAGATTAGGTGATTTCTCTTACTTTGATAACTGTTTGTGATGTAGTTTTACTTAACTTGATTAGCTTCTTCTTTCACTTGATTATTATTAATGCTTTTATCATCAAACATCTACCAAACAATGAAAGAACAATGAGACAAGAGAACACAAGATATAGGCTATCATCCAGGGCCAAAACCTCTCCTCTTGAGAGGAAAACCCACAAGGAATTTTCTCTTCTTATAGAACTTCAAATGACGAATTCCAAGACCTATGACCCTTGAACAAGACTCCTTCAAGACCAAGTCAAACTTCTCTTCTTCTTACAAAGTCAAACCAAGTCAATCTTGCCTTGTAGTAGCGGTACTTCGTCCTTCAACCTAGACTTCGGACCTGCAACCTTGGATTGCAATTTTGAACTGCAATTCTCGGCTACTGCAAAAACCCTAGTTTCTGCATGTGTGAGAGAAAGCAGTGTTTTTCACCCTTCTATCTTCTTCGCTTGGACAGTGGCTTCTTCTTCTTCAGCAACTCGGCTTGCAAGATGGCTTCTCTTACACTTGTTCTCGGCCTCCTATTGTGACTGCAATAACTCGGTCTTTGCTGCAACACATAATATCTAGACTTCTTCCTATGTGTGAGGAATTTCAGCCCTAAAACAATCTTAAAAATTCGGATTCTTCCTTCTTAAAGTCTTCTCTTCCTTTGCTGGTTTTAGGTCACCTTTCCTTGCTTTGATCAAAATTTTTGATGCTTGATTGATGGATACTTGAATGAAGCTGAATGCTCTTATATATAGGCCTCCTTGAGTGCTTTAATAGGCTAAATTGTCCCTCTACGTAGGCCGACTTGCTCCTTTTGAAGGCCGACTTGTTGGTAGCACTATGACAAGGTCTTGGAGGGTCTTTGACTCTAACTTTGACTCAAATAAATTTTCTTTACAATATATAACATGCTCAAAAGGGTCTTCCATACATGACAATGACTCAATTGACTTGTACACTCAATGACAAGCCCTAGGAGCACTCAATGGGTGCTTGACTTATCAAAATAAATTTCCTTGAACATGAAACCCATGCCTCAAGAAGGACAATAATAAATTCATTTTTCTCTTTACATCAAATACTAAAATCATGATTACATGTGTCATTATGACACTCGAACCTAGTTACATATTTCAACATTAAGGGCCCAACCGACCAAATAAAGTTTGAGGCAAATTTTAAATTTGAAATTTATTTCTTTTCAAGATGAAAATACCGACCATGGCTATCATTCCCTATTCCATTCACCTCTTTATCACATGCCACCACCATTTGAAAGATGTACCTTGGACATACCATCCCCTCTAAAGGTAGAAACCACCTAATAAGGTACTTGGTTAACCCCCTTCAGAGCTTGGAGACATTAGCACATGCCAAAGCCCACTATGGAAGGGCATGCCATTATGAAGTGTCCACTTGTTGTCCATGGTTTGTAAGCTCTTTTACCTGGTCACTTTAAATGACTTGTTGTGCTAGAATGCTAGGGGACGCATTGGATCTTATGCAGGATTGCAGATGGTTTCCATTGTTTGATTGGTCTCCCTATACGGGGGTCCTAACTCTCCAGAGGGCTACATTGGCACATGTAGGCTATGTGTAGAGAGCAATGGGCCTCCATAGCAATAGACAACACTCCATGGATCCCAAGAGATGGTCATAGATTGCTTGAGATTCACCTATTGGACGAAGAAAATGCATCTAGTTCATCAAGCCTAGTCGGCCCCACAGTTGTACCATGTACTTGGCAGATAACCCAAGTCTTGTATGTTGATGTGGCATCAATTATATTATCATTTGAGCTCTTACAGATGGTCTACAGGCATCTTCGATCTTCTTGGAGACCCATGAGGTTATTAGGGTACCCCCACACCCACTGGGAGCACCATAGGTTTATTATTTGGAGAACAAGGAGCCACCCCCTTGTCCATCACTTTTGAGAGTCCTATTCATCAGTATGGCACTTATGGACTTCATCGGGCCTATTGGAGGGATTTGTCACCAAAAGTTAGTTATTTTGCACTTTATTTCATTTTAGGGGCTAATGTAGGTCTAATTAGGTAATTCGAACTCTTAAGAAGTGTATAAATAGGAGTGATGTGAATTCATTTTGAATCATCACTTGGATTGGATCATTCTCTCTCTTGAGATTTTCGCTATTCCTTCTTGGTGGACGAAATTGGAGTATGGATGAATTTTGATGTTTGGATTACATTTTATTGTTTTGGAGCTTCTTGATTGGAAAATCTATTGATGGCTGGATATATTCTCTTACATGTAAGTACAAACTTAATGCTATTTTGTAGAGCTGAGGCTTCTGTGATCCATAACAAGTTTCCGAGAGATTTTTCAGCGAAAATCTCATGAGAAACCATTTGTGACGCGTTTCGAACCAACCAGTGTGGTTCATCGTCAGGACAAGTTGAAGAAACAGGTCCAGCTTAGCAAGTTAAATAGACAGAGCAGAGCCTCCAACGGCTAAAAAGACCAACAACTACTTTTGACTAGGTACCGGGAACAAAACCCTTTTTAATAATTTAAGGGAAAAAGTTACCCTAGGGGGACCAATCCCTTAAAATAAAAATAATTTAAAGATAATAGTTAGTTAAAAATATTAATAAATAATTAAAATATTATGTAGAAATTAATTCATGATAATAGTTAGTTAAAAATAAATAATTAAAAATTATATTTAAGGGATAATAGTTAGTAAAAAATAAATAATTTTATGATAATAGTTAGTTTTTTTTTTTTTTTTTTTTCTGGGGAAAAAATCAAAACTTTTTATTAAGAGCGATAAAAAGTTTTACAAGCGATTGAATCATATGCCACCACATCTGGCTCAGGAGACTGCTGTTCTGCTCAACCTTTAAGGAGCTGTTCTGCTGTTCTGTTGGACACGAAACCTTTACATTCAACCTCCCAACGGAGGTGCAAAAGCAACCATGTAGCATATATGCGAAACAAAAACTGGGGTCTCCTTCAACAGAAGGAAAACAACCCCAAAAAACAAAAAATATATATGTCTTAAAGCCCGTGAGCAGTTCCAAAACGGAGAGAAATTTAAATAAAGTCTGTTTGCTATGTTTTTAAATATGCTGCTACTGATAACAAGAACTAAAGAAAACAAAGCTGGAAAATACATAAATATACATATAATATATAATGCCGCTACAAAACTGCTGTCAAAATAAAGCTGGAGGTCAGATGTCAAAGAGACTGTGCATAAGGAGGCATATTTGATATGACTGAATGCCCCTGTCTGATCTCTTCTATGGTCCAGCTGCCCATATCCTGTTGTACACCAGCTTTAGATAGCTGGTCTGCTTCTTCATTCTTGTCCCTGTAAATGTGGCAGATAGAAAAAATATTAAAAGATGCCTTTAATAAAGAGATTTCTTCCACAAGAGTCCTCAAAATCTGATTATGACAAGATGCTTTTCCATTGACCCAATTTATGACATTTAGAGAGTCCCCAAAAATCTGTATCGTGTTTATGTTTCTGTGAAGAAGCCAGCATAATAGGTAGCGAAGAGCTGATAATTCCGCATAGTTATTAGTGCCAGAACCCAGCCCAACAGAAGCTTTTAGTGAGTGATCAGGATCGATATGTATGCACAGGCCAGCTCCCGCCCTGTTATTTTGTGAAGCCCCATCAAAAAAACCCCAAGGGATGCCTTCCTGAATGTTGATTTGTTTTTGCTTTTGCTTAGGATCTTTTTGCTCAGGGGGCGGTAATGCAGAGTAAATGGCCGCTATGTTAGTGGCAATGACGAAAGAGGGAATGTCCTTGTCTTGAAAAATGCTTTTATTCCTGGCAAGCCATATTCCCCAGCAGAATATGAGAGGCAGGTTTCTCAGGTTTCCATCAGGAAAGTCTTGCCACCATTTTCTCCAAGCTGACTCCAAAGAATCGAGACCCCACCTAGCATTTATCTTGAGCAGCGTAGTGACCTCCTCCCAGATCTGTCTTGTGAAAGCACAAGATATGAAAAGGTGGTTTATGGATTCATCATCTGACTTGCACAGTGGACATCTACCAGGCCCAACTAAGAATCTTGCCTGTAGAATTTCCCAAGTTGGGACCTTCCTTTTTAAGATACACCATAGAAAAACTCTGGCCTTTGCTGGGCTTTTGAGTTTCCACAAATTTTTGGCCCACCAATCCGGAATGCCCCAGCCTTTCTTTCCCATCAAGAAAAGGTATCCATCTTTAGGCGAGTAATCCCCTGTTTTACTCTGGGCCCAAAGCAAGCAGTCAGGTTCATCTTTTATCCTGACATTTGAACGTTGAAGTTCTTTTATGAAAACCTCCCACTCAGCCTTCCACCTGACATTTATTCCCAAATCGACATCATCCTTCCAAGCCTGTCCCCAAATAGTAGACTGTCCAACCTTCTCCACCTGATTTAGTGATGTAATACCTTTACTGTCCAGATGTCTGAGAAGTCCAGGTGATAGAGCATAGTCTTCATTGCATCCTACCCAAGGATCTCTGCCAATCCTGACAAGTCTACCATCACCAACTTTCCAAGCTAGGCCTTGTTCAATCACTGAGAAAGCTTCCACCGTGGCCTTCCATATGGCAGAAACATTTTTTATCTTCTTGTTTTGACTCCGAATCCAGTCTTCCAAAGGGATGGGGTCAATGTATTTCCTTTTTACCACTCTTGTCCATAAGTTTTCCAGAGTTATTAGCCTCCATCCAGATTTAGCAGCTAAAGAGAGGCTGAAGTCTGGAAGTCTTTTAATGCCCCATCCTCCCCATTCTTTTGGTCTGGCCACTTTGTCCCAAGCCACCCAAGGTAACACTGAGGACTCCTTTGTGCCAGCCCATAGAAATCTACAGCATATTTTCCTGATTTTCTCCAGCACTCCTTTGGGAATCCATGTCAGGGCGGCCCAGTATACCGGAATAGCTAGAAGAACTGATTTAATAAGAGTCAGCCTCCCAGCTCTGGATAACCATCTGAAGCTCCAATGTGATATTCTAGCTTCAATCTTGGCTATGAGCCAGTTCCAATCCTCTTTTTTGTAGCCAACAGGCTTTAACCAGAATCCCAAATATTTGAAAGGAGTATCCAGGGGCTGAATAGGGAATGGAAATAAATTAGCCAGACTGTTCCTTTCCCTTCTTTCAAAATCTGCCACACAAGCTTGGGACTTTCTTGAGTTAATCTGCATTCCAGTAGCTTTAAGGAAGAGATCAAAAATGCATTTTAATTCCTTTAGTTCATCAGGGGAGCCATTAGTGAAAATCAAAATATCATCAACAAAAAGGAGGTGTGTGATGAAGAGATTGATTGCTACCTCTATACCCTTTACCTTTTCCGTCCTTCTGGCTTTATGAATTAGTCTGCTTAGTCCTTCTGCCACAAGAAGGAACAGAAGGGGTGATAAAGGGCACCCTTGCCTTAATCCCCTCTGATTGTTGAAGAAAGAGGAGGCCGCATCGTTAACCAGAACTGCAAAACTGACATTTGTGATGCACCCCATGATCCAGCTAACAAAAGAATAGTTGAAGCCGAGATGTGTAAGCAGCATCCGCAAATAGAGCCAACTGATCCGGTCATATGCTTTGGATAAATCAATTTTGAGCACAGCTCCCTTCTTTTTCTTCATCCTGATACTATGAATAACCTCCTGGGCAACCCCAATGGCTTCATGAATTTGTCTTCCATCCAGGAATCCAAATTGTTCCATCGATATGTTTCGAGATAGAATTGGAGCTAATCTGAGAGCAATAACCTTTGCAATAATCTTGTAGATGCAGTTACACAAGGATATTGGCCTGAAGTCTTCGAAGCTTTCCGGATCATCCTTCTTCGGAATAAGAGCTATAAAAGTTGAGTTGAAGGGTCTATAGACTGCTCCTTTCTGTCTCGACTCTTCAACTACTTCAGTTATTTCTGTTCCCAATTGATCAAAAAAATGGAGGAACAGCTCTATTGTCCAGCCATCTGGGCCTGGGCTCTTGTCCTTGCCCATGAGCTTCATAGCTGCTTCAACCTCCTCCTTTGAGACCGGGGAGGACAGAGCTTCTGTTTCATCTTCCTCAATGAACCTAGGAAAGCTTTGTGCCATGATAATAGTTAGTTAAAAATAAATAATTAAAAATTATATTTAAGGCTAAAAAAAAATAAAAATAAAAAATAAAAAAAAATTACCCTAGGGGACCAATCCCTTAAAATAAAATAAATAAATAATTTAATGATAATATTTAGTTAAAAATTATTAATAAATAAATAATTTTTTTTAAATAAAATAAATAATTAAAAATAGTAAGTTAAATTAGATTAGAGGAATTAAAAACAGGACTATTTTTATATAAATGAATATAAAAGAAAGAGAAGGTATGAATGAAAAATAATATAAGTCAACTAAAAAAATAAAAAAATAAAAATAAATAAATAAATAAATAAATAGGAATAAATAAATAAATCAAAATCAAATAAACTAAACTAAAATAATAAAAATAAAATAAAATAAAATAAATAAATAAATAAATAAAAAACAATAATAATAATAATAATAAATAAATAAATCAAAATCAAATAAAAAAAAAGGACGACTAGGACGAGAGTGCTGGGACCCAACACCGACTATTATTAAAAAGGAGGGTAACTTTTTCCCTTAAATTATTAAAAAGGGTTTTGTTCCCGGTACCTAGTCAAAAGTAGTTGTTGGTCTTTTTAGCCGTTGGAGGCTCTGCTCTGTCTATTTAACTTGCTAAGTTGGATTTGTTTCTTCAACTTGTCCCGACGATGAACCACACTGGTTGGTTCGAAACGCGTCACAAATGGTTTCTCATGTGATTTTCGCTGAAAAATCTCTCGCAAACTTAACGCTATTTTATTTTACTTTGTCACATGCATTGATAATGAGATTTTCATTATTTTAGGGCTAATTGTTGCATTTATTGTTGGATTGTGGAATTACATTTCTAATTAGCATATCTCTAATGTATGGGCAATGTATGTTGAACAAATTTTCCTAGAGATCGAATTCATCTTGATTTGCAAAAGAGGTATAAACGCTTTATGGTCACTTTCCTTCTTTTCCCTAATACCAAATGAAGTTGTCCTCAGAGGCTCCTTGAGTTAGAAACAAAATCCATTCTCATTATTCATCTTGACTCCATATCCCCAAAGTAAATAGGCACTACTCCACCTTAAGGTGATCACTCTAAAACCATTTTTCTTCACCTTTTCCTCCTCTCTAGATCTAGCCACATTGGGTCACCCAGGGCATCATTTTCCTGACTAAATACCCATAGAAAAATTTCGATCTCCTGGACTCTCCTACGTTGGTTTGTCCTCAAGCTCTCCTCCAAATTTGAAGAAATTCTGACATTGGGATTGTGATATATCCCAAGCACTAGCCCTAAGATCAAACTTTCCCTTGGGTTTCCCTGAGCTAGCACCTCATAGGATCATTTTGGCACCTTTAAGTGAAAATTCTTTCTTTGATCCTCTTCCCCTCCTCGCTTAGGTTAAAATCATCATTGGTTGCTAAACTCCCTCCTCTTAACCTAGGTTGGGCCACTTGGTCCCATGTGGTCTCATTTATCATCAAAGTCAATTCTTCAAAGACAACTTGGGTATCCAAGTTTTGCAAGGATTTTAGGGATTGGGGAGCTTCTTCACAAGTCATACTCCTTTAACCTAGCCCTTAAATCCTTACCTACTTCTCCTAGAAAGCCTTGTACCTTGCTTAGGAAGCAAGCAAGCCCCACTCTTGACTCCCTTCTAGGAATGGATCATTGAGGTCACTTCAATTCCATTGTTGATCTATCCTTCACAAGTGACTCTCTATACACCGGGTCTCCTCCCATCAGTGAAAGTCCGTAAAGAGTAGGGAGGCTTAGTTGAGCTGATAGTGGGCTAAGTCTCCATCATTGCTGTTGATCTAGCAGTTGCCCCTTTAGGATTCCCTTTTAGGTCCCCTGCTAGCTTGAGTGGTAACATTTCTAGCGTCGTTGTCGGGGAGGAAGCAGGTCTACCTCCCTAGTGAATCATTGAGGAATTGATTCATTGATGACAATTTATTATTCCTCTGGCGACTTCACTCATTGTCCAAACCCCTAGTTTGCTTGAAGGCGACAATATTCCTCCTTTAACTAGGGTTGCTGCAAAAAGGAAGAAACGAACTCCTTCACCTGTTGGAACTGCCCTTCTCTTGAGTTTGAAAAGGTCAGTAATCCCACCACAAAGATGGCATCTAGTTCCACCACTGACAAACCCAAGATGGCAAAAACTGAAAGACATTTGGTTAGTGTATTTTCTCCTTTGAAACTGAGTGATGACCCCAAGGCATTACCTGAGAAATACAACCAATGGTTACCCAAGTTCAAAGGAGATGCTACCACAAGTGCCTGTGACTTTGTTGAGGAATTCTATTGGCACATGTCCCCTAGAATGATATTTGATGAAGATAGGCTCATGATGCTCTTTGCTTTATCACTTGAGGGACAAGCTAGAGAATGGTACCTTAGTCTTCCCCCAAGATGCATTGAAGATTCTGATGAATTTAAGGATCTATTCATGAAAAGATGGTCGTGTAATGCCCAAGAGACCTTCAACATTGAGAAGTTTTATCAAATAGCAAGGGAGAGGGAAGACATCCGAAAATTCATTCAAAAGTTTGATAGGGTGGTTCGTGATATCCCTGATCACCTAAAACCCTTCAATGCCAACATCCTCAACAAATTTGTCAAAACTATAGGGGGTCACCTAACATATGCCTTAAGAGACAAAAAACCCTCCACATTGGTCGAAGCTAAGGAAATAACAATGCAAGTTGAGGAAAACCTATGTATCTCGAGAATGGATGCCAATGACCTCCCTAAAGCCAAAACTGAGGCCAAGAAGGAGAAATCTAAAGATTAGCATGAAGAAACCCTTCTTGCTATCCTAAAAAAGATGGAAAAGCTTAGCGAAGAGGTCCACTCACGGGATAGGATCATGATGAACAAAATCACTGCATTAGCAAAAGCCTAAAAGTCTAGCTACATTCATAGGGGAAAACATTTTTCTAAAAAGCAAAATGAAGAAGATAAGCCAAGCTCATCTCAAGTCCCCAACACTTTGGCTCCAACCCATGCAGTGGAGCAAGACTCATCTTCCGAGGATGAGCAAAGTGAGAGTGACGAGAGTGACAATGATGAAATAGACGAGCAGGACAATCTTATTGAATCTGATGTATTCAACATTTTGCTGGGAGGTTCATACACTCATCCCCCCATTAATGAAGTCACACCAAAGATGAGAAAGAGGAACCTATTCTTAATGTTGATGCTAGAAGTGGGAGATTCAAAGGGGTGCAATATTCACGAAGGGATAATAATAAGGAACCCGCAACCTCCAAGGAACCTAACAAAGATGACCCTCCTCCTAAGCAAGCCCCTCCTAAGGAAGTTCCTTCTAAAGACCCTCCTGAGAAGGAAGCCCTTTCTAAGGATCCTCCTAAAAAGGATTCCCAAGCTAAAGCCGAGCCTAAAAAGGGTTCCAAAAAAGGAAATACCAAGAAGAAAGAAAAGGGTAAACAAGGAGGACTCAACATTGACTTCGACGTTGTTTTTGGGAAAATGACTGTATCCGTTCCTCTAAAGGAAATTGCGAAACTTCTTGAACAACAACAACAAATTAAGAAGTCCTTGGGTTTTGAACAGGAAGAATTACTTGAAGACTTGCAAAAAATTCATATTCTTGATCGTAACCTTGGGAAAGATGATGAATGGGGTTATAATAAATGGAAGGGGAGTGAACACCTTGGGTCAGCTTGGAACAATGCCCCGAAGGTTGAAGCAGCTGAAAAGAAAAAGTAAAATCATAAATGGCCACATTCAACAAGAAAATGTACCACAAAATGCAAAAGATGGTTGGGACAATATATTTAGCACGTGGGAAAAAGTCGATACACGAGCTCTACCCCATATCCATGGCCATCACCCGGTTCCATAGGCCCTAGATGAGCCTCCTTTATCATTTAGGAACCCATGATTGTCCCAACCCTTGGTGGGCAATGAACTGCCCTACCTTAAAGGGGGTATTCACTTCTATATCTTACACATCATGCTTATATTCTTTGAGCCCTGAGCAATTAATCAAAGAAAAATCATAAAAGGCAAAAGGCGTACAAATAAGGGTGGAAAAATCAAGGTCGGGGCACCTCATGGACCACAATTGCTCCATCCTATACATTATATACCCGGATGTGGGCTTCCCTTTTTCTAGCTACCCTTGTACCCCGATATGTGGCCAGGATTTCCCCTCTTCATTCCCTGTTCCATTCACCTCTTTATCACATGCCACCATCATTTGAAAGGTGTACCTTGGACATACCATCGCCTCTAAAGGTAGAAACCACCTAATAAGGTACTTGGTTAACACCCTTTGAAGCTTGGAGACATTAACACATGCCAAAGCCCACTATGGAAGCACATGCCATTATGAAGTGTCCACTTGTTGTCCATGGTTTGTAAGCTTTTTTACCCGATTACTTTAAATGACTTGTTGTGCTGGAAGACTAGGGGACACATTAGATCTTATGCAGGATTGCAGATAGTTTCCATTCTTGGTTTGGTCTCACTATACGGGATCCTAACTCTCCAGAGGGATACATTGGCACATGTAGGGTGTGTGTAGAGAGCCATGGCCCTCCACAACAGTAAACAACACTCCAGGGATCCCTAGAGATGGTCAGAGATTGCTCAAGATTCACCTATTGGACGAGGAAAATGCATTTGGTTCATCAAGCCCAGCCGGCCCCACAGTTGTATCATGCACTTGGCAAATGACCCAAGACTTGTATGCTAATGTGGCATCACTTATATTATCATCTGAGCCCTTACAAATGGTCTGCAATCATCTTCGATTTTTTTGGAGACCCATGAGGTTATTAGGGTACCTCCACACCCACTAAGAGCACCACATGTTTATTGTTTGGAGAACAAGGGGCCACCCCCTTGTCCATCACTTTTGAGAGTCCTATTCATTAGTATGGCACTTATGGACTTCATCAGGCCTCTTGGAGGGCCCAACGACATGTATTATTCATCATTTGACCTCTTGAGAGGCTTATTATTTTGTTTTTGAGCTAGTTTGGTGGGCTTGTCACCAAAAGTTAGTTATTTTGCACTTTATTTCATTTTAGGGGCTAATGTAGGTCTAATTAGGTAATTCAAACTCCTAAGAAGTGTATAAGTAGGAGTGATGTGAATTCATTTTGAATCATCACTTGGATTGGATCATTCTCTCTCGAGTTTTTCACTATTCCTTCTTGGTGGTTATGAAATTGGAGTATGAATGAATTTTGATGTTTGGATTACATTTTCTGGCCTGGGAGCTTCTTGATTGGCAAATCTATTGATGGTTGGATATATTCTCTTACATGTAATTACAAACTTAATGCTATTTTCTTTTACTTTGTCACATGCATTGATAATGGGATTTTCGCTATTTTAGGGCTAATTGCTGCATGCGTTTACTGCTCGATTGTGGAATTATGTTTCTAATTAGCATATCTCTAATGTATGGGCCATGTATGTTGAATGAATTTTCCTAGAGATCGAATGCATCTTAACAAGCCATCTTGATTTGCAAACGAAGTATAAATGCTTTAAGGTCACTTTTCTTCTTTGCCCTATGTTTCTAATTAGCATACCTCTAATGTATGGGCCATGTATATTGAATGAATTTCCCTAGAGATCGAATTCATCTTAACAAGCCATCTTGATTTGCAAACGAAGTAGAAACGCTTTAAGGTCACTTTTTTTCTTTGCCCTAATACCAAACGAAGTTGTCCTTAGAGCCTCTTTGAGTTAAAAACGAAATTCATTCTCATTCATCTTGACTCCATATCCCCAAAGGAAATAGGCACTAGTCCACCATAAGGTGATCACCCTAAAACCATTTTCCTTCACCTTTTCCTCCTCTCTAGGTCTAGCCACGCTGGGTTACCTAGGGCATCATTTTCTCGACTAAATACCTATAGAAAAAGTTCAATCTCCTGGACTCTCCTGCGTTGGTGTGCCTTAAAGGACTCCTCCAATTTTGAAGATATTTGGACGGTGGGATTGTGAGATATCCCAAGCTCTAGCCCTAAGACCAAACTTTCCCCTAGGTTTCCCTAGGCTAGCACCTCATAGGATCATTTTGGCACGTTTAAGTGAAAATTCTTTCTTTGATCCTCTTCCCCTCGTCACACCTTAGTCCCAACCGGTTAGATACCTTGGTCAAGTATCTCATCAATAGCATTGTGTGCGCTATGACTCTTTGTAGAACATATCATTTTGAGTTTATCGATGTACCTATGTATATACGTAATTAAAAATTCCTCCCTAGTTAAGAGGGAGTGTTGAAGAATGTAACTAGCATCAATCTTCATAATTGTTTTTGTCAAAAGAAAAAGGAAAAGAAATTTTATTGTAAAAGAAAATTATTTTTAAGCATGGGTTTCATGCTCTTTTATTATCTTTTAAGTCATAGCCTCCATTGAAGGCTTCTAGGTTTTTTTCTTGAGTCAAATGAGTCATTGTCACATTTATTAGACCCTTCTTGGGCTTTTGCATCATGTAAAAAAAATATTTTTTAGTCAAAATAGTTATTTTACCCCTCCTCACCAAGACGGCGCTGTCCTGGAGAAGTCGGCCCAGTTGGTGGCAATTCAACCTTGTGGAAGTTGTATAAATAGAGACAGTTCGATTCATTTGGAGGAGCACACAAACAAGTTCGATCTGCAAGAGAAAGAAGACAAGAAAAAGAGAAAATTCAAGGAGAAGGAGGTCTAATCCAAGGAGAAGGAGGTCTAATCCAAGGAGAAAGAAAAATCAAAGTTTGGAGTATCTCTCTCTCTCACACGTGCAAGTTTTCTAAGGTTTCTAGGCAAGTTGCAAGGGCCGAAATTTCTGCAATAACTGCAGGTCCGAAATTTTATTGTTGGGTGGTCAAAATTCTGGATTGAAACAATATTTGAAGAGTTGACACTTGGAGGATTTGGCATAGTTTGTCTACTTGAAGGAAGGGTTGACTTGGTGACTGGAGGAGGTCTTTGTCAAGGTCAAAAGGGTCTTGGATTGTCTCATATTGATTTGAATCTACTAGAGGAAAAGTTTGACTGTATTTTCCCCTTCATAGGGGTTTTCCCCTGGCTAAGTACCTACATAGTGTCTCTTTTTTTTGTGATCTTCATGCACTTTTGATTTGCTAATTGCTTGATGAACGGTAACATAATAAAGAAGTAAAAGAAGCCAACACACATCAGAAATAATTAACAAGAAAAGAGGAAGCAAACCCTAATATCTACAAGCATTGATTTCTCAATATACAAGAGACATAGATATTAGGCACACAACCAGGGAAAAACCCATAAGGGGAAAACCCAGAAAAATTCTTTCTTATGAGAGAGAGAGAGTTTCCAGATTCATCTATACATCATAAATAAACATAGTAGAATAATAACCAAACCAGTAACCAAAATCATGATGAAGTGCCCTGTCAAAAACCATGTTCATGAAATTTCGGCCCTTCCTAGAATTTCGGCCTTGTTACCCACCATTTGCGGGTGGTATCCATAGGAGAAACATTTTCTCCTAGATGGCCCTTGGTCGGCAACCAGTCGCCCCTTACAACCACCAGATAGCTCTATGTGTCATTATCTCCGCCAAATGAGCTAGCCATGTGGTCCCTTGCCCATCTGTTACGATTGTATGTTTGAAGATGGGCCCTCCAACGCCAAAAGTATGGCTTTTCATTATGTAGTTGGGTATTTTTTCTTACTTATCATGGACACTTTTGGGCATCGATTGGTGGGGGGGATTCAGTGGAAAGAGTGGGCTAGGTTTGTACTCTTGTCTCCTCTACCCAATTCGATGGTTAGCCTTGTATCCTAGTCTTGTGGGATCTTCTTTACTAGCTACTAGCTTTGGGGCTGGCACTACATGGGAAATCTCAATTTTGATTGCGTGGTCCCACTTCCTGGCACCATATACATCACTCCCCTCAACTCATTTTAACCCTATTCATCACTTTTCCCAAGGTCCACATTTGTCCATTGGGTCCACAAGTATTTAGCCTCCCCTTCCCCTTGGTCACACTCTGGGTCGAGCCTGGAACGATGCCCCAGAGGTTGATGCAGCTAAAAGAAAGGAAAAAGCATAATTTGGCCACTCTCAACAGGAAATGTACCATAAAATGCAAAAGATGGGCGGGACATACACATTTAGCACATAGGTAAAAGCCAAGCATGAGCTCTACCCCTATCATTATGGCCATCACCCTGGTTCCTAGGGCCCATCATATTGTAGGAATTTACAGGGTAATTTCCTCAGACAGAACACCAAAGGACACCACTCACAAACAGATCATAGATCAATACATCAGTATTCTTGATGTGATTAAAACCCTCAAAGAGGGAAATAGTCCACGGTTTGAGCCAACGCGGCCACTTCAGGCAATTTATTAATAAAAGAATGAAAATTTACATAAGCTTTTCTCATGAACAGTTACCCTACAAATGACCCTCCATGCTCTTTAAATAGAGATCATGGACCAATTGAGTGTTAAGCCACGGATCAAGTGTCGGTAATGCCGAGAAGAGAATGAATCGTCGGATCACTACATATCGTGACCGTCGGATTGTAAGTTACAAAAGTACATAGTAAATAAACACACTTTACCTAACTCTACACTAGACCAAGTTATACTTAACTATTTCCTATGTGTCAGAATATCCTAACAACTCCCCTTAAGAACAACTTGGGATAGGATTGAAGGATGTACAAATATGACACAATAGGAGAAGGAAGGAGGCATTAGAGCCTATCCCCCCTTAGTGACAACTTCTTGAACTCCAACCATAAATCAAAATTTAGTAAACTTCGCCTCTATGAGAGCCTTTGTAAAGATGTTTGCAACTTGATCATTTGTTGAACAATATTGCACTTCAAGAACATGGTCATGAATGAGCTTTCTGATGAAGTGCATGTGCAGTTCAATGTGTTTGTTGTGCTGATGTTGGACTAGATCTTTGCATAGTTGAATGGCACTTTGATTATCACACCAAAGTGTAGTCGGATGTTGCTGCTGAAAGCCAAACTCTTGCAGGATCTGACGAAGCCACAGGGCTTCCTTACTAGCTTCTATAGCACCACGATACTCTGCTTCTGTTGAAGAAAGAGAAACGACACTTTGTTTCTTGCAAGCCCATGTAATAGGTCTTGAACCAAGAGTGAACACATAACCTGCAGTAGACTTCCGATCATCAGGGTCACCAACCCAATCGGAATCAGTGAAACCAACCAATAGAGGAGATGCTTCTGCACTGTAATGAATCCCAAACTGAACTGTACCTCAAACATAACGAAGTATTCTTTTAGCTGCTTTCCAATGACTTTCATGTGGGTTTTGCATAAATCGAGCAATAAGGCCAACAACAAAGGAAAGGTTAGGACGAGTATGGGTCAAATAGAAAAGTTTTCCTACAAGTTGACGGTATAATGTAGCATCAACTTCAAGGGAAGTACAAGTGACTGAAAGTTTGGCTCCAGACTGAAAGGGAGAAGGGGCTGGCTTACAATCTTCCATGTGAAAATGGCGTAGAAGATCACAGGCATACTTGGACTGGGAAAGGGAAATACCTTCCTTGGATTGCAAGACTTGAAGAACAAGAAAATAATGCAAGTGTCCTAAGTCTATCATTTCAAACTTCTTTTTAAGGCTGGACTTCACATGGTTTATAAGATTGGGATCACTACTAGTAAGGATAAGATCATCCACATAAAGAACAAGAATGATAAGAGACTTGCCCACTTTCTTGGTGTAGACAGTATTGTCAGAATGACACTTAGAAAAGCCAGTTTCTAAAAGAAAGCCATCCATTTTGGCATACCAAGCCTGAGGGGCTTGCTTGAGACCATAAAGGGATTTTGTAAGCCGACATACAAGACTGGAGTCTGTTTGTATAAAGCCAGTAGGTTGTTCCATATAGATTTCTTCATGCAAGTCCCCATGCAAGAAGGCAGATTTAACATCCATCTGATGGACTTCCCATTTGAAAGAGGCAGTGAGGGAAAGAACAAGGCGGATAGAGTTCATTTTGGCAACAGGGGAGAAGGTTTCAGTATAGTCAATGCCTTCAACTTGTGAAAAACCCTTAGCAACAAGACGAGCTTTATGTTTATCAACTTTTCCATCTGGTCCATACTTGCTTCTATAAACCCATTTGCATCTAACAAGTTTTCGTCCCTTTGGAAGAGGAACAAGATCCCATGTATCGTTTGCCAATAATGAACGATATTCTTCATTCATAGCTGCGTCCCAATCTAGATGGCCTGAAGCTTCTGCAAAGGTGTCAAGATCATAATTCGTTGAAGCTTGAGCTAGTAAAGAAGAGGCTCTATCGAATTGAGAATGTGTACGTCATTGATTTGTAGGATCACCGACAAGAGCACCTGCTGCATCTCGAGTAGCACGGATCCATTTTGGAAGCGAGGAGCTGAAGGAGGATCCTGAGAAGGTGGGGGAGGATTGTCATCCTCACTATCATCATCTGAAGAAGAAATATTTTCAGAAGTAGAAGGGATAGAGAGAGGTGGCGCATCCGCCGAAATAGGCTCGTAGGCTGATATATTTTTAGCAAGCTTTACATCTCTTCTAATGATAACATTTTTGGACTTAAGTGGAATAAGTCTATATCTTTGACATCTTCAGAATATCCGACAAAAATACATTTTTCACTCTTAGGTTCTAAAGCTTTATGTTTCTCATCTGGAATATGGGCCCATGATTCACTTCCAAAAACATGAAAGTGACTTACAGCTAGTTTAATTGAGCACTAAACCAGAGATCTTCATCTTGAGGTTTGGTTTCTTGGCCTGAGGCTATTCTGTAAAGACCTTTACTTCTAAGTAAATCCACAATGTAGGACCACCATTGGAAGTAGTTGGTGCTGTCAAGAATAACTTGGCATGGACTTTCAATTTTAACAGAAACTGAAGTTGTAGATGCTGAAACTAAGTGTTCCAATGGAAAGATCTCGAAAAATTAGGCTGATTAAAAAAAACGGCTCTGAAAATGACTTCTGGATGAAGAAGTTATGGCTTTTTGAAGAAAAGTTGTTGAAGATGCCGACAAAGTGCGTGAATGTGTGGAAATGAATGATAATGTTATATTAAAAAAAATCCCCCCACTTTCCAAACATAAATCTAATTAGCTCACTTTTAAAAAAAATTATGTGACTCACTTTTATAAATAAGTGAAAGTCACTTTTACAATGGTACTTTATGAGCTACCCACTAAATTGTAACTTAAATAAAAGATAAAGAGACTTTAGAATTATAAGTGACTCACTTTTTATAATGGGTGAGAACACTTTTACATAAAGTAACTTTAAAACATAAGCTACATGTGCTTTTTGAAAAAGTAACTCAACAAAAAGAAAGACTTGAACCCAAGACCTCTATTCTCATAAAGTAACTTTGGACCAAGTGAGTTAGTTTAAAAGGTTAGTAATTTTTGGAAAAGAGGAAGGGTTTTTTTTTTTAGTCACTGAAGCTTTGGGGTGCGTGCTTACTTACAAAACAAAAACCACAAAACCCAACACGGACATACAAAAAAAAAACCTTATGGTTTGAAGTTAGCTTTACTCAGAAACTATAAATTTTCCTCAATGTTTTTGATTTTCCAAGATCACACTAAGGTGCGGTGGAAAATAGCATACACATGAGAAAAATCCTTCCTTTCTGTTTCTGATTTGCCTAGATCACACAGAGTCGCGGGGAAAAGAGCATATGCAGAAATGAAAGGTATAGATTCGGTAATAAAAAACAAAGAGATAAATAAAATGAAATAAACAGAGAGAAAATAACTAAAAACTGCAAATAAACATTGTATACCCCCAAATCTTAAAAATGAGGTAGCTAGGGCTACTAGAAACCTTTTCACGTGAAACGAAAGGGGTTCCTCGCTAGAACAGATGCTCCTAACACAATAGAGTAGTCCTCTCGACCTGAAAGCAGTCAGAAACAATAGATCTAGGAAACGATAGTCAGATGCAGTTCTATCAGCTTCAGATTTGGATCACCAACAGATGCGGCCCTCAAATAGCTCTGATACCATGTAGGAATTTACAGGGTAAGTTCCTCAGACAAAACACCAAAGGACACCGCTCACAAATAGATCACAGATCAATACACCAGTAGTCTTGATGTGGTTAAAACCCTCAAAGAGGGTAACAGTCCACGGCCTGAGCCAACGCGACCACTTCAGGCAATTTATTATAAAAGAATGAAAATTTACATAAGATTCTCTCATGAACAATTACCCTACGAATGACCCTCCACGCTCTTTAAATAGAGATCATGGACCAATCGGGTGTTAAGCCACAGATCAAGTGTCAGTAATACTGAGGGGAGAATGAACTGTAGGATCACTACATATCGTGACCGTCGGATTGTAAGTTACAAAAGTGCATAGTAAAGAAACACACTTTACCTAACTCTACACTAGACCAAGTTATACTTAACTATTTCCTATGTGTTGGAATAGCCTAACACATATTGGCCCCTTACATCATTAAGGAACCCATGATTGTCCCAACCCCTGGTGGGCAATGAACCACCCAACTTTAAGGGGGTAATCAATGCTATATCCCACGCATCATGCTCTCATCCCCTGGAGCCTCAAGCAGTTATAAAAGATAATCAATAAAAGGCGAAAGGCATATGAAGAAGGGCGGAAAAACAAAGGTCGGGGTAACTCATGTACCATGATTTCTCCCTCCTACATTCATACACCCAAGTGTGGGCTTTCCTTATTATGGCTACCCTTGTACTATGGCATGCGGCTTGGAGCCCTCCCATGACCCCCATTATCTTCCACCATTATATCACATGCTACCTACCAATTGATGGATGACCATGGACATGTCACCCCGTTTAGAGGTAGAAACCACTTAATAGGGTCCTTGGCCAATCCCCTTATTGAGCTTGGAGACGCTTGTACATGCTAAAACCCACTATGGAAGGGCATGCCACCATGAAGTGCCCATTTGATTCCATGATTTGTAAGATCTTTTACTTGATTACTCTAATGATTTGTTATACTAGAAGGCCAGCAGACGCGTTGGAACTTATGTAGGATTGCAGGTGGGTCTCCATTTGGGGTTTAGTCTCCCTATACAGGGTTCAAGCCTTCCAAAGGGTCATATTGACACTTGTAGGGTGAGCGTTGAGAGCCATGGAACTCCACTATAGCAGAGAGTCGATTGCCACTTCATGGATCCCTCTGTGCCATTCATTGATTGCTCGTGTTCCACCTTTTGGATGAGAATGATACACCTGGACCACCTTGCCGAGTTGACTTCACACTTGCACCATACACTTGACAAATGCTCCAAGGCCTTTTAGTCTAACCATGGGAGACAGAGGGAGGACTTATGTCATCATTCTAGCCCTTACAGATGGTATATAGGCAAACGATCCACTTGGAGACCCATGAGGATGTCATTGTGCTCTCCACACCATTTGGGGACATCGCATTGGATTTGCTTGAGTATCAAGGAGCCATCCCCTTGATCACTATGTTTGGAGCCTATTTCTCACATTGGCACATTTTGGACTCCACTAGGCCTCCTCCATGACCCAAGGATTCATTGTATCTACTATCTTCCCTCTTGAGAGGCTTCACTTTTGTATTATTGAGCTATCTTGGTGGGCTTGTCACCAAGTCATGTTGCTATTGTACATTATTTTATTATTGGGGGCTTAATTAGGCCATTTAGGGTATTCAAACTCTTTAATGGATTGTATAAATACACGAGAGGCTCATTCATTCCTCTCATCATCACTTGGATTGAATTAGTATCTCTTGAGAGATTTTCGCGCTTCTTTCTAGGATAAAATTTTTGGAGTTTCTTGATGCACTATGATGTTTGTATTTTCGATAGTCTTTGGAACTTCTTTCTAATGCAAAGTTGATGAATGGATATACTTGCTCTCTCGTGTAAGTGAAATTTAATGTTATTCATGTTATCTTACTTGTCTAGTGCATGTTATTGTTATCATTATTCTTGTATGGGCTAAATAATGTGAAATTCTTCTGGAAACCTTGAATAAGTGATTTAAAGCATGCATTTCTTTTTGAGGGAGTGGTTGAATGTTCCTAGAGGCACCTAAAAGGTTAAAAGGCCTTGAAACTTCATCTCTTCTGCAATTTGAAGTATAAAAACCTAATGACCTAGTTGTTGCACTTGGAAAGGCTAGCAAAGATCATTTAGGGCTCTCCTTAGCATATGAAAATTCTCGATCTAGGTGTATCTCGACTCCTTTAAGCCCAAGAAGTAAGACATTGATCCATGCATCTCATTAGTGGTCAAAATAACCCTTCTTTTCTTCTTCTCTTCCAGTTCTAGGCCTAGCCCTAGAAGGCTTCCTAGGGCATCACATGAAATCATTTGTAGCCATCGAAAACCCTTGAAATTCGGTCTAGAACTACGTTGGGTTATTCTCAAGGGTCCTCCAATTTTGAGCTCAATCCGACAGTAGAATTCCGAGATATTGCAATCCCTAGCTCGAAGACCGCTCTTCTCCCTAGGTTCCCTTGGGTTAGTGTCTTCATTTGGATCAATGCATCAAATTTCAAAAGAAAATTATTCCTTTGATCCTATTCTCCCCCCAAACTTGGTCAAGCCCATCTATTGATGATCAACCCCACACCCTTGACCTAGTTTGGGTCCACCTGGGTTCTTTGTGGTCCCGCAACTTTGTAAGTCAAATTTTACTGGCATTACATAGAAGCCACTTCTCCTTAACAATTCTTAGGTCTAGGATACTTCTCAAGGAATATTCTTCAAACCTAGGCTTAGGTATCCCCTTAGCCCTTTCTAGAGAGCCAATCACCTTGCTTCTAAAGCAAGTAAACCATTTATCTGAGCCTCTTTTGAGAATAGGCTTTAGGAATCAATCATCATTGATCTATTCATCCTTGTGATTCCTCTTATACCGGGTCGCCTCCCATCGGTGAAAGTTCGTAAAGAGAAGGGAGCTTTAGCTGAGGTGATAGTGGACTATTGCCCATTGTTGCCACTTGACCTAGTAGTTACTCTATAGGATCCCCTCCTAGGACCCCTGCCACTTTGAGCGGTAACATTTTTGCACTGTTGCTGGGGACACAAGGCATGTGTCTTGTTCCCCATACGACACTATCGATATATCATTCTCGGTGACTCCATTGGAAGAACGAAGCCCTAGTTCTTCATTAAGATTTAAGGTCAATAGTTTTAGGGTGAAGCAAGCATTTGTCAAGGCAATTTCATTCACCCTAGCGACTCCCACGTCATTAAAGACCCAACAACATGTTGACCACATATATTCCCGCCGTAGATATGACAGGAACATCATGATATCCCACATCAAAATACATGATGAGTATGCAAATGTTCGAAGGGGATCCACATTCCACAGGCAATCACATTGTAAGGTTCATGAGGTATATTTCAAGGCAAAATATAACTCAACCTTGTCACCAAATGGAATTGTTAGTCCTATCCATTGCCTCAAATACTGATTGGCTTGAGTCATGTGAACCTAAAAGCATTCCTTCTCTCTCAATGTTGGTTGTGCACTTCATCTTGCATGAAGGGTCAAATTTTCAAACTAATGAAGACATATGCCAAATGCTAGAGGAAGCTTTTCGGGAGGAGGAAGTTAATTGAATATGGTTATAGGCTTGAGGAAGAATATCCTGATCCTTTTCCAAATTATCAAGATCAAGTTATTGATGCATAGGATTGTGCCGAAAAAGAAACTCATGCACTGGAAAGCATGTCCTCTGAGGATGATGAAGAAGATCCGACCCCAAGAGCCTCTAGGTGTTGCAGGAAAGGATGACGAAATATGATGAATCTTGCAAGTAGCTTGTGGTTGCATATAACTCCGAAGATGTTTTCTCCCACATATATGAACAATAAAAAAGGCTCTATAATATGAAATGTGAATATAATAAGAACCCTATCGATGCCCTTCTCCTTGAATTATTCTATCAAACTCATGTAGTGGAGACCTTAGATAACATTCTTCGAGAAAAGATGAAAGAGGAAGGGTCCTCCCCGCTTAGCAAAGAAGACATTGAATTGCACCTTGGGTAGAATCAAATGCATAGTGAAGAATGGGATGCTTTTGAGGGAGATCATGATCATCAAATGGACAAAGAATCTATGGGTGATTTTTGGGCTATTGATTGGGGAATTGGGTATGATTATAAAAATAAAGACCCCATAGTACCTCAAATCCATAAAAACAAGCTTGTGAAAGAAGAAAGTGCTCTGCCCCTTCCAATTAACAATGTTGGTCCTTCTAAAGCCCTTCCTAATGATTGGAAAGGCCTTTTCTTCATGTTCCAAGATAATGACATTTCAGTCAAAGAAAAACTTTCCACCATTGATTGAGAAAGATGCTTCCTTTGGCCATGCCACCGATAAAGGGTTTTTCTTCATGTTTGACCATTCCTCCCCTTGTCGTGCCACTAGCCCAAAGATAGATGTTTGTGATGAGTTTCATTCCCCTAGCTTTGATGAAGAGTTGGTTTCCCCTATGAAAAACGAAGAATCATGGCTTTTCCCCAAATACAATGATGATTCCACCTCTTGTATTCCCAATGGCCAAGATAATAGCATCCTAAATATTTTTGAGTTATTCGTTCCTTCTTACCTTGAGGATGATAGGCCTGAGATAGCTCTTCATCAAAGGTTCATGTCTTGGTCATTGACATTTCCATCTTCTGGTTAGAGGAACAAATTCAATCCTTTCGGTTGGTGTCTTTCCCTTCTTCCAGGGATTCTTTCTATGGCGTATTGGTCCCCTATTTTCCCACCCCCCCCTCATAACTCCTCGTATTATTCTTCCCATTTGTGTCTTTGGATCTGTTGCATAAATAATCATAGGAGCACGTGTTTTTATACAGATCAATTGACATGTTTGTTGCATTGGATATATGATTATACTTAGCACTTGCAAAATGTTATATGCATGTTAGGATAAGATGCATTGCATGCTGATTTTCTCATTAGAACTAATACCATATGATATTATTGTTATATGGAATCTACGGTTGCGGACAGAAGTATCTTCCCTAGACCTAGTGGCTTGGTCTAGAACAACAAAAATCAAAGACTATAAAGTTTTCCTTAGAAAAATTGGAGAATGGAAAGACGCTTACTTGTGATTCGTCGCAAACTCTTTTCTCCTCTTGGCTTGTAAGCTCCAATCGTAGCTCCGATTGCTATAATTAGAACATGCATAAACAAACAACACAAGCCAAATATCTACGACATCTATGTAGCATTATCCAATCACTCTATTCAATGGATCAGCATAGCATTGAAATATATAAATGTAAACATAACATAACACATATAGGAAAACAATATACTCTTTGTATTAATATGAAAGGGAGAGAGTTTACAACCAAAGGTGGAAGTTGGTCTTGTAAGATCCTCCCAAATTGACTTGTCCTTCCTTGCCACAACGTACACCTCAAAACAACCCTAATGCATGGGAATGATAACTCTCTTATGATCAAAGCAGTAGCATAAGGGTATGATTAGTCTCCAAAAGCCAACCTCTAGCTTGTGGATGGCAGTAAATATATAGGAGAGGATGGTAGCTTAGGAATTCTTATCCATTTACCAATCGAGTCTCATTATTCATCAATCAAGTTTCAAGCTTTCAAAATTCAATATATAACATTTATCATCATTGATCACAAAAGTTGTAACTTGTACTTGTAACCATTACCATTACCAAGTAACCAAATGATAACAAATAATATCTTACATGAAATGAAATGTTTCAACTTTCACGAAGCATCATATTCATAATTCATTACCAATGAGTTATAAATGCCAACTTCAAACTTAATTTGTCATATATTGTTTACAAAAATTACCATAATAAATATAAATTTATTATCTATTACTTGACCCTTATGCCACGAGAAATTTCTAATTTCTTGTATCGTGCCTTTTTGGGAGTCTCTTCCTACATAGTCGAATGACTTTAGTGCTCCTGATTAAATACAAGTTCCATACCCTAGTACCCTAGGTGCTCTTGATTATTGGGAGTCTCCCCCACATAGAAGGCTTGGTGCTCTATATTAAATACAAGTTCCATACCCTAGTTCATGACAAAATCCAATGGAATCGTGCCCATATGAAATCCAATGAGGTCGGAAGTTGGAACCACTCTCAAACATCTTGAGTCATTTCATGGTAATGCTAAACATTTAAGTAAAGGATGAAAATGGATGATAAAGGAGAATGTCACTTTTAATTTTAAGAATTTAACATTACCATGAACTGCATATCAACACTAGGGCCAAATTCTTGTTTCCAATCTTCAATACCTCCCTCTATTAGTCCTGAATTGGTAGGGACCAAAAAAAAATATAGGGAGAGCGCTCCTGGGATCGCTCCCGCCTAGAGCATGCTTTGGGAGCGGTTCGAGGGGGCTAGGGGGAGGGCTCTCCCGCAACCCTGTGACAGTGATATGGAGGCAGCCTCATGGTTTCATCCATTGATCACTATGAGACCTATCAGAGGTTTTGTGGAGGACTTGTGAATGACTCTTTGATATACTTATCTGCTACCATGTCATGAGGATTTTGCACAATCCAAAGTTAGCCCTAGGAGGCCTAATGTGAATTTTGTTGAACGACTTGTGTCTCTATTGTCTATGCTTTCCTTCTAATGTTCCTTACTGTTTTGTTGCATTGTTAACGTTAATATTCTCTCTATATAATTGCTTGTGATGACATGGGGTGAATATAATGTGAAAATGGTTGAAAAATTAAAAAAATGCAATTATCTACAACAGAGAACTATTTCACCGAAAAATCAACATCTAATGCTCCATAGCAACCAAGAGAAAAGAGACGTGCCAATGCACACTCTCTCAAGTGTGAGTGACAATGGTCCAAGAAAAATCTGGCCTTCCTCTATTTATATGAGGGAAACTATGTCAAATTATCCAATTTGATAGGTCACAAGTTGACCCCCAAAAATAGCTATCTCAACGAATAACATAAAAAAAGCCTCTTTTCACCCACATATGTGAGCAAAAAGGCCTCCAACGATGACATCATCCTCTAAAAGGTGCATCTCATAGCAAAATATGCCATGGGTGACTCGAGAAGTTGTTTCCCACTCCAAAAGACACATCTCCTTATCAAAAGGTGTACAATCATCGAGCAAAGGCTCCCTCAACAAGATGTCATCATCAAAACTAGCCCACATCATCAATCAAATCCATTGAAGGGGACGACATGGAGCTACGTCGTGATGTCAACATGCAAAGCAATGAACCATCCCCTCCAAAGGGGCCTCAAATCATCATCATCATTAAACCATCCCAAAACATGGCAACATCCATCAAGAAGGTCTAATACCAGCCTGGGGGTGTCTTATCAACTCGAGGGTAAATCAACTCTATAAGAAATTCCTTGGGTCAATTGTGCAAATTTTCAGGCCCTCAAGGGAGAGGGGACTTTCATCAACTCTACTGGATACATCCCAAAGTCAACTTTTCCTCAAAACGTTCGTCAACATCCTAGCTCTAGTGCCTTGTATAGTCATTAAACAAACGAAACGTCCTCTTGGAATTGTTGGAGAAACATCATGCAATCCCTCAAGGGATGGTAGTTGTACCTAGGTGAAAGCATCTAAAACATGCTCATGGTATCAAGTGACATCATCATCCGAGGTGCAAGAACCATAAGGGTATCAAAGTGGGCCATATTTAATGTGAAAGGCATCAAAGTATACACAAGTATCACCTTCAGATGTCTTTCTAGGTCATAATTTGTACACAAGTTACCATGCTTAGATATGGGAGATCTATCACAAGGCCCTATTAGGTGCTTCCAACCCCAAAGGGAGTAACAATTCTTATTCCAACCCATCAATCAACAAGATCTAGTCAACACCTATGCCATAATCTTTGTACCAACTATGAAATTTCAACATCTTTGACAGTATATATTGTAGCTAAACAATCCTGCGTTGCACACAATTCCTTATGAAGTGATCTTTGATCCCTATATTCTTGGACTTGTCATGAAACACCGGATTCTCTAACAACCTGATGTGACTCTTATTGTCGCAGTGTATCACTATCGTCTCTATCCTTTGACCAAACAAGGCAACTAGCAGCTTACAAAGCAATATAGCTTCACATGTAGCCATGCTCGCTGTTATGTACTCTACCTCTACAAAACTCAATGCCACAGACTTCTGGTTCTTGTTGTACCAAGAAACAACTCCTTATCCCATGTTAAAGAAGCACCCTGAACTGCTTTTCCAATCCACTACGTTACCTACCTAGTCTACATCAGTATAGCCAACAAACTTGACAAGACCACCTCGAGCATATATGATCTTATACTTAATAGTGTCGCGCAAATACCTCAGCACATGTTTTGTCACCATCCAAGGCACTCTTGTCGGTTCCATAATGAACTGACTAATAGAGTTTACTTCATAGGATATATCTGGCCTAACATTAACCAAATACATGAGAGAGCCTATCGACTTCCTATACAAGGTGGGGTCTACCTCCTCCTTGGATGCATCTATCTTCCTCCAATTTGTGACCATGGGAGTAGACATGGCTCTACATTCCTCCATCCTTAACCTCCTCAAGATCTCAATGCAGTATTTCCCTTGACCAAGGAAAATCTCGCCATCTGTCTACCATACCTCCATGCCTAGAAAATAGTGCATGAGCCCCAAATCCTTCATCTTGAACTCAGTTGCAAGACCCCTCTTGCACTCCTCTATGAGGCCTAGTGAACTTGTCAAGAACAAGTCGTCCACATATAGGACAAGAATGAGCACATCACTCCTGACCACCAAGTAGTAGAGATTTCCATCGACTTCACTCTTCACAAAGCCCATGCCTTGCAAGTATCTATTAATGCGCTCATACCATGCCCTAAGAGCGTGCTTGAGCTCATACAAGGCTCTCTTCAACCTGCACACATGGGTCTCTCCTTTGCACGACACAAATTCGTTTGGTTGTTCAATGTATATCGCCTCCTCCAGTTCACCATTCAGGAACGCCATCTTGACATCCATCTAAAGGATCTACCATCCCATTTGCGCTGTTAATGAGATCACAGCTTATATAGAAGTATACCGGGCCACAAGAGCAAATGTCTCCTTATAATATATTCCCTTCTTCTAAGAGAACCCCTTGGCCATGAACCCAGCTTTGTATTTTTCGATGCTACCATCTGCATTGTGCTTCATCTTATAGATCCAACGTGATCCAACCACCGCCATGTCTGTCAGTCTGGGTGCAACCTCCCACACATCATTTTGCATGATCGGCGAATACTTCTCGACCATGCATCACAACACTTGCTGTTATGCGGCCTCCTAATAGCTGGAAAGTTCATTATCTACCAACTCACTGACCAACAACATGTAGCTAGTGTACCTCTATGGTTGTCTTTGCTCTCTCCTATCTGTCCTAAGTGTCCCCACAAACCCCTGAGCATCTCTGAGTGTTTGCTGAATCTTGTGGTTCCTCCTGCCAACAATGGAGTTTGGAATATCCACCTCTAAGCCCTCTTGATGCATCTCCTTGATCTATTGCATCTGTTGTTCCATGCTTTGCGAGCTCTCAGGAACACCTGAACCTGAGTTGGTGCATGTACTTCTGCTCTATTGTTGTTGATCCTATTGCTCAACTCTAGGAGCTTTTGTTGGTTGCTCACTCTAATCTTCAGTTGTTGGCAATTCTTTGGATCTTCTATAAACCTTGTCCTCCATCAACCTGACATCTCGCCTAACTATAATCCTCTTGGCCCCTAGGATGAAGATCTTGTATGCCTTTGAGGTTTTGCTATACCCAACGAAGTAACCTCACTCTACAATTTGATTTAACTTCAAACGTGTCTCCCTTGGAATGTGACAATATGCTAGGCAGCCAAATATCCCTATGTTGTAGGAAACGTGGGGCAGAAGGGCGTTTCCGTACGGAAACGGGTACGAAACGCTGAAACGCGTTTGGTACGGCCCTGAAACGCGTTTCAGGCCGTACTGCCACGTTTCACGAAACTGAAACGTGGCCAGTACGGCTTGAAACGCGTTTCAGGGCCGTATGACCCACGTTTCAACATTTACTTGTGTTTTTTTATTTTATTTTTTGTTTTATTTGTTTTCGAATCTATTCTTACGTTAGCCTAGTGACTTCTAGTTGCTTCCAGATGCCTGTCTAAAGTTATAAAAGTGAACTTTTGCCCTAGTGTTGATATGCAGTTCATGGTAATGTTAAATTCTTAAAGTAAAAGTGATATTCTCCTTTATTTTTCATTTTCATCCTTTTACTTAAATTTTTAACATTACCATGAAATGACTCAGGATGTTTGAGAGTGGTTTCGCCCTCATTGGATTTCATATGGAGAAAGTAGAATTTTAGATCTCACTCAAAATCCAGCAGACTTATCTATTTTTCAGGATTTCAGGATTGGGGGGATTGCAATGTTTCCATTGGATTTTATCATGTACTAGGGTATGGAACTTGTATTTAATCAAGAGAACCAAGCCCTCTATGCAGGGGAGACTCCCAATAATCAAGAGAATGTAGGGTACTAGGGTATGAAACTTGTATTTAATCAAGAGCATTAAGGTCGTTCGACTATGTAGGAGGAGACTCCCAATCAAGCACGAGACAAGAAATTAGAAATTTCTCGTGGCTGATTTTCGATATTTCTATTTTCATTATGTGATTATTCATGAGTAAATGTGATGCAAATTTAGATACTTATAGTTTATGCATTGACAATTGACAATTTTATCATAATGTAATAAATTAGAATGTATCATATATGCTTTATGATTGCACATATTTCTTAAATGTCCTAATATATATATATTCGCGTTTCCCCGTTTCCAAAATTTGGGGAGGTCGCGTTTCGTATCGCTTCCCGTTTCAGAAACTCGTACCCATTTCCCCGTTTCGTGCAACCTTGAAATATCCTAAACTGACTAACATCTGGCATTTCCCCATGAATGCATCCTCGAGTGTCATCTTGCCAAGCGCTTTATGTGGGACACTGTTTTGAATACAAATCGCCATACTGCATGCCTCTGCCCATAAATAACGTGGGAGATCTTGGTCATATGGCACCGCTTTAGCTACCTCCGAAATAGAGTGGTTCTTCCTCTTAGCAACCCCATTCTACTACAGGTTGTAAGGAATCGTGCACTCTCTCCCAATTCCTGCCCTAAAATAGAACTCCTAAAACTCCTTGTTGGTGTACTCACCTCCATTGTTTGGCCGAAGAGTCTAGAGCTTTCTGCTTATCGCATTCATGAAAGCAACTGAATACCTCATCTTTGGTCTTCAAGCAATAGATCCAGGTGTTCTTGGAGAAATCATTGGTAAAAGTAGGGAAGTACTCATATCCCCTGAGAGACTTCGTCGACATCGGCCCATAGATATCTGAATGTACAAGGTTAAGTATCCCTTGTGATCTATTGTCACTCCTTGGAAAAGATGCTTTCGCAAACTTCCCTAAAACACATCCTCTGCACACATTGTCATGCTTTGTGCTCACCTTTGAAACACCTGTCATTGTCTCACAAAGCAATCTCAGTGCTCCATGATGAATATGGCCTCTCCTTCTATGCCATAGCTCCCCCTAATCCCTCAGACTATTGTTGCTAACTAGTGCCTTAGGAGTGTCCATCTGCAACCTATACAATTGGCCCCTCCTCACCCCAATCGCTATAGGTGACCTGCAATCCTTGTGCTTCAATAACACCTTCAACCCTCCAAAGATAACATCATATCCTTTATCTTAAAGGATGGATACAGAGATCTAATTCATCCCCAACCCTGACACATGCAATAAATCGTGGATAGGAATCATTTGCCTTTCTCCCTCTAAAATAGAATAGTCCCTCTTGAAACTAGGTTGCACTTGGACTTGTTCCCCATTTGAATCAAGAACATGGTGTCCTCCTCCTTATAACTGGAGAAGTACTCTCTAACTCATGTCATATGAAATGACGCTCCATTATCTATATACCAGGCACCCTGTGAAGTTGAGCTAGACAGGCACGCTAACAAAGCAAATTCTTGTTCCATCCTACTGGAGAGCTCATCTTCATCTGCTAACCCTGCTACTTGCTTCTTGCCCTTCTTCTTATAAGGACAATCGCTGATATAGTGGTCAAACTCGTCACAACCATAGCACTTGACCTTTGATAGGTCCTTTTTCTTTTCTCCTTTTGAGTTGGAACCCTTGTTGGGACCCTTCTTCGCCTTCCCTTTCCTTACTAAGCCCGCGTTTTCCTTGTCACTGCTACTACTCCCATTAACCAAGTTAAGCCTATGCTCCACCTGACCGAAGTCGCTCAAAGGCGATCCCATCGTTGAAGTGTATCTCGCCCATTGATCACTTGGATGAACACGCTCCATTCCTTGGAAAATCTATTTAGTGCTATTCGCACTAGCTCATCATCGTTGGGCTTATCACCCACTGCAACTAGCTCATCTCTGGCAAGTTGAACTCTGGTGAGATATGAAGTCACGTCTCTACCCTTCTGCATTCTGATATTCCTCAACTTCTCTTTGAGAATCAACTTCCTATTCTCTATAGGATTCTGGTACAGGTTTATTATAGCATCCCACATTTTCTTTGTTATGTCCATCTTTGTGAGATGCGGAACAATATGGTCATTGACTCCATCAAGGATAATCCTCTTCAATTGGCATTCTCCTTTCTGTAGGTGGTCTGTTGCTATGGATCTGTCAGTATGACAATCACATTCTCTACATACTCCTTCAGTCCATACTCATCCAATAAGAATGACATATTGGCCTTCCAAACGCCAAAGTTGGAGGCTCCATCCAACCCGTCTCAATCTCTCAAACTTGTTGCGGCCATCTCTGGAAATATGGAAATATAGCGAAACCCAAATAAGCTAGAGCAATAACTGAAGAAATCGAAATGGATTAAACCCTCAGATTTTTTGTTCTTGTGCCCTGTTAGCACTTTATAATTCCAACAGGCTGAGGAGAGGAATCCAAAGGTAACCACAAACCATTTTAAAACTGGAATCTAGCCCTTCCAGCTTCAGAGAGGGCTCTCTCTATATGGATCTTCAGTCACTTGGATGACCGGTTGTCTTAGGTTTTAGGCTAGGTATTGAGATAGAGAGGAAATAGTGTAACATTTTGATGGCAAGGAAGAGGGAAAATCCATTGGGCATGGTGTTGATCCTCTGTTTTGTTCTTATTTATACCATCTTCAATCCCCATTTTGACCTCTTTTTGACACTATGGAACCTATTTCCTTTCTATTTTGCTATCCTCTCATGATCCCAATCCATATTTGAGGTAAATCTTTTTATGGTTGCATTTGGCTATTTGTTAGTGGATTTAAGCAGATATAGGTAGTTGATTCCTAAAACTAACTAATTATTATGATCAAGTGTAGATTTCTCAGCAAAGATGTGCAAGAAGCTAATGGAAAGAAGCAGCTGATATACCTTGGCTCCTTACTGCTGTACTCAAACATATATTTGGATTCGGTACTCAAACTGTGCAATGGATAAATGGTCGTGCGCTTCTGGATGATGGGATGTCGCCAGCCTTGCAAGGAACGCATTTGATCCCAGGATCTTCGGTTACAGCATACACCAAGTTTGGGAATTGGTTACAAATTGTTGGACCAATTCGGGCAGCTGTTCGAACCTATTTGCTCTGGAGAAGTCAACTTGTTAAGACTGTTATAAATTATTATTCTTAGTTCAGTATGTAATTGTAATTAAATGCCTATAAAGGCAGGGGATGTAATATGTCAAGTAGTGTGTTAGAAACTGTGAAATACTTTGCCGTGAATGATATAACTCGTCTTTGATAAATATTGAAATGGTTTCATTCTGAGTTTGAGAGTAAGCGTTGATGGATTGCTGAAGACAGTCGATTGATTGCGTTTGAGATTTCCTTTTTACTGTAAGTTTATCTAGCTCCCAGGTGTGGCCAGGGCCCACCCATCTGGGTTGCTTTGTATATTGCAGATAGAATCACTGTGTGATTAGTTACAGTGCGTTTACTTGCATTTCGAATTAGTTTGGCTTGATTGTGTGAGAATTGCATTTATTTGGTTGTTTAAAAGAGTGTAGGTGCATTACTGTTCTTTCATCCACTTGTTTCCATAATTCATAGTTGAACCTTGTGTGAACTTTGCTTTTGTAACGGCCCGTCTAAACTAATCCACTATATAAAGTTTTAAACCTTATAATAAAACAAATGTGATGAAATTTAAACAATAAATGTGTTAAGTTTTATAAATACAATTTAAATTTATAAATATATATAAGTTAAATTTTATAAAATATATAATTAAACTTTATAATATATATATATTAAATTTACAAAATACATAATTGAACTTTATAATATAAATTTTATATACTATATAATGGAACTTTATAATATATATATAATCCAAATGTTATAAGATATATATAAGCTAAACTTATGAATATACATATGCAGCGTAAAACACAACCTATGCTAGCATACCTAAAAAAAAAACATTAAAGGATCCATTAATAAGGGGCGCGTCCAACCAACTGAGAATTTATAGCAGAACGCCCTTTTGCCAGGAAAAGATCTGAAGGTTAAATTGCATGGAGGGCGTGTCAAGTCGGGGGAAGACGGTGGCTGCAGGTAGGAGGGCGGCCACCGCCAGGCCCGGGGATAAAAACCGGCAGCTTGGATCGAGAAAGGGGAGAAATGGAACAGGGAAACCAGAGGAGGAATTCAGTGTGAGAGAATTGCTATTGGAAGAGCTTGAATCCGTCTGAGGTTCTGGGCACGGGGGACAGTGGGTTTCTGTGAGAAGCTTGATGGATTGAGCAGTCAGCCTCTGCTCAATCAGGCTGGGTGGAATTGGTCTCCCTGGTAATTGGAGCTCAATATCAGCAGTATCGGCAACTTCACGGGATCAGCTAGCAGTTCAGGTAAGTGCAAATTATATTTTTATGCTTCCTGTTTTCCAGTTTATGAGTATTTACATGTTTCCTGTTTTTCAATTTATGGGCATTACAGCTTTGATATCATAATAGAGCACGCTGCTATCGTATTGAGTTATAATCAACCGAGACATGCTATACAAATGAGTGAAACAGATGACCTATGCATTAAGGACTACTGTGATTTTTGATTCGGTGAATTCGAACCAATTAGGAACGAGATTTGTCTGGCTACCAAATTACTCTGCCTTCCCTCAAAGAACTGGAACGGATTGATTTTCTATTCAAATTATCTTACAGGCAATCATAACAGAACTTTCGCTCTAGTTTCGAGTTGTTTAGATTAAAGATCGCTTTCATAAAATGGTGGATGAATCTTTCTCAATTAGCTCTGTTTGATGAATAGACTCTAGGATTATAGAGTAGGTCAAGTGGATTGCACATAGCACACCCGTGAGTGTTTCGATGTTTCTTGTGAGTGCATTAAGTTTAATGGATAGATAATTTCTCTGTTTTGAGTGTTGATTGGTTGCATTGGGTTTAGTAGACAAGGATTTTCCCTTGTTTTGAGTGAAGGTTAATGTTATTATTCGTCCAGATAAACAATTCCTTTTGCTTTGTGAGGAGATTGATTCCAGTTTTCAGGAGTCAGGCATCAATTAAGATTTCAGGCAGCAGAACATTGGCTCCAAATAAGGTTATGTACCAGTAAGGGTTGGTGTGGTTACAACAGAGTCTAGAGTACAGCTTTCTAAGGGTTGTTTAGTTAAATTGTTAGATATCGGATCAGCTAAGGGTTTGAGTTGTTTTCATCAGATTGAGACCTGTAGATTACTTAGTTGTAAGTGTAATGACAAATTAGTAAGGGATAGGGTAATTACTTCAGATTAGTACTTAAACTTTCAAACCTTTGTTAAGAAGATAATCACTTATTAGGTACAGATTGATTGTTTGATTAAGTTTCTATCAACATAGATTGCTTGTTTGCTTAAGAATTGAATTACCATAGACTGCTTGGTTGCTTCAGGAAGGAACTGTGGTTTGTTAAAAGATTGAATGGTTATTAGTACAGGCTTTGTTTGCTTGAAGATTGAATCGTTATCATTATAGATTGCTTGTTGAGTGATGAATAAACTGTTATCACAAATAGAAAATCTGGTACCAACATTTAGGGGTTGATTGAGTAAGGTTTTGTGTGCAAAGAATTCCATTTTATCAGTTGAGACTCATAGCTCAGTTGTTTGTTGAGTTCAGATTTGAATACTAAGGTTTGTAAAGACTTTTGAAATCTCTAGATTGAATTTGATTGTTGGGTCTACTTTTGACAGCTAATTGTTTGTAAGTGTTAGTGTGTTATTACTCCACGAATCATTATCAGGAAGTGTTAAAATTCTAATTTAAACCTGAACGAAGAAAGCGCAAGGCGGTTCATGTTTACGAACCTCGGGTTGACAATTAATATTAAGGGATTAAATCTGACAAATTAATCTCTCAACACATGGAGTCCTATTAAGCTAATGATTTTCAGTGAGAGGATGAAAAAAATGAGGAATCTTTAGATAGGGGCAAGGTAGGAAATTCTTCTGGTGTTTTTTATCAAATTTCGTTGTAGAGGCGTGAGCAGAGGAATAGTGGAATTGACAACATCTAAAGCATCTAGCTGAGGATGAATTCTAAATATCTCAATGGAAGAAAAACACTAAATTATTCAATAAGCCATAGCCTATGAAACTGGATTCGTCCCCCAAGCCTGTCGTGTCCTAAATCTGACGAATCAGATAGGATTTAGGCAGATTCAAATCTGAAAATCGGGATTGGTCGTGTCTAATCAGGGCACGATCGAATCCGGATCGTGTCCCGATCAGACACGACGAATCCTAATTTTCTTATTCGAATCTGGAAAAAGGGATGTCGCTCGGCGTTATATAGGCAGTTTTTGCCTTTCTATTTGCACATTCACTTGTTTAGTTTGTTGTGGGTGTTTGGGAGCAAGGAGAAAAGGGTATGGGAGCATTTTCAAGGAGATTCAAGCAACAAGTGCGTGCATTTTTCTCTATTTTTTTGCATTTTTATTAAAGCAATTTGCATGTGCATTTCTTTTACAAATTTGTGTATTTTTGGTTTATCTTTTTATAGCATTCATGGCTCAATCAAGGGCAGCAGGGAAGGGGCAAAGGAAGGGGCAAAGGAAGGGGAAGAATGTCCCCATTGGAGATGCCCCTCCTCTCCCAATTTCGTCAGGGTCTACAGGTGTTCCCTCTATTGCAAGTGAGGCTGCAACAACAGCTTCAAATGTTGAGGGAAGACTTCCTCTTCAAAGTAACAAATATCCCTTGTGGAAATATGTCACAAGAGAGCAAGGGCCACCCAACAAGGTGAAGGGAGGAGGCAATGTGAGTTGGAAATGCAGCGATTGCCACAATACTTTCACGAGCACATATTTTCGTGTGAAAGGTCATTTGTTGGCTTTACCGGGTTGTGGAATTGGAGCTTGTACAAATGTGCCTTTACCAAAGAGGAAAGAAATGTTAAAGAGAGTCCAATGTTGGTATGGAAAATGTGGCACAAAATAAAAAAAAAAAAACAAGAATGATGACCCCCTTCCATTCTTGAGGAAAAATAGCAACAAATTCCCATTTGGGAGTTCTGGTGGGGGACAAGTAGCAAAAAGAAAGGCAATTTCACTTGGTCCAATGGACAAGATTTTTCAGAAGGAGAAACAGGAAGAGCTTGATCTCACCATTTCTTTTTTCTTTCTATCAAAACTTCATATCCTCTAATATTGCATGCTCACCTCTATTTATTGAGATGTGTCGAGCTCTAACTCAAGGGGATCCATCAGGGTATGTGCCTCCTGGGTCAGAGAAGCTTAGAACCACATTGTTGACGAAGGCAAAAAAAGAGGTGGAAAAAATGCTTGAGCCTATTAAAGCATCATGGCCAACATCTGGGGTTAGCATTGTTTCTGATGGATGGACAGATCCAGCACGACACCCACTCATCAACTTCATGGTGTCTTCCTTGAATGGTCCAGTTTTCTTGAAAGCAGTGGATGCACTTGGACAATACAAGGATGCATAATATATAGGTGAGTTGTTTATTAAAGTCGTTGAAGATGTAGGTGCAAATCATTACAGATAATGCACCTGTTTGCAAGGTCGTTGGCATGATTGTGGAACCTAAATATCCACAAGTGTTTTGAACACCTTGCATTGTCCATTCATTGAACTTAGCACTGAAATCTATTGCTTCTAATGTGCTTTGGATTGGTAACATTATTGAGGATGCATGGCATATCTGTAACTTTGTACAAAATCATACAAATGCCCTCACTATCTACAAGGAGTACAACAATCTATCATTGTTGAAGATTGCAAATACACGGTTTGCCTATTCATTCATCATGTTGAAGAGGTTGAGGGAGGTCAAGACCGCTCTTGGGGCCATGGTTATTTCAGAGTTTTGGTCTTTTTGGAGAAAGGCAGATCAAGTAGCCTTAAAAAAGTGAAGGACACAATGTTAGATGATGCTTGGTGGGACAGGGTAGATCTACTTATTAAGATCATGGACCCTATCATTTCTTTACTTCGATTTGCAGATACAGACCAACCCATCCTAGGAGAGGTTTATGAGTGATGGGATTCCATGATTGAGTCTGTGAGGAGCATTATCTTACAAAGTGAGTGCCCTGAGTATGAGACATCATCAGAGGCCTTCTTCACCACTATACAAGATATTCTTGTCAGTAGATGGGACAAGAATTGCACACCTTTACATTGTTTGGCTCACTCATTGAACCCAAAATACTACAACCATGAGTGGCTGAATGGTGGACCTTCCTGCAAATTCCCTCCTCACATGGATGGTGAAAACTCACAGTAGAGGAAAGATGCATTTAAGCGAGTTTTTCAGGATCGAGCATCCCTCGATGAGGAGGAGGGTGCCTTTGCAGAGTTTTCCACTAGCATTGGTCGATTTGCAAGATAAGATCTTATGAGAGACAAGGGGGCTAAGAAGCCCTATTCTTGGTGGGAAAATCATGGGGCAACAAACCCTCCTCTACAGCAGTTAGCCATGAGGCTCCTCTCTTAGGTGATTTCATCCTCTTGTTGCAAGAGGAATTGGAGCACATATGGGAATTTTTCAAGGTTGCACGAAACGGGGAAACGGTACGAGTTTCCGAAACGGGAAGCGATACGAAACGCGACCTCCCCAAATTTTGGAAACGAGGAAACGCGAATATATATATATATATATATATATATATATATATATATATATATATAGGAATTTAAGAAATATGTGCAATCATAAAGCATATATGATACATTCTAATTTATTACATTATGATAAAATTGTCAATTGTCAATGCATAGACTATAAGTATCTAAATTTACATCACATTTACTCATGAATAATCACATAATGAAAATAGAAATATCCAAAATCAGCCACGAGAAATTTCTAATTTTTTGTCTCGTGGTTGATTGGGAGTCTCCTCCTACATAGTCGAATGACCTTAGTGCTCTTGATTAAATACAAGTTTCATACCCTAGTACCCTACATTCTCTTGATTATTGGGAGTCTCCCCTGCATAGAGGGCTTTGTTCTCTCGATTAAATACAAGTTCCATACCCTAGTACATGATAAAATCCAATGGAAACATTGAAATCCCCCCAATCCTGAAATCCTGAAAAACAGATAAGTCTGCTGGATTTTGAGTAAGATCTAAAATTCTACTTTCTCCATATGAAATCCAATGACGGCGAAACCACTCTCAAACATCCCGAGTCATTTCATGGTAATGTTAAAAATTTAAGTAAAAGGATGAAAATGAAAAATAAAGGAGAATATCACTTTTACTTTAAGAATTTAACATTACCATGAACTGCATATCAACACTAGGGCAAACAAATGTAAGAGATCTACATTAGAAAAAAAAAAAATTAAAAAACAAATGTTTTTTTGGGGGAAACGTGGCCCGTACGGCCTGGAAACGCGTTTCCGGCCGTACGACCACATTTCCGTTTCGGGAAACGTGGCCGTACGGCCGGAAACGCGTTTCCAAGCCGTACGGTACGGGGAAACGCGTTTCGATTCGTTTCCCCTGGCGAAACGCCCCCTAGGGCCACGTTTCCTGCAACTTAGGAATTTGTATAGTGTCAAGAAGAGCAGACTTGAGAAGTCTAGGACAGAGACAATGGTGTATGTGCACACCAACCTTTGTCTTATTTACAGGCACAGGGATGAGTGGTTGAAGGGAAAGACAAAGATGTGGGATGTCTTTCCTGATGATATGGATCTAGACAACAGTGTCAAGTTGGCATTGGCCAGCTTGGATCTCAATGATCCAGTGCTAGAGCTTGTCAAATTTGATGATGGTGATACTGTAGAGTGGTCATCCTCTAGAGATGACTTTGGATATAGAGGAGGAGGATGCCGCAGAGGAGAGAAATGGTGACCATGATGATGAGGATAGTGACGCTGATTTTGGCGATGACTATGAGGATTGATGACTCATGAGTCATCAGCTACCTACCGCCTTGAGGCTTGTAGACTTGTAGTTGTAGTTGTTTTATATTTTCTATTTCTATTTTCCATTAGCATTGCACTACCTATGTAAACAGTAACACATTTTGATTTTGATCACTTCATGAGAAAACTACAGTATATTTATCTTACTATCTTGTCTTTCCCCTATTGGATCATTGATGAATTGAATATGTATTATAATTTATCATTTATCATTTATGTCACAATTGTATTTGTGATTTTGTACGCATCATGTTACTTTGTAAAACTTACATCTAGATGGAGATCTATGTTTGAATCAATGAATTTGTATCATGAATGAGAATTTGTGTAAGAAATATCTAATTTTTAATATATATATATATATATATATATATATATATATATAGTATCTGAATGTGTCCTATTCCGGGGGGGGTCAACGTGTCCATATCCAACACTCGAATCCCCGTATCCGTTGAATCCCGAATCCCCATGTCAGGTGACTAAGGCCATAACAAAGCACTTAAAAAGTGAATTCTAAAACAAATTATGCTTAATTAAACATGAAGACATAACATTTCAAGCATGATTGTAACAAGAGAAAAACTCACATACACAGGAGAAAACATCACCATCAGAAATTGACACATGAATCCCTGAGAAAACAAACCTCGGCCTTCATCATTCACTGAAAACTTTTTTAAATGGAAAAGTACAATGCACAATGTTTTCTTTCTCTAACCCTAACCAACCAACCTTTTGCACACTAAAATTCATGAAATATATACAATTAGCTCATCCTTGGACTTAGGGGGTCGAGCTCAACCATTTCCCCAAAGATAGAGTCAATTACATTAAATTTAGAAAATGCCTACTAGGAAATAGGGACCGAATTTTTGGAAATTAGGGGTCAAAGATTAAATCATATCTCTCGAATCATGACAGTTGTTACAAAACCAAAGGAGGTTTTTGTAAATGAGCTTGTGCTTGAGAGAGTAATCTCTCCATTTTCGAAAATTCTTCTCCAGATCCTCGGAATCCGTGCCCAAAGATCATGACTAAAACAAGAAATAACGAAAATTGAAAACTAGGTTGTAAAGATTCATTCGAATCTTCCAATCTATGATGTCTGTGAAGCAACTGAAGGACTTTCTTGTTATTTATCTTGTGTTTGACAAAAACCTCTTTTACTTTTTCAAAATTCATCTCCATTTGGTCAGAAATTAATTTTGAAGTTAACTACTAAAACAATAAAAAACGCAGCGAATCCCCTGCAGCGAAAACGTGGCGAGCTTCCTTTTCATACTATATAATCAATTATTGAATGTTGAATCTGCAAGACACTTAAGGACACTTGTCATAACCATGAGAATCAATTTCATGAGGTTTTGATTCGAATTTCAAGGTCAAACTGTTGACTGTGTGGAAGCGCCATGCTTTAAAAGCGCAACAAATTCCTGATTTCCATGCTTCTGATCACCTCCTAGGCTTTTGAATGTATCACACATGTGAAAAACAACCTAAAAATCATCAGATACATATTGGATAACATCTGTTCATACTGTAAACTCCCATCCTTGAAAAACATCACCAACAACAAAAGCGCAACGAATTTCCACCTGCATATGTTTGACTAAGTGTTGGGGTCTCTGGCTGAGGAAAATATTTTGATGATGATGTTGATAGTCTTAGAAACCTCCTTGAGCCTCCATACATAAGAAATAGCACCAAAACCTTGATCCTCTATCAAATTTTAATGCTTTGACATTAGCGCAACAAAATGGAGAAGTGCAGCAACAGCGTGTGATGGATAATGATATGATGGATTGTTTGATGTGTGACCTTGCAAATGACTTGAAAAGACACCACTGACTTATTAAACCTAAACCCTTTTAAAACTTTGACAACTTGATTTTATTTACCAATCAAACTTTAGTATATCCTATTGAAACTGAATCTTGATCTCTATGAGATCATAGCAGCACCTTACAAATTTACCAAAATAATAAAAAAAACTAAGCTTGACTTTGACTACTATAACATAGGACACTAACATTGGCTCCAATGGGGATGGCATCCTCCCTGTGAGGTGCCAAAGAACATTGTAGACCATGTGCCAAACCATTGGGTTGTTCCCATACCACACATGCACCCTGTGACCTGATCTTCAACTGAAGCCAAATGCAAACTGAAACTCAAACTGAAATTACTGCCCACGGCTGAAATTGGGAGTGAAAACCAAACTGCAATTGTTGCAAACTCACTGCTGAAAATCAATAATTGTAAACCATTGTAAAATGCTCATTCCCATGAGCTTATTTTCACACCTATCTACCATAAGTTGTTCCATGAGTTGCCTGATCAGGTGAAATAAAAAAACCAATGTAACCATGAAAGCAAATGGCTTGATGACTAAACTTTGCTTTCATTTTTTTCAAGCAGAAAGAAAAATTTTACAATTGACAACTCAAAATTCAACTGAAACTGATAACCATAATTCATAAATACAAGAAAATCCATCTTCCTTGATGACTGCAACAAATTGGCAAAAGGGTCTTGGAGATCATGAATGACTACCTTTCTTTGGTCAGTAAAAAAAAAAGAACATCTAGACTTTATAATTGTTGATTGTTTTGTATCATGAAGTCTTTCATTCGGTCGATCCTTCTCAAATGGAAATGCAACAATTTGTTCTTTCCTATCATCCAGATTAGAGACAAGGTTTGTGTGTTCTTGCAAATCTTCAATTGAGGCAGCCACATCTTGAATAACAAAAATGTCTACAAATGACCCTTCATGTATATCAACAAGAGTGTCATCTTGGCTTTTAAAAAATTCTGGATATGTCAATTCAAGAGATGTAAAATCATGAATAGATTCTACACCATCCAAGGGGTCTAAAACAACCTGCTCTTCTTCATTATTTTCTTGCAACTCTAGGTAGTTATCACCATGAATGATTTCACTGCCTAAAGTTTTTATGCATGCAATTTCATAGATCTGATTTTCATAAGTTTCTTCATGAGACAAAAACTGAGAAAATGAATGGCATGAAGAACAAACTGATCTACTATCCTCCTCCCTTTCTTGGTCATTTGAAAACTATTGAATATGTTCATCAAGCTCAAGAGAACAAACTTGTTGTACATTATTATTGAACTTAGTGGATGAATCATGATTGTCTTCATCAGGATGTTGATCTACTTCATTTTCAGCCCTTGGAGAAACTATTTCCTTTTGGAAATCCACCTGAATATCATGGCAATTGTCCTCTACTATTTCCTCTTGATGTTGAAAAGGATTCTCATGAAAGGCCTCTATAATCTCATCATCCATAAATTGATCATCTTCATAACAACTTTCCAAATGCTCAATAAATTTTTCAAAATGTGTGCAACAGTCTTTGACCAGCAACAAGGAAGGATGACATTCTTTATATCTCTCATAAAATACAATATGAAAATATCTAAGAGAATACAAGCAACAATTTGGCAAGCTTTCGTACCATGATTGTGCATTTCATCAAGTAGTCCTCATGAAATTGAACCCTTAGCTTGTGTACATGCATGTGAAATTTGACCAAATGAAGAGTAGCATCGTCTCTTTTTCCATCTTTGAATCTAGGCATATAAGTTTGCTAATCTACATGATGCATGTGATTTGGAAAACCTGGTGATTCATGGGAGCATACTTTCTAGATTGAGAATTCATCTTTGACCAGTGGAGTCACTAGGGGTACTTGGAATTTTGAATCTCGTTGACAATGGAGTTGCTCGGTGAATAATGCACAGCTTTATTGTGTCTGATCATTGTTCACCATCAGTAATCAAATATGAAACTTGATGGTTCTTTCCCAGGGAAGATGGAACCTTTCGATCCCCAACAACGACACCACTATGTTAGCATTTCGTAATTCCTCCAAGCTGAGGAGAGGAATCCAAAGGTAACCACAAACCACTTTAAAACTAGAATCTAGTTCTTCCAGCTTCAGAGAGGGCTCTCACTATATGGATCTTCAGTCACTTGGATGATTGGTTGTCTTAGGTTTTAAGCTAGGTATTGAGATTAGAGAGGAAGAAGTTTAACATTTTGATGGCAAGGAAGAGGTAAAATCCATTGGGCATCGAGTCGTACTATGCTAATGATTTTCTAGTACAGGGGAAAGGTAGGCAATCCTTCTGGTGTTTTTTATCAAATTTTGTTGTAGAGGGGTGAGCAAAGGAATAGTGGAATTGACAACATCTAAAGCATCTAGCTGAGAATGAATTCTAGATATCTCAAAGGAGGAAAAACACTAAATTGTTCAATAAGCCATAACAAAGTACTTAAAAAGTGAATTTTGAAACAAATTTTGCTTAATTAAACGTGAAGACATAACATTCAAGCATGATTGTATCAAGAGAAAAATTCACATACACAGGAGAAAACATCACCATCAAAGATTGACACGAGTCCCTGAGAAAACAGAACTCGACCTTCATCATTCACTGAAAACTTTTTTAAATGGAAATGTACAATGCACAATGTTTTCTTTCTCTAACAATGATCAACCAACCTTTTGCAGACTAAAATTCATGAAATACATACAATTAGCTCATCCTTGGACTTAGGGGTTTCCACAAAGATGGAATTAGTTACATTAGATTTAGAAATTGCCTGCTAGGAGACAGGGCCCGAATTTCTGGAAAATAGTGGTCAAAGATTAGATCATATCTCTTGAATCATGACAATTCTTATAAAACCGAAGGAGGTTTTTGTAGATGAGCTTGTGCTTGAGAGAAACCTCTCTTCGTTTTCGAAAATTCTTCTCCAGATCCTTAGAATCCATGCCCAAAGATCATGACTAAAACAGGAAATAACGAAATATGAAACATAGGCTATAAAGATTCATTCGAATCTTCCAATCTATGACACCTGTGAAGAAATTGAAAGAAATTTTTGTTATTTAGTTCGTGTTTGACAAAAACCTCTTTTACTTTTTCAAAATTCATCTCCATTTGGTCAGAAATTAATCTTGTAAAAAACGCAACAAATCAGCTGTAGCCAAAGCGAAACAAACTTCCTTTTCATACTATATAATCAATGCTTGAATGTTGAATCTGCAAGACACTTAAGGACACTTGTCATAACCATGAGAATCAATTTCATAAGGTTTGGATTCGAATTTCAAGGTCAAACTGTTGACTATGTGGAAGCGCAGCACATTCATTGCGCTACTTCAAAAGTGCAGCGAATTCATGATTTGCATGCTTCTAATCACCTCCTAGGCTTCTGAATGTATCACACATGTGAAAAACAACTTGAAAATCATCAGATACCTATTGGATAACATCTGTTCATAATGTAAACTCCCATCTTTGTAAAACATCACCAATAGCAGAAGCACAATGCCTTGTGTTAGGGTCTCTAGCTGAGGAAAATAGTTTGTTGATGATGTTGACAGTCTTAGAAACCTCCTTCAGCCTCCATACACAAGAAATAGCACCAAAACCCTGATCCTCTATCAAATTTTAATGCTTTGACAGTAGCGTAGCAAAATGGAGAAGCGCAACAACAACTTGTGATGAATAATATTATGATGGATTGTTTGATGTGACCTTGCCACTGACTTGTCCCAATGATGAGAAAACAGAGACCCACTAATATCTTCACTCATGTTTTGGATTACACCTTACCCTAGACTTATTAGACCTAAACCCTTTTAAAACTTTGACACCTTGATTTTATTTACCAATCAGACTTTAGTATATCCTATTGACATTAAATCTTGATCTCTATGAGATCATAGTAGCACCTTACAAATTTACCAAAATAATAAAAAAGGCTATGCTTGACTTTGACTACTATTACATAGGACACTAACATGCCCTACACATATTCTCCTTTTGCCTCAAATTTTCTCTAATACCATGTGAAATTTTAGTTACTGTTGTAGTTCCTAGTTATTATTCTACTATCAATTTAGATTACTTGTCTTTTGCAAACTATTTGTGGTATAGACTGAATAAAACACAACTACAACTTCACGAAAAAATAAATAACCACAGGAACTAAGAAAATTATGCACACACACACACACACAAATAATTGGCATTGGTATTTTTGGACAAATGTCCCTAGAAAAACCCCATTGTGGGGAAAATTGGTTATGCAGATGAAGGTTTATATTATTAATTCTTCAACAAATTAAAGAGTACATCAACTACTTGCTTGACACTAGCAAAGCTATGGTAATTTTTCTCCACTGGAAAAATCGATTTGGAAACACAAAGTTTCCTTCTGTAAAAAGTCATGGCTTCCTGCCTGTAGATCGCATTAGAAAATCTAGAAATGCGTACGGCCCTCTCTGGAACTCGCACTAACTCTCGAAATCAGTTTCTGCAATGCCTTCTTTTGTCTGCAACTCGCACTTCCTCTGACCCCTGTCTCTGGCAACTGGAAATCAAACTGTTGCCTAACTATGCGCACTAGCTAACTGCCATTGGTTAATGCGGCCTCACTGCAAAATAATTCGGCGTCTATTCCCTTCTCTCAAAATGCTAGAATCTCGTGAATAATTCCTCTGAAAATCTCCTCAATTTTTCTTGTTGAAACCCTTGTTGTTGGTGTCCTTATGCTGCCTCTATGCCCTTGCTCTCATTGCAACTCTGTGTCTCCATGTATTTTCCAAATTCCCATCGATTTCCTCTTATAATCTCCCATTGATGAATCAATGACCATGATCTAATCTCAATCGATGGCTAAGATCATCTTGACCCCTTCTCATGACTTTTCTGGAAGTATCTAGAGGAAAATCGATTTACCCCAATTAATACTAATTAAAAGCCATTTACCAAAGTTAAACTTATGAAAATTAATTAACTAACTAATTAATTTTAATCAAGGTCTTTTCTAGCAAAACCTTTTTTGGGTATTGGAGAAAATGTGTTCCTTAGCCTCATAGACACAATCTGAGACTAAAACACTTGTCTGACCTACATAAACTAACACAATATAAGGTCTCCAAGTGTATAAATCTCTCTCTGAAGTGTACAAATTTCAAAAGAATACTCCTTAGGTGTTATGCTCTCCAAGCATGGGCTCCATGTGTCAAGTACTCCTTGCTCTGCAAGATAAGCATCCACTGCTTCAATGTTCCTCCTCAACATTTGTGTCCTAGCTCCACATACAACTCCAAGAAATGTGCTCTCAACTAAAGCAAGTTCTGACGAAAACTTGACTAAACTAAGAGGGGGTTGAATCAGTTTAGTACATTCATGGACATTAAATCTATTTTCTTTAAACTTATTAACTGAACTTTTAGATGAGTTGCTTAACACATAGTGTACAACAGGGAATAAGTAAACCATAAAATCACATCAAAAGCAAGCACATATGGACATCAACTATAAGTGAAAACCCATAAAGGGAGAAAAACATGATTTTGTTATTGTTGTGATGCAAAGACAAGCTCCTACTCCCTTATTACATCTGATTTTTTGTAGGCTCCAACCTACAGAAGGTTGCTACCCCAATTTTTCTGCAAGCTACAACTTACAAGGAAGCTCCAACTCACATATATTTTTTGCATGCTACAACCCACAGGAGGCTCCTACCTCAACAGGGTACAACCTGCTCTTTATCAAGCTCCAACTTGAAAGGAGACTACAATCCCATGATACAAACAAGAAATAACATGTTGCATTACCTGGTCAGCAATTCTATATATCTCCATCCTTATTTTTACCTCTTCTCTCATTCAAATCTGCTTCACATCAGTTTCATGTGTGCCAGATAACTCACGAACAATCAGCCCTCACATGCTCTCTAACACCCTCTCCCACTTATGCCTTCCAAAATCACATCTTTTATAAAGATAGTTTGTTAGTTGTTTGTATTCCACATAAGAATATGAAGTGAACAAGCTTGGCTCTTTGCCTTCATATTTTGAATATAAGAACACAGATAAGCGCTCAAATATTATTTTCAGCCATCTATAATGATTAAATACACCAACATCAACATAATGCCCACATATGAAAGCAACACATTATAACATCATAACACATGTAAAACATTCACTTTCCAATGCAATAAATATGCATGCAACATATGAAAGCAATGCATCACTCTCCAAAGCCATATATTTGTTCTGCAACATCTTGTATCACTACTTATTCATGTCATTGCCTCAGCGGCCTTGACTCTTTCCTTGTCTTTCATGGAGTCTTGCCTTTGCCTTTGCATCACAACAATTTCTTCAACATAGCAATCTCTGCAACATTATGTAAGCACTTTAACATATGTATCACAACTCCTTTATGCCTTTACCTTGCATTACATCAGCTCAACATGACATATCAAAAGCCATCAACACAAATATACCTAAATTTAACAACATCTTCATTTAACTAGGCCAACCACTGGTACCTCAACCTATAATGTGCAATAAACCTTACAAGTCAACATGACATGACATATGCAAGTACCAATATCACATTGTTGCTGCTACTTTGTTGTTCCTTTTCCATCACCTACATCTCTTGTTGTCATCAAGCATACCAAGTTGCTTGTTTCTGTTGCTCTTGCCTTGTTACTCCTTGCCTTGTTGCACCTGCCTTGCTGCTCCTTGCCTTGTTGTTCCTTTGACTTGCTATCAATGACAATAATGCCAACAATTTCAAGTCAAACACTCATCCTACTAACGTATGTCAAGAGGTCCCAATGATCCTAGAGTGAAAATCCCTTTCTCCTCTTTCACATTACTCCTCCCAAGTACATTAAACACCCATGCAAGCACCTATCATCAAGATGCACACTATGTAGAAGATATATATGTCACATAAAATATTAACCTCATTGAAAAGTGTGCCACATTTAGCATCAAGTCTGTTACCCACCATTTTGTGGGTGATATCCATAGGAGAAATTTTTTTTCCAAGATGGTCCTCAGTTGGCAGCCCATTGCAGCCACCAACTAGCTCGTCGTGCCTCTTTTCCGCCACCTGAGCCAGCCATGTGGTCCCTCACCCATCTGCCATGATAGTATGTTTGAAGGTGGGCCTCCCGAACCTAGAGGAATGCCTTGTCATTTGGAAATTGAGTATTGTAGTTTGCTTATCATGGACACTTAATGGGGGGATTCGGTGGAAAGAATGGGCTAGGTTTGTGCTCTTGTCCCTAGCCGTCCTTTTGGATGTTAACCTTGGATTCTATTCTTGTGGGATTTCTTTTACTGACCCTTCATCTTTAGGGATCGTATTACATGGGAAACCCTGATTTTGGTTGCGTGATCTTGCTCCCTCATCCATATATATTACTCCCCTTCCACTCATTATAGCCCCTTTCATCATTTCTCCCACATGGGTCCACATTCCTCCACTAGGTCCACATAGGGTCAACTTTCCCCTCCACCTTGCCCACACCTTGGGTCAGGCCTGGAATGATACCCTGGAGATTGATGCAACTGAAAAGAAAAGTAAAAGCATAATTGGCCACACTCAACAGGAAATGTACCACAAAATGCAAAAGATGGTCGGGACAAACACATTTAGCATGTGGGCAAAAGCCAATACATGAGTTCTACCCCATCATCATGGCCATCACCATAGTTCCTACAAGCCTTAGATGAGCCTCCCTTATCATTTAGAAAACCCATGATTGTCGCAACCCTTGGTGGGAAATGAACCGCCCTACCTGAAAGAGGGTATCCACTGCTATATCTCACACATCATGCTCTTACCCCTTGAGCCCCGAGCAGTCAAGTAAAGAAAAATCATAAAAGGCAAAAGGCATATAAAGAAGGGTGGAAAAATCAAGGTCGGGGCAACTCATGTACCACAATTTCTCCCTCCTATACATTATATACCCAAGTGTGGGTTTCCCTTTTATTAGCTACCCTTGTACCCCAGCATGTGGCCCAGGGCTACCCCTTCATCCCCTACTCCATTCATCTCTTTATCACATACCACCACCTTTTGAAGGCTGTACTTTGGACATACTATCTCCTTTATAAGTAGAAACCACCTAATAGGATACTTGGTTAACCCCATTTAGAGCTTGGAGACATTAGCACATGCTAAAGCCCACTATGGAAGGGCAAGCCATTATGAAGTCCCCACCTGTTGTCCATGGTTTGTAAGCTCTTTTACTCGATTTCCTTGATGACTTGTTGTACTGGAAGGCTAGGGGACGCATTGGATCTTATGTAGGATTGCAGGTGGTCTCCATCTTGGGTTTGGTCTCCCTATACGAGGTCCTAACCCTCTAGAGGTCTACATTGGCACATATAGGGTGTGTGTTGAGAGCCATGGGCCTCCACAACAGTAGACAACATTCCATGGATCCCCAGAGATGTTCAGTGATTGCTTAAGATTCAGTTATTGGAAGAGGAAGATGCAACTAGTTTACCTTTGCCCAGCCTACCCCACAGTTGTACCCTGCACTTGGCAGATGACCCAAGACTTGTATGCTAATGTGGCATCACTTACACCATAATTTGAGCCCTTACAGATGGTCTATAGGCATCTTTGACTTACTTGGAGACCCATGAGGTCACTTGTGTTGCCTCACAACCATTAGGAGCACCACGAGTTTATTATGTGGAGAACAAGGGGGCAATCCCTTGTCCATTCCTTTTGGAAGTCCAATTCATCATTGTAGCACTTATGGACTTCATCAGGCTTCTTAGAGAGCCCAACGACATGCATTATTGATTATTTGACCTCTTGGGAGGCTTATTATGTTGTTTATCAGCTAGTTTGGTGGGCTTGTCACCAAATGATAGTTATTTGCACGCTATTTTAATTGATGGGCTAATTTATGCTCAAATTAGGTAATTCGTACTCCTAATGAGTGTATAAATAGAAGAGACGTGAATTCATTTTGTATATCACTTGGATTTGATCATTCTCTCTCTTGAGAATTTCGCATTTCTTTCTTGAAGGACAAATCGGAGCATGGATGAATTTTGATGTTTGGATTGGACTTTCTTATCTTGGAGCTTCTTTATTGGAAAATGTATTGATGGCTAGATATATTCTCTTACATGTAAGTACAATATTGATGCTATTTTATTTTACTTTGTCACATCCATTGATCATGGGATTTTCGCTATTTTAGGGCTAATTGTTGCATGCATTTACTGCTTCATTATGGAATTATGTTTCTATATAGCATATCTCTATGTATGGGCCATGTTTGTTGAACGAATTGTCCTAGAGATCAAAGTTATCTTGATAAGCCATCTTCATTTGCAAGCGAAGTATAAATGCTTTAAGGTCACTTTCTTTTTTGCCCTAATGTTGGACGAAGTTGCCCTTAAAGCCTCCTTGAACTAGAAACAAGATCCATTCTCATAATTCTTCTTGACTCCATATCCCCAAATGATTTAGGCATTGATCAAACATAATGTGATCATCTTAAAACCTTTTTCTTCACCTTGATCCCCTCTTTTCTAGGTCTAGCCACATTGGGCCACCTAGGGAATCACTTTCCCGACAAAGTAGCCATAGAAAAAGTTCAATATCCTAGCTTCTACTACACTAGTGCGTCCTCAAGGTTTCCTCCAAATTTGAAGAAATTTTGATGGTGGGATTTCAAGATATCCCAAGCCCTGGCTCTGAGATCAAACCTTGCCCTAGTGTTCCCCAGGCTACTACCTCATAGGATCAATTTGACACCGTTAAGTGGAAATTCTTGTTCTGATCCTTTCCCTTTCCTTGTTTATGTTAAGATCATCATTGGTTGCTAAAATCCCTCCCCTTAACCTAGGTTGGGTCCACTTGGTCCTGTGTGGTCCCATACCTTTGAAAAGTTAATTCTTCAAGAACCACTGGGGAAACCAAGTCCAGTAAGGATTTTAGGGATTGGAAACTCCTTTACAAGGCATATTCCTTGAACCTAGCCCTTAAATCCTCACCTCCTTCTCCTAGAAAGCATCGTACCATGCTTGAAGAGCAAGCAAGCTCCATTCTTAACCACCTTCTAAGAAGAGGGATCATTAAGGTCACTTCACATCCATTTGTTGATTCATCCTTCACAAGTGACTTTCTATATACTGAGTTTCCTCCCATCGGTTTAAGTCCGTAAAGAGTAGTGAGTCTTAGCTGAGGTGACGGTGGGCTAAGTCTCCATTGTTGTTGAAGTTTCTAAGTTTACTTAGTTTAGAAACCCTTCATGCACTTTTTTTGATTTATTCCTACCTACTTGTTATTTTTCTTTAACAAGTTATTTACAAAGTAAATATTGAAAATAAACACCAGTGCATGCTCAACATATTACAGATCAACAACTAAAAGAAACAAGAACAAACACACCACATGACACCATTATTTTTGGACCAATGTCCCCGGAAAAACCCAATGCGGGAAAATCGGTGCAGCTATCTGAGGGTTTTCTTATTAAGCAATATCAGAGTACAATCTGGGTGCCAAAACTGGCCTACCCAACAAAGAATTTCCTTAGCAGCTATACCTCACAGTTTGAGAGAAATCTCCTCGCTGAAACCCCAGAAAATCCTTCCGGCAGCTCCATAGCACAAAACTGCTCTGCAACCCCAGCATCTGCCCAATCTGGACTGCATCAGTGCCTCTCTGTCTCACGCTGGCCCTGTTGGTGCTCTGCGTAGCACTTGGTTGCCTCTAGGTGGCCCTGCGTGAGCCCTTGCTGGCTCTGCGTCACTATCCTTGGTTGTCGCGCTGCTCTCCCAGCACAATCTCTGCCTTCTCTATTTCTCTGTACTCAATGTCCCTCAGTTGCTCTCCCAATCACTGATTCTATCTCTCTTAGCAAACCCCGCTCTAGAGAATAGAATGACTGATCACTCTGGTGTAATCTGTAAGTGACCCTTAAGCCTCCTCTTATACTTTTCCTGTTGACATCTCAATGGCCGAGATTAAGTCCCTAATCAACGGCTAAGATTAGATCTAGCTTGATCTATGTCTTTTGGACCACTCTAACACAGATTCATATTAATACACATTAATATTTTATTTTCCCTAAGTTTAGACTTAGGGACTCCTTTAAAAATATTAATTATTTTAATATCTCGTAATCTATTTAGAATCTGCCCAAACCCTTTCTGGGTATTGGAGATCTCATGTGCCCCAACCTCTCCACCAAATCTCGTGGCTAGAGAACATCCGATGGTACCCCAAATCAACACTCCCTCTTAGCAAGGACTATGCTCTAGTAATACTCCTCACTAAGTATTACTCTGATCATTCGGCATCAGTACGGGTGCTGATGCTAGGCCTTCCTACCCAACATCCTTTGCACTGCTGCCTCCTATACTGCTGCCCATGGTTCTGCCACTGCCACTGCTGCATTTGTACGACAGCTCCCTCAGCATCCGTGCTGTTGCTGGTCCTTTCTGCCAGCACTTCATCCGCACTACACCTCCTCTCATCATGCTGCATCGTGCTACCCATTGCTGCACTGCAACTCAATTACTAAGAAGTAAGTAACTGACCTCCCTATTAGGCTAGAAACAACCTTTGATGCTGAAGCTCCCTCTGCTGCTAACAAGTGCTCCATCTCTAACCTCTGCGCTGCTATAACAACTCTCTTGCATCTCGCACCGTTGCACACCTCTCTGTGCCGTCTTGCATTGGTGCAACACTTTTGTGCCTCTCGCACTACTGTAGCCTGCTAGCTCTGCACTGTCTTGGGACTCCTGCATTGTAGCTCTCTCTCCCACTCCATCCGCATCCGTCTCTACCCACCCAGCCAATCCTGCTACTCCTCATCGGGGCTCCCGTAGCAAGGTCTAATCCAAGAGGTTGGGTACCTCGAGGATCCTGCTCCTCATCTCCTGTAGTTTATCTAACTACAGCTCGATGTTTGCCCACTTCCACTCAAGTGGCGCGTGTGCACTCATGGCACAGTCATCGTCTGTCAAAACTTCCTTCTCTACCCGTGCTAGCGCTGCCTTAGTTTCGAAAGACTCTCCCTTACTCTTCTTCCTTGGGCACTGGTTCGCATAATGACCCATCTCCCCATAGTGGAAGCACTTGATCTTGGAGAGATCTTTCTTCTTCCGCTTCTCCTGCTTTCCCTCAAATGCTGGGGCCACATCCTCCTCCTTCTGCTTGATCTTGATCCCTTTGTTGTTGCTACCTGGCGAAGAGTTGCCCACATCTAGTCCCAAGGTGGGAGAGTCCCTCTACCCATGATACTCTGGACAAACACTTCCCAATCTTCTGAGACAACATTCAGGGCTGTCCTCACCATAAGTTCATGATCCGGTGTCACTCCAATACCAATCAACTAGTCTTGGATCTCATTTAGTCCTCCGAGGAAGGTGTCAATTGATTGACCCTTCTTCATTTGATACGACCTCATTTGGTTCTCAAGCAACATTCTTCTCTGCACAGAAGTATGCTGGTACAGGTTCTTGAGAGCCTCCCACATCTCAATTGTCATTTCCTTCTTAGCTATATGTGGTACCCACATGATTCTTGACTTCGTCAAGGATAATGCACTTGGCTCTCGCCATCGCCTCTTCATACTTGTCGTTATCATTAGGGTTGACTGGGATAGCTATAACCTTCAAGGCAAAGTTCTTGACATGATTCCTGTCAAGCACTGATAAGATTATGGCCTTCCAGACTGCGAAGTTCGATGCTCCGTCCAATCTATCATGGTCTCTTACCCCATGTAGTGCCATGACGCTCCTCTACTTCCCGTCTGGAAGTTCTCTTCTGGACTCCCTTTGAGTTCTGATTTCCCTCCTGGAAATCCTTTTGCCGCTTGTCGAGATGCCCCCTACTCTGATCGTCTTGTGCAACTGCACTGCTAATCCAAGTTCCTCAACTAGAAACCCTCGGTAACAACTCCTCTGGCCCTGCTCTGTCAAGCACTGTTCTGACTACAGTACCTCACCAGCTCAACTTTGCAATATTTCTGCAGCCTTCTAGACTCCAGCAACTGCCTCTCTGTGAACTTTGTTAGCCCCTCTCTGCCTCATGTTGGCTCTGCGTCACCCCAGATGGGTCTAAGTCAGCCCTGGGATGCCTTGCATCAGCCCTCTGGCCCTCTTCGTCAGCAACACTAGCCTCTCTGAGGCTCTGCACAACTCCCGGCTTCTTCTGCAGGGCTCTGGTTGGCTTTGCATCACACTTCTTGGCTTCTGCGCTGCTAGAAACAACTTCTGTCACCTCGGGACAATTGTTTTCTACTGCTATTGCTCCGCTCAGATGATGTCTTTTAGTCCTCCTATGATATGCAATCACCCTCTGATACCATGTTGAAGTTTCTAAGTTTACTTAGTTTAGAAACCCTTCATGCACTTTTTCTAATTTATTCCTACCTATTTGTTATTTTTCTTTAACAAGTTATTTACAAAGTAAATACTGAAAATAAACACCAGTGTATGCTCAACATATTACAAATCAGCAACTAAAAGAAACAAGAACAAACACACCACATGACACCATTATTTTTGGACAAATGTCCCCGGAAAAACCCAATGCAGGAAAATTAGTGCAACTATCTGAGGGTTTTCTTATTAAGCAATATCAGAGTACAATCTGGGTGTCAAAACTGGCCTACCCAACAGAGAATTTCCTTAGCAGCTATACCTCACAGTTTGAGAGAAATCTCCTGGCTGAAACCCCAGAAAATCCTTCCGGCAGCTCCTCAGCACAAAACTGCTCTGCAACCCCAGCGTCTGCCCAATTTGAACTGCGCCAGCCCCTCTCTGTCTCACGCTGGCCCTGCTGGTGCTCTGCGCAGCACTTGGTTACCTCTGCATGAGCCCTTGCTAGCTCTGCGTCACTCTCCTTCGCTGCTGCGCTGCTCTCCCGACACAATCTTTGCCTTCTCTGTTTCTCTGTACTCAATGCCCCTCAACTGCTCTCCCGATCACTGATTCTATTTCTCTTAGCAAACCCCACTCTAGAGAATAGAATGACTGATCACTCTGGTGTAATCTCCAAGTGACCCTCAAGCCTCCTCTTATACTTTTCCTGTTGACATCTCAACGGCCGAGATTAAGTCCCTAATCAATGACTAAGATTAGATCTGGCTTGATCCATGTCTTTTGGACCACTCTAACACAGATTCATATTAATACACATTAATATTTTATTTTCCCTAAGTTTAGACTTAGGGACTCCATTAAAAATATTAATTATTCTAATATTTTCTTATCTGTTTAGAATTTGCTCAAACCCTTTCTGGGTATTGGAGATTTCATGTGCCCCAACCTCTCCACCAAATTTTGTGGCTAGAGCATATCCGATGCCACCCCAAATCAACAATTGTTGTCTTTGATCAGTGGTAGTCCCTTTTAGGCCCCCTAGTAGTTTGAGCGGTAACAAAGTTCGAGGTCAAGCAATTGCCTATAAGAAGTTCATCAAATATCATCAACCAAAAGGCATAAGATAAAACTAAGGGGATAGGGTTTCATCATGCATCCGTCATCACATGAAGTTAATCCTAGCATGGTGTAAACACTTTCTGAGCAACCCGTAAGATAACAATACATTCCTAAAAAAAGTAAGAGCATTCTATGTCTTAAAAATCAGTAAAATTTTAACTATTTTATGTTATAGCATGTTGATGGAAATTGGATATTTTGGCGGCTATATATCTATATATATATATCTATATCTATATATATATATATATATATATATATATACTCTATGTTCTTTAACATCAAAGGGCGTAATCAAATTCAATTAGTATCTACACTATGACAAGGTTCTCTCAGAGATTTCTGCAGGACACACTTCACAAACAGTTGTGTGCACTTATGAAATATGACTAAAATGTTCAAGTCAATGATGCATACAACTGAAATCAACAATCAAAGAATGCAGCATTTTCTACATCAAAACTTAATCTTCATATCTATGTTCCTGGAATACAGGTATGTATGAAGTGTAGACAAAATCCCTGTGCATGCATCTATGTGTGGGTGCATGTGCATGTGCCAGTGAGTTGAGGTGTGCATGGATACAAAGGGGTGTCAGTGTCAGTGTGAGAGAGAGAGAGAGAGAGAGAATGCCTGGGAATAGTTTGAACGTATTGGTTCAAGTTCTGCAGTTGGTGGAGCAGCTTCAATTTCTACCAAGGATGGGTACCCAAGATTAACTGCAGCCCAACGTAGAAACCTTCGAAGGTCCTGTTTGCTTACACTTCCAATTGGATTTATATCTGCTGAGCTGCAGTCATACTGTAACACGAGCTGAATTAGGAAGTTTAGTTCCGAAAAAACAAAAAACACAGTCTGATATCCCTTAATCTCCTCCAAACAAAATTATTCAGTAACAAACTTAAAAAGGAATATTAATTAGCATAGCAAATACCCCAGCAAAATAACTCACCTTTGTTAAGTACCCCCGCAAACCCTCATCAACATTAGAACTCCCTAGGACAAGAAAAAAACTGGCTTTGGTTTGAACCCATGGCATAAGGGATGCCAATAGAAATGCTATCACCATCCGCACACGAGCTTGAATGTTCTGCAAAGCCAGATTTTCTGCATTTGTTCCTCCATCAACCTGTGTAAAAGGAATTCAACCAGAGATTAATATTAATCTGTATATAGTTGCAAGTATTCAGATTCACTTTCCAATCAAAAAAGAAAAAAACCCATTAAATTTGAAGAGGCACAAATGAACATGCAATATTTATTACAACAAATTTATGGATCTGTAGTAGCGGACAGTGATGCGTGAGAACACCCCCAACCCCCTTCGCCCTTCACTCTCAAAGCAGGGTTGAGAGAGGAGTGAGGTAGGAGCACACTCCCAAAATGCTCCTGTTTTACAAGTGTTTTAGGAGTGTGCTCCTGAACCAAAATAACATGCTCCCTGGTTTCTCTATCCCTATGCTTGACATTACCTCAAATAAGTCTTAAGTTTAGTGTTACGAATAAAATATATATAAATAATATAAATATAAGTAATGAGGATAATTGTAATAATGATTAGTTAATTAGTAATTAGGTTGAAGAGGCATGTCTAAAGTCCCATGACTCTCCATGAACTGGCACCTGCCTAATATATAAGTAGGTCCCTTACTCTCATTGTATCATCATCTTATTCATACATTTAATATATAATATTTGTATCCTCAATAGATATCTTTATATTCCAAGTCTTTTGGATTAGTTAACACGAAGTACGAACTTTGTTCGCCTCATTCAGGTGGTTGAGAATCCTCTGTGGTGTAGTCCACCATTTTGTAAGTGATCAAGTTTAGCAAGTCCATCAGCTGCTAGCCAAAAAATAATGAATTGACAATGCTACTGGTCTGCAGAAATGATACCTATTTTATAGTTAATGGAATGGAGCTTATTTATATGTGAAAAAAGAAATGTCATCTAGCATCATTGGAATGATTACAACTCAATATGATCTGAATGTTGAGTGTTACAATATCCCAGCACAAACATAGAGTTGGCAGAGTACTGAGTAGCCAATCATCACTGTTTCTTTAAAACAACTCAGTGTGTTACAATACAAGCTCATTTGATGAGAAATGACCTATAATGGGCTCTGTTAACACCTAGATTGGAACCCTCTGTAAATCCAAGTATCTAGTTCAGGTCTTTTCAAGCATGGTTTTTAAAGTCTTCTAGGTGGAATTTGAAAATCCATGACGATGGTGTTGAATTTTTGTAGCTATGGCCAGTCTTCATTTTGATATATTGATGTATTTGTTCATGTAAAGCATGTTCTTCATGCTCATAAGAAAATCAAATTTTGTATTTTATAAAGAGAACAGAAAATTTAAATTTTTGAAAATTGATTTTGGCTCCAAGTGTTCAAGTTGGCCCTCTCTCTCCTACATGTTAGCTCAGCTCATTGACACCTATTCGACCTCATGATTGGCTATAAATAAGAGTCCTTCATCCTCCTCACAAGGCACAACTTGTCTGAGCATAAATCAAGATATTTCTGGGAATACAAATCAATTTAAGGAGCAAATCGAAGGTGAGGAAGTCTCTTGGAAGAACGACTTATCTCTGAAGTTTATCTCTGTTCTAGAAGGATGGAACTTCTGTGACTTGTACTCTGTGTAAAAGAGCTGAATCCTGTGATGTATGACCTGTGCAAGAGCCGAAATTCTGTGATTAATATCCTGTGCCAAAAGACTGAAGTCTGTGGTTTGTTTCTGCAACAGAGGTTTGAATCCTGTGGTTCATAACCTGAGCAAGGAGGCTGAAGTCTGTAATTTGCATCTGTGACAGGGGTCCGAACTTCAGTGGTCTGCATTTGTGACAGAGTGCTGAAATTCCGGAGGTACTTGGACACTTGGTGAATGCTGGTTAGTTTGACCATAACTTTGACTTTGATATCTCTTGTTGAATTGGTTCTCTAAGGAAAGAAGTTGGGTTTTTACCCCAAGTGGGTTTTCCCAGGGTAATCATTGTGTTGATATTGTGCACTGTGATCTCTGCTTTCTTACTCTTGTATGATTGATCTTCTGAAGTATAGTTGCTTGATGAAAAAGTAGTAATTGTTAAAAAGATTCTATATATAATCACAAGTAATTATCAGTGTTCAGAAATCAGTACATTGCCCTAGAATTTTTAACATGGTATCAAAGCTTTGGTGAAGAAAGAAAGTTGAAGATCACATCTTGTTGAATCCTGCTCTCTCAAGGAAGAAATATCTTATCTCTATGTCCAAGATTTCTGAGCAAATGGTTCCCTCTTGCAAAGAAGGAAACAAACTTGAAGGAGCATAAAACTTCAAGGCATGGAAGAAGAGGATTGATCTTGTCTTATAAGAACATGAAATTCTGCAATTTCTCCAAGGTAAAATACCCCCAACAAATGACAATAATGCAGCAGGAAAAGCAAGGTTCAGGAAGGATGAAGTTAAGGCTCAAAGAATTTTATTTGAATCTCCTAAGGATCATTTGATTCCATTTGTTTCAGAATTAGCTACATCAAAGGAAGTTTATGATACTCTTGTTAATTTGTTCTCAATTAACAACATTGGACAAAATATGTCTTTGAGAAATCAACTTCGTGATGCAAAAATGTCAATAGATGAACTTGTGGCCTCCTACTTCATGAGAATTTCTCATATAAGAGATCAGCTACAAAGTATTGGTGAAGTCATTTCTGAATCTGAATTAATCACTACTGAACTCAATGGCCTACCAGATTTATGGGATTCATTTGCAGCTGGAATTTGTGCTAGAAAGAATACTCCAAGCTTTGAAGAATTATGGACCTCTTGCACTCAAGAGGAATCTAGGCTTATTTATAAAGGGAAGATCCAAAGACATGATGAAGAAGAATCTCAAGCCCTTGCTGCAAAATCTAGAACGAATAATCGAAGGAAGAAGTTGGTTTTCAAAATAAGAATGCAAGTAAAAGACCCTGTTACCCACCACATTGCGGGTGATATCCCCAGGAGAAATTTTTCTCCATGATGAGCCTCAGCCGGCAGCTAGCATTTGCTTGCAGCCATTAGCTAACTCATCGTGTCATTTCTCCGCCACCTGAGCTGGCCATGTGGTCCCTCACCCACCTGTATTGATCATATGTTTGAAGGTGGGACCTCCCGAATCTAAAGGTATGTCTTGTCATTTGGTAATTGAGTATTGGGTTTACTTTTCATGGATACTTCTGGGTATGGATTGATGGGGGAATTGGCCGAAAGAGTGGGTTTAGTTTGTGCTCTTGTCCCCTTATCTCTTTCGGTTGTTACCCTTGGATCTTAGTCCCGTGGGATCTCCTTTATTGACCATTTGGTTGCAGAGTGTTACTACTTGGGAAACCCCGACTTTGGGTGCGTGGTCCCGCTCCTTTACCCGCACATATTACTCTCTTTCCACTCACTATACCCCCATTCATCTTTTCTCCCATCCTAGGTCCACATAGGGCTAGCTCCCCTATCCCCTTGCCCCCACCTTGGGTCAGGCCTAGAATGATGCCTCGGAGGTTGAAGAAATTAAAAGAAAAAGTGAAAAGCATAATTGGCCACATTAAACAGGAAATTGTACCACAAAATGCAAAAGATGGTATGGACAAAATAATTAGCACATGGGCAAAAGCCATTGCATGAGCTCTACCCCAATCCATGGCCATCACCTTGGTTTCATAGGTCCTAGATGAGCCTCCTTTATCATTCAGGAACCCATGATTGTCCCCACCCCTGGAGGGAATAACATCATTATCTTGTCCTTTGAGCCGTGAGCAGTTAATTTTAAAAAATCAAGGCCAAGGCACCTCATGTACCACGATTTCTCCCTCCTACACATTACATACCCAAGTGTGGGCTTCCCCTTATCTAGCTACACCTATACCCCAATATGTGGCCGAGGACTGCCCCTTGCATTCCATATTCCATCTCACTTATTTGTCACTTTCCACCCCCAATAGAGGAATGTCCCTTGGACATACTATCCCCTTTAAGGGCTAAAACCACCTAATAAGGTACTTGACTAACCCCCTTTGGAGCCTGGAGACACTAGCACATGCCAAAGCCCACTACAGAAGGGCATGCCATTATGAAGTGCCCTCGTTGTTATCCATGATTTTGTAAGCTCTTTTACCTGATTATTTTAATGACTGGTTGTATTGGAAGCCTAGGGGACGCATGGGATCTTATGCAGGATTACAAATGGTTTCCATTGGGGTTTGGTCTCCCTATATGGTATCCTAACCCCAGAGGTCTACATTGGCACATATAGGGTGTGCATAGAGAGCCATTGGCCTCCACATCAGCTAACAGAACTCCACGGATCTTCATCGATGCTCAGAGACTACTAGCGATCCACTTTTGGGATGATGGTGATATGCTTGGTACATTATGCCCAGGAGGCCCCCACAGGAGCCCCACACTCTTAACAAGTGTCCCAAGATTTGTACGATGTTATGGCAGCATTCATTCCACCACTTAGACCTTTGCAGAGGATCTCTGATTCATATCGAGACCCATGGGGTCATCTATGTGCCCTCATACCCACTGGGAGCACCACAGATCTACTACTTGGAGAACAAGGGGCCACCCCCTTGTCCATCATATTTCAGGGAATTTATTCCTCAATATGGCACTTCATGATATTGTTGAGCCTTTGGAGGGCCCTACGCATGCACATATTAATATTTGGCCCCTTGTGAGGCTTATTTTTACACTTATGAGCTAGTTTGGTGGGCTTGTCACTAATAGGGGTTTTATTTGCAAGTTATTTTATCATTAAGGGCTAATGTAGGCCCATAAGCTAATTCGAAATCCTTAGGAGGCTATATATTGATGTTAGATACACTCATTTGTATCATCACTTGACTTGGGATCTCTCTAATCATAGAGAAATTTGCATTTTTTCCTTGGAGGATATTTTCTAGAGATGGATGAATTTTGATGTATGGATTTGGGCTATTTATCTTGTCTTGGAGCTTTGTCTTCTTAACGAAATGTTGGTTGGATATACTCTATAATGTTGTAATTGAATTTTGATGTTATTATTCTTGTTGCTGCATACTTCTAAAATTAGGGCTAGTTACTGCATAATCGAAATGTTGAATTGAGCATGTTTTAGCTAATTTAAAGTATGGGCCAATGTTATATGAATGAAATGTCCTAGAGATTATTTGTCTCGATAAGCTTGCATCATTTGCTTTGAAGTATAAATGTTTTAAAGTCACTTTTCTATTCTTTCTCTCAACATTGGATGAAGTTGACTTTCTGGGCCTCCTTGATCAAGAAGCCAAGTTCTTACTCATCACCATCCTTGACTCCATATCCCCAAGTGAATTAGGCACTGGTCCCTTAAAGGGGTGATCATTTTAACCCTTTTTTTACCATTTTCCCCTATTCCCTCAAGTCTAGCCCCATTAGGTAACCTAGGGCATCAATTTCCCGGATGTTACCAAAGGAAAAACTTCAATCTCCTACAGGCTACTGCATTGGTGGGTCCCCTCCCTCTCCTCCAAATTTGAGGCAATTCTGATGGTGGAATCTCCGAGAATCCCAATCCCTAGCTCTAGGATCAAATTTTCCCTAGGCACCCCAAGGCTAGACCTCAATATATCATTTCAATCTCTTGAAGTAAATATCTTGTTTGGTCCTTTCCCCTCACCTTGTATAGGATAGGAACATCATTGGTTGCAACATTCCATCCCTGAACCTGGGTTGGGTCCACTTGGCCTTGTGTGGTCCCACTTCTCAATAAAGACTATTTGTTAAGGACCATTTGGGAATCCAAGTTTGCCAAGGATTATAGGGATTGAGAAGCACATCTAGAAGCCTATCCTTTCTCCCTCAACCCTCCAATCCTCACCCCTTACCCCTGGTGGACCAAGTCCCTTGCTTAAAGAGCAAGCAAGTTCCATTCTTCCCTACATCCTTGGGAAAGGGTTTCTAGGGTCACTTCTCACCTATTCATTGACATCTACTTTACAAAGTGATCCTTACACCACCGGGACTCCTCCCATCGGTGAAAGTTCGTAAAGAGTAGGGAGACTTAGCCGTGGTGACAATGGCCCTTAACCTAGCAGTTGCCCTCTTAGGAACCCCTTTTAGGTTCCCCGCTGGTTTGAGTGGTAACATTTTTGGCGTAGCTGCCGGGGACACAAAGCGTGTGTTTTGTTCCCCATACGACATATTGACATATCATTATTGGCGACTCAACTGGAAGAACGAAGCCCTAGTTCTTCATTGACCATTAAAGTGAATTCTTATAGGGTGAAGCAAGATTCTATCAAGGCACCTCAATTCACCTTGGCAACTCCATTATAATCTTAATATGCAAAATCATAGAAGCTGGAGATTTCTCTTGGTCCTATATTTGAAAAGCTCAATAACCAAGAGATTCAAGAGTTGCAAAGGAAAGTGGTTGAGTATGCAGAATCCTTTCAAGATATGTTGGAGAGCTTGGATATGGAATTCATGCTCAGGTTTTATAGGTCGCAAGAAGTACAACTTGACATAATAAGGCGTGCTTATGAATGTTGATTTGTTGTAGCATCGGATGTGCTCTAGCCATGAAAATTGGTGGAGAGGCAAAGGCACATAAGATCTCCAAGACCTAGAAATCGTTTGGGGAAATTCCACCCAGATGGAGAGATATTAAAATAATTAATATTTTTAATGGGGTTCGTAAGTCTAAACTTAGGAAAATTAAAATATTAATGTGTATTGATATAAAATGGGTGAGAAAGTTCTAAATGATGAGGATCAAGCCAAATCTAATCTTAGTCGTTGATTAGGGACTTAATCTCGGTCGTTGAATCGTCAACAGGAGAAGTATAAGAGGAGGCTTGAGAGTCAGTTGGAGATACACCAAGTTGATCAAGAATTCAATTTTCTGGACAGGGTGTCTGAGAAATCGAGTTAGTGATCCGTTGGGCAATTCGACAAAAGACCGAGAATACATATCAAAGAGGCAGAGAAAGTGTCAGAGAGACTGTGCAGAGGTAGCTTGGGCTGACACAGAGACAACCAGGACTAACACAGAGGCTGAGGAGGCCAGCGCAGAAGACGCAGAAGGCCAAAAGGCTGACACAGAGGCAGTCGAGGTTGACGCAGGCAACATAGAGGAATCCATAGCTGATGTTGGGCTTAAGAGGCAGCGCTGAGGAATTTTCGTGGGGAAAACTGAGAGTTGGTTAGCGGACGTAGAGCTGTGAGGGTGACGTAGTCTCTAGAGGGTGACGCAGTTCCTGAAGGTAGCTTGGAGCAGCTTTCATTGTCCAGTTAAGGGAGCAGTCGAAGTCACTATGAGGCTATTCATTCGGTTGCTGATTAGCCGGAATATCTGTCTCCAAAGAAAAGTACTTTTTCCAAGGAAAATCTCTGAAGGGTGAGCCATTTCCGGCACCTTAGTTGTATTCAGAAAATTGCATAATAATAAAACCCTCATATCTACTGAACCGGTTTTCTCGCATTGGGTTTTTCTGGGGACGATTATCCAAAAATAATGGTGTCCCTTGTGTTGTCTCAGTTTATTTCAGTTGTTGATTAGTATATGTGTGAAGGTTGCATTTGTGTTTATTTCGGTATTTATATTAATAAATAACTTGTTAATGGAAAGAACAAGTAGGAGATAATAAACCAGATAATCCAGTAGGGATTTCTGATGTGTCAGACTTAGAAATTCCAACATGGTATCAAAGCATTGTAGATCATAGGTGGACTAAAGCACCGGCAGAAATCTGAAATTTGCAGAAGTAGCAGCGGCCTGAGAGAGAGCGTTGTTCCAGAGCAGAAGCAGCAAGAGAAGAAGTGACGCAGAGCCTTCGTCATTTCGAGCCAGGAGGAGTGCCAGTGCAGAGGCAGAGAAGGGCAGATCAAACCTACGTAGTGCCCGATCATCTTTCTCAGCCAAGAAGGATTGATGTTGTGGTCAGGAGGAGCAGATTCAGCCTTTGCCGAGATTGCACAGAGCCTTAAGGGCTCAATTTCTTCAGTTGTCAGGGCTTGGGGAGTTGTGGGTAGATTGTTATTTGAGGAGAAGGTGGGACGCTATTTCTGTCGAAGCAGAACAATGTCCAAGGAGACAGAGCCAAGGTAGAGGGAATCACTACCTCAACAGATTTCTAGCCAAAGAATCCAGATTTGTGTTGCAGCGGCAAAGGGGGATTGGAGAGTAGTTCTTCGACAGTTGGCCAGAGGATTTCCAAGAGGGAAATCAGGACTTAGAGGGAGATTTCCAGGAGGGGAGTTGAGACTCAGAGGGAGTCCAGAAGAGGTGTTATGAAACCAGCTCACAAAAAGATAGAAAAGATAGATCAACGCCTTAGAAATAAGCCTTTTCGAGGAGGCAACCTCCTTTACATTACACAAATGAACAATTCTTAGATGATTACAAATGACAAGACCTCCTTTCTATATATAGGAGTCTAGGGGGTCATAATATAATCAGAGCCGACATAACAATAATAATGTAAGGGCACAATAATAATAATACGGGGACGACATGGGCACAACAATATAATAAGGGGGTTGTACTAATAACAATAAGGGGTTACACTAGTAGAATAGGGACCTAACAAGAGGACCTGAAATGGTAATGAACGGATTCAGGGATCAGGACAAGTTAGACGGGGCTTCCAACTTTGTCATCTGGAAGGCCAGGATCCTGGCAATCCTGGACAGACATCGCATCAAGGACTTCGCCTTGAAAACTGTAGCTATCCCAGTTGACCCGAATGCTAATGAAAAGTATGAGGCTAAGGCAAAAGAAAAATGCTTGATCCTAGACGTTGTCAAAGATCATGTCATCCCACATATTACTGAGAACACAGCAAGGGAGATGTGGGAGGCGTTGACCACCTTATATTAGGGCTCTTCCGTGTAGAGGAAGATGTTATTGGAGAATCAGTTGCGGTCATATCAAATGCAGAAGTGAGAGCAGATAGATCCGTTCCTTCTTAGGTTGCAGGAGATTCGCGACCAGCTTACTTCTGTGGGGTCTACACCAGATCCAGAATTTATGGTCAGGGCTGCCCTGAATGCAATCTCCGAGGAGTGGGAGACATTTTTCCAAAGTATTTTGGGCAGGGCTACTCTTCCCAGTTGGGAGGAGATGTGGGCAGCTCTTCACCAGGAAGATATCAGGAGGATAACCAAGGCGAGGAGTAGTGGAAAAAGAGGTCGAATCAAGAAAGACGAGGAGGATGCGGCTCTAGCATCTGCGGGATAGCAAGGGAAGAGGAAGAAGTAGGACATCTCCAAGGTTAAGTGCTTCCATTGTGGGGCACTAGGACATTATGCATCCCAATGTCCCAGGAAGAAAAACAAGAGAGGCTTCCAATTCAAAGGTAGCTCCAACCAAGGCAGAGAAAGAGGCCGAGACTGATGATGATTGTGACATAAGTGCTTATGCGCCTCTAGAGAAGAGGTGGGCAGACATCGAGTTGTAGTCAGGAGGACTACATACTAGGGGCAGGATCCTTGAGATGCCCAAACTCTTAGATAACATCCAGCTACGGGAATCCTTAACAACAGTAGCATGATGACAAGATGTGGGGTGGAGCAAAGTGTGGTGGAGCAACAAGGCAAGGTTAGAGTAGAGAAGTCTATAGCAGAGTAGCAGAGGTTGCAGCAATGCGAGAGGCACAGAGGTGTATGCAGCAGCGTAGTGGTAGCAGAGGGGGCACAGGATCGTAGTAGAAGCAACGTCAGCATCACAAAGCTTCCAGACTAACTGGGATGTCAGTATTTGGGAGAAGTCAATTACCTACTTCTTGGTAATTGAGTTGCAGTGTAGCAGTTAGCAGTGGCAGTGCTAGGGGCAGCATGGGCAGCATGTTGAGAGGGAACTGCAGTACAGATGTAGCAGTGGCAGTGGCAGTGTCATGGGCAGCAGTGCAGAGGATGCGATGCGACAGGCCAAGCATCAACACAGGTACCGGTGCGAAGAATCAGTGTGATGTTTCAGTAGTGTTGCATTACTAGAGCACATTCCTTGATAAGAGGGAGTGTTGATTTGTGGTAGCATCGGATGTGCTCTAGCCATGAAAATTGGTGGAGAGGCTAAGGCACATAAGATCTCCAAGACCCAGAAATCGTTTGGGGAAATTCCACCCAGATATTAAAATAATTAATATCTTTAATGGGGTTTAATATAAAATGGGTGAGAAAGTTCTAAATGACGAGGATCAAGCCAAATCTAATCTTAGCCGTTGATTAGGGACTTAATCTCAGTCGTTGAATCGTCAACAGGAAAAGTATAAGAGGAGGCTTAAGGGTTAGTTGGAGATACACCAAGTTGATCAAGAATTAGATTTTCTAGGATAGGGTTTACTAAGAAATCGAGTTACTAATCTGTTGCAGCGAGGGGCAGTTCGGTAGAAGGCCAAGAATACATATGAGAGAGGTAGAGAACGTGTCGGAGAGACAGCATAGAGGCAACCTAGGCCGATGCAGAGACAACCAGGACTAACGCAGAGGCTGAGGAGGCCAGCGCAGAAGACGCAGAGGGCCAAGAGGATGACGCAGAGGTAACAAAGGCTGACGCAGGCATCGCAAAGGGTTGCAAAGCTGACGCTGGGTTGAAGAGGTAACGCTGAGGAATTTTCGTGGGGCAAACTGAGAGTTGGTTAGCTGACGCAGAGCCGTAGAGGGTGACGCAGTTCCTAAAGGCAGTTTTGAGCAGCTATCACTGTCCAGCTAAGGGAGCAGTCGAAGTCACTGTGAGGCTATTCATTCGGTTGCTGATTAGCCGAAATATCTGTCTCCGAGGAAAGGTACTTTGGCCAAGGAAAATCTCTGAAGGGTGAGCCACTTCTGGCACCCTAGTTGTATTTGGAAAACTACATAATAATAAAACCCTCATATTTGTTGCACTGATTTTCCCGCATTGGGTTTTTCCGAGGACAATTGTCCAAAAATAACGGTGTCCCTTGTGTTGTCTTAGTTTATTTCAGTGGCTGATCTATATATGTGTGAAGGTTGCATTTGTGTTTATTTCAGTATTTATATTAATAAATAAATTGTTGATGGAAAGAACAAGTAGGAGATAATAAACTAGATAATGCAGTAGGGATTTCTGATGTGTCAGACTTGAGAAATTCCAACAATGAAGAGGATCCTAATCGTCTCCATGACCTTTCACATAACTTGTGTTGTGAATATTCTGGATAACCTCATCAATAACAATGGGAATACCTCCTCTAAGGATAACGAAGAGTTGGATCCCACAAGCTTCCAAATCACGCAAGAAAGAATGGATGAATATAGTAGGTCATGCAAGGAGGTAGTAAGGGAATATAATTCTAATGAAGTTTTCTCTTGCTTATATGATAAAGAAGTGAAGCTTCATAAGATGAAAAGTGAATATAAAGAGAACCCTACTAATGCTCTCCTCCTAGAAGCATACTACCAAAATCTTGTAACAAATACCTTAGCCATTGTTCTTCAAGGGTAGAGAGAAGAAGAGAAGTCTGGCTTGTCAACCAACCAAGATGAAGGTGACCTTGAGGATCACGGTGATAAGCAAGAAGATGAGTCCTCGTTGGGGCTGCAGGACGGACAGGATGACTTTGAGAGTACATCTATTGAGGAGAATGAAGTTAAGGAAAGTAAGGCTGAGATCGACTTTACCTTCACTCCTGATGAATCTCCTTTTGAAAACCTTGAGGAAGGTGATCCTGTAAGCTCCTTGGAAAGTGACATTAGAGATTATTTCCTCATTAAAAAGTAGAAGTGGAAAATTGTTGGGGCCAATTTGATTGTGCTTCAATTTATGATACTGACAAGGAAGATGAGAATGAGATTGGTTTTTCCTTTATCCCGAACATTACTTGTGATGGCATATCTATTAATACCTTTGGGAAGGCGATTTATTATTTTCCCTTGCATGAAGAAGGACAGTTGGAAATGATTGATTCTCCTTTTAACGAAAGCCCAATCTTTGATGCTTATAATGAGGAAAGCAATGAGGCTCCCACCTACCCACCTCATGACTATGTATTCAAATCACTTGAGCCTTTAAATTGTGGGGAAGAAAACCCCGTTGAATATGACACTTCACCCTCCCCTTTGCCTTCCCCTCTTGAGTCTCCCTCAAGTAATTCCCTCGTCTCTTTTGATATGACCTCCAATGACAATGCCTCTTTTCCCCTTTCTGAATATGGTGTCAAGGAGGAACCCTTCATTGAATATACTTTATCCCCTTTGACCCATCCTTAGGATTATGATCACTCCATGACCTCCCCTCCCCGTCGTGACCATCACATTGAGAGACCTATTCGTTGCATTCCTTCTTGTTGATTTTTGTAGCATCGGATGTGCTCTTGCCTCGAGATTTTACAGAGAGGCTAAGACACATGCATTCTCCAATACCCAGAAATCGTTTGGGAAAATTCTGTTGATAAAAGTGTAACTAGGTTTGGTCTTCATAAATGTAATTTTGATCTTTGTACTTAAAAGGAAAAGAAATATTATTTTTGTAAATTATAAAATGAGTGTCTTGCTCATTACATAGGTCCAACATATGTTGAAGTGCTATAGGAAAGTCAAAGAGTCAAAGAGTCAAATTAAATGTTGAAGAGCTCTTCTTGAGCATATATGAATGTAAATGAGTCAACCTAGTGTCTACATCAACCCTCCAAGACAAGCAAAATCCTCTTGAAGAAGGCAGCAAGCAAAACGATGTAAAAGACAGTCATGTCGGCCTCAAAGTATATATAAATGTCATGTCAGCTCACCTATGGAGACACATCTATTCAACAATACAAGTCGCCTTATTTATGGAGACAAAACCATTATATATCCCAGCTAGGGTCAATGCAGAAGTTCAATTTACGAACTCGGATATCTCTGTAATCCCGGATGAGTACAGACCTTGAACATCTTGCAACTTCGGATAAGGAGCATAAGAACTTCGGATGAGGAGCAATAACATCTTCATCTCTGAAATCTCGGACAAAATACAGTACAGGAATCTTGAATGCAGACAGAGGTTCAATGTGTAGTGACCCATCATTAATATAGAGAGCACGAGAATATTAGCATGCATACGATGCACGCATATGATAGCTACATATGCATGTATCGCATGCACTGCACTAGTAGCTATATTCTAAATTACCTAAAATATCCTGACACCCTTCATATAGACAAGTCGCATTCACCCATTAACACATATTACTTAATGCCTCATGATTAATGAGCGATTACCAATGATATTAAGTTTAAAAGTATAAAGTAAAAGGGTTATAAAGAAAATAAATGTAAAGAATTATGTAAATTCTTAAAAATTAGGTTATATAATTATCTATTTGAGCAATTTTTAAATAAAGTATGTGAATGAATTATTAAAGAGATAAATTAAATCAAAATAAAGCCCCTATGTATGAACTTAAGAGTTTTTAATTAAACATATAAAAATCTTAATCAAAGTGAAATGGCACATGTCAAAATATCCTTAAGAAAAGATACGACTCTGCATGTTGAGAGGTGTTGTTGAGAAGGGAAGCGGTGGGCTCATAGGTGGAGAGAGCAACCACCGCTAATAAATGGTACATAAGGAGAGGCCGAAAGGAAGGAGGGAGGTCCGTGTTCTTTGCCTGAGAGGCTATTTGCTGTGAGTGGGAAAAACTGATTCGGGTGCTGTTGGAGGAGGAAGGAGAAATTTATACATACTGGTTATGAGCCTTGCTTGTTTTGGAAGCTTCTGGGCACGGGGGAACGGTATGCTTCGGTTGAGAAGCATACTGGATCGAATATCTAGGTATATTCGGTTTGGCTGGGTGGTTTTGGTCATTCGGTAATGAGAGCGCTGGAGCAGTTCTGAAAGCACCCTCACCGCAACAGCCGTAGCAGGCCAGGTAAGTACTTCATCAAATCAATAATACAGTTTCACAGTTCAGTAATCTTTACAGTTTCACAGTTCAGTAATCTTTACAGTTTCACAGTTCAGTAATCTTTACAGTTTCACAGTTCAGTAATGGCTCTTTATTTAGTACGGCCACTACACAATTTGGTCTGCCTACAAGGTGTTGTTTCCGAAAATGCAGCTAATACCAAATAATTCCATTCCTATAAGAGTCTTAACTTTTAAATAACATTACGACATTCTAAACTAGAAGATACAAATTTTACTAGCATAGCAAAAGATTCAACACAAGGAAAAGAAATAAAACAACACAGTTGTCAGGAAAATAATAGAAAGATACCATCATTTTATTTGTCCAAAAATCTATATACAAGTGAGACTTCATTTCACGAGACATGTACAAAAGTTTAGAAGCCCCAATAGCCCAAATCGTAAGAGAAAACAAACCCAAAAAAAAGAAAAGTCAGTATGTCTGTTAACTGTCCCTCTCTTTGTCACATAATTACAGAGAGACACAAATAAAGGTAAGAAAGCCCACATTTTGAATGCAATTTAGGAGATTGCATTATCGGGAATAGGTTATCTAAGATACTTGCATTATACCATCGCGTCAAGGCGGGGCTCCAATGCAAGGCAAAACCAGCTTGACTGGTAACGGTTGGATTTCAACGTCCGGAGGTTAAAATGCCGTATATACAAAACAGGAAAACGCTTTGTCCGGAAAAATTTATTCAATTTCAAGGGTAATCCATAATATTTAGACTCTAGAGTCTCCACGCGTTCCGTCCACATCCGCCAGACCCCGAGCTCTTCAAAACAAATTTGGCCATCTAGCGCTCTTTCAAGATTAATAATGATAGTCTTGAATTTCACCGCCGGAAAGATAGAAACATTCCACGGACACATCTGGGCCGTCCGATGGCTGCAAGGGCTCTACCTCGACAGATTCAAAGGGCTAACTGGGGCGTCAGATTATGGTTTTCTTTCCTTTCGCGTCTCAGAGATCCTGAAATATATTAATGCTTTCATGCCATCAAGGCAAATTTATATTTCAAAGCAGCGACAACTAGACTGTACTGAAAGGGAATGGTTTCCCTGCAGATCTGAAACCAGAAGCCTCAGAATCCAAACACGCGTGTTCTGAAATGCTGCCGTACCCGTGGATGCGCTGAAAGATTTCTTACCGGCTTATTTGTGAGAGACAGGGTCACGATAATTTTATTGAAATATTGGAAATTGTTTTCACTGAAAACTAAAATCCGAGTACCCTCTCGCGGGTTTTATGTGAAGTGAATCCTACTGTTACCCAACAGAATTTAACCATTAAACCATTAAATTTACACAAGCGTAGGGACTGTGAGGTCGCAGGGTTTGAACGACGGGCTCTGATACCATGTGTAGTGGCCGTACTAAATAAAGAGCCATTACTGAACCGTGAAACTGTAAAGATTACTGAACTGTGAAACTGTAAAGATTACTGAACTGTGAAACTGTAAAGATTACTGAACTGTGAAACTGTAAAGATTACTGAACTGTTTGAAATGGTATTATTGATTTGATGAAGTACTTACCTGGCCTGCTACGGCTGTTGCGGTGAGGGTGCTTCAGAACTGCTCCAGCGCTCTCATTACCGAATGACCAAAACCACCCAGCCAAACCGAATATACCTAGATATTCGATCCAGTATGCTTCTCAACCGATGCATACCGTTCCCCCGTGCCCAGAAACTTCCAAAACAAGCAAGGCTCATAACCAGTATGTATAAATTTCTCCTTCCTCCTCCAACAGCACCCGAATCAGTTTTTCCCACTCACAGCAAATAGCCTCTCAGGAAAAGAACACGGACCTCCCTCCTTCCTTTCGGCCTCTCCTTATGTACCATTTATTAGCGGTGGTTGCTCTCTCCACCTATGAGCCCACCGCTTCCCTTCTCAACGACACCTCTCAACATGCAGAGTCGTATCTTTTCTTAAGGATATTTTGACATGTGCCATTTCACTTTGATTAAGATTTTTATATGTTTAATTAAAAACTCTTAAGTTCATACATAGGGGCTTTATTTTGATTTAATTTATCTCTTTAATAATTCATTCACATACTTTATTTAAAAATTGCTCAAATAGATAATTATATAACCTGATTTTTAAGAATTTACATAATTCTTTACATTTATTTTCTTTATAACCCTTTTACTTTATACTTTTAAACTTAATATCATTGGTAATCGCTCATTAATCATGAGGCATTAAGTAATATGTGTTAATGGGTGAATGCGACTTGTCTATATGAAGGGTGTCAGGATATTTAATATTTTAGGTAATTTAGAATATAGCTACTAGTGCAGTGCATGCGATACATGCATATGTAGCTATCATATGCGTGCATCGTATGCATGCTAATATTCTCGTGCTCTCTATATTAATGTGACGCGTTTAAATTGGGTGAATGCCGCATCTGCCAAGAGGAAGACGAGGAGAAGGACATGGAGGGCCCTGTACCTGCAACGGCAATCCTACTGCAATTCCAATTGCTTCCCCCGCAGAAGGCGTTCCTACTCCAAACTAACTTCCTTGTGATTTTTCTTAAATACTTGATCAGCCAGTGTGAGTGTCATTCTGCTTTTCACTGTAATCCTATAGAGAGTTCAAATATGGCGGTTCGAAGTTCAGCTGAACTGTATTCAATTATGGCGGTTCAAAGTTCAGTTGAACTGTAATAGGATTGTGGATGGGACTGTTATCCAGCTGGTTATCTGTGACTGTTACTATTTTGGTTATCTGTGGTTGGGAGTTTGACTAGTGTTTTCGGGTCTCAGATCATTTAGGCATTGGGGAGTAACTATGCTGATGGAAGAAAACGGTGAAAAGAAGGCCATATACAGAATGACGACTGAGTTTTTGAGAACATGGTGCTCAAATGGACCTTAGAGGATATAATGAACGAAGATCTCTTCAAGGGCAAGGTTAAATCTATCCCGGAAAGGTTTGAGTCCATAACGGATTACCTTGTCTCTTTTGTTTCCCCCCTCATAGAAGAAACAAGGGCTGACCTGCGCAATGCTCTTGAATCCATTTCTGAAGCTCCATATGCAGCTATATACTTTCCAGAAAAAGAAAAGCCATCCAAAGGTAAAGTGGTGGAATACAAAATGCATATTGACAGAAAATATGATATGGGAGAGAGTTAGGAAAAACAAATTTTAATTCTCAGACCAAAGGATATTCTTATACTCTCGTCAAGAGTACCTGAATATGTGGAAGACCTTCGTGACATAATGCTAGCTGTAGTAAATGGACAGGAGTGTCAGTGTAAAGATAAAGATGGTGAGAATGAAGATAGCGGTATGGTGGAGGTGAAAGTACACGTTCCAGATATGCATCCTTTCTGCTCCCAAAATAGCAATATGGAAAATCAATATTTTTATATTTATCTTGGTAATCTAGCTACAAATTTGCGAATCTGGAAGGCCTTGCATCCTGACTTGGATGATGAAACAAGAAATTTAGCTATGCGTGCCAAAGCGGTATACTACAATACAGAGGAATCTACTGAAGCCTTTGTTGAAGAAAATAAAGGTGATATAGAAATATTGAGAAACAAGCATTTCAGGTCCCACGAGTGGAATGATTCTCCGACTTCTGCTATAGTTGATGCAGTCAATGCTGTTAAAAAGAAAAGTGTCCCTGCATAAAGCTGATCCAAGGTTCCCCAGGAACAGGGAAGACCTCAATGCTTGTTTCACTTCTCTCTATCTTACTCCACCTGAGGTACAAAGTACTTGTGTGTGCACCAACAAATGTTGCAATATCAGGAATTGCATTGAGATTTCTGAACTTAGTTACAAATCTGTCAGATAAGTGCCCCAATACAGATGATTTTCCCTGTGTTTTGACCTCGAGTGACCTTGTACTTGTTGGAAATATGGAGCGCTTGGATGTTGAAGGTCCTCTGGGAAATATTTTCCTTGAATCTCAAGTGGACCATCTGAAAAATTGTTGTCTGCCACTGACAGGATGGAGGAAAATTGTGACATATATTCTTGATTTTCTTGAATCAGCAATTTCAAAATATGAAGAATTTAAAGAAACAGCAGAGCAGAAGGATCAAGTTAATTTTCTACAATTCCTCAGAGTGAGGTTGGAAATATTAGCTTTAGAATTTTTCAAATGTGCAGAAATTTTATTGAATGATTATCCAGAATCAATCTCAAAGAAACAGGACTTGGGTTTTCTGATTGAAGTGGTTGAGCATTTTGTAAATCTAATTCAGAAAAATGCATTCAAGGACAAAACCCTTAGAGAATGTTTTTCTGGTCATGGAGAAATCAATAAAGAAGCATCAAAGTGCACAGAGAATTCTAGAGAGAGTGTGATTAACAATAAGAGACTTTTAATAGAAGCTCTTTGCTCCAGGAGAAGTGAATGTATACATTACTTAAAAGAAGAGTTAAGCTGTGAAAGAACACGCCTTAACCAAAATATTTTGGAAATTTGTTTGTCACGTGCCAAGGTGGTATTTTCAACTGTAACATCTTCTGGGAAGAGCTGCATGAACTTGGCAGCACCATTCGACTGTTTAATTATTAACGAGGCAGCCCAGCTTAAAGAAACCAAATCTACAATTGCACTACAAATTATGGGTGTAAAGGATGCATTTCTGATAGGAGATCCAAAGCAGCTACCTGCAACAGTAATTAGCAAGCTTGCAGAGAAAGTGAACTATGGAAGAAGCCTCTTTGAAAGATTGGAAGCACTTGGACATCCAGTCCATATTCTAAATATACAAATATCGAATGCATCCATCGATAAGTCTTTTTCCAAATAGGGAGTTTTATGAAAACCTTATCAAGAATGGCCCAAATGTTGAAATGGAGCCTTATGGCTATACCTATCTCACATCTGAAATGTATGGAGCATATGCATTTATTAACGTAAAAGATGGAAGAGAAGAGAAAGACGATGTTGGGAAGAGTAAGAAGAACATCATAGAGGCTGTTGTTGTCATGTATATACTATCCAAACTGTACAAAGTTTGTTCTTGCTCAGGCAATTCAATCAGCGTTGGTGTGGTATCACCTTACCGGGAGCAAGTTCGTTACTTGGACAGTAAGTTAACAACTAAAAAAAAAAAAAAAGATGAATGGAAGGACGTTCTTGATGTAGAGGTCAAATCAGTTGATGGGTTTCAAGGTGGTGAAAAGATGTTGTAATAATTTCCACTGTTTGTACTGGGAAAAATATAGGCTTCCTTACTGACCGTAAGCGCACTAATGTGGCTTCAACACGTGCAAGATTTTGTCTTTGGATCATTGGGCATGGGTCATCTCTTTTTGAAAGCAATTCTGTATGGGCAAAAATTATAAAGGATGCTATTTCAAGGAAGTGCTTTTTAGATGCTAGCATGGATCCGGAAATAGTGAAAGTAATAAGAAAAGCAAAGGCTGAATTGGACCAGCTAAAAGATTTGCTAAATTGACCTAGAGTGGTTGAAGGATATTCCACCTGATGATGCAAACTGGCCTTTCCTGCCGATGATGATATGGACTCCTTGATGCTGTGAATTCCTTGATGATATGGACTTCCTGATGATGATAATATGGACGAGATTAACTCCTTGAAGAGTTGAACGAAAAGGAGTTGACGTATTCTCTAGAGATAAGTACTTTCTTGAATATTTTGATATTATGCTTTTAATTATTATTAGTCTCTTGTAATTGTAAATTTTGCTTGGATGGATTCGTTTTTACTATTATTTATGCTCCAGTAACAAACAAGTGGTAATGATGTTTATATTCTTACAAACTTCTAGATATTCATTTTTGTTTAGTCATCCTCCTTTATAATTACTAGGGGACTCACTCCTCAACCTGTCTTCTTCTATCTTGCATTGAAACCACAAGTTGTTGAACGGTTAGAATCTGCTCTTGCCTTTTATAATCAATGGTGCTCTGTAATGATATATTCTTCACTGTTGGGTTGATGCAATTTAGGAACATCTTTAACAATTGTTTGAAGGCTAGTTCTGTTGTTACATGCCTACCTCATACATGAACAGAACCATCACATAAACCTTAAACCTCACACATTCTACTGCTGGTGCATTTGATTACAGTTAATACAGTCTTTTGTTATTGGCTCCTGTAGTTATTGTTCGGGACATTTCAATCTCTAAGATATTTTGCTGAGATGTGATGATAATTCTACTCTACTACAACCTCGTAGATATTCCTCCTTGATAATTGAGTTTGTATAAAGTTCTTCTATGAGACCTTTCTTCAAGTTCGTATGAAAACTTCTGTAGATGTTTTCTTAATAGTTTTTACTTCAGAAAATATATATATACTGTGGACAAATAACATTCAATGAGGCCTCTAAAGAGTCACATATAATATCTTCCTTACTCAAAATTACCCCAGCTGTTATACATAATTTAGCCATATTATTATCACAATACCACAGTAAAAGATGTAGGATTCCCTCCTGTATATTCTCTTAATTTCTGGTAAATTTCTGAGTTGTGTGAAGGTTACAGTGATCCCCTTTTTGCACATCGGTTGTTATCTGTAAGCTGTAGTTCGTGTATCATGGCATTGCTTGAAACGAAAATGGAAACAAAGGCTGATAAAGATAATCTTTATTACAAAACCATATTGGTTCCTATTGTGTTTTAAACTGTTTGAGTCCTTAAACAATTTCAAAGGCCAGTCATTTAACCCTGTTAAAGCTACTGGAATATGGATGGGGTTTGAAAAAAAAAAAATACCAGATATATCTAATGTTATGATAGATGAAGCAAAATCACCAATTTCATATTTCTTGATCTGCCTTTGTCAAAGGTGGCTTTGTTTGAAAGAAAGTAGAATCAGCTCCCCAAATTACAAAATTTGCGAAATATGGTGTTGTGTAACTTGTCCAGAGTTGACATATGCCTTCATAGGAGTGTGCCAAAACATGAAGTTTTCTATCTGGTTAGCAGGCCTACCACAAAAAAGTCTATCTTATCTGAAGTAAAGTCATGAACAAGTACAATCATAGGTGCTGCTGACGATATTCTCGAACCAATTAACATTCTAATCTACTTGCACTGTGATCCAATTATTTATACCAAGTCCAGAGATGTAAATTACACAAAATTGAGAATAGGAATTGTGCTTAAATCGCAGGAGTCAGGTTATTATTTTTCTAGGGTTCTTGATATTGTAGAGCACAGTGGACTGGCATTAATTTTTTTTTTTGTAGCATGACATGATTATGTGCTTATCTGGTCAACTGACATTGACAAGTGTCTGATGCTCCTAGAGATATTGTCAGTAAAATAAAAAGTAGGCTTCTCAAGAACGTGCAAACCTTGTTGGCCTTCCAATGGTCATGTTTGCAACGATTGCCATATTTTGGAATGTTGATGGAAGCGCATGTTCTGCAAATTTTGATGGTTATTCTGTTTCACCGGACTGGTTAGTCCTTTTTCCTCTGTATCAGGTTCAGATTGTGACAGAGGTGTGGGTTCGAAGAATGTCATATCTATATCTATCGATATTCAAATATTTTTCAAGGACGTTAAAACCATATCATGCCCTTTTTATTCTGCATTTTAATATTTTGCAACACAGAGGTCAGATATATAATAGAAGGTTAATATCAGGAATATTAGGATGCAAACAGGTTTTATTTCCATTTTTGATTTGTTGCATTCAAACAATCTAAAGTGACGTGTCTCAGCTTTCAATTGAACTCTGATGAACAGTTTTTCCACTATACTTCCAGTTAAATGATAACAGAACCAGACAATTGAGCTCAAGCGGTTATATATACCATTCACAATTATTCAACAAGGAATACACTGCTATTAAACGCCATGTGATGAGGAACTAACTCAGAATTGCAAACAGCCATTAACTCATTCGTATAGAGGCATGTAAATAACTGGTATAATGCATAGAACTTAAGTTCGGATCCTAGAATGTGCGCTGGCAAAAGATCTGGAAACAGTAGTTCACTTGGCATGAATATCAACTCCTTGGTAGTGAAACAGTCTATAGGAACGGATACTACGCAACATTCAGACCTAATTTAGCAATAAGATAAGTGATGAATACAACCTGAGCAAAGGTCCCATGAGCATAAATTCGACCTATAGGGCCAAGGTGTTGAAAGAGTACTACCATTTAAACATAGAGCAGTGTTCGGTGCAGTGTTACTTGGGAGCGGGAGCGGGAGCGGGGCGGGAGCGGGAGCGGAAGCGGGAGCGGGAGCGACCATTTTCAGAAGCTCCCGGTTTGGGAGCGAATCGGGGAGCGATTTTTTAAAAATATATATATTTTTTATATTTTTTAATTTTTGATACATATATGTCAACAAAAACATGTAGAATGATGAAATAGACATAAAAAACATAAAAAAACATAAATTGATCATTGAACCATATCACATCAATCATCTAGAAATTATAATCGTCATCAACCTTAGTAAAATAATAAATTAAAATAACATTCAATTCAATAACATTTATCATCATTGATCACCAAAGTAACAAGTTGTACTTGTAAGCCAAGTTTAACCATTACAAGAAGTAATATCGAAGATATTTCTAAGTCCTAACTTCTAACTGTTAACATGATATGAAATGTTAAAAATTTATAAAATGAAACATGAATAATGAGATGAAATGAAACAACTTTAGTCTTTCACAAAGCATCATATTCATAATTCACAATCATTACCAATGAGTTATAATTGCCAAGGCCCAACTTCAAACTTCAAATTTTCATTGTCACAGTCACCAGTGATATAATGTTTACAAAAAATATCATAATGTCATAATGATATGAAAGAGTCAAGAGTCAAGAGTCAAGGACTCAAAACTCAACACTGAACAGTTATGAAAACTAAAGTGACAAGTCACAAGTCTAATAGAAACTAAAAAAGACAAGTAAACTGTAAATCTACAAGTGGCCCTTGCCACGAGAGTCTCCAGGAGTATAAGTAGGTCTTGGCGGTCTTCTAGGAGTCTCCCGCCCAGACCGACGACCAGAACTAGAGCCTCCACGCGAGGGTGTCGATGGAGGTGGCGACAGCAATGGAACAAGACTCGGGCCCCGAGAACTGGATGGTGGAGGTGGAGGTGGCATGGCTGCTGCAGCTGCTTCAGCTTCATCCCGTACAAGCTCATCTTCTAGTTCTTCCATATGTACAATGCCATCTTCCAAATTGTCGTCCTCAGGGTGATTGTCCCAAATTTTATATGTGGGATCTTCATTAGCCCGATCACAGTAATGGCTCAACAACCTCAAATTGTAGTGCACATAAACCAAGCTTTCTGCTCGGTTTTCGTTGAGCCTGTTTCTTTTCACATTATGTATATAACTGTAGGTGCTCCAACACCTCTCTGCAGAAGAAGAATTTACAACCTGTGCAAGAACTTTCAATGCCAATTTTCGCAAAAGTCCGTCGCCGCCATATGTTTCCCACCATGTGAGAGAATCAAATTTATCTTTGTCGTCCATTGCATGGAAGTTACCATACAAACCACTGCCAGTGAAGTATCTGCCTATTTCAAGGCACACAGCTGCACATTCCTCCCTATCAGGCACCAACTTTTCTAATGCATCCAGATATCCTTTAGTTACCTCTCGATCTAAATGGGGTTTGGTCCTAACACCACCCCCTGCTGCAGGTTTGCCCAACCAAGAATCTGAGTAGTATTTTGGCGTAAGGATATACGCCAAGCAATGTAGTGGAAGGTTAAGCCTTTTCCACCGTTGACACACACAATCGTGAATCAGATTGTACAAGTCGGGATCTCTGTTATTAACAATGTCTTTTATTTCCCCCAACATGGTATCCATTTGCTCATACACCTCACCAATCACTGGTTTGTCTGTATCTGCAAACCGAATCATGTTATAAATTGGCTTGGTGAAATCCAATACCTGTCTCACAGTTGTCCAAAACTGCCCATCAAGAGCGGCCTCCTCCACCGTTTCAAAACCTGCAATGTCAGCTACATTTGTAGCCCTTTCCTTTAACACCTGCCAATTTGGACTTGATACCATGCTAGCTAAACCCTCTCTTACCTTCAAAAGGCGCCTGAAGGTGAGGTAATAGCTACCAAATCTAGTCCTCGCAATCTTCAGCAACTCCAATCTCGAGTGACTGCGGAAAAGGCCATGGGTATTGCTATGATTTGTAATAAATTTTATCATTTTTTTTCCTTTCTTGTACAAATCACCAATCCATTGGTATTGTTCATTTTTGTTTTTGACAATATCATGCAACAGAAGGTTCAATGTGTGAACCAAACATCCAGACCAAAATATGTTCGGGTATCTATCCTCAATAATTGCTCCCGCTGCCTTACAATTAGGAGCATTATCAGTGATGACTTGGATGACATTGTATGGGCCAATACGCTCAATTGTTTCAAACAATGCTTCTGCAATGTTGATAGCGGTCTTGAACTTGTCTGAGTAATCATGTGCAGCTAGAAAAATGGGACCACTTCGGGACACAGCGAGAACACTTATCAATGGCTTGCCTTTTACATTTGTCCATCCATCAGATACAATGGACACCCCATTGTCAGTCCAAGAACTTGTCATTTTATTCAAAGAATGTGATATTTTTGCTTTTTCATGATCAAGGCCAACTGTTCTTGCCTTGTCATACCCAGGGCTCTTGTATCCTTTAGGGGCATCATTTATGGCAGAAACCATTTCGTGCCAATAAGGTGAGCGTAGAACATTGAATGGTATCCCATTTGCATAGAGGAACCTGTAAATTTTTGAATCCACATCATTCCTACACCCCTCATCAAGGAAATCTGATATGGTTCTACGGCGTAAAGATGATGACCCTGAGCCTCCATGTCCATATCCACTGCCTTGGGAGGATGCTGAAGGAGTTCTTTGTGAGCTTTCAAAGAAACCCCTTGATCTTTTTGCTTTGTATTGGGCGTCCTCCTCTTCCTTTATGTATTTGGCTCTATCTTCTGTTGACACCTTGTCGCAAGTTCTGATTCCTATTTGTTTCTCTCCATCCCATGCCCTTTTCCCGCAAAGGTGTCTTCTCAAACGGGTGTATGAGCCTGTGAAATCAGAATTGCAATGGGGGCAATGAAATTTAGTGGTTCCACCCCCTCTCCCTGCTTCAGGCCTCTGAACATATTTCCACAATGGAGTTTGGTCTTGTTTAGTTTTTTGACCCTCATGTTCACCCTCCTCCACATCCTCCTCACTGGGGTTTTCACCTATTTGACTTCCTCCGGCTTCTTCATCCACCTCTTCAGTTTCAGGCCCCCTCCGTTTCCTACTCTCCACCACCATAATAACCAGAAAAGGGACCAGGAAGAGGAAAATGCCAATAAAAATCCCCAGGTCCATCGTGTTTGATGTTTGTAGGGTTTGAGTCTTGAATCTGCAAATTAATTTAGTTTATTGGGATTAATTCATTTAATTTATTAATTTAATTTAAATTAATGATCTTTAAACTCAAACAGGTAAATTAAACTAACCAAACTAACCACCTAACCAGCTAAACTAACTAAATGATTAAGTTACTTACCTCTGCAAGCTTGCTCCTCGCTCCTTGGCACTTGCTCCTCGCTCCTCAGCTCTGGCTCCTTGCTCCTCAGCTCTTGCTCCTTGCTCCTTTGCTCTCAAACTCAAGCTCAATCTCATTGAAATGATTTTGTTTTGGCCCATTGGGCTTATAAATCCAAAAAAATAAGTTAAATTTTTTGTTTTTTTCGGGTCCGCGGAATTTTTTTCCGCCGAATCGCTCCCGAATTTTTAAAATTCGCTCCCGGAGCGTTTTTTAATGCCCGAGAGCGATCAGGGAGCGATCGCTCCCCGATCGCTCCCGGGCATTAAAAAGCGCTCCGGGAGCGCGGGAGCGATCGCTCCCTGAAGCGCTCCCTCACAGACCAGGGAGCGCAAATTTTTTTACGGGAGCGCGCTCCCGAAAATCGCTCCCGTCCGGGAGCGATTTGGGGAGCGCGCTCCCGACCCGCTCCCGCCCGGAGCGCGCTTCGGGAGCGGGTTCGAAGGGGGGGGGGGGGGCGCTCCCCCGCATCACTGGTTCGGTGTATTATTGTTAAAGGAAATGTTGAGTACAAAATATGTTCCCAAAATGTGTTGCATACCATACTTTGAGCTAGGTATTTCAAACAATTTATACATAAAAGAACACAACAAATAACAGTATTGTTAAAAATAAGGAATTGAGATTTGTCTTTACTAATGACTGTCGGTATGATGCATTTTGTTACCAAGTAAGACAATAACCCAGTTAGTTGTTACTGGAACAAACACATACAGATCAATGAATGTTTGAAACATAACGATATGTGCTCGTAAGATCAAATATCAAGTGTCAGTTAGCAATCTAAAGTCATAAGTTTTATGCACAAACAATACACGAAAGGATGATTATATTTTAAGAAAGCCAATGACATGAATAGATTATGGCAAAGTATGTTATACTTTTGATAACATGTATGAAATATACATAAACTATGTGTTTTTGAAAATATTAATGCACATGTTATAAATGCATGGACAAGTGTTTATGATTGCAGATCAAATCCGTTACCGAAATGACCACGTGATGACAGAAACTTCAGAACAATTAAGGCTCAAAGAGATTCCATGATAGGGTATTAACCCTGATTCTACTGGGAGGGGTGGAGGTGTTGCCCACCGTTTATCCTCCGAACCCTGGAGTCATGGGAGGACTGTGCGAGTCACGCTCCCCTAGACGTGTGATGATGACTGCCAGATGCCTACTAGGGATCAGGTCAGTATAGCCAACGCTGTCACCCTTGGAGTTTATGAATGGTAAGGTCAGTATAACTGACGCCATGGCATACTCCAGTAGAGGACGGATAGGATGGGAGCGGAAGAGATTAGGAAGGATAGGATGATGTAGTGATAGCCTGGGGGGCCTGATGAAGTAAGACATGATCATTAAGTTATAAACCTAAAAGTATTCAAAATGCCAATTTTATAGTGTTCTCTCATTTAGGAAAAATTTAACCTCAATACGCAAATCCGAACAAGAATGTACTAATCACTATTATAAGTATTGAACTCTAACTTCGGGACGAAGTTTTCTGAAGGAGGGGTGTATGTAGTGACCCATCATTAATATAGAGAGCACGAGAATATTAGCATGCATACGATGCACGCATATGATAGCTACATATGCATGTATCGCATGCACTGCACTAGTAGCTATATTCTAAATTACCTAAAATATTAAATATCCTGACACCCTTCATATAGACAAGTCGCATTCACCCATTAACACATATTACTTAATGCCTCATGATTAATGAGCGATTACCAATGATATTAAGTTTAAAAGTATAAAGTAAAAGGGTTATAAAGAAAATAAATGTAAAGAATTATGTAAATTCTTAAAAATCAGGTTATATAATTATCTATTTGAGCAATTTTTAAATAAAGTATGTGAATGAATTATTAAAGAGATAAATTAAATCAAAATAAAGCCCCTATGTATGAACTTAAGAGTTTTTAATTAAACATATAAAAATCTTAATCAAAGTGAAATGGCACATGTCAAAATATCCTTAAGAAAAGATACGACTCTGCATGTTGAGAGGTGTCGTTGAGAAGGGAAGCGGTGGGCTCATAGGTGGAGAGAGCAACCACCGCTAATAAATGGTACATAAGGAGAGGCCGAAAGGAAGGAGGGAGGTTCGTGTTCTTTGCCTGAGAGGCTATTTGCTGTGAGTGGGAAAAACTGATTCGAGTGCTGTTGGAGGAGGAAGGAGAAATTTATACATACTGGTTATGAGCCTTGCTTGTTTTGGAAGCTTCTAGGCACGGGGGAACGGTATGCATCGGTTGAGAAGCATACTGGATCGAATATCTAGGTATATTCGGTTTGGCTGGGTGGTTTTGGTCATTCGGTAATGAGAGCGCTGGAGCAGTTCTGAAGCACCCTCACCGCAATAGCCGTAGCAGGCCAGGTAAGTACTTCATCAAATCAATAATACAGTTTCACAGTTCAGTAATCTTTACAGTTTCACAGTTCAGTAATCTTTACAGTTTCACGGTTCAGTAATGGCTCTTTATTTAGTACGGCCACTACACAATGTTTCAATGGAGAAGGGTCATGTCTCAACAGTATCGGCATAATGATAATAAGAAGAAGCTCGATGATCCCACAATGATGCATTCTCGACACACTAGACACAGTCATGATTTCAGTAAGGTGACAATCATGGTCTCAATGAAGACAAGGTCATGATCAATATCTCAGTGTAGCTCTCATACAGTATAGAGACCTCGTTGACATAAAGATGATCTCAGTGAGAGTGCAACAAGGATATAAGTGAAGGAGCAGCTATGGTGCAACAATGATGATCTCGTTATTATGGTAAAGTCCTCCATAAAGGTGCAGCAATGAAGATCTCGATAGTGCAGTAGTGATGGCCTCAATGATGCAATAATGATGATGATCTCAGCAGTGACAAAGAAGAGGATTGGTGTCTTGGTCTTGGAGTGGCATAATAGGTCAAGGGTCATGGTCTTGGTATTCGTCAATTGGAATATCTATAAGAAGAATTTTGTGCGAGTTTTCCTCTCCAAGAGGGAGAGGTTTTGGCCCTGGCAGAAAGCCAACATCTTATGTTCTTGTCTCTTGTATTTTTGGTAACTGTTTGATGAAGTAAGAAATATACATATTAATGATATCAAGAAGAAGATTGTCTTAATAAGCAAAAGTTAAAATACCTCACAAATAGTTGTCATGCTAAGAAGAATCACATTAACTCTAATTGCCCTAGATTCTTCAACAAATTCCACCTAGAGATGATTTAATTAAAATAATTAACTTTTTTAAATGGTTCCCAAGTCTAAACTTAGGAAAACTAGTTAATTAGAGGGTTTTAATTAAATTTGGTGTGAATCTTCTATAAGAAGATGAGGATCAACTCCCAGTTAATCTTAGCCTTTCATTATGATTTAATCTTGGTCATTGAAGCTCCAACGAGAGATTATAAGAAGGAGCTTGATGGGCACTTGGAGAACGCATCGAATGAGAGATCAGAGATCAAATTTCTGAAGAGTAGCAGTGTTGAGTTGTCGGAGTGAGAACGAGTGATCTTCTTGCAGTGAGGGGCAGGGATATAGTAGTTTGGAGGAGAGTTTTCCAGATCCAGAGAGTGCAACGCAGAGAAGGCATAGAGCAGTTCAGAGAGGCAACACAGAGCTTCAAAGCGAGTTTGAAATTTAGCTGGGAGAGTTGAAATCTAGTGCTAGAAGCTAGGGTGTGAGACCGTAGGGCCAGAAGGTCAAATTTCCATACAGCCCCTAATCAGTGTCAAATATCCCGAATTAGTGTGAGGTTTTTCTCACTAACTCTTTGCCAGCATTTCTCTATATCGAATAACCAGTTTGGGCATCCAACGATTTGTACTCAGATTTACTACTACATAATAATTAAAACCCTATCTATTGCACTGGTTTTCCCACATTGGGTTTTTTTAGGGACATTGTCCAAAAACAACTATGTTGATGTGTGTGTTTATTTCTCTCCAGTGCATTATTTAGTTTCTGTAGTATTTTATTTTGTGTAGGCTATGGTGTATGTATTTCAGTATTTGTCGTAGAAAACTTCAAGTAACTTGTTCAAGTAATTTAACAAGTAGGTGAAATATTATAAGTTTGATGCAGTAGGAATCGGGTAAAAGATTTTTCACGTGGTATCAGAGCACAGATCGTGAGCAGAAGAGCTCAGTTGCAGAAAGGAAGAGGGAGTTCGAAATTACTGAAGAGACAACAATTGGAAACACAAAGGCAGCGCAGTCCTTGGGCCAAGGAGGTCGAAGTTTTAAGGGAAGATCGATTTCTCTGAGTGAGTCAATAGAGAAATTCGATTTCTAGATCGAAGCCTTCCAAAGGCAGAAGGGAGCAGCGTCTTTTTCTTGCAGAGCAGATCTTCAGCTAGGACGCAATTATTTTGTAGCAGTTGTTGGCAAAATAACTTCAAAGGGAGAGAAGAGCACATATTGAGGGAATTTCTTCCTCAGACGACTTCCAGCCAAGAAATCCGAACTTTTCTAGTAGAGCAGTAGTAGCTGTGTGTGAGATTTCTCACTCTAGAAGGGTGTGGGAATAGTTGGGCAACAGTTGCACAGAGAATAAGAGGGAGCAGATCAACTTTTTCAGAAGAGATGGCATCAGTTGGGTTGAGAGATCAAGATCAGTTGGACGGAGCCTCCAACTATGTGATCTAGAAGGCTATGATCTCCTACCTTCTAGATGAGCATGATCTCAAAACTTATGTCGATAGTGTGGTAGTTGTACCTGCCGATTCAAATCCACTCAAGAAGTACAAGGCTAAGATGGCAAAGACTAAGAGGATCATTCTTGATGGGGTTCGAGATCATGTAGTATCCCATATAGCCAGCAAGGATACTACTCGACAGATGTGGGAAGGATTAGCTATGCTATTTGAAGAATCTTCCAAGCAGTGAAATATGTACTTAGAGGAGAAGTTGAGATGCACGAGGATGCAAAAGGGGGAGCGAGTGGACCCATTCCTTACGAGGCTTCAGGATGTCCGAGACCGGTTGTCTTTAGTAGGATTAGCACCACAGCCCATAGAGTTTATACAATTAACGCTCAATAGTGTTTCTCAAGATTGGCAAGTTTTTGTCCAGAGCATCCTGGGCAGAGAAAAACCACCAGATTGGGAGCGTGTACGGGTTGATCTGCAGCAGGAGGAGATGAGACGTGATCTGTTGAAGGCTACAATCAGTGGCAGTGGCAGTAGTGGGACGAAAGCAGTGAAGGAAGAGGAGAATGTGGCCATTGCATCAAAGGGGTAGCAGAAGCATCGCAGAAGAAAGAAGGATATTTCAAAGATCAAGTGCTTCAGGTGTGGCGAGTTGGGCCACTACATCACTCAGTGTCCTCTCATAAGAAAGACAAGGAGGGGAAGTAGGATCAACAAGCTGCATCTGCAGAGATCGATAATTTGTCCTCCAGATTGGAGAAGTTTGCCATGATTGTCGAGATGCCTCCAGGGGTGAGGTGGGGCGATATGGAGTTGTAACCCTAGAGAGCTACAAGATGGGCAGGATCCTTGAGAAGTCCACCTCTTGGATCAAGACCTTGCTACAAGAGCCCATAGTTAGCAATAGCAGGATGAACCAGTGTCAGTTGGTGCAGTCAAGTGCCAGAGTGACAAATGCAGTAGCAAGTAGCGGTTTGAGACTGAGCAACACAGAGCAAAGTTGGAAGTAGTGCAGTTGGCATAGTGCAGAGTCAACAACAACGCAGAGGCTTAAGTGACAACATAGAGGCTAGCAGCAATCAAAATTCGGATGACAGATGCATCATACTGAACAAGATTGGTTCAATATTTTGGATGTTTTTCCGTTGCAGATGTTGTAGTTGCAGCAACAACAGATGTATTAGAATATTTCTATTTAGTATTTAATGCTCATTCTATTAGTTGTTGCTATTTTTATTCTTTTAGCAGTTTCTTAGATGAAACTGATTGTTCCCATATTCTACATAGAAACCTGATGTTTCTATTATTGTAAATATCTCTATACTATCATTGAGCTGTTGGCTCATTTCTGATGAATTGATTCAATATTCTTTTACATGCGTGTTTCGCACTGTTTTATGGTATCAGAGCGCAGGGATTTTTTTCGAAATAATTTTTCATAGTTTGAAAAATTCAGTAGTTCATTTCGAAACTGCTCTCAGGGTCTGTAGATTTCTTGATCAGCTATCCTCTTCATTCCTTTCTAAGGTCGAGCCCTCTGTAAGCCAAGTAGCCTTCACTGAGTCTTAGCCTCGGCTTTGCTCACTGTGATAAAAGCTTACAATCGTCAATCTCGATACAGAAATGGATTCTTCTCCTGCATTATCATTTTATGAGAAATTAACTGTGTGGCGGTGCTCGGAATCGTGAAATTGTCTTGAAATTAAAATCCGGCATTTTGAAATTAGCAGTCGATTTGTCGATTGAAGTTTATCTGTTTTGAAGTCTTGTTTATTTCGTGGCCCGTGAATCCTCAGCCACTGCGAATATCAGTGTTCAACCTTCGTTTTCAACTGTGCGTTGCTGGTGTGAGACAAAACGCTGATAAAAACCCTCCTTAAGAACTGTGCGAGTTACAGTGAGAAACATGGTAACGGCATAAGGATTTTCACACTCCAGGGTCACAAACTTATACTCTCTGTGGTCGTTTTTGCTATTGCTATTCTTCTGGTTGGAGTTTTGATGTTGAAGGGTTCGAGTTTTGATGGTGAATCAAAACCGGAAGCGGTAGCGGAAATCAAAGTTAATTCGTTTTTTGTTTGCTCAAGTATTTCCGCTCACGTATTCGACAGAACCACGTGAAGGCACTTTCCAGCGGCACGGGTATCCTCGTCAACACTTTCTCCGACCTCGAAGCTTCGTTTCTCGACGCCCTCCGCAGAGTATAAGTGACGGCAGGGATTACCTCCCGTGTATTACTTTCCACGGACGCCATTTTCCAGATTACGTTGGACGCCATTTTCCAGATTACGGCCGTTTCGGTTTCGGTTACGTTTCAACGTTGGATGTGTTTCTCATTGGACAAAGAATGAATTAATGTTCCATTTTTTTATTGCTGTTTACGTGTGGAGGACCGTCCCAGAACAGCGTGGACAGTAAGTGACGACATTTTTTCATTAAAGCGGTGGGATCAGAACAGCGTGGACAGCTTCAGTCTACGTATTTTTTTCCTTCACATCAGCTTTAATCTTATAAAGATACATGTGACCTCTTGTCTGGTGTTTTGATCTGGTGTTTTGGTCCGGTGTTTTGATCTGGTACAGATCTGAGTTATTTTTTTTGTGCAAGCCTATTTCTTTCAAAACAGAATTTGTTAAGGTGTGGTACAGTCATCCTGAAAGAGGAATTTTAAGCAGGCAGCTACATTTTTTTTGTGTCAGACTTCTGTATTGTCTTTAGGAAAATGGCCACGCTCACCAATCTGATGTTAGAAGGAAATCAACGCTTTAATGGCAGCAACTATAACATTTGGAAACAAAGAATGCTGACCATTTTTGAATACAGGCGTCTTGATCAGCTCATTTTGGGCAAAGAGCCTCGTCCCGGTACAGCTGGTACCGATCAAGATAAATTTGATGATCGAAATCGAGAGGCGGTTATGCTTCTCAAGCTCTCTGTCGCTGATGATCAGTTACCACAGATTCCTTCTGGCAAGACTGCTGCCGAAATCTGGCAACAGTTGAAAGCACTGCACGAGACATCTGACAAAAGCAGAGCATTTTTTCTCAAAAATCAGTTGTTCTCCATCATGATGGATGAACATATGTCTTTACAGGAACATCTCAACAGAATTAAAGACATTCGAGATCAGCTCGAAGCCATTGGGCGGACCATGGAGGAAGAAGATATGGTAGTTATTACTCCGAAAAGTCTACTGAAATCTTATGAACACTTCATAGAAACTCGCAACATTACGACCACAAATGTTGATCTGAAGTTTCCAGATTTATGTACCAAACTTCTGCAGCAGGATCGGTGGAAACAGCAGTTTGGTAGTGGTGCTTCATCAGTGCCCTCGGAAAATGCATTTGCTGCAAAATACCAGTCCTCTCAGTCCTTTCAGCAGAAAGGCTCTTCTCAGTTTTTTGATCCTGCTAGGAAGAAAAGTGTGTAGTGTAATTACTGTCACAGGTTCGGTCACATGAAGAAAGATTGCCGACAGAGGATTGCTTCTGAACAGAAGAAACAGGGAGGGCCACATCAGACAGCAAATGTTGCAGAACATTCCGAGCAGACAGATTCTGCCTTTTACGCCTTTATGGCTAAAAGGTCTTCAGAACATGTTCCTTCCTCTGCATGGTACATTGATTCTGGTGCATCACGTCACTTTTCTCACAGGCGTGACTGGTTTATGGACTTCTCACATTTCAGTGATTCCGTGGTATTTGGTGGAGGTGAAAAGTACACTGTAGCTGGCAGGGGTACAGTTCAAATTCAGTCTGGTGGACGCACACTCATATTTCTGAATGTATACTATGTTCCTCGTATGGAGATTAATCTGCTATCTGTCAGCCAGATTATGAGGAATTCTCCTCAGCTTGATGTTGTGTTCAGTGCACACAAATGCTCCATCATTGACAGGGAGACCAGTCTAACAGTTGCTGTTGGCCTAGAGGACCATGGTCTATACACGCTATACTTGACACCGGTGACTCTCCAGAAGTGGCTCTAGCAGCACGTGTCTCTCCCATCAGCACTCTATGGCATCAGCGATATGGGCATTTACATATGCAGTATCTCTCTCAGCTCTCTCGGGAGGGACTTGTGTCAGGATTACCTGATATTCAGACTCAGCAGTTGGGGATATGCAGCGCCTGTCAAGCGGGAAAGCAACATCGGTCTTCATTCAAAAATGGAGAATCTTGGCGAGCATCTCAGGTACTTCAGTTACTTCATGCTGATATTTGTGGTCCTATGAATACACCTTCTATCACTGCTTGCAAATATTTTTTACTTATTGTAGATGACTTCAGTAGAAAGATGTGGGTGTATTTTTTAAAAAATAAATCTGATGCTCTTAGTACCTTTCAGAAGTTTAAAACCTTAGTTGAAAAAGAATCTGGTTATAATATCATGACCCTTAGGACCGACAATGGGGGGGAATTTTGTTCCTCAGCTTTTGCCAACTTCTGTGATATTCATGGCATCAAACGTCAATTAACCACTCCTTACACTCCCCAGCAGAACAATGTTGTAGAGCGTCGCAACCGCACGGTTGTTGAAATGGCTCGTTCCATGTTACAACACAGGAGTGTTCCAAACAAATTCTGGGCTGAAACAGTGTTTACTGTTGTTTACCTTCTTAAACGATCACCTACTCAGGTTGTTAAAGGGAAGACTCCTGAAGAAGTTTGGTCTGGTCGTAAGCCTAAGATCAGTCACCTCAAAGTATTTGGCTCAGTTGCATATGTTTGGATTCCACCTGCTAAGCGCTCTAAGTTGGATTCCAAAAGCCAGAAACTCATGATGACAGGTTACAGTGATCATCACAAGGCCTATAGGCTGATAGATATAACCACTGGTCGTCTTAGCTTCAGTAGAGATGTAGTATTTGATGAAGACAGAGGATTCTTTCAGTCTTCTTCTTCTGAGCAGCGTTCTGAGGATCAGCCTCACAGTGTTCTTCTTCCGGTCGGTCCACCTGATGGGAGGGATGATGTAGCATCAGTATTTGATAATACTCTATCTGAGCTTCCTCCAGCAACTAACCCTCCCCTTGCTGCCCCTATGGCTCTTGAGTCTTCTCCACCTTCTCCTGATATTGGTTCCTCTACTCCTGATATTGGTTCTTCTACTCTTCGGCCTAAATGGTGGGCTAAAACCATTGGTGATCTCCGGGATGATGAGCTCCTTGAAGGTAAGACTTCTAGACATAAGAACAGACAACAGTCTACAGTCAATTTTGCTCTTATGGCTAACCTACACAGTATTTTTGAGCCTCAAACCTATTCAGAGGCTAAGGGTACATCTGAGTGGGAACAGGCTATGGAAGCCGAATTCCAGAGTCTTCAGAAGAATCACACCTGGACACACTCTGATCTTCCTGCCGAAAAAAATCCCATAGGCTGCAAATGGGTGTATAAAGTGAAATACAAAGCTAATGGAACCATAGACAAGTATAAAGCTCGTCTTGTGGCTCGAGGGTTCTCACAGAAGGAAGGCATCGACTATGAGGAGACTTTTGCTCCTACAGCCAAGATGAGTACCATAAGGCTTGTCCTTGCCCTAGCAGCTCAGTTCAATTGGAAAGTTCATCAGATGGATGTAAAGAGTGCTTTCCTAAATGGTGATCTTCAAGAAGAAGTCTACATGACGCAGCCTCCAGGATTCAAAGTTGCTGGTCAAGAACAGAAAGTGTGTCGGTTAGCTAAAGCAATCTATGGATTGAAACAAGCTCCTCGGGCTTGGTACATGAAAATTGATCAGTACCTGACAGATCAGGGTTTTCAGCGGAGCCCATCTGATGCAAACTTGTATATCAAGCATACTGGTAATGATATCTTGTTTGTGGTTGTCTATGTGGATGACCTTATCATTACTGGCAGCTCTGCACATTTGATCCATGGGATCAAACAAGATCTATGCAGCACTTTTGAGATGACAGACTTGGGACTTCTTCATTACTGTCTGGGGGTTGAAGTTTGGCAGACTGAAAATCAGATCTTTCTCTCTCAGTCCAAGTATGCCAAAAATCTTGTGGAAAGGTTCAGAATGCAGGATTGCAAACCGGCCACGACTCCTATGGAACCAGGGCTCAAACTTTCAGCACAGTCATCCTCTCCCCTTGTGGATGAAACTTTATTCAGGCAATTAGTGGGCAGTCTCATCTATCTTACTGCTACCAGACCTGACATCAATTTTGCAGTAAGCTACATTTCCCGCTTCATGTCAGCTCCTAAAGCTGATCATTGGATAGCAGCAAAGCGGGTGCTACGATATGTACGTGGTACTTCTGATTATGGCCTCTTATATACTCGCAGTTCCAATCCTATTCTCAGTGGCTACACTGACTCTGACTGGGCAAGTTCGGTTGATGACCGTAAATCTACAGCTGGGTATGTGTTTAGTCTAGGATCTGGTGCTGTTACTTGGACTAGTAAGAAGCAACAGGCAGTGGCTCTCTCCTCAACAGAAGCCGAGTATCGGGGAGCAGTTAAGGCATCTTGTGAGGCAGTTTGGCTTCGACGTATGCTTGCAGATATGCATGTTTTCCAGACAGGGCCTACTTCTTTGTTTTGTGATAATCAGGGAGTGCTCAAACTTGCCAAGAATCCAGTCTTTCATGAACGAACAAAGCATGTGGAAACTCATTGCCACTACATTCGCCAGCTGGTTGAAGACAGCTCAGTTCAGTTGCAATATGTTCCCACAACAGAGCAGCCCGCCGACATTTTCACCAAGCCTCTTGGCCCTAATAAATTTGTAAAATTCCGAGGGTCTATTGGTGTTGTCAATAGATTGAGCATTAAGGGAGGGTATTAGAATATTTCTATTTAGTATTTAATGCTCATTCTATTAGCTGTTGCTATTTTTATTCTTTTAGCAGTTTCTTAGATGAAACTGATTGTTCCCATATTCTACATAGAAACCTGATGTTTCTATTATTGTAAATATCTCTGTATTATCATTGAGCTGTTGGCTCATTTCTGATGAATTGATTCAATATTCTTTTACATGCGTGTTTCGCACTATTTTAAGATGGAGAGAGGGTTGCAATGCAGATGCAAGAGTTGACCGCAGTTTAGCAGGGTCAACAACAGCACAGATGCAGCTCATATCAGAGTTGCGCGGTAGTTGTTGGGCAGTAGAGCCAGACATCAGCAGCGCAGCAGGAGATGATGCAAAGACAGGTTGCAGCACTAGAGCACATTCCTCGCTAAGAGGGAGTGTTGATTTTTGTAGCACTAGATGTGCTCTTGCCTCGAGATTTTGCAGAGAGGCTAAGACATATGAATTCTCCAATAACCAAAAATCGTTTGGGAAAATTCCACCTAGAGATGATTAAATTAAAATAGTTAACTTTTTAAAATGGTTCCCTAAGTCTAAAATTAGGAAATCTGGTTAATTAAAGGGTATTAATTAAATCTGGTGTGAATCTTCTAGAAGAAGACGAGGATCAACTCCCAGTTAATCTTAGCCCTTAACTATGATTTAATCTTGCTCGTTGAAGTTCCAACGAGAGATTATAAGAAGGAGCTTGATGGGCACTTGGAGAACACATTGAATGAGAGATCAGAGATCGAATTTCTCAAGAGTAGCAGTGTTGAGTTGTCAGAGTGAGATCGAGTGATCTTCTTGTAGTGAGGGGCGGGGATAGTAGTTTGAAGGAGAGTTTTCTAGATCTGGAGAGTGCAAGGCAGAGAAGGCATAGAACAGTTTAGAGAGGCAGCACAGTGCCACGCAGAGGCAACACAGAGCTTCAGTGGAAGTCCGAAATTCAGTTGGGAGAGTCGAGATCTAGTACTAGAAGCCGAAGTGTGAGATCGAAGGGCCAGAAGGTCTAATTTCTAGACAGGAGGAGATCAGTGGAGGAGGTGACGTAGAGCCTAGCGAGTGTGACGCAGGTCTGCATAGGATTGACGCAGAAGCTGCGCAAAGGCAACGTGGGGCCAGCCAGCCAGCCCCTGACCAGTGTTAGATCTCCCAAATCAGTGTAAGATTTTTCTCACTAACTCTTTGCCAGCATTTCTTTGTATTGTATAGCCAATTTGGGCATCCAATGATTTGTACTCAGATTTACTACTACATAATAATTAAAACCCTCAGTTGTTGCACCGGTTTCCCCACATTGGGCCTTTCTGGGGACATTTCCCAAAAACAACTGTGTTGATGTGTGTGTTTATTTCTCTCCAGTGCAGTATTTAGTTTCCGTAGTATTTTATTTTGTGTAGGCTACAGTGTATGTATTTCACTATTTGCCGTAGAAAAATGCAAGTAACTTGTTCAAGTAATTTAACAAGTAGGTGAAATATTATCAGTTTGCTGCAGTAGGAATCGGGTAAACGATTTTTCACACTTCTTTCTCACCTTTCGTTACCCTCTCATCACAACCATGTGACATCCTCAAAGCATGATATTACAAGCAGTAATCATTCATTCCTCCATTTTGTACCTAGAAGGGGAGCCCTGTGCCTCTAGAATGACCAGTTTTCTTTCTCCAAGGACCTCCCTCTACCATGAATGGAGATCATATTTTCTCGCCTCCCACTCACCTCATCCACCATGTGACTATGTCCATGTTCGATTTGGGGGTTGCTACATGAGTAATCATACTCGCAAGCATATGTATATTGATGTGATGATATGTTGGTTGCACTGGCTTTATGATTACACTTAGTATTAACATTACTATATTCAAGTTAGGGTAGCATGCATTGCATGATGATTTTTGCATTAGAACTAACTGCATTTGATGTTTTTCGTGATAAATAGATTGCATACAAAAAAAAAATTGCATATTGGTTTATGAGATAACATTAAGCATGAGTGATTATCAGCCACCGTGAAAAACAGGTTGCCCCATGGCTTTGATCTTTGACATGTGCAGATAACAGGTCTATGGTGACAAAGAGATTTTTGGAGTTCTCGTGACCTCCCGTTCGAGTAGCCTCACCTACTTCTTCAAGAGATCACGTCCCAATTGGACCCAGATGTTACCCACCACTTTGTGAGTGATATCCCCACGAGAAAGTTTTCTCCATGATGAGCCTCAGTCGGCAGCCAACAGCCCCTTGATGCCTCCTACTAGCTTCTTGTGCCATTTCTCTGCCACTTGAGCCAGCCATGTGGTGTCTCACCCACCTGTATTGATCGTATGTTTGAAGGTGAGATCTCCTGAATCTAAAGGTATGTCTTGTCATTTGGTAATTAAGTATTGGGTTTACTTCTAAGTATGGATTGATAGGGGGATTTGGCAAAAAGAGTGGGTTTATTTTGTGCTCTTGTCCCCTTGATCTCTTTCGGTTGTTACCCTTGGATCTTAGTCCCTTGGGATCTCCATTATTGACCATTTGTTGGCAGGGTGGTACGACTTGGGAAACCTAGATTTTGGGTGTGTGGTCCTGCTCCTTTACCTGCACATAGTACTCCCTTTCTAATCACTATACCCCCATTCATCTTTTCTCCCATCCTGGGTCCACATAGAGCTAGCCTCCCTATCCCCTTGTCCCCACCTTGGGTCAGGCCTAGAATGATGCCCCAGAGGTTGAAGCAATTAAAAGAAAAAGTGAAAAGCATAATTGGCCACATTTAACAGGAAATTGTACCACAGAATGCAAAAGATGTGTCAAGACAAAATAATTAGCACGTGGGGAAAAGCCATTGCATGAGCTCTACCCAAATCCATGGCCATCACCCTGGTTCCATAGGCCCTAGATGAGCCTCCTTTATCATTCAGGACCACATGATTGTCCCAACCCCTGGAGGGCAAAACATCATGCTCTTGTCCTTTGAGCCCCGAGCAATTAATTAAAGAAAATTCATAAAAGGCAAAAGGCATATAAAGAAGGGTGTCAAAATCAAGGTCGGGGCATCTCATGTACCACGATTGCTCCCTCCTACACATTACATACCCAAGCGTGGGCTTCCCCTTATCTAGCTACCCCTATGCCCCAATATGTAGCCCAGGACTGCCCCTCTCATTCCCTATTCCATCTCACTTATTTGTCACTTGCCACCCCCATTAGAGGGATGTACTTTGGACATATTATCCCCTTTAAGGGTTGAAACCACCTAATAAGGTACTTGGCTAACCCCTTTTGGAGCCTGGAGACACTAGCACATGCCAAAGCCCACTATGGAAGGGCATGCCATTATGAAGTTCCCTCGTCGTTATCCATGATTTTGTAAGCTCTTTTACCCGATTATTTTAATGACTGATTGTACTGGAAGCCTAGGGGACACATTGGATCTTATGCGGGATTACAGATGGTTTCCATTGGGGTTTGGTCTCCTTATATGGGATCCTAATCCCAGAGGTCTACCTTGCCACATATATGATGTGCACAGAGAGCCATTGGCATCCACAGCCGCTGATAGCACTCCACGGATCTTCATCGATGCTCAGAGACTACTAGCGATCCACTTTTGGGATGATGGTGATATGCTTGGTACATTATGCCTAGCAAGCCCCCACAAGAGCCCCACACTCTTGACAAGTGTCCCGGGACTTATACGATGTCATGGAAGCATTCATTCCACCACGTGGACCTTTGTAGAGGATCTCCAATTCATATGCAGAACCATGGGGTCACCTATGTGCCCTCATACCCATTGGGAGCACCACAGATCTACTACTTGGAGAACAAGGGGCCATCCCCTTGCCCATCACATTCCGAGGAATTTATTCCTCAATATGGCACTTCAGGATATTGTTGAGCCTTTGGAGCGCCCCACGACATGCACATATTATTATTTGGCCCCTTGTGAGGCTTATTTTTACACTTATGAGCTAGTTTGGTGGGCTTGTCACCAATAGGGTTTTATTTGCACATTATTTTATCATTAGGGGCTAATGTAGGCCCATCGGCTAATTTGAACTCCTTAGGAAGCTATATATTGATGTTAGATACACTCATTTGTATCATCACTTGACTTGGGATCTCTCTAACCATAGAGAAATTTGCATATTTTCCTTGGAGGATATTTTCTAGAGATGGATGAATTTTGACGTATGGTTTTGGGCTATTTATCTTGTCTTGGAGCTTTGTCTTCTTAACGAAATGTTGGTTGGATATACTCTATAACGTTGTAAGTGAATTTTGATGTTATTATTATTGTTGTTGCATACTTCTAAAATTAGGGCTAGGTACTGCATAATCGAAATGTTGAATTGAGCATGTTTTAGCTAATTTAATGTATGGGCCAATGTTATATGAATAAAATGTCCTAGAGATTATTGGTCTCAATAAGCTTGCATCGTTTTCTTTGAACTATAAATGCTTGAAGGTCACTTTTCTTTTCTTTCTCTCAACATTGGATGAAGTTGACTTTCTGGGCCTCCTTGATCAAGAAGCCAAGTTCTTACTCATCACCATCCTTGACTCCATATCCCCAAGTGAATTAAGAACTGGTCCCATAAAGCGATGATCAGTTTAACCTTTTTTTTTTACCATTTTCCCATTTTTCCCAAAGTCTAGCCCCATTAGGTCACCTAGGGCATCAATTTCTCGGGAAGTGACCAAAGGAAAATCTTCGATCTCCTACAGGCTACTGCGTTGGTGGGTCCCCTCCCTCTCCTCCAAATTTGAGGCAATTCTAACGGTGGAACCTTCGAGAATCCCAATCCCTAGCTCTAGGATCAAAATTTCCCTAGGCATCCCCAAGGCCAGACCTCAATAGGATCAATTCAATCTCTTTAAGTAAATATTCTTGTTTGGTCCTTTCCCCTCACCTTGTCCAGGATAGGAACATCATTGGTTGCTACATTCCATCCCTGAACCTGGGTTGGGTCCACTTGGCCTTGTCTGGTCCCACTTCTCAATAAAGGCTATTTGTAAAGGACCATTTGGGAATCCAAGTTTGCCAAGGATTATAGGGATTGAGAAGCGCATCTATAAGCCTATCCTTTCTCCCTCAACCCTCCAATCCTCACCCCTTACCCCTAGTGGACCATGTCCCTTGCTTAAAGAGCAAGCAAGTTCCATTCTTCACTACATCCTTGGGAAAGGGTTTCTGGGTCACTTCTCACCTATTCATTGACATCTACTTTACAAAGTGATCCCTACACTACCGGGACTCCTCCCATTGGTGAAAATCTGTAAAGAGCAGGGAGACTTAGCCGTGCTGACAGTGGGCTAAGCCTTTATCGTTGCCCTTAACCCTAGCAGTTGCCCTCTTAGGAACCCCTTTTAGGTCCCTTGCTGGTTTGAGTGGTAACAGATCCAATTTCCAAGGAAAGAAAGACTTGTCTAAAATCCAATGTTATGGATGTCACAAATTTGGACATCATAAAAATAATTTTCCTGAAGCAACAAACGATAAGAAGAGGAAGGGCAATGATGATGATGAGCATCCTCATGAGAAGAAATCCAAGAATGATTCTTCAAAAACTTCAACATCTAATATTAAATATTTATATTACTAGGATTACTGCAAGTAGTCTAGGAGTAAGAGGGAGCTGAAGGGGTCCCCCACATTAAATTAGTAGTTATATAGAACCCTTCCTAAAACTATTTAATAGTCTCTAGAAATTTGGAATTCTTGATAAGAAGGCCCTGGGGTTTGTGGATAAAACCCTAGAATTTAGATCTAGTTCAATATTTCCACTGAAAGATGAAACCCTAGCTCTTGAAAGGAAGGAATGACATCTGAATGATGGCATGGACAAAGTTGTAGATGGATGCAAGTACTCTAAAGATCAAGAGGGAGCTAACTCTCCTCTCAAAAGATAAGTATTTTATATCTTTCTTGTTTGATTATTATTAGTAATGTCATTTTTAATATTAGTCAATCTCTTGTTCTTTGCTTGATTGTAATTGTTCTTCATGTCCTCCTGTGAGGATTGCAGGTACATAGCAGAAGTTGCCAATGTGAAAATTTCTGAATCTTTACAAACAAAAATCCTAATGCAGTGACTGGTTTAACATCTCCTACTTGTTATTTCATTCAACAAGTTATTTAATTAGATAAGCAGTGATGTGAACACTACTACAGACTACGTTGAGATACATATCATAAACTGAAACAATAGATGAGACAAACACACAAGGGACACCATTATTTTTGGACAACACGTCCCCAGAAAAACCCAATGTGGGAAAACTAGTGTAGCAGATAGAGGGTTTGTATTGTTAAGTAAGCAAAATCTGAGTACAACAGGTTGCTTCTCACACAGGCTAACCATACAGAGAAATCACGACAACAAGAAATACATTCGAGCATTTACCTCGCTCCCCAAGTCGCAGCTGATCCAATGAGTGATCTGACACCCTCCCGGCAAACACTACGAAGTCCCTATGCAATCACTGCGTGGGCCAGCGTCTTGCCTCTAGAGAACTGCGTCTCCTCTTCTGCTGGATCGATTTGCTAGATGAAGATTGTTGTTCAGCCCTCCTGGCTCAGAACCTCGCTTCTCTAGCAAAATCTCGAACTACTGACGAATACTCTACACTGCCACTGCAAGAGCCCCTTTGGACTGCGTCAGCACTTCATGAGCCCCTCCTGGGATGCGTAGGCCTCTTCGCTGCCTCCTTGATGCTCAAGTTGCCTCTCTACTACGTACTCTTTGGCTCGAAATTTCCTCTCCAGTCCAAATCTCTGCTTCTACCCCTCTCACTGCAACTTAGATCACTTGTTCGATTTTCTTAGCAAACCCCGCCCCAGAAAAATCGAACTGACTGATCAACTTGGTGTATCTCCAACTGACCCTCAAGCCTCCTCTTATACTTTTCTTATTGATGAATCAACGACCGAGATTAAATCCTTAATCAACGACTAAGATTAAATTAGACTTGATCCTCGTCTCTTAGAAGCTTCTCATCCATACTATCATTAGTACCCATTAATATTTTTATTTCCCTAAGTTTAGACTTAGGAACCCCATTAAAAATATTAATTATTTTAATAAAACATAATCCGGGTGGAATTTCATCAAACGATTTTTGGGTCTTGGAGATCTCATGTGTTCTAGCCCCTCCACAAAATTTCGAAGCTAAAGCACATGCAATGCTACCCAAAATCAACAGCCAAGACTTTGATAGTGGTTGGAAGAAGTGGAAGAATGAAGCAAAGTAAGAGGACTTTCCCAGAATCATGACTTATGTTGAGAGGTAAAGTACCAGATGAGATCTAAACTTAGAGGGAGCAATTAAATCAGCAAGCTTAAAGTATACTTTAATCATGGTGTCTACAAGGTCTAGTAATAGAAGGTTATTCTAGTAAGAGGGAGACGATCATGACAAGACATTTGTCCCTGTTGTGAGGTATACTTCTATTATCGTTGTTTTGGAGATTGTACTAGGACTACCATAGAAGAACATGTCTCCGTCCGTGAGGGGTCACCCAATATATGTATCTGGAAAGCATTTGTGATTTAGTGAAGGGAACAAAACAGTTTATAGTTGAGCCAAGATGTGTTGCTCAACATGTGTTACCAACATGGTATAGTTGGTCATGACTAAGATGTACAGTTGTAGACTTAGTTTGGGCAAAGAGTGTTGAAGACAGAAAGAATTTGTTGCTTCAGTTTGTGCTCTATTATAATTTTCTACGATAAGCATGAAGCAGACATCTATTGCACTCTATATGGCAGAGGCCAAGTATATTGCACATGGATTGGCAAGTTGAAAAGTTGTATGATTTTTGAGGCTACTTGTTGGATCATTTTTTATTAGGTGTTGGTGATGACCACGATGATAGGTCGAAGCACATACCACTTCATTCAGGATATGGTGATAAAAGGTGTTGTGAAGCTAAAGTACATCTCCACTGATGCGAAGATAGTCGATACGTTAACGAAACCTCTTTCTAGAGAGAAGTTTGTGTACTTCTTGGACAAGCTTGGGCTTGTGAAAAAAGCCTCTTTGATTCAAAGGGAATGATGATTGTATCATCGATATGGTTTCTCCTTGTGTCATGTAGTTTGACCGGAATTAGGAATGTTATCTTTGTGTCAAGTACATTGACCAGAATTAGGGAGAATGGTTTGAAATATTAGATAGTATCATGGACTGGCATTCTTCTTGTGTCATGTACTTTGACCTGATTAGGGAGGTTATCCTTGTGTCAAGTACATAGGCATGATTAGGAAGAATGGTCCGATGTATTGACATTCTTCTTATGCCATTGTATAGTGACCTGATTAGGGATGTAGTCCCTGTGTCACTTTGACTTGAATCAGGAAGAATGGTCTGATGGACAAACATTTTCCTGTGTCATTGTATGGTGATCTAATTAGGGTTGTAGTCCCTGTGTCACTTTGACCTGTATAGGAAAATGCTCCGACAGAGGACAGTGTTGGAAAATGTAACTAAGTTCCGTCTTCATTAATGTATTTGAGTCATCATGTAATGTACTTGTCAAAAGAATAAAGAAAAGAATTATTATTATTATTATTATTATGACTTATTAAAGCATGGGTTTCATGCTTGGGTCATCATGTTTTAGGTCAAAGTCCTCATTGAGGACTTCTAGGATTTATAAGTTAATAAAGTCATTGTACTTTTAAAGAGACCCTTCTTGGGCTTTTGAATCATGTAAAAAGGTTTAGTATTGAGTCAAAAATGAAATATGTTGCCTCCACACCAAGTTGGCCTTAAGATGATCAAGTCGGCCTCAAGGAGGGCTATTTGACCTCACCTAAAGGCTATAAAAGAAGCAGTTCGAATTCATTTGGAGGAGAACATCTCAAGCAAGTTCGATATCTCTCTGGAAGCCGGAAAAAGTGCAAAGTGAAGGAAGAGGGCTAAAGAAGTGCGAGTTTGGTCAAGGTGAAAGAAGAAAGGAAAATCGAAATTTTGGTGCATCTCTCTCTCTCCCTCGTGCCCTAGATTGGAAGATTGAAGTTCTCTTGTTGATGTCGCTGCCAGTTGCTGCATGTTGTTGTTGCTAGAACAAGTATAGGTCGAAGTTGTTGTTGTTGGGTGTTGTTGCCTCAAGAAGTTGTATTGGGCCAAGATCGAAGTTCCTAAGTCAAGATCAAAGTCTTTCAGCCAAGATTGAAGTCTCCAAAGCAAGGTCGAAGTTACTGGGTCCAAGAAAGTGTTGCATAGTGCTGCTACTGTTGTTGTTGTTGCCAGGTCAAATAGGATCATCTGCAAAGGAAGAAGAAGGTTGACTTGGTGTGGAGGAAAGTTTGTGTCAAGGTCTAGAGTCTTGGATTATCTCAGGAAAACTATTGAAGGAAGAATTATTGACTGGGTTTTCCCCTAGAGAGGGGTTTTTCCCTGGCTGTGTGCCTATATCTGGTGTCCATTGATTTATGTGTTATTGGTAATTGTTTGATGAACTAAATAAGACATAAAGGAAGTCTAATAAGAAATCAAGAATATCACAAGTAATTATCAAGTATAAGAAAATCTTTCTGCGTTTTTAATTTTCTAACATGGAACCAAAGCTTTGGTGAAAAAAGAAAAAAAAGGCAGCCTCAAGTACTTGATCAAGGAATCATTCAAAAGGATTATTCAAGGGAAGAAGTCTACTATCTTCAAGGACAATGTCTAACTCAATCAAGGGAGAGAACAAACTTGAAGGAGCCTCAAACTACAGGTCTTGGAAGAAGAGGATTGACCTCATTCTTGAAAAGAACAAGGTACTAAACTTGGTCAGAGGAAAAGTAAAGAAGCCTATAGAAGACTCCAATGATGCTGATAAAGTGAAATTCAAAGAATTAGAATTAGTGGCCATGACTCTAATGGTAGAAGGAATAAAGGACAACCTTGTCCCATACATAGCCAACATTGACCATGCTCAAGAAATGTATGAGGCCTTGTCAAATTTATTCACTATTAAGAACATTGGTCAAGTAGCAAGCTTGAAGAATGAACTAAAGTCCACAAAAGATGACTAAAGAAGACACAGTGGCCTCCATTGTGAGAATGGCTAGAATCAAAGATGATCTTCTGACCATTGATGAAGTTGTTCCAAATAAAGAACTTGTGATCACTTCTCTATTAGGGTTGCCACCTTCTTGGGGTGTGTTGACCATTACGTGTCAACTACCCATAGTAGTACACCCCCCTTTTCCGCAAAAGGGATAGCGCTTGATTGACATGTTCGTGCCATTCAACTGTCATCATTAGCCCGATCATGTTATGTTGTAAACCCAGTCTGCATGTATAAATTGTAAATAATCTTAGCAGATCTATGTCATGTATGTATTTGCCTACGTAAACCTAATCTTCTAGTGATGATCCACGTTCCGAAAGGTTTTTTGTCTCACCGACCCATGGTCGACAAAGGTTTCCATCAGCCTAACCCCAAAGCCGGAATGGATTTTGTCACTAGAATCTTAGGGGAGTCCTAGTGTGCTAGGTCGCGTCTATGTAAAAGTAATTTGGAAATAACTCTAACTATTTGGTTAGGTTACTACAAATTGCTTGATCCTCATCGATGGTCGAAATCATTTTGACATGGATCACTCGAACTAGCCGTTGGGAAATTTTCCTTTAAATAGGGTGTCAGGGGTCACTTGAGATCATTCGATCTGTGAGTCTTGTGTTGAAGAAAGCTCTCTTATAATCTTTTTCTTGTGCAATAAAGAAAGACTTCGGGGTTTAAAATCTTGTTGGTGTTACTCTTCTGAAATGTTGTAAGATGTTTTATTTTTCTGCATAAATTTAACTTCAGCCATTGGTAATAGCTTGATGAAGAGTGATGTTGAACACAGGTATCTTGTTTAGTCACTAGGGTTTAAATGGTAATAGAATTTCTGAAAATAATGGTAGGCATCTCCATTGGATTTGGATTTTAGTACTGTTTTTTCCCTCTTTATTGATAGTTGAAGTGAGTTGTGCAGAAAAATCTAGATTGTGAGGATCAACGGGCATTTGGGGAAGTTCTCAGCTGAACCAGCAAACTCCCGAGAAGCACTTTTTTGAAGAGCCCAGCCAGTTTTAATCCCGGGCTTATCATTAAATTTTTTTCTTCTGAATACATGAGGGGTTTACTGAAGCATCTCATAGTAAATCTAAAATTGTGAAAATATTTCTGTGGCATATTGACAAATCTGGCTATTTAGAGCCTCTGAGCTGTAAATATTGTAATTGTTTAGTTGGTTTTAGGGTTTTTAGTTTTATTTCTTGCTCATTTCATTTCTGGGTGTTTGGTTTTTGTTATTGCAAGTTGCAAGTCGAAGGATTACTTTTTGTCTGAAGCCAGACCTAGGCCCTGGAGGCAATGTTGCAGGAAGCGTCCCCCCCCTGATTCCAAGGCCCGAAGCGCGTACTGTGCGGATGCGTCCAGGAAGCGTCCCTGGAAGCGTGCTTCCAAAATTTGGAAGCACGCTTCTGCTTGTTTTGGACGCTTCCTGGAAATTTCGGAAGCTTACCTCTGAAGCGCGCTTCGTACGGCGCTTCGACAGTACGAAGCGTGGCGCTTTGGAGGGCGAAGCGTACGCTTCTGTACGATTCCGGAAAAGCGTCGCTAGAAAATCGTTTTTTTTTTTCAAATTTTTTTTTAATTTTAGGTGAATTTGCTTGTTGGGGGTGGGTCCACCTTGGGTTAGGGTGAGGAATGAAGGCAAAAAAAATATAAATATAGCAGATGCTCCCTCATGGTAATGTTAAATTCTTAAAGTAAAAGTGACATTCTCCTTTATTTTTCATTTTCATCCTTTTACTTAAATTTTTAACATTACCATGAAATGACTCAGGATGTTTGAGAGTGGTTCCAGCCTCATTGGACTTCATATGGACAAAATAGAATTTCATATCCTATTCAAAATTCAACAGACTTAACAGTTTTCAGGAATTCAGGATCAATGGGATTGTGACATTTCATTAGATTATATCAAGTATGAAGGTATGCGATTAGCATTTAATCAAGAGCACCAAGCCCTATATGTACCCTAGTGTTGGTGGTGTTAATTGTTGAACTCCTTTGTCACGCGGCACAACCTTAGCAAAAAATTACCTTTCAATCAAGTCAAAATTATCGATCAAGCATGTTAAGCTTTTACTACCATATTTTAAGTTTTGAATTAGGTAGTTTGATCAAAATTGGGCAATGCTGACTAATATCCCTAGACAATCGAGGTAGAGGCAAATGCTAGACAAGAGGAGAAGAGTCTAGATTCTAGATGGTTGATGCTCGAATAATTCATCATTAATGTACAATGGATGTTATATCTATCTTGATTTATGCAAAAATATGCATGTTTTCATGTCTTCTACAACTAATTTGGTATTTGGGATATTTTTTTTAGTATAAATGCAAAAAAATATAAATATATATATATATATAGTAGACGCTTCCGCGTCCCCACTTCCAAAAAAATCGCCGCTTCGTCCCTGCTTCATGCAACATTGCCTGGAGGGTAAGATCTGGCCTCAAGATCAGTTCTGGCAAGGATATTTACTTCAGATCTACAAAATCTCATGAGGTTTTCAGTCCTAAGAAGCTTATCTCTAAATTAATTTTTCTGAAAAGACTTCGAAATTTTTCTTTGTTGTTGTGGTCACCCTCAATCCCTACTCCAACTATAAAAAACAGATCAGGAAAGGCAGCTCCCTCTTCCCCAACCACTGCCCACATCCCTCTTTGTCTCAACAATCCTAATGGGTTAGCGTGGAAGTTGAATGGACAAAGCAGTCCAAGAGACCTTGGGATCTGAATCCCAAGAGTCACATATGTGTACTATAAATGTATATCTATTGTTAATAAAAATTGAATTGAATGATTTATCTTTCACATTCTTGTGCTGTCCATGTCTGTTTAACATGGTATCAGAGCAGGCGATCTCCTGCCCTGCTCAAATATGAGCCACTTGTTTTCCGTGGCCTCTCTTACATGCCAGTCCTGTACATTCATATAATTGTCAGTACTGCTATATTAGGAGGTGCGTGACAGTCCCTGCGATTCTTCACCTACCACTCTGCTGTTTATCAAATATGTTAGCGTGCATGCAATTATGAAATAGCCAGAAATTTGTGGCGACCACCGTGCGTTCAAATGCTACACCACTGCATATCTGTTAGTCCACAATGTTGCATTAAATGGTATCATATGTAACGCATCTGCATAACGCTCACCCCTTCTGTCCATAACGCTCTCGCTCCATTTAAAAGGGCTGCACCTCCTGCGCTCTGCGCTCTGCCCATATACTCTGTCGATTCGCTGCCCCTCTCTGCGCATACACTGCCAACGCTGTCCCTCCATGAATGTATCGGTTATTTCCTTTTATTTTGGGTTTCAAAATATACTGACCTGATGTTCATAAGGTTGATCTTCCATGCCCGCAAGAAAATCCTCTGCAGAAACGTATGTTTTCCTGAGATTTGTTCCCATTCGAGTAGCATCTTCTCATCTCTTGGACCACTGTTTATGATGGCATCCACTATAACCTGTATTGGGTTCTGATCAGTAAGGAGATAAATTATTTCCATAGCATGTTTGACTATTCGTACAGCCATCAACTTCTTTCCATTGTTACGCCCGTGCATCATCAAGAGTTGGTCATCGTTCAACAATAGGGCATTGCGCCTTCGGAAACCGTTTGACTGAGTAACGGCCAGCTGTGTGTGGAACAAATGTTGCATGTTTTTGTGATGAGACAGCTATGTAATCTGCTGTGATAGATCATTAACCTCTACGTCCTCAAAGGTCCAGGAATGCCTGCTGCTTCAATGGCCCGCCGAACCTTCCTCTTATCAATAAACACGGAGTTACCCGGTTCTAAAGCGTGCTCCATGCGGTCTGGGTCCATCCCAAATTCAGAGGGAAGAAAACTCTGTAGTTGAACCTCATCGTTTATTTCATTCCCAATTTTCATCATTCGTTCTTGAAATATCTATTGATGCCAGAGGTTTATATAAACGGTATTGAAGCAACGTATTAATGTATTGAAGCAACGTATTAATGGTTGACTGTGTTTAATGTATTGAAGCCTGGTTGTTTGAAGCAACGCAAGAAGACTGCGTTTTATTATAAAAATGCTACTGCATTTTTTACTGTAGACTGCGTTTTTTATAGATTGAAATAGTGACTGCGTTTCTGACAAAGTAGTGCTGTGACCGTGGATTTGTCGACTGCGTTTTTGTAATGATTACGTTGTGGTGATTATATCACAGTTCGTAAGTTGGAGACTCCAGTCAGAAGAGCGGAGTCCAATTTTGCCCGAGGATGGAGAAAGCCACAAAGCATCATTCAGTCACAGAAGTAAATGCTGTCGTATATTTCTCATTATGAGGTGTCATTACACATGTGTAGTGTAAAGCCTGTTTTCATCACGAGTTTCAGCATTAGAGAATTAATGCATCTGGCATTTCATTTATACAAGGGTTATTACCAAGAAGTTGCAGACGGCAGAAAGGAACTAAATGGGATGATGTCTATGCTGCGGTGAGAAGGAGCGGGAGACATTGTGACTGAAGGTGCTCACGGTCTTGCGCAGCGGAAGCGTGAAGAGGCATTTCCTGACACGGAGTTCTAAGACAACCTGGGGGACAATGTCAAAGACAAGTTAACGAATTTGCTCCAGGACCACCATATTTTACTTTGAGAATGTTGCGGGTACACCTAAAGGGGTTTGGACAACTATATCTCGGTTTCTATATGATATTGAGCCTGAGTTTGTAGATTCTAAATATCTTTCTGTTTCTAGCAGAAAACGAAGCTTTGAATGATGCTGTTTTAAATGAGCGTTTTTTATTGCTCAGTTCACGGCGATCACAAGTTTCCCCAGAAAAGTTTAAGCTGTATACATCAATAAGAATCCAAAGGCAAGGTTTTGTTTTTTTCTAATGTTTTAAGCTGATTCCCTCAGCTCATTCAGGTGCAGTGTCCTTTCAATCTCTCTCATTTGATGGCTTACCGGCCCTAGCTCAGGACAATTTTGGGGTCTGCATCTCCAGTTACGCGGAGAATTAACGGACTACTCGGACCGACCATTGCAGCATGTTTGGAGCGGAGTGAAACGGCGAAAAAGTCAGCATTGACAACGCCTGCAATATTGGATCTCCAAACCTACTAAAACTCTTGCATCCTCCACTGACTCCAATTCATAATAGTCAAACGTAGTGCTGTACCTTTCAGTGCTTTAATCAAACATAGTGCTGTATGTTGGATTAGTATTGAGTTGCTGTTGAACGTGACTTCGAATTCCAATTTCTGCGCCATGTTTCACGCGCAGAACTCAAATTTTAGTGGGGTCGGTTGCTGTAAAAGACAACTTTTTTATAAGATAAAGCTTTTGTAATTACACCCCTAGTCTGTGGCATCTCCTTCTGTCAGTAGTCTACATATTATCTGAAGACCTTTTAAATGAATCACCAGTCATATAGTGTATGGTATTAATTTACTGCACCACCTTAACAACTAAGTGCTTCATAAGTGACTGGAAGGGGCCTTATGGCATGTCCTTAATGTGCATTCATCCAACCAATCTGAAGGAAATCCACGTGAGAGCATTGTCCCGACAGCCACTGAATCTCTACGTGATACTGCTTGTCCTTTCATTTATCAAGGTTGGAGCATTCCACGTATGTTTGAAGACAAAGTTGATGTGACCCGTTTTAAAGTAGTGAGTTTTTTAAAAGTATCGGAGCTTTCATACACTTGCTGAAGAGTATGAATTGAAGAAAATTCATTTTTGAATGAGGATTTTGTTTTCTGGATATCACCATTTTTTGTATGTTGAATCTATTGCAAGCTGGTTGATTTGAAGTTGTTGCCATAAGTTTATTTGGTGTCCGTCTTTTCATCATTGCTTTACTATCTTTTGAGGTTAGAAATGGCTCCAATCGGTGCAATATTAGAGTTAGTGGACAATCTAATACTCTCCAGTATGAATAATACAGTCAAAATCAGCAAGGATTTTCTCACTGATATTCATAGCTGTTTGCAATATGCACAAGAAAAGATAGAGTTTTTGCAGCTTGAATCACAACTGCAGCAGGAAGAATTACAGCAGTGCAGTCATCATTCTGAACTTGTTTCTGTTCAGAGCAATGAAACAGACTCCCATGAACAGCAAGTCAATAATGTTACAGTTCATTCAAATAAAGCAGCAGTTGTATATGCAGATGCAGAAGTTCAGTCTGCACTTCCCAAGCCCATCATCAAACCTTGGGAACAGCTTGTCCACAACAAGCACAAAACTGGTCTTGGATATGACAAGGACTTGTCCTTTCATATTCCAGACTATGCCAAGCCCATTCAGTTTCAGAGTGCTGGATTCATTCATGACAGTTCACCTGCTCCTTATGACAGTTCAGTTTCAGCTGTTTCAGACTTTGCCCCTCTTCCACAGCAACAACAACAACAACAGATCGTGAAATGCCAACACTGTGACCGAGTTGGCCATTTGAAAGATCACTGTTTTGATCTTCATCCATGTAAGCACTGTCATAAAACCAGCCATTCTTCACACAGATGCTTCAGAAATAAACATCCTGCAAGAACAAAGATTCATCTTGGATGGATCGCTTCTTGGCAATGGGCATCAACAGCCAAGAAGATATTCCAAACACATGTCAGAACTTGTTCCAGAGTATTAAACAGTCTTGCAGTTGAGTTTTCTCCATCATCTCACCTTGTATCTGACAGGGGGGGAAATGATGGTCATCTACAAGCTTCAAAGTCACATCAAGCGAGCCTGAGCCACAACCTGCCACACCAGTTTCAGAGTTGCAGCCAGAGACATAGATGCCCATGAACATGACTTCAGTTGGATTAAGAACACTTCCTCTAGCAGAAGACACCAGCTTCTTGCCAGTTTTGGAAGAGTTCCAGGAATTGCATTAAGCATTCCAGAGTTGTTGGTCATCCTTAAACCATCACAGATTGAGAACACTTCCTCTAGCAGAAGACACCAGCTTCTTGCTAGTTTTGGAAGAGTTCCAGGAATTGCATTAAGCATTCCAGAGTTGTTGGTTATCCTTAAACCATCACAGGTTGAGACTTCCCTTTTCAGGTTGAAGTTTTACCTTTTATGCGGGGTGAGACCTCCCTTTTATGGTTGAAGGTTTCCCTATTTGAAACAATAGGATCACTTCCTCTAGCAGAAAACTTCAGTTTCTTGCTAGTTTTGGAAGAGTTCCGGGAACTGCACTAAGCGTTCCAGTGTTGGTGGTCATCCTTAAACCACCGCCCTTTATACCAACATTTCATAGAGCACAATCAGCCTAGTGCTGCCATGCATTCTTTGCACATTTTGTATTACAGCTCTCTTCTTGGACTCATACATAACCCTTCGGATTAAGGGGGGGAATGTTGGACACCTAATCCTAATGGGTTAGCGTGGAAGTTGAATGGACAAAGCAGTCCAAGAGACCTTGGGATCTGAATCCCAAGAGTCACATATGTGTACTATAAATGTATATCTATTGTTAATAAAAATTGAATTGAATGATTTATCTTTCACATTCTTGTGCTGTCCATGTCTGTTTAACAGTCTGCATCTTGTTATATCCTCCCAAAACCCTCACGCAGTGATTTTTGCTCCTCAAAGCTAGTGTGTTGCCATCCCTGCGCTATTCTTCTCCTCCTCTGCATCTTCATTTCGTTGCTTTCGACGGACCTCTCACTCCCCACGCAGTATCATTCTTTGATGTCTCTTGCCATCACTCGGTTGACTATTCCAACCCATTGTCAGCCCTCACACAGTGATTTCTTTCACCCTTCCACGCAGTCTCTTCCCATCCTTCACGCAGCTGCATTCCCCCTTCCTTCGCACGTAAGCTTCTACGCTTCTCCAAAACCTGCAAACGTCCCTGCATCCTCACATCATCGCTCTGCCATCAAACTCCTTCACGCTGTTGTCTTTTACCTTGCTCTTCTCACCGCGTCGAGCTCCTCCACATACCTGCATTCATTCCACTGCTCATCAATTTATTCCCCATACCCTCGACCTGCCAAATCCCTGCGGCATTCCTCCATCGAAACATCTCCGCCTCCGTCCTCTCATCCTTCACGCGAACCTGCAGTTGCAAACAAAGCAATACGATTTTTTTTTTGGTTTATATATATATATATATATATATATATATATATATTTTATTTATTTATTTTTTTTTTTACGTTAGGATTAGAGTGTAAAATTTTCTTTTGTTACATAGTTTTGGAATTAAGCTTTTATTTATGTAGCTTTAGTTTCATTTAACTCAGTTTTTGGGTTTTAGATTTTAGATTAACTTAAATTTAGTTTTGTTTTATTTTTATTTTTGACTATAAATAATAAATAAATAAAAATCATAAAAGGTTTAAATTTTAGATTTTAATGGCTTCATATTTTGCTTTGATTTTTTAGATTTATTTGATTTTAGGATTTAGTTTTAATAATTTTAAATTTCATTTACTTTAGTTTAGTTTTAATAATTTTAAGTTTCATTTACTTTAGTTTTTGCTTTGTTTAGTTTTGTTTTATTTAAAAATATAAAAATTAAAAATTTTGAAAAGCTTAACTAAAAATTGAAAATTCATTTTTTGGTGTCTTTTGTGGTATCTATGTTCCACTTCTCTATAGTTAAATGCACTTAAATATTTATTTAAAGTTAGCTATATGAAAGTGGTAATTGGTTAGCATTTAAATTGTATGGTCATTTAAAGCATTCAATCTTTAGAAATTTAATTGTTGGATCAGTATTAAAGCATTGTGAGTTTATTGAATAGCTTGTATTGCTTGGGATATTTGATAATAAATGATTGTTTTATAAGGTTCATATTTCTGCAACATTTAATAAATAATCATTTAATCATTAACTCCATAAGGCACTGGTACATTAATTTCTAAAATCAATCAAGTGCTAAATTGCCTTGCTGTGTCTCCCAACCCAACTGGTCCATAGTTGGTCTTCCTTTATCCCATAGGGTCTACCCACCTTAGCCTCGGGAGACGACTTAAACAGAGAGATCAGGGATCAGGGTGACAGCCCCCGATCTGAGTGTTGTCGCGCTGCCCACACAATCTGTGCGACAACATTTTTTGGCGTCGTTGCCGGGGATAGAGTTTTTTCTGTCCTTGGTTCCTTCGACATTCGTCTCGTTTCTTTCCTCTCATCCGTAGCTCTTTCCTTTTCGAGCTTTTCCGTGTTTCACTTCCTATCCGGGTGGCGACTCCACTTCATATATCATCTGCAAGAGAGTATACTAGAAGACATCCAAGCAGTTTGTGCAATCCTGCCCCTGATCCTGAAAGAGCTCTCAAGGTACAATTACACAAAGTCTCTTCTTGTACACTTCTTGTTAATCTCGGACAAGAAGCCATATCTGATATCCGCTTGCTTTTTACTAGCCCGGTTGAGCATGACATCATGGATATATATGCCCCTTGCGATTTTTCTAACATTCAAGGTTGTCCCAATGATCTGCCAACACTTGGGATAGATAAGTTGCCTAGCTTTCAGGGAAATAACGCGATTATTGCTAATTCTCATTTGAAAGCTTTTAGTTTATGGATGGCTAAGTACGCAAGGTCTACCGATTTTGATCATGAAGATGTTAGAATGACTCCTTTTATTCTAACCTTGGAGGGCAATGCTCACGATTGGCTTTCAGAAAAGCCTCGGAATTCATTTAATTCCTTACAATCGATCATTAATGCCTTTAAGGAAAAGTATGGAGATAAGAGAGAAGGAAGACACCTCGTGAAAGCTATTAGCATAATAAAAAAGAGAGAGAATGAAACTGTTGAAGAATTTAACAAAAGGTTTAATGATATTATTAAAGAATTACCTCAAGATTATAAACCTACTGACAAATCTCTTCAAGAGTTTTGCATTGATGCCTTTGGCCCTGAGCCCTCTTATGAGTTGAGATGTGCTAAACTTCCTGATTATAGGGATTGCCAAGCCTTAGCTGTAGATCTTAAAAAGGACAAGGTGGCATCTGGGAAGTTTGAGATCCCAGGTTTCGATAGGGCTACTATGAAACTAAAAGAACCTAAAGGAAAAGCGGTTCAAGAACCTGATAGCGAGCTGGTTCAGAAATTGCTCCAGAAGATTGAAAGCATGGAAATTAATCATACTAAGGAGATAGCTACTTTGCATAATAGGTTGGTCCAAATGGAAAGAGCGCAAACGCAAAGTTTCCAACCCAGAAATAATAATAATAGAAATAACAATTGGCAAAAGAAGGGTCAATCTAGTGAGCAGAGACCTCCTAATCCGCTTACTAATTTGGTCGATAATGCTCCACCTTACTGTCGGGTTTGTGATGCTCTTCATGAGGAGGCTACTTGTCCCATTGTTAGAAGAATTTTAGATAATGGAATGTTTGGGGCGGGTGATCAAATAAATGTAGTGGGTAACGAGTTTCCTTTGTCTATGGACGATTGGATGGAGGTTAAGGAAAATAGTCGTGACATTATGAATCCCTCGTCAGCTTCTAGTATAAATAACCTTGAAAAGAAGATGACATTTTGGCTAAGTTATATTGCGAAAAACCCTCTCCAAAGCAAATCATGGAAATTGCTAGAGATAAAGGTTTAACCTATCAGAGAAGGGATAAAGATTAGAGCGGGAATCAAATTTCCCCTCGAACTTTTAACCCTGGTTAAAACTCTGGATTAGACGTCGATTTGGGAAGTTGGTTTAACAATGCGAAAATCTGGGTTCCTGTCTCCGAGATTGCTAAAATCCCTTCCCAAAGAGATAAGTTACTAAAAGCTATTCAAGGTCCTCAAGTAAATATTTCTCAACAGAAGACCCCAGAAGTTGATTATCACGATGCTCCCATATATTTGCAAAGTTTAGATTCGGATAACAAAGATCACCAGCCTTTCTTTATCACTCTGTTGGTTAATGGATATAAATTGAATAATTGCATGTTGGATTCTAGTGCATCGGCTTGTGTCATGACTAAAAGGGTCATGGAACAGCTTAATTTAAGAGTTTCTAGACCCAATTACAACATATGTGCCATGGATTCTAAGAAAATTGAAGTTCATGGTTTGATCAAAGATTTACAGGTTCATTTATCAGTTTACCCAGACATCATGATTGTTATGGACATTTTTGTTGTTGATGTGCCTAATGCCTAGGGCATGCTTTTATCCAAAAAGTGGGCCTCTGATCTAGGAGGAAGTATTCAAACGAATTGGTCATATGCTATGATTCCTTCCCCTACAGGTGATGGTTTTGTGAGACTTAAGAGAGAGCTTGAAAGAAAATTCCATGTTGAAGATCCTAAGAGACCTCATAACAAAATAATTAAAGAGCAATCTGACATTGGGAATTACGCTATCATGTCTAATTTCATAATCCCTCCTGATGATAAGATTAAGCATCTCAATGATAAAGTTTGGTACATGTATTTTGATGGTGCATCATTTAGGCATGGTAAAGGTGCAGGAATAGTGCTTAAATCTCCCCTTGGTCACATTTTCAAGTTTGCCTATCGATTGGAGTTGGAAAAAACCAACAATGTCACTGAATATGAGGCTTTACTGTTGGGTCTTGAATTGGCAAAATCTTTGAGAATTAAGTTGCTTAGCATTAAGGGGGATTCTGATTTAATTATCATGCAGCTTAAAAATAAATTTACATGTAAAAATCAGAGATTAAGGAATTATCGAAATGTTGTATGGGATACTATGGAACACTTTGATGCCCTTGATCTTGAAGCTATCCCAAGAGAGCATAATAGTTTGGCGGATGAACTTGCCTTAGCTGCTACTACCTTCCAGTTATCTAATGAGCTAATTAAGGATAAGATCAAAATGGAAGTTATATTTAGACCGTTTGTTCCAGATAACTCAAAGCATTGGCAAGTCTTTAATGATGAAAAGCAAGTGATTCGTTTTCTTGATAGTCTAGATGAGTTTGAAGATTTTTAGATAGGTTCTAAGGAGGATGGATCTGGTAATCATGAGCATATCATAAATCCCACTCCTAGGAATGTGGTTGCATTAGAGCAGCACTTTGATCGTCATGATGCCACGAAATTGAGAGAGGAAAATAAAATGGACCCAGGCGAATACCTCGAGATAAACATTGGTACTCCTACGAATCCAAAGATTGTTAAAATTGGTAAAGGTACTAGTGTTGAGGAAAGAAAGAAGTTAACCAATTTACTTCATGAATATCGAGATGTTTTAGCATTTTCTTGTGATGAATTAAAAGGCTATAGGGAAGATGTCATGGAACATACTATCCCCTTAAAAGATGAAAATGCTAAACCCTTTCACCAGAAACTTAGACAGATTAATCCTAAGTTAGCCCCTTTGGTTCAAAAAGAGCTTTCAAAGATGCTTGCAGCAGGAATTATCACTCAAACAAGGCATTCAACATGGTGTTCCAACTTGGTGATTGTTAGGAAAAAGAACGGTACGATAAGGCTTTGTGTCAACTTTCGAAACCTTAATCTAGCATGTAAGAAAGATAATTACCCTTTGCCAAACATGGAGACTCTGTTGCAAAGAGTAACCGGTTCTGGAATGATGTCATCGCTAGATGGTTTTTCTGGGTATAATTAAGTATGGGTTAAAAAAGAAGATCGTCACAAAACCACATTCACCACACCATGGAGTACTTTCGAATACATTAGAATGTTGTTTGGATTAACCAACGCTGGAGCTACATTTCAAAGGGCTATGGATTATGCCTTCAAGGGTTTAATTGGGAAATTTATTGAAATTTACCAAGATGATCTTACTGTATTTTCTAAATATGGTATCAGTGATATAAATCATCTTAGGCAGGTTTTCGATAGATGTAGAGAATATGGGATTTTGTTGAATCCGACTAAGTCAGTTTTTGGAGTAACCGAAGGAAACTTACTTGGTCACATCATTTCTAAAGACGGAATCAAGGTTGACCCTGAAAGAATTGAAGCAATCCAAAAGTTTCCTATTGGGATCACGATTGCCGTTACACCAAAACCTACAGGTGTTAGTAAACGGACGCATCGCCAGAGTTAATGGATCCTCGAGAGGCAGTTAGTCCATGTCATGAAACACACAGGGAGCGTTGGATTATCCAATGCTCAACAATCTCCCCCCCAGCGCGAGCCGGGTGTGATTCGAACTCGAGACCTTTGGCTCTGATACCACTTGTTGGGATCACGATTGTCGTTACACCAAAACCTACAGGTGTTAGTAAACGGACGCATCGCCAGAGTTAACGGATCCTCGAGAGGCGATTAGTCCATGTCACGAAACACACGGGGAGCACTGGATTATCCAATGCCCAACAATCTTGACACCTCATCCTTGTGATTGGGTGAATTAATGTAAATAGATAAATAGGAAATAGGAACAGTCATCGGGATACGAACTGAACAGTCTCTCCCTCATGTATATAATGAAGACCTACCTGAAGGAATAAAGCAATCGAATCATTTTTTCCTTATGGAGTTACTGCCTGGCCTGACATGGTATCAAAGCCAGCTCCTTTTTTAGCTCTTGACCCTTGTAACTCCCTTGTCTGCTCTGATATACCTGCGCTGCTCCTCCATACAATTAGTTGCGCCCTCTGTCTGCCATATTCCATTTATACAGACATGCTCCCTCCACAGTCGCTGCCAGGTCTAAACACTGTCTACCTGCGATGTCTGCACTGTCCATGAACGTTTCAAAAGGAAAAAAAGGCGTTGTGCGTCAACATTCCTATCCACTCTTGCTCCTCACAGCAACACACTCCGCGTTGATATTGCGCTACCTCTACTGTTCATTACTCGTGTAATACGCCTCTGGCTGAGATTTAACGTTGTGTATACCCAATACGCCTCTGCCTGAGATATAACGTTGTGTCCATTGGCGTCGCCTGAGAGAAAACGCTGTGTCCATCCTCTTCATAAAATCATATCACTCTTATATTGTGTCACAGTCATGTAATAGGCAATATCCCAGTGAAATCGTCGGTGCAGAAAAGCTACATTTCACTCCTTTGAACTCCGGTAATTCTGCAAGAGCGTCCGAGTGTAAATGGCAGTGACAAAAATGTTTTGAATCTCAACTAATTCTGTAAAAGTAGTGCCTAGTGACAGTGATAGAACCGTTTCCAAATTCATTTGCAGTATATTGGTAAACGTTGATATATACGCTGTTGACATGGTATTTTTTTAACGCTGGTCTGCTCCATATAAACGCTGCTGCTCTTACTTTGAAGAACACTCTTTGCACCATATAAACGTTGCTGCTCTTGCTTTGAAGAACGCTCTCTGCTCCATATAAACGTTGCTGCTCTTGCTTTGAAGAACGTTGGTCTCAGAACCCGAGATGTCGGGCCTTCTTCGAGCAGATCGAGGGGATGAGCATGTTCTTGGAGGGCTCTCTCTATTGACTAACTAGATTGCGCCTTTTCCGACGGCCTGAGCTAGAATACGGTGAACAAAAAGGTCTTTTCATCTGATCAATCTGTTGTCCGAACTTTAAATGAAGACATGAATCATTCTTTCATCGCAAAAAAAAAACAAAAGGCTTTTAATTTAGTCAATCTGTTGGTCGAACTGCAAAAGAAGCCATGACTCATTCCTACATCGCAGTTTTGAATGGATGAAGTTGTATGAAATGATGGCATTAGGGCTTATGTTGTTTGTTGATGACATGACATATATTGCATGATTGCAGTTGATTCTATTTTTTGGAAAGTCATAGCAAATTATTGTTAGTGTTTTGCTACGAATACTGTAATTATTTTTGGGCTCAGTTCAAATTTTTATAATGGAGAAGTTTATTGAAAAAGTGAAGGGTTTGGAAAAGAAGACAACTCTTATTGCACACAGAGAGGATAATCTTGCTCTAGATTCTTCCATAGCAAGAGGTAGAAAAGATTTCAGAGGCAGGGGGGGCAGAGACTCTCAAGGAGAAAAGGCAGATTTGCACTGCATACGCTGCAAAAGAAATGGATCACATGATGCCTCTACATGCAAGCTACCATGGGACAAAATTGAGCAAAAAAGAAACCAACAGAAAGGTAAAACTAATGATACAGACAAAGGTAAAGCACCTGAATCCGCTCACTATGTTGTGGCACAATGTAACATTGGAGTAAATGAAGACTTATTTAATGCTTCACTTGCTTCTTGGAAAAATGATTGGTTGCTTGATTCAGGAGCAACCTGCCATATGACTCATAGAAAAGATTTTTTTGAAGATTTCACTGACAATGTTGATGGAGCAGTATACTTTGCAGATCAATCAAAAATCAAGCCATTAGGGCTTGGCACAATCAGGCTTAAATTGCTTGGTCTTCCAGACTTTCTTCTGCATCATGTTCTATATCTCCCACAGCTCAAGAGAAACTTGTTGTCCTTGGTCCACATCCGCCAGCAAGGTCACTCCATTCATATGTTTGATGGCAAGCTTGAGGTAAGAAAAGCATCTGACCACTCACTTGTCATGAGGGGAATAGAAGAAGAAAGGCTTCTCAAGCTGCAAGGAACTTCTGCTCGTGCACAACATTTCTCCTACAATTCTCATCATGAAGAAGGTACACTTCCATCAAGTTTATTATGGCATGCTAGATTTGGACATTTGAACTATGACAGTGTTCGCTTGTTGAAGAAAAATGGTGTTGCTGGTTTGCCTACAATTCCTAGAAAACTTAAGCAATGTGATGCTTGCATTCTAGGAAGGCATAGCAAACAATGTTTTCATGATTCAAATTCAAGAGCACATAGAAAACTTGAACTCATTCATTCAGATTTATGTGGTCCAATGCTTGTTCCTTCTGCAAATGGAAATAAATATATCATCACATTTATTCATGACGACACCAGAATGTGTTGGGTTTATTTATTGAAGAACAAATCTGATGCTTTTCAAACATTCAAGGATTTTCATAAATGGATTGAAAATGATGCACAGTCTCATATTGGGTGTATTCGCACTGATAATGGAAAAGAATACACATCAAATGAATTTGAAAACTATCTTCGCCAACATGGGATCAAACATCAAACAACTATGCCTTATAATCCCCAACAGAATGGTGTAGCTGAACGAATGAATAGGACAATCTTAAATATGGTACGATCCATGCTCTTCTTCAAAAATGTAAAGATAATGTTTTGGGCTGATGATGTTCTATGTGTTGCATATATAAAGAATAGATGTCCATCTAATGCTATAAGAAACAAGACTCCATATGAAATGTGGTATGGACATGTTCCTTCGGTAAAGCATCTCAGGGTCTTTGGTTCCACCTGTTATGCCTTGATACCAAAGGTACATAGAAACAAACTTGGTGCCAGAAGTCGTAAGTGTATCTTTCTTGGGTATTCAAACACCTCCAAAGCATACCGCCTCTATGATGAAGTAAATAAGAAGTTTGTTGTATCTAGACATGTAATTTTTCTTGAATCATCCAAAACTGACAATGTTGTTGAGCGGCAACTTGATCGCTTGGATAGATTCGCAAAAGCAAAATCACTTCAAGAATTTGATAATCAGATTCCACATCTTGAAGGGGGGATTCCTATACTAGATCAACATGTGGAATCTTCTTCTGAAGAACAATCTCCCCCGCATGAAACTCCAACAACGGATGATGCTTTAAGTGATGTAATTGATAGAATTGGGAGACTCAATCTTGATTCAATCCCAACTCAATCAACGGAGCAGCCTAGACCATCTAAAAAAAGGTCCCCCAAAGTGGGTGACAAAGACACTTGAAAGTGTTCATCCTGGTGAAGTTGGAAAGACAGGAACCAAAAATTCAAACAGGCAAAATGGAGGTGATGTAGATGACTCTAATTCACCTGTTGATATGTATGTTTCTTATGATTGTGAATTGAACTTGTCTACAGATTTTGAACCAACTTCCTTCAAAGAAGCTGCTTCTCATGATGAATGGAAAGAAGCAATGCAAAAAGAGTATGATGCCCTCATAAAGAATGGCACTTGGAAGTTGGTTGATCCTCCATTACGAACCAAACCAATTGGCTGCAAGTGGGTCTACAAGAACAAGTATAAAGCTGATGGCTCACTTGACAAGCACAAAGCTAGGCTTGTGGCAAAAGGTTTTGCACAAGGAAGGTGTCGATTATGAGGAGACTTTTGCCCCCACAGCAAAATGGGCTACCATCCGGACACTCCTTGCACTAGCAGCTCAGAATGGTTGGAAAGTCCATCAAATGGATGTAAAAACTGCTTTCTTGAATGGAGACCTAAAAGAGAATGTTTTTATGTCCCAACCTGAAGGATTTGTTGTGAAAGGACATGAACATAAAGTATGCAAACTTGTGAAGTCCTTGTATGGCCTCAAACAAGCACCGCGAGCCTGGTATGAAAAACTAACTGAGCATCTTCTGAAACTCAATTTCAAACATTTTGATCTTGATGATGCAACTTTATTTGTCAAGAAAGTTGGCAAAACAGTTGTATATCTTGTGGTGTATGTAGATGATCTTTTGATGACAGGGAAAAATGAAAGCTACATTGCATCCATAAAGAAGGAATTGGGGAAAAGTTTTGAAATGACTGATTTGGTCTATGTTCATTACAATCTTGACATTGAATTAACCCAACATCCAAATTCCATATTTCTTTCTCAAAAGAAATACATTGGAGATCTGTTGAAGAGGTTTGGCATGACAGAGTGCAATCCTCTCACTACTCCAATGGAACAAAACTTAAAGCTCACATCTATTGAAGGAAAAGAATTTGAGGATGCAACAAAGTATAGACAACTCGTAGGAAGTCTCAACTACCTAACTACTACCAAACCAAACATTTCATTTGTTGTTGGAATTCTCTCCAGGTTTATGCAAAAGCCTTGTGAGGGACATTGGTCTGCTACAAAAAGAGTTCTAAGGTACTTGAAGGGAACTCAAGACTTTGGAATCAAGTATACACAGGTGGACGACTTCAGTTTGATTGGATGCTCTGATTCAGACTTCGATGAAGACAAAGAAACTGGGGTATCAACTTTAGGATATGCTATGAGTCTTGGATCAGGAGCTGTCTCCTAGAGATCACGCAAACAATCAGTTCCAACGGATTCCACAACAGAAGCAGAATACATGGCAGCAGCTGAAGCAACAAAAGAAATTGTGTGGCTCAGGAAGATTCTTGAAGATTTGCAGGTAAAACAAGTACAATCAACTCCACTCATGATTGACAATACCTCTACAATAAAGTTGGCCAAGAACACAAAGTTCCATGATCGAACGAAGTACATCAATACTAAATATCATCTGATTCGACATCATGTTGAGGCCAAAACAATCCATCTTCGTCATTGTTCCACAAATGAGCAAATTGCAAACATCTTCACCAAAGCGCTTGGAAGGGAAAAGCTTGAACGATTCAGAATGATGCTTGGACTCACCAACATCCCTTCAAATTAAGGGTGGGAATGTTGACACCTAATCCTTGTGATCGGGTGAATTAATGTAAATAGATAAATAGGAAATATGAACAGTCATTGGGAGACGAACTGAACAGTCTCTCCCTCATGTATATAATGAAGACCTACCTGAAGGAATAAAGCAGTCAAATCATTTTTGCCTTATGGAGTTACTGCTTGACCTGACAATTCCTCTTCCCCATAATCTTAAATCCCTTCAGTCTTTCCTTGGAAAAACAAATTTTCTTAGAAGGTTTATTCCAAATTACGCAGAAGTAGCCAAGCCTATTCAGAGTCTTCTGAAGAAAGATGTAAAATTTGTTTGGCAAGAAGACGGCAAAAAGGCTTTCCAGGAAATTAAATGCGTTATTGCAAGAGCCCCTGTCTTAGTTAGTCTCGATTACTCCAAGGATTTCATGATTTTCTCTTTCGCTTCTGAAGATACCATTTCTGGTGTCCTATTACAAAAAAATAAAGATGGTCACGAGCAGCCTATTGCTTTCATGAGTAGAGCGCTTCAAAATTCTAAATTAAAGTATAATACCATGGAAAAGAAAGCCTATGCCTTAGTCAAGTCTCTTAAGCATTTTAAGACTTATGTGGGTTATTCTAAAATCAGTGCTTTTGTCCCACATTTTGCTGTTAAAGATATATTAACTTACACTGATTGCTTAGGGACTCGTGCTAGGTGGGTTACTAAAATACAAGAATATGATTTAGAGATCAGACCCACCAAGCTAGTCAAAGGCCAAGGCTTGGCTCAAATGTTGACCGAAGGTAATGAAAAGGCTCTTGGTTTGGTTTGTCTTAATGATCTATCTTCGCCTAAGTTGCAAAGATTAGGAGAGCATGAGTGGTACAAGGACATTATTTATTACTTGTTAAATCTTACATGTCCTAACCATTTAGTTGCTGATAAGAGAAGGGCTCTTAGATTAAAAGCCACTAAGTATTGCCTCACGAAGGATGGCCTTGGAAGGAGAAATCCTGAGGGCATAGTACTTAGGTGTGTTGATGAAATTGAGTCCAAGAAATTAGTTTCTGAGTTTCATTCAGGATTTTGTAGTGGTCATTATGCTGCTAGAACTACCGCTCACAAAATTCTGAGAGCTGGTTATTATTGGCCTTCAATTTTTTCTAATGTGCATAAGTTTGTTAGAACTTGTCAAGCCTGTCAATTGTTCACTGGGAAACAGAAGTTTGTTGCCCTGCCCCTACAACCTGTCATTGTGGAGGCACCTTTTCAGCATTGGAGTCTGGACTTCATCAGGAAGTTCCATGAAAATTCTAGCAATGGCTACTCATGGATTTTGATTGCTATTGATTATTTCACTAAATGGGTTGAAGCCATTCCTGCTAAGAAAGCCACTGAAAAGGTTATTATGGATTTCATTGAAAATAATATCATTACTAGGTTTGGTGTCCCTGCTAAGATCACTATTGATAATGCCAAGGCTTTTAGTTTTTTAGAGCTTTCGTCTTTTTGTTTCAAGTATGGCATTGTCTTGTCTCATTTCATCACATGACTATCCTCAAGGTAATGGTCTCACTGAAACAAGTAACAAGAATCTCATAACCATTATCAAGAAGATAGTAGGAGATAATAAGAGATCATGGGATAGCAAAATCAAGTATGCTTTATGGGCAGATAGGATCACCAAAAAGAAAGCTAGTGGTAGATCTCCCTTTGAATTGGTTTATGGCTTGGATGTAACCTTACCTGTGCACCTAAAATTACCAGCTTATCATCTCCTTCGGCATTTTTCTACTAACAAAGACGATAAAAATAGAATAGATCAGATTGTGGAGTTAGATGAAGCTCGTAGAACAACTTTTGATGCTATATGTAAAAATCAATCTAACATTAAGAAAAGATTTGATAAATCATCTCGATCTAGATCTTTGCAAGTTGGAGATATGGTACTTCTTTGGGATCGCAAGAATGAAAAACTAGGAAAACATAAGAATTTCGACAGTTTGTGGCTGGGACCGTACATCATTCGAGATATAGCTGGACCAAACTCATTCCACTTGAGCAGATTGGATGGCGAACCACTTGATTTACCTGCAAATGGCCAAATGCTCAAGCTGTTCTTCAAAGATGATATCTGATGCCATGGGGCATCCTCTGTATTGTATTTCTAACCTTACTCCTTGTCATTTCAGCATTTTATTTCTATTTTAGGATTAGATTTACTTTTCATGTTACTAGATAGTTAATAAATGAAGAGCTTATATCTTTCATGTGCTTAATGTTATATGATGATTTTTGGATGGACGCTACTTATGTTTTGTTGTGTGTTGTGTGGGTGCAGATTCTGGATTCTCACATTCCTACAGTGCAGCAATGTGTCCCCAAGTAGAGCCAGATGTTGACCACTACGTGTCAACTACCCATAGCAGTACACTCCCTTTTTTCGCAAAAGGGATAGCGCTTGATTGACATGTTCGTGCCATTCGACTGTCATCATCAGCCCGATCATGTTATGTTGTAAACCCAATCTGCATGTATAAATTGTAAATAATCTTAGCAGATCTATGTCATGTATGTATTTGCCCAGGTAAACCTAATCTTCTAGTGATGATCTACGTTCCGGAAAGTTTTTTGTCTCACCGACCCATGGTTGGCAGAGTATTCCTTCAGCCTAACCCCAAAGCCGGAATGGATTTTGTCACTAGAATCTTAGGGTAGTCCTAGTGTGCTAGGTCGCGTCAATGTAAAAGTAATTTGGAAATAATTCTAACTATTTGGTTAGGTTATTACAAATTGCTTGATCTGCTAGATTATGTTTGTGTCGTAGAACTGGGTAGTCTATGAGGGTCTTTGTCAAATGGGTTTCCCCCCTTGAGATGTAAAACTGTAAAGGTCATGATGTAAAGTGTCTTGAGGTTTAGAAAATGTTTTGTCCCCTCATAAGTCCTAGGTACTAGATGAATTTTCCAAAGGCTAAGTTCGAGGGGGGTCCAAAAACAAATAATAATAATAAAATTAAAAAAATAAAAAGATAAAAAATAATAAATATAAATAATAAAAAAATAAATAAAAATATGAAAAATAATAAAATAATAATAAGTCAAAGTTTTAAGGAAATAAATGCAAAATTTTAATTTTTTAAAGTGCATTTAAAATTTCGACAAATTAGATTAAAAGAGATTTTGATCCTCATCGACGGTCGAGATCATTTTGACATGGATCACTCGAACTAGCCGTTGGGAAATTTTCCTTTAAATAGGGTGTCAGGGGTCATTTGAGATCATTCGATCTGTGAGTCTTGTGCTAAAAAAAGCTCTCCTATAATCTTTTTCTTGTGTAATAAAGAAAGACTTTGGGGTTTAAAATCTTGCTGGTGTTACTCTTCTGAAACACTGTAAGATGTTTCATTTTTCTGCATAAATTTAACTTCAGCCATTGGTAATAGCTTGATAAAGAGTGATGTTGAACACAGGTATCTTGTTTAGTCACTAGGGTTTAAATGATAATAGAATTTCTGAAAATAATGGCAGGTATCTCCATTGGATTTGGATTTTAGTACTGTTTTTCCCTCTTTATTGATAGTTGAAGTAAGCTATGCAGGAAAATCTAGATTGTGAAGATCAACGGGCATTTGGGGAAGTTCTCGGCTGAACCAGCCAACTCCCGAGAAGCACTTTTTTGAAGAGCCCAGCCAGTTTCAATCCAGGGCTTATCATTTAAATTTTTTCTTCTGAATACATGTGGGGTTTACTGAAGCATCTCATAGTAAATCTAAAATTTTGAAAATATTTCTGTGGCATATTGACAAATCTGGCTACTTAGAGCCTTTGAGCTATAAATATTGTAATTGTTTAGTTGGTTTTAGGGTTCTTAGTTTTATTTCTTGCTCATTTCATTTCTGGGTGTTTGGTTTTTGTTATTGCAGGTTGCAGGTCGGAGGATTACTTTTTGTCCGAAGCTAGATCTAGGCCCTGGAGGGTAAGATCTGGCCTCAAGATCAGTTCTGGCAAGGATATTTACTTCAGATCTGCAAAATTTCGTGGGGTTTTCAATCCTAAGCAGCTTATCTCTAAATTATTTTTTCTGAAAAGACTTCGAAATTTTTCTTTGTTGCTGTGGTCACCCTCAATCGCTACTCCAACTGCAAAAAACACATCAGGGAAAGGCAGCTCCCTCTTCCCCAACCACTGCCCACATCCCTCTCTGTCTGCATCTTGTTCTATCCTCCCAAAACCCTCACGCAATCATTTTTGCTCCCCAAAGCTAGTGTACTGCCATCCCTACGCTATTCTTCTCCTCCTCTGCGTCTTCATTTCGTTGCTTTCGACGGACCTCTCACTCTCCATGCAGTATCATTCTTTGATGTCTCTTGCCATCACTCGGTTGACTGTTCCAACCCATTGTCAGCCCTCATGCAGTGATTTCTTTCACCCTTCCACGCAGTCTCTTCCCATCCTTCACGCAGTTGCATTCCCCCTTCCTCCACACGCAAGCTTCTACGCTTCTCCAAAACCTGCAAACGTCCCTGTGTCCTCACGTCATCGCTCTGCCAGCAAACTCCTTCACGCTATTGTCTTTTACCCTGCTCTTCTCACCGCGTCAAGCTCCTCCACATACCTGCGTTCATTCCACTGCTCATCAATTCATTCCCCTCGACCTGCCAAATCCCTGCGGCATTCCTCCATCGAAACATCTCCGCCTCCATCCTCTCATCCAGGGTTGCAGGAATCGCCCCCCCCCCCGGAGGATCCAAACCCGGAACCGCGGATCGGAGCGAACCGTCCCGGAATCCAATTTGGAAGCGCGATTCGGAGGAGGAGGTGGCGCGGTTCCGGAATTTAAATGCGATTCCTGCCTTTTGGGTTGCGGCCACCCCGGAACCGCGGATCGGAGGGCGGTTCGGGCACGGGGTGGCGCCACGCTTCCGGCCCGGAACCGCACGCCACCCGCACGCCACCCAGGCGATTCCGGAAGCAACCCCGCGGCCTCCTTTTTTTTAATTTATTTTTTTTAAATTTGTTTTAATATGTGACTTAACTAGCATGAGGGGGTGGGTTAGGTTAGTTTAGGGTGAGTCTAGGGTGACTTTAGAAAAGAATAAAGCCCCCATTCTCTTCTCATTTTCTCACTTTGAGTTTATGAGAGTTGGAGAAGAGAAGAGAGGAGAGGAGAAGAGAAGAGAGGAAAGGAGAGGAGAAGAGAGGAGAGCTTGGAGGAGTGAAGAAGGAGGAGCTAGGAGAAGGAGGAGGAGCTTGGAGCAAGAGCTTGGAGGACTTCATCTACAAGAGCTAAAGAGGTAAGTTCAAACCCCAAACTCCCTTGTTTTTTTGAAAAAAAAATTGTATTTTTCTCCTCCCTCTCCTACTCTTTCCCATTGTTTCTACTTGCTCCTTTATTTACAGGTTGTCCACCACCTATATCCATATTCCAAGATGGTGTTCTTTTGGCTTCTATGTATCATTCCACTCTTGGTTTTAATGATGGCAAGGGTGAGGAATAGAGGGGAAGAGGAAGGGGATGAACTTGGTCCTAATAGTAGTGACCCAATGTATGATGAGGAGGAAGGGTTTGAAGAGGAAGGGGATGAACTTGAAGAGGACACTGAAGCACAAGATGGGAAAGGTACATCAAATCCCTTGTGGAACTATGTGACCAAACTTGAAGGGGGAAAGGGTGGTGGATCTTACAAATGGATGTGCCCTCATGATTGTCATGGAGGAAAACCATATACGGGTTCATATACCCGTCTGAGGAGGCATTTTTGTGGGGTGCTAGAGAGTGATGAAAAAAAGGGTTCTGTGGGGGTAGCCATTTGCCCAAAAATTTCAAGTGAACAAAGACAAAAATACATCAAAATAGAGATGGCTGCACAACAAAAAAACAAGAAACAAAAAACTCATTCAGAATCAAGTGCAACCTCTAAATTTGGTAGTTGCCCATCTCCTTATGGTACTTCTGCAACCTCTGGAGGTAGAAAAACAATAGGGGATTTCCTTAATGTTACTGGGAGGGATGATGTGGATGGAAAGGTAGTCCGTTTTCTTTGTGCTTGCGGTGTACCATTCAATGTGCTTCACTCTCCCTATTGGCATGACATGGTAAAGGCCATCAATGAAGCCCCAAAAGGATACAAGGCCCCCAACTATGAGAAAGCTAGAACAGTGTTATTAGAAAGAGAAAAAGCTAAGGTTCAAAGAGCTTTGACACGTTTTACACATGAGTGGGTGGATTATGGGGTATCCATTGTATCAGATGGGTGGACAAATATTAGAAACCAACATTTGATAAATGTTCTTGGTGTTTCTTCTAAGGGTGCAGTATTTATTGCATGTCATGACTCCTCCTCCATCAGTGCAACTGCACAAAACATTGCAGATCTCCTATTGAAATCAATCAAAGATGTTGGTCCGAATAATGTGGTTCAAGTGATCACAGATAATGCAGCAAATTGTAAGGCAGCAGGAAAAATTATTGAGCGTACTCATCCACACATCTTTTGGTCTGGGTGCCTGGTTCACACATTGAACCTTTTGATGCATGATATTGTGAAACACAAAGAATGTGGGTGGATTGCTGAGGTTTACAGGAAAGGGAAGCAGCTCATTAAATTCATCACAGGGCATACAAGGGTAAACTACTTCTATGGCACTTACTCCAAGTTGCAATTGCTTAAAATTGCAAAGACAAGATTTGCTAGTTATTACCTCACCTTTAGGCGGCTAGTGAAGGTGAGACAAGCTTTAACTAATCTGGTGTGTGCTGAAACATGGGATGAAATTAACCAGTGTACAGATGGTGCTACTGCTAATGTAGTCAAGGACACTGTTCTTGACACTTACTTTTGGTCACAGGTTAAATATGTTTTGCAATTCACCAAACCAATTTATTACATGATCAAGTTTGCAGATTCAGATCGACCAGTAATTGGGGAGGTGTATGAGCAAATGGATAGCATGTTGGGGCAGATTAAAGACATTGTTGAGCCTAGAGATACCACCTTGTACAATTATATTCGTGAAGAGGTGGAAAAGCGATGGGATATGCTAAATGTTCCATTGCATGCATTAGCATATGTTTTGACACCTAGGTACTATCATCCATCATGGCTTTCAAAACCAGCACCTGGGGGGGGAAGCAGGAAAAAACCACACCAAGATAAAGAGGTTCACGAAAAATATATGGCTGCATTGAGTAGATTAATCCCTGATAATGAGGAGGCTGCATTGGTACGGAGACAGGTGAGCAACTATACGCTCAACACTGGTCCATTTGGGAGCATGCATTCAATTGAAGATCGAGAGCATTTTTCTGCTCGAGTGGTGGAACATGCATGGAGGGCCTACTCCACTTCTACAGAGTTTGGCATTGCGGGTGCTATCACAGGTGGTAAACACTTCTTCTGCAGAGAGGTGTTGGAGCTCTTATTCTTTCATCCACAGTGTTAAAAGGAACAGGTTGAGTTTAGACCGGGCAGAGAGCTTGGTTTATGTTCATTACAACTTGCGATTGTTGTCCCATTACTGTGAAGATGCAAAGTCTAATAAAGACTTGTTGACTTGGGACAAGCATCCAGAGGAGCCCAATTTGGAGGATGGAGTGTTGCAACTAGAGCAATTAGAGGATGCTCTTATCCAGGTATGTCCATTGTGGTATGAATTTTCCAATTTTCCCTTATAAAGCATTTCTCTAATTCATGTTTTTAATTTTTTTGTTAACTAGTGTTTTTTTTTTTTTGCATGAATTTTTTGAGCGATTCTAGGATGATGATGACCGTGTTGATATGCCACCACCCCCACCCCCATCTGGTCCTAGGTTCCATGGTTCAACACCAACAGCAGGGGGTTCTTCTTCATCAGTTCCAGTGCCACGACTTACACAGGGACCATCTTCTTCATTGCCACCACGTGGAGGCACGCCATCAGGTTCTATTCGTGGTGGAAGGAGGAGAGATTAGTAGATATATTCACAATCTACTTCTTTTTGTCATAGTCTATAGATTACTCATTAGACTTGTAGACTTGTGAATTTGAATTTTGAACCTTTTTGGCTTGGCGGTGACCAAGTGACATATTTTGTAAACATTATTATTTGAATTTTGGACATGACAAATGTTGACAGTTGCTCACTTGCTAGATAAATCATAATATGCTCTATGTTTTATGTTTTATAATATGCTTAAATGTTTTATGTTTTATAATATGCTTAAAAATTTGATGTATGTTTGTAATAGCTAGAATATAGATGATTGTTGTACATACTAGTAACTACAATGGAATCATGGATGCCATATCTATCTTGATTTATGCAAAAATATGCATGTTTTCATGTCTTCTACAATTAATTTGGTATTTGGGATGTTTGTTTTGAGTATAAATGCAAAAAAATATATAAAAATATATATATATATAGCAGACGCTTCCGCGGACGCTTCGCTCCCTAGATTTTTGGAAAATGACGCTTCCGCGCTTCGCGCTTCCGCTTCGCTCCCGCTTCGTGCAACATTGCTCTCATCCTTCATGCGAACCTGCAGTTGCAAACAAAGCAATACGATTTTTTTTTGGTTTGTATGTCTATATATATATATATATATATATATATATATATATATATATTTTGTACGTTAGGATTAGAGTGTAATATTTTCTTTGGTTACATAGTTTTGGAATTAAGCTTTTATTTATGTAGCTTTGGTTTCATTAACTCAGTTTTTGGGTTTTAGATTTTAGATTAACTTAAATTTAGTTTTGTTTTATTTTTATTTTTGACTATAACAAAAAAAAAATCATATAACGTTTAAATTTTAGATTTTAATGGCTTCATATTTTGCTTTGATTTTTTAGATTTATTTGATTTTAGGATTTAGTTTTAATAATTTTAAATTTCATTTAATTTAGTTTAGTTTTAATAATTTTAAGTTTCATTTACTTTAGTTTTTTCTTAGTTTAGTTTTGTTTTATTTAAAAATATAAAAATATATAAAAATTAAAAATTTTGAAAAGCTTAACTAAAAATTGAAAATTCATTTTTTGGTGTCTTTTGTGGTATCTATGTTCCACTTCTCTATAGTTAAATGCACTTAAATATTTATTTAAAGTTAGCTATATGAAAGTGGTAATTGGTTAGCATTTAAATTGTATGGTTGTTTAAAGCATTCAATCTTTAGAAATTTAATTGTTGGATCATTATTAAAGCATTGTGAGTTTATTGAATAGCTTGTATTGCTTGGGATATTTGATGATAAATGATTGTTTTACAAGGTTCATATTTCTGCAACATTTAATAAATAATCATTTAATCATTAACTCCATAAGGCACTGGTACATTAATTTCTAAAATCAATCAGGTGCTAAATTTCCTTGTTGTGTCTCCCAACCCAACTGGTCCACAGTTGGTCTTCCTTTATCCCATAGGGTCTACCCCCCTTAGCCTCGGGAGATGGCTTAAATGGAGAGATCAGGGATCAGGCTGACGACCCCCGGTCTGAGCATTGTCGCGCTGCCCAGACAATCTGTGCAACAACAGGGTGCATTTGTTGCAAGACTTAATAGTCGGAAGGTAGCTCCCACTTTTTGAAGAACTATGGACTACTTGCAGCCAAGAATAATTAAGGATCTCATTAGTTGCCAACCCTAAAGAAGTTTCAAATGCCTCCACTGCACATCACAAAGGAAACATCAAGAAATCGAAAGGACCAAGAAGGAAAGTAGACATGTCCAAGGTAGAATGCTACCAATGTCATAAGAAGGGTCACCACAGAAGTGACTATCCCGACAATCCAAGGAATAAGAAGAGAGAAAGAGATCAAGCTAATATTGCTAAAGAAGAAGCCCTAAAGAAAGCCAAACCCGAAGAATCTGACATAAGGGACTTACACTATTAAGTCCTTTTGCTTTTAGTCTTAGATATTCTATTTTGTATTTTTGATGTTTAGTATTTATAGGTTTTAACATGTTCTTGTTAAAGAGATCTTTATTGTTTTTATAAACCCAAAGATAAGTATCTCATTTCTTTTCAGTTTTTGGTTTCATGTACTTATTTATTTTGGTTATATTAAATACTAATCACCATTCTACCTCTATTGTCTTGATTAGGAAAACATCTGCTAAATCCTCAAGGAGTATAGAAGGCAGCCTCCCAAAACAATGTTTGTCAAGGAACAAAGGTATGCCTTAAACTACAAAACATTGATCTCTCATTATATAGGTTTATTCATTTGATAATCCATTACTAACATTGTTATGTCTAGCTGTATTGAATCATAATGACTCTTGTTTTGGGTGATTCATCATTTGATAAATCTACCTTCCTCATATTCTTAATTGATTATATAGAACCCTAGAAAGGTTCTTTGGAAAACCCTAACTTAAGCGTATGCTAATGTTAATATGTGAAACCCTAGCCTGCTTAGGGTTATTGAGAAATGTTATTTGAAGCTTTAATAATGATGTCATGGGTTATTGAATTCAAATTGCATGGCTAGAAACATCCTCTAGAATTTAAAAGCATGATGTACATAGAATTCTAGATGCTCATGAAGATGTAGAATTTATGATAAGAACAAAAATGCATAAGTAGAAATATCTTCTAGAATATAGGAGCATGGTTACAGCTCAAGATATTCATGTAGAAGAGGCATACCTAGTATAGGACCTCATACATGATGAAAGGAAAATTGATCATGATTAAGAATCTTAGAAGACCTCCATCATCAAAAGAAAGGAAACATTTGCAAGGCAAGGATCTTTAAGATCCTATGATGGAATCTTCAAAAGAAGGTTCATGGACCAAAGCAGATGTCTCATTGGGAATCCCATTCATGGGATTCAAGAAAAGGATGATATGCAGGCAAGCTAAGATGAAGCAAGAAGGGCCACACCAAAGGATGATCAAAGGAGAATCAAGATGAGGTATGTATGCATCAAAGTTTAGTCATGTTATCATTTGTATATTATTGAGTCATGGGATAGTTATATAACATGATCAAGCATGAAAGAATCTTTTTCACCAAGAACATGCTCGAAGGCATGTACCACAATGCAATGAAGGTCAACAAAAGAATATGCTCACATGAGGAGCATAAGATTGTTAACTAAGAAGCAAGAAGAAAGGCTGACATGTCCAACAAGCAAGCAATAAAGGAATGCTCTCACAAGAAGCATTAGATGGTTGACCTATTCATCGGAGAAGAAGCAAATAAAGAAAGAGATCAAGCATGTGAAGAACACCATGATCACCCAGAATCACTATTTGACAAAATGCTTTGAAGATATATCCCAAAAGAAGGCAAGACAACTCTGATAAAGGAAGAAAGAACCCTTGACACCTATGAAGGCCTTGGAGATATAAAAGGTGCAGATAACTGATACTACTCTATAAAGATGTCATGATGAAGAAGCAATCAAACAAAAGGAAAAGCAATGTTGAAGGCTTGAAGCAATATCAGGGTGAGGTCATGATGGGCTACTAGGTCAAAACATGTAAACAAGCAAGTACAAACGAGGCATCCATGAGAAGAATATTCCGAAGCATGGACAAGATGACAAGGAAACTTGATATATGACATGATAGCCACTTTCCTCGAAGAAATCAATGACATGACAAACCGAGGAAAGTGATCAATGGATGGTGCCCTACTCGAAAGAAGTTCGAACAAAGACTTCATGACATCAAGAAAGGAAGGAGATCAAGCAGCTGAAGGACCAATGAAGAATAAGTTGTTGATGAAGGAAAGAGTTCCCAGTTAAGAGGGAGCTCTGACAGGTCCCTGATCAAGAGGGAGTTTTGGATCACCCCTGATTACAAAGGAGTGATATTTGTGTTTTCCATTTCATGGGTCATGCACTAGATCAGGACTAACAATCGTAAGTCTAGATGAAGGCCATGAATGGAAATGTAGACACAAGATAAACACTACATTCTTGTCTTCAATTGGGAAGAAAGAATGGGAGGATTGGGTAATCATCTGGCATCTGATACTCTTTGAGGATGTGTAGGGCATCCAAGACAAGAGTAGGCAAGAGGACCGATATTCTTTGAGGGTTGGGAACCCAAGATAAGAATAGTCCTAGAAGGTCATACTCGGAGAAGACACGAGTGGGTATGTACCTTGAGAGACAATGATGAAGGTGTCTATAAATCATTGGTCTCAGCAGCATTGTAGCTCATGGTCTCGTAAAGAGATGGAGTTGTTAGTCAAGGCCTTGCAATATGACAATGCTGATGGATGTGATGCTATAACAGATGGATTGCTTATCCAGTTTCTCTTATGTGAATTCTTCAAGATTGAAAATTGACAAACACCTTGTAATGTTGTATGAATACCTCCCTAGTTAAGAGGGAGTGTTGAAGGAAATGTAACTAGGCTAGGTCTTCATAAATGTAATTTTGATATTTGTATTTATTCAAGAAAAGAGAAATTGTTTTGATATTACTTGTCAATGAGTTTCTTGCTCGTTGAAAATAGTTCAAGCACATTTTGAAGTGCTTCTAGAGAGTCAAAGTCAAAATGTAATTATGATTAGACCCTTTGAGGGCATGTTACATCATGTATGTCAACATACAAGGTCATGGGAACACCTCCAAGACAAGTCAAATCCTCTCCTAGCATCAACGAAGTCTCCAAGAAGCCAAATAATGAATAAAAGATGAATTATGATGAAACTGTCTAGTCGGCCTAAAGAGGAGGGACATACCTCTATTTATAGAGGTTGTCCACTCCAAAGACAACGCATCAATTGTGCTCTGAAATCCGCAAGCAAAAGAGAACAAAAAGGACGAAGAAAAACCAAGGTAAAGGTCTACAAGGGTAGTGAAGCAAGGAGGAAGAACAACGAGGTTTAAAGGGACTGTTTCTAGGGTTCACACAGTCACACGTGAGAGGGAATGAAGGTTTGTCTGCAGTCATTACAGCAGGAAATCACAGTGACAAAATATCTATGTTTTGGACTAATAAACAAGGCCTACAAGGCATCCCCATCCAGCGAAGAAGGAAGGAAAAGACAGCGAATATAAGAAAACTATTTTAGGGTTTCTGTCCACACGAGCGAAGATTTCAAAAGTGAACTTTTGCGGATTTGACAGCAGTTGAAGGCAACAACATGAGAAGCCTCATTCAGATGTGCATCTAAGTCTACAGGGTCTCCAAAAGGAAAGCGAAGAAGGTTCTCTTTATAGCGAAGTAAAGAAGCCCTAATGTTCTAGGGTTTTACCTAAGAAGAAGAGAAGTTTGACTTAGACAAGCAACAGAAAACGGACGAAGTACTAAGGAGCAAAGTGTCGAAAGAAAGAGGTCCATGTGCTAGAAGTTATAGTGCAGAAAGGGGAAGGATTTGACTTATGCTTGGAGGATATCCAAGTCAAGGATCTAGGGTTTGGCAGTGGTTCTTATAAGAAGCTTCAATAAGAGAAAACTTACAAAGGGTTTTCTCTCAAGAGTGGAGAGGTTTTGTCCCTAGCAGAGAGCCAAACTTTGTGTTCTTGTTATTTTTGTTTTGGTAGTAGTTTGATGAAACACACACTAATAAGAAGAAGAAGATAAATTGTCAAAGTGCATCACAAATTGTTATCAAGTAACAAAGAATCACTTTACACTACTTTGCCCTAGATTCTTCAACACAGGGCAAGGGTTTTCACTCTGATCCTTGTCCTCTCCGTTTAAGTTGTCTCATAAATGCATGCTAAAGGGGGGTAGTCCCTTGTAGGAACGGAGGCACTTGGGTAGTTAGAACTCCACGGGAGGTATCGTTTATGAGGCGTTATCCTCCTTTCCTTGGACTTCTCTCTACAACTTACGTTCCATACTAGCTTCAAAAGAATTATGGAGAAGGGTTTACCTAGATTAAGCATATAATTAAAATCTACCAAGAGCTTGCATCTTACATGGATTTATGATCCGCACTTCATTTAAGATAGGTTTGCATCCCGCGGCAACTGTTCATCCGGTAACTTGGCATATTAATCTATATTGTGCAAGTAATTAATTTTGAAGGCACTGGTCTCCCATTCATATTTTAAGGAATCTAATCTAATTGTGCAATTCTAGCCTAAGTTTCTAGGCCATTCAGTTGTGTCTCCTTTACTTGTTGGTTCCCAACAAGCATCTCATCCATAGGGAATATCCCCCTTAGCCTATGTTTAGGAGACAGCTTAAATAGAGAGGGTGGGGATTAGAGTGACAGCCCCTGCCCTGAGCGTTGTCACAATTCCATGTACAAATTGGGCGATAACATTTTTTGGTGCCATTGCCGGGGATAGAGTTTTTTTTGTTCATGGTTCTTGACTAGCTTTTTGGTTTTTTCATTTTGGATGTTGGAGTTTGATTCCTATTCAAGTGGCAACTCCACTTAATTCATTTCTTTTGCAAGGATTTATGCATGAAGCTTTCTTCTTGTAGACTTCTTGTTAATCTTAAACAAGGAGCTCTCTCTAGTATCCAGTTGCCCGTGAGTAAGACATCATGGACTTGTTCGCCCCTTGAAATTTTACTAACAGACATGGTTACCCTCATGATATTCCACATAAAGTCATCGAAGCCATCAATGAGGTTCCTCTTTTTCAAGGAACAATGCCTTTAGTACCAAGATGCACCTTAAGAATTTCAACCTTTGTATGAGCAAGTGTCGCCTATATTCTGACCATGAAGATGTATGGATGAGGCTTTTTATTACCACCTTAACTACAGATGTTTTGGATTGGTTCTTAGAGTTCCCTGATAACAACTTTGACTCTTTACGATCAACTATTGATGCCTTTGAAGATAGATATGGACATAAAGAAAAGATCAAAGTAAAAGTCTGAGAATGATCTCATCACGGAATTGACTCAAATGATTAAGGATATGCAACTCAACCAAGCTCAACTCCTTAAGAACATGGAAGCAAATCATGAGAAGGAAATAAAGTTCATGCAAAAAAGATTGTAAATCATGGAAATTAATCACTCTAGTCAAATGAACACCATGCAAAATCATTTAATGAAAACCATGGAACTCAATCAAGAAAAATTAATAACGAATCATGTTAAGCAAATGAGTACCATGGAAAATAGGTTAATGGCTATGGAAGTTGCTCATTATAATTAGATGATCACTTGTCAAAATATGATAGATACCAGGGAAGTTAATCACGCACATCAAATGAAGACTATGAAAGCTAATCAAAGCACTCTTCAAAATAGGCTAGAAAATTTGGAAAAATCACAAGTGCATGATCTTCAGTATAGAGCATATGACGAATGTAAAAGGAACAAAGAACTTTTGATGGATCATAAGCCTCCCATCCCGCTAAAGCAAACTTCATCTTATTATGAGGAAGTCATTGATTCCATTGAAAAGTGGCTAAATGAAGGTGACCTGGATAGAAAGGAAAGTGATGGGAATCAGATTAATGCTTGCAAGATTGATCTCTCACCCATAACTGAGCAGGTTCAGGAAAAATAAAAGAGGATGTCACAAAGGTCTTGAATGCTTTAAATCTTTCGTGTGAGCGTTTTCAAGATCAGGAAGAAAGTTGTACATTGATCGCATCGTCACAGCCTACAAAAAACCAAAAACAAAAACAAAAACAAAAAACAAAAAAAGAAAAAGGAAGAAATTTGATGCATCTGATGGTCAGAGACAACATGACAGTCGGATAAGTCAAAGTCCTAACATCTTTCGAATTCAAGAGGGCACGTCAGAGAAGCAACCCATGGATTTGCCTAAAAGTCGGCAGGTTCTCAGTATGCACTTTATTGAACACATCTAATATGCCATGCAGCACCTTTTGTATAGTATCTCTAACCTATTCTCATAGACTATGTTTTATTTTTGTCATTAGAATGACTGTTCATTTTTGCACCCATGTTTTATGTCATTAGATTCAGATTTCATTCCTAAATTGCTTAGAGTGGGATTTCTATTCCAGCAATTGATGATATATATGATGATTTTGATGTGTATTAGAATGGATATCTACCAAATGTCACTTTGTTTTCCTGGATGCAGATTCTGGATTCTCACATTCCTTTGCTGAAGCAACATGTCCCCAAGCAGAGCTAGATGTTGACCATGTGCATGTCAACAGTTTCAACAAGTAAAATACAGAACTTTGGAGAAAAATTTTCAGTTATTATCATCATTGTAATCCCAAACTCTACAAATTATTGTAAAAATGATTCTAGTATGATTATTAAGCCATGTAACAACACCTTGGTAAACGTATGATTCTTGTCAAAGGGTTTCACTCTAGGGAGTTTTTTAACCTCCCTAATTATTTGTGTTTGCAAACACGAATAATTGGCACAGTTTTTCTCCCAAATATACCCCAAAGCTAGGGTGGAACTCGTTCATGAGGTCTTAGGTAAGAACCATAGTATTCAAAACTGGTCTTGCTAACCAGTTACCAGTCTAATCGGCCGGTTAGCAGACCCACCGGTCGAAACCGGCCAAAAGACCCAGTCAGGTCACCCATTTGAACTGGCTTTCATGGTTGAAATCTGGAGAGCCAAATTTGGTCTAAGGTAGAAACTTATCTCATGTTGAATGGATTGTTCACCTATTGAAAAGTTTCTGGCCAATGACATTTCCACAAGAAAGAGGTGACTCTTAGTCTAAAACATACCCCAAATACTCCAACCAGCATGTCAGATCATCCACTTGTCCCCAAACACAACCCTTGTCCAATGAAGAGGAGAGAGAAAGAGAATATTGTACTAAGCAACAATAAAATCTCAAAACGTTATGATGACTTTGTAATTGCACATAACGTGCTTAATCATTTTAGTTTTGTGGCTAGTAGTGGTGATGAACTTGATGATTGATCATGTGTACATTGTAGACTTGTAGTAGGCCAATGGCCTCATAGCTTGCAGCGTTGTTTCTGGACTTTATAGGCCATTTAGAGCCTCATTGCTTATGTATTTTTCTATTTTGTTGATGATATGTATTGCACTCGGTGCCATTTTGATATATTCACCTTTACATGGTATATAAATGAGCAAACTTTGCATATTTTGTCTCTATTGGCTTGGAATCATGGTTTTACATCTTAAAAATAGTTTGTTTCATTAAAAAATAGTTATTTAATGTATTTTTTTAAAACCGGTTTGTTTAGACCAAACCAGTGCCAGTTAGACCGATTCCGGTCGGTAAACCAGTTCATTAGGTGGACCAGTCTGGTCACTGGTTCCGGTTTTAAAAACACTGGTAAGAACTAGTGTTATCGAGTCTACCTATTTTTATCATACTAGATCATGTGCCTTGGGTTGTAGAATTTCGCTGAGTCTAAGGGATTATGTGTCTATTGTAAATTCCCCTTCTATGTGTGATTATTGTAATATCTTGATGTAAAAGTGTTGTCTAGGAATATTTTTGGTGAATGGTTCCTCATAATTAGAACACCATTACCAAAACATTTTTCAGACCCACTTTGAGGGTGGAAAATGTGTAATTCCCCCCTCTAGTCTTTAAATTAGTTTTTCTGGCAAAAATAAAAGAAGATAATTCGCCAAAAAACTAATTAAATTATTTCAACAATTAATTTGAGAGAAATTAGCTTCTCTCCAAGTGGAAAACTATCAAAAAAATCATCAAAAATTCGTGGGTCCAAAGAAATAAATTTTCAGGGATCACCCACCAAGGGAAAAATCATTTTTTAAGAAAAACTGACCCTTTGGCCAATGGTGTTTAAGTCAAAGAGGATTTTTTGAGGATAAAAGTTCAAAATATTATTTTTTGGACTAGGAAAAAGGGGCTTTATCATGGAATTCGAATTTTTCCCCCAATACCAAAGGAAGAAATTCAAATTTTGACTGAGGAGGAAAGAATTTTTCTCCATGAACTAAGGAGATCAAATTTTTCAATAAGATCAACGGATCAAATTATTTTGATGAGGATCAAGCAATTAGTCGTTATTTTCCACTTGGAGGGGTTTGATCCTCTCATTATCTAAATAAGGAAGTTATTGAGCTCCTCATTGTATCACATACTCATCAGAAAATCATTTGATGTACTAAGCTAAGCTTTGCTGAAATATTTTTAATAAAAGTCTTTATTTCAATTCAAGGTGTCTCTCTCTTGATGATTCATGGTATGTGCTTGTAATATCCCAAACAGGATATTTGACTTATTTTGCAGAAATTTAACTCAACCAAAAATTTCACCATAAAATTACTATTCAATTAACAGAAGATTGCCATGTAAAATAGAACAAGAGAATGCATGCAATTCAATCATACAATGAGCAGAAATAATCTCAGCTTTTATTATAATATATAACTAGGGTTTTACATGCTAAAATAACAGAATAGTTGATATAGCTGAGATAGAATTGGCCTCAAGGATCTGCTCCAATGCTACACGGGCCCTCCACCAAAACTGAACTCAACTGCCATTGCTAAGCTCTCCTGTGAATTTTAGATGAATTCACCAAGGGGAGATGGGTAATTGGCCAACCTCACTAAATCACCTGAGGGTTTCTGTCCTAGGGCTACCAAGGAAGTAGAGAATCAGATTCCCAACCTTTCATACAAGAAGAAATATCAAATCCAAGATGTCCTCTAATGGTCGTCTCCTCCTCTTTTTATAGATTTGATGGACCCCTCTAGAAGCTCCTATTTTATTATTATTTTAATCATTTAGCACATTTCCCTTAATTAAAATATTCTTTTTAATGTGGGAAAATGGTAAATTGGCCACCATGCCTCCTCAAGCCTCCGAAAATCACTTCTATCCATCCCATCCTATAGATCTTCTTGTTCCGGTTCCAATGAGCTATTACACTAAGGTGTTCTGCCAAGTATTCCTCCTGAAATGCCACCTTAAGCATAATTATTTGAGTCAGGCCCATTAATAACTCAGTTTTTTGAAAGTTGTCGGAATGCAATGGAACGAAAGGCAAATTGTGCGGATGATGGAATATACCAAGTGGATGCCATCGGACCTCATAAAAACTCCTCAAAACCCCATGAAACACCTCCTGAAGCCCTTGGGTCCACTGATGAAGTAAACCTACACCTGTGACCTATTTGCCCCAGCCTTGAAAGTCCATCCTAACCATGTTGTGAGGAACACCAGAAAAATGAACATTACAGTGCTGAATTTATTTAAATTTTAATGCTCTAATTTTGTTCTTTAACTGAAGATTCTTGTTTCATAGTCAGTGGTTAGATTATATATTAGCACAAGTTGCTTTAGGTATTGGGCTAGAGGAAACACATGGAAGTTGGCGGATCTAGAAGGTATCTCTAGATCTCTAGTCAATTTGTGTGAAGTAAACCCCTTTGAAACTAATAATCTATTTTTCAAGTGTGTAGAGATCTCCAAGTGATTCAACCCTTGGGCAAAGCCCAAATTTGTGGACTTTGAGGTGATCACATCTTGTTTAGACTCTGAGCTTATCCAACAATCTGTTGCGCAGATTTTGGGTTGGTACATCAAAATACAAATTACTCTTATCAATTATTTTCAAAATCTACTTGGGCTAAAAAGATTTATTTGCTCACTAGAGCTTGATTTTAATTGTGAATGGTGTAAATAATTTGTAAATTATTTTGTAGATAATTTCTAACCCTTGTATATTATTTTTCTCATTTTGTAAATAATATTTGGGGTTTTTATTTAGAATTTTCTAGATCTTTTTGTCTTGCCTCTATTTATTTGACTTGCAGGTGCCATTATCTCAAGGATTTAAAGACAAATCTGAAGCAAGAGGCTCGTGACCCTCACATAGCCTAGACGACTAGGATTTGAGCCTAAATTCACTTGAGGAGAGGTCGTTTTGCACGAGCAAGAAGAGTGTTCAGCTGGAAGAGATTGATCTAGGCCTTTTAGGGCCTCAACTACAAAAACCAAGTGCTAGAAAGCCAATGCCTTATCTTCCAAGGGAAGTCGCTAGCCTTATAGGGCTAACTCACTGCAAAAACTAGGGTTCTTTTGAATATTCACATCTGAAGTGGTTTTGCAGGTGGATCTTCTGGGGTTAGAGGCATTTTAGAGCTTGATCTTAACGATTTTTGCTTGCAAGACGTGGCCGCAAGGGTTTGGAGGCCTTTGAAGCCTAGTCGTAGCCCTAAAGGGACGTAATTTCATGTTTGCAATTGATTTGAGGGCTAATAATTTGTTTTTCAGGCCTATTATCATTTTTGGCAAGGGTTTGGAGGGGTTTCTCCTTGTATTTTTTCATTGACACATGAAATTTTGAATTTATTGGCTAATCATTGGTTTTGCAGGCTCATTATCTATTAAAGAAGGGTTTCAAGGGCTTAAAGGCAAGGTTGCACGAAACGGGGAAACGGGTACGAGTTTCCGAAACGGGAAGCGATACGAAACGCGACCTCCCCAAATTTTGGAAACGGGGAAACGCGAATATATATATATATATATATATATATATATATATAGGACATTTAAGATGATACATTCTAATTTATTACATTATGATAAAATTGTCAATTGTCAATGCATAAACTATAAGTATCTAAATTTGCATCACATTTACTCATGAATAATCACATAATGAAAATAGAAATATCCAAAATCAGCCACGAGAAATTTCTAATTTCTTGTCTCGTGCTTGATTGGGAGTCTCCTCCTACATAGTCGAACGACCTTAATGCTCTTGATTAAATACAAGTTTCATACCCTAGTACCCTACATTCTCTTGATTATTGGGAGTCTCCCCTGCATAGAGGGCTTGGTTCTCTTGATCACTGTTGATAATATCGGCGATATATCGGCGATATTCGGAAATATCGCGATATTTTCGGCAAAACGATATATCGCCAAGAAAATATCGCGATATTTTCTGTTTTGAAAATATCGCGATATTTTCAAAATATCGGCAAATATCGGAAAATATCGGCAAAATATCGCGATATTTTGAAAATATCGGCTATATTTAAAAATTTGAAAAAATTATTTTTTATGCTTGCCGATATTTGCCGATATTTTGCCGATATTTTCGCCGATATTGCCGATAAGATATTTTCTGGACTCTCGCCGATATTTTGCCGATACCGATATTTTCAACACTGCTCTTGATTAAATACAAGTTCCATACCCTAGTACATGAGAAAATCCAATGGAAACATTGCAATCGCCCCAATCCTGAAATCCTGAAAAACAGATAAGTCTGCTGGATTTTGAGTGAGATCTAAAATTCTACTTTCTCCATATGAAATCCAATGAGGGCAAAACCACTCTCAAACATCCTGAGTCATTTCATGGTAATGTTAAAAATTTAAGTGAAAGGATGAAAATGAAAAATAAAGGAGAATATCAGTAGCTGCTGGAATATCAGTAGCTGCTGAAAAATTTATTGATTGTTTTGTTTTTATTTATTTTTATTTTTATTTTTATTTCTATTTTTATTTCTATTTTTTATTATTATTTTTTAATGTAATTTTTTTATTATTATTATTATTTTATTTTATTTTTATTTTTTATTTATTTATTTATTATTTTATTTTTCGATCCATTATTTTTATTAACTTTAACTAACTTTTAGTTGTTATGAATAATTATACAACTTATCCCCCTTTTTTCTAGCTAATTGGTAATTTTTAATTAACAAACTATACCCCTTTTTTAACTAACCTTAAACACCATTTAAATTAATTTATATATTTTTATTGGTCACCTAAGATAACTAATTTTGACTTTGGTCCTTTGGTCAAAAGTAGCCGTTAGTCGTGATAGTCGTTGGAGGCTCTGCTCAAACTATTTAACATGCTAAGCTGGATCTGTCTCTTCAACTTGTCCTGACGATGAACCACACTAGTTGGTTCGAAACGCGTCGACAAATGTTTTATCTTGTGATTTACGCCGAAGAATTTCTCTTAAACTTGATATGGATCACAGAAGCCTCAATTCAACAACTAGAAAAGTGATTTGCTACCCATATCTACGCACTAGAGAATTTGCATGGCCTTCTAGCTGGTGTACTCAGCCTCTGCAAATTTCAGTGGAAATCTCCCCTAGAAACCCTCTCTCCAATTCTTGTTGATCCACTCACTGATGCTCTGCTAGCTCAAACTCTTCCCTCGCCGAATGTTGTGCACTGGGAAACTCACATTGCCCTGCTCTCTTGCTCCTTCAATGTGTCCTCACCAAGCCCCATCAACTTGCTCTTATAATTCTCTTGTTGGAGCATCGATAATGGGACCGAATATGAGTCAAATGAATTCATTGACTATTGTAGAGAAGCTGGGATTAAGAGGGAGACCACTACTATATATACTCCTGAGCAAAATGGAGTTGCCGAAAGGAAGAATCGAACTATCATAGAAGCCACCCGTGCCATGCTTCATGACCAAGGTCTACCGAAGTTCTTATGGGGAGAAGCTGCCAACACCACTGTGTATGTTCAAAATAGATGCCCACATCAAGCATTGGACTTCAAGACACCCGAAGAAGTATTCACCGGTAAGAAACCTGATGTTTCTCATTTTAGAATTTTTGGTTGTCCCATATATTTTCATGTGTCGGAACTTGGAAGAGAAAAGAAACAAACTAGATGCATCTGGGAAGAAAGAAACATTTGTGGGCTATCATGAAACTTCGAAGGCATATAAAATCTATGTGCCTAGTCAAAGGGAAGTAGAAATAAGTCATGATATCACTTTCAATGAAGATTCTCCCCTTAGGAAAGCTTGAGATCTTCCTATCCCTAGGGAGAACAATAATGATGATCATACAGGAAAGCAGGATGAACCTCCATCTGATGACCTGATGCCCAATGTGGAAGGTCCAATGGATGTTAGTTTTTGGTAGCATCGAAAGTGCTCTGGCCTTGAAAATTGGTGGAGAGGCTAAGGCACATGAGTTATAAAGAATCCAGAAATCGGTGAAATTCCACCCAGATTGTATTTTATTAAAATAATTAATATTGTTAATGGAGTTCCTAAGTCTAAACTTAGGAAAATTAAAATATTGATAGGTATTAATTAAAATATGGGTGAGAATGATCTAGAAGGCGAATCAAGTCATGTTTTAATCTTAGCTATTGATTAGAGACTTAATCTCGGCAATTGAGACTCAACAGAAAAAGTATAAGATAGAGGCTTGGGGTTCATTTGGAAACACACACACAGAGATTGAGGAGATCGATTTTCGGAGGTGGGAAGTTCTCAGGAAGAAAATCGATTGGGGAGATCTTGCAGCAGAGGGGCAGTGAGAATCCGGGAGAAGGACTTTCCGGAGAATAATGACAGAGAGGTGGAGAGAGCTTGCAGAGAGGCAGCGCAGTAGCCGGGAGAGCTGACGCTGGGCTAGTCCAGACCCACACAGTCTTGACAAAGAGCCAGAAGGGCCTATGCAGAGCAAAAAAGTTGCCTGTCACACAGAATCCAAAAATGCTAGAACAGTCGAAACTTTCGGGAACTGCCAGAACTGTCGAGAACTGCCTAAACAGCCGGGAGAGCTGACGCAAAGGTAGCGCAGTCGCTAGGAGAGCTGATGTAGAAAAGTTGCATGTCACATAGAATCCAAAACTATCGAAACAGCCAAAATTGCCAAGAACTATCGGAATTGTGGAACAGCTGGTAGAGTTGACGCTGAGGGCAGAGAAGGTGACGCAGGGCTGATGCAGAGCCAACGCAGAAATAACCGGGGTTAGCCAATCTTGTGTCAAATCAGCTGGGATTCTACCGGGTGAAGTGAGGTAAAACTCACTCAGATTTTATGCCAGTATTTTCTTTGTAAAGGATTGCTAGATGAGCATCCTAGATTTGTATTCAAATATTTCTCCTACATAATAATAAACCCTTAGAATTGTTCACCAGTTTTCCCACATTGGGTTTTTCTGCGGACTATTGTGTCCAAAAATAAGTGTGTCCTATATATCTTGTTTTTTGCTCTGTTTTCTGTTTCATGAGATCAAATATTTAATTAATGTAGGCTACAAAAGTAATTTTCTTCAGTATTCAGAAGAATAACTTGATGAATTTAATTTAAAAATCAAGTAGGTGAAGTAAATTCAGATTTGTTGCAGTAGGGGTTCCTTCGAGTGTAGGAATTTTCACAATGGACCCCATTGATCCACCTCCTAGTGAGCCCTCTACTTCAGGAAAAAGATTTTTGTGGCTCAAAGATACTCTTGAAGATGCTGAGAAACATATTGCACCGAGGGGGGCATTTCGTGAAATTAAGAAGTCGAATAGGTACCAAGGGTATTTAGCTACAAGAATAACTTGATGAATGTAATTTAAAAATCAAGTAGGTGAAGTAGATTCAGATTTGTTGCAGTAGGGGTTCCTTCGAGTCTAGGACTTTTCACAATGGATCCCATTGATCCACCTCCTAGTGAGCCCTCTACTTCAGGAAAAAAACCTTTGTGGCTCAAAAATACTCTTGAAGATGCTGAGAAACATATTGCACCGAGGGGGGCATTTCGTGAAATTAAGATGTCAAATAGGTACCAAGGGTATTTAGCTGCCATGAGTACCACTGTACAATCTGAGCCATGTACATTTGAAGAAGTCGTGAAACACCAAGTTTGGAAGGATGCGATGAACGAGGAGTATGAGTCGATCATGAAGAATGATGTCTGGGATGTGGTTCCTAGACCCAAGGACAAGTCAGTGGTCACTTCAAAATGGCTTTACAAGATCAAACATGGAGCTGATGGGAGTGTTGAAAATTTCAAGGCCAGTTGCTCGAGGCTTCTCTCAAAAGGAAGGAGTAGACTATGACGAGATATTTGCACCAGTTGCCCAATATACCACCATCCGTTCGATCATAGCCCTTGTTGCCTCGCAAGGATGGAACCTTCACCAAATGGATGTCAAAACTTCCTTCTTGCATGGCTCACTTAAGGAGGAAGTCTATGTAGAACAACCCAAGGGGTTCGAAGTTCAAGATCGAAAGATACATGTATGCAAGTTGAAGAAATCCCTTTATGGATTGAAGCAAGCCTCAAGGGCTTAGTATGAGAGGATTGATAGCTATCTTATAAAGTTGGGATTTACAAGAAGTGATGTTGACCGAACCTATACTTCAAGGTTGAAAGGGACAAGCCTCTCATTCTAGTCCTTTATGTGTTGAAATTTCTAAGTCTAACCCATTAGAGATTTTCTTGCACTATCTGGTTTATTTCTCCTACTTGTTTAATTACTGAACAAGTTATTTAACCATATAAATATTGAAATAAACACAATGCAGTCTCAACCATCTACAAACCATCAACTGAAAGAAATAGACAAACACACAAGGGACACTGTTATTTTTGGACAAACGTCCCCGGAAAAAACCCAACTTGGGAAAATCGATGCAACAGTTCTGAGGGTTTTATTATTAAGCAGATTTTCTTGAGTACAACTGGGTGCCAAATTGGCTCACCTGACAAAGAAATCTATCTGGCAATAATACCTCTCTTTGGAAGCAGATATTCTGAAAGTCTGCTCCACAAAACTCTCTCCAGCATCTCTCTAAGGCTCAGCGTCAGCCCTCCTGGCCTCTTCGTTAGCCTAGAACCCTCTGCGTCAGCCTCCTGATGCATTGTGCAGTGTTTCTAACCCTCTATGTTACTTCTACAGCCTCTGCGTCACTCACGCAAGCCCTCTGGCCCTCTGCGCAGTCACTGTTGGCCTCTGTGTGGCTCCTGCTAGCTCTGTGTCTGCCTCTCTGCCTCTGTGTTGGTCTTCTGGCACTATCTCTGCCTCTCTGCTATGCACTCACTGCCCCTTGCTGCAACTTTGATCACTGATTCGATTTCTCTTAGCAAACCCCGCTCTAGAAAATCAAACTGACTGATCACTCTGGTGTATCTCCAACTGACCCTCAAGCCTCCTCTTATACTTTTTTTGTTGAGTCTTCAACACCCGAGATTACATCTCTAATCAACCTTCTAACCCAGTTTTATATTAATACCCATTAATATTTTTATTTTCCCAAGTGTAGACTTAGGAACCCATTAAAAATATTAATTATTTTAATACCTCCTTCACCGGATAGAATTTCCCCAAACCATTTCTGGGTCTTAGAGATCTCATGTGCTTTAGCCTCTCCACCAATTTTCATGGCTAGAGCATCTCTGATGCTACCCCAAATCAACATTATGTGGATGATCTCTTTCTGACAGGTGATGACTCTCTCATTCATCAATGCAAGAAGGAGTTGGCTTCCGAGTTCGAGATGAAGGGCCTAGGACTGATGCACTATTTCCTAGGGTTGGAGGTCTCGCAAAAGCCAAGTGAGATTTTCCTTTCTCAAGGAAAATACATTGTGAAGTTGCTTGAGAGATGTGGGATGGTGGATTGCAAGTTCGTGTCTACTCTGATGGAACTCAAATTCAAGAAGCTATGTGGAAGTGTTATTGGGCCCGGATTAGCAAACCCTTCCGAGTATCGTCAACTTGTGGGGGGGCTAATGTTCTTGGTAAACTCTTATCCTGACATATGCTTCGCTATGAACACGTTGAGTCAATTTATGGTTGAGCCTCATCACATTCATTGGATTGCTACTAAGAATATCTTGAGATATCTCTGGGGCACAATCCATTATGGACTGAGATACATTGCCAAAAACTTGAGGCTTCATGGATATTCAGATGCTGATTAGGCTGGAAGTGTGGTGGATCGCATGAGCACGTCTAGGTGTTGATTCTCTTTGGGGTTTGCTTCCATATCATGGATGAGCAGGAAGCATAAATCGGTTGCTTTAAGTACTGCCGAGGCTAAATACATTGCTGCGAGTATGGCCTGTTGTGACGCTGTTTGGTTGAGAAAGCTCTTCAGTGAGCTATTTGAGCACATGTTAGATACCACTGTGATCTTCTACAACAACCAGAGAGGGATTCACCTATCAGAGAATCCCGTGTTCCACAACCGCTCCAAGTACATTGATATCAAGTACCACTTTATCCTGATTCTTACCCTTATTTCTATTTGTATTCTATGTTGTTGAAATATGATTTATGTGCATCTGACAGTGTTGATCTGCAATAGTCTTAGATCCGAAGCTCGTACAAAAATTAGGGTTTCTACTCCGGATGCAGTCACAGATCTAGGAGATATCGTCCCTGGATGCACACATGCTAAGGCATAAACAGCGTCCAGGCAGCTAAAGTCACTCTCATACTAACCTAAAGGGAGCGACCAGAGGTTTGACTATTGTTGACCTTCGTCTGAATCTTTCTGAAGTTGTTTGAATTTTGAATCAAAGTGTCTCTAACATATTCTGCGATCGTTAACTGATTTCTAAAATTGTTGAGTTAAATTGTTGATCATATAATGAAGTATTGTGCATGAAATCAGATGGTCACATGGAAGATATCAGTACCACAAATGTATTGCAAATAACAACAAGATCTGCTAGCAAGAAAAGCTTGGATATTTTCCATACATACAGACTAAACTTGTGTTTACAGGTGACCAGGACATACATATAGATATGTCACTACGTTTGTGCTACAAAAGGTTGGCATGATGTGGAATTATTGGTATATAAGAAAAGTGTTTTGTCATGATGCTTGAAAATAACTTTTAATTAGTGACTAAGATGTGCTTTGACTATAGATCTCTCTATAATAGTAATTTGGACTTTATCTGATGTCTAGTGATCTGATTTAACAATTGTTGATTTGTCGTGATATCAATGCTATGTGGGCATGATGACTTATGTGGGTATTTGGATATTGGCCTCCTTGTTCTTAGCGCAATGGTTGAAAGAATGATAGTTGTGATTATGAATGACTTATGATTATGAAAATGACTTGATGAAGCCTCAGACTTATATTGCATAATCGAATTCAGGCTTGATATGAGCTCTACCTGTCTCCTAGATGAAAATATCTTTGATTATGGTCGTAATCTAGCTTCTAAACACTGATGAGATGATTTCGCTGATATGATGATACAACGTTAACGATGATTATGATGGCTTAGCAAGGCATTATGCTTAGAATCCAGATATGTCTATATTTGACAGTTATCTAATGAATTTAGGATGATGAGTTACAAGATATGGCTTTGATATTAATTATAGTTTTGATTTTATATCCTGATGATCTATTTGTGAAGTTGTGACAGGTGATGAGCCTTTGATGATCTAAATCAGAGGGAAATGGCTTCTGAAGCCCGAAATAATGTATCATGGCATGATGAATTGCTGTCTGAAATTTAGGAAAGAAATTCCATATTGCATAGCTATTGAAAAATGTTTTTGTAAATCCTTGATACGTTGATTTGAAGTTGTTGAACTCGGCATGGCATTCGACAGTTGATTGAAGTATTGTTGATTCTGTTTTTGAACAACCATTTGTATATATATGATGTGCATAGAGCCTGAATAAATTCATGATTGAGCTACTCCACTCACATAGAGTTGTCACTGGGCATGATTTGAAATAACTGCATGAGATATTATATTTTGAGAATGAGATATTTCTCCTATGGTATGTGTCTACACAGATGTATCACTGATATTTGAGATTATTGTTTATAAGCACATTTGGACGTTGCTTTAGTATGAGATCTGCCATGATATCTTAGATGAGAAGTCCATAGCATGACCGAGCTTGATCATGATGCTACTAGCATGGCTAGTTGTGAGGCAGAATACAAAAGCTCCTTAGGGAGTTGTTTGAGCATGAACTGGATATGACATCATTACATTTGGGACTGAGATACTCTCACATATTGAGATAGTGCAGTTGTTCAAAACAAGCTCAATCTTGTGGTTGGCACCTCCTTGAGAGGGAGGATGATTATGGTATCCTTTTGTGATTTATATGATTATATATGATCTGACATGATATTTGATTTGTTGTTTTGTATGAATAGGAAACAACTAATATTGAGACAAGTAGATTGCAGATATTCTCACAAAGGCATTACCAAAGAGAAAGTTCTTGGTTTTCAGAGAGCATCCCCTCCGGATGAGGGGCAGTGCTGATCGAGGACATTGAGCCAACTCTTCCTACCCTGTTTGAGCTCCCAGGGTGAGGAATCGAGATGGAGGGCTCCTGGGTTGAGGGAACTTTGGACAATAGGGGGTTACCCCTATCTATTACCCATAGAGTTGGAGTAGTAGCTCACCATATCTTGGTCTTTGCAGAGTATACTCCAGTTAGCATCATACCCACAAGTCAAGGTTGTTGGGAGTACCGCTCCTCGTCTGACCAACAAGTTGAGAGTGTAATTGGGGGTGTACAACCCAAGGCAATTATGATGCAGGTGTTCTACAACATGATTGGGTCATCGATGGGAAGATCAGTAGGTAATAGGATGGGTTGATATGACCCGATATGATTCCGGGTTGAGGGTGAAGTTGCCCGATAAAATTCCAGGGTCAAGCGTTTACTCCCTTGTGTGATGAGTTATCTTATTGCTCGGTATGGGTGGAAGCTATTGCTCCCCGATGTGATTCCAGGTTGAGATGTTCTCCCTGATGATATGCTCTCCGATGAAAACATTCCAGGTAGCAGTCCGACGACAAAGATTCCAAATAGAAACCTAATGGATAAAGGGTGGTAGCTTGAGCTCCCCTCCAGTAACAGATTCTTCTTCTTCTAGATCCGAGAATGTTCAGCATACGAGCAGGAACAATCAAGAGATAAACAAGAATAAGCAAAGGATAGATCGAGATGTACAATGATGATTTGTGATGGACATGGCATGATGACTACATGACAAATATGATCCATGATGATATATTGTTCGATGGACAGATATTGGCAAGTGGAATTCTCCCTAGTTGAGAGGGAGTGTTAATTTTTGCAACTGCGGTAAAATTCCACCTTGGACAGCTCAAATGACCGAGATAATGATTGCATTAGATTCCTCTTTTCGAGAGGACCAAAATTGACCTAAAGATCACCCAATTTGGTTAAGCGGAAGTTGAGTTATGAATTATTTTATTCATACATGTATTATGGAATGGGTCGCTCTAACCACATGAGTAATTGCTTGGGTCAGTCTTAACCCTGAGTGAACCCTCACAAAAGCCTATAAATAGAAGAGACCTCAAGATCATTTGTACACATCTTCTCTTCACTTTTGTCTTGGTTTGCACAGGTTCGACGGAAGGAGTTCGCTCCAGGATCCGAAATCATATCCCTTAAATTTGGAACGCGTATCCCTTAAATTTGGAACATGTATCCCTTAAATCCTAGGCAGCGCCAGCTTTGCACATTCATATAGCAGCTCAAGGGTATCAGTAAGCCTAACCATTCTTTAAGATATCCTTCCTATTGGCACTAGCATTGCTCAAACATGCCTATAATCTAATGATGCCAACAACATAAATAAGCAGCTACATAATCAACTTGGCTTATGCATCACCTTTGCAGCAACAAAAAGCCAATTTTCTAGATTTATACTTGGCCAACGTATATAGGGGCAGAGGCCATAGCATACCTCAGACAGGTTTTGAGCCAATTTACCCTTTTACTTGGTAATATATTTTATATTTTACTGCTTCTTAAGCGCATAATGCAGGGCACAAGTTTGACCATCCACTTCTTGACAGTGTGTTCTTAATGAGTGAGTTATTTTATTCAGTAAAAACCTTCTTTAAAGTAGTTCTGATCTTTGAGTCCTATGATTTTTAGTTATTTTATCCTTTGTAAAGGATTTCAAATTATAGTCAAGATTTCAGGCTTTACTAGATCCGTCAAGCACTCCATTTTAACATCTTTCTGGCTGTGTTTTTTCTGTTTACAATTTTTTTCTCTTCTATGGTTTTCAACGAAGTTCCCCCTTTTACACACTGACTGTTTTGCAATCACATTGCAAAGACTAAAGTCACGCCTCACACCCCAATTATTTATGTATACAACAAATAAAAAAGTTAAAGAAATTACCTTATACTGGGGAGTTTTGCCAGTTAGTGAGCAAAACAGGGAGATGAGCGACGACACTACAGTGTCAATTTTAACATCAAGATGCCATGAACCAATCTCATTAGATAACTTCTTTGCTCGCTCACGAGTTGTTTCTGAACTGCAAAGGCATCAAAACTAAATTGTCAATAGCTTTCATGCAGCAAGCAAACATATGCACATTAAAACAAGCTTATATGCAAATGTGTATATACATATTTAATAAAATCTCCACACAAATTTTAGCTCTAGTGGCATAAACTTTATTTTGAGTTGTATAAGCTATGGATTTAGTTTTTGTTGATTTGAAATTGTGTCAATCTAAAAAATGGACAAGTGGACTCATCAACCTTAGAATATTTTATTGTAAGCATGCTATGCTTTGGTGTTCATTACTTGATGAAACTGTGAATCAATCATTTTTCCAAGGAAAAATCGGTGCATCATGATTCAGATGACCTTAACAACTCATTTTCTATGTTTTTTTTAGCAGAATCTAACTAAGCACTTGGCAGTCTCTTGTTTTTGACAGCCAAAAATAATGCCATATGGATAATTTACCTATTTTCAGAGCCCATGAAAACTGTGTAAAATATACGTTTGGCAAATTCTTTACTGTCGGTTGGGAGATCTCCATTTGTGTATTGACCAATACGTATGGCATCAGACTTGACTACTTCATCTCCCTCAGCTATAGCTGCAACACAACTTGCATTCTTCAATGATAGAAGAAGAAAGAACTGAAGGAGTTTCAATTAAAAACTTCAAAAGAAAGGATGAATTCATTGCTAAGCTTTGAGACATATGAGTTTTATTATTCAACATCATAACTCATGCATCATTCATCCATGTGTTTGCATTGACAACATGCCATTAACCAGCCTAAACGAAATCTCTTGGTATTGAATACCTAAACAAATATCCAATAGAAAACTGACCGTTGATTACAAGCTGGCACATGCATCCAACAATAGCTGCTACAGATGAACTGTCTGCTCCTCCTGAGAGTGGTAATAAATAGCCAGATGCTCCACTCCTCCGCAGATAATCCCAAAGCCAGCATCCAGGACCCAAAGCTATTTCCTCTTCTGGAGCATGATACCTAACCTGAAGGACTCTATTAGATATCTTAAAGTGCTAGTTAATAATTCTCTTAGCTATAAATAAAATAAATATGAACAGAAAAAATTGAATGAAATATATGTTTAAATAAGAATTTGAAAGAATACTCATTCAAGCATCATTCAGCTTGCATTTAAGTTTTGAAAATATTAATGCCCAAGGCCTGTACATACAGAGACTTTCCTTTAAAACATCTGAGAGAACAATGTGTAATAACTAATACACTAAAGAGGTCAACAACAAGAAGCTTGTATCAGTGTGTGCTTGGGTTGCGATGAAGATTTGAACTAGTAGAAGTACATAAAGGCTTCAAACATTAAGTGTCCTAAAAGAGATGATCCGTCGGAAATTTCTCGGATGCAAGATTGTAGAGGTGATGCACCGAAAAACTTACCCTGGGCCTACCAAATGTTCAAATTTGTAACTAGGTCTGGTCTTCATAATTTTCTATGTATTATTGATTTTATGTATTTGATGTAAAGAAAAAAGAAAAATTTATTATTGTTATTTTATAGCATGGGTTCCATGCTTAAGGTCAATTTATTTTTAGGTCAAATCACCCACTGTGTGCTTCTAGTGTTTGTCATAGAGTCAAGAAGTCAATAGAGTCATTGTCATATGTAACAGACCCTATTGGGCATTTTGTATCAAGTCAAAAGAATTTATTTAAGTCAAAATTGTGTCAAAAGACCCTCCAAGACCAAGTTGGCCTACAAGAGAACAAGTAGGCCTCGTGAAGGGTAATTTGTACACCTTAGACGCCTATATATAAGAAGGAACTCAACCACATTGAGACACCATCCAAGGAAGTTCATACCCATCAAGGAAGAAGCAAAAAAACAAGACAAGAAGAACAAAGATCAAGGAGAAGAAGCAAAGAAGTTAGGAGAGATAAAATTGAAGTTTTTGAGCCTCTCTATCTCACACGTGCGAAGGAGAACTAGGGTTTCTAAAGTTGTGAAACTGTTGGTAAGTTGTTGGGTCGAAACTGTGAAGTTGTCAGGTCGAAATTGTGAAGCTGCTAGATCAGAGTTGTGAAGCTGCTAGGTCGAAATTGTTGGAAGTTGTTAGGTCGAAGTTGCTAAAGCTGCTAGATCGAAGTTGCAGAAATTGTTGTTGGGGGTCGAAGTGGTTGGAGAAGTTGTTGGAAGGTCGAAGTTTGTTGCTTGAAGTTGTGTAAGTAAAGCTCATCAAGAAGGAAGGTTGACATGGTCTTGGAGGGGTCCCTGTATTGGGTGTAAAGGTCTTGAAATTCATCATTTGAAGATTCTATAAGAAGAGAAGAATTACTTGTGGGTTTTCCTCTCTAGGAGAGGTTTTCCCATGTCCATTTGCGTCATTGATCTTCATAATTTAGTAGTTGTTTGATGATAAGAACACTATCATAATCAAGAGAAGAAGAAGCTAATTATAAATACTACAACCTAAAGTATAGAACGTCACAAGTAGTTATCAAAGAAATAGAAATCATACTAACCTAGATGCCCTTGATTTCTCAAAATGGTATCAGAGCTAAGGTGACAAGAAAAGGCAGGTTGAAGATCACTCAATTGAAAGAAGATACGTAAGGGCCAAATACAAGAAGTGCGAAAATTTCTGAAACCGGAATCATATTGCAGCAACTGGAAATTATTCTCCTAATTGTTATTTTAAATTAACAATTTATTTAATGTTTACTACAACAAATACTGAATAACTCACTGCAATCTACACAAATAAAACTATGGAAGAATAAACACTGGAAGAAATGCTAGCACACACACATAAAAATAACACAATTATTTTTGGACACAAGTCCCCGGAAAAACCCAACTTGGGAAAACCGGTGCAGCAACTAAGGGTTTTATTATTAAGCAACAGTGAAATCATCTGAGTACAACTAGATGCCGAAACTAACAATCCTACAGAGAAAAACTAGCAAGAAAAATCTAGTGAGGAATTTCCTCACTCCACAGGCAAATTCGGGCTCTGACCTCAACTCAAATTGAGTCGTCCAAACTAGCTCTGCGCAACTACTGCGTCACCCTAGCGCAATCACTTCTGCACTCAGCTCAAACCAACTTCTCCTCAAGCAGTCTAGTCTGTTGTTGTCTAGGAAAATGTCTCTCCTGGCCTCCGGAACCTGTGCCCAACTTCTGGCACTAAAACTCTACTTTTCCCGAGCAGATTCGAAATTGCCTCTAGAGGCTACTACGCTGCTTTGTGTCAGCCTCACTGTGGCTCGCTTGCCTCTCAACAAATGCACTCACTGGAACTGGAATCCTTTCTCTAGCTCCACTGTCCCTGTCCCTCTCTCACTACTTCAATCTCACTGGCTCTCTCTCTGGCAACTAACTATTGCTACTCTGGAAATCGCTCTGCTCATGAAATCGAACTTCTCAGGTGTTTTCTCTAAGTGCCCATCGACTTCTTCTTATAATCTTCTGTTGGGACTCCAACGGCCAAGATCAAATCTTAATAGCTGGTTAGGATTAACTTGAAGTCGATCCGTGTGACTTTCTAGATCATTCACACCTTGACTTAATTAATTCTAATTAATTAACCATATTCCCTAAATTTAGACTTAGGAAATATTTAAAAACTGGCTAATAATCTAATTAAGTCTTTCTAGGCGGAATTTCCAGAAACGATTTCTGGGTTTTGGAGATCTCCTATATTCTAGCCTCTCCACAAATTTTCAATGCTAGAACACATCCGATGCTACAAAAACTAACACTCCCTCTTAGTGAGGAATGTGTTCTAATGCTTTACTGCACATCCTGTAGTACTACACTGTCTCTGCATCATCTCCTATCTATTGATTTGGGGTAGCATCAGATGTGCTCTAAGCCTCAAATTTTGCGGGGAGGCTTGGGCACGGGTATTCCAAAGAACCCAGAAAGCGTTTTGGGAAATTCCACCTGTTGACCTCTACTGGTCAACTACCCATGCAGTACACCCCCCTTTTCTTTGCAAAAAGGGGCAGCACCTGACCAGCGTGTCCGTGCCATCCTGCAGTCATCAGCAGCTTAATCATTTTGATTGTAAACCCAGTCTACATGTATAAATTGTAAATAATCTTAGCAGACATGAGTCGTGTATGTGAATTGCCTAGGTGGACCTAACTTTCTAGTGGTAATCTACGTCCCGGAAGGTTTTTCGTCTCACCGATCCATGGATCGGCAGAGTTTTCCTTCAAACTGACCCCAAAGCCGGGATGGATTTTATCATTAGAATTTTAGGAGAATCCTAGTGTGTTGATCTGCTAGATTATAGTTGTGTCGCAGAACTGGGTGATTTGTGAGGGTCTATGCTAAAGGGGTTTTCCCCCTTAAGATGTAAATTTGTAAAAGTCATCATGAAATGTGTCTTGAGGGTCGAAAAAAAGTTTTAAATCCCCTCATGAGTCCTAAGTCCTAGGTCCTAGGTGATGTTTCCGAAGGCTTAGTTCGATGATCCATTTTAAAATGAATTAAAAAATGAATAAAAATTAAAAAATAATAATAAAAAATTAAAAAATAAAGCAAAAACCCTAAATAATAAAATAATAATATTTTAAGTGAATGCATGCAAAATATTATTTTTTAATAATTCGACGGATGAGATTAAGAGATGTCTTGATCTCCATCGACGGTCGAGATCATTTCAACATGGATCACTCGAACTAGCCATTGGGATCATTTCCTTATATAGGGTGCTAGGGGGTCATTTCAGGTAATAAGATCTGTGAGTCTAAGACTGAAGAAGCTCTCTTGTAAATCTGTTTCTGGTTAATAAAAGAAGACTTTGGGGTCCATATCTTGCTGGTGTTACTCTCTTGAAATGCTGTGAGATTGTTTAATTTTCTGCATATTTTCTTTTCAGCCATTAATAATAGCTTTTTTTGTAGAGTATTGTGGGCACAGGTATCTTGTTCACTTGCTAGGGTTTGAGTGTTGTTAGGGTTTCTGAAGTAATGGCAGGTATCTCCATTACTTCCTGAGATCTAGCAGCATTTTTGCCCTCTTTACTGATGGTTGTTTTGAGCTGTGCAGAAAACCCTTTCTGAAGGAAATTTGTGGGCGTTCGGGGAAGTTCTCGGCTGAACCAGCCAACTCCCGCAAGCATTTTTTGCTGAGCCCAGTTGGATTTGATCCTGGGTCTATCATTCGGTTTATTTTTCTAAGTTGCATGAGAGATTTTCTGAAGTTCTTCACAGTGAAAACCTAAAATTTCTATTCTTTAAGATATTTTCGTGCTTATTGCTGAATCTGGCTGTTAAGGGGCCAAGTTTGTACATTAGTCAGTTGTTCTAGGGTTTCAAATTTTTTTGATCTAGGGTTTTAAATTTCTGCTTTTCACAAATTTTTCATTAGGGTTTTGATTTTGGTTTTATGTACATATTTTCTCCTCGGGTGATCTTGTCTTTTTCAGGTTCCAAGGCCATCATCCATACCCTATTTCGCCAATAGCCACAGTTTTTCACACTCAGAGGATCAAGTTGCTTGCAGAATCCTTGCTGCTGCACATACGGGCCAGAACTTGCAAAAGTACCCAGCATTCTATTACGTCAGGAAAAGCTCGTTTCAGCTACGTGGGATCAGCTGCATAAAGTCAACAATCTTCTTGGCCTGCAAAGAATCGTATTTCCTCTGTCGCTGCTGCTCATGTATAATTCACGCGTTCTATAAATCACTATGGGAGGAACGTAAATGCAAAGGCGTTTGATTTATGTGATTTGTTGTCGTCTGCTATTTCAACCTGCATCAATCCATCCAGATCTCCGCATTCAATTGATGTCTGGTCCAGCGGGGGCACTGTGGGACTAAACAAGCTGCCAGATCCGTGCGCTCCTCGCTCATCCAGATCTTACCGCCGTCAAAATTCCTTTGCTGGCTCATCATTTCACACTCAAACTCTTCAGGAACTTCATCGAATTTTTAATTAGCAGATGTTCCCTTCAGAAAACGTTGAGTCAGCTAATCTGAGCCAGTCGACGTCTTATATCATAAATTTCTCAGGTAACGTCGGTTCACGCCCTCCGTCGTCGAGATTGTGCTCGAGTTTTCCCTCTTCGTATACGCAGATTTGAGTTTCCGGTTTTCGCATTTTCTTTAGGCATTTATCACTGTTTTGATTTTGTCGTTGTGTAATAGTCTTTGCGTCTTAGTTTACGTCTTAGCTTCTTTGGTTCCGTTTTATTTACTTTAGATTCTTTTCTTTTTATTGTACTTTAAATACAAAATAAATAATAAAAAAATGCCAACGTAGATTTTAATTAGGTTTTAATTTATTTAAAAGGTTTTGTATAGTTTCGTTTTATAGATTTTATGTTAGGTTTTTTAGATTTAACGTATTTAGATTTTAATTCTTTTTTTAGTTTCATATAAATTCATAAAAAATCAAATAAAAAATGCATTTGTTGTTTAGACTTTGTTTGATTTTAGTTAGAATTTAACTTGATTTTAAATTTTTAGATTTTAAATTTTTTAATAAATCGTTTTGTTTTTTTTAGATTTTTATTATATGAAAATTAAAAAAAAAAAAAGGATTTATTTAAATTAATTTAGGTTTAGTTTTATTTTTAATATAGTTTAGTTTTTAGAATAATTTCCAGTTTTCATTTTTAGATTTTATTTAGAAAAAAAAAAAAAAAAAATTGGAAAATTTTCTTTGTCAGATCCAGTTATTTTCGGGAATTATCATCTTTCATGCTGAGATCTAAAATTTTCAAGTCGAGACACGAAATTGATATCTGGTTAATGATTTACGATTCTCGTGGTGGTTTTAAGTGTTTATCTTTTCGAAATTTTCAGTTGCTGGATTTCGTTTTGGTCATTCTAAGAGCATTGTGATTTAGCTGATATCTTGTGATGACATATGATTGTTGTTCATGGTTTATGTTTCTATATCGTCTAACAAGTAATTGTTTAAATAACAATCTCTTAAGGCACTGGTCTACTAAATTAATCAAATCCATCTAGTGCTTTTCATATCGTGTCTCCTGTCTCCCAACCAACTGTTTGGCAGTTGGTCTTCATCATCTCACAGGGTCTACCCCCCTTAGCCGCGGGAGACAGGCTTAAACGGAGGGATCGGGGATCAGAGTGACAGCCCCCGGTCTGAGGGTTGTCGTGTCAATCCGCGCGACAACATTTTTTGGCGCCGTTGCCGGGGACACTTTGTTCTCGGTGTTTCATCGACATTCACCTTCTCATCTTTCTCATCTCTCATTTTGAGCTGGCAAATTCAACCTTTTGGGTTATCATTTGGATCTTTTATTGCCTTATTTTTCGCCATATCAGTAGCATCTCTTTGGTTTGTTTCTTGTTTGGGTGGCGACTCCACTTTCTCATTCTTCCCAGACAAGAAGCTTTCCTCATATCTGCTTGTGGTTACTTTTTGGATCCTAGAATCAGATTCATTGTTCAAGTGGCGACTTCACTTCTTTCATCTCTTAATTTTCTTGAGCAGAAATCTCTTTCTATCATCCATTTGATCCCTTATTGTTCATCATGAATTATTCATTTAAACCATGTCATTTTACTGATAATCTCCATGATCTTCCGAAAGAGGCCATTTCTAAATTATTTAAGTTCTCGGGTGGTGATTCGGTCGCTGTTAGAAAGCATTTAAACATGTTTACTTGTGTAATGATCATATATTGTAGACTTCCTCAGTATAATCATGAAGATTTCAAGATGCGTCTATTTGTCCATCCTTTAGAGGGTGATGCCTTGAATTGGTTTAATAATTTTCCTAATGATTTTTTCACTTCTTTACAAGACATTCTCAATGCTTTTAAAGATAGATATGATAGTCCAAACAGCTTGCCTTCTACCTCTAAAATTGTGCAAAAGAAAGAAAGTAATCTTATAAAAAATCTAGCTGTTAAAGAAAGTTTTCAAGATCAGAATGTGTCATCCACCGGAAATATCGCAGACTAGGTTCATGATAGTGAAAAATCAGGGACAAATGATAGTGAAAGGGAAGAACAAAAGCAAACTATACAAGATCTAATGATGCTGGTAAGAAATATGGAAAGCAATCAAACTAGTCTTATCAATGATGTTAAAACTTTATGCACCCACCTGGAAAAACGTAATAGGGAGTTGGAGGTCACACAAAATCAGCATGCTAAGGAAATTGAGGCCATGAAAACTAAATATGAAACAGAAATTAGATTCATGCAAAGCAAGGTGTCAGGCTTAGAAGAAAATATGGCGACCATGAAAGCTGATCATGATAGGGAAATTGATTCTATGCAAAACAAGTTATTAATTATGGATCATCAGTTGGCCACCATGCAAGCAAATCATAAAGAAGAAATAAACTCTATACAGTATTTCTTGATGAACTTAAAGGAAAAGAATGATAAAGTAATAAAACACATGCAAGAACACCATGCCATACAAATCAGTGCTATAAGGGATGAATGCTCTAGTCAGATGGATGCCATTAGAATACAAGTTCAAAAGATTCAACAATGGTCAGATGATAAGAGAAACCAGGAGCCTTCTCATTTGCCGCAACAAGTTCCATCTTATTATGAGGAGGTCATTAGGTGGTTAATTGAAGGTGATCCGGATAGACTTAAGAATGATAAAGATCAGATGCAGGCTAAAGAAAGACATATCACGCATACTTCATCTGATAGTTTTGAAACAGAAAGTTCTAGGTCATCAGTAATTCAACCTGCCAGGAAGAAAAAACGTAAGAGAAAGAAAATAAGAAGAAGATTTGATGCATCAGACGGTCGTGAGCAGCTTGATTTTCGGATAAGAAAGAGTCCTACCATATGCAAAATCGGACATGGCACATCCGACAAGCAGCCCACAGATTTTCCTGAAAGCAAGCAAATGCTCAGTATGCACTATATTGAACACATCTGATGCCGTAGGGCATCCTTTGTATCGTATTTCTAACCCTACTCCTTGTTTTTTCCGCATTTTTATTTCTACTTTAGATAATTAATAAATGAAGAGCTTTTATCTTTCATGTGCTTAATGTATATGATGATTTTGGATGGACGCTACTTATTTTTGTGTTGTATGGATGCAGATTCTGGATCCTCACATTCCTGCAAGCAGCAACGTGTCCCCAAGTAGAGCCAGATGTTGACCTCTACTGGTCAACTACCCATGCAGTACACCCCCCTTTTCTTTGCAAAAAGGGGCAGCACCTGACCAGCGTGCCTGTGCCATCCTGCAGTCATCAGCAGCTTAATCATTTTGATTGTAAACCCAGTCTACATGTATAAATTGTAAATAATCATAGCAGACATGAGTCGTGTATGTGAATTGCCTAGGTGGACCTAACTTTCTAGTGGTAATCTACGTCCCGGAAGGTTTTTCGTCTCACCGATACATGGATCGGTAGAGTTTTCCTTCAAACCTGACCCCAAAGCCGGGATGGATTTTATCATTAGAATTTTAGGAGAATCCTAGTGTGTTGATCTGCTAGATTATAGTTGTGTCGCAGAACTGGGTGATTTGTGACGGTCTATGCTAAAGGGGTTTTCCCCCTTAAGATGTAAATTTGTAAAAGTCATCATGAAATGTGTCTTGAGGGTCGAAAAAAAGTTTTAAATCCCCTCATGAGTCCTATGTCCTAGGTCCTAGGTGATGTTTCCGAAGGCTTAGTTCGATGATCCATTTTAAAATGAATTAAAAAATAATAATAAAAAATTAAAAAATAAAGCAAAAACCCTAAATAATAAAATAATAATATTTTAAGTGAATGCATGCAAAATATTATTTTTTAATAATTCGACGGATGAGATTAAGAGATGTCTTGATCTCCATCGACAATCGAGATCATTTCAACATGGATCACTCGAACTAGCCGTTGGAATCATTTCCTTTATATAGGGTGCTAGGGGGTCATTTCAGGTAATAAGATCTGTGAGTCTAAGACTGAAGAAGCTCTCTTGTAAATCTGTTTCTGGTTAATAAAAGAAGACTTTGGGGTCCATATCTTGCTGGTGTTACTCTTTTGAAATGTTGTGAGATAGTTTAATTTTCTGCATATTTTCTTTTCAGCCATTAATAATAGCTTTTTTTGTAGAGTATTGTGGGCACAGGTATCTTGTTCACTTGCTAGGGTTTGAGTGTTGTTAGGGTTTCTGAAGTAATGGCAGGTATCTCCATTACTTCCTGAGGTCTAGCAGCATTTTTGCCCTCTTTACTGATGGTTGTTTTGAGCTGTGCAGAAAACCCTTTCTGAAGGAAATTTGTGGGCGTTCGAGGAAGTTCTCGGCTGAACCAGCCAACTCCCACAAGCATTTTTCGCTGAGCCCAGTTGGATTTGATCCTGGGTCTATCATTCGGTTTATTTTTCTAAGTTGCATGAGAGATTTTCTGAAGTTCTTCACAGTGAAAACCTAAAATTTCTGTTCTTTAAGATATTTTCGTGCTTATTGCTGAATCTGGCTGTTAAGGGGCCAAATTTGTACATTACTCAGTTGTTCTAGGGTTTCAAATTTTTTTTTGATCTAGGGTTTTAAATTTTTGCTTTTCACAAATTTTTCATTAGGGTTTTGATTTTGGTTTTATGTAGATATTTTCTCCTCGGGTGATCTTGTCTTTTTCAGGTTCCAAGGCCATCATCCATACCCTATTTCGCCAGTAGCCACAGTTTTTCACACTCAGAGGATCAAGTTGCTTGCAGAATCCTTGCTGCTGCACATACGGGCCAGAACTTGCAAAAGTACCCAGCATTCTATTACGTCAGGAAAAGCTCGTTTCAGCTGCGTGGGATCAGCTGCATAAAGTCAACAATCTTCTTGGCCTGCAAAGAATCGTATTTCCTCTGTCGCTGCTGCTCATGTATAATTCACGCGTTCTATAAATCACTATGGGAGGAACGTAAATGCAAAGGCGTTTGATTTATGTGATTTGTTGCCGTCTGCTATTTCAACCTGCATCAATCCGTCCAGATCTCCGCATTCAATTGTTGTCTGGTCCAGCGGGGGCACTGTGGGACTAAACAAGCTGCCAGATCCGTGCGCTCCTCGCTCATCCAGATCTTACCGCCGTCAAAATTCCTTTGCTGGCTCATCATTTCACACTCAAACTCTTCAGGAGCTTCATCGAATTTTTAATTAGCAGATGTTCCCTTCAGAAAACGTTGAGTCAGCTAATCCGAGCCAGTCGACGTCTTATATCAGAAATTTCTCAGGTAACGTCGGTTCACGCCCTCCGTCGTCGAGATTGTGCTCGAGTTTTCCCTCTTCGTATACGCAGATTTGAGTTTCCGGTTTTCGCATTTTCTTTAGGCATTTATCACTGTTTCGATTTTGTCGTTGTGTAATAGTCTTTGCGTCTTAGTTTACGTCTTAGCTTCTTTGGTTCCGTTTTATTTACTTTAGATTCTTTTCTTTTTATTGTACTTTAAATATAAAATAAATAAATAAAAATGCCAGCGTAGATTTTAATTAGGTTTTAATTTATTTAAAAGGTTTTGTATAGTTTCGTTTTATAGATTTTATGTTAGGTTTTTTAGATTTAACGTATTTAGATTTTAATTCTTTTTTTAGTTTCATATAAATTCATAAAAAATCAAATAAAAAATGCATTTGTTGTTTAGACTTTGTTTGATTTTAGTTAGAATTTAACTTGATTTTAAATATTTAGATTTTAAATCTTTTAATAAATCGTTTTGTTTTTTTTTTAGATTTTTATTATATGAAAATTTTAAAAAAAAAAAAGGATTTATTTAAATTAATTTAGGTTTATTTTTAATATAGTTTAGTTTTTAGAATAATTTCCAGTTTTCATTTTTAGATTTTATTTAAAAAAATAAAAAAATAAAAATTGGAAAATTTTCTTTGTCAGATCCAGTTATTTTCGGGAATTATCATCTTTCATGCTGAGATCTAAAATTTTCAAGTCGAGACACGAAATTGATATCTGGTTAATGATTTACGATTCTCATGGTGGTTTTAAGTGTTTATCTTTTCGAAATTTTCAGTTGCTGGAAATCGTTTTGGTCATTCTAAGAGCATTGTGATTTCGCTGATATCTTGTGATGACATATAATTGTTGTTCATGGTTTATGTTTCTATATCGTCTAACAAGTAATTGTTTAAATAACAATCTCTTAAGGCACTGGTCTACTAAATTAATCAAATCCATCTAGTGCTTTTCATATCGTGTCTCGTGTCTCCCAACCAACTTTTTGGCAGTTGGTCTTCATCATCTCACAGGGTCTACCCCCCTTAGCTGTGGGAGACAGGTTTAAACGGAGGGATCGGGGATCAGAGTGACAGCCCCCGGTCTGAGGGTTGTCGTGTCAATCCGCGCGACAACATCACCCAAAAGTGATTTTATTTAAATAATTAATATTTTTAATGGGGTTCCTAACTCTAACCTTAGGAAAATTAAAATATTAATGGGTATTAATCTAATCAGGGGTGAAACTTCTAGAAAAAACCACTGATCAAGCCAAAACGATCTAAGCCTTTGATTATGATTTAATCTAGGTCGTTGGTTGTCCAACAGGAAGATATAAGAAGGGGTTTGAGTGTCACTTGGAAAACACACAGAGAGGTTGAGAAAATCGATTTTCTGAAGTGACAAGTTGTTAAAATTGGCAACTAGGGCCAAACTTCATGTGGGTCATCTTATTTATGGCAGCTGATATTTTTCTTGGACTCCTCTCATCGAGAGGTGTAGGATTGATCTAACGATCATCTAATTCCGATAAGTATTCATGAAGATATGAATTTATTTGTGTTATGGGGCAATTCGTCAAAGTCGGCCAGCAACCAAATAACCCCCACATGTGCTCAACGTTTTAGTATAAAAAGAGATGACTTGAGAGTCATTTCACACACACTTCACTCTTGATTTCCTCTTGAGTTGTTTTTGGGTTTTAGTGGAAGAGAAATCTAAAAGGAAGTAGCCCTAGACGCAAAAGGAAAGGAGACTAAGGGAGCTGCCCTAGATGAGATTCCCTGGCCCTAGACACTATCTAAAGAGACCTAGACGCAAGCACTATGGAAGCAGTTGTGAAGGATGATTATCATTGGAGAGAGGCACCTACGCTGCCCTAAAGGAGGCTCTCCTACGCAGCCCTTGAAGAGACCTTATCACAGTTCTAGAGTGACCCTAACCGCAGTCTTAAGGATGCCCTAACCAGCAAAGAGGGACAGAACAGCGTGGGTTGTTTCAAGGTCATTGTGAAGGCCAAGTTGCTGTTAGGAGGGCCGAGGTACCTTCCTAGAGGGCCAAGGCAAAGGAGGTTAGTGTCAAGTCATTTAGCGTTTGATGTGTGGGCTAGAAACTCAGTTTGGAGGAGGCCGTATGCTACAACAAGGCTGTGTGGTAGGCCGCAGGCCATACCACCACAGCAAGGGATAGTGTGGAGTTGTTTAGGGGTTGTCTATGCCCAGAACAGCAGTGATGGGAGCCACCACTTCTCCAAGGGTAAGCCACAGTCAAGGAGGGTTGTTTTGGTGGTTGATCAAGGGTTATTACAGCAGGCAAATATGCCCTAACCAATCACAAACATTGCAGTAATGCCACATGGTGCAGCAATGCCACACAGGAGCAGCAATACCACAGTGGGACAGCACTGTGACAGCAATGGCACAAGGCACAGCAGTGTTAACAGTGGGACAACAGTGTAGTTGTACATGGCAGCATTGGTTCATGGTGCATACATGGGACAGCAAGAATATGGTGAAGCAATGGTTCATGGTGGATACATGGGACAGCAAGTACATGATGCAGCAATGGTAATTGGGACAGCAAAGGTACTTGGTGCAGCAAGTACATGAAGCAGCAATGCATAGCATAGCTCAGCATAGTACAACAGTACAATTATCGGTACAGTCATAATTAGTGAAGCATGACGAGATGCAACACAGTGATAATAGGTGCAGCATGATGATGAGGAGCAACGCAATGATAGGTGTTGCATGGTGATGGAGTCACCTGGGAGAATCAGTTGAAGCAGCATATCTTCAACTAAGTTCAGCTACCTCATGTATCATCTACTTAGAGATGATCTATGTTCTTATTTAGATAGGTCAAAGTGTTGACTTATGTTGTATATGTACTATCTCTCTCTCTGTGCTAAACTATTGAAGAACATATAAGAAGAATTGATCAAGGGTTTCCCCACATTGGGGTTTGTCCCTAGCTAGCGCCACATCTTGTGTCCTCTTGTCTTGGCTTGTCTTCTGCGATTTATGTTTATGTTCTATCTACAATTTACTATTATGCTGATGTGATTGCTAATCTGGAAAAGATATAGAGCTAACTATGAAAATCAAATTAACAGAAGTTCTCAGGAGGAAAATCGATTGAGGAGATCTTGCGGCAGAGGGGCAGTGAGAATCCGAGAGAAGGAATTTCCGGAGAGTACCAGGTAGAGAGAGAACAGAAAGACATCAAGAGGAAGGTTGACGCCGGCCTATGCAGTGTTGATGCAGAGGCAGTGCAGTCAATTAGGGGCAGTCGAGTTTCTGTTGAGGGAATTCGAAGTTCAGTTGCCAGAAGCCAGGGTGTGAGTCTGGGAGGCAGGAAAGTCGATTTCTCAACCAGCAGAGGATCCAGAGCAGAGAGGCGGCGTAATACCTAGGAAGGGTGATGCAAACGCTGCCCAGGGTGACGCAGTTCTGCGCAGAAGCCACACAAAGGGTGACACAGAGCGTCCAGAGCTGAAGGATCAATCATTGATTCTCCAGTGACAATGTGAGATCATTTCACCAATCTTTTGTTTAGTATTCTCTCTGTAATGGATTGCTACTTGAGAATCTAAGAATTGTACTCAGAATTTCTCCTACATAATAATAAACCCTCAGAGTTGTTGCACTGGTTTTCCCGCATTGGGTTTTCTGGGGACTACTTGTCCAAAAATAATTGTGTCTAATGTGTTGTATTTTTTTTTTCTTGCTTAGTATTTTGTTTTTGCGTATATGTAAATTAAGTGAAGGTTGCAGATGTATTTGCTTTGGTATTTACCTGTAGAACACAGTAAATAACTTGCAAGATTAAACAAATAGGAGAAGTAACATCAGTTTGCTGCAGTAGGGATTCCGATGTAGGAATTTTCACATCGTATCAGAGCAAGTGCAGGTGGAACAAGAAGAGCAGAACTAGAAACCCCAGCGTTGAGCAGAAGGGGAAATCGAAAAGTTGCAAGAGGCAACAAGTCGAAACCCCAAAGTGTTTGCGCAGTTCTAACCAGAGGGTCGAAAATCTGAGGGAGTCTCTCTCCGAATGAGTTGACAGAGAGAAAGAGATTCCAGTTCGAATTTTTGCAGTGGCAGAGGGAGTAGCGTTGAGCCGCAACGTGAGGAGCAATTGGTGGACGCAGATTTTTCAGTAGGCAGCTTTGCCGGGCTGAAAAGATGTCAGAAGAAAGAAGCAGCAGAGCATAGTAAGGGAAAACTTCCTCAGTGATTTCTTACCGAGGAAATTAGCATTTCTCAATTGTTGAGTAGCAGAGGAGCAGCAGCTTACCAACTCCATCATGGAGTGCATAAGTCAGCCCAGGAGCTACGCAGTAGGGAGAAAGAGGGAGCAGTTTGACAGTTTTCAAAGCAGATGTCAACCAGTGTCTTGAGTGATCAAGAAAGGTTGGACAACGCTTCCAACTATGCCATCTGGAAGGCTAGGATGACCTTCCCACTAGATGAGCATGCCCTCAAGATGTACGTTGTTAATGTGGTGGTTGAACATGTGGACGCAGATCCACTGAAAAAGTACAAAGCTAAGATGGCTAAGGCGAAAAGGATGATCCTGGATGGAGTCAAGGATCACGTGGTGTGCCACGTTGCTAGCAAAGGGACCGCTAAGGAGATGTGGGATGCCTTGGCCACATTATATCAGGGAACTTCCGAGCAGCGGAAGATGTACTTAGAGCAGAAGTTGAGATCTGCTCAGATGCAGAAAGGGGAGCGAGTGGATCTGTTCCTTACGAAACTAAAGGAGCCCCATGATGAGTTGTTAGTTGCGGGACATTCTCCTCAAGACTCAAAGTTAGTGAGACTGGCTCTAAATTCCATCTTAGATGATTGGTAGATCTTTGTCTAGAGTATCTTGGGCAGGCAACATTTCCAAATTGGGACGAGATGTGGGTAGCTCTGAAACAAGAAGAGCAGCAGAAGCAGTGGGTTGAAGCCCAAAGTGGAGGAAGAGGATAACGCAACCCTTGCATCGAAGGGACAGACGGGGCAATAAAGATGAAAGGACATCTCCAACGTGAAGTGTTTCAGATGTGGCGAGATGGGCCACTATGCATCCTAGTGTCCTTTAAAGAAAACGAACAAGGATGAAAAGCATGATCCGAAAGTTGCAGCCGAGAATATTGACGAGGAGTTCGCCATGACAGTCGAGATACCTCCAGGAGGGAGGTGGGTTGATATAGAGTTATAGTCAGGAAGGCTACAAATGGGCAGGATCCTTGAGGAGCCCACCTCTTGGATCGTCACCTTGCTCGGGAGCCCATCATCAGTGGTAGCGGGATGGTGGAGTTTCAGTTGGTGCCATGGAGTGTTGATTCGACAAATGTAGTGACTAGGAGAGACAGAGACTGAGCAGCGCAAAGCAGAAAGGCAGCAATGCAAGGAGGCACAGTGCAGAGCTTCAGCAGCGTAATGGCTTCAGAGGCAAAGTGGGACTAGCAGTAGTTAGGATTTCACCACCGAGGAATATCCAATGGATATTTGTCCAGTTTTGGGTGTTTTCAGTTGCTTCTCTCAGCAATTGAGTTGCAGAACAGATGCAGTGTTAGCAGTGGCAATGCTAGCAGCATAGCAGATGCAGCGTTTGAGAGGGAGCTGCAGTACAGATGTAGCATTGGCAGTGGCAGTGTCAAAGGCAGCAGTACAGTAGCAGTAGCAGCGCAGTGGTTGATGGACAGCATGTCAAGCATCAGCAGCACAGAGACGATGCTTCAGAGTCAGAGTAGTATGTAGAGAGGCAGTGTATTGCTAGAGCACATTCCTCGCTAAGAGGGAGTGTTGATTGGGGGTAGCATTGGATGTGATATAAGCCTCAAATTTTGCAGAGAGGCTTGGGCATAGCTATTCCAAAGAACCCAAAAAGCGTTTTGGGAAATTCCACCAATAAGTTATTTTATTTAAATAATTAATATTTTTAATGGCGTTCCTAAGTCTAAACTTAGGAGAATTAAAATATTAATGGGTAATAATCTAATCAGGGGTGAAACTCCTAGAAAAAACTTAAAAAGCCACGGATCAAGCCAAAACGATTTGAGCCTTTGATTATGATTTAATTTAGGTCGTTGGTTGTCCAACAAGAAGATATAACAAGGGGCTTGAGGGTCATTTGGAAAACACACAGAGACATTGACAAAATCGATTTTCTGAAGTGAGAAGTTCTCAAGAGGAAAATCGATTGAGGAGATCTTGCAGCAAAGGAGCAACGAGAATCCGGGAGAAGGAATTTCCGAAGAGTACCAGGCAGAGAGAGAACAGAAAGACGTCCAGAGGAAGGCTGACGTTGGCCTACGCAGTGCTGACACAGAGGCAGTGCAGCTAGTGAGGGGAAGTCGAGTTTTTGTTGAGGAAATTCGAAGTTCAGTTGTCGAAAGCCAGGGTGTGAGTCAAGGAGGCAAGAAAGTCGATTTCTCAACTAGTAGAGGATCCAGAGCAGAGAGGCAGCGTAATACCTAGGAGGGGTGACGCAGAAGTTGCCCAGAGTGACACAGAAGCCATGCAGAGGGTGACGCAGGGCCTCCAGAGTCGAAGGATCAATTACTGATTCTCCAGTGACAGGTTGAGATCATTTCACCAGTCTTTTGTTCAATATTCTCTCTGTAATGGATTACTACTTGAGCATCCTAGATTTGTACTCAGAATTTCTCCTGCATAATAATAAACCCTCAGAGTTGTTGCACTGGTTTTCCTGCATTGGGGTTTTCTAGGGACTATTTGCCCAAAAATAATGGTGTCCTACGTGTTGTATTTTTCTTTCTTGCTCAATATTTTGTTTCCACATATATGTAAATTACGTGAAGGCTGCAGATGTATTTGCTTCGATAATTACAGTGGAACACAGTAAATAACTTGCAAGATTAAACAAGTAGGAGAAGTAACATCAGTTTGTTGCAGTAGGGATTCCGATATAGGAATTTTCACACTGTCACGCTACTGATGTCTAGTTGTTGTTGCCCACCAACCACTATGCAACTCTAATACGTGTTGCATCTGTGTTGCTACTGACACTGCTGAATTATTGCCAACACTGCATCTGCACTACAAATCCCTCTCATTTGTTGTTGCTACAACTGAGAAGCATCCTAAATAGTAAATACTGAATCAAATGTGATCAGCATGATGCATTTGTCTCTCGAGTCCTGATTGCTACTAGCTACCGTTTTGTCTACTAAAGACTTTGCGTTGTTGCTGACTCTGCACTGTTGCCAACTCTGCAATGTGCTCCCTAGCATCTGACTGCTACTAGTCTATGCAATTGTCGCTGATCCATCCTGCTACCGAATATTGTGGGCCCCCGTAGCAAGGTATTGATCCAAGAGGTGGACCTCCTCAAGGATCCTGCCCATTTGTAGCGCTCTAGGGGTACAACACCAAATCTCCCCACCTCACTCCTAGAGGTATGCGGGAAAACATTGTGAAGTCTTTCTCCAGCCTGGAGGAAAGCCTATCAATCTCAGCATGAGCTATCGCCTAGTCTTGCTTCTCCTCTTTGTCCTTCTTTCTAAGAGGACATTGGGTACTTTAATGGCCAAACTCGCCACACTTGAAGCACTTGACCTTAGATAGGTCCTTCTTCTTCTTCCTTTGCTCCCCTTGTCCCTAACTGGGACCCTTAGATGCGAGGGCCACATTATCCTCCTCCTTCACTTGCTTCGATCCATTGCTGCAACTAATGGAGCTCTTCAATAGAGCTCGTCTCAACTCCTCTTGCTGCAAATCGGCCCACATCCTGTCCCACCTTGGCAAGGTATCTCTACCCAAAATACTTTGGACGAATACCTACCACTCCTCGGAGACATTGTTTAGTGCCAATCGCACTAGCTCTGTGGGTTGAGGGGCTGCCCCAACAGCTGACAACTGGTCCCGAACCTCCTGAATCCTGTTGAGGAAAGAGTCTTCTGCATCTAGATGAACCTCAACTTCTCTTCTAAATACATCTTTCGTTGCTCGGAAGTTCCCTAGTACAGCGTGGAAAGTGTATCCCACATCTCTTTGGTCGTTCCCTTGGCCGCTATGTGTGATACAACATGATCCCGAACACCATCTAGGATCAATCTCTTTGCTCGCGCCATCTCTTTTTTGTACTCCTTCCGCTAATCTACATCCTGGGGTACTGCTACCACTGCATCAATATATGGCTTCAAGCTATACGCATCCAGAAGGAAGGACATCCTTGCCTTCCAGACGACATAGTTGGAAGCTCCATCCAACTTGCCCTGATCACGAAGTCCAACAGTGGCCATCTCAACAAATGTCAAAAACCTCCTCTTTCCTTCTGCCCAGTTGTTGTTCAGCGATTCGCACTCCCCTCTGGAGTGAGAAAATCTGCTCACAACAACTGATGATCTGCACGGAAAAATCGAACTTAGTGTGAGTTATTCTCCTAATTGTTATTTTAAATTAACAATTTATTTATTGTTTCCTATAGCAAATACTAAATAACTCACACTGCAATCTACACAAATAAAATAGTGGATGAATAAATGCTGGAAGAAATGCTAGCACACACACATAAAAAAAAAATATTTTTGGACAAAAGTCCTCGGAAAAACCCAACTTGGGAAAACCAGTGCAGCAGCTAAGGGTTTTCTTATTAAGTAGCGGTGAAATAACCTGAGTACAACTGGAGGACAAAGCTAGCAATCCTACAGAGAAAAACTGGCAAGAAAAATCTAGTGAGGAATTTCCTCACTCCACAGGCAAATCTGGGCTCTGACCTCAGCTCAAATTGAGCCATCCAAATTGGCTTTGCGTAGCTACTATGTCACCCTAGCGCAGTCATTTTTGTACTCAACTCGAACCAGTTTCTCCTCAAGTTGGTTGGTTTGTTGTTGTCTGGGAAAATGTTTCTCCTGGCCTCCGGAACCTCTGCCCAGTTTTTGGCACTGAAACTCTGCTTTTCCCCAACATATTTGAAATTGCCTCTAGAGGCTACTGCGCTGCTTTGTGTCAGCCTCACTGTGGCTCACTTGCCTCTCTACAAATGCACTCACCGAAACTGGAATCCTTCCTCCGGCTTCACTGTCCCTGCCCCTCTCTCACTGCTTCGATCTCACTGGCTCTCTCTCCGGCAACTGACTGTTGCTACTCTGGAAATCAATCTGCTCATGAAATCAAACTTCTCAAGTGTTTTCTCCAAGTGCCCATCGACTTCTTCTTATAATCCTCTGTTGGGACTCCAACAACCAAGATTAAATATTAATCGATGGCTAGGATTAACTTGAAGTTGATCTGTGTGAGTTTCTAGATCATTCACACCTTGACTTAATTAATTCTGATTAATTAACCATATTCCCTAAGTTTAAACTTAGGAAATATTTAAAAACTGGCTAATAATCTAATTAAGTCATTTCTAGGCGGAATTTCCAAAAACAATTTCTGCATTTTGGAGATCTCCTGTATTCTAGCCTCTCCACAAATTTTCAAGGCTAGAACACATCTGATGCTACAAAAAATAACAAGAAGGAGAGCATCAAGAAGGACTACTCAACACATCACAAAAATCCTATCTTCTTGAAGGAAGAATTTTTTAAGAAGAAAGGAAGACCTCAAGGACCCTCCCTCCACTTAAAGCATCTTGGGAAATCTCTCATATTCTACATCCAAAGGAAGCAAGAAGAGCACTCCATCATCAAATGAATCAAAGAGATCTCCCTCACTTGGAAGCAAGGATCACATCTCAAACATCTTTGAAAAAGAACATCTCTCCTTATCTTGAAGAAGAAGCATTGTCTTTTTGAAAAAATAAGACCATCAAGGAAGCATCTGGTGGAAGACATCATCATCAATGAGACATCTTCGTTGGACAAATAAGCACTTTATATTTCATGTCTCAATCTACAAACCAAATGACTACTTTCTGCAAAGAGAAACAACAAACTTGTTGGGGCATCGAACTACCTTGCATGGAAGAAGAGAATGGATATGATCCTCATAGAAATTGAAGTAATTGAATATGTCATGGGCTCAATCACCAAACCTCCACAAGAACAATCTCAAGAACTATCAAAATATATGAAAGGATAAGTAAGAGCTCAAAGAATCCTCGTTGAATCAATCAAGGATTCCCTCATTCCCTATGTAGCGAAGTTGAAGACATCGAAATAAATCTATGACAAGTTGGTGGAATTGTTCTCTGTAAGTGCTGCAAGAGAAATAATATCTTGAAGAACTAAATTATACAACATGAAACCAGGACAGACTACACATAGTAAGAGACTAGGACAAACTGGACGGAGCGTCGAACTTCGCAGTCTGGAAGGCCAAAATCTTATCCGTACTTGACAGAAATCGTGTCAAGAACTTCGCCTTGAAGGTTATAGCTATCCCAGTCGACCCAAATGATAACGACAAGTACAAGGAGGCAATGGCGAGGGCCAAGAGCATCATCCTTGACGGGGTCAAGGACCATGTAGTACAACACATTGCCGAGAAGGAAATAGCATATGAGATGTGGGAGGCCCTCAGGAAATTGTACCAGCATACTTCTATGCAGAGAAAAATGTTACTAGAGAATCAATTGAGGTCGTATCAGATGAAGAAGGGAGAACCAACTGACACCTTCCTCAGAGGACTGAATGAGATCCGAGATCAGTTGACTACTATAGAAGCCACGCCAGATTAGGAATTGATGGTGAGGACAGCCCTGAATGATGCCTCAGAAGACTGGGAGGTATTTGTCCAAAGTATACTGGGCAGAGGGACACTTCCACCTTAGGATGAGATGTGAGTTGCTCTTCCCCAAGAAGAGATCAGATGGCAATCAAAGACGAGTAGCAGCAGCAAGGGGATCAAAGTCAAGCAGGAGGAGGAAGATGTTGCCCTGGCATCTGAGGGAAAGCAGGAAAAGCGGAAGAAGAAGGATCTCTCCAAGATCAAGTGCTTCCACTGTGGGGAGCTGGGTCATTATGCGACCCAGTGTCCAAGGAAGAAGTGTAAGCGAGAGTCTTCCGAGACTAATGCAGCGCCAACAAGGGCAGAGAAGGAAGTTTTGACAGACGATGACTGTGCCATGAGTGCACACGCACCACTTGAGTGGAAATGGGGAGACATCCAGCTGTAGTCAAGCAGACTACAGACAATGAGGGGCAGGATCCTCGAGGTACCGAGCCTCTTGGATTAGACCTTGCTATGGGAGCCCCGAAGAGGAGTAGCAGGACTGGCTGATGTGGGTAGAGATGGATGCGGATGGAGCAGCAGAGAGAGCGACAGTGCAGCAGTCCCGAGACAGTGCGAGGCTAGCAGGCTACAGCAGTGCGGGAGGCATGGGAGTGTTCGCACCAATGCAGGATGGCACAGAGAGGAGTGCAACGATGAGGGATGCAGGGAGTTGTTGCAGCAGCGCAGAGGTCAGAGACGGAGCACATATCAGCGGTAGAGGGAGCTTCAGCATTAGGAGGATCTCTAGCCCAACAGAGAGGTCAGAGTTGGGAGATCAGTTACTTACTTCTCAGTAATTGAGTTGCAGTGCAACAGTGGGCAGCACGATGCAGCAAGATGAGAGAAGTTGCAATGCGGATGCAGTGTTGGGAGAAAGGACCAACAGCAGCAGCACGGATGTAGAGGGAGTTGTCATACAGATGCAGCAGTGGCAGTGGTAGAACCATGGGCAGCAGTACAGGATACAGCAATGCAGAGGATGGTGGGCAACAGGCCTAGCATCAGCACAGGGACCGATGTCAAATGATCAAAGTAATACTAAGTGAGGAGTATTGCTAGAGCACAATCCTCACTAAGAGGGAGTGTTGATTTGTGTTAGCATTGGATGTGCTCCACCCATGAAATTTGGTGGAGAGGTTGGGGCACATGAGATCTCCAATACCCAGAAAGGGTTTGGGCAGATTCTAAACAGTTCAGGAGATATTAAAATAATTAATATTTTTAATGGAGCCCCAAGTCTAAACTTGGAGAAATTAAAATATTAATGCGGATTAATATAAAACTGTGTTAGAATGGTCGAAAAGACATGGATCAAGCCAAATCTAATCTTAGCTGTTGATTAGGGACTTAATCTCGATCGTTGATATGTCAATGAGAAAAGTATAAGAGGGGCCTTGAGATTCACTTGGAGAACACACCAGAGTGATCAGTCATTCTATTCTCTAGAGCGGGGTTTGCTAAGAGAGATAGAATAAGTGATCGGAGTTGCAATTGAGGGACATTGAGTACAAAGAGACAGAGAGGCAGAGGTAGCGTCGGGAGAGCAACACAGTAGCCAAGAGAGTGACGTAGTAGCAGCCAAAGCTCACGCAGAGGCAGTCGGGAGCTGCGCAAAGCTTCAGAGAGGCCAGCGTAGCTAACGCAGAGGGCCAGAAAGCTGACGCAGGGCCTCCTAAGGCTGACGCAGACCCATTCAGGGTGATGCAAGGCCAGCGCTGGGCAGAGAGGGGCTGACGCAGTCCAGAAAGGCAGACGTTGGGGTTTCTGGGGTAGATTGGAGCTGAGGAGCTTCCGAAAGGATTATCTAGGGTTTCAGCCAGGAAATTTGTCTCATACTAAGAGGTATTACTGCCAAGGAAATTATCTGTTGGGTAGGCCGTATTTGGCACCCAGATTGTACTCTAATATTGCTTAATAAGAAAACCCTCAGATAGTTGCATCGGTTTTCCCACATTAGGTTTTTTCGGGGACATTGGTCCAAAAATAATGGTGTCATTTGGTGTGATTGTTTTTGTTTCCCTCAGTTGTTGATCTGTAATATGTTGAACATGCACTAGTGTTTATTTTTAGTGTTTACATTGTAAATAACTTGTTAAATAACAGAACAATTAGGTAGGAATAAATCAGATAAAGTGCATGGAGGGTTTCTAACTGGTAGGCTTAGAAACTTCAACACAATGATCTATGGTTATTATGTAAGATAGAAGAAACAAGATTAAAGGCAAAGAATGACATTGGATCAAATGAGAAAACACTAGCATATGCAACTATGACAAGGAGGAAAGGGAAGTTTGGAAAGTTTGAACCTCGAAAGAAATTTCAAAAGAAAATTGGCATGTCTAAGATTCAGTGTTATGAATGTAATGAATATGGGCACTTCAAGAGGAATTGTCCTAAACTCAAGAAAGGGAACAAGAAAAAAAAAGTGAGGCCCATGTGACTGAAGAAGTAGAAGAACCTGATGAGAAGAAGTCAAAGAAAGAAGAAGTTAAAGAAATCTACTATTAAAAAGGTCTCTCATACATTTAGTTTATTTTGAAGTACGTAGAAGTTAGCAAGTAATAGTAGGAAGCATTACAGTCATGATAAGATGTAGTATAGCAATATTGAGATGGCATCATTCTAGAAGCATGAAAGGATAGTCGAAGTAGCAGTTTATATGGTTGAAGCAAGTCATCTAGCAAGATAGGAAAATAAAGAGTTTGTCACACCTCATCATCATTAGAAAGAAGCATTCGTAGAATAAGGATCATTAAGATCCTCCATTGGAATATTTGTTAAAAGGTTCACCTCCACTTAGAAGAAGCAAGTGTCACATAGATAGTCTACATTCCACATGGTATGGGATCTGCAGTTTAGAAGGATTGAAGGTATGGTGACAGAGAAGTACAACATGACAAGTTAGTTGAAGCATCTTCAAGCAAGAAAAAGAAGCTACTCGAGGAAGTCTAGATGATCACATGAAAGAAAGAGGTATGCACATGTTTGGTAACTATTAATAGATAGATGAAGTCATATCATTCCTTGGTTGCAGATAGAATGAGCATAATTGAGAAAAGAAACTCTTCCTTCTGAATGACACATGGAGGCATACAATTCAATATGCCTTGAACTCTTCTACATGATGACAAGATGAAATCAAAAATTACATGACATCATGAAGAATATGAGGTGTTTGATTAAGGAACTATGTATTGACATCCCGAGGGAACAGTGTATGAAGAAGTTGGAACAAGAGTTTGAAAAGATGTACCTACAACAACTTCAGATGAGATGAGTAATCAACATCTAATAACAAGTAGAAGGATTAGCTACGACATCTCCATGAAAAAAGTATAAAGACCCTAATAAGTATGAAGGAAGAAAAAGAACCTTGGTAATGAATGTCTTGGAGATGGATTCATATGATGTGCAGGATGTTGGTGTTGCAGAAACAATTATTATGATGAAAAGGCCATCATGAATAAAAAATTACACCGAAGGTGTTCTCCATGTGGACTTCGTTGGGCAAACACTGTTCATCCCGGCCAATCCAAGCATCCCATTTTCGTCTTCCTCTGTCCCATGAAAATTTGACGCGTGGAAAGGGGCGTGGAAAGCGTTTGGGATTTGCATTAGCCATTTTACCCTACGATACGACACCGTTTTCCCTCTATGATCTGGCACTGTGTTTCCAATCAGTTTCTGGATAGTGAGTTTCTGTTATGCAACTATGAGTCGTTCCGTTGAGCCTCTGCACGTGAAGCTCTGCAAGGAAAGATCAACCACAGTTTTGTTTTGTAAACCAACTACAAACCACAGAACTCGAAGCAGGGATTCAACATAAAAACAATAGGAAAGACAACTTGCATACAACATCTTTCGGATGCTTACAGGTGGAATTTTTTTTGTTTGACCTGTCTAGGTTACAAGAGCGAAGATGTTGATGGATATGTCGTGGTCATTTACAGGTGGAATTGTTTTTGTTTGTCTATCCAGGTTACCAGGATAAGAGCGAAGATGTTGATGGATATGCCGTGGTCATTGGAAATTCATAAGAAGCCACTGCGGAATTTCCAAGCCATGGAGAAAGCATAGGTGCCTTATATGGAAAGAGTTAGGTTCGAGTCCCGGGCCTAGCGAGATCAAAATCAAATGAGCAGACTTGACTTCGCCAAAATACCAATGACCTACATATTGAAGATGCAACCCTACAATTTTTTACATGTGCAAAAGGGGTTTGGTATACTCATTCTACTTGACAAGAAATGCATCATTGCAAAACTAACCTGATCTGAGAAGGATTTGTCGCGCGAGTCTTTATTGATTTGGATATGACAAGATAGGCCAGAGAAGGATTTGAATATAATGTTGGCTTTTTCAAACTCCCTTGTGTTGTACGAGTTCAAAATATCATGTCGCCCTTCCTTGTATGAATGCTTGAGGTTGAGAATAGTGAAGACAACTCCAACAAGATTTTCGAGTCCGTGCTTCACCCATTGAATTTAGGTTCGCATGGGCCAGCTTCCTAGCTCGCTTACTTTTATCGACCCCATGAGTTTCATAAATATTACATGCATGTAACCCAACAAATGCGATTGATCATCGATTTGTGTCTCAACTATATTGATAAAATGTCGTTGATCATTATTTTGTGCTTTGGTATCATCATTTGCTATGTTGATCTGATCGAAAGGAGACAAATTCTTGTACGTCTTCTCCAACAACTCATTGAAACTCTCTATTTTTTAGAAGTTTCCTTTGCTAAGCCAAATACCTATCTCAAGACAAACAACGGAATTTGGTTCTCCAGCTTGAGAATGTCACACTTTATAGAGACTTTAAGCATTTTCATGCCATCGCTTGATGGTCCAAACTGACTGAATAAAAAATCTAACAGAAACGATGCATCTATGGCCATCATGAGTGCGAACTGCTCAGCGTACTCACCGCCCCTATTAATTTTCCAGTCATAAAAATACTCAACTTTCTGCTAGATTCTTTTCATCTTTTCAACTATGCCATCCAAGATCTCGCTACAATTGTCTAAGAATGTACCCACCAACTGGACTTTGCATGCCTCCACAGTTAATATCTTTAGCTCCTGAAACTCATAACTATCTCACACAGAATAAGAGGCCGCAATCCTTTTCTCCAACTCCCAATGGTGGTCAGGCCCCAAAGAGACAAAGTGTGGAATGTATGCCTCTGCTTTCACATCCAAGATTAAACAAAAGATGTGGAAATCAATTTTTGTACAAAAACAACCTTCTTAAAATTGATCATCACTTTTTCTAGTATCAAGTTTACAATAAGAGAAAAAACACAATGAATAGCGCACACTTTAAAATAATCCAAGAATCGCAAAGGCCATAGAAAAAGAAAAAAGGAAAATACAGAGAGAAGGAACCTCATTAATAGAACTGCACCGTAGGAAGATCGATGGCCTCATTTAAAAAAAATATATGTTGCAATCTGTTGACCACTACCGGTCAACTACCCATGCAGTACACCCTCTTTTATTGGCAGAAAGGGTTAGCACCTGAACGATGTGTCCGTGCCAGCCTGCAGTCATCAGCAGCTTGATCATTTTAATTGTAAACCCAGTCTGCATGTATGAATTGTAAATAATCTTAGCAGATCTGAGTCATGTATGTAAATTGCCTAGGTGGACCTAACTTTCTAATGATAATCTACGTCCCGGAAGGTTTTTCGTCTCACCGATCTATGATCGGCAGAGTTTTCCTTCAGCCTGACCCCAAAGCTGGGATGCATTTTGTTATTAGAACTTTAGGAGAATCCTAGTGTGTTAATCTGCTAGATTATAGTTGTGTCGCAGAAACTGGGTGATTTATGAGGGTCTATGATAAAGGGGTTTTCCCCCTTAAGATATAAATTGTAAAAGTCATGATGTAATGTGTCTTGAGGGTTGGAAAATGTTTTAAATCCCCTCATGAGTCTTAAGTCCTAGGTCCTAGGTGATGTTTCCAAAGGCTTAGTTCGATGATCCATTTAAAGAAAATAAATAAAATAATAAAATAAATTCAAAAATTCAAAAAAATTATAAAAAAATTATAAAATAAAGCAAAAACCCTAAATAATAAAATAATAATATTTTGAGTGAATGCATGCAAAATATTATTTTTAATAATAAGTTAACAATTTCGACAGATGAGATTAAGAGATGTCTTGATCCTCATCGACGATCGAGATCATTTCGACATGGATCACTCGAACTAGCCATTGGGATCATTTCCTTTAAGTAGGGTGCTAGGGGTCAGTTCAAATCAATTGGATCTGTGAGTCTGGTACTGAAGAAGCTCTCTTGTAATCTGTTTTTTGGTTAATAAAAGAAGACTTTGGGGTCCAAATCTAGCTGGTGTTACTCTCTGGAAGTGCTGTGAGCTAATTTAGTTTCTGCATATTTTATTTTCAGCCATTAATAATAGCTTATTGTAGAGTATTGTGAGCACAGGTATCTTGTTCACTTGCTAGGGTTTGAGTGCTGTTACGGTTTCTGAAGTAGTGGCAGGTATCTCCATCACTTTTTGAGATCTAGCAGCATTTTTGCCCTCTTTACTGATGGTTGAAGTGAGCTGTGCAGGAAAACTCTTACTGAAGAAGAATTGGTGGGCGTTTGGGGAAGTTCTCGGCTGAACCAGCCAACTCCCGCATATTAGAATATTCCTAATTAGTATTTAATACTCATTCTTTTAGCTGTTGCTATTTTTTCGTTTAAGCAGTTTCTTAGATGAAACTGAGTGTTTCCATATTCTACATAGAAACTTGATGTTTCTATTATTGTAAATATCTATGTATTATCATTGAGCTTCTTGCTCATTCTGAATTAATTCATTCAATTCATTCGACATTCTTTTATGGTATCAGAGCGAGGTTAAGAGATTTCTTGAACAGTTATTCTCTCTGCATTCTAATCTCTTGAGTCCTTTCTTTCAATCCTTTCTAAGGTCGAGCCCTCTGTAAGCCAGGTAGCCTTCACTGAGTCTTAGCCTCGGCTTTGCTCACTGTGATAAAAGCTTACAGTCGTCTATCTCGATACAGAAATGGATTCTTCTCCTGCATTATCATTTCTCTGAGGAATTAAAAGTTGAAGAAACTCTTGGATCTGATTTAGAACAAAATTCCCTTGCTGGTATACCAATTCTGTTTGGATACTCGCTACAGTTCTTTGTGGCGGTGACCGTCTAGTGGGCGCGGGATTCACTGCATCTTCCTCACATTTCCAACGCAGCATCACCAGTTGCATCACAACCCCAGGAGCTAGATCGTGGTGTTATGAGCAGCTGTCTATTTGTCGTTTGAAACCTTGTGTCGCTGGACGTGAAAATTTGAGACGACGGCATTCTCCGACAGTGGAACCACAAAACAACGGCAGCGTGGATTTATCGAAAATGATAGGTCACGTGACGGCATTCTCCGACCGAAAAGGTTTTAGCCCTTCGTTGATATGATACAATCGTGGACGGCTCACGTGGTTTCATTTTTTAAGTCTACATATTTATTTGGCAACTGACCGCAGCGAGCTGGAATTTAATCGTCGCATCAAGGTTTCGGGACCCTATGCCTTCTCATTTGCGTCAGAAATTACCGTTTTCTTTTGTTCAATTTTGGACGAGATCCAAGATCGCGTCGGAGCTTCAGCTGGAGGGGCGTGAACAGTCGTTCGGAAGAAAGGATTTGAGAGGTTTCGAAACTTGGAATTTGTTGGAGTCGAAATCCCCTTCTTAGATTCGAAGTCACTGGTGCGTAAATTATCAGGGGGCAGCTGCCACGTCGGTCTGACATTTGCACATACTCTTTCAAGGCAGAATTTGTTAAAGTTCTGTGTCTCATAGAGTCATCTTGATATTTTCTTGGAATTTATTTGCGGTTTCTTCATTTGAAAAGGCATCACCTGAAACTTGATCTCTGAAGTTTGGCATTTGTTTGCTCAAGGCTGCTTGTGGAGAATTTGTTCTGCAGCCTGTGTTAAATCAGCAGCTGTATAGTCAATACAATCACTTCAAGCAGACTTGTGAAAGAAGGGTACAGCGACAGCAGTGGAATCTGCTCTATTGCTATTTTTTTAGACTGTGGAGATATATTTTTGCTGGACTTCTGTATTGTCTTTGGGAAAATGGCCACGCTCACCAATCTGATGTTAGAAGGAAATCAACACTTTAATGGCAGCAACTATAACATTTGGAAACAAAGAATGTTGACCATTTTTGAATACAGACGTCTTGATCAGCTCATTTTGGGCAAAGAGTCTCGTCCCGGTACAGCTGGTACCGATCAAGATAAATTTGATGATCGAAATCGAGAGGCTGTTATGCTTCTCAAGCTCTCTGTCGCTGATGATCAGTTACCACAAATTCCTTCTGGCAAGACAGCTGCCGAAATCTGGCAACAGTTGAAAGAACTGCACGAGACATCTGACAAAAGAAGAGCCTTTTTTCTCAAAAATCAGTTGTTCTCCATCATGATGGACGAACATATGTCTTTACAGGAACATCTCAACAAAATTAAAGACATTCGAGATCAGCTCGAAGCCATTGGTCGGACCATGGAGGAAGAAGATATGGTAGTCATTACTTTGAAAAGTCTATCGAAATCCTATGAACACTTCATAGAAACACTCAACATTACCACCACAAATGTTGATCTGAAGTTTCCAGAGTTATGTACCAAACTTCTGCAGCAAGATCGGTGGAAACAGCAGTTTGGTAGTAGTGCTTCATCAGTATCCTCGGAAAATGCATTTGCTGCAAAATATCAGTCCTCTCAGTTCTTTCAGCAGAAAGGCTCTTCTCAGCCTTTTGATCCTGCTAGGAAGAAAAGTGTGCAGTGTAATTACTGTCACAGGTTCGGTCACATGAAGAAAGATTGCCGACAGAGGATTGCTTCTGAACAGAAGAAACAGGGAGGGCCACATCAGACAGCAAATGTTGCAGAACATTCCAAGCAGACAGATTCTTCCTTTTACGCCTTTATGGCTAAAAGGTCTTGAGATCATGTTCCTTCTTCTGCATGGTACATTGATTCTGGTGCATCACGCCATTTCTCTCACAGGCGTGACTGGTTTATTGACTTCTCACCTTTCAGTGATTCCGTGGTATTTGGCGGAGGTGAAAAGTACACAGTAGTTGGCAGAGGTACAGTTCAAATTCAGTCTGGTGGGCGCACACTCATATTTCTGAATGTATACTATGTCCCTGGTATGGAAATTAATCTGCTATCTGTCAGCCAGATTATGAGGAATTCTCCTCAGCTTGATGTTGTGTTCAGTGCACACAAGTGCTCCATTATTGACAGAGAGACTAGTCTAACAGTTGCTGTTGGCCTAGAGGACCATGGTCTATACAGGCTACTTGACACCGGTGACTCTCCAGAAGTGGCTCTAGCAGCACGTGTCTCTCCCATCAGCACTCTATGGCATCAGCGATATGGGCATCTAAATATGCAGTATCTCTCTCAGCTCTCTCGGGAGGGACTTGTGTCAGGATTACCTGATATTCAGACTCAGCATTTGGGGGTATGCAGCGCCTGTCAAGCAGGAAAGCAACATCGGTCTTCATTCAAAGATGGAGAATCTTGGCGCGCATCCAAGGTACTTCAGTTACTTCATGCTGATATTTGTGGTCCTATGAATACAGCTTCTATCACTGCTTGCAAATATTTTTTACTTATTGTAGATGATTTCAGTGGAAAGATGTGGGTGTATTTTCTAAAAAATAAATCTGATGCTCTTAGTACCTTTCAGAAATTTAAAACCTTAGTTGAAAAAGAATCTGGTTGTAACATCATGACCCTTAGGACCGACAATGGGGGGAATTTTGTTCCTCAGCTTTTGCCAACTTCTGTGATATTCATGGCATCAAACGTCAATTAACCACTCCTTACACTCCTCAGCAGAACAGTGTTGTCGATCGTCGCAACCGCACGGTTGTTGAAATGGCTCGTTCCATGTTACAACACAGGAGTGTTCCAAACAAATTCTGGGCTGAAGCAGTATTTACTGTTGTTTATCTTCTTAACCGATCACCTACTCAGGCTGTTAAAGGGAAGACTCCTGAAGAGGTTTGGTCTGGTCGTAAGCCTAAGATCAGTCACCTCAAAGTATTTGGCTCAGTTGCATATGTTTGGATTCCACCTGCTAAGCGCTCTAAGTTGGATTCCAAAAGCCGGAAACTCATGATGACAGGTTACAGTGATCATCACAAGGCCTATAGGTTGATAGATATAGCCACCGGTCGTCTTAGCTTCAGTCGGGATGTAGTATTTGATGAAGACAGAGGATTCTTTCAGTCTTCTTCTTCTTAGCAGTGTTCTGAGGATCAGCCTCACAGTGTTCTTCTTCCGGTCGGTCCACCTGATGGGAGGGATGATATAGCATCAGTATTTGATAATACTCTATCTGAGCTTCCTCCAGAAAACAACCCTCCTCTTGATGCCCCTATTGCTCTTGAGTCTTCTTCACCTCCTCCTGATATTGGTTCCTCTACTCTTCGGCCTAAATGGTGGGCTAAAACCATTGGTGATCTCCGAGATGATGAGCTTCTTGAAGGTAGAACTTCTAGACATAAGAACAAACAACAGTCTACAGTCAATTTTGCTCTTATGGCTAACCTTCACAGTATTTTTGAGCCTCAAAACTATTCAGAGGCTAAGGGTACATCTGAGTGGGAATAGGCTATGGAAGCCGAATTCCAGAGTCTTCAGAAGAACCACACCTGGACACTTTCTGATCTTCCTGCAGGGAAAAAGCCCATAGGCTGCAAATGGGTGTATAAAGTGAAATACAAAGCTGATGGAACCATAGACAAGTATAAAGCTCGTCTTGTGGCTCGAGGGTTCTCACAGAAGGAAGGCATCGACTATGAAGAGACTTTTGCTCCTACAGCCAAGATGAGTACCATAAGGCTTGTCCTTGCCCTAGCAGCTCAGTTCAACTGGAAAGTTCATCAGATGGATGTAAAGAGTGCTTTCCTAAATGGTGATCTCCAAGAAGAAGTCTACATGACGCAGCCTTCAAGATTCAAGGTTGCTGGTCAAGAACAGAAAGTGTGTCGATTAGCTAAAGCCATTTATCGATTGAAGCAAGCTCCTCGGGCTTGGTACATGAAAATTGATCAGTACCTGACAGATCAGGGTTTTCAGCGGAGCCCATCTGATGCAAACCTGTATATCAAGCATATTGCTGATGATATCTTGCTTGTGGTTGTCTATGTGGATGACCTTATCATTACTGGCAGCTCTGCACATTTGATCCATGGGATCAAACAAGATTTATGCAGAACTTTTGAGATGACAGACTTGGGACTTCTTCATTACTGTCTGGGGATTGAAGTTTGGCAGACTGAAAATCATATTTTTCTCTCTCAGTCCAAGTATGCAAAAAATCTTGTGGACAGGTTCAGAATGCAGGATTGCAAACCAGCCACGACTCCTATGGAACCAGGGCTCAAACTTTCATCGCAGTCATCCTCTCCCCTTGTGGATGAAACTTTATTCAGGCAACTAGTGGGCAGTCTCATCTATCTTACTGCCACCAGACCTGACATCAGTTTTGCAGTAAGCTATATCTCTCGCTTTATGTCAGCTCCTAAAGCTAATCATTGGATAGCAGCAAAGCGTGTGCTACGATATGTGCGTGGTACTTCTGATTATGGCCTCTTATATACTCGCAGTTCCAATCCTATTCTCAGTGGCTACACTGACTCTGACTGGGCTGGTTCGGTTGATGACCGTAAATCTACAGCTGGGTATGTGTTTAGTCTAGGATCTGGTGCTGTTACGTGGAATAGTAAGAAGCAACATGCAGTGGCTCTCTCCTCAACAGAAGCAGAGTATCGGGGAGCAGTTAAGGCATCCTGTGAGGCAGTTTGGCTTCGACGTATGCTTGCAGATATGCATGTTTCCCAGACCGGGCCTACTTCTTTGTTTTGTGATAATCAGGGAGTTCTCAAACTTGCCAAAAATCCAGTCTTTCATGAAAGAACAAAGCATGTGGAAACTCATTGCCACTACATTCGCCAGCTTGTTGAAGATGGCTCAGTTCAGTTGCAATATGTTTCCACAACAGAGCAGCCCGCCGACATCTTCACCAAGCCTCTTGGTCCTGATAAATTTGTAAAATTCAGAGGGTTTATTGGTGTTGTAAATAGATTGAGTATTAAGGGAGGGTATTAGAATATTCCTAATTAGTATTTAATACTCATTCTTTTAGCTGTTGCTATTTTTTCGTTTAAGCAGTTTCTTAGATGAAACTGAGTGTTTCCATATTCTACATAGAAACTTGATGTTTCTATTATTGTAAATATCTCTGTATTATCATTGAGCTTCTTGCTCATTCTGAATTAATTCATTCAATTCATTGCCCTCTTTACTGATGGTTGAAGTGAGCTGTGCAGGAAAACTCTTACTGAAGAAGAATTGGTGGGCGTTTGGGGAAGTTCTCGGCTGAACCAGCCAACTCCCGCAAGCATTTTTTGCTGAGCCCAGTTGGATTTGATCCTGGGTCTATCATTCAGTTTATTTTTTTCTAATTTGCATGAGAGATTTTCTGAAGTTCTTCATAGTGAAAACCTGAAATTTTTATTCTTTAAAAATATTTATGTTCTTATTGCTAAATCTGGCTGTTAAGGGGCCAAAAATTCTGTAAATTAATCAAGTTGATCTAGGGTTTAAAATTTTTTCTTTATACAGTTTTCATTAGGGTTTTGTTTCCTTGAAATTGCAGGTATAGGGTTTTTTCTCCAGGGGTTTCTGAGCGAAAAAAAAAAAGGAGAAAGTTTTGTGATCAGCGTGAAGCCTGCAATCTATCTGAAATCCTTCATTACCCACGGATATTATCACACCGCTCATGTCACATCCACTTCTGTGGACCTGCAAGCATATATGACGTGGGTAAAGATCGGGCGTGGCTGTAAAAATCATCGCGTCTGCAAATAAAGGCAAAGAAAAACGCAAATTTCCTCTTTGCGGAAGCGTGTATTCGCTGCTCCTCACGCTGATATGCATATCATTTTTTTTATGCCGCCGTCCAAATTCTCAAAGCCTTAGGCCAGTCGCCCCTGCGATCTTGTACTGTCCTCCATTCACTTGACAGTTGCTGCCTCCCAAGGTGATCGGCCCTGACGAAACCAGTTTGAAGAAAATAATCGAGTATAGGTTCAACGATCAGGGCGAGAAGGTCCAGAAAACCATCACCACACGCATCCGCAAGGTGGCAAAGGTCAGGCTCAGCAAGTGATTTCTTCATACAAGCCAGTGTGAGCATCAGCGGAAAATTTCGTTTGCTATGCAGTCTCATTCACGCAGATGAGCCGAATTTGGTCAATAAACAGTGGACACCAGGTATCATCGAAATTATTCAACGCATTTAAACATTCCATCGGGCCAGGTAATTCACACTCAGGTAAGTTCCCAATCGATTTAAGTCTTTCTCTGTCCAGATTTTTCTCCACGTGTTTAGCATCAAGGGTTACGATTATCGTATATCATTTGATTAAACGCACATTTGATGCCTTTATTGACATCGCGTGGGTCAGCTAAGTTTCATTTTCATCTGTCGCCGCCATCCCTGGTCGAAGATTTATGGGCACACGTTCATTTTTATGCCTGAGCCTAGTTGCACTGCTTTACGATTTTTTTTTATGCGTGATAAAGAAATTGGATTTCGTTTCCTTAGGTTTAGGTTTTTGTTTGTATATTGTTTAGATTTTATTTTTTTGATCGAAATTTTTTTTTTTTAATTCAGATTTAGATTTAAAAAATCGATTTTAGTTCAGTTGTTTCTCTTTATAGCTTAAAGTTAGAATTTAACTTTTATTTTTTGATTTTAATATTTAGAGTTTAGACTTACGTTTTTTTAGATTTTTTAAATTTTAGATTTATATTTATTTTTTAGTTAAGTTTCATTTTATTTTTTATATATATAAATAAAATAAAATAAAATAAAATAAAAATTAAAAAATTAAAAAAAAAAAAAAAAAAAATTGAAAAAGTATAAAAATATTGTGGAAATTTTCTTTGCCAGATTCTGTTGTTCTCGGGAAATTATCTGATGTGGGATTAATGTTTATCATTCGCATGTGGTTAAATGTGCTTGAAGGATCATTTAAAAAATCTTTAGCTGCATAAATGTAGTATCTGGTTAGCGTTTAAAATCATTTTTTATCTTTTGAAGCTTTAATCGCTGGATCATCGTTTAAGCATCTTCTTGCATTTGATAAAAGTTAATTTTCGCTCAGGCTTTGATGATAAATGATTGCTCTTAATGAGATCATATTTCCGCAGCAGCTGGTAATTAAACGATTAAATATTTACTCCACAAGGCACTAGTCTTTTAAATTTCTAAATCCATCTAGTGCTTATCATATCGTATTTCGTGTCTCCCAACCCAACTGTTTGGCAGTTGGTCTTCATCTTCATCATAGGGTCTACCCCCCTTAGCCGCGGGAGACAGGCTTAAACAGAGAGATCGGGGATCAGAGTGACAGCCCCCGGTCTGAGCGTTGTCGTGTCAATCTGCGCGACAACATTTTTTGGCGTCGTTGCTGGGGATACTTTATTCTCGGTTTTTCAACGACTTTTTATCATTCATCGTTCATCTTTCTATCATTCGTTTTAGCCGGCAACGCCAACATTTTTTGGCGCCGTTGCCGGGGACTTTGTTTTCTCGGTGTTTCAACGACAATCATCCTTCTCATTTTTTATCTTTTCATCTGGCTCGGCAACGCCAACATTTTTTGGCGCCGTTGTCGGGGACAGAGTTTTTTTGTTCCTGGAGTTTCATCGACATTCATCTTCTCATCTTTCTCATCTCTCATTTGAGCTGGCAGATTCGACCTTTGGGGTTATCATTTGGATCTTTTATTGCCTTATTTTTTCATCATATCATCAGCATCTCTTCGGTGTGTTTCTTGTTTGGGTGGCGACTCCATTTTCTCATTTTTCCCAGACAAGAAGCCTTCCTCATATCTGCTTGTGATTCCTTTTTGGATTTTAGAATCAGATTCATTGTTCAAGTGGCGACTCCACTGCTTTCATCTATTCATTTTCTTGAGCAGATATCTAGTTCTATCATCATTTTAATCCCTTATCATTCATCATGGATTATTCATTTAAACCATGTCGTTTTACTGAACGTCTCCATGATTTTCCTGAAGAGGCCATTTCTAAATTACCTATTTTCTCGGGTGGTGATTCAATCGCTGTTAGAAAGCATCTAGGCTTGTTTACTCGCATAATGATCATATATTGTAGACCCCCTCAGTTTAATCATGAAGATATCAAAATGCGTCTATTTGTCCTTTCTTTAGAAGATGATGCTTTGAATTGGTTTAACAATTTTCCTAAGGATTCTTTCACTTCTTTACAAGACATTGTCAATGCTTTTAAAGATAGATATGGTTATCCAAACAGCGTGCCTTTTGCCCCTAAAATTGTGCAAAAGAAAGAAAGTAATCTTATAAAAGATCCATCTGTTGAAGAAAGTTTTCAAGATCAGAATGTGTCATCCACCGGAAATATCGCGGACCAAGTTCATGATAGTGGAAAATTAGGGATAAACGACAACGAAAAGGAAGAGCAAAAGCAAATTATACAAGATCTAATGATGCTGGTGAAAAATATGGAAAGCAATCAAACTAATTATGTCAATGATGTGAAAACTTTATGCACCCACCTTGAAAAACGTAATAGGGAGATGGAGATTGTGAAAAATCAGCGTGCTAAAGAAATTGAGGCCATGAAAACTAAGTATGAAACAGAAATTAGAATCATGCATAGCAAGATGTCAGGATTAGAGGAAAATATGGTGACCATGAAAGCTGATCATGATAGGGAAATTGATTCTATGCAAAACAAGTTATCAACTATGGATGAAGAAATGACTATCATGACGTTTGATCATAATAATCAGTTGGCCGCCATGCAAGCAAATCATAAAGAAGAAATAAATTCCATGCAACATTTCTTGATGAACATGAAGGAAAAGAACGATAAAGTAATAAAAGACATGGAAGAACATTATGCCAGACAAATCAGTGCTATAAAGGTTGAACACTCTAGTCAGATGGATGCCATTAAAATACAGGTTCAAAAATTTCAACAATGGTCAGAGGATAAGAGAGACCAGGGGACATCAACAGATCAGGAGCCTTCTCATTTGTTGCAACAAGTTCCATCTTATTATGAGGAGGTCATTGGTTCAATTGAAAGATGGTTAATTGAAGGTGACCCAGATAGACTTAAAAATGATAAAGATCATATGCAAGATAAAGAAAGGCATGTCACGCAAATCTTACATACTTCATCTGATAACTTTGAAACAGAAAGTTGCATGTCATCAGTAATACAACCTGCCACAAAGAGTAAATGCAAGAGAAAGAAAATGAGAAGAAGATTTGATGCATCAGACGGTCGTGAGCAGCTTGATTTTCAGATAGGAAAAAGTCCTACCATATGCAGAATTGGACATGGCACATCCGACAAGCAGCCGACAGATTTGCCTAAAAGCAGGCAAATGCCCAGTATACACTATATTGAACACATCTGATGCCATGGGGCATCCTTTGTATTGTATTTCTAACCCTACTCCTTGTTTTTTTCAGCGTTTTCATTTCGGTTTTAGGATTAGATTTGCTTATTTAGTTAATAAATGAAGAGCTTATATCATTCCTGTGCTTAATGTTATATGATGATTTTTGGATGGACGCTATTTATATTTTATTGTGTGTTGTGTGGATGCAGATTCTGGATTCTCACATTCCTACAGTGCAGCAACGTGTCCCCAAGAAGAGCCAGATGTTGACCACTACCGGTCAACTACCCATGCAGTACACCCTCTTTTCTTGGCAGAAAGGGGTAGCACCTGAACGATGTGTCCATGCCAGCCTGCAGTCATCAGCAGCTTGATCATTTTAATTGTAAACCCAGTCTGCATGTATGAATTGTAAATAATCTTAGCAGATCTGAGTCATGTATGTAAATTGCCTAGGTGGACCTAACTTTCTAATGATAATCTACGTCCCGGAAGGTTTTTCGTCTCACCGATCTATGATCGGCAGAGTTTTCCTTCAACCTGACCCCAAAGCCGGGATGCATTTTGTTATTAGAACTTTAGGAGAATCCTAGTGTGTTAATCTGCTAGATTATAGTTGTGTCACAGAAACTGGGTGATTTATGAGGGTCTATGATAAAGGGGTTTTCCCCCTTAAGATGTAAATTGTAAAAGTCATGATGTAATGTGTCTTGAGGGTTGGAAAATGTTTTAAATCCCCTCATGAGTCTTAAGTCCTAGGTCCTAGGTGATGTTTCCAAAGGCTTAGTTCGATCATCCATTTAAAGAAAATTAAAATAATAAAATAATAAAAAAAATTCAAAAATTCAAAAAAAATTAAAAAATGAAATAAATAAAAAATAATAAAAAAATTATAAAATAAAGCAAAAACCCTAAATAATAAAATAATAATATTTTGAGTGAATGCATGCAAAATATTATTTTTAATAATAAGTTAACAATTTCGACGGATGAGATTAAGAGATGTCTTGATCCTCATCGACAGTCGAGATCATTTCGACATGGATCACTCGAACTAGCCGTTGGGATCATTTCCTTTAAGTAGGGTGCTAGGGGTCAGTTCAGATCAATTGGATCTATGAGTCTGGTAATGAAGAAGCTCTCTTGTAATCTGTTTTTTGGTTAATAAAAGAAGGCTTTGGGGTCCAAATCTAGCTGGTGTTACTCTCTGGAAGTGTTGTGAGCTAATTTAGTTTCTGCATATTTTATTTTCAGCCATTAATAATAGCTTATTGTAGAGTATTGTGAGCACAAGTATCTTGTTCACTTGCTAGGGTTTGAGTGCTGTTACGGTTTCTGAAGTAATGGCAGGTATCTCCATCACTTTTTGAGATCTAGCAGCATTTTTTCCCTCTTTACTGATGGTTGAAGTGAGCTGTGCAGGAAAACTCTTACTGAAGAAGAATTGGTGGGCATTTGGGGAAGTTCTCGGCTGAACCAGCCAACTCCCGCAAGCATTTTTTGCTGAGCCCAGTTGGATTTGATCCTGGGTCTATCATTCAGTTTATTTTTTTCTAATTTGCATGAGAGATTTTCTGAAGTTCTTCATAGTGAAAACCTGAAATTTTTATTCTTTAAAAATATTTATGTTCTTATTGCTAAATCTGGCTGTTAAGGGGCCAAAAATTCTGTAAATTAATCAAGTTGATCTAGGGTTTCAAATTTTTGCTTTATACAGTTTTCATTAGGGTTTTGTTTCCTTGAAATTGCAGGTATAGGGTTTTTTCTCCAAGGGTTTCTGAGCGAAAAAAAAAAAAGGAGAAAGTTTTGTGATCAGCGTGAAGCCTGCAATCTATCTGAAATCCTTCATTACCCACGGATATTATCACACCGCTCACGTCACATCCACTTATGTGGACCTGCAAGCATATATGACGTGGGTAAAGATCGGGCGTGGCTGTAAAAATCATCGCGTCTGCAAATAAAGGCAAAGAAAAACGCAAATTTCCTCTTTGCGGAAGCGTGTATTCGCTGCTCCTCACGTTGATATGCATATCATTTTTTTTATGCCGTCGTCCAAATTCTCAAAGCCTTAGGCCAGTCGCCCCTGCGATCTTGTACTATCCTCCATTCACTTCACAGCTGCTGCCTCCCAAGGTGATCGGCCCTGACGAGAACAGCTTGAAGAAAATAATCGAGTATAGGTTCAACGATCAGGGCGAGAAGGTCCAGAAAACCATCACCACACGCATCCGCAAGGTGGCAAAGGCCAGGCTCAGCAAGCGATTTCTTCATACAAGCCAGTGTGAGCATCAGCGGAAAATTTCGTTTGCTATGCAGTCTCATTCACGCAGATGAGCGGAATTTGGTCAATGAACAGTGGACACCAGGTATCATCGAAATTATTCAACGCATTTAAACATTCCATCGAGCCAGGTAATTCACACTCAGGTAAGTTCCCAATCGATTTAAGTCTTTCTCTGTCCAGATTTTTCTCCACGCGTTCAACATCAAGGGTTACGATTATCGTATATCATTTGATTAAACGCACATTTGATGCCCTTATTGACATCGCGTGGGTCAGCTAAGTTTCATTTTCATCTGTCGCCGCCATCCCTGGTCGAAGGTTTATGGGCACGCGTTCATTTTTATCCCTGAGCCTGGTTGCACTGGTTTACGATTTTTTTTTATGCGTGATAAAGAAATCGGATTTCGTTTCCTTAGGTTTAGGTTTTTGTTTGTATATTGTTTAGATTTTATTTTTTTGATCAAAATTTTTTTTTTTTTTTAATTCAGATTTAGATTTAAAAAATCGATTTTAGTTCAGTTGTTTCTCTTTATAGCTTAAAGTTAGAATTTAACTTTGTTAGGCCACGATGACCTGTTTGGAGCAGAGAAACCCTAGAATCCAAAGCTCTGATACCAAATGTTATGAAACCAGCTCAAGAAAAGATAGATCAACGCCTTAGAATTCAGCCTCTTCGAGGGGGCAACCTCCTTTACATTAATAAATGAACAATTCTTGGATGATACAAATGAAAAGACCTCCTTTCTATATATAGGAGTCTAAGGGGTTATAACATAATCAGAGCCGACATAACAATAATAATGTAAGGGCACAATAATAACAATAGTGGCCTTCTATGGGGTACACTAGTAACAATATGGGCACTACATGGGTACATCAATATAATAAGTGGGTTATACTAATAACAATAAGGGGTTACACTAGTAGTATAGGGGCCTAACAAACTTTTATTTTTTGATTTCAATATTTAGAGTTTAGACTTACGTTTTTTAGATTTTTTAAATTTTAGATTTATATTTATTTTTTAGTTAAGTTTCATTTTATTTTATATATATATATAAAAAATAAAAATAAAAAAAAATTGTATTGTGGAATTTTTCTTTGCCAGATTCTGTTGTTCTCGGGAAATTATCTGATGTGGGATTAATGTTTATCATTCGCATGTGGTTAAATGTGCTTGAAGGATCATTTAAAAAAATCTTTAGCTGCATAAATGTAGTATCTGGTTAACGTTTAAAATCATTTTTTATCTTTTGAAGCTTTAATCGCTAGATCATCATTTAAGCATCTTCTTGCATTTGATAAAAGTTATTTTTCACTCAGGCTTTGATGATAAATGATTGCTCTTAATGAGATCATATTTCCGCAGCAGCTGGTAATTAAACGATTAAATATTTACTCCACAAGGCACTGGTCTTTTAAATTTCTAAATCCATCTAGTGCTTATCATATCGTATTTCGTGTCTCCCAGCCCAACTGTTTGGCAGTTGGTCTTCATCTTCATCATAGGGTCTACCCCCCTTAGCCGCGGGAGACAGGCTTAAACGGAGAGATCGAGGATCAGAGTGACAGCCCCCGGTCTGAGCGTTGTCGTGTCAATCTGCGCGACAACACAATCCATTATCCAAATCTTTAAAATTGATACTCATATGAAACGTTATTTCACCTTTCTGATTTGTATGGTAATGGTGCTTAGCCCAAGGACATTTACCATAGTAGAATATACTCACCTTTTCGCAAGTCCCTAATGTGAGCATCACCACCTCATTCCAGATGAGTAATGGAACTTTTAACAGTGGTGCTCCACGCTCCATTATTTCGGATGCTTACCGTATCCCATTCCATTCATAAACAACATATCTACACTTCTTCTCAGGAAGAGAAGCAGTCAAATCATGATAAGTTTTCCTAGGAGTGCCAATCTTGTACACCTAATCTGCTGAAGCTTCTCTTCAATATTGAATGTTATATAACGATGAGTTCTCTTGCTCTTCAACTCCAAGAATTTGATCTATTATCAACAACCATTCCTGATGTTGCGTTGGCGAGATTCTCAGAAGCAAAGTCTACAAAACAAACTTTCAACACTGCCAAAATGGATGCCCTGAACTAGCACGAATGCCTTACTTTCCAATGCTTGTATGTGAAATAATGTACATATATAAAATATGGACATGTGGCTTCGAACAAGTGGAAAGAAGCTTAGAACACATAAAATATTTGCATGGAGCGCCTATAAAGTCTTAGTCCTTGTGCTTTATGTAGGATAATGATATGTGCACCATTTGTGAATTGCTTGATATGTGTGTTATTTTTGAATCATAGCACATGTAATAGCCTTCATCATCCTGATGCCTTATAATTTAGAATTAAACTTTTAAATTATATCAAATAATTTTATTCAATATATAATTAATTTTATTTTTAATTTATTATTCTCTTTAATTTTAAGCTAAATTGAATATTCTTTTGCAATTCTATAACATAAATATGAAACTATTAAATCTTTTCTTTTAAATGAAATTAAATAAGTATATACATTAATTATTTAAATAAGTAGCACTTAAATAGATAGAACATAATCAATATAATATTATGGAATAAAAAGATGTATAAATTTTGCACAGTGGACTCGCCTCGTGGTATTTGCATTGGAGTGTTTGGGAAACTTTATGTGCATGCATTCAACACTAGGCTTTGTTTGTGGCTAGATGATTTTCCCTAATCTTATATTCCTTCAGTGTACCTTTGCACCTTTAGGAGAAATTGCTAGTTATATTCACTCTTTGATTTTGAAAACAAGAATCTAGTTGGGTTGAAACACGACTGCCGAAAGAGAGTTGTAGATATTCACCTACAACTAGTACACATAACTTTGGATGGATGACTCTGAGAGGAACATGATTTGGAAAGAGGTAGCAGTATGAAGGATAGTTAGATGATGACGAAGAAGGTCACTTCTCGATAAAAATAAGATGGCATGACTAGCATTACCTGGTTCAATACTATGAAGAGGAAAAGGAAAGTGATGTAGAAGATGGTCAAAGCCCTACAAAGAAGTTATGGAAGAAGAAGGCTTCGTGATGAAGAAGTTGAAAGGAGGAGCCCTACAAGTAGTTGATAGTACCATGATCTCCACCAAAGAGAAAATCGTTGTTGTTGAAAACAAGTCCCTAGTTAAAGAGGGAGCTTGGGTATATTCCTTTTATAGGAATGAATAGATTCTCCCTAGTTAAGAGGGAGAGATAGACACATCATTCTTGTCTTCACATTATGAAGAAGGAATGGAGGATTGGGTAGCATCTAAGACTGATACTGATATTCTTTGAGGATGAGGTAGGGCATCCAATACATAAGAGTAGTCGAAGAGGAAATTCCTTAAGTCCACGACAGGAATCGTCCTAAAAGGACATACCTTGTAAACATCCAAATGGGGTATGTTCCTTGAGAGACAATGATGAAGGTGTCTATAAATCATTGTCACCTAGCATTGTGCTCTAATCAAGTGAAGAGATAGAGTTGTTAGTCAAGACCTTGCTATATGACAATGGTGGTTGATATGATGAGATGCATTGATATAAGCTACGAAGATAGCTTATGAGATGGCTTACCAATCTGACTCTTCTTATGAGAATGTCCATGTACCATGTATGTATTATGAATACCTCCCTAGCTAAGAGGAGTGTTGAAATATGTAACTAGATTCGGTCTTCATAATATTCTATGTATTATTGATTTTATGTATTTGATGTAAAGAGAAGAAAATTTTATTATTGTTATTTATAGCATGGGTTTCATGCTTAAGGTTAATTTATTTTTAGGTCAAAGCACCCATTGTGTGCTTCTAGGGTTTGTCATAAAGTCAAGAAGTCAAAAGAGTCATTTTCATATGTAATAGACCCTATTGGCCATTTTGTATCAAGTCAAAAGAATTTATTTAAGTCAAAATTGTCTCAAAAGACCCTCCAAGACCAAGTCGGCCTCATGAAGGGTAATGCACACCCCTTAGAAGCCTATATATATAAGAAGGAACTTGACCTCATTGAGACACCATCCAAGGAATTCCGTACACATCAAGGAAGAATCAAAAAAGTTAAGAGAGATAAAATCGAAGTTTTTTGGGCCTCTCTATCACACGCATGCGAAGAAGAACTAGGGTTTCTGAAGCTGTACAGTTGTTGGGATGTTGTTGGGTCGAAACTGTAAAGCTGCCAAGTCGAAACTATGAAGTTGCTAGATCGAAGTTGTGAAGATGCTAGGTCAAAATTGTTGGAAGCCACTAGGTCGAGTTGTTGGAAGTTGTTAGGTCGAATTTGTTGAAGTTGCTAGATCGAAATTGCAGAAATTGTTGCTGGGGGTCGAAGTTGCTGGAAGGTTGAAGTTTGTTGCTTGAAGTTGTGTAAGTAAAGCTCATCAAGAAGGAAGGACTTAGCCTTGGAGGGGTCTCTGTTTTGGGTCTAAAGGTCTTGGAATTCATCATTTGAAGATTCTATAAGAAGAGAAGAATTACTTGTGGGTTTTCCTCTCTAGGAGAGGTTTTGGCTCTGGCTAGCAGCCTATATCTTGTGTCCATTTGTGTTATTGATCTTCATAATTTGGTAGTTGTTTGATGATAAGAACACTATAATAATCAAGAAAAGAAGAAGCTAGTTATAAATACTACAAGTTGAAGCAAAGAACATCACAAGCAGTTACCAAAGTAAAGAGAAATCATCCTAATCTAGCTGCCCTTGATTTCTCAACACCAAGTACCACAAAAATTTGACTAGTGATTTTATGTGAAGCTAAAAAGGATACAAGACCTTCAAACATGTAGAAGGAAAACAAAATTATCCTACAAAATCAATCAACATAAAATTCCTAACTAGAGAATATATGATCAAACATAAGGAAAAGTAACAAAAAAACTTCAATATAATCAACAGCCATTGATTGTTTTGAAACTTTTGTTTATCCATTGAATATCAAGTCTAAAGGTAGTGTTTCCCTTGAGGCAACAACCCTAGAGACACAATCAGTTGGTGTGACTTGTTGCTGCTTGGACAAGATTCTCTTACTAGCCTGGACCTGTTATTATCCATTCATCAGTTACATTCATGTGCTCATCATTCATTCACAGTGGTGTATCACTTCCCATGCCCCTCGTCTCAAATGTACTAGATGATATTTCACGTTGTTTCAATTAGTGGTTGGTATGGTTTCATTGCTTAACTTCATCATATAAAAATGATGTTAAGGTTTCATCTTGTTGTGTAGATGTCAACATTAGATGGATGTTTTGTCCTTTTTAACTTCATAAAAATGTTACCTTGTTACTATTTCTAACCATTACGGACATAATTATTTTTGGATAAGTGTGCCTTAAGCTAGACCACTAGGTATTACTAGGAAATAGGGCTAGGTAGCATGAACCTATTCTTTCCATACTTAACAATTTCCATTAAAAACTTCCATTTTCCATCCCCATCCATAAGAGAAAAAACCCCCCTAACCTCTATTTAACTTGCCAAAAATCATCCAAAAGACAATCATCAAGACAAATGAAAAAGGAAAATGCAAGTCCCAAAAAGTCAAGTCAAGCCAAATAAACAAATAAAGAGGTGAAGGACAAGATAAATTTAAGAAAATAAAATAATTTGGTTTTAGCCACGAAATTTGGTGGAGAGGCTAGAATACATGAGATCTCCAAAACCCAGAAATCATTTCTGGAAATTTTGCCTATAAGTGTCTCAATTAGATTATTAATCGTTTTTTAAATATTTCCGAAGTCTAAACTTAGGGAATATGGTTAATTAATCACTGTTAATTGAGATAAGGTGAGAATAGTCTAGAAACTCACACGGATAGATCCAGAGATGATCCTAGTCATCGATTATGTTTTAATCTTGGTCGTTGGAGCTCCAATAGTGGATTGTAAGAGGAGATCGATGTGGTGATGGAGAAGACACTTGAGCAATTTGATTTCTTGGCAGATTGATTTCCAGAGTAGCAGCAATCAGTTGTTGGAGAGAGCCAGAGATCGAAGTAGTGAGTGAGGGGCAATGACAGTGATCTGGAGGAAGTTTTACAGATCCGAAGAGGCAGCAACAAGAGGTTCGAGTTATCCCTTTGAGGCAGCGCAGTAGCTTCAAAGAGGGGACAGTTTGATTTGCTAGAGAGAAAATTGTTCTCAGATCCAAAGGCCAAGCAAAAGTTCTAGAGGGTTGGAGAGACGAATTTCTCAGTAGTAGAAGGCAGAACGGCTTCATCAAAGACTAGTCAGAGGCAATATGTCATAGTGACTCCGCAGTCAAGCACAAAGTGTTGAGAAATCTAGGGCATTAGCATTAGGGTGATTTCTCTTCTATTAGTGATTGTTTGTAGATTAGGATCTTCTTCTTGTTAGATTATTAGTGTTCTTCTTCATCAAATAGTAACCAATGCATGAACATAAATAGACAAGAGACATAGCGTGTAGGCTATAAGCCAAGGCCAAAACCTCTCACTCTTTGAGAGGAAAACTCGCACAAATTCTTCTTATAGAGATTCCAATTGACGAATAACAAGACCAAGACCCCTGACCTATTAGCCACTCCAAGACCAAGACACACATTTAATAGTCAATCCTCTTCTTGACTCCTCTTCCACCGAGATCTTCATCATTGCCTTGACACTGAGAGCTTCATCACTACCTTGACAACATTGTTTCCTTTACCGAGCCCACATCAATGAGATGATACCTCATCACAATAGTATCACCAACAAACTATGTTTCCAATAAACTATTATGTCGCCAATATTGCTTCTCTGCACCTGATGTGAGACCTAGACAGAGAGACTCTTCACTGTAAGATAGCATCTCGTTGTCACTTCATCTTCCTTCAAAAATTCACCCGAGTTTCTTAACTATGATCGCATCCTAATATGTCTTGCTGCTACTGTGAACCGAGCTTCAGAGAGATCCGAACTGTGCTATCCTAGACAATATTTCACTGGCCCTTCAATACTCCTTGTTGTCACTGTGATATGAACATAAGAGGGATCCAAATTCCCTTGACAGCACCCAATCTCCATTATTGAACCTTAGACCAAGCTCCTTTTCTCTCATCCAAACTTTGTAGTCACTCTCCGAAATCTCAGAGATATCTAAAGTCTTGGACAGTGCCAATCGAAGAGCCTAGCCTCATATATATAGTAATTTGTCCTATATAATTAAGCCGACATGAGCATCCTAATGGGTGTGTCTCCAAAATGAGAAGCCGACATGAGTTTGTCACCTTATCTTGAAGCTGACGTGAAGAGAGGACTGTGTGCTTGTCGTTGGAGGGCTATATAGACTTATATAAAATTTACACATGCTCAATAAGAGCTCTTCATACATGACATTGATTCTTTGACTTTAATGACAAATCCTAAGGCTCTCAATGGGAGCCATCTATAATAAAATCCCTTGCTCATGAAACCCATCAAGCAAGTCTTACAATAATAATTGTATTCTCTTCTTTTCAAAGATCATAATTACATGTCATTATCAAGACAGAACCTTGTTACATTTTACAACACTCCCTCTTAACTAGGGAGGTATTCCTAATGGTACCTGGTCATTCTCAATCTGAAGAATTGGACTTGTAACCCATCTGTCTAGCATCATATTTAACCAGCATTGTCACATAGCAAGGCCTTGCCTAACAGCTCTATCCACATGATCAGAGCACAATGTTGGCGAGACCAACGATTTATAGACACCATTAACATTGTCTCTCAACATACATACTCCACTCTGCTATTCACAGCGTATGACCTACTTTTGGACTATTCTTATCTTGGGTAGCCAGTCCTCAAAGAATATCGGTCCACTACGACTACTCTTATCTTGGATGCCCTATCTCATCCTCAAAGAGCATCGAATGCCAAATGTTTACCCAATCCTCCATTCTGTCTTCCCCGGTGAAGACTATAATGATGTGTCTATCTCTCCCTCTCAATTGGGGAGAACATATCAATTCCTAAACTCCCTCTTGGCTTAGGAATTTCCAAGTTTCTTCCAATTAAGAAACTTGTTTTCAGGCTCCCTCTTAATTAGGGACCTACAGCATCTCCTTAAGCAGTTGTTTGAAGAGCTCCTTCCTTCGATGTCATGAATTTCTTTGTCAAGGAGTCTTCATCTTTTGTGGCTTCTTCATAGGGCACAGACCATCCATCACTTTCATCCATGGGTCAGTCATGTCATTATTCCTTTCATCATAAAGTGATCCATTAGTCTTCATCTGGCCTTGCTTCATGTCATGTTGCTTCCCTTGGTAGACCTGCATAAACCCATCCAGATATTTGTTCAAAAATAAGAAATGAACACTTAAATCAAAATTACCTTTGTGATGGTCTTTCATCATGACATCTTCTAGTTTGCATCAGCATCCTGCATACATGTTGACATATCTCCCAAAGATATCCATTGTCAAGGGTCTCCATCTTTTCCAGACTTCCATTAGAGTCTTCATATCTTTCCGGGAGATTTCCTAGTCAAATCTTCTTGGTCTTCCGGATGTTGATTGCCTTTACCATGGTTGCATATCTCACAATCTCTTCCTTCCTTTCTTCACACATTTTATTCCATTCCCAAGAGCTTCCAATCAGAGTTCCTCAATTGTAGTCAACCACCTCATACTTCATATGAGGACATATTATGTTGATTTCATCTAGTGTGACCCATGCCTTCTGACATCTTTTCATAGGAGGAGATTCCTAGCCTTTGATCATGCTTCTCAAGAGAGTCGTGATCCACGTTACCTGCAACCATACAGCATGACTTTATAATAATTAATACAAGCATACATACCTCATTTACCTTTAGGTCATCTAATCTTCTTTCAACAGCTTCCTTGATTGACAAGATCTTCAACCCCTTGATCTGCTTCATTTCTTATGTCATCATACCATCATCCCATGAATTCCACAAGTTGGAGTTCCTGATGAAACACTTGCTTCCACTCTAGATCGGTGAACCCTCCAATGAGGATTCCATCAAAGAATCTTGAGGATCTCGCATATCCTTATTCAGCAGATGTTTCCCTTTTGACTGATGTATGATGAGACTTGTCCTAGATGACTTCTTCCTTTGATCTTTCAATGAGGTCACCAAGAGCTATATCTTTCAAAGTTGACTATCAAACATCCTTCATGTTTCTTATGGTGATGTCACAAGCTCTTACTTCTAATGATTTTCCTCTTCCTTGGACTTCCTTCTTTCAGCTTCCTCCACTTCTTCGGTGAAATGGACTTCTTCTCTATTCTTCTTGTTATTTCCCTTGAACTTAGGACAATCTTTCCTATAGTGCTCATAGCATTGAATCTTAGCTATGTTCTTCTTTCCTTTCGAAAAATGTCTGAATATGTTTGCCCTCAACCTGTCTTCTTCTATCTTGCATAGAAAACACAAGTTGTTGAATGGGATAGCTTCCTTATCCTCATATACATTTGTTACCTTGTTCATCAATTAGTGCAATTAGAACAATGAGGATTATCTCTCCCAAATCTTGCAATTGAGATCTTATGAAGATAACCCTTTATCCTTTAATACCTTCACTTTGTGTAGATCAGATCTAAGTAATGTGACCTTCTTTATTACATCTTCAAAGAATAGCTCTACCAATTTATCATATATATCTCTTTGATGTCTCCAATACTGCTATATGAGGGGACCTTTCATAAGAATCCCTTTCCATGTATTCAGAGGAGACCTTTTCATTGATATGTTCAATGACTTCACTTTCTTCAAGGACTATGTCTATCCTCCTTTTCCATGCAAGGAATTTCGATGCCCCAATCAGCGTATAGATCTCCTTGCAAAAATGAAGTGATTCTACCAAATTTGATTATAGAATGAAAGCTACTTACTTGACAAGTGAAGATGAAATCTTCAACTCCATCACTTTGTTGAAGAAGATTTATTAGCGCCTCTTTTGGATGATCTTCTTCCAAATGAAAAGCCTTTCTTCAATAAAGGAGATTGCTCCTTTTATGATAACAATGCCTTTAGACCTAGCTCTCTTTGTTGATGGTGGTTGATGAGGATGTTTTGTTGCTTCCTCAAATGATCTTCTTCAAGTATAAGGAGGGGATCCTTGCTTCAATGATAGGGAGCTTGCCTTATAGCTTTTGCATTCAAGATACTTCGACTTGTTCGAAGGTGAATGAGAGTAGATCATAAATGCTTCTAGGGTTTCGACTTTCTCTAATATGGTGTGATCTTAGTCCTTGAAGTCCTCTTGGATGTCTATACGTTGGGCTTCCTTGCATTGTACATCTCTTTGGCTTGATGAGGGTCTTTGTGGTCTTTAAATGATGACTTAGAGGATCCAAAACTTTTGCTAGTGTAGACTGCTTCTTCAATCTAGGGTTTGATTCTTCAATGTAGATCTTGAACTTTCGCTTTGATACCCTTCGACTTGCTTTGATGCTTTCTTAAAAACTCGATCCTTGAGTGTCTCTATGATTGCATGACCTTTTCTTGACTTTGACACCTTAGCTCTGATACAACCTTGAGAAATGATCCGAACTTAAACAGGGACGCAATAACTTACAGATATAATCATAAACACAGAGATGTGGCGGAAAAACACTTCATTTCATTAATGGAAAAATATTGAACTATGCTTACAAACAGAATGGAAATAAGATAGCTCGGGTGATGGTAGCTTATCTCTGAGGAGAGATGTGGCGGCTACATGCCTCTGAACTGTGTTACAATGAGACTCAAAGGCCTATTTATTATTGAGAAACAATGAAAAACCCTAAACATCCAAAAACCTAACCCTAGGAGATGAAGCGCCAAAATTGTGGGCCTTGTTTGGGTAAGTTGGTACATCAACTTCCTGGGGTCGTAACTTTGGCATACGATCTTCGTTTGGCTATCATAATACCTCGTTTCGAAGATCTCGAAAAGAAGGCAAAAAACCAATTAGCAAGTCAATTTGGGACATTTTCGATCTCTCCGTTTTCCCTAAAAACGCCATTTAGGGCCTCAAAACGGCTCCGGAAGTTCAAGACCCGAAAAACTGCCAAAAATAATAAATTGTGCTACAATTAAGGAAACCGAAAAACTGAAAGAGACAGTGTTGGGGGTCCAAGTGGAATAGGCAGGTGGACACCAATATCCACCTGGATCATTCCTCCCCCCTTAGGAAGCAATGGTCCCCATTGCGTTGAGTGCCTCCATGAGATGGGGAAACTTTTGCTAAACTTGATCCCTGGTGAGCCACTTCCATGCTCTATTGGTATGACCCCCAAGTGGAATAGGCAAGTGGACACCAATATCCACCTGGATCATTCCTCCCCCCCTTAGGAAGCAATGGTCCCCATTGCGTTGAGTGCCTCCATGAGATGGGTAAACTTTTGCTAAACTTGGTCCCTGGTGAGCCACTTCCATGCTCTATTGGTATGAGTTGTTCTGCAATGTCAGATGTGTCCAACAATGGTGGGAAGTATGGCCGAAGGCGATCTACATTGAACACTGGGTGCAGACCAAGGAACGATGGGATGCTAAGCTCGAAGGCATTATCACCGACGGCCTTGGTGATGGTGTATTTCCCATATCAGAGCGAGCAAAGCTTGCAGTGGGGCCCAGCAAGGCACTCTTTCTACAAATGAAGCCAAACTTTGTCGCCCACCTGGAACTTGTGCGGCACTCAATGTTGATCATGGTGTTGCATGTACTTAGCATTGGATTTGTCCAATATATCATGGACCTGTTGGCGGATGTGTTGAACATAGGGGAGATTTTCATCCCATGTGTGTGGATGCTTCGAGTTGTACATGCGTAGAATGTGTACGATCGTTTTGTTCACAACCTCTGTTTGGCCATCAGTTTGGGGATGGAAAGCCGTGGACTCAGTGAGTTTTGTATCCAGCATCGACCAGAGGCTTAACCAAAATGCACTCAAGAATCTGTTGTCCCGATTTGAGATAATGGACTGTGGGATCCCAAAGTGTACCCACACTCGCTCAAAGAAGAGCTTAGCAGTGGCCTCTGCTGAGATACTCTTCTTGCAGGCCGCCATGATGGCCATCTTAGAGAATCTGTCAACGACCACGAAAACGCAGTTGTTGCCGTGATTAGTAGAAGGAAGGCCCGACATATAATCCATGGAGACAGATTCCCAAGGCCGACTAGGAGTAGGTAGAGGAGTATACAGGCCTTGCTTCTTGATGGTTGGTTTGGCAATGGCACAGGCGGTGCAAGATCTAATGTACTTCCCAACATCCTGACGAAGTTTCGGCCAATAAAAATACTTCTGCAATACCACCATTGTTTTCTCTACTCTGAAATGTCCAGCGACCCGACTATAGTGCGCCTCCCAAATCATCTTGGCACGCTCACTTGAAGGAACACATATGTGTCCCAAGTGGCATAATAGTGCATCCTGAAGGTGAAAATTTGAAACTTTCTTCCCTTCCAGGAGTGTCTGGTATATGCTGTCAAATTCTGGATCGCTCTTGTAAACATGTGGCCACCCCGATGTCTCGTGCCCACAGGAGTCGAGCACAGTGATCAGCGCCATGATCGGTGGTCTACTAAGGCAATCAGCGACATTATTGGTGTTGCCCTTCTTATACTTAATGTTCAAATGGAACTATTGCAGATAGGTGGACCATTTTTTATGGTGATTGTTCTGCAACTTCCCATGTGTCTGTATGAACTGTAGAGATCGGTGGTCTGTGTGGATGACGGTTTCCTTCCCCATAATGTAATGCTTCCATTAACAACAGGCCTGCACAATGGAATACATTTCTTTGTCATAAGTAGGGTACTTTCGGACTGTGTCTGAAAGTGTCTCGACTCTCACTGTGGTAAGCCACTGGATGCCCATGTTGAGTAAGAACTGCCCCAATCGCATAGTGCGATGCATCTGTCTCAATCTCAAATGGTTGTTGCGGGTCTGGTAATGGCCTGCACAATGGAATACATTTCTTTGTCGTAAGTGGGGTACTTTTGGACTGTGTCTGAAAGTGTCTCACTGTGGTAAGCCACTGGATGCCCATGTTGAGTAAGAACTACCCCAATAGCATAGTTGGAAGCATCTGTCTCAATCTCAAATAGTTGTTGCAGGTCTAGTAATGTGAGCACTGGTGCAGAACAAAGGCGATTCTTCAACTCGGAGAACACTCGCTGTTGGGTTTCCAACCAAAAGAACTTTGCTTTCGCTCTGCCCTTGGTGACTTGACTTAAAGGCCAAGTGATATGAGAGAACCCCAACACGAACCTGTAGTAGAAATTGGCAAGACCCAAAAAGTTGCGGAGCTCTATTAGAGTGGTTGGGGTTGGCCAATCTTGAATGACTTGTATCTTGGATGGGTCCACATGTACACCCTCCTCATCAATGATGTACCCCAAATATTGAACCTGGGTCAAGCCAAAGGTGCATTTCTCCAAGTTAGCACACAGCTTGTGTTGTCAAAGGGTTTGAAGGACCTGTCGAATATGGTGGAGGTGTTTTTCCCAACTCTAGTTAAAGATCAAGATGTCATCTAGATATACCACCACGAATGCATTGGTGAAGGGCCGCAAGATGTCGTCCATCAGTCTCATGAAGGTTGCAGGGGCGTTCATCAATCCGAACGGCATGACCAACCATTCAAAAAGGCCCTCCTTGGATTTGAAGGCAGTCTTCCACACATCGGAGGGTTCGATAGGCACCTAGTGATAACCTGACTTCAATTCAATCTTGCTGAAATATTTGGTCCCCTTGAGCTAGTCCAGAAGGTCATCAATCCATGGGATTGGGTACCTATTCCAAACAGTGATCTTGTTCAGCGCCCAATAGTCAATACAGAGTCTCCAGGTCCCATCCTTCTTCTATACCAATACAATCGGGCTCCCACAGGGTGATGAGCTTGGCATGATGTGCCCTTTCTGCAGTAGTTCTTGAATCTGCCTCTTGATCTCATCATTCTCCAAAACAGAGCATCGATAGATTGGTCCATTGGGTAGCGGGCGCCCGGGGTCAAATCGATGGAGTGCTTGACCTAACAGTGCAGAGGTACCCCTGTGGGTGAGGCGAAAATGTCCCTATACTCCTCCACGACCTTGTCCATCTATTGTTGTTGTGCAGAGGAGCCCTGCCTGGAAGCCATGGCCACAACCTTCTTCTTGCCTTGGGGGCGAATCATAAGGAAAACGAATTTCCTGGTCTGGGAAATGATCTTATTGCATTGCTTTGCAGTGATCAAAGAGATGGCAGTAGGCGGGGCTACCTCTGGTATCCTGTACAACTTATTAGCCAAAGTAATAATCACAGAGCGAGGTCTAGACTCATATACAACATGTCGCTTCCACAAGTATGGTTGTCCTAACAATACATCAGAAAATTCAAGAGGAGCAACGTCATACAATACCTCATCCATGAAGGGCTTGATGCTAGAGGGAAGGTGGCACCACTAGCTAACGCGAACATCTCGTCCTTGGTGAAGCCACCCAATGGTGTACAGTTGTGGATGTGTTGTAGTCTTTAGGCCTCGCAGCTTCACGACTTCTGCTGAAATGAGGTTCTTTTGGCTCCCGTTGTCGACAATGAATTGCAGCGGAGAACCCTTCACCCACATCTGTGAGTGGAAGAGGCGTTCCCCCTCCTTTGGATCTTTAGGCTCAATTTTCTAGATATTTGTGGTGGCCACGGTGGCACTGGGCTCCACATCAATGATCTGCTTCCCTTTGTCAGCCCCCTTATTGGGTGCTGATTCACAGTCAGAACCTGCGTCTGATTCAGAAGCCTTTAGCTCGGCCACCAGTGACTGCTTGGCCCGACACTCACTTGTATTGTGAGTGGAGCTCTTATGGAACTCACACCATTTTCCTGCGTCCTTTGTCTTTGTGGTGTTGTTCTTTGCTTGTGGCTTCGGTGGGTTGTCCTAGGCAACCCCGCCTTGGCTTGGTCCCTTGTTCTGTGGTTTGGGGGCACATTTTCCTTACTTTGGATTTGCAGCTCCAAAGTCCTGCTTCTTCTATTTAAACTTATGCTCAATCTTTACAGTGTACTGATATGCCGTGCCGAGCGAAGAAATGTCCAGGAACTCAATCTCGTCCTGGATGTACTTATGTAGACAGTCGCGGTACTTGAGCACCAAATGCCTTTCAGTATCCTTGATACCCAGCGTCGTGCGAAGGGTATGGAAAGTATTTGTGAACTCCAGCACATCTTGGTCCCTTCCCTGTCGTAGCGTGGTCCACTTTATGTATTTATCTTCATAGCTCCCGATAGGGTAATATTGTTCCTTGATGGCGTCTCGGAAAGAATTCCAAGTGGGTGCAACTGAAAACAGCGAGGGTTCACTCTCGTCCTTTTGTTCACAATAGGTTTCCCACCAGTCCTTGACATGTGGGGCGGCTTTGAGAAGTGCAAACGTAATCTTTTCCCGATTGGAAAAGTCATGAACTGAAAAATATCCTTCCAATAGATTTAACCATTTATCTACGACGTTTGCATCTATCAGGCCTTCGAATATGGGAATATCGAAGTTAACTTGTACCTTAAAAGGAGTGGCGCCTCCAGAGTGGTCGTTGGATGAAGTTGCATCGCTTGTGGGTAGTCGTCGAAGGATCTGGGCAAAGTTATCCATCATCGCGTCCCTTTGTCACTCGAGAGCTTCTTCAAGCAATGCTTTAAAAGGATCTCCTACCCCCTCGTCTTTCCTATCTTCCGCCATGGGAGGTCGTCAAGTTTTGCAAGGTTGATCCTGCAATGGTTCAACCAGATCGAGCCCTAATTCCTTATACCCTGATCTCGTTGGGGACATGCAAAGAAAAACAGCGAAAGAGCAGACCGCTCTGATACCACTGATCAGAACTTAAACAGGAACACAACAACTTACACATATAATCATAAACACAAAGATGCGGCAAAAAAACACTTCATTTCATTGATGGAAAAACATTGAACTATGCTTACAAATAGAATGGAAATAAGATAGCTCGGGTGATGGTAGCTTATCTCTGAGGAGAGATGTGGCGGCTACATGCCTCTGAACTGTGTTACAAGGAGGCTCAAAGGCCTATTTATTATTGAGAAACAATGGAAAACCCTAAACATACAAAAACCTAACCCTAGGAGATGAAGTGCCAAAATTGTGGGCTCCGTTTGGGTAAGTTGGTACATCAACTTCCCAGGGTCGTAATTTTGGCATACGATCTCGGTTTGGCTATCATAATACCTCGTTTCGAAAATCTCGAAGACAAGGCCACAAACAAACATGCAAGCTAGATTGGGACGTTTTCAGTCTCTTCGTTTTCCCTAAAAACACTGTTTAGGGCCTCAAAACAGCTTCGGAAGTTCAGGGCCTGAAAAACTGCCAAAAATAGTAAATTGTGCTACAAGTAAGGAAACCGAAAAACTAAAAGAGACAATGTTGGGGGTCCAAGTAGAATAGGCAGGTGCCCACCAATATCCACCTGTATCAAGAAATATAGGGCACTAGCATTAGGGTGATTTCTCTTCTATTAATGATTGTTTGTGAATGCTTTTTACTTCTTTAGATTAGGATTTTCTTCTTGTTAGATTATTAGTGTTCTTCTTCATCAAACAATAACCAATGCATGGACAAGAGACACAACATGTAGGCTATAAGTCAAGGCCAAAACCTCTCACTCTTTGAGAGGAAAACCCGCACAAATTCTTCTTATAGAGATTCCAATTGACAAATACCAAGACCAAGACCCCTGACCTAGTAGCCACTCCAAGACCAAGACACATGTTCTCTAGTCAATCCTCTTCTTGACTCCTCTTCCATCGAGATCTTCATCATTGCCTTGATACCGAGATCTTCATCACTGCCTTGAAAACACTGTTTCCTTTACCGAGCCCACATCACTGAGATGATACCTCATCACAATAATATCACCAACAAATTGTTATGTCACCAATATTGCTTCTCTGCACTTGATGTGGCACCTAGACAGAGAGACTCTTCACTGTAAGATAGCATCTCATTGTCCTTCATCTTCCTTTAGAAATTCACCCGAGTTTCTTAATTATGATCACATCCGAATATGTCTTGCTTCCACTGTGATTCGAGCTTCAGAGAGATCCGAACTGTTGTATCCTAGACAATATTTCGCAGGCCCTTCAATACTCCTTGTTGTCACTATGATCTGAACTTAACAGGGATCTGAATTCCCTTGATGGCACCCAAACTCCATTACTATACCTTAAACCGAGCTTCTTTTCTCTCATTCGAACTTTGTAATCACTCTCTAAAATCTCAAAGATATTTGAAGTCTTAGACAATGCTAATGCGAAGAGCCTAGCCTCATATATAATAATTCATCCTATATAATTACAACAACATGAGAATCTGAATGGGTGTGAGCAAGTTGTGCCGGGATTGCTTGTGGAGGAAGGGTAATTCCCTTCAATAATTTCGCCTAGATTTTCTTGTTGTGGATTTCCAGTTTCAAGCATCCAGATTGTACTCAGATTTTCACTGTTGCATAATAATAAAAACCCTCATTGTTGCATCTGTTTTTCCAAGTTGGCTTTTTCTGAGGACATTTGTCCAAAACTAAAATATTTCATGTGTATGTTAGCATTTCTCAGTTTCCAGTGCATTATTTTTCCGCAGTATTTTATTTGTGAAGGTTGCAGTGTGTTTATCTCCATATTTGTCATAGCAAAAAAATTGTTAAATTAATTAACAATTAGGAGAAATAGTACCATTTGTTGCAATAGGATTTCATATTGGAATTTTCACATGGTATCAAAGCACAGTTGATCGGTCAGAGAGCTCAGAAGCGAAAGAAGGAATTTCGTTGATCAGTAAGAGCAGTAGGTGGAAATTCCCAAGGGTAGCGCAGTCTTTTGCCAAGAGATCGAGTTACTTGAGGAATTTCAATTTTTCAAAGCAAAAGAATTCGATTTTCCAGATCGAGTAATTCCAAAGGCAGAGGGAGTAGCTCATAATTTTTTCGTTGATGCAGAGGGTTTTGCAATAGTTCGCTAGAGCAGAACCAGTGTCGGGTCGAAAAGAGAAAAGCACACACAGTTGAGGGAAAATTTTCCTCAAGGAACTTCTCGTCTCAGAAGTTGGATTTTCCTTGCAGATTGACAATAGTTGTGAGCAAATCTTCTCACTCCAAAAGGGAGTGCGAGTAGCTGAGCAGCAAGCCAAGCAGAAGGAAAGAGGGAGTCTTCAACAATTCGTTGAAATGGCCACTGTAGGGCTTCGTGATCAGGATAGGTTGGATGGAGCTTCCAACTATGTCATATGGAAGGCTAGGATGTCCTCCCTTCTAGATGAATATGGCCTGAAAGCCTACATTGATAATGTAGTGGCAATTAACCAGGATGCAGATCAGCAGAAAGAATACAAGAAGGAAATGGCCCAGGCGAAGCGGTTAATGTTGGATGGAGTCTAGGATCATATAGTCTCACATATAGCTGACAAAGATACTACGAAACAGATGTGGGATGCTCTCCCCACGTTATACCAGGGAACTTCTTAGCAGCAAAAGATGTTTCTTGAGGAGAAGTTGTGATGCATCTGGATGCAGAAGGGGGAACGCATAGATCCCTTTCTTTCCAAGATTCAAGAGGTCCGAGACCAGCTATTAATTGTTGTGGCAGCGCCTCAACCCACGGAGCTAGTGTGATTGGCACTCAATAGTGTCTCAGAGGATTGGCAGGTCTTTTTCCAAAGCATATTGGGCAGAGATAGGCTACTAGAGTGGGACAGGATGTGGGCCGATTTGCAGCAGCAGGAGTTGAGACAAGCTATGTTAAAGAGCTCCATCAATGGTAGCAACAGCAGCGAATCGAAGGAGGTGAAGGAGGAGAATGTGGCCCTCGCATCAAAGGGTCCTAGTCAGGGGCAGGGGGAGCAGAGGAAGAAGAAGAAGGACTTGTCAAAGGTCAAATGCTTCAGGTGCGGTGAGCTTGGTCACTACAGTACCCAGTGTCCTCTCAGGAAGAAGGACAAGGAGGAGAAGCAAGACCAACAGGCAGTGTTAGCAGAGATCGATAGGTTGTCCTCCATGTTGGAGGAAGACTTTACGATGTTTGCAGATATACCACTAGGAGTGAGGTGGGGATATTTGGTACTGTAATCCCGGAGAACTACAGAGATTGGGCAGGGTCCTTGAGGAGTCCACCTCATGGATCAATACCTTTCTACAGGGGCCCACAGTATTCAGTAGCAGGATGGATCAATGGTAGTTGATGCAGTCAGACACTGAGTGAGAGTTGCAGAGACTAGTAGCAATCAGATGTTGGGGAGTGTAGTGCAGAGTCAACAGCAGCGCAGATGCTAGTAGCAATCAGAGACTCGAGAAATAGATGCATCATATTGAACACAATTCATTCAGTATTTTGGATGCTTTTCAGTTGCAACAACAAAAAATGAGAGGGAGTTGTAGTGCAGATGCAGTGTCGGCAACAGTATGGCAGCGTCAGCAATAGCACAGATGCAGCGTATATTAGAGTAGTGCAGTGGTTGGTGCGCAGTATGGCCAGACATCAACAACGTGACAGGGGATGATGTAGAGACAGTGTGTTGTGGCATGGAGTGCAGCACTAGAACACATTCCTCGCTAAGAGGGAGTGTTCGTTTTTGTAGCATTGGATGTGTTTTAGCCACGAAATGTGGTGGAAAGGTTAAAATATATGAGATCTCAAAAACTCTAAAATCATTTCTGGAAATCCCGCCTAGAAGTGTCTCAATTAGATTATTAACCGTTTTTAAATATTTTCTAAGTCTAAACATAGGGAATATGGTTAATTAATCGATCCAGAGATGATCCAGAGATGATCCTAGCCATCGATTATGTTTTAATCTTGGTCGTTGGTGCTTCAACAGTGGATTATAAGAGGAGATCAATGCGGTGATGGAGAAGACACTTGAGCAGTTCGCTTTCTTGGCAGATCAATTTCCAGAGTAGCAGCAGTCAGTTGTTGGAGAGAGCCAAAGATCACAACAGTGGATGAGGGGCAGTGGCAGTGATCCGGAGGAAGTTTTCCAGATCCGGAGAGGCAGTGGCAAGAGGGCCGAGTTATCCCAGAGTGAGGCAATGCAGTAGCTTTAGAGATGGTTGTTCGATTTGCTGGAGAGAAAATCGTTCTCAGATCCAGAGGTCAGGCAGAAGTTCTAGAGGGCCGAAGAGACGAATTTCTCAACAACAGAAGCCAAAACAACTTCATCAAAAGCTTCAGGAGGCCGAGATTTCTAAAGGCAGGTTGTGTCAGAATTGTTTGTGGAGGAAGGGTAATTCCCTTCAATAATTTTGCCCAGATTATCTTGTTGTGGATTACCAATTTCAGGCATCTGAATTGTACTCAGATTTTCATTGCTGCATAATAATAAAAACCTTCGCTACTGCACTAGTTTTCCCAAGTTGGGTTTTTTCGGGGACATTTGTCCAAAAATAGTTGTCTCATATTTTATGTGTATGCTAGGATTTCTCAGTTTCCAGTGCATTATTTTTCCACAGTGTTTTATTTGTGAAAGTTGCAATGTGTGTATCTTAATATTTGTCGTAGCAGATAAATTGTTAAATTAATTAACAATTGCTACAATAGGATTTCATATTGGAATTTTCACAACTTGATGATGCCCCCTCCCTTGCCCCCTTCAAAAGTCCTAAGAGTAGAACAGCTATCTAAAGAAAGGAGAGTTAGAAAAAGCTAACTAAAAAAAAGAAGGAGAAGGGTGTGTAGGCCAAAGTAGTAAAGGCTCCCTCTCACAAGGTTTTGCAAATAAAGAAACTCCTAGCCATAGTATAATTGGCTAGTTGGACCAGAATTACACCCTCAACACTATCTATGACTTTGAAAGTTAATCCATATGTTATCCTTACATCTCCTTCATGAAAAATAATAGTATCATCCACCTGCTTTAACTTAGAAGACTTGGGGAATACTTTGTGTTTTAGCCCACGGACATGTGTAACAGAGGTAAGGTTGTCCCCTTGGTTAGCACTTTGAGTAAATTGGTAACATAGGTAAGTTACTTGTATTAATTTATCTTATCTACATTGATGTCTATTAAAATTAACTAGTTGGTCAAATGAACACAACTAGCTTCATTTATTAGAGTTCTAGAAGTTTCGAAAGCGCTTTGATTACTATTTAAATTGATCTTCTAGAAAGGGGTAAAATAGTTTATTACTTTTTTACCCGCTTGTATTCTCCATGTTTTTCGAGATCACATGGAATTGTAATAGATGAATTATAGGCCTCCTGCTCTATAAAAAGAAGAAAATCTACCTCATTCCACAAGATTTTGGGAGAGAATGAAATTTTATTTTTCCAGTGACCCAATATTGCTCGTGTCTTCATTTTATTTTAGTGTTCTTTAATCAATATACTGAAAAGAAATCTTTCTTCCAGCCCGGTCAACATAAATGCAATTGGGTAAAATTTTGTTGCTTAGATAGGATTATTCGAATATTTGAGAAAAATATCTCAGATATTTTCTCAATAATTGTATTTTATTTATGCAACATTTTATTTCCTTTCTTTTTCTGACCTGGTTAAATTGCTAATTCAGATTTAACCCCCTTGAAAGGAAATTTTGTTTGTAGTGTTTCAGGTTGATGGCATTCTTTCCATATGATTGTGTGGAATTCGCATCACCATTAATTTTATGTTGTGTTTCAGGTTGATCACTTTATTTCCACACGATTGCATGCAAAGAATTTGCATCACCATTACCCTATCGATGTGGAGCGCAAGGGCAAGGTTAGTGGCCATCTCAGCAAGGGATTTCAATTAGAATATTCTAAATCTGGTATGCAAGAAGTTATTTGAACCATTTGTTTTATTCTTATTAAAATTTGACTAAATCACTTTTAGAATAAACTTAGGGTCCACATTACTTACAAATAATAATAATAATAAATAAATAAATTGCTTTTAGTGAGGTAAATTTGAATTAGGTTTCCTTTAGGGTTTAAACTTAGAATAAATTTTTATTTAAATTTAACAACAAATAAAAGGGGGTTAAATTAGATTTTAACTTTTGTTTGTTACCCCTTGAAAGGAAATTTTGTTTGTTGTGTTTTAGGTTGATGGCTTTCTTTCCATACGATTATGTGGAAGAAATTTGCATCACCATTAGTTTTTTGTTGCGTTTTAGGTTGATGGCTTTCTTTCCATATGATTGCGTAGAAGGAATTCGCATCACCGTTACCCTAAGGAAGCAGAGCGCAAGGGCAAGATTAGCGGCCGTCTCGGCGAGGGATTTCAATCAATATCTTCTAAATCTGGTATGCAAGAAGTTCTTGGAACCAGCTGTTTTATTCTTAGTAGGTTCTGACTAAATCACTTTCCGAATAAACTTAGGAACGACATTACTTAAAAATAATAATAATAATAATAATAATAAATAACTTGCTTTTAATAAGATAAATTTGAATTAGGTTTCCTTTAGGGTTAGAATAACTTTTTATTATTTCAATTTAACAACAAAATAAAGGCTGATTAACTTAGATTTTTTTTTATTACTTATAAACATAGATTAAATCTCAAATTTTTAGAATATAATATTAGTTTAATATTTGATTTAAGAAGTCTGAAACAAATTGCTTTCCGGTTAATGCTTGGTTTGACAAGGAATGCAAAAAGGCAAGGAGAATGTGGAAAGAGTCAAACAAGGATAACATAAAGCTCAAATCTTACAAGCAATTATTAAGCAAGAAAAAGGCTGATTTCATGGTTTCAAGGAGGGAAGAACTAATCTTCCTTGGGAAAAATAATCCCAAATTATTTTGGAAGGAGCTCCAACCGAAAATGATACAAATTGGAAATAATATTACAGCTTCTAAATGGTTTGACTATGAAAGACAACTCTATGAGCAGGTTCCGAAGGTTGACCCTCCCCCCTTGGTCAACACTGATATTGAACTCTTCACGGTACAAGAGGTAGAGATGGGTATCAAGAAGTTGGGTGTTGGAAAAGCAAAAGACTTAGCTGAACTCCAAGCAAAATATCTAAAGTGGGGCTCAAAGGTTCTTTCACCTCACATTACAAAAATCTTCAACAACATCATACAACAAGGGCTCCCCACAAATTGGACAACTAGTCTGGCAATACCTCTTTTCAAGAGCGGTGATGTCAATAATCCCTCCAATTATAGGACCATCATGATAAACCCTTTGTTTGCAAAGCTATTTGGAAGCATGCTAGAAAACAAAATTAGCAAGTGGGCAGAAGAAAGAGATAAGCGTGCTAAAGGGCAAGCAGGATTTAGACCTAAACATTCCACAGTTGATCATTGCAAAACTTTAAGGCACATCATTGAAAAAGTTTGGGAGAAAAAGGAAGAAGTCTTTTGATGCTTTGTTGATTTCAGAAAAGCGTTTGACCCGGTTCCTAGGGATAAACTTTGGCAAAGAATGGAGGAACTTGGGGTTCCTAAGCATTTGAGAGCAGTTGTGCATAGGCTGTATGAACAGGTGAAAGTCAAAATTAGAACTTCAGCAGGCATTTATGAAAGTTATAGAAGCGATATCGGGGTCAAGCAAGGTTGCCCACTATCTCCTACCCTTTTTGGTTTATATATCGACAAGCTTGAGGCGTGGTTAAATTTGCAAGGGGGTGATGGTATCTATTTGTGCAAGTTTGTCATAAGGCTTCTTTTATATGCAAATGACCTTATTCTGATTTCCAAATCGGCTCTTGGTTTGCAAGAGCACTTACTATCCCTTGAGCATTTTTGTATAAGTGTGGGGATGCAAGTCAATATCAGCAAAACAAAAGTAGTGGTCTTCTCTAAGAAAAGAAACATAACCAGCATAAGTTCTACTTTGAAGGCAACATTCTGGAAGAAGTTGCGGATTACAAGTACCTCGGAATTGACTTCAAAAATCTAAGCTAGAATGGTTGTAGAAAGAAAATAACTTTGGGGGCTTGGAAAGCATATTATACTTTTCAACATAGGTGCAGAGAGGCAGATTTATGGCACTAGAAGACCACTCAAACTCTTTTTGGGCTTCTAGTGATTCCCGTGATTCTCTATGGATGTGAACTGTGGGCTAGCAGTACCTTCGACATGCAGTGGAGACAAATTGAGAAAATTCAGAAGCGTTTGATTACAAACAATTTTAAGATTAAAAGTGTAGTTCCTTATGATATCTTGTTAAGTGAAACAGGGACTGCTCCTATTGAAGCAATTGCTATGGTGCGAGTCATAAGGTATTTAAAAAAAAATGAGCAAATGGAAGAGGGTAGATGGCCTAAGGTTGTCTTTAATGATAGATTGTGCAAGAGAAAAAAAACTCGGATGTAGCAAAATAACAAATGGTTTAGTAAATGGGGTATTTGCTTGAACACATGTCCCATAAATAGCAAAGAGATAAAAGCTTTTGTTATGGAAAAGTTCCACAAACGTATTTGGGATAAGGAGCTAAGAAGAAAGAAAAAACACTATATTGAATTGTTTAATCCCACTCATAATCATCAACCAAAAGCACACATAGAGGCCAATATCTCTTGGAGAGCCAAAATTCTTATTGCTTAGTTAAGGACTAATTCTCATCAACTCCATTGTGAAACAGGGTGTTGGAAAAGGCCAAAGGAAGTGTGGGAGGAAAGGGTATGCATTTTTTGTTCTTCTGGAAAAGTGGAAATAGAAAAACATTCCATTTTAGAATGTGAGGCCTTCAAAGACAACAGGGAAAGTTATGCAAATATGCTGGCAGCTAGCTCTTGGGATAATCTATTTAGTGAGGGGTTTATCGAGAAGCTGGAAGCATTTATTATAAAGCTTCACAGAAAAAGGGCCGAATACATCAAGAAGATGAAGAAGCAATCTATCCCATAGGCTATCTTTAGCCTCGTGGACGTTAAAATAATTTCTTTCTTTCTTTCTTCTTTAAAAATAAAAAATACATAGTGGGAGGAGCATTGGGCCCTCTTCCCGCAGCATCAAATTTCTGCAGCCTTGAACACCCCCCCGTGACACCCACGCATCGAGCTCACATACCACTCTTGTGGAGATCCCGCGAGCCACCGGATCTAGTCCCCATCTCCTCGCTCAACCAATACCGGGCCAACTTGACTCTTCCCATCTAACAACCCTACAAAACCACTACCATCAAAACCCACCCTGAATCACTTTAGTGCCTTCCACACTTCACGCAGCTATCAACCTAGCCAACCCTCTGCGACCCGATCCACACAGCCTTCCATCGATCTGCCTCCCACTGAAACTCCACAATTACTCCAACCTCTCACTCAGCCAACTCAGGGGTTGATCGATCCCCTCCACGAAACAGCTCCACGCACAGCAAAACAATTCCCTTCACGAACCTTGAACTTATCTTGCATTGATATAAATTGTGGTGCTTGGCTCTGTGGCTTTTCCTAATTAAATCGCATAGTGTGCGACATCCTACTTAGATTGGAAACGTGGAAGTCTTCCAATGCTATTGCCAATAAATAATCGATGAACAAACTAATAGCAGATTTCTCCTATAAGAAGGGATAATAACCCTAACTCTGCGACACATAACACAACCCCGTGCTCTGACATAATTATGACTCTATGAGGTTGATTTTCATGATTTGAGTAAGAAATTTTAGAGTTCATAAAATAACCAGTGTGTGTATTTTCTCATTCTGACTCTGCATATAATATATGGGTTCCACACTCACAAGCGTCATGCACTTGCGAAATTTTTTTGCTTGTGATAAGGATTACGTCTATCAGCTGTCATATGTCATATCATCAATTATTTCTTTACATTGTGCAATGCTTAACGCATTGCTAATGCATCCATGATAGTTATCCCATTTAATGACCGGTTCACTCTTAACATTTTTGCCAAGTTTGCCAAGAAAGGGAATTTAATAAATCCGTGAGATGTGGCAAAAAATTTCGATAAAATATTTGGGCATTTCATCGTTCAATCATTAACTCATAGTCCCAAACTAGTATATGGTTATCTGGTAAAAGTTGTTTATCTTCAATGGCAATAAATGAATTGCAATGCAATGATAATATTATTTTACATAATTAGGGCTGATCAAGCACAAGGATGCTTGACACGGTCAATAAACTTGGTGCATGAATTTATGGGATGGTTCCTAAACTAGCTTGGTAAATTTATGGTGACATATTTAAGGGATCTCTTCTCATTTGATTTGCACGCACATTTGAGTGATCAAATATCTAATCGTTTGAATGCCGATTTGTTTCCATTTAAGATAAATAATGATGTGAAGGATACAGTAATCTCTTGGCATAAGCTTGATGCATAACTTTTTTTTGACATAATTGGTGTCATGTTACAGAAATTTGACATAATTGGTCTCATGTTATGGAAATTTTATGAAATTGTTCCAATCACATTGAATTTGCATTTGGAAGATTTGTGGTAATACCTATTTTGTTTCAAGCAATTATACTTCTATTTGAAGCACATATACTTGAATGAAATGAATGATGATAACAATACCTGTTGATGAGCAAAAGCACATGATTTCCATATATACCTTTTAAGAAAGAAATTCCCCCAGAAATCTAGGCTAGAGACTTGTTTCGGCTTCTATAAATAATAGCAAGATCTATCGTTAAGCAACTAAAACTACAGTTTGGGATTCATACACGCAGGAAAAACTCGTGATTTTAGGAGGCTACTCAATGAGCATAAGATTCACCCTATTGGAGGTCCAGTTTACCCCTCTTGAAACCCATTCAAGTGGTATCGCATTGGACAAAACTGAACACGAATATCACTTCCACATACCTTGAGTATATTGGAAGTCACCCTAGGGAAAAATCCCAAAGCCAGCCATTCATTCGCCTGACTTTTATAGTGCACCGAAAACAGCATTTGAGAAGATTACTCTCTTGTACTGGCCTCGTGCCGGTACATTTGAGATCTATAGCACCAGGCACACCTGTACTACGAGCCATTTCTTGCTCAGAAAAAACATACTGCTGACTTGCATCACTCAAACAAGCATTGACCCTTAATGATGGGGTAAAATGAACATATCTTTATCTGTGCTACAATTTGATTGATATATAGTTGACATTTTACTGGAAGAAATCATTGAAGTAGTTATCATCATTTTAAAGAAGCATCAACATCTAATCTTAGTCGTACTATCACTCATACCCAACGACAAACTCAGAATTGGAATCAAACATAGGGAAAACCCTCTTAGGCTAGGAAAGCCACACATCCAAAACCTAAAAGTGAAGGGCAAAGCCATCAAGGTGACAGTGGGTAGCTTGCCTGTTAGTGTCCTGAGGTTCTCCCCCTGGTGAGGTTGGGACTTTTCTCTAGGGAGAATCCAAGAGATAACAGGTAGTTCCATTTGTAAAGAATTGGTTAACAACCTTGACATGTCGTTGAAGTGAATAATTCATTTCACAGGCAGGAGTTCAAAATCCAAATATCATTAACACTTTTGGACTAATTGAGCAGTATCATCGAGTCACACAATAATATTCATGAGGTCTCTGGACATCAGCAAGAAAAGGCGTATCCATTAGTTCATCCAAGTAAGCATTGCTTGAGCATATATGTCCTGAATCCTGTTCCTGCAGTCATATCTTTTTGTATTACATTTGCTTGACTGTGTCTAGACTTTAGAGTGCTAAATATGTAACATAGACACTTTATTATCCAAAATGACACATACCAATCACTCTCAGTATACACCAAAATGCGATTAATTCATAACATCCAGTAAACAGAATCTTATTGCTGCAGGTGTATATCACATCTGTTTCTAGTAGCTACAAAATCTTGCAGCTAAGAAAGCATCTAAGTAAGTTGGCCATTACCATATTTCCCAAACAGCATCCACTTCACAAAATCATAATTACTTCTTTGTTCTATTCATCTTTGTTGCACAAACTGCAGTCCTTTCAACATTCTGTATCACTGTTTTCAAATTTAATCCCTCATTTTCATAGACTAGCCCAAACAGACAGTTAATGAGGTGTTCTAGATTTCTTATACTCATAAGTTACACTTGTATCCCGAAAGCCTACGGTATATTGTATATGTTGATTTTGTAGTAAACGTAGTCCATAAAGATAAGATAATTGTATTGATGTCCTCGTGTGACCACAAGAGAAGGTCTATGGGACTAAAAGATACATCCGATGAGAGATAAAATTCACAAACTTGATTTTTTCAAGAAATAGTTCCCAGAAATATATTATCGATTGAGTTGCTTCAGAATGAACTCACCTTAATAGGCAATGACGGGAAAATTCTAAGATTCTCCTTCATATTACAAAGCTTGAAATCCACTCTAATCGAGGGAACTGAAGATGCACAAGCTGCTTGTTCTCTTAAGCTGCTAATTGCTCCCCTGTAACTTACAACCTGTAAAACATAAACAATCCTTGGAATGTGAAAATTGAACCCCGATGTCCAATGAATTGAAGTATAAATTTAAGTCATTTTCCTATCTATACATGTAAATATTAACACAACATAATCAAAGATATAACAAATATGTTGCTTATGACAACATAGTTAACTCAATCCACTTAACTCACTGGGAAATGTAATAACATCTTTAACTTTCTAATATAAAATATTCCGTTCTTGATTATCTGAAGAGTTAATGACGGAGCTCTGCAACGTCTCACACCTTTGAATAAGCAACAGGGGCTTTACTCATTGAAGAGAACAGAGGCTATTATTATTAGATAGGAATCAAGATGACTACCAAGATTCTCTCCCAAGAGACAGATTATCAGGTACTTGATCACCCTCTTTGCCAAACCCATTTTCCCAGCAGAACAATGGATGTGGGCTTTACTTCAACTTAGAGAAAAGTCACAGAAGTTAGAACATTGTGATTTCCCTCTAACAGTGAAACTCAGTATCTTGGATTGAAATCTAGCAAATATGCTTGTTTTTTATTCCCATGTTACAGCAAAATCTAGCACCCTCACATGATGTAAAATCCCAAGCATCAAGGGACTAGTTTTGAGCAAGTCAGGAAGGCTACCAACTACCACCTTAGTAGCTCTTCCTCTCTCTTCTGATTGGCTCTTCTCAAACTCGGGGGGGGGCTTCCCTAAAGATAAAATTGCTAAGATTATGGAGTGGGGCTTTGAGTGATTTTTTGAAGCGTAAGCCTTAACAAAACAAGGTGCCCGTAGTATATGAAATGTGGTAGTGGAAATGGAAAAGGGGGTATGGGAAAAAAAGGAAGAGGAGAAACGAAAGAATGAAATGATGAGGGAACAATGCTTATCAATATATGGGTTAATGGAGTCATGAGTCATTGCAAAATGAATGGACTGATTTATCACCGCCAGCTATTTTGAGGTATGCTATAAGGTAGAAAGACTAATTTGACACCTTCCACCCACTTGTATGAAAGTTCAAAGATCTAGTTTGAAACCTTCATCAATTAGTTTGTACCTAAGGAAAAGTGAACCTGTTTGATACATTAACCCTTGAGGTGCTTGCTAGAAATTATTTAGTGGAAACTAATCTTGGAGAGCTTGCTTTGCCAAACAACAATTTAACATAGAGATGTTCTTTTATTAGCTGAATTGTTATCTAATCAACAACTAGATATGATAGAAGGAACAAAACAGAGATAAGACAGCAAGTAAGATGAGGGAAAGCTTCCTCACATTGCTTATTCATAGATGAGTAATGTACTCATAACTAGGCCTTTATGTTAGAACGAAAGCCAGAAGTTTCTAGTCTGTCAATTGAAGTAAGCTCTCTGAGGCTTGAAGCAAATACCCAATGTCATTTTCAGCAACACATTTAAGTTATAATCAGCAGATTAAAGCACTTTTTCAGAGGCCAGTTTAGCATTCTAAATCAGGTTAGGATTAGTTCCGGTATTCGTTCAGGATTGACAAGGATTTGTCACCAACTCAGTAAAATTTTCAATGAAGGAAAGCTTCTGAGTTTAGCTCCTAAACAGCTCATACATCAGCAAAATGAAGCGTTGTCTTTGAGTATTATATTGAGCCTCAAGCAGACAGAATTGGAAGGGCAGATCATAATCAATGTATAATTAGACCACAAACAGCACTGTTTATGGAGGAGAAATTCAGCCTCATGCATAGTTACCAAACTCTGTTGAACTGACAAAAAAATTTCAAAATTTGGCACTAATACGGCTGAAATATTTGGTTCCAATCACTATGACTGGGTCAGTGAGATAGCAGCAATCAATATTACATCAGCACAGACATTTCCAGCAGCAAGTAATACAACAGGACATAGACATAGTTAATGTGTGATTCCATGTTTTCAAGTGTTAATATAAGGGCACTAACTGCTGGCAGAAATTAATACAATTTTCATGCTTTCACTTCTACCACTGCTGTGAATCATGCCGTGTGGCTGCATATTTCATTATTTCTATCATGTAAATTACATAGTGACCACATCACACTATTGCAACACACAATTAATAGATTATTTTCTCAATTGAATGCCATGGTATTCAATCTCAAACAAATAAGTAAATAAAGATAGTTTGTATATATTCCATATGAATTTTTTGCCAAACTGGATTTTTACACTTCAATTTTTTTTCTATCCATTAGCAAATTTGAATTCAAACTTGGTACCTATTACCCACCAAAATGGGTAAACCCATAGAAGAAAACTTATTCTCCTATCTTGAACAGCCAGCCAGCCAGCAGCCCTGCACATTTGCTTGATGATGATGATATGCTAGTTCCTCCACTATCTGCACTAGTCACACACCTCTCAACATCCGGCATTCCTCTTGTATGAAGGTGGGCCACCACTCAATAGGTTCTTTGATCATTTTGCAATCGGGTGCTTTTACTTAATGTTTTGGGCATTTGGTATGGATAAAAAGGTGATATGGACGATTGACCGATTTTCACTATAAACTTGTTCTCTCACCTTTACCAAAGGGGTTAGTCTTTAGTCCTAGTCCAATGGGACCTCCCCTAAGTCCTTACAGTTATAAGAGGGGCACTACTTGCAAGAACTAGATTGAAATAGTATGTTCATTCTCCCTTTACCGTACTTAACATTTTCCATACCACATTATTATCCCTTCATTCTATCTCCATTCTTTGGTTTTAATTATCATTGGTTCATTCGGATTTGGCACCCTCTTATCCACATCGGTGAGTAGGGCCAAAAAACATTGCCTTCGAGGTTGACGCAACTAAAAGAATGGAAAAGCATAATATGGTTAATATGAAAGAAAAAAACAGGTCAAAATGCAAAAGATGGCTGGAACACAAGTTAGAGCATGGGCAAAAGCCTAGCATGAGCTCTACCCTCCTCATTGGCCATCACCCGGTTCTTTAGCACTTGATGCTCCATCTCATCAAAAGGAACCCTTGCATGCCCCAACCCTAATGAGCGATAAACTACCTCATTTTAAGGGGTAAATTAAATGTTATATCATAAAGAGCAATCTTTAATCTTTGAGGTATGCACCAAAATACAAAGCATTATCAAAAAGAAGTAAAAGGCGCACCAGAGGGTGGAAAAAGCAAGCCAAGCAAGGTAACTCATGCATCCACGATTGCTCCCTCCATTACATCTATAGACTTAGGATGTAGACTACCACTACCTGGTCCCTTGACCATGGCACTCAGCCATGAATTCTTTCCCCTCCATTGCCACTTACACCAACACCTATTGATTGAAGGGTAAGTTTGGAAATGCAACCTCCCCTTTGAGGCTAGAAGCACCTAATAGGGTTGGCTACTTAGCCACCCCTACAAAGGGAAGTCCTAGTCTGCATGCAAAGAGGAAACAAACTTTCTCTTAATACTAAGGTATTTGTTTTTCCCTGCAAACAGTTAACTCAATACCACTATGCCATGCAGTGTGAGCCCTTGAGACCTATGTCTCAGGCACAAAAGCACTCTATGTCCTTCTGGTATTTCTCAATCTGTATCTATCCTTCATGATTTCAAATGAATCCTATTGTGACAATTACATATATCATTTGAGTAGACCATGAAAATATTTTTTTTCCATGACCAACTAGGGCCATACACATGTATGTTATCATTCTCAAAAACTATTGTGTCTTCTTGACTCCTAAAGGCTAAAACTGGGCATATTAGTTTTTTTTCTTATCACGTTCATTTTATTACATGCAAACTCGTTCTACGATTAATACAATGAACAGAGCTTTCTCCTTTCGTACTGGTGCGCCCACAAGAATTTTCGTATAATCAAAGTTTATCACTCTTCTGCCTAACCTATGGTCTGTTGGTTTTCCATAATAATAGGTAATTCTTCCAATGTCAAACGAAGTGTATTGTTTATCCTTCGCCATAGGCAAAAAGAAAAACCCTACACTGCAAATTCCTTTTGTCATTGAATTATATATGTATATCGCAATGGTAGCCCTTGAGACCTTCGGGTCCTGGGCACAAAACCACTTCGATGCTATTATGGTGCTAATCTAGTCTTTTCTTTTCACAGCCTCGGCAAAATAAGTTTCTAACATTCCTCCAATTTTTAACAACTCGATCTCTTCTGCTACAAGACAAATCTTGATTATCTAGCATGTTTTTATTCGCATAATGTAGATGGGATTTATATGTGTCTAATCACTTGGCACATTCAATATCTTACTCAACCCTAGTCCATATATATGTCACATGAATTTTAACAATAAAAAATATATAACCTTACATCACTGCCAAAGAGTTCCACTATATGTCTGCATAATTTATACGCCTCTGATACCACAAACTATTTATAATATCAATCATTTGGTCATATAAAAAGGATCGCATTTAATGCCCAGTCACTCTCGCTTCTTTGTTAAACCAGTGTTGCAATGTATCAGACCTCTGTAAATGCAAAAAAGGCCCCAAACCATCTTGAATAAAGTCACTCTTTCACCACTTTTCATTATAATATTACGCAGACCCTTTCCATCGATTGCAGATGCATTAAGCAGTTAGCCCTCTCCTTGCATATTTTTTTTCCCAATTGAATGTTCTTTATAAAAAAAAATTATGTAATAGTAGATTTATTGATACTAAGATATTTTATTTTTTCATGACCTACATAATGTTTCGTTTATAGCATAAGTTTTATAATCAAAACAGAGGAAGGGGAAGAAATAATAGAGATAGAGGGTTGGGGATAAGAAGGGATAGAAGAGCTAGAGTTTCTCTGCATTTTGATGGGGATTCAGAAAAATTGAGGCAGTTGCTCCAAACTGGCATTGTAAATTAACTGGCCAACCTATTGCTCAACCTCCACAACCTTCCATCAATAACAAGCCTAGTATTAGTATCCCAGTGCCACCTCATATAACATCGTCGCTTGGAATCCCTGCCAATGATGGCTAGAAAAACATCTTTTAGCCATAACCATTACGTTCGGTTCAGGGATGGCCAACCACTTCATTGCCTCACCCTCTCCCCCCTCCTAAACTTCATGTATCACATCAATTACAATCAGTTGCCTCTTGTGTTGTACGCACTCCATAATCAACAACCCAATCTTCCAAGCCTACTAACCAACCTCCACAATATGTTGTTCAACCTTCTAAGCAAGCCATTAACCCTTCTCAACCTCCACAATTCGTTGCTCAACCTTCTAAGCAAGACATTAACTGGCATTGTAAATGTAACTGGCCAACCTGTTGCTCAGCCTCCACAACCTTCCATCCATAACAGGCCTAGTATTGGTATCCCAGTGCCACCTCATATAACAGCATTGCTTGGAATCCCTGCCAATGATTGCTGGCAAAACATCATTTAGCCACAACCACTACATTCGGTTCAGGGATGGCCAGCAGCTTCATTGCCTCACCCTCTTCCCCCTCCTAAACCTCATGTATCACATTAGTTACAATTAGTTGCCTCTTGTGTTGTCCCCACTCCATAACCAACAACCCAATCTTCCAAGCCTACTAACCAACCTCCACAATATGTTGCTCAACCTTCTAAGCAAGCCATTAACCCTTCTCAACCTATTGCCAGCCATGAAAAGCTAAAATCTCAAGCCACAAGATCAAACTCCTCTCATGGTTCTTCTCACTCTGTCACATCCCATCCCCGCCAGCAAGAGCAGCAAGCTGAGATCAGTGTTATCAGGATTGGAGCGAACCGCTCTGAACCAGTCGGTCTAACCATTTTTAGGCAAAAATCGGTTCAGAGTGGTGACTTGGACCGTTTTTGACTAGTTCGGTAAATTCGTGTTCGTAGAAGGCAACAAGTGAGGCCGGTTTTGCTTTTTTACTGTTAATTTTTGTCTTAACTAGGCACTAGCCCACAATAGGTGTCTAATATTCAAGCCTATGGCTCTACTATTGATATGCAATTCGTGGTAATGTTAAATTCTTAAAGTAAAAGTGACATTCTCCTTTATCTTTCATTTTCATCCTTTAACTTAAATTTTTAACATTACCATGAAATGACTCAGGATGTTTAAGAGTGGTTCCGACATCATTGGATTTCATATGGAGAAAGTAGAATTTTATATCTTAATTCAAAATCCAGCAGACATAACAGTTTTTCAGGATTTCAAGATTGGGGGGATTACAATGTTTCCATTGGATTTTGTCATGTATGAGGGTATATGTAATATTCCTAAGAGAAATATACAATGATAAACAAAGAAAACACAGCAAAAACACACATGAAATTTTCACACAAATCAGACACCACGAATTGAGCCAAAAATTATGTTGTTCTGAGCAGTGTTGAAAATATCGGTATCGGCAAAATATCGGCGAGGGTCCAGAAAATATCTTATCGGCAATATCGGCAAAATATCAGCAAATATCGGCAAGCATAAAAAATATTTTTTTCAAATTTTTAAATATAGCCGATATTTTGCCAATATTTTCAAAATATCGCGATATTTTGCCGATATTTGCCGATATTTTCAAAATATCGCGATATTTTGCCGATATTTTCCGATATTTGCCGATATTTTGAAAATATCGCGATATTTTCTCGGCGATATATCGTTTTGCCGTAAATATCGCGATATTTTCGAATATCGCCGATATTATCAATAGTGGTTCTGAGCCATTTTATTATAAAATCATGGGGTTACAATATGTTGTTTGGAAAGTGTGCACCTAGGCTTGCCCAAGGCAAGCTAGCAAAGCCCAAGTGTTGTTGGTTGATCCCTTATGGCTCTGCATTGATCTTCCCAGAAAATTGCACTGTTGGCTGCAAGAAATGGCTGCTAGGGCCCCCTCCGGTGATTAGAAAATTCCATGAAATTAACCTCAGGCTCTCCTCCAATAACCTACAAAAACCCACAAAGGAATTGGTCAAATGTTGACCTCGGAATTTCGACCCAATTTCCCCTAGCTCCTCCAACTATTGGGTATTTCGACCCACCTATAACTGATGCTGCCAAATGCCCCCAAAATGGCTGAGATATTCAGCAAGACCCCCCCCCCCCGGGCTTCTCTACCAAGCCCAGCCCCAAATTCCTTCTCCTCCTTGAGTCCCACCTATGATACGAAGATGGATTGCACGAGCCCACGCTATCTTTGTTGATCCTGCTCGAAGAACATGCAAAATGCTCCCGGATCGGTTTGAAACTGATGGAAACTCCCTCCTAGAGCTGGCACTTGAAGTCAAACGAAGCAAGGGTGAGATTCTCACCTGAAAATCTCTTGTGCTCAACAGCACATGCAGACTTGGCCTCCAGCTCAAGCGTGCTAGTCAAGGTGAATGCTCAAATGATCAAAGATGCCCAAAATGAGTGCCTCCTATTTTGTCATTGTGCCTCCCAATTGCCCATGTGGGGCCCAACCATCGAACCTCTCATCTTTTCCCTCCAAGGAATGTGTATTTCCAAGGGGGGTCGTATTTCCTCCTTGGAGTGGTCCCCACCATCCACTAACTATTCGATTTTCCCTTTTCTCCTAAGTTGGGCCTTTCCTTAGCTCCAAAAACTCAAGTGGGGTCCTGCAACCCACTTTTCCTAAGTGTAAATGCAAAATATGACAAAATTGGCAAAATCAATATTTCCCCTTAACAATATTGCTAAGTGGGAATATCACAGTCCTCCCCACCAAAATGTTGTTTGTCCTCAAGCAACTGCAATGATGGATGTTGAAGTATCTTCTCCCCCTCCCAAGTGGCATCCTCATCGGGCATATTCCTCCATTTGATCAAAAACTCCCTGATCACCCGGTTCCACAATTGTCTCTCACGGGTGTCCAAAATGGCCTCTGGCTCTAGAACCAAATGCCCCTCATCATCCATGTGCGGTAACTTTGTAGCTTCTGTCACTTGTTGCCCTAGTGCCTTTTTCAGGCAAGACACATGGAAAATGTTGTGAACTCGACTCCCCGAGGGTAGCTTCAGCTTATTGTCGCACAAAATGTCTAGGCACCACGACAACGGCTTAGATCGAGGGTTGTCACCCTGATCCCCAATCTCTCTATTTAAGTTGTCTCCCAATAGCAGGCTAAGGGGGGTAGACCCTACGGAAATGTAATAAAGGAGAACCAGTTGGAAACCAACCAGTTTGGGAGACACAGTTAAACAACCAAGTACTTGATTTAGATTTAGCAAGACTTATAGGATTTTATTAGATTTAGACGATTGATACCAGTGCCTTATGGAGTCAACAACCTTGCGAGGAAATTTAGGACCAAGTAATTGATGAACAATTGTTGCTTTGATGAATAACTATCTTATATGAAATACAAATCCTAAAACTAATGTGAAATAAAGGAATCTTGGTTAATTTTTAGTTAAATGCCTATCTAAGTTTCAACCCTTCGATCCTTTCTATATTGAGCCTAATTCCGTAGTAAATGGCAGAGAGAAGATAAGGTGAAGCACACTAAGGTGTGATTAACAATACCTCTCCTGAAAATCTAACATACCCAGTGCTGCAGAGAGTTGTGGCTCTAACAATTGCAAGTCACCGATTTCAGTACTATTAAAAGTAGGCTTCTCAAGCAAAGATGGATGGTTACCTATCTTTCTATCGACCAAGCTTATGCTTGGAAGTAAATTTTAATTATGCAAGGCTAACCTAATATGCAAATGCACGAGATGATTAGAATATTAGATGAAGTTAGATTCATGGATTGAAAGCGCTTATGCCACGATTTGCTTCAAATTATATGTTAAAGCCCTTAATCGCCAAAATGGAAGTTCACTTTAGTAGACTGAAAGATAAACTTCTCAACAATATGCTTAAAATATCACAATACAATGCCCAATTAAACCACAAGCTTATCACCTCAAATCTATTTAATGTGATTATAGCTCAAAGAGAACAAAAGCTTCTTCACAATTTAATATCAATGCCAATTATATAGATGCTCAAAAATAATACTCAATTTAGGAAACAAAAGATATGCAATTTATCACAATTCCATAGAAGAATATTTAACAATCACTTGATAAATTCTAAAAGAAATATGTAATAAATATCCAATAATTCAAGTAATTAAACCACGCTTAGCATTAATTAACGACGAGCAATCTCAATAGATGTCAAGCATAAAAACACCCTTATTATGTAAAAAGACTTGAGCAATTAAATTTCGAAATTAAATACCATGAAGAAACATGAAATTCAAATGTTAAACACTTCAAACAATTCCAAAATTAAAATGGTTTTTCTTAATTGAACCCAATCCAGAAAAATTTCTTGCTTTCATATAGTCAAACTTTAGAGATGATTTTAAAAAATCTAAGTCACAGGACACGTCCTCCAAGGTCTCGTGTCCCGTATTTTACGTGCCGGACATGAAAACGGCCCTAAAACGTGTCGAAAACGTTTTTCATCGTGTCCTGTAAATTATAAAACATATTTGTCGGTTTTTGTCGTGTCCTGCATCTGGAAAACGCGTATTCCATTGATAGAAAACGTTGCTTGCATAAGCTGCAATTTTTTTTGAAAGAAACAAATAATTTTTTAGTGGGGCAGCTTAATGATCAACTCTAGGCCCTAGTATTGATATGCTATTCATGGTAATGTTAAATTCTTAAAGTAAAAGTGACATTCTCCTTAATCTTCATTTTCATCCTTTTACTTAAATTTTTAACATTACCATGAAATGACTCAGGATGTTTGAGAGTGGTTCCGGCCTCATTGGATTTCATATGGAGAAAGTAGAATTTTAGATTTCATTCAAATGCAGCAGACTTATCAGTTTTTCAGGATTTCAGGATTGGGAGATTGTAATGTTTCCAGGTGACACCACCTGCCTGGGCTACCCCTGCCACCAGTAGAGGACGTGGTCTACCTCCTATAGCTCCTACTTCTAGTTCTTCAGCTTCTAGAGCATAGCAAACTCCACTGCCAACTCCACCAACACCAGCATCTACATCTAGAGGGAAAGGGAAAGCTGTGGCATTTTCTCGCAAGAGGGGCAGAGGAAATCAATAGGATTAGACTTTAGTTATTTTATTATGTGCTTGTAAGTTGTACATGAACAATGAACATTGAATATTCAAGAATCAAGACCAAGCATATCACATTCTAATTTCTAAATAGTAACTTTTGATTCTATTTTTTTTTTAAAGTGAACTATGAACTTTGAGAAGTAATTATATTTTAATTTGATTAGATAAGCTGCAACCTGCAATTTAATATGGATAAAAAACTATACATATATATATATATAAAACGTGTCCCCCGTGTCCTGTTTCCAGGTCGCTGCGTTTCTTATTGAATACTCGTATTTACGTGTCCTCCGTGTCTCGTGTCCTCGTGTCATGTGACTTAGAAAAAAATATTTAAATGTGTTTTGACTATAGAGAAATTTAAAAAAATTTACCACTCAAAAGATTTTGCTTTTAAGATTTAAAAAATCCCAAACCCTTAACACAAAAACCCCAAAAAGGAACTTAAGATTAAAAATTTAATTATTCCTTCGGAAAATTAAATGTGCTAAGTTTTATGAAGAGAATTTAGATGTGGCAAAAAGTTTAATTTAATTTTTAAAGGGCCAAAGACCACATAAAAATTTCAATCTGAAAAATTAAAGCCTTCTTTTAGATTTAATTCTTTTTTAAAAAGTTAAAAGCAATAAATGAAAATTGAAAGAAATAAAATTTAAATTTTTCTTTTGGATTTAAGCAAAATCAAAACAAAAATAAAAATAAATGAAAAGCAAACTCAAAAAATTAAAAAAAAAAAAAAAATAATAAATAAATTGTGTGTTTTATGAAAGGTCTAACCCTAACAAAATTAAAACAAAGGATGAAATAAAAATAAAAAAGAAATCGTGAGAAGGAATTCATATGAAGGCGTGGAGCAAAGGAGCCGCATGGAAGAGAAAAAGGGGAAGCTGGAAGGAGGGCTCAGAAGAAATGTGCGCACAGAGCAACGGAAGAGGGAATGCAAGTATGAGGAAGCAAGGACGCAGGAGGAGAAGAGCACGCAGGAGAAAGGGATGCATTGGGCAGCATGGAATGAGAGGGATGCAGCAAGGGGGCAAATCAGCGAGCAGGAGAAAGGAAAGTCGAGGATGATGAAGGACGTGAGCAAGAGCGTTTTGCCGAATGTTGGAGCAACGGAAAGGACGTGGTTTAGCAACGGAGAGGAAGCCAAGGTTGAGCAAAGGTAATCGAAGAGGGTGTGGTTTGGAAGGAAATACAGAGAAAAAAAGGCAGAAAATGAGGGCAAAGGGAAAAACACGCAGAAAAACACAGCAGCAGAAGGAGGAAAAAAAATCGAATTTTTCCAGAGAGAGGAGAAAAATGCAGCAGAAAATGGTAGACCAAGAATCCCATAAATTTATCAAAAAAATTAAAAAATTTGCCCAAAATTTTAAATTTTAAGCCGGCATATTTATGCTTTAAAGTTTGCTCCCATAAAAACTTCAGATCTGAATTTGTAAACCTCGGATTGAAAATAATTTCGAATAATGTCCCTGCAAAATGGTATTGAGGCCAAATCTTGCCCTCCAGGGTCTAGATCTGGCTTCAAATTAAAATTTTCTTTCATATCTACACTTGCAAAATAGAAACAAAATACCCATAACAGAGATATAAAACAAAATGAATAAAAACCCCAAAAACCAAGTTAGAAATTTCCAGATTTATATAAAAAAAATTATAGATCTATACACAAAGGTTGCAGATCTATCAGATCTTAGGAGCATGAACCCAACTCTGCTCCCAGATATGATAATCTAAGGATCTTACTAGCCCGATCTATCAATTTTTCCACAAAATATTTAATAGAGTTTGAAATTTTTAAAGAGGTACTAGGCCAAAAACACCCTACAGAAAAAGAATTTATTGTTAGATAAATCCTGGAGCTTATATGAGGTAGGCTCTTCAAAAAATATATGTTGAGAGTTGGTTGGTACAACCAAGGACTATCCCTAAAAGCTCAACGAAAACCTGAGGGATCTCCTGCAAACACTAGATCAACCATCAAACCAAGTAGAGAAATAAATAACAATGAAATTCTGAAGAAATAGAGATACCTACTACTTCAATCAAAATTAAAAATGTTACCCTAGATCCAACAAATTGAATAAGATACTTGTATTCAGATTATTCTAAGAGAGTTATTGAAAGATATTTTTCACATAATATTAAGCAGAAATTAAAACAATGTTACCATAGATTCATGAAGAAGAACACCACCACACATTGAAAACCCCAAAGACTTTTGCATTAATTCCAAAAAGTATACAAGAGAACTTGAGAGCTTAGTACACAATCAAAGATTGGATGAAAAACAGACTGACACCGACCTCTAATTTATAGGTAAAATCTCCAACGGTTAGTTGGATTGATCCCTATCAAATTAATCTCGATTGTTCATAAAGATTTAATTAATCTTTAATCACTACCGTCGAAATCATTAAATTTGAGGAAAAATCGAATTTTTCATTTAATTGATTTTAAATTAACTCAAAATTGATTATTTTGAGTTAATTTCCTCAAAAATTTGACTTTGACTTAACTACCAAGGCCCAAGGGTCCAAAATTTCTTGATTTCCTCAATATTCCCTTGGTCGGGGACCTCCAAAAATTAAATTCTTTAAAACCCATGAATTTCACCTTTGGAGAACTTAATTTTATCTATGACACAATTAATTAAATTTCTGACTTAGGATTTAATTTAATTTTGCCAAAAAATTAAATTAATTGACTTATGAGGGAATTAATAATTTTTCAAACCCTCTAACACTTAGCCATGATGTTTAATTATGAGGGACCATGCACTAAATATTTTTTACATCAAAATTTTCATTTTAATACATGGAGGGGGAAAACCCGTTCCTTATAGACCTTCAAAAAATACTCATTTCTGCGACACAAAATCTAATCCAGTGGACCAAGTGACTTGTAATAAAATAATCTAACCAATTATCTAGGATTATTCCCAAATCACTTTTACATAGACTTGATCTAAAACACTAGGACTCACCCAAGATCTTAGCGACAAAATCCATTCTAGCTTTCGGGTAAGAGTGGAGGGAAAAACTTTGTCGATCATTTGTGTCTAAAGACACAGAGACACAAAAAACCTCCTAGAATGGAAATCGTCACCAAAACTATAGGTTTACCTAGGTTGTTACATACAGACATAGTCATACTAGGATTATTTACATTATACATATGCAGAATGGGTTGACATCTTTACAAAATTGTTGACTAATGATGAAATCTGAAAGGCGCAAACACTCGAACATGATAGATCTCTTTTGCGAAAAAAAGGGTGTATTGTTGTGGGGTCGTTGACACAGAGTGATCAACACAGCTCATGCGCCACCTCCCCAACTCTCCTAGTGACTCTGTACGGCCTATAAAAGCGAGGCTTGAGCTTCTCAACCCCCTTCTGTTTGAGCGTCGACTGTTTGTATGGATGAAGTCTTACGAAGACCATCCCCAACCTCAAACTGCCTTTCTACCGAGCCTCTGTCAATGTAGAGCTTTTGTTGTTTATGCACAGTCTGTAGATTATCTTTGAGAGCCCGCAAAATATCTTGGCTCTCCTGAATCCAATCCTTGGCCCTTGGGGCCTTGCTATCTCCAAACATCACATCAGCGAAAGATAATGCATCATAACCGTACAAAGCTCTGAATGGGGACATACCTATGGACATGTGGTACGTTGTGTTGTAGTAGTACTCGCCCAAATGCAACCACTGTATCCATGCACGTTGATGGCCCGTCACATAGTTGCATAGGTAGCCCTCCAGCCACTTGTTTACAATCTCTGTCTGCCCATCAGTCTGGGGTTGGTAACTAGTACTCGGGGTGAGCTTCATGCCCACCAGCCGAAACAACTCCTGCCAAAATCCCCCCATGAACCTGTTGTCCTGGTCACTGACAATGGTCTTTGGAAGACCATGAAGCTGAAACACCTCCCTGAAAAATAGTTCAGCCACTTGTAAGGCCAAGGACCAAGATGAAATAGCGACGAAGTGGGCAAATTTCGTCAATCTATCTACCACCACCTATATGCAATCCTTTGCTTAGATTGTAGGCAACCCGGTAATAAAATCCATCGAGATGCTCTCCCATTTCCCCTCAAGGATAGGAAGAGGTTGTAGCAACCCAACAAGGTGTGTTTGCTCACCATTGTTCCTTTGGCACGTATCACACTCCCGGACATGCCTCTGAACATCATCCTTAAGGCCCCTCCATGCAAATCGCTCCCTGATAGACATGTATGTCTTGGTGAACCCCTGATTCCTTGCTAACGGTGAGTCATGGGCAGCGTGCATGATCTTCTACCTCAATTGGGAGTTGGGCACTAAATAAATCCGAACCCGATAGTAAATCACCTCGTTCATCACCTTGTACCGGTCATCCGTCACTGCACCATCAAGGACATCACATGCAAATCGGTCCTTGGAATACTCCGCTAGTAACTGTGCCCTCCAATCTAGCACAATGCTCATCAATGAAATGGTGGTCAACCTCCTAGACAACACATCAGTTACCACATTCTGCTTACCCTTGACATACTCAATGTCAAATTCGTATGCTTGAAGCTTCCTCACCCACTTTTGTTGCCTCTCCTGTAACTATTTCTGCTCCAAAAAGAATTTGAGGCTATTGTGGTCTATCTTCACCTGGAACCTATTACCCACCAAGTACTGTCTAAACTTGGCTAGTGCATGCATGATGGCTGGCATCTCTTTGTCATATATGGAGTATAACCTCTCATGGGGAAGTAGCTTCTGACTCTCAAAAGCTATCAGGTTCCCCCTGCATCAAGATCGCTCCTACGCCCTCCCCTAATGCATCGCACTCAAGTGCAAAGGGGTATGTGAAATCTGGAAGTGCCAACTATGGGCAGTTGCTTATAACCTATTTGAGGTACTCAAAGGCCTCCTGCCCTCCATTTGTCCACTCAAATGCCCCCTTCTTTGTCAAATCAGTGAGGGGAGTTGCCAACTGGGAGAAGCCCTTCATGAACTTCCTATAGTAGGTATATATACCCACGAAACCCCTCAACTCTATCACATTTCGGGGTACTGGCTAGTCCTAAATGGCCCTAATATTCTCCTCATGCACTCTCACGCTATCCTCCCCAATGATATGGCCCAAATAGAGCATCTTTGTCAATTTGAACTCACACTTGGACAACTTGGCGTAAAATTGTTGCTCCTCCAAGATACACAACATTGTCTCCAAGTGTTGCAAGTGCTCCTCCCAGGTCCTTCTATAGACCAACATATCATCGAAAAACACCAATACGAATCTCCGAAACTGCCCACGAAATGCATGGTCCATGCAGGACTAGAAAGTGGCAAGTGCATAACCAATAACTTGAAGTGCCCATATTGACACCTAAAAGTTGCCTTAGGGATGTCTTGGTCCCTCACTCTGATCTAGTGGTAGCCCGAACCCAAGTCTATCTTGAAGAAGAACTTGGCCCCTCTCAACTCATCCATCAGCTCATCTATGCGTGGGATGGGGTATAGGTTCTTCGAGGTCTTCTTGTTGAGGGCCCGATAATCTATGCACATGCGTAATGTCCCGTCCTTCTTCACCAAGACAGCTGATGAAGCAAAAGGGCTAGAGCTAGGCCTAATATGCCCAAGTACCAACAGCTCATGAATGGCCCATTCAATCTCATCCCTGTTAGCCTTGGGATGTTTGTACAGGGTGGAAATCACGGCTTGTACCCCAAGTTCTAAATCAATCGTGTGCTCAAATCCCCAATCAAGTGGTTTCCCTGGTGGTATGTCTCCAAACACCTAAGATGGCCTGTACGTCAAGGTGTGGAACCTAGGCTGACCCCCAGCCTCAGAAATCCTCAACTCCATCGCCCACTCAATGTCACCATGCCTCAGGTCAACCTCCATCCTATGTGTTGAAACAGTCTGTGGAGCGTAAGAGTGCATGCCCCTAAGGACAACCAAGTTGCCATCCGGCCCTGTAAACTCCATCTCCAACTTCCTCTAATCAGTAGTGACTTGAGCAAGAGAATAGAGCCATTAGACACCCATCACCACATTGGTGTCTAGTACATCCACCACGAAGAAATGATCTGTGACTAAATAGTTCCCCATGGTCATTGTCAAAGCGGGAACATAGCGTGTACACTGCATGGTCATTTCCCCCGCACAAGGACTGAGAACCCCTCAAACTCCTCGGTCATGATCCCTCTCCTCTGCACCATCTGTGCATTGATGAAGTTGCGGGTGGCCCCACTGTGCACCAAAATTGAGACATGTTTCCCCTGCACTGTGCCTCTGATCCTAAATGTCAAAAACTTAGGTGCCCCAGGTAACGAGGCAAGGACCCCTCCTGCTGGTGCAAAAGGGGCTCCCTCAAGTGGTGGTGGTGGTGGTGGTGGTCCCCTCTCCACGTGTGCCGCACTATCATCTCCTCCTACCTCCAACTCTACATCATCCTCCTGGTCACTGTTAGAGTAGACCTCAATGTAGTGGGCCTTGCCTGTTGTGCATCTATGGCCTGGTGCCCATGGTTCCTAACAAGTGAAGCATAGCTTCCTCCTCCGGAGGTCTCTCCAGGTCTCCTCATCCAACTGTCCACGCCCTTGGTTGGCTCTCGATGGTGGAGCCCTAGTGTCTCTCCCCCTCTGCTGGAACCCCTGCTTGGGTGGTACCGACACTCTGGCCCTGGGTAGAGCATCCTGCAAGTCTCGCGCTTTCCCCATTGTGTCCTGCAAGGTGGTGGGCCGGTTGGACTTCACCAATCCCCTCAGTGGCTCTACTAGCCCCTCTACAAACATGAAAACCCTCTTGGCCTCTAATAGATCAGGCACCATCACTGACAATCTCAGAAACTCAGAGATGAAGGCCTCAGCACTCCTTGTTTGCTTGAGCCTTGTCAACTCCCCAAAGTGCTCCTTCGAATCTCTCCTCTCAAAACGCTCCAACACCCTCCTAGTGAAATCCTCATAGGTTGTATCTCCTACATGCCCCATCGTAGTTAGCCCATGGAACCACCAGTCACGAGCTTCTCCCTCTATACGCAATGTGGCAATTTTAATTGCCTCCCCCTCTGTCATATGATTGAGTTGGAAGTAGACATCTAACTTCTCAACCCATGCTTTCGTTGAGCTCTTGGATGAACCATCAAAAGTCAGGAGGAACAATCTCCCCATGGTGCGCTGCAAATCAGTACCATGTGTGTAGCTTCCTCTGCCTTGCCCTTTCCCCCTGTTGTTACCCTTCAACTGGAAAAGTCCATGAAGGTAATAGCCTCTCTAAAATCGGGCCCATAGGACTGATACTCCACAAAATAGTCCCCCATGGGCATCTCCTCTTGCCCTTGCGGCCCTCCAACACCGGATGCTAGAAACGTGGGGATAGTGGACCTGGGTGGTGTACTGGGAATGAGTGGTGTGTTGGGGCCATGAGCCCCGTGGTGATGCGAAGTGTCGGAGCCCTCGCCAAATTGGAATTCCCCTTGAATCCCTTTGCCCTTGTTGTTGCTGCAAGTTTGCTACCTTAGCTCCTCAATACCCTTAGACAAATCCTGAACGACCTTGAGAAGGTGTTGGGCAAACTCCTCCTCTTTACTCCTTTTGTCTCCCTCATTATCTCCCATGTTTGGTCTTTCAACCTCCGACTCAACTATCACTGGATCTAGGGTAGTTTGCAATTGCCTTTCTTTACTCCTGTACCTCTACCTCCGGTAAGTCACGTTTTGCTGGTCTTTTGGTGTCATAGACCGATACTGCTCCCACAAGCTAAGCCAAGACTATGAGCTCTGATACCACTGTAATATTCCTAACGGAAATATACAATGATAAACAAAGCAAACATAGCAAAAATACAAATTAGACACCACGAATTAGGCCAAAAATTGTGTTGTTTTGAGCCATTTTATTATAAAATCATGGGGTTACAACATGGTGTTTGGAAAGTGTGCACCTAGGCTTGCCCAAGGCAAGCTAGCAAAGTAAGTCCCCAAGTGCTGTTGGTTGATGCCTCTATGGCTCTATGTTGATTTTCCCATAAAACTGCACTATTGACTGCAAGAAATGGTTGTTAGGGCCTCCTCTAGTACTAAGAAAATTCCGGGAAATTAACCCCGGGCTCTCCTCCAATAACCCACAAAAAGCCATGAAGGAATTGGCCAAATGTTGACCTTGGAATTTCAACCCAATTTCCCCTAGCTCCTCCAGCGACTGGGTATTTCGACCCACTTGTAACTGATGCTTCCAAATGCCCGCAAAATGGTTGAGATATTCAACAAGACTCCCTCCCAAGCTTCTCTCCCAAGCCCAGCCCCAAATTCCTTCTCCTCCTTGTGTCCCACATCTGGTACGAAGATGGACTGCGCAAGGCCACGCTGTCTCTGTTGATCCTGCTCCAAGAACATGCTGAAATGCTGAACATGACAGAATTTTATATGCATACATGGATAGTTTATAGCACTTAGTTTATGGATGGCATTTTTGGGATCTTATGATACATTTGTTATATATTTTTTTAGTATCCATGCATGCATATTTGTTGCTTATCAATGTGCTTAATGATGGAGAGACAAGGGGTATTTTTGGAGATACAAGGTGATTATCATTTCTTGTTTGACGACGGCTATGTAATGTTCCCAATTTTTGTGAGTGCAAAATTCACTAAGGAGTTTTGCCAATTTTTGTGATTAAATAAAATGGGAGAAAATATTGTTTAGTGGGAGAAAAGCGGAAAATAATATATTAACAAAGAATGGCGGGAAAGGAATATTTTATTGGGGAAGGGAGGCAAAGTATTATTTAAATGGAAAATGGCAGTAAATTAATATTTTATTGGAGGATGGAAGAAAATTATTATTTTATTTGAGAAGGGAGGCAGATGATTATTTTATTTAAAATAGCGGCAGAAGTCTCCTAATGGCAAATGGGTCCCACCAATAAAATAATAGGGAAAAAGGAGATGCTAGAAGCTAGAAAGAGGCTCAATGGAGAATTATAAATAGAGGGACTCAATTGCAAATCATTCTATTTTCTATCATTTTGATTTGACATTGAGAAGAAGCTCAAGTGAGTTTCAAGAGTTTCAAGTGAAGCTCAATAGTTGATTTCGATGGACTTCGAGTGTCACCCTAGTTAACTTTAGGGGAAGGTTACTTCAGATCTTCCATTAGAGCTTATTGGTTTGGATTGATTGAACCATCTCTTGTGATTTGATGAGAATTTTATTATGCAGAGATTATTGGCATTGAGATCTGATTTGCAGAACTAGCATTCCCTTCTCAAGAGGTCGTGAGCAATCATTCTTCTAAGGAGGTCGAGCAGCACAGTTGGATGATCAAAACTGGAGTTATTACTCTTTCCCAAGCATCAAACCCTCACACCAAAATTCACCTCCTGGAGCAGGCTGAAAAGATAAGATAGAAGGTTGAGTTTCATGATTTGGTACCACGGAGAAGTGCACATCAGATCACCCAGGAGTGAGGGCCGAATTTATAGCCATTTGAGACCCACTTGAAGATGAAACTCCCTGCATGTGGGTTTTAAGAGCAAATTCTCCATCTATTTATTAGTGGTCCATCCACAACAGGCCGAAATTTATAACCAGATTGGAAGTTGATTTGGCGCTGTATTATCTCTTCAAAAAGTAGTGTGGTTTCAGCATGTAATCTCCAGAATTTCAGTCACAAAAAGGCTGAGGTATACCCTGGAAAGGAAGCTGAGATTCTTTGGCAACAACAGCAAATTATAGAGGCTGAATTTTTGCATCATCAAAGGAGGGCCACACACATTGTGTGACTCCCAAATTAGTACCAAAATTTGTATTTCCTTGGCCGCTGGGTTGGCTGAAGTAGATCCATTATCTCAAGGGTGTATCGAACCTTTCATTCACTTCCTAATACTGTCTACTAGGGAGGAGCTGTATAACCAGAATTCTGAGTATTGCTCTCCAAGGAATTAAGTGGGGTTTTTGCTTGAGAAAACTGGCACCAATCACAGCAGAAATTTTCAGTCACTAAGAGCTCAAGATCAGATCTGGAATTTCCCTTTGGAATTACATTTTCATGCCTGTAGCAGCTTACCTGGGTAGGCCGATTTGGTTCTCAAGCATTACCAAGAAAAATATTAGTGGATTGCGCATGTTCCAGGTGTCATTTCTACAGTGACATTTTGATCTTATTATCTGCTCCCAAGTATGAATCAGAAACTCCATTGGGCTGAAATTTTATTCTTATAGCAGCTGAGAATTTGAGAGGGCTGAGTTCTTTAATATAACTGCTCATATTTACCTTCATATTTGAAGGCAATTTCATGTGTTCTCCTCCAAATTGTACCTCTGAAAGATTGCTGCAATAAATATCAGAATTTTCCTTTTTAGATTTGTTTGTCAAATTGGTGTGTGTTCCCTTGAAGTGCATTTTCCAGATTTCACACACTAACTGTTTGTAAAAATGAGTCAAGGGACTTTACTAAGATTTTTGGAAACATTTGCTTAAAGAAGCTGTTAGGGTGCTCAAAATTGATTCGAAGAATTGCTTGGTTGAAATACGAATGCTGTAGCCTAGTACACGCTTGGTCTTCACTGTAAATTTTCATTTAGGAAAATTACAGGCTATTTCTACATGGATATATATGAATGATGATGCTTTGTTTTCACATTGAAAGCATGGGGGATGTGTTTGCTTATAGAACATGTTTTATAGCAACATTAGTTAATTTATTTTGTTTTGTTTGGAGGTACATGGCACATGTGGTTTATGGTGATTTATTATTGATGATTAAAAGTTTATATCGGGAAGTCATATTAAATGACTTGTTTTATGGATTAGGGGGGCACCACCTACTAGGAAATTTAAATATAATGATTTATAAAGTTAATTTGATTTAATTTTCCAATTAGAAACCCCACCCTCGTAGTCTAATCAACATTTGATTAGAAAATAAAACACAACGAAGCCCAATGGTGGTTCAACTTCCAAACTGCTTTACAGAGGCATAAAAGAGGAAGAGGGCATTTGAAGAAAAAAGAGAATATTGTGATGAGAGGTATGCATTAAGTTTTAAGTTGTGATTCCTTTCTTTTGATTTCGATATTCTGTGAGTTACAAGAAGTTGAACCAAAAGGTGGCAGCGGATCATTTTCGAAGGGAAGATACAGTCACATGAGCAACTCCACTCAACCTTTGGACATATCTTTATAGGTAACTTGAATTCCTGTTACTTTATTTGTTGTTTGAAGGTTTGGCTTTTACTTACCCTGTGCTAACAGCCATTAATCTTGTAGAGAAACAGGTTATCTATTATTGTATCAGACCATTTGTAGGTGTTTGAAGGTTGTCTCGTCATTTATTTTCTTTCCAGAATTTCTGTATATGATTTCTTTACATTGCAGATGTTCAGAATCTGATCTGGTCAATATTGTTCGCAGGAATCTGCCTTTTGATTCTGATGTACTCATAGACATTCAATAAATGAATCAGCCTATCTTTTCTCTATATTTGTTGTTTATGCTCTTTAATTTATAAATCTAACATAGCTGAGGCTCTACAGTTTTTGAGGCCGAAAAGCTTCAGAATATTGATCAGTTTGCTGCTCATTATGTCTGATTTTTTTTAATTTATGTTTGTTGATATTTCATTGTACAAACTTTTATTTCAGAATTTTTGTCGCATTTTGTAAATATTAAATTTTGATTTCATTTTCTGACAAATCCCCTATAAATAATTTTCTTCTATCATAGAGAGCTTGTAAATTCTCTTTAAAATCAGTCACAACATAAAGGCATAAATTTCCAGGCACACTTGTCCCATTATCTCACCCACCCTGTGATATCTGAGGGGTTGGTCGAGAAAAGTATAACTTCTCCTTGATCAACACTAACTGCCTAAAAAATTTACTTCAGGAGGTTCTTGATGCCCTGTTCACTTGTATTTTGTCATTGTGGACTTGGTGTCAACCTTTGATAAACTAAGGGTTGTGTCATTAATGCATCTACTTTCTTGGTTAGTTGATTAATTTGTTTGCCATGGTAGTTAAGTGTCCTGGTAGTTTTTTCTGTCATTCCTCATTCATAACGCAGTTTTCCATCGATCTTTGGACTCTGCGAGTAGATTATCAATTATGTTTCCCTTCTCTATTAGTTGATTCATTTTCTTAATTAACATCTTTTATCCTTCCCCGAATTCCATCCACACCTTTTTAACATTGTCGAGATAATGTCTTACGCTATTGACCTCATTTTTGTGTAGATTAACATCTGAAAGTATTTCTTTGTTGTGAACCAAACTTTTTTTTTTAAATTAATTTTTGAAAATTATATATATATAGTTATAAAGAGAATTTTAATTATTTTAATATATAAAAACTTTCCTTTTTTATAAATTTATGATAAAAATTAAAAATCATATGACTTTTACTCATACAAACAGATGAATGGTCACAACTTAATGAACCGTTGTATGGGTTGACATGTGTAGAAAACGAGCTAAAGGGTAGTTAGAATTGGTATGGCAATGAGCTATGGCATATTTCCAGTGGTAGAGAGGGTTACCGTGGCCATTAATTTGGCATTAGAATAGACAGGACAAGGGACTGCACAAACAGTGAATGCGCATAAAGCAACGACAATAGACAGCAGGGTTCATTGGCAACTACAGTGACAATGGTCGGTCCATTAGTCTATAAAAATGGTGACAACAAGCACAAAGATTGGTGGCAGCATTAGGCACTATGCATAGCAATACAAACATGTGAGCAATGACAGTTTGAATGCAAGAGAAGGGTGAAGCAGGTAGTAGCGGTACAGTACGGTAGACAGTACGAATGTAGACAAAAATAGTGGTTGGGTGTCACAAACAGTATGGTTGCAAGCTGTATGAAATTACCATTGTGGTCAACTTCTTTATGAATGTTGGTTGTAAGGGAAACGGTTTGGCTTTGATACCAATGTTACAAAATTACTTGAGATAATAATTTATTATTCTTGAATAAGATATGAATTGATCTTTTACAATATCACTCAGAGGATGTGCTTGATGACATTGACAGGTCACGAGAGGGTACAGTATGCACCATTTACTATCTAATTATTATTTATTATTTTATTTATAACATTACTATTTAATCATTTATTATTTTATTTGTAGCATCGACATTCCCTTTTCATCGAGGAACATCTGGAGAATGTCCCCTATCTAGGTAGGGTATGCCCTACCATCCTCGAACATATCCCCCTTGCACATGAGAACATAGGAATGAAGGAGACGAGTCCCCCAAGGGCAAAGTCTTGTCCCTATGCTAAACTTCCTCCTCCTAATAGTGTCTATTTTTAAACATTGATTTGCAATGCATCATGTATCAATTAAGTGGCTTCTAGCACTTATCGTGGCCAACGAAAGGTTTCTTTTAAGGCTAATTTGTGTCCTTTTCTTCATATCCAAGCCCTCATTGATCATTTCAACCATAATGATTGAACAAATCTCAATAGACAAAGAATAGGTTGTACCAATACTACTACTTCTATCGATGTATAAAAGGATCACTTCCTAACTTTTGGATCTTTTATCTAAAGAATATTTCCTAGGAAAACCTCAAAACCAATATATTCCATCATATCACTTCCTTGTACAATCCCCTTGCATCCTCTACTAGGAAAAACTAATTGTCAAATTGTACTAATACTGAAAGGTATGCACAACCTTGTAAGGCTTTAACAAGGGATCACCTAAAAGACAAATAGAGGCAAGAGCTTCTTCTCTACTATAATAGATGTATCAGAATAAATGTTAAGTATGACATTTCAAAGCTATTCAAAATTTCATACCAACAACTTCTATCACCCTAATAGACAACTTTACAAGATTATGGCCTAGGATTAAGAAAGAGACTTTCATAACTTAAGTCTGTAAATGACATGTTTCAATAGATCTTTGTAAACGCCATTGCATTTGGGGTTGTAGTAAAGCACCCAATGGTCTATTGTTGCATTATTTTAATGTATTTCCATTTATGTTATTCATTATCACTTCAGTTTAGGCTATAAGCTCTTGAATAGAGATGTATTTTTTGCCTCCTTGTTATATTAGAAATTGACACATGGTATAGCTAGTAGTTTCATTGACCACTTTTGGCGAATCCAGCACATTGCTGCATTGCTAACATTTGCTTTAATGTAATCAGAATGTTCATCTTACGATATGTCACACTTTAGTGATGAAGTAGAGTCAAGCATGAAAGTTAGATGAGCACAATAATTGTAAAACATTTTTATCTCTTAAAAAACCAAGAATGAGCAAAGGCCACAAACAAGAAAATCTTTGAAGCATGCAACAAGATAGCAGCCTTACAGCATCCAAGTCTACCAATGCTGTTACAACCTCAACATCATGAAGGGAAAATTGAGATCCTTGAGCAACAATATCACCATTGACAGCAATACATGCACAACCATCTGCCATCAAATACACTTTAACAAATCACTACCTGTTTCGTTTAGTTGATATTCAAAGTGAACTTGCTTCTTACAAAACAATATTAACATACATTAAAAGAAAATTAACAGTAATCATTACCAAGTGTTTGATTTAAAATAAAGAACTTCGCTCGATTATAACTAAAAGACAAGCAAGAATTGGTCTTGACCTAGTGCCATTCCTAAGTTCCGAACACTTTCAATGATCAAAGAGCTCTTCAAACTAAACAGGAGCACAAATCTAGAACATGAGGGAAGAAAGCAAGGGATGATAGAGAATATCTTTTTAAATGTGAAGAGTGAAAAAATGAGTACAGAAAGGATGACAAACAGTAGCATTAAAAGGATTGTTGATTTTGTAGCCTCGAAAGGTCTTCTACATTGGCTTGGTGCCTTAGCATGTAGAAGATATTTGATTTCCTCTTTAGGTGCTTGCTTGGGGAAGTAAGTGCTTTTATGTACTCTTTCCTAAGGTTAACTTAGGAAAAGTACAATAATTAATTTAATCAATTATTGTGGACTATTAGGGAAAAGTTCTAAGGATAAATAATGAAATTATTTAAGTGACTTAGATCAATGTTATCAAAACCGACCGATCCGACCGTTTTTGGACTGAAACCAGTCCGAACTGGGCCTCCAAACCGGAATTGGCCGGTACAGTACCAAACTGGCCTATTCCACTGAACCGGCCGGTTCATGACCAGTTTTGTTTTGTGTGCCCCTTCCCAGGTCAGCATAAAAAAATTTGCCTTCTTTTATTTTTTTATTTTTTCAATTGGTTGGTTTACTTGTAATTCTCCCCTAGGCCAACCTAATATTCAAGCCTATGGTCCTATTATTGCTATGCATTTCAAAATCCATACATGACAAAATCCAATGGAAATGTTGTAATCCTCGCAATCCTGATATCCTGAAAAATTGTTATGTCCATTGGATTCTCCTAATAAAAGTGACATTCTCCTTAATCTTTCATTTCCATCCTTTTACTTAAATTTTTAACATTACCACGAAATGACTCAGGATGTTTGAGAGTGGTTCCAACCTCATTGGATTTCATACGAAGAAAGTAGAATTTTAGATTTTACTCAAAATCCAGCAAACTTAACAATTTTTCAAGATATCAAGATTTTGGGGATTACAACATTTCCATTGGATTTTGTCATGTGCGAGGGTAAGGAACTAGTATTTAATAAAGAGAAACAAACCCTCTATGTACTTTGAGGTTAATGGCAATGGTTGTCGAACTCCTCTATCATGACTACTAAAAATGTACCCATCACTAAAACAAAATCTTGACTTGACATGCTATGTTTTTTCTATCTTATTTTAATGCTTAGAGGGTTATATTGATGATAAATATCCCAATATAGGCAATGAGAATGAGGAGGATGATCATGATGATGATTCTGATGATAACATTAACAATTAGCACTTGTAGGTTGTAGTTGTAGTATTGTAGATTGTAGTATCATACTATCATATTATTTTGGACTATAAAGGCCTTTTAGAGCCTGTTGCTTGATGTTTTTTGCAATGTTGTGAACGTCAGCATCAGGATAAAATCAGTAGGATCTGGAGAACCAAACAATCGTAAAAATCGGGAAAATATCGGAAAAAAATTAGCAAACATCGCAAAATTAAGATACCATAAAAATATCTTTAAAAATCGACAAACATTGCCTAGGCCAAAAAATCGTGATTTTGAGATAAAATTAGGATGTTATCGAGATGTTCGCAACACTAGTTTTTTGGTTCAATGATGTTTTGCACTAAGTGCTATTTTGGTTATATGCACTACTACTTGCTATATAAATGAGAACTTTTGCATATTTGCGTATAAATAGTTTGAATTCATATGGATGCACATGAATATATATGTTTTTCTTTACAATATGAATATTTTATGTGTTTTTGGTAAACCAGTTTTTTTCCGGTTTTTACCGATTGCGGTCTGTTTCCGACCGGTCCACAAGGTTTTTCGGTTCGAGCACTGGTTCGATTCTGATAACATAGACTTAGATATAATCTCAACTATTGATATTAAGTGAGGCTTAGAATTCAATCCTAGCCATAGGGAGAGGTGAAGACACACAACAATGCTAAGGAAGTGATTTTCTCAAGAGTGAGAGGCTCAATTAGACCAAAGAGAAGTGAGAAGAATAGAAGCAAAGAATTTTGGGGAAAATTTTCATGGAAGCCAAAACGAGGAAAGAAAGAGGCAAAGTCAATTGAAGAGGAGAGCCAAAATATCCAGAGGCTAAATTTATCAACTGCGCAAGGGTTGTATGAGGGGGAAAGATAGCGGTTGAATTGTTGGTGAGGGAAGCTAAATTTTCAAGAGGTTGATCTTCTTCGATAGTTCCAATTTCTAGGGCCGATTTCCTTGAGGCATGTTGACCATGTACATATCAACAATCCAAGAAGAAGAGTACAAAGCAGTGGACAAAAAAATTTCAAGATCAATGTCATCATTCAGTTTAGTTTCATCATTGTAATCCCAAATTTTGCCTTTGTAATCTAAAAATGTTCTAGTATGACTATTAAGCCATATAACAACACCTAGGTAAGCCTATGATTCTTTTCAAAGGGTTTCATCCTAGGGAGTTTTTAACCTCCCCAAATTATTTGTGTTTGTAAGCACAGATAACTAGCAGAGTTTTTCTCCCAGATCTACCCCAAAGCTAGGGTGAAACCCATTGACATGATCTTAGGTGAGTCCTAGTGTTAATCGAATCTATGTATTTTTTATACTAGATCATGTGTCTTGTCGCAAAATTTGGATGAGTCTAAAGGGTCTATGTCTATGCGTATTTCCCCTTATAAGGATTGACATTGTAATATTTGATGTAAATGCATGCTTAGAAATATTTTTGGTGAATAGTTCCTCATAATTAGAACATCGTTACCAAAATATTTTTTAGATCCACTTAGAGGGTGGAAAAATAATTAATTCCCTCTTGAATCGTTTTAATTTTAATTTCTAGCAAAAATAAAAATTAATATTAGCCAAATATTATCCAAAAAATAGAATGAAGGGAAAATTAATCACCCTCCAATTGGAAAACTACCAAAAATCCCTCAAAAATTCGTGGGTCCCAAGGTCACTTGGGAACGGGAGTAGGAGCGACATTTTCATAAGCTCTCGGTTTGGGAGCGAATCCAGGAGCATTTTTTATATAATATATATTTTATATATTTTGATGCATATATGTCAACAAAAACATGTAGAATGATGAATTAGATAAAAAAAAATTAGAAAAATACATTGATTGAACCATATAACAACAATCATCTAGAAGTTATAATCTTCATCAACCACGTCCACAAGTTAGTAACATACAACATATTGAGTCTCATGAATCATGATTCATCAATCTTAAAGTTTCAAGCTTTCAAAATTCAATATATAACATTTATCATCATTGATCACCAAAGTTGTACTTGTAAGCTAAGTGTAACCATTACAACAAATAATATCTAACATGAAATGAAATGTTATAAAATGAAATGAAATGAAACAACTTTCAACTTTCACGAAGCATCATATTCATAATTCATTACCAATGAGTTATAATTGCCAACTTCAAACTTCAAACTTAAATTGTCATATATTGTTTACAAAAAAATCATAATAAATATGAAAGAGTCAACAGTTATAAAAACTACTAGAAACTAGAAAAGACAAGTAAATTTGTCATCTACATCTTCCTCTTGCCACCATGAATAATGTCCAGTTTCTGAGTACGTCGTAGTGGTCTTCTAGGAGTCTCCTCTCGCACAGTCCCACGACCAGAACCAGAAGGCACATGCCCTCCACGTGTGGATGTACATGGAGGCGATGACAGCAAAGGAACAAGACTTGGAACTCGAGCATTGTTACTGGATGGTGGAGGTGGTGTTGTCGCATGGATTGTCACGACAACGCTCAGACCGGGGGATGTCACCCTGATCCCGATCTCTCCGTTTAAGCCTGTCTCCCGCGGCTAAGGGGAGTAGACCCTATGGGAAAATGAATGACCAACTGAGGACCAGTTGGGTTGGGAGACACGAGGGGGGAGAAGCACTTAATTGATTTAGAAGATAATGGACCAGTGCCTGATTAAACGATTATTTATCAAATGCTGCAAAGATATGAACTCATTAACAATCGTTTTACCCTCAAACAACAAAGATTAACTTTTACCACATGCGAGAAAATCATTAAATGCTTAATGGCTCGAAATAGCAACGCAGAAAATCGAATCCTCCCTATGCATACATCAAAACTCCCTATGCATACATCAAAACGCATAAACCCAGCCCGTATATACACAGAAAAAAATACAAATGCCTTGTTCACTGTTTTGCTGCGCAGGTGATGGAGTTGACGGCAACAAGGGGCCACGTTTTTTTTTGTTTTTGTTCTGTTGGCTTGCAGGTTCAAGAGAAGAAGGATGCGTGAGGATGCAGGTTGGAGAGAAGACGCAGGCAGAATGGAGAATCGTGGATGCAGTCTACGGCTTTGATGATTTTGATAGCAGGATTATGGGATTGTCAACGCAGAGAGGCTCATGTGGGCAGTTAGAGGGGCAGCAATTCATCTGCAGTTTTTTAACAATTCGTTTGCAACAAATAAAGCCGCCAGTTGAGGATTGGATGCAGAAGGGACCGGGATCTGCAGTGTTTTGGTGGTGGCAGGCAAAAGCGTGAACAGGGATAAGAGAGCTGCGTGGGATGATATTGTTGCTTTGATCTGGTGTTTGCAGGAGGCAGCCACTGGTTTGCAGGTTCTGGTAGCAATCGAGGGATGGCAGCACGTAGAGGACAGGGTATGGGAGCCACAGGTAAAATCGGATTGCCCACAGAAATATTCAAAATTTTTCCTGTAATAAAAATGAAACCCGCATACAACAAATCTGAAGAAACTGATCAGAAAACAAATGACTGGAAAACCTATTTAAAATTTATCAGGACTCTTGAAATTTTGAATCAGCGACTTCATATTGTGAAAACCCCACAAAGTTTTTGAAATATGTACCTGCAACCTGTAAAAACAAAAAACCCAGAAGTAAAATGTGCCAAAAATAAACTGAAAACCCTAAAACCAGCTAAACAGTTTATAGTATTTACAAATCTAAGGCTCCCTAGTAGCCAGATTTGTCAATAATCACAGTAGTATTATCAGAATTTAATTTTAATGTGAGACACTTCAGAAAACCCTGCATGCATTCATAAAAAAATTCAAATGATCAGCCCGGGATCAAGAACTGGTTGGGCTCTTTCAGAAAACACAATCCGGGAGTTGGCAGGTTCAGCCGAGAATTTCCCCTAACGCCCGGTAATCTAAAAAAAAGGATTTCCTGCACAGCTTAAAATCAACCATTAACATAAAGTGAGAAAACAATAGTGAAACCCAGATCAAATGGAGATACCTACCACTAGGTTTCAGAATCTAAACTATCATTTAAACCCCAAAGATCAGACAAGATACCTGTGCCTAGATCAATCTTCATTAAGCTATTCTCAATGGATGAAAATAAAATTATGCAGAAAAATAAAACAATCTTACAACATTTTCAGAAGAGTAACACCAGCAAGAATTTTTAACCCCACAGTCTTTCTTTATTGCACAAAAAATGACTACAAGAGAGCTTTCTTTAGCACCAAACTCTCAGATCTAATCTGATCTCAAATGACCCTGTTGTCGCGCGGATTGGCACGACAACGCTCAGACCGGGGGCTGTCACTCTGATCCCCGGTCTCTCCGTTTAAGCCTGTCTCCCGCGGCTAAGGGGGGTAGACCCTGTGAGGTGATGGAAGCCAACTGCCAAACAGTTGGGCTAGGAGACGAGATGCACTAAGATGATTTTATTAATTTGATAGATCAGTGCCTTAAGAGATTGGTGTTTAAATGATTACTAGCTAGATGATATGAGAACATGAAACACAGACAGCAATCATTTATCACCACATAAAGAGAGCAATGCTTTAAATATCCAGTAAAACCACAAAGCTCTTAAAAAAAAATTATCCAGCAACTAAAAGAAGTGAATGCGTTAAACAACCACACAGTTATTGACTAGACAGGATATGCAGCTAAAATTCATGCATCAACAACTTTTGAATCTGAACATAAGTAACTGGATCAGGCAAGCAAGAAACTTTTCCACAAGATTTTTATATTTTTTTTTTTTTTAATTTTTTTTTTTTGAACCCTAAAAAAAAGGAAACTTTAAATTTAAAATCTAAACTATACAATAGAACTAAAAAAAAATATTTTTTTATGCTTTTATAATTTTTAATTATTAAAATCTAAGAAAAGCTAAAACTATTTAACCAAATCTAAAGCTAATAAAGTTAGAACTATCAAACTAATCTAAACTAAAGATTTAAAATCTAAGCTAAATGAAATAAACTAAAATTAAACCAAACGAAAACCTTTTTTATTTTTATTTTATAATCAAAATAAAACTAAGATCTAATGGAACTAAAATTAAAATTTAATGAAAACTACGTAACCCCTGAAACAAAAAAACGTGAACTCCTAAAATTGAAAACGTAAATAAATAAATAAATTCGAAATGCAATCAAAACGTGCGGGTTTGCAGCTTAGACGCTAGACGGCATCGAGTTGGTTGTTTTGCAGCTAGCGTGAAAGGGAGGAAGAAGTCGATACAAGGCGGCAAGGGCAACCAGAGCTGAATGCTACGGCTTTGAAATGGAAGAGCGTATTCTCCAGTCGTATAGCTTGTGACCACCAAAACGACTACGCCCAGCAAAATAAAAACGCAGGTATTGGAACGATAGTCGAACCAGCAGGAGGTTAAAAAAGTTTGCGTGACCATATGAGGGCGAATCGAGGGGCTGAGCTATGGTGAAGTGAAACGCACAAACACAAGAGACGCAAAGCGAAACAGGGCATGAATGATATGCGAAAACCCTAGCCGTTAACTGCGTGCATCAAACCAAACGATTTTATGAAAACAACTGCAGGAGAAATGTGCTATGATATCGTGAATGAGAAAATGAACTCCCGCATACAAGAAATCGACTCAGACTTCGACCATATGAAATCGTATTTCACTGAGCATTAATCAAACAATGAGCTGAGAAATGATTTACGCTGACATTCAAGCTAAAGAGGAGAGTTGGTTTTCAAGCGTTAGGGGAAGTGAAAGCGTACCTGGCTATTGGAGATTAGACACCCCACAGCCGTTGATAAATTGATTTATACCACAGACACGCAAATTCCCAGATATCCTCGACAGCAATACGTTTTGAGCTGGTCTTTTGCCACTAGAATCTACTAATCTGGAAACAAAAGCCTTGTCTCTGCAAGAGAAAAAAAAGGAAAAACAAAAAACCCGACAGATAATATGCAAAACTTCAAAGTGAAACCCTTCAAAATTTACCAAAAGTTACAGAAATTTATAGCTCTGGTACAGCAAATTTAACAATGATTGCAGTAAATATTTTTCGAATTTTAGAAGCTTTGAACTTTGCTGTAAGCAGAAAGAAAATTCTCTCATGTAAAACAGGAAATAAAACTCTTAATGATTAACCCAGGGCCAAAACCAGCTAGGCTCTGCAAAGAAAAGCCTGTGGGAGTCGGCTGGTTCAGCCCAGAACTTCCCCAAACGCCCACAAATACCGTTCGCCTAAAGATCTCCTGCACACCTCAAGCAAACATCAGTAAAGAGGGCAAGAAATGCTACTAGATTTCAAGAAATAATGGAGATACCTGCCATTATCCCAGAAACCCTGCAACATTCAAACCCTAGCACGTGAGCAAGCTACCTGTACTCACAATACTCTGAAAACCAGCTGCTTTTAACTGCGGAAAACTGAAATATGCAGAAAAACGAAAATCTCACAGCGATTCCAGAGAGTAACACCAGCCAGTTTTGAACCCCAAAGTCTTTTTATTAACCAGAAAATCAGATTACAAGAGAGCTTTTCAGTACAGACTCACAGATCAGATAAACCTGTAAAATGACCCCCTAAGACCCTATATAAAGGAAATGATCCCAACGGCTAGTTTTGGGTGATCCATGTTGAAGCGATCTCGACCGTCGATGAGGGTTAAGACATCCCTTAATCTCATCCGTCGATTTTATTTTAAAAAGTTATTTTTGCATGCATTCACAAAAATATTATTATTTTATTGCTTAGGGTTTTTGCTTTATGTTTTTTTTTTTTTTTTTTTTTTTTTTTTTATTCATTTTAAGATGGATCATCAAACTAAGCCGTTGGAAACATCACCTAGGACCTAGGACCTAGGACTCATGAGGGGATTTACAACATCTTCAACCCTCAAGACACATTTCATCATGATTTTTACAATTTACATCTCAAAGGGATGAATCCACTTAGTACAGACCCTCATAAACCACCCAGTTCTGCGACACAACTATAATCTAGCAGATTAACACGCTAGGATTCTCCTAAAGTCCTAATAACAAAGTGCATCCCGGCTTTGGGGTCGGGTTTGAAGGAAAACTCTGCCGATCCATGGATCGGTGAGACTAAAAACCTCCCGGGACGCAGATCATCATTAGAAAGCTAGGTCCACCTAGGCAATTTTACATACATGACTTTGATCTGCTTAGATTATTTACAATTCATACATGCAGACTGGGTTTACAACAAAAATGATCAAGCTGTTGATGACTGTAGGCCGGTACGGACACGTCGCTCAGGAGCTACCCCTCTCTGCCAACAGAAAGGAGGTGTACTGCATGGGCAGTTGACCGGTAGTGGTCAACATCTGGCTCTACTTGGGGACACGTTGCTGCACTGGTAGGAATGTGAGAATCCAGAATCTGCATCCATACAACACACAAACGAAAATAAGTAGCGTCCATTCCAAAATCATCATATACATTAAGTACAGGAAAGATAAAAGCTCTTCATTTACTGACTAACTAATAACATGAAAAGTAAATCTAATCCTAAAAACAGAAATGAAATGCTAAAAAGACAAGGAGTAGGGATAGAAATACAATACAAAAAATGCCCCATGGCATCAGATATCATCTCTAAAGAACAGCTTGAGCATTTGGCCGTTCACTGGTAGATCAAGTGGTTCGCCATCCAATCTGCTCAAGTAGAATGAGTTTGGCCCAGCTATATCTCTAATGATGTATGGTCCCAGCCACAAGCTGTCAAACTTTTTATGCTTTCCTGGTTTTTCATTTTTGCGATCCCAAAGTAAAACCATATCTCCAACCTGCAAAGATCTAGATCTAGAGCATTTATCAAAGCTTTTCTTAATATTAGATTGATTTTTACATGTAGTATCAAAAGCTGTCCGACGAGTCTCATCTAATTCCACAATCTGATCTATCCTATTCTGAACAACATCTTTATCAGTGGAAAAATTTTGGAGAAGCTGATAGGCTGGCAATTTTAGGTGCACAGGTAAGGTAACATCCAAGCCATAGACCAATTCAAAGGGAGATTTACCAGTAGATTTCTTCTTAGTAATTCTGTCTGCCCACAAAGCATACTTGATTTTGCTGTCCCAAGACTTCTTGTTATCTCCTACTATTTTCTTGATAATGGTTATGAGATTTTTATTACTTGATTCAGCCAAACCATTACCCTGAGGATAGTAATTCGACGAATGAGATAAGACAATGCCATATTTGAAACAAAAAGATGTAAACTCTGAAGAACTGAAAGCCTTGGCATTGTCAGTAGTGATCTTAGCGGGGACACCAAATCTAGTAATGACATTATTCTCAATGAAATCCATAATCACCTTTTCAGTGGCATTCTTAGCAGGAATGGATTCGACCCATTTAGTGAAATAATCAGTAGCAGTCAAAATCCAAGAGTAGCCATTGCTAGAATTTTCATGGAACTTCCCTATGAAGTCCAGACCCCAATGCTGAAAAGGTGCCTCTACAATAACAGGTTGTAGAGGAAGGGCAGCAAGCTTCTGTTTCCCAGTGAACAGTTGACAGGCTTGACACGTTCTAACAAACTTGTGCACATCAGAAAAAATCGAAGGCCAATAATAGCCGGCTCTCAGGATTTTGTGGGCGGTAGTTCTAGCGGCATAATGACCACCACAAAATCCTGAATGAAATTCGGAGATTAATCTTTTGGACTCAACATCGTCAACACACCTAAGCACTATGCCCTCCGGATTTCTCCATCCAAGGCCATCCTTCATAAGGCAGTACTTAGTGGCTTTTAGTCTAAGAGCCCTTCTCTTATGAGCGACTAAGTGGCTAGGACATGTAAAGTTTGTTAAGTAGTAAACTATGTCCTTATACCATTCATGCTCAGCTAACCTTCTTAATTCTGGTGAAGATAGATCGTCAAGGCAGAACAAACCAAGAGTCCTTTCATTACTTTCAGCTAACATTTGGGCTAGACCTTGGCCTTTGATCAGTTTAGTGGGTCTAATTTCTAAATCATACTCCTGTATCTTAGTAACCCACCTAGCACGAGTCCCTAAGCAATCAGTTTGAGTTAATATGTCTTTAAAAGCAGAATGTGGGACGAAAGCGATGATCTTAGAATAACCCACATAAGTTTTAAAATGCTTAAGAGACTTGACCAGGGCATAAGCCTGCTTTTCCATGGTATTGTACTTCAATTCGGAGTTTTGAAGTGCTCTACTCATGAAAGCGATAGGCTGCTCACGACCATCTTTATTCTTTTGAAGCAAGACACCGGCAATGGTATCCTCAGAAGCGAAAGAAAAAATCATGAAATCTTTGGAGTAATCAGGACTAACAAGGACAGGAGCTTTCGCGATAGCAGACTTGATTTCTTGGAAAGCCCTTTTGCCCTCTTCCTGCCAGACAAATTTCACATCTTTCTTCAAAAGACTTTGAATGGGCTTAGTTATTTCCGCATAATTCGGGATAAATCTTCTAATAAAATTTATCTTTCCAAGGAAAGACTGAAGGGACTTGAAGTTATGCGGGAGAGGAATCTTTTGAATTGCTTCAACTCGTTCAGGATCGACCTTGACTCCTTCCTTAGAAATGATATGACCCAGAAGTTTCCCTTCAGTTACCCCAAAGACAGATTTAGCCGGATTCAAAGAAATTCCATATTCTCTGCATCTATCGAAAACCCTCCTAAGATGATCTATATGGCTGATACCATCTTTAGAGAAAACAGTAAGATCGTCTTGGTAAATTTCGATGATTTTCCCGATTAACCCTTTGAAGGCATAATCCATGGCCCTCTGGAAAGTAGCCCCAGCATTTGTTAACCCAAATGGCATTCTGATGTATTCAAAAGTGCCCCATGGTGTTGTGAATGCGGTCTTGTGTCGATCTTCCTTTTTAACCCAAACTTGATTATACCCAGAAAAACCGTCTAGCAATGACATCATTCCAGACCCAGTTACTCTTTGCAACAAAGTTTCCATTTTTGGCAAAGGGTAATTATCCTTTTTGCATGCTAGATTAAGGTTTCTAAAATCGACACAGAGTCTTATTGTACCATTCTTTTTCCTGACAATCACTAAATTTGAACACCATGTCGAATGCCTAGTTTGAGCGATGATCCCTGCTGCAAGCATTTTCATAAGCTCTTTCTGGACCAGGGGGGCTAACTTAGGATTAATCTGCCTAAGCTTCTGCCGGAAGGGTCTAGCATTTTCGTCCTTTAATGGAATAGTATGCTCCATAATATCCTCCCTATAGCCCTTCAATTCATCATAGGAAAAAGCTAAAACATCTCGATATTCGCGAAGTAAATCGGTTAACTTTTTCCTTTCCTCCAAACTAGTACCTTTACCGATTTTAACTATTTTCGGATTTTCAGAAGTGCCAATGTTGACTTCAAGGTACTCACCTGGGTCCATCTTGTTTTCTTCTCTCAGCTTCGTGGCATCGTGCCGATCAAAATGTTGCTCTAAGGCAACCACATTTCTGGGAGTGGGATTTATGATATGTCTATGATCTAAAGACCCATCCTCGTCAGAAACTAACCGGAAATCCTCAAACTCGTCTAAACTATTGAGAAAACGAACGACTTGCTTTTCATCATTAAAAACTTGCCAATGTTCTGAGTTGTCTGGGACAGATGGTCTGAATATTACCTCCATTTTAATTTTATCGTTAATTAACTCATCAGACAACTGGAAAGTGGTAGCAGCTACGGCAAGTTCATCTGCCGAACTATTCAGCTCTCTAGGAATTGCTTCAAGGTTAAGGGCATCGAAGTGCTCCATAGTATCCCACACAGCATTTCGATAGTTTCTTAATCTTTGATTTCTACATGTGAATTTGTTCTTAAGCTGCATGATAACCATATCGGAATCCCCCTTTATGCTAAGCAACTTAATCTTCAAGGCTTTGGCCAATTCAAGGCCCAACAATATGGCTTCATACTCAGCGACATTGTTGGTTGCTTCAAATTCTAGACGATAGGCAAACTTGAATACGTGACCAAGGGGAGACTTAAGCACAATTCCAGCACCCTTACCATGACTAGAGAACGCACCATCGAAATACATATACCAGACTTCATCTTTAAGACTTTTGACCTTTTCGTCGGGAGAAGTTATGAAGTTAGACAGGATAGCATAGTTCCCGATGTCAGATTGCTCTCTAATTATTTCGTTATGAGGCTTTTTAGGATTTTCAACATGAAATTTCCTCTCAGGCTCTCTATTTAGTCTAACGAAACCGTCACCGCTAGGAGAAGGAATCATAGCATATGACCAATTCATCTGAATGCTTCCCCCTAGATCAGAGGCCCACTTCCTAGACAACAGCATACCCCAAGCATCAGGTACATCAACAACAACAATATCCATAACAACCATGATGTCTGGATAAACCGAAAGATGAACTTGCAAATCCTTGATTAAACCATGTACTTCGATTTTCTTAGAATCCATGGCACATATATTATAGTAGGGTCTGGAAACTCTTAAGTTAAGCTGTTCCATAACCCTTTTAGTCATAACACAAGCAGATGCACCTGAATCCAACATGCAGTTATTCAATTTATACCCATTGACTAACAAGGTGATAAAGAAGGGTTGATGATCCTTGTTATCAGCATCTACGCTTTGCAGGTAAATAGGAGCATCCTGATAGTCAACCTCACGAATCTTCTGTTGAGAAGCATTGACTTGAGGACCCTGAATTGCTTTTAGTAACTTGTCTCTTTGGGAAGGGATCTTAGCAATCTCAGATACGGGAACCCAGATTTTAGCATTATTAAACCAACTCCCCAAATCGACATCTATTCCAGAGTTTATACCAGGGTTTAAAGTTCGAGGAGGAATTTGATTCCCGCTCTGATCTTTATCCCTTCTCTGGTATGTTAAACCCTTATCTCTAGCAATTTCCAGAATTTTCTCAGGAGAGGGTTTCTCACCATACAACCTAGCCAAAATGTCATCTTCGTCTTCAAGGTTATTTATATTAAAAGCAGATTGAGGATTCCCAACATCATAGCTCCTTTCCTTAACATCTATCCAATCATTCATAGGCAAAGGAAACTTGCCCCCTACTACGTTTATTTGCTCACCTGTCCCAAACATTCCATTGTCTAGGAGTCTTCTGATGGTGGGACAGGAGGACTCTTCGTGAAAAGCATCGCAAGCACGACAGTAAGGAGGAGCATTATCAACCAGATTAGTAAGCGGATTAGGAGGCCTCTGCTCACTGGATTGACCCTTTCTTTGCCAGTTACTATTTCTGTTATTATTATTTCGTGGTTGAAAATTTTGCGATTGCGCTCTTTCCATTTGAATCAACCTATTCTGCAAAGTGTTTATCTCCTTGTTATGATTAATTTCCATGGTTTCAATTTTCTGAAGCAATTTGAGAACAAGTTCATTCTCAGGCTCTTGGACTGCTTTTCCCTTAGGTTCCTTCAATTTTGTAGCAGCCCTGTCATAACCTGGGATTTCAGACTTCCCAGAAGCTGCCTTGTCCTTCTCAAGTTCTACAGCTAAGGCTTGGCAATCTCGATAATCAGTAAGTTTAGCACGCCTTAACTCATAAGATGGTTCAGGACCAAAGGCATCAATATAAAAATCTTGGAGAGTTTTATCTGAAGGTTTATAGTCTTGAGGTAATTCTCTAATAATACCATTAAACCTTCTATTAAATTCTTCAACAGTTTCGTCTTCTCTCTTTTTCATCAAAGTAAGAGCTCTTACAAGATGTCTTCCCTCTCTCTTATCTCCAAATTTTTCTCTAAATGAATTAATGATTGATTGTAGAGAGTCAAAAGAATTAGGAGGTTTTTCTGTAAACCAGTCATGAGCATCACCTCCTAGAGTCAAGATAAAAAGGGTCATCCTGACGTCTTCATGATCAAAATCAGGAGATCTAGCATACTTAGCCATCCATATGTTGAAACCTCGCAAATGGGAATTAACAGTAATGGCATTATCTCCATGAAAGCTAGGCAATTTGTCTATCCCAATAGATGGAATATCATTGGGGGCTCCAGGAATGTTAGAAAAATCACAAGGGGCAAACAGACTCATGGTGTTGCGCTTAACTTGACCTTTAAAGAGCAAATGAATATCGGAGAGGGCTTCTTGTCCAAGATTTCCAAGAAGTGTACGAGAAGCGAGTTTGTGTGATCGCACCCTATAAACCTTTTCAGGATCAGGAGTAGGATTGCACAGACTGCTCGGATGTCTTCTAGTGTACACTCTTGCAGATAATATAGGAAGTGGAGTCGCCACTTGAACAAGAAGTTAAGCACAGAAAAGCTTGAAAAACAAGGACCAAGGACAGAAAAACTCTATCCCCGGCAACGGCGCCAAAAAATGTTGTCGCGCGGATTGGCACGACAACGCTCAGACCGGGGGCTGTCACTCTGATCCCCGGTCTCTCCGTTTAAGCCTGTCTCCCGCGGCTAAGGGGGGTAGACCCTGTGAGGTGATGGAGGCCAACTGCCAAACAGTTGGGCTGGGAGACGAGATGCACTAAGATGATTTTATTAATTTGATAGATCAGTGCCTTAAGAGATTGGTGCTTAAATGATTACTAGCTAGATGATATGAGAACATTAAACACAGACAGCAATCATTTATCACCACATAAAGAGAGCAATGCTTTAAATATCCAGTAAAACCACAAAGCTCTTAAAAAAAAAATTATCCAGCAACTAAAAGAAGTGAATGCGTTAAACAACCACACAGTTATTGACTAGACAAGATATGCAGCTAAAATTCATGCATCAACAACTTTTGAATCTGAACATAAGTAACTGGATCAGGCAAGCAAGAAACTTTTCCACAAGATTTTTATATATATATATTTTTTTATTTTTTTTGAACCCTAAAAAAAAGGAAACTTTAAATTTAAAATCTAAACTATACAATAGAACTAAAAAAAAATATTTTTTTATGCTTTTATAATTTTTAATTATTAAAATCTAAGAAAAGCTAAAACTATTTAACCAAATCTAAAGCTAATAAAGTTAGAACTATCAAACTAATCTAAACTAAAGATTTAAAATCTAAGCTAAATGAAATAAACTAAAATTAAACCAAACGAAAACCTTTTTTATTTTTATTTTATAATCAAAATAAAACTAAGATCTAATGGAACTAAAATTAAAATTTAATGAAAACTACGTAACCCCTGAAACAAAAAAACGTGAACTCCTAAAATTGAAAACGTAAATAAATAAAAAAATTTCGAAATGCAATCAAAACGTGCGGGTTTGCAGCTTAGGCGCTAGACGGCATCGAGTTGGTTGTTTTGCAGCTAGCGTGAAAGGGAGGAAGAAGTCGATACAAGGCGGCAAGGGCAACCAGAGCTGAATGCTACGGCTTTGAAATGGAAGAGCATATTCTCCAGTCGTATAGCTTGTGACCACCAAAACGACTATGCCCAGCAAAATAAAAACGCAGGTATTGGAACGATAGTCGAACCAGCAGGAGGTAAAAAGGGTTTGCGTGACCATATGAGGGCGAATCGAGGGGCTGAGCTATGGTGAAGTGAAACGCACAAACACAAGAGACGCAAAGCGAAACAGGGCACGAATGATATGCGGAAACCCTAGCCGTTAACTGCTTGCATCAAACCAAACGATTTTATGAAAACGACTGCAGGAGAAATGTGCTATGATATCGTGAATGAGAAAATGAACTCCCGCATACAAGAAATCGACTCAGACTTCGACCATATGAAATCGTATTTCACTGAGCATTAATCAAACAATGAGCTGAGAAATGATTTACGCTGACATTCAAGCTAAAGAGGAGAGTTGGTTTTCAAGCGTTAGGGGAAGTGAAAGCGTACCTGGCTATTGGAGATTAGACACCCCACAGCCGTTGATAAATTGATTTATACCACAGACACGCAAATTCCCAGATATCCTCGACAGCAATACGTTTTGAGCTGGTCTTTTGCCACTAGAATCTACTGATCTGGAAACAAAAGTCTTGTCTCTGCAAGAGAAAAAAAAAGGAAAAACAAAAAACCCGACAGATAATATGCAAAACTTCAAAGTGAAACCCTTCAAAATTTACCAAAAGTTACAGAAATTTATAGCTCTGGTACAGCAAATTTAACAATGATTGCAGTAAATATTTTTCGAATTTTAGAAGCTTTGAACTTTGCTGTAAGCAGAAAGAAAATTCTCTCATGTAAAATAGGAAATAAAACTCTTAATGATTAACCCAGGGCCAAAACCAGCTAGGCTCTGCAAAGAAAAGCCTGTGGGAGTCGGCTGGTTCAGCCCAGAACTTCCCCAAACGCCCACAAATACCGTTCGCCTAAAGATCTCCTGCACACCTCAAGCAAACATCAGTAAAGAGGGCAAGAAATGCTGCTAGATTTCAAGAAATAATGGAGATACCTGCCATTATCCCAGAAACCCTGCAACATTCAAACCCTAGCACGTGAGCAAGCTACCTGTACTCACAATACTCTGAAAACCAGCTGCTTTTAACTGCTGAAAACTGAAATATGCAGAAAAACGAAAATCTCACAGCGATTCCAGAGAGTAACACCAGCCAGTTTTGAACCCCAAAGTCTTTTTATTAACCAGAAAATCAGATTACAAGAGAGCTTTTCAGTACAGACTCACAGATCAGATAAACCTGTAAAATGACCCCCTAAGACCCTATATAAAGGAAATGATCCCAACGGCTAGTTTTGGGTGATCCATGTTGAAGCGATCTCGACCGTCGATGAGGGTTAAGACATCCCTTAATCTCATCCGTCGATTTTATTTAAAAAAGTTATTTTTGCATGCATTCACAAAAATATTATTATTTTATTGCTTAGGGTTTTTGCTTTTTTTTTTTTTTTTTTTTTTTTTTATTCATTTTTTAAATTTTTTATTCATTTTAAGATGGATCATCACACTAAGCCGTTGGAAACATCACCTAGGACCTAGGACCTAGGACTCATGAGGGGATTTACAACATCTTCAACCCTCAAGACACATTTCATCATGATTTTTACAATTTACATCTCAAAGGGATGAATCCACTTAGTACAGACCCTCATAAACCACCCAGTTCTGCGACACAACTATAATCTAGCAGATTAACACGCTAGGATTCTCCTAAAGTCCTAATAACAAAGTGCATCCCGGCTTTGGGGTCGGGTTTGAAGGAAAACTCTGCCGATCCATGGATCGGTGAGACTAAAAACCTCCCGGGACGCAGATCATCATTAGAAAGTTAGGTCCACCTAGGCAATTTTACATACATGACTCTGATCTGCTTAGATTATTTACAATTCATATATGCAGACTGGGTTTACAACAAAAATGATCAAGCTGTTGATGACTGTAAGCCGGTACGGACACGTCACTCAGGAGCTACCCCTCTCTGCCAACAGAAAGGAGGTGTACTGCATGGGCAGTTGACCGGTAGTGGTCAACAGACCCCTAGCACCCTATTTAAAGGAAAAATTCCCAACGGCTAGTTCGAGTGATCCACGTCAAAATGATCTCGATCGCCGATGAGGATCAAGATATCTCTTAATCTCATCCGTCGCATTTTTTAATGCATTAAAAATTTGAAATTCTGCATTTATTTACTCAAAAATATTATTATTTTATTATTTTTAAATTTTTATTTTATTTTATTATTTTATTACTATTTTTTTATTTTTATTTATTATTATTATTATTATTATTATTATTATTTTAATTTTTAATTTTTAATTTATTTTTAAATGGATCCTCGAACTTAGCCTTTGGAAAAATCACCCAGGACTTGGGACTTATGAGGGGATTAAAACATTTTCTAACCCTCAAGACACATGACTTTTACAATTTTACACCTCAAGGGGGAAAACCCATTTGACATAGAGCCTCATGGACCACCCAGTTCTGCGACCAAATATGATCTAGCAGATCAACACACTAGGATTCCTCTAAGATTCTAATGACAAAATCCATTCCGGATTTGGGGTTAGGCTGAAGGAAAACTCTGCCGATCATGGATCGGTGAGACAAAAAACCTTCCGGAACGTAGATTATCACTAGAAAATTAGGTCCACCTAGGCAATTTATATACATGACTCAACTCTGCTAAGATTATTTACAATTTATACATGCAGACTGGGTTTACAACATAACATGATCAGGTCGACGATGACTGTTGAATGGCACGAACACGTCAATCAAGCACTATTCCTCTTGCGAAGAAAAGAGAGTGTATTGCTATGGGTAGTTGACACGTAGTGGTCAACATCTGGCTCCACTTGGGGACACGTTGCTGCACTGTAGGAATGTGAGAATCCAGAATCTGCATTCATGCAACACACAACAAAATATAAGTAGTGTCCGTCCAAAAAATCATCATATAACATTAAGCACATGAAAGATATAAGCTCTTCATTTATTAACTATCTAACAACATAAAAAAGTAAATCTAATCCTAAAACAGAAATGAAAATGTTGAAAAAACAAGGAGTAGGGTTAGAAATATAGAGGATGCCCCATGGCATCAGATGTGTTCAATATAGTGTATACTGAGCATTTGCCTGCTTTCAGGCAAATCTGTCGGCTGCTTGTCGGATGTGCCATGTCCAATTCTGCATATGGTAGGACTTTTCCCTATCCGAAAATCAAGTTGCTCACGGCCGTCTAATGCATCAAATCTTCTTCTCATTTTCTTTCTCTTGCGCTTTTTCTTTGTGGCAGGTTGTATCACTGATGACGTGGAACTTTCTACTTCAAAGCTCTCAGATGAAGTATGTAAGATATGCGTGACATGTCTTTCTTCATTCTGCATCTGCCCTGTCAAGGATGATGGATTAATCTCATGAGTGCCATGAGTTATAACTTGACCTTCTATGGCTGTGGTTTAACTGTGTGAACATCAATTTGATTATTAACTTCCCTTTTCTCCAGGTCACCTTCAATGGAACAAAGAACCTCATAACAAGATGGAGCTTGCTATAATAGATAGGGAGGCTTCTGATCTATTGACGTTCCTTGGTTTCTTTCATCTTCTGATTGCTGTTGAAATTTCTGAAACTGTATTTTAATGGCATCCATCTGAGTAGAGTGCTCAACCTTTATAGCACTGATTTCCCTGGCACGGTCTTCCTCCATGGTCAGTAACTTATTCTGAAGACATATCTGATTAGCTTCCATATCTTTTATTACTCTATCGTCCTTTTCCTTTATGGTCATCAAGCAATGCTGCATAGAGTTTAACTCTTTATTATGATTTGCTTGCATGGTTGTCATATCTTCCTCTAAGCCTGATAACTTGCTTTGCATAAACTAATTTCTGTGTCATGATTAGTCTTCATGGCCTCTATTTCCTTAGCTTGCTGATTTTGCATGATCTCTATCTCCCTATTACGCTTTTCCAAGTGGGTGCATAAAATTCTCACATCATTGGCGTAATTAGTTTGATTGATCTCCATATTTTTTACCAGCAGCAGTAGTTCTTGTATAATTTGCTTATGATTTTCCTTTTCATTGTCAACACTGTTTTTACAATTTGTTTCTACTTTTCCACTATGATCTGCAATGGTACAAGTGGATGGCAAATTCTGATATGAAACATTGTCTTGAAATCTTTCATCGACAGCTGAAACTTTTATAAGATTACTTTCATTCGGTTGCACAATTTTAGGGGCACAAGGTGAGCTATCTGGATCACCATATCTATCTTTAAAAGCATCGACAATGTCTTGTAAAGAAGTGAAGGAATCTTTAGGACAACTATTAAACCAGTTCAAAGCATCATCTTCTAAAGAAAGGACAAATAGACGCATTTTGACATCTTCATGATTATACTAAGGAGATCTACAATATATGATCATTATACGAGTAAACTAGCCTAGATGCTTTTTAACAGCTACTGAATCACCACTCGAGAACACAGGTAATTTAGAAATGGCCACCTCCGCAATATCATGGCGAACACCAGTAAAATGACATGGTTTAAACGAATAATCCATGATGAATAATAAGGGATCAAATGGATGATAGAAAGAGATCTTTGCTCAAGAAAATTAATAAATGAAAGAAGTGGAGTCGCCACTTGAACAATGAGTCAAATTCTAGGATCCAAAAAGTAACCAACACGCTGATATGATAGAGGCTTCTTGTCTGGGAAAAATAAGAAAATGGAGTCACCACCCAAACAAGAAACAAATCGAAGGGAAGTCGCTGATATGACGAAAGATAAGGTGATGAAAAGATCAAAAGACGCCAAAGAATGTTGGTCGTTTGACAGGCTAATGAATGGCGTAAAATATGAGATGAAGCTAACAAATTTTGACTCTGCCAGTTCAAATGAAAAATAAGAAAGAAGAAATAATGATAAATGTCGAATAAACCAAGGACAGAAAAAACTCTGTCCCCAGCAACGACGCCAAAAAATGTGGTTGCACAGATTGTCACGAAAACGCTCAAACCGGGGGTTGTCACCCTGATCTCCGATCTCTCCGTTTAAGCCTGTCTCCCGCGGCTAGGGGGGGTAGACCCTATGGGAAAATGAATGACCAACTGAGGACCAGTTGGGTTCGGAGACACGAGGGGGGACAAGCACTTAATTGATTTAGAAGATAATTGACCAGTGCCTGATTAAACGATTATTTATCAAATGCTACAAAGATATGAACTCATTAACAATCAGTTTACCCTCAAACAACAAATATTAACTTTTACCACATGCGAGATAATCATTAAATGCTTAATGGCTTAAAGATACTCTAACAATTAAAATTTTGAAAGATAAAGTGACTTAAACAATCACGTAAGATGCTAGGCCAGAGATTACATTCATATAATTAATCTTCGAATGAACATTTAAGCATGTTAAAAATGAGAAACATTAATTCCCACGTCAAAAATTTAGCCTCAGCAGAAAAGATAAAACATAACAAATTCCTGAGCCAAGACTCAAACTGGCAAAAAAATTTCAAAATTTTTTTTTTTATATTTTTCAAAGAAAATTAAAGACTAAATGAAACTTTGAATCAAAAATCTAAATAAAACTAAACTAAAAGAAACATTTTTATTTTTATTATTTTTTTATTTTTATATTTTTATTTTTTTGTATTTAAATCAAAAAATCCAAACAACTAACTAAATCTAAATCCAAACTCTAAACTAAAAAAAAAAGGAAACTTTTTATGTCTTTTTATATTTTATATTTTTTTATGATCTTTTTTTATTTTTATAATTTTAAAACAAAACTTAAAATTAAAATCTAAACTAAAACTAAAACTTGAAATTATCAAAATCTAATGTAAATCTAAACTAAAATAAAAAGGAACTTTTTTTTTATCTTTTTATGAATTTTTTTTTTTATTTTTATGATTTTAAAATTTTTATTTTAAAATGGAACAAAACTTACCATCCAAATAAAATCTAATTTAAAACAAAAAATTGATTTTGATATTTTTTATAAAGATTCAAAATTTAAAAAATAAAAATAAAACTAAATTCTAAAACTAACCATTTAATTCTAAAAACCTAAACTAAACTTAAATCTAAATTTAAAATAACCTAAAGACTATACAAAATCTAAACTAAAATGTATCTAAAATTAAAACTAAAAGAACTTTTAGATGCCTAAACTCAAAACCAACGTAGAACAAAAAAATCATAAATTAAAATATGTCAAACCTAAACCTATCCTATCTAACCAAACGCACGCACAACAGATAAACAAAAAATCGAAAATGCCTGATTGCAGGTCCGCGGCGGAAAGGAAGAGCAGGCTTAGCAATGGAGCACTGGCTGCGGATTGACTGAAAGTTGCTACTGCGTGGGAAGAGTTTGGTTTATGGCTCAAAATAGCAGCGCAGAAAATCGAATCCTCCCTATGCATACATCAAAACGCATAAACCCAGCCCGTATATACACAGAAAAAAATACAAACACCTTGTTCACTGTTTTGCTGCGCAGGTGATGGAGTTGAGTTGACAGCAAGGGGCCACGTTTTTTTTGTTTTTGTTTTGTTGGCTTGCAGGTTCAAGAGAAGAAGGATGCGTGAGGATGCAGGTTGGAGAGAAGACGCAAGCAGAACGGAGAATCGTGGATGCAGTCTGTGGCTTTGATGATTTTGATAGCAGGATTATGGGATGGTCAGCGCAGAGAGGCTCACGTGGGAAGTTAGAGGGGCAGCGATTCATCTGCAGTTTATTAACAATTCGTTTGCAACAAATAAAGCCGCCAGTTGAGGATTGGACGCAGAAGGGACCGGGATCTACAGCGTTTTGGTGGTGGCACGCAGGCAAAAGCGTGAACAGGGATAAGAGAGCTGTGTGGGATGATATTGTTGCTTTGATCTGGTGTTTGCAGGAGGCAGCCAATTGTTTGCAAAATCTGGTAACAATCGAGGGATGGCAGCACGTAGAGTATAGGGTATGGGAGCCATAGGTAAAATCGGATTGCCCACAGAAATATTCGAAAAATTTCCTGTAATAAAAATGAAACCTGCAGACAACAAATCTGAAGAAACTGATTAGAAAACAAATGACCGGAAAACCTATTTAAAATTTATCATGACTCTTGAAATTTTGAATCAGCTGCTTCAGATTGTGAAAACCCCACAAAATTTTTAAAATCTGTACCTGCAACCTATAAAAACAAAAAACCCAGAAGTAAAATGTGCCAAAAATAAACTGAAAACCCTAAAACCAGCTAAACAATTTACAGTATTTACAGATCTAAGGCTCTTTAGTAGCCAGATTTGTCAATAATCACAGTAGTATTATCAGAATTTAATTTTAATGTGAGACACTTCAGAAAACCTTGCATGCATTCATAAAAAATTTCAAATGATAAGCCCGGGATCAAGAACTGGCTGGGCTCTTTCAGAAAACACAATCTGGGAGTTGGCTGGTTCAGCCGGGAACTTCCCCTAACGCCCGATAATCTAAAAAAAAAGATTTCCTGCACAGCTTAAAATCATCCATTAACATAGAGGCAGAAAACAATAGTGAAACCCAGATCAAATGGAGATACCTGCCACTATGTTTTAGAATCTAAACTATCATTTAAACCCCAAAGATCAGACAAGATACCTGTGCCTAGATCAATCTTCATTAAGCTATCCTCAATGGCTGAAAATAAAATTATGCAGAAAAATAAAACAATCTTACAGCATTTTCAGAAGAGTAACACCAGCAAGATTTTTTAACCCCAAAGTCTTTCTTTATTGCACAAAAAATGACTACAAGAGAGCTTTCTTTAGCACCAGACTCTCAGATCTAATCTGATCTCAAATGACCCCTAGCACCCTATTTAAAGGAAAAATTCCCAACGGCTAGTTCGAGTGATCCACGTCAAAATGATCTCGACCGCTGATGAGGATCAAGATATCTCTTAATCTCATCCGTCGAATTTTTTAATGCATTAAAAATTGAAATTCTACATTTATTTACTCAAAAATATTATTATTTTATTATTTTTAAGTTTTTATTTTATTTTATTATTTATTATTATTTTATTATTTATTATTATTTTTTTATTATTATTATTATTATTTAATTTTTTAATTTTTAATTTTTAATTTATTTTTAAATGGATCCTCGAACTTAGCCTTTGGAAGAATCACCTAGGACTTAAGACTTATGAGGGGATTAAAACATTTTCTGACCCTCAAGACACATGAATTTTACACCTCAAGGGGGAAAAGCCATTTGACATAGACCCTCATGGACCACCCAATTCTGCGACCAAATATGATCTAGCAGATCAACACACTAGGATTCCTCTAAGATTCTAATGACAAAATCCATTCTGGCTTTGGGGTTAGGCTAAAGGAAAACTCTACCGATCATGGATCGGTGAGACAAAAAACCTTCCGGAACGTAGATTATCACTAGAAAATTAGGTCCACCTAGGCAATTTATATACATGACTCAACTCTGCTAAGATTATTTACAATTTATACATGCAGACTGGGTTTACAACATAACATGATCAGGTCGACGATGACTGTTGAATGGCACGAACACGTCAATCAAGCGCTATCCCTTTTGCAAAGAAAAGGGGGTGTACTACTATGGGTAGTTGACACGTAGTGGTCAACAGGTGGCATGGTTGTCGCTTCATCTTCCTCTCTCATAAGTTCTGTTTCCAGTTCTTCAAGATGCATAGTGCCATCCTCCAAATTATCATCCTCTGGGTGGTTGTCCCAAATTTTATATGTTGGATCCTCATAAGTCCGATCACAATAATGACTCAACAACCTCAAGTTGTTGTGCACATAAACCAAGCTTTCTGCCCAGTTTTCATTCAGTCTGTTTCTTCTCACATTATGTATGAAGCTATAGGTGCTCCAACACCTCTCTGCAAAACAAGTATTTACAACCTGTGAGAGAAATTTTTTTGCCAATTTTGGCAAAAGTCCCATGTTGCCATATGCTTTCCACCATGTGAGAGCATCAAATTTGTCTCTATCTTCCATTGTATGCAAAGAACGAAACAAGCCAATGCAACTGAAGTATTTGCCTAATTCAAGACGCAGATTAGCACACTCCTCCCTATCAGGTACCAACTTGTCTAATGCTTCCATATATCCTGTAGATACCTCTGGATCTGTATGGGGTTTGACCCTAACCCCACCCCCAGGTGCAGGTTGGCCCAACCAAGTTGGAGAGTAGTATTTTGGCATAAGGATATACGCCAAGGCATGTAGTGGAACATTAAGTTTATTCCATCGTGTACACACACAATTGTGAATCAGTGTATACAAGTTGGGATCATCTTTCTGAACAATATCTTTTATTTGCCCCAACATGGTATCCATCTGCTCATACACCTCCCCAATCACTAGTTTATTTGTATCTACAAAACGAATCATGTGATAAATGGGCTTGGTGAATTCCAATACTTGCCTCACATGTGCCCAAAACTGACCATCAAAAGCAGTCTCCTCCATTTGTTCAAAACCTTGTTTGTTAGCTGCATTTGTAGCCCTTTCCTTTAATACCTGTCAGTGTGGACTTGACACGATGCTAGCCAATGACTCTCTTACCTTCAAAAGGCGCCTAAAGGTGAGGTGATAGGCAAATCAGTCTTCGCAATCTGCAACAGCTCCAATATTAAGTGACTGCGGAAAAGTCCATGGGTATTGCTATGATTTGTAATAAATTTTATCATTTGTTTGCCTCTCTTGTACAAATCACCAATCCATTTGTATTGTTGGTTTTTGTTCTTAATAATATCATGCATCAAAAGGTTCATTGTGTGAACCAAACACCCAGACCAAAATATGTTGGGGTATTTATCCTCAATAATTGCTCATGTTGCCTTACAATTAGGAGCATTATCAGTGATGACTTGGATGACATTATATGCTCCAATACGTTCAATTGTTTCAAGTAATAGTTTTGCAATGTTGATGTCCGTCTTGAACTTGTCTGAGTAATCATATGCTGAAAGAAAGATGGCACCACTAACAAACACAGCAAGAACACTTATCAATGGATTGCCTCTTACATTTGTCCATCCATAAGATACAATGGACACGACATGGTCAAGAATTTGTCATTCTACTCAAAGAATGTGATTTTTTTCTTTTTCATGATCAGGTCCAACAGTTCTAGCCTTGTCATACCCAGGGCTCTTGTATCCTCCAAGGACATCATTTATGGCATAAACCATTTCATGCCAATAAGGTGAGCGAAAAACATTGAATGGTATCCCACATGCATAGAGAAACAGTTAAATTTATGAATCCACATCATTCCTACACTCTCCATCAAGGAAATCTGATATGGTTCTACGCCTTAAAGAGATGTTTGGTGACCCTGTGCCTCCATATCCACTGCCATGGGAGGATGCTGAAAGAGTTCTTTGTGCATGTGATTGTGAGCTTGGTTCAAAGAAACCCTTTGATTTTTTAGATTTGTATTGGGCTTCCTCCTCTTCCTTTATGTATTTGGCTCTATCTACTGCTGACACACTTCCACAAGTTTTGATTCCTATTTGTTTATCTCCATCCCATGGCCTTTTCCCATAGAGGTGCCTTCTAGCACGGGTGTATGAACCCATGTAATTATTGTTGCAATGGGGACAATGTAATTATTGTTGCAATGGAGGCAGTGAAATTATTGTTGCAATGGGGGTGTATGAACCTATGTAATTATTGTTGCAATGGGTGTATGAACCTGTGTAATTATTGTTGCAATGGGGGTGATTCATACCCAACTATGTTGAGATAGTCAAAGGTATTATAGACATGCTCAAGAAGGAGAATGAAGTCAAGTGGAGCTCTATTCCCCGTGATTCTTTCACTAGAATCAAAGAAGCTTTGGTTGAGGCCCCAATGCTAGTCAGCCCCGACTATTCAGTGCCTTTCTACATCTTTTCTTTCGCCTCTCCACATACTATCATTGTTGTGCTATTACAGAAAAATAAAGAAGGTTATGAGCAGCCCATTTCCTTTTTCAACCAAGTCCTAAGGGATGTTGAGCTGAAATACAATATATTGGAGAAACAGGCCTATGCACTAGTCAAGGCGCTAAAGTCATTCTGTATGTATGTGCTGCAATTAGGAATCACAACGTTCATCCCAACGACTACAGTCAAGGACATCCTGGTGCAGGGAGACAGCGAAGGAAAGAGGGGCAGGTGGATAGCTAAAATACAAGAATATGAGCTAGAAATAAAGCCTACCAAGCTCATCAAAGGCCAGGGGTTGGCCAAGATTTTATCTGAATCCAACTGCCAAGCTCTAGGGATAAGCCTAATCACAGAGGAAGGCAAACCAAAGGATCACTAGAGCAGAATTAAAATAGCTGAGCAGAAGATCTATGCCAAATATGAGGGATCGCTCAGGCGTAAGAACATTGTCCATTACCTCTTATTCCTAAGATGCTCGTTGGGACTGGATATATCTAAATACTGGAGTCTGAGATTGCAGGCACATAAATACATCATATCCAATGGATTGCTCTACTGGAAGGACCCGGTGGAGGGATTACCGCTATGTTTGGTGGCGGGAGAAACACATAAAGTGATTGAGGATTTCCACGGGGGAGTCTGTGGAGGACACTATAGTTGGAAGACAATAGCACATAAAATCCTTAAGGCAGGATTCTACTGGCCCACGTTGTTTGGAGATGTTTATTCCCTGGTCAAGTCATGCCAAAAATGCCAATTGTTTGCTGAAAGAGAGAAGTTTGTTCCTCTCCCCTTGATTCCTGTGCACATAGAGGAGCCTTTTAGACAGTGAGGACTGGACTTCATTTGAGAAATAAACCCACCATTCAGTGGCCAACACAAATGGATTTTAACAGCCACTGACTATTTCACCAAGTGGGTAGAGGCTATCCCAGCTAGAAATGCTACAGACTCAGTGGTGATAAAATTCATTGAGGAGAATATACTATCCCGCTTTGGGTGTCCTTTCAAAATTATCACTGATAATGCATGCGTCTTCAAATATGCCAAGTTCACCAACTTCTAACATAAATTAAATATCATTATTGGACACTCCACTACATACTACCCTCAACGAAATGGCTTGGTTGAGGCTTCAAATAAAACTGTGGTGAGGGTTCTAAACAAGACCATCACTAAAAATCAAAGGAACTGGGAGTACCAATTGAAGTTTGCTCTGTGGGCTAACCGTGTAATGCCTAAACGATCCACTGGGAAATCACCTTTTCAGCTAGTATATGGCAAGGTTGTTGTCTTCTCGATCTAATTACCAATGCCAGTAGCTAAGTTGCTACAAGAAGTCGAGGAAGAGCCAAGCGCAAGGATAAATCAACTAGTGGAGCTCCACAAGAACAGAGAGCAGGTGGGGATCAAATTGTCAAACTACCAACAAAGGATGAAATCTTTGTTTGACAAGAAGGCTAAGGATAGACCTCTTCAGCAAGGAGATTTAGTTCTCAGGTGGGATGTCCGACAAGAAGACAAAGGCAAACATGGGAAATTTGATCCGCTATGGTTCAGCCCCTTCAAGATTGCAGAAGAGAGGGGAAATAACACTTACATGCTTGAAAACTTGGATGGTGAACTGTTGGAACTGCCTGTAAATGGTCAGTTCCTAAAATTTTATTTTCAAAACTAGAGATATCTGTCTCTTGCTCATTGTAAATATCTGGTGTGTGTGTTGAAATTGTTATTTGAATTTTTCAGTTTATTATCAAAAAAGTCCTTTTTCACATAATTATATTTTGTTTAAGAATGACTCCATGCCCAATGGAAGGAAAAGCTACTGGTCTGCAGGTCCTTAGCACCTTGCTAGCAAGGCACTGTCCCCAGTTGGAGCCAATGTTGTCACTCACTGCATTGTGGGTTTCAATTGGTCAAGGTTGCCCAAGAGCAGTGAAGTTTGGAGCCACTTTCCCAGGCCACAAAAGATCTTAGAGCTTAATCATACCCTCTCCATTGCCTAGTGCTCGGAAAGATATTTCCAACAGTATATAGAAGTCCAAGAATGGACTTCTGGATCGAAAGTTAGAGCATGTTGAAGATCACACTTGGAAAGCCTTGAAAACCAAGAAAATGACTAAGTATGAGGGCAAATATCACATATCGGGGGCCCCGGGCACAATAAGCCCCGCACATTGCAATCCCGCATATCGGCAGCCCCGCAGTCGCGCAACATCAGCTTATCAGCAATCGGCGAGGGGCAATCCAGCAATCCCGCATCCCCCATTATCGGCATACCGGTGAATCAAAGGGTTGCCCCTCTAAAAACCGTGCGGGGGCCGATTCTGCGACACAGTGTAACATCGTCGAGGGAGGCCGAAAAGAGTTAACAAAGGAAATGCGGAACAAAACCAAGGCCAAGCAGCCCCCTTTCTCTCTCATCCACGTGGTATCGGCGCATCGGCGATCAACGAGGCGCAATCCTGCAATCTCGCATTATCAGCATACCGGTGGATCAAAGGGTTGCCACTCTAAAGATCGTGCGGGGGTCGATTTTGCGATACAGTGTAAAAGTTCTAGGAAAGGCTAAAAACCAAATACAAAGGAATTTCATGAAAAAACAAGGTCGGGCAGGCCATTTTCTCTCTCTTCCTGGGGGCCACGTGACGCAATATGATTGGTCTTGATGGCTAACATGGCAACTGACGTCATCAATGACGTGGCAGTATGAAGGACATGTGTCAAGCAGTTTCGATGTTTTTAAGGGTCCTATAGGCGCATTCCCGGGTGACATGTGTCATCACTCACAGGGTGACACGTGGCAACGATGACATCATCCCGTAGATCGGCGATCACAATTGCCTAGGGGAGAAACTTAAGGAAAAGTGCATTCAGCACCGGGATGCGGGATTCCAGGTAACAAAGAAAAAAGGCCCCCGGATGCGACGTTTCATAGGTTCTATTTGATAAATATTTCGCGTCTAGATTTTAGCCAATGCTGTAAAAAGGCGTCACTAAGGGTGATTCAAGTTATAAAAATAAAAGGCCCCCACATAGTTGTTGATAGCCTTAGCGCCCAAAGGGCTCAGCCCCTGGTTCCAGCCCCCGGTCATATGAGGAAAGTCACACCCAAGGCTATAATAAAGGGGGGCTAAGGGGGAAATCAAAAAGTCCCCGTTTTGCCTTTTTTAGAGGTAAAAAGCTTGCAGCTGAGAGACTTCATTGTTACACTACATCAAGGCACTAATAGTGCAGGACAGATGTTTAAAGGGCGTGATGGGTCGGCAGCTTTGGTTTTAAGACAAACAGGTGGTGCATTCAAAGCACGAGATGGGCTGATCCAGAAGAAGCCCACTATGACACGAGTCCGGGAGCCAGCGCCAAAGGAAATAAAGGCAGAAAAGACATAGGTTGGTGAAGCAGTGCAGGAAGCCATGCCTTAAGTAGAACAACTCCTGCAATAGAGATGATCACAGGATGGGCAAGGAGATCTTTGTATATTTTGCATCTTATGGTTATTTATTTGTTGTGTTGTAACGTGCCTCCTTTCCTGAGGCATTTAATTCTGTAATATTTTGGGCCATAGAGCCATTTATGACTTGAGACTGAGATATTTTGTTGTAATGAATGTTGTTGCTTCCCTCTCCAAATAAATGGGGAGCAAGACTTAGAAAAGGTTCAAAAATTCTATAGAAAACACTACATGCCATTTTCAGGCTTTTTCTTTGTAACTCAGATCTTTTTCATAACATCAAGGATATGGGTGATTCACCCTTCAAGTATTATAGTATGTGTTCCTTCTGTTAAATCTTATTTTATGTTCATCTTTCCTCTCTTTATTCATGCAACTATAGCTACTAGAAATATTTCAAGCTTCCTCATAGATTTATTTGTAATGATATGTGAATGCAAGTGCCTGTAATTTTATCACATATTCACTTGTCTCAATACTGTCGCTGGATATACCTATGTGGACTAATGAAATCATATCTTTAAACTGCAACACATGAATCATAGCATTCAGCCCCTCCTTCATCCATTATTTCCACTTGTGACTCAAATAAGTATAGAAATCCTTGATGCCTCAAGCTCTACATGTTTAGTGTAGAATTCTTGAAGCCTAATGCTCTATGTGATGAGTTTCTCCTTCTCTTTGTCCTCTCTGATCCACTCTACAAAAGCTTATTAAGTTGTAAGCCCTTGAAATACTCGACCTCCGCTATTTTCATGCATATTTCTGAGCTTTGAACTTATGAAGTACCAGAAATTCATGTCTTATTTCTTTGGATAAATGAACCAGCCCATTTCCTATATATGTGTGTGTGTGTGTGTATCTATAGAACATAAGTGATGTCTCCAGTTTCTTGTAAATCATTTGAGACACACCAATCTAGATGTGCCTGGGCACTGGTCTTGTAAGCAATCCAAGGTTGTCTCTGGGAGCTACAACAGGTGGCATTGTTTCCAAGAATAATTTCTAAATTTGTATCCCTTTCAATCAAATTTGTAAGAGCTTCCTTATACCCGGTGAAGTGGCTTGAGGCACCACTATCAATCAACCAATTTCCAAAAGTGTCTGGAGGAGATACAGTAGCAAGGGAAGACATAAGATACAATTCTTTTTGCTTGTTATCAACAACATTAGATTCATCATACCTAGTGTTTCTTGATCTCTTGGGAGGGCGACCATTTCCTTGATAAGAAGCGGGAGCATTCCTTTTTTACTTGGTTGTTGAATCTGCCATTCCTTTGATTGTTGTTGCCCCTGAAATTGTTGTTCTTGTAGTTGTCATCATCATGAGGTGTATCCCTTCTATTAGGACACTCCCTGGCATAGTGACCAAACTTGTTGCAAATGAAGCATCTTCCCTTCCTTCCATTTTTGAAACTTGGCCCTCCTTGACATTGCTTCTTTGAACCTGCTTTGTTCTTCTTTTTAGCATGAGTGGAGAATGCAGTAGGATCATTCCTATTTGAAGGCATATCAAGTTCCATCATCCTTGTTTCTTCTTGAGAGCATCCAGTTAGTAATTCTTCAAAACCTGGAATCCTGTCGTTATTAAGAATAGTAGTGTTGAACACGTGCAATTCATGAGGGAGTCCTGTAAGGGCAATGATGGGTAAGCTCCCTATCAGCAACAGCTTCTCCAATCGAAAGAAGATCATTTTTTATCTCTGTAAGCCTCATGAAGTAGGATTGAATATCTTCATTACTTCCTTTCTTTATATCCTCCAACTTGTTCTAGAGGAAAAGAATTTGATTTGCATTTCTAGATTTGAACATGCCAACCAACCTATCATATATCTCCTTTGAAGTGTTCACGTCGGAAATGTAAGCAACTAAATGCTTATGAATAGAATCCCTGATGATCTTCTTGGCTTTGACTTCACCCTTCTTGTACTTGGTCTTAGCAATAATCGGTGCATTAGAAGGAGGTTCTGAAATCTTTCCCTGCACATAGTCCATAACATCTTTCTCTTCTAATGTCAAATCAAGAGACATCTTCCATGCATGATAATCAAACTTATCATGAAGCTTATCATCAGACTTGAAGTAGGATGTGGAAGCCATTGAACCTTGTCTTTGATCAGTGATTGCTCCTCTTGGTGATTGCTCTTCTCACTCTTCCTTGGGCTTTTTCTTCACCTCAGCTCCGATACCATGTTAATTTTAGGATAACAGTGGTATGTTCTATGCTTAGAGAAATTTTACTTCAATTTCTTTATTATCCCAATATCAATATCCAGTTTAGCAATCACATCAACATGAGAGTAAAATGCAGATAGAACATAAACAATAACAGTAGAAGACTAGCCAAGACAAGAAGAAGTTGGAATTTCTAAGTCTATCTATTAGAAATCCTTCCTGTACTTTCTAATTTATTTATTCCTACTTGTTCTATTAATTAACAAGTTATTTACCATGTAAATACTGAAAATAAATACAAGTATAGTCTCAACACATACAGATCATCAACTGAAGAAAAAACAAGCACACAAGTGACACCGTTACTTTTGGACTAATGTCCCCGGAAAAACCCAATGCAGGAAAACTGGTGCAACTAACTGAGGGTTTTAATATTAAGCAGTTTCAGAATACAATCTGGGTGCCAAAAATGGCTCACCCAACAGAGAATGCCCTCAGCAGTAGTACCTCTCATTCGAAGACAAATATCAGCCCCAATCTGCCCCACGAAATCTCTCAGCGTCAACCTATACGGTCTGCATCAAACTCTCTAGCCGAGCGTCAACCTTTCTGGCCCAGTGTCAGCCTCTGGCGCCTCTGCGTCTACCACGCTAGCCCTCCTCACACTCTGCACAGCTCCTAGCTGCCTCTGCATGGCCTCTAGCTGGCTCTGTTTGGCCTCTAGCTGCCTCTCCACCAATTTTCGTGGCTAGAGAACATCTGATGCTACCCCAAATCAACACTCCCTCTTAGCGAAGACGATGCTCTACTAATACTCCTCACTAAGCATCACCCTGATCATCTGGCATTAGTCCCTGTGCTGATGCTAGGCCTGCTGCCCAACATCCTCTACACTGTTGCATCATGTACTGCTACCCATGGCCATGCCACTGCCATTGTTGCATCTGTACGGCAATTCCATTTACATTCGTGCTGCTGCCCATGGCCCTACCACTGCCACTACTGCATCTGCACTCCAACCCCTCTCATCATGCTGCATCGTGCTGCCCACAGCACTGCCACTGCTAACTGCTACACTGCAACTCAGTTACTGAGAAGTAAGTAACTGATCTCCCAACTATGACATCTCTATCAGGCTAGAAACAATCCCGATTCTGAAGCTCCCTCTGCCACTGACAAGTGCTCCATCTCTGACCTTTGCGCTACTGCAAGTTTGCAACAACTCTGTGCATCTCGCACTGTTGCCTCACGTTGTCCTGGGACTCCTGCACTGTAGCTCCCTCTGTCACTCCATCCGCATCCGTCTCTACCGACATCCGCCAGTGCTGCTACTCTTTGGGGCTCTCGTAGCAAGGTATAATCCAAGAGGTTGGGTACCTTGAGGATCCCGTCCCTCATCGCCTGTAGTTTGTCTAACTACAACTCGATGTGTCCACACTTCCTCTCAAGTGGCGCATGAGCCCTCATGGCACAATCATCATCTGTCTCCACTTCTTTCTCTGCCCTTGCTGGCACAGCCTTGGTCTTAGAAGCCTCTCCCTTGCTCTTCTTCCTCAGACACTGGCTCGCATAGTGACCTAGTTCCCCACAGTGGAAGCATTTGACCTTGGAGAGGTCCATCTTCTTTTGTTTCTCCTGCTTTCCCTTAGATGCTAGGGCAGCATCCTCTTCCTTCTTCTTGATTCTGACCCCCTTGTTGCTGCTTCCGACCTTAGTTAGCCTTCTGATATCTTCTTGATGAAGAGCCACCCACAATTCCTCCCAATCTGGAAGGGTCGACCTACCCAGTATGCTCTGGAAAAATACCTCCCAATCCTCTGAGATTGCGTTCAATGCGGTCCTCACCAACATCTCCTCATCTGGCGTGGCCCCTACACAAGTCAGTTGATCCCGGATCTCCTTCAAGCGACCAAGGAAGGTGTATATCTGTTCTCCCTTTTGCATCTGGTATGACCGCAGCTGATTTTCTAATAGCATCTTCCTCTGCACGGAAGTATGCTAATACAATTTCATCAGGGCCTCCCACATCGCATTTGTTGTGTCCTTTCAGCAAGATGTGGTACTACATGGTCCTTGACCCCGTCAAGGATGATGCTCTTGGCCGTCGCCATTGCCTCCTCATACTTGTCTTTCTCAGTCAAGTCAACTGGGATCACTATCGTGTTCAATGCGAAGTGCTTGAGATGATTCCTATCTAGAACAGACAAGATCTTGGCCTTCCAGACTACGAAGTTTGAGGCTTCGTCCAGTCTGTCCTGATCTCTTACCCCATTTACTGCCATTTCGCTGCTCCTCTTTCGACTCTTCCGAGTCTCTCTACTTCCCTCCTGAAAGTTCTCGGTGTGACTCCCTATGAGCCTCGATTTCCCTCCTGGAAACCCCTCTGCCAATGTCGAGATGCCCCCACTCCGATCGTTAGTGCAGCTACACCACTAATCTGGATTTCTTAGCTAGAAATCCTCGGCAGCAACTCCCTCCTCCTTGGTCTTGTCCTGTTAGGTACTATTCTGACCACAGTAACCCACCAACTTCACTATGCAACTTACCCACAGCCTCTTATGCCCCAGCAAAATGAATGGTTAGAGACTCTACGCTCTGCGCAATCCCGGCACCAGCAAAATCCACACCTCCTGGCCACGAGCGTCAATCCTTCCTGACTGAGAAAGGTGATTAGGCACTGTGTAGGTTAGGTTTGCTCCTCTCTGCCACTTCGTTGATCCTCTTCCTCGCTCGAACTAATGACGCAGGCACTGCGTCACCCCTTCCTTACTGCTTTTCCGCTAGGAACAGCTTCTGTCACTCAAGACAGTTGTTTCTACTGCTACTGCTCTGCTCAGCTAATGCCCTTAGTTAATTTAGAAACCCTTCATGCACTTTTCCTGATTTATTCCTACCTACTTGTTAATTTTTCTTTAACAAGTTATTTACAAAGTATTTACTGAAAATAAACACCAGTGCATGCTCAACATATTATAGATCAGCAACTAAAAGAAACAAGAACAAACACACCACATGACACCATTATTTTTGGACCAATGTCCTCAGAAAAACCCAATGTGGGAAAACCGATGCCGCTATCTGAAGGTTTTTTTATTAAGCAATATCAGAGAACAATCTGGGTGTCGAAACTGGCCTACCCAACAAAGAATTTCCTTAGCAGCTATACCTCACAGTTTGAGAGAAATCTCCTAGCTGAAACCCCGGAAAATCCTTCCGACAACTCCTCAACACAAAACTACTCTGCAACCCCAGCATCTGCCCAATCTAGACTGCGCCAGCCCCTCTCTATCTCACACTGGCCCTGTGTTAGCCTTTCTTGGCCTGCGTCAACCCCAGGAGGCCCTGCGCCAGCTTTTTGGGCTTCTACATCAAACGCGCTGGCCTCTCTGGTGTTCAGCGCAGCACTTGGCTGCCTTTGCGTGAGCCCTTGTTGGCTCTGCATCACTCTCCTTCGCTACTGCGCTACTCTCTCGGCACAATCTTTGCCTTCTCTGTTTCTTTGTACTCAATGCCCCTCAGTTGCTGTCCTGATCACTGATTCTATCTCTCTTAGCAAACCCCGCTCTATAGAATAGAATGACTGGTCACTCTGGTGTATTCTCCAAGTGACCCTCAAGCCTCCTCTTATACTTTTCCTGTTGACATCTCAACGACCGAAATTAAGTCCCTAATCAATGGCTAAGATTAGATCTGGCTTGATCCATATCTTTTGGACCACTCTAACACAAATTCATATTAATACACATTAATATTTTATTTTCTCTTAGTTTAGACTTAGGGACTCCATTAAAAATATTAATTGTTTTAATATCTCCTAATTTGTGTAGAATCTACCCAAACCCTTTCTGGGTATTGGAGATCTCAAGTGCCCCAACCTCTCCACCAAATTTCGCGACTAGAGCACATCTAATGCTACCCCAAATCAACACCCCCTCTTAGCGAGGACTGTGCTTTAGCAATACTCCTCACTGAGTATTACTCTGATCATCTGGCATCGGTACCTGTGCTGATGATAGGCCTTTCTGCCCACCATCCTCTGCACTGCTGCCTCCTGTACTGTTGCCCATGGTTCTGCCACTGCCACTGCCGCATCTGTATGACAGGTCCCTCTACATCCGTGTTGTTGCTAGTCCTTTCTCCTAGCACTGCATCCGCACTACACCTCCTCTCATCATGCTGCATTGTGTTGCCCACTGCTACACTGCAACTCAGTTACTGAGAAGTAAGTAACTAATCTCCCTGTTGGGCTAGAAACACCCTCTGATGCTGAAGCTCCCTCTATTGCTGACAAGTGCTCCCTCTCTGACCTCTGCGCTGTTATAACAATTCCCTGCATCTCGCACCGTTGCGCACCTCTCTGTGCCTTCCTGCACTAGTGTAACACTCCTGTGCCTCTCGCACTGTTGCAGCCTGCTAACTCTGTGTTGTCTTGGGACTTCTGCAATGTAGCTCTCTCTATCGCTTCATCCACATCCGTCTCTACCCACCCAGCCAATCCTGCTACACCTCATCGGGGCTCCCGTAGCAAGGTCTAATCCAAGAGGCTGGGTACCTCGAGGATCTTGCCCCTCATCGTTTGTAGTCTACCTGAAAACAGCTCGATGTCTCCTCACTTCTGCTCAAGTGGTGCATGTGCACTCATGGCACAGTCACCGTCTGTCAAAACTTCATTCTCTGCCCGTGTTGGCGCTGCCTTAGTCTTGGAAGACTTTCCCTTACTCTTCTTCCTTAGGCACTGGGTCTCATAATGACCCATCTCCCCACAGTGGAAGCACTTGATCTTTGAGACATCTTTCATCTTCCGCTTCTCTTGCTTTCCCTCAGATGTTAGGGCCACATCGTCCTCCTCCTGTTTGACCTTGATCCCTTTGTTGCTGCTACCTGTCTTTGACTATCGTCTGATCTCTTCCTAGCAAAGAGCTGCCCACATCTCGTCCCAAGGTAGGAGAGTCCCTCTGCCCAAGATGCTCTGGAGCATTCAGGGTTGTCCTCACCATAAGCTCCTGATCCGGTGTTGCTCCTATAGCAGTCAACTGATCTCTGATCTCATTCAGTCCTCCGAGAAAGGAGTCAACTGTTTGACCCTTCTTCATCTGATACGACCTCATCTGGTTCTCGAGCAACATTCTTCTCTACACAGAAGTATGCTGGTACAAGTTCTGGAGAGCCTCCCACATCTCAACTGTCGTTTCCTTCTCGACTATATGTGGTACCATATGATCCTTGACCCCGTCAAGGATAATGCACTTGGCCCTCGCCATCACCTCTTTGTACTTGTTATTATCATTTGGGTCGACTGGAATAGTTATGATCTTCAAGGCGAAGTTCTTGACACGATTCCTATCAAGCACTGATAAGATTCTGGCTTTCCAGACTGCAAAGTTCAATGCTCTGTCCAGTCTATCCTGGTCTCTTACCCGTGTAGTACCATGACGCTCCTCTACTTCCTTCCTGGAAGTTCCCTATTCGACTCCTTTGAGTCTCTACTTCCCGTCTGGAAGTTCTCTTATGGACTCCCTCTGAGTCTCGATTTCCCTCCTAGAAATCCTTCTGTCGCTTGTCAAGATGCCCCCTACTCTGATCATCTTGTGCAACTACACTTCTGATCCAGGTTCCTCAGCTAGAAACCCTTGGTAGCAACTCCTCTGGCCCTGCTCAGTCAGGTACTATTCTGACTACAGTACCTCACCAGCTCCACTCTACAATATTCCTACAGCCTTCTAGTCCCCAACAACTGCCTCTCTGTGAACTACGTCAACCCTTCTCTGCCTCATGCTGGCTCTGCGTCACCTCGGATGGGTCTGCATTAGCCCTCTGGCCCTTTGCATCAGCAATGCTGGCCTCTCTAAGGCTCTGCGCAGTTCCCAACTTCCTCTGCGTGGCTCTAGCTGGCTCTGCGTCACACTTCCTTGGCTTCTACGCTGCTAGAAACAGCTTCTGTCACCTCGAGACAGTTGTTTTCTACTGCTATTGCTCCGCTCGGCTGATATCTCTTAGTCCTCATGTGATCTGCAATCACGCACTGATACCATGTTGAAGTTTCTAAGTTTACTTAATTTAGAAACCCTTCGTGCACTTTTCCTGATTTATTCCTACCTACTTGTTAATTTTTCTTTAACAAGTTATTTACAAAGTAAATATTGAAAATAAACACCAGTGCATGCTCAACATATTACAGATCAACAACTAAAAGAAACAAGAGCAAACACACCACATGACACCATTACTTTTGGACCAATGTCCCCGGAAAAACCCAATGTGGGAAAACCGGTGCAGCTATCTAAGGATTTTCTTATTAAGCAACATCAGAGTACAATCTAGGTGCTGAAACTGGCCTACCCAACAGAGAATTTCCTTAGCAGCTATACCTCACAGTTTGAGAGAAATCTCCTGGCTAAAACCCCGGAAAATCCTTTCGGCTGCAACCCCAACGTCTGCCCAATCTGGACTGCGTCAGCCCCTCTCTGTCTCACGCTGGCCCTGCGTCGCTTTTCTTGGCTTGCGTCAGCCCCAAGAGGCCCTACGTCAGCTTTCTGGGCCTCTACGTCAAACACGTTGGCCTCTCCAGTGCTCTCCGCAACACTTGGCTCCCTCTGCAGGGCCCTAGGTGAGCCCTTGCTGGCTCTACGTCACTCACCTTGGCTGCAGCACTGCTCTCTCGGCACAATCTCTGCCTTCTCTATTTCTCTGTACTCAATGCACCTTAGTTGTTGTCCTGATCACTGATTCTATCTCTCTTAGCAAACCCCGCTCTAGAGAATAAAATGATTGATCACTCTAGTGTATTCTCCAAGTGACCCTCAAGCCTCCTCTTATACTTTTCCTGTTGACATCTCAACGGCCAAGATTAAGTCTTTAATCAACGGCTAAGATTAGATCTGGCTTGATCCATGTCTTTTGGACCACTCTAACACAGATTCATATTAATACACATTAATATTTTATTTTCCCCCCTAAGTTTAGACTTAGGGACTCCATTAAAAATATTAATTATTTTAATATCTCCTGATATGTTTAGAATCTGCCCAAACCCTTTCTGGGTATTGGAGATCTCATGTGCCCCAACCTCTCCACCAAATTTCGTGGCTAGAGCACACCCGATGCTACCCCAAATCAACAACCCACAGCCTCTTATGCCCCAACAAACTGAATGGTTAGAGCCTCTATGCTCTGCGCAATCCCGGCAACAGCGAAATCCACACCTCCTAGCCACGGGCGTCAATCCTTCCTGACTGAGAGAGGTGACCGGGCACTGCGTAGGTCAAGTCTGCTCCTCTCTGCCACTGCGTTGATCCTCTTCCCGACTCGAACTGATGACGCAGGCATTGTGTCGCCCCTTCCTTGCTGCTTTTCTGCTAGGAACAGCTTCTGTCACTCGAGACAGTTGTTTCTACTGTTGCTGCTCTGCTTGGCTAATGCCCTCAGTTATCTTGTGATCTGCAACCACGCTCTAATACCATGTTGGAATTTCTAAGTCTATCTGTTAGAAATCATTCCTGTACTTTCTGATTTGTTTCTTCCTACTTGTTCTGTTAATTAACAAGTTATTTACCAGGTAAATACTGAAAATAAATACAAGTACAGTCTCAACACATACAGATCATCAACTGAAGGAAAAACAAGCACACAAGTAACATCGTTACTTTTGGACTACTGTCCCCGGAAAAACCCAATGCGGGAAAACCGGTGCAACTATCTGAGGGTTTTAATATTAAGCAGTTTTAGAATACAATCTGGGTGCCAAAAATGGCTCACCAAACATAGAATGCCCTCGGCAGTAGTACCTCTCAGTCGGAGACAGATATCAGCCCCAATCTGCCCCACGAAATCTCCCAGCGTCAACCTCTAGGGTTTGCGTCAGCCTCTCTGACCCAGCATCAGCCCAACGTCAGCCTCTGGAGCCTTTGTGTCTCCCACGCTGGCCCTCCTCAGGTTTTGTGCAACTCTTGGCTGCCTCTGCGTGGCCTCTAGTTGGCTTTGCGTCAACCCTCTCCTGGCTTCAACGTTGATGCTCCCGATACTATCTCTGCCTCTTTTTTACTACATTCACTGCCCCTCAGCTGCAACTTTGATCACTCCTTCGATTTTCTCAACAAGCCCTATCCCAGATAATCGAATTCTTGATCAACTCGGTGTATTCTCCAAGTGACCCTCAAGCCTCCCCTTATACTTTTCTCCTTGACAATTCAACGGTCGAGATTAAGTCCCTAATCAACGACTAAGATTAGATCTGGCTTAATCCATGACTTTAGAACCATTCTAACTCAGTTTTATATTAGTTCACATTAATATTTTATTTTCCCTAAATTTAGACTTAGGGACTTCATTAAAAATATTAATTATTTTAATATCTCCCAAACTGATTAGATTTTGCCCAAACCATTTCTGGGTATTGGAGAACTCATGTGCTTTAGCCTCTGCAATTTTGGTCAACTCTGGTCAACGGTTGAAACAGAGAACCCTTCCTTTCCTTCGTACGTGTGGAAAGTAGCAGTTGAATTCTGTACCCAATCAATGAAGGAGAGAGAAGATGTGAGTGAGTGAAGTGTCCAAAATGAGGAGGAGGAATCATGTATTTATATGCAAATGTTGAGGATGAATAGATGTGACTGTTGGGTTTCAGAGCCTACATGAGTTTGCTGGTCGACCTTGACAATTTGTCCATAAGCAAAATAAATTCATAATTCCATTTGTACATGTCAGAATGGGATGATCTTTAGATCAATCCTACACCTCTCAGAGAAAGGAATCCAAGAAAAATATGAGTTGCCTCATATGAGCTATCCAATGTGAAGTTTGGCCCTAGTTGCCAAAATTAACAATACGGAATTCACAGATATCTTAACGTCATTGGGCCAATATAGTTTACTAAGATTATCCTCGAAGGAATCTAGTAAGGAAGAACGATGGTGATGGTTGTCCCACGGCGTATCATCTGGCATCATGATCTCCATGATGCTCTCATCAGTAGAAAATGTATGAGAGAAAGGACCTGAGGATGTGTCGTAATCTAAGGAATGATCAACCCAATTGATCGAAGAGGAGAGAGTAGAATGTGCCACACAGGCCGAATAGATGGCTTCATAGTCGAGCTCAATGGGATTGAGCGACATGCGGTCACCAAAAGTGTCAATATTAGATTCATCTGACACTATCCAAGGATCAGATGGAGTAGTACAAGAAGATATCATGTTGACATAGGCAACCAGATTAGAGTTGTCGGGGGGAAGGAGGAGAAAGAGAAAAGGTTCCCATGAGGGAAGAATCCTTAAGCAATCCCACCCCGACATGCTGATATGGATGTGGGGTTTCTCCCACAAGAGGGATGCTTCCAGTAACTTGAGAATTGGTGGCAAAGAAAGTGAGTTGATCAATGGCTACTATACCTCCCTTATGAGGGAAAGCAATCATTCTGAAATATGTTGAAACAACAATAGCCATAGAATAAACCAACATATGTGTAGTATACCTAGGGGGGTTAGTATGGGGTATAGAGGGAGGTACCCAAGTGAATAATATAATAATGGGATGGGTCATAGTAATAAATAAAGTGGTTAACCTGTATCATGTAAGGGACCACAAGTAATTAGAAATAATGTAATAAGCCCATGGTATTAGATAAATGGTATTGAAGGAACCATGGTAATGACCCATGGTATTATATGTATGAGGCCTATATAGAGGCTAGAGACTTCCTATTGAGAGATGTCAAGGATTATTGTTATAGATCTAATTTAAAAATATATGATAATAGAAATAACCCAAGAAAGTGCTCTAATACCACTTGTTATAGATCTGATCTGAAAATATATGAAAATAAAAATAAACCCAAAAATAACAAAACCTGAATAAAGAAATGCTTCATTTTATTAATCAAACTCTTAAGGTAGGGCAACACCATACAATCACTCCTTAAGAAAGGAGAACACTCCACAAGCCATATGCTTTTCCATACAATATTCCTTGACATCTCTCAATGGGGAGTCTTTAGCCTCTATATAGGCCTCATACATACAATACCATGGGTCATTACCATGGTTCCCTCAATACCATCTATCTAATATCATGGGCTTATTACATTATTGTTAACTACTTGTGGTCCCTTACATGATACAAGTTAACCACTTTATTTATCACTATGACCCATCCCATTATTATATTATTCCCTTGGGTACCTCCCTCTGTACCCCATACTAACCCCCCTAGGTATACTACATTTCACCCCGCTTAAACATGTTTCGTCCCCGAAACATAAGAAGAACACAAATAATAAAATCTACTCAAAAGAGTAGTCCACTAGTACCATGCACGTGTAGCTAGCCAACCTAGAGAAAAGTGAACCCTTGATCTAGCTGGTGCCTCGCTCGCTTGAGATGGAAGTTGACCCTGGCGACTCTTTTGTGTTGATGTGTAGTAGGTGGATCGGTTCCCCTCTCTATCTGTCATGCGGGGGTTGTTGTCCTTGTGGCTAATTCGTTGCCATCTTGTTGATTGTTTTCTTGCGGGGTGATGTGGGTGGTGATATACTGAAGTGTTAACCAACGGTGTATCTTTCTTTAATCCACCACCTAATGAAGGTTGATCGGTATCTGGTACATGTTGTGGTGCATGTTTTTGTTTCTTATCTTCCAATATTACTTCAACCACTGAGTCCTCATCTGATGTATCAGTACCTGTAACATTTTCTGCTTCAGCCTCCTTGGATTCTCCCTGTTTTTCTGGTACCTGGTTCGATGTTTGTGTTTGGTTGTCGACCATTAAAGGCTCATCATCTGATGTGTCAATGTCATTAGAGCTTTGTGCTTCTGCCTCCATAGTCTCTACTTGGGTCTTAATAGAAATATCCTGCAATGTAATTTTCTTCTTTTTATACCAGAGTTTCATGAATTTCTTTTGCACATTAATATTGACAGTACCCACAGATTCCATCCAAGGATATCCCAAAACAACATCCATGTTATCCATATCTGAAGTATAAAATTCACAATGCAACACATACTTATCCATAGAAAGCTTCAAATCTTTATAAACTTGAACATCCTCATTATCAACTCGTGTGTTTTCAATGTGTTTTGCTGGAACTTGCAATTTTTTTGTCAAATTAACATTGACAAAATTATGCTTGCAACTAGGATTTATAGACACAATGATATTCTCCTTCTGAATCAATCCATCAACCTGCAATAAGGAGATACCAGTAGAAAATAACCTTTTACATTCCTTCTTTCCTGTAAAATTAAAATCTTTGCTAGGTTTTGTGTCTATCTGTCTGAGCTTAGTAAGATGACCCAAAAAATTAGATTCACGGTCAAAGTGGTCACAAATGGATTTTGCGAACATCTGCCAAGTAATTGTCCTTGCATAGCATTTAGAATGCCCCTACCACCATTGCCATCTTTCTTGGTCCAAGTAAAGGTCTGCCACACGTAGTTTAGTTTCATCATCTACGATGTGATTCAGAGTGAAATATTGTTCCATTTGTTCTAGCCATATTGCCGGATTAGAGCCATCAAATTTGTACATCTTCATCGAATTCTGATCTAGGCACTGGAATTTCATATTCACACTGCAGTTGTCCCACCTTCACAAAAATTTCTGAAAAAGAGCTGATTTTAAATCAACAATATCTCCCTCATCCGTACTCTGATTCGACCGATTTTTTTTTGAAATTGGGTATTTTTTCACAAAGAACTCAGATATACAATTAGATTCTGCAAATATTGCCCCAAAATATACAGATTTGATCTGCAAACTCGCCGCCCCGAAAAATGTCCGCAACACAGCTGATTTTTAAATCAGAGATATCTCCCTCATCCATACTCCGATTCGGCCGATTTTTTTTTTCAAATTGGGTATTTTTTTGCAAAGAACTCGGATCTGCAATTAGATTCTAAAAATGTTGCCCCAAAACATACAGATCTGATCTGCAAACTCGCCACCCCGAAAAATGTCTACAACACACCTGATTTTTAAATCAACGATATCTCCTTCATCCGGACTCCGATTCCACCGATTTTTTTTTAATTGGGTATTTTTTCGCAAACAACCCAGATATGCAATTAGATTCTACAAATTTTGCACCAAAATGTATAGATCTGATCTGCAAACTCGTCGCCCCAAAAAGTTCCTACAAAAATAAAAATAAAAATTCTCCGCTTTGCCCAAAAAATTCTCTGATACCACTTGTTATAGATCTGATCTGGAAATATATACAAATATACCCAAGAAATAACAAGATCTGAATATAGATAGAAATGCTTCACTTTATTGATCAAACCCTTAAGGTAGGGCAACACCATACCATCACTCCTTAAGGAAGGAGAACACTCCACAAGCCATATGCTTGTCCATACAATATTCCTTGACATCTCTCAATAGGGAGTCTCTAGCCTCTATATAGGCCTCATACATACAATACCATGGGTCATTATCATGGTTCCCTCAATACCATCTATCTAATACCATAGGTTTATTACATTATTGCTAACTACTTGTGGTCCCTTACATGATACAAGTTAACCACTTTATTTATTATTATGACCCATCCCATTATTATATTATTCCTTTGGGTACCTCCCTCTGTACCCCATACTAACCCCCCTAGGTATACTACAATACGACCCAATAGAAGATTATAATCTAGCAGTCCGTCAATAACTTCGACTTCTACCAACACCGTCTTGCCACCTAATTCTACTTGTAACGAATTCAGAATTCCACAAGGCTTGAAGCCTCTTCCATCAAAAGCCTTTAGAGTAGTTGGTGACTGATTTAATTGGGGAGAACCAATGGCCTTCCAGCAAGAAAGTGACATGATACAGGTTGAAGCTCCTTCATCTACAATGGAACGATGGATATTCTTACCGCGAACAACAACCTGAATCATGAAAGCTAATTGGGCTGGAAGTCGAGGCGTATAATTCTCATGGTTAAAAACTACAAGGTTGGAATCTGAGGGATCAATACATCCAATTGTGGAAAGTAAGGCCTTCTTCTAGGAGGGACAATTATGCAATACCTAAGAGTCGAAATAGTTAAAGGAGCTTGAGCGAGATCCTTAACTATGTTATAATTCTAAGCAGCTCTTTCACGAGGGTTGAATGCAGATTTATGGATAACGCCTTTGGACGCTTAATTGTCAATTCGGTAGGAAACGTATTTGGAGTAGAATCCGATGGAGATGTCGTCGAACCAGCAGTTTGATGAATAGCCTGACCAATCGAGGGGTTCGCATTATCGTTGTCTTTATTCCTGGTGGCCACCATAATGTCATTTTTCAGCTTGGTGAAGGAAAGCATCATAACCGAGTTAGAGGAAACAGGATCTCGAGCAACCATATTAGTCTCCTGATTTGGAAATGGATCTGTCAACACGATGAGTGCAGGATGACTTAACGAATTGATTTACTTCCACCCGATGTGGACAATCACGAGTGAAATTCTCCTCATTACAAATCAAGCACGAATACCGAGGTTTCCGTTTTTCTTCATAAAACTACTTATTTTGTTTATCCTGTGGAGGATTATCTTTCTTCTTTTTACCTTTACCTTTCTTCTTACTCCCTATTTGCTAAGATTTGTCTTTGGAGGATTGAACGGCATTGATCTCGGAATTAGAAGTCACAGGAATAGTGGAAGGAGGGTTTTGGGTAGCCACAACAAAATCGAACCAGATGGTTCACTCACTGACTGCTGGCTAGCAAAACCTATCACGCCATCAGTGACATGTGATTTTTTACTAGGAGGTTGAGGAACAGTATTGGAAGGTCGCGGAGCATTTGGTATTTTATCAAAGAGCGTGCCGGATTGGTTATAAATAAGATTCAAATACTGAGCACGAGCAATTACTTGCTCTTTGGTCACATCTCCGCCTTTAGCGACGTTTTCTGTTATGGATGGTAACGGACACTTAATAAACCATTCGGCTAATAGTTGAACAGGAACAAAAGTTTAACCAAACGATGGCGACGTCACCACTCATGAATGCATTCAGAAATGTGAGTGGAATCAGTTTGTTGGAAATTGGTGAAAAGTTCAGTTCCAATCTCATATCAAATGGGAAACTGAAAATGCGTTAAGAATGTGGTAGCTAAAGTGTTGAAATTATCAAACGAAGCTCGTGGTAGTTCAATATACCATTTTGTTGTCGTACTAGTAAGTATGCGTTGGAAAAGACATAAACGGATAGAGTCATCATTAAGAGAGTTCAAAGAACACCACAAATGATAATCATAACGTGTGTAAATGGGTCTTCTCCAAGATTTCCATTGAATTTAGGGATATCACTGGGCAATTTTGTGGAAATAACTGGCCACCAAGGAGAATAGGCAATGGGATCATTGGTAAATCAAGTCAAATCTAGAAATTCAAGAGTTGTTACAAATGGCAACTACATATGGAGGTTCAATGGAGGATACCCTGGGTAAGATGGGATGGCCTGAGCAACAGGTATCTACTCAAATCAAGTCAAATCTAGAAATTCAAGAGTTGTTACAAATGGCAACTACATATGGAGGTTCAATGGAGGATACCCTGGGTAAGATGGGATGGCCTGAGCAACAGGTATCTACTCTCCAGGATAGGGAGGATTTGGATAACCGGGATATACATAATCTTGCTGCCCAGCTCCAGGATAACCTTGTAAAGGTTGAAACAACTGAGTTTGGATTTGTTGACCGTGGTAAGGCATTTGAGGTATAACTTGATACGGTTGATACAATTGCCCTATGGGATTTTGTATCATCCCAACATAAGGTTAGTTAGGTTGTGCCTGCACCATACCATATGCATTTTGACCCACTTGAATTTGAGGAATAGCTTGCCCAAGCAATGAAAATTGTAAGATACCTTGAAGAGGTTGGGTAAATGGGGCCTGAGAGATGCCAGATATTGGTAGAATAGATTGAGTTAAAGATGCAGCTTATGAAGGTTACCTTACATTCACTTGAGCTTGAACAGGTTTGGGTATAGGTTGATGAGTAGGAATCTAAGATGCAAATGGAACAGGTTGAGAGATTAGAGATAAAGCCACAATTGAACAAGGTGTTGAAAATAGCAACAAGAAATGATAAAAATAGAATCCAGAAATTCTAGTTTAATTTGTCCTTGAATTAAACTGAGAATTAAAATCAAATTTTATTCTCATAGCAACTTGTAATAGTTAGAAAGAGTGATTTGACTTAGTTAACTTAGGAATTTCGAGTTGGAAGTCTTTCTGAAGTCATGTATATGTTCTCCTTATATTATAGGGGTCCAAGATGAGTTAAGTATGAGTGGTAATTAGTTAACTCAGCTTATTGAGTTAAGTCCAGTTAAATTAGTTCCAAACTGTTTGAGGAACTAATAGTGAGTTAACAATCAATTGATGCATTAGTGCACTCAACTAGTCCTACTCCAGTTAACTGAATATTCCCTCATCAGAAACTCATGTATGTCGATTCTGAGAAAGACCCAATTGAGATTAGAGTGTAGGGACAGTGTACTATTTGTTTTAGATTTTTTTGATTTGCACTGATACTGAATGCATTCAGGAACTAAGGAATTTCCCTTTAAATACGGGGTAATTCTCTCAAGAATTGTGCAAAGAATTAGAAGCTTGATGGCTTGGAAATTTGGCTAAGTATTGGCCAAAGGAAGTCATTAAGCGAAGGATAGGAAATACTTGTGCAGGTTAAGCTCAAGGTTGAGCAGAGCATATTGTATTCATCTGAATTCTTTGACCAAGGGTGCATTGGAATAGAGACTTGGAGAGCTTGTGAAGAGGCTAAGCTTTGGCCTTGAGCTTGCTTATGAGTTGGAGATTGAATTTGCTAAGTGCTAGGATTGTTCTAGAGAGAACAAGCATTGTAATTTCATCTTGATTTTCTAGATTAATACAAAACAGATAGTGGGGTTTTGAGTTGTGGCTTTCCCCAGATATTTATTGTGTTATGTGCCTTTGATTCTCTTCCTCTATTGATTATTGTTTGCTCGATGTTTATGGGCTTCCGCTGTAAAGAGTAGAAGTAGATTCTTGTCTCTTGCTTTAGCAAATTGCATTAGCTTGTGAATCTATAGGATTTTCTACACAAGGTTGTACGGGGAATGTAGGGTGCCAAACATTAACAGCCATTCCTAAATGTGGAGGACTCAAATAAGTCTAAGCATTGACCTGTGATATTTGATAAGGAGATGGAAATATTTTTGCAACAAGTTGCCCCCCTGCCAAAAGAGAAGGGGAATGCAGAGGCAACTGCCCCCAAGAGGAGGGTTCCCAATAGGAAATGGATTGGGTTGTTGTAGGCATCCATACCCACTAACATAGGGACCAGTGTGCTGCTGAATTATAGGTGTAGAGGGAGGAGAAAGAGCAGACTGTGTAGTGTTCATCAAAGAAGTATCAGATAAGATTCCAAAAGAGGATGACATGGGAGAAGTCCATGGATTGCATGTTGCGCTAGAAAAGGTACCAGACAATGATTGGTTACCAAGTGGGACAGACAGGCCACTAGACAAATGTGTCTATGGCAATGTTACAAACATGGATGAAGTTGCAACATGGGTTGTCTCTCTCATAGTAGTAGATATCGGTTGAGAATCCATAGCAAATTCAGTCATGGTTAACTATCCTGTTACACAGTAATTTGTCACCATTGGTCACCGTCCCTGTTACCCCTGTTTCCGTACATTGGAGGACGCATTTCGGGACCTGTGAACAGTGACATAACCTAAAAACACTTGCATTATGTTCCCCTGGGTATGTACTTCATGTTCTCTGAAGACACCTTCGGCAAAATATCCCTGAAAAGTGCCCTTTTCCCATTAGTGCGGGTCCACAATGTCTTACCCGCGCCAATCACGGAGATCCTCAAAAGGGGGTGCCACCATTGGCGCTCTGTCTTAGAACAACACCCACGCCAACCAAGTTTGGTAATGATTTTTGACAAACGCGCGCCCAGGTGTTTTTTCCCTTCAGATCACGAAGTCTTTTGAGGATAAAGTTTATCTGATAGAGGTCGAGAGTCATCATCTATCCATAGAGGCTTTTCGAAGATAATGCCAATCCACAATGGGTGTCCTGATGCATTGTATCCTCCTCCCTTCTCCATCTATAAAAGTCTGTCCTCATGCATTAGACAAGCTAGTTTCTGAGTAATGCTAGTTGTGATTATGCTTGTCTTGAGTGATAGTAAGAGTCTTGAAGCATAGGGAGGTTATGCTGCCAGAAGTCTGAGAGAGAGAAGGTCTATTGCAAGACATACATAGCTGCTCGCCCAGCCAGAGGAGAGGTTCAACATCAGAACCTTGGTTGTATCTTTCTCTGTTGATTATTCATTAATAAACGACTACTGTTATGGTTCCAATCTCATTGTTCATCATGATAATGTTTGATTTATTTCCTTTCTGACTGAAATATAGTTGTATTTTAGTGGATTTTATGCTTGTATTCGCTTTGTTCTTTGCATGTGCAGGTATCCATACGCGGGGATCGCAAGGATTGTGACCTGCCGGAGCAAGGGAACGGGAGTATCAACTCTTCTTCGACATTAGCGTTGGACTCCAGGTTGGTTCTCGTAATCCACTTTCAGTATGCAACTAGGAACTTGCATAGTAGCGTGATTTGATTGTTTCTAGACCCATTTTGGGCTAGTGGGATCGCCTCTGTCCACAGAGGGGATTTACCTCTCCAACATATCCCAAAGAGGAATGTCAAGGGAAACTCGAGGGTGAGTTGAAAGGAAATGAACCAGGCAAAGGAGCTTATGATGGAGTATGAGGAGAAGGAAAAGGATGGGCTTGATAAAAATGAGTTCCTCCCAAATGGATAGGAGAGGAGGGTTGAGGCTCTTCCTGAGGAATCTCTTCAATGCTCAAAAAGACCAAGTGGAAAGGGTTCACCGTCGAGTCCAAGATATATAGGTTGTTGTTGGGTCCGAGATAGAGGAAGAGAAGAAGGTCCTGAAGTAACATGTGTAGATAACTGAGGTGCCTCAGGTTGTGTTGTGTTTGATTCAATACAGTCAAATTCAATAACCTCAGGTAATGAAATTTCAAATACTTTTGTTTCGACTATGTCGAACTCACCAGCAAATGAAGATGCAATCTCGAGTTTAGTACTCACAGGAATGGATGATTTTGGTGGATCTATTTCAGGTGGAGGACCAGAAGTAGTAGCTCTTGAAGTACTAGATTCAATAGTCTGCATCTTTTTATTCTTCTAACGATAGTCAGGAGTTGCCTCAAGTGGAAGAGGAGGCTTATTTTGCATTCTACCCAAACGACAGTGTGGAGGGTGTTGTTCTTCCACGTTGGTTTAATAAATTTTAAAAAGTTAACAACAAAAATAAATCAAAAAAGGGTAATCTAGGCAAAACGGTCTACCAAGCAACTATGAACTATAATATACCACCTTGCAAAACCAAAGATTTACATACGGGCATGCAATCTCCTTGAATGTTGTGTTCGGTGTATCACAATATACAAGGCAGCTGACTCGGTTACCTAAGGTGAGGATAGCAACCTAGTGTGGACTTCCAAAATATACTCGACGGTACGTGGAAGTGCAGTCTGTGTTAGTGTTGTCTAATGTGTAACCATACGATGAGAGCGTTCCCATATACTTTTCATGCGTGGAGCATCATCCGATATACTCGAAGGTACATGGAGAATGGTCTGATACAATTACGAACATGGAACAAGATATCACCCCCGGAATGCAACGCTGGCAAAAAACAACAACTCCTATGTTTATAGACGTCAGAACACGTCTCTAGCCTAGACCTCTAGATGTTTGCATTAATGTTTCAAATGCTCCTTAAGATTGATTCAATAAATTTTAAAGTTTATCTTGAATTATGTTTCAATTTTCAAGGCTCACCACGAATTTCACCTGAATATCCTAAAGATGCAAACTAGCACAACAAAACAAAATTTTCTTTTCAATGAAAATCTATGTAAGGGAGGGAAGAAAACAAAGAGTAATGTAGCATACAAGATACAACAAACAAAATTTGTTAAGTCAATTCCTAATGCAACTATTCCAATATCTGACTTCACACACAAAACCCCAAATGCAATGTAAAATGCAAAATGATGAGATTTTTCTTTTCGATCCAATTAATTTCCAAATAAAATAAAAGCTAAGATACTTGCTAAATCACTAATAAAAGAAACTATACAGAATGATGACTCTAATATCAATTCTTTCAAGCAATCAATGATTAAGCAACAGTTTGCTAATGACCTAATTCACAAGAACAAAGCAAAATCCAAACAAATTCTTATCAAAGGCTTCTAAAACCAAAAGCAAACAAAGTAGTGAAAACCAGGACACACTCAAGGACGAAAGGAAAACCAATTGGAACAAAGCACATCAAAGAGCAAGGCACAAGAGGAAATTTTTTGCATCTAACAGGGATCAGCGTAGATGCAGAAAAAGCTAGGTTGCACTAGAGCGCTCTGTCTCTAGACTAGGGGGAGCGCTAATGCAAATCCGGCCAAATTACAACACAAAAAATCAAATCAAGCTCAGAGAAGGGTTCTCCTAGGGTCAATTAAGGTCCGAGTGAGGCAATGAAGGTCAGTTCAAGAGTTGAAAGTGAAACAAGTGCTAAGGTCAAGAAAACCACTGAGGGAAAGAAACGATCCCCAGTGGAGTCGCCAATTTGTTATGCGGAATTTACGATAGCAGACAAAAGTATCTTCCCTAGACCCATTGGATTGGTCTACATATAGGAAAACAGGATACTCTTTGTATTAATAGAAATAGGAGAGAGTTTACAACCAAGAATAGTAGTTGATCTTGTAGAGATCTCCCTAAGTTGACTTGTCCTTCCTTGTCACAAAGCACACCTCAATATCACCCTAATGCATGAAGATGATGACTCTCTGAGACTCAAAACAGTAGCATGAGGGCATGATCAATCTCCAAAAGCCAACCCTAATTTTGTAGATGGCAATAAATTTATAGGAGAGGGATGGTAGTTTAGGATTTACCATAATGAGCTTCAGATCCACTTATGATGGGAGAATGAGCTCAATGGATAAGAGGTGAAGTCTCCAAGGTAGAATCAGATAGGACTCGAGCTTCTTATCCAAGGTAAATGGTTAAAACAACCCCTAGAAGCTTTGGAAATCTTTTTAATTTTTCCAAATTTCTAGAATCAGTGCACCCCAGCAAGGAGCAAGTTGTTGCTGACCAACGCTAGTGCAGAAGGTGTTGACACCTAATCCGAAACGGATGGGTGAACTGGACAGTCATCTAGAAGATGAACTGATCCATCATATGTATGTATATAAATAATGTGTTAGCTAATGAATAATATCAATCAGTTTTGTCTCTCGTTCAATGTGGAGTTACCCTGGCCTGACATGGTATCAGAGCTCAGGTCCCAGTCCCTAAAATAGTTGTAACTCCTGTCCTGAGAGCTGCTCAGTACTGAGCGCCTCTGTCCTGAGACTGCGTGCTTCTGGCGGTGTCCTGAGACTGCGTGCTTCTGGCGGTGTCCTAAGCACCTCTGGCATGACAGAATATGGTGCGGTGAGCGTGGAATGCGCTGTTGAATGTAAGCTTCCGTTTTCTTACACTGTTGTGACAAACAATTTTTCCTCTCGCCACTCTGAATGAGGGTTCTCTCGATACATTTTAGCAAAGATAGAATTGCAGACGCCCTCCTGTTCAAACTCATCAACCAACGCAACCTCCGCTAAGAGCCTTTACTGCTCCTTCAATCCAAGCTCCCTCGTATCCCAGCCCGTCGCTTCGGAACTCCATTTTTTCCTTCGATCCATTCCTGGGGAACCTTATGCGGTGTCATCAACTGGCTTGATCATAACCAGTTGGCCGAGGTTGATCAAGTGCGAAATCCATACTAGTGTTTGGGTATGTGTGCGCGTTACAGAGATCTTGAATGCATATAAGTTTTATGCGTTAACCATTGTGTTCAGTTTTATGCGTTAACCATTCCATATTTATTAAAATCTGCGCTTGGTATATTATACACTGCACTGGATTTATATGTATATTGAGAGCAAGGTGGCAGGCAGCGTGCTTCGCTGGTGCCTCCACGCAGGAAGGATGGTTCTGTAGACCCAAGTACTGGAGGCGCAATACCGCCATTGCATTGGCTGGTATCTTTCTAGTTTGCATTCCGATTGCAGTCAAGTCGGCGGAGCTCGAGCAACGTCCACACTATCGCCTTCAAAATGGCGTTACCACTTGCCATTGCTTTATAAATCATTAGATTGTAATTCGATTTATAAATAAAGTTGCATGTTTCTATCTCCTTGTGTCCCTTCCGGTCTCCTTCTAATTTGATTCGGCAAGAAAGCGCGACCACTGTGGCAGTGACTTAATTTGATTCGGCAACATAACGAGACCACATGCTTACCCAGATAACAGAGTGTTTTTTAACATAATGGATATGGTAATGGTGGCACTTGTGACAGCGGGGGCATTGGCAGCAGGAATAGTGTATCTGGTGGAAAAGGCCGGAAATACCGATGCCAGCTGGTTGGCCTTCTGGTAACAGTTCGATTCCTTCACCTGTTTTGTTGTCCTTGCCCTCATCCTTCACGTTCTACTCTCCGACATTATTCTTTACAAACAAGCACTAAACCTTTCAAGTTTAAGCCTTTTATAAATAAGACTGGTATTATTAGAACAGCAAGAACGGTTTCCGATGATGGTTTGAAGTGTTTGAAGTCAAAGTGATATTATTGCAGCAGTAAATGAAGTTCGATTTTTTTTCATAAGTCAGCATTATGATATTTAGGGACAATTGATTTCATATACGCTGGGCGGTGGCATCAGAACACTAACGCTGAATATGTATATGTGCACTAACGTTGTAGTTACATTGACCAGGGTTTGAGTTATGGACGCCATTTAAATAAGTTTTGAATGTTTTTTTGGACACTGTTTGAATATTTTGTGGAGGATATTTTGGAGACATTTGAAGAAAAATTAGTGCATAAAGAATCTGTTGCCCTTTTGAGCATAGTTTTACTATACATCAGTAGAAGTCTTTTTTTTATCAGCAAAATTATTTTTCTATCAGCAAAAATAATTTTTGTTACAGTATGCATTCAAAAGAAAGAGAAAGATATTTCAGAGGCAGGGGGGGCAGACATTCTCAAGATGCTTCTACATGCAAGCTACCATGGGAAAAGATTGAGCAGAGAAGAAATCAGCAGAAAGGTAAAACTGATGACACAGATAAAGGTAAAGCACCTGAATCCGCTCACTATATTGAGGCACAATGTAACATTAGAGTAAATGAAGATCTGTTTAATGCTTCACTTACTTCTTCGAAAAATGACTGGTTGCTTGATTCAGAAGCAACCTGTCATATGACTCATAGGAAAGATTTTTTGAAGATTTCACTGATAATGTTGATGGCGCAGTATACTTTGCAGATCAGTCAAAAATCAAGCCATCAGGGCTTGGCACAGTCAGGCTTAAACTGCCTAGTCTTCCAGACTTTCTTCTGGATCATGTTCTATATCTCCCACAGCTCAAGAGAAACTTGTTGTCCCTGGTCCACATCCGCCAGCAAGGTCACTCCATTCATATGTTTGATGGAAAGCTTGAGGTAAGAAAGGCATCTGACCATTCACTTGTCATGAGGGGTATAGAAGAAGAAAGACTTCTTAAACTGCAAGGAACCTCTGCTCATGCACAACATTTTTCATATATTTCTCATCATGATGAAGGTACACTTCCATCAAGTTTATTATGGCATGCTAGATTTGGACATTTAAACTATGATAGTCTCCGCTTGTTGAAGAAAAATGGTGTTGTTGGTTTGCCTACAATTCCTAGAAAACATAAACAATGTGATGCTTGCATTCTAGGAAAGCATAGCAAACAGTCTTTTCATGATTCACATTCAAGAGCACATAGGAAGCTTGAACTTATTCATTCAGATTTATGTGGTCCAATGCCTGTTCCTTCTGCAAATGGAAATAAGTATATCATGACATTTATTGATGATTACACCAGAATGTGTTGGGTTTACTTATTGAAGAACAAATCTGATGCTTTTCAAACATTCAAGAATTTTCATAAATGGATTGAAAATGATGCACAATCTCATATTGGGTCTATTCGCACTGATAATGGAAAAGAATATACATCAAATGAATTTGAACACTATCTTCGCCAACATGGGATTAAACATCAAACAATTGTGCCTTATAATCCTCAACAGAATGGTGTAGCTGAAAGAATGAACAGAACAATTTTGAATATGGTACGATCCATGCTTTTTTTCAAAAATGTAAAGACAATGTTTTGGGTTGATGCTGTTCTATGCGCTGCATATATAAAGAATAGATGTCCATCTAGTGCTATAAGAAACAAGACTCCTTATGAATTGTGGTATGGACATGTTCCTTCGGTAAAACATCTCAGGATATTTGGTTCCACCTGTTATGCTTTAATACCAAAGGTACATAGAAACAAACTTGGTGCTAGAAGTCGTAAGTGTATCTTCCTGGGGTATTCAAACACATCTAAAGCATACCGCCTTTATGATGGAGTAAATAAAAAGTTTGTTTTATCTAGAGATGTCATTTTTCTTGAATCATCCAAATCTGACAGTGTTGTTGAGCGGCAACTTGATCGCTTGGATAGATTCACAAAACCGAAATCATTCCAAGAGTTTGATAATCAGATTCCACATCTTGAAGGGGGGATTCCTATACTAGATCAACATGTTGAATCTTCTTCTGAAGAACAATCTCCCCTGCATGACACTCCAACAACGGATGATGCTTTAAGTGATGTAATTGATAGAATTGGGAGACTCAATCTTGATTCAGACCCAACTCAATCAACAGAACAGCCTGGACCATCTCAGAAAGGTCCCCCAAAGTGGCTGACAAAGACACTTGAAGGTGTTCATCCTGATGAAATTGGAAAAACAGGAACCAGAAATACAAACCGACAAGATGGAGGTGATGTAGATAACTCTAATTCACCTGTTGATATGGATGTTACTTATGATTGTGAATTGAACTTGTCTACAGATTTTGAACCAACTTCCTTTAAAGAAGTTGCTTCTCATTATGAATGGAAAGAAGCGATGCAGAAGGAGTATGATGCCCTCATAAAGAATGGCACTTGGAAGCTGGTTGATCCTCCATTTGGAACCAACCAATTGGCTGCAAGTGGGTCTACAAGAACAAGTACAAAGCTGATGGCTCACTTGATAAGCACAAAGCTAGGCTTGTGGCAAAAGGTTTTGCACGGAAGGAAGGGGTTGATTATGAGGAAACTTTTGCTCCCACAGCAAAATGGGCCACCATCCAGACACTCTTTGCACTAGCTGCTCAGAACGGTTGGAAAGTCCATCAAATGGATGTAAAAACTACATTCTTGAATGGAGATCTAAAAGAGAATGTTTTTATGTCCCAGCCTGAAGGATTTGTTGTGAAAGGACATGAACACAAAGTATGCAAACTCGTGAAGTCCTTGTATGGCCTCAAACAAGCACCACGAGCCTGGTATGAAAAACTAACTGAGCATCTTCTGAAACTCAACTTCAAACACTTTGATCTTGATGATGCAACTTTATTTGTCAAGAAAGTTGGCAAAACAGTTGTATATCTTGTGGTATATGTAGATGATCTCTTAATGACAGGGAACAATGAAAGCTATATTGCATCCATAAAGAAAGAATTAGGAAAAAATTTTGAAATGACTGATTTGGGCTATGTTCATTACTATCTTGGCATTGAAGTAACCCAACATCCAAAGTCCATATTTCTTTCTCAAAAGGAATACATTGGAGATTTGTTAAACAGATTTGGCATGACAGAGTGTAATCCCCTTTCTACTCCAATGGAACAAAACTTGAAGCTCACATCTATTGAAGGAAAGAAATTTGAGGATGCAACAAAGTATAGACAGCTTGTAGGAAGTCTCATCTACCTCACTACTACCAGACCAGACATTTCATTTGCTGTTGGAATCCTCTCCAGGTTTATGCAAAAGCCTTGTGAGGGACATTGGTCTGCTGCAAAAAGAGTTCTAAGGTACTTGAAGGGAACTCAAGACCTTGGAATCAAGTATACACAGGTGGACGACTTCAACTTGATTGGATACTCTGATTCAGACTTCGATGGAGACAAAGAAACTGGGGTATCTACTTCAGGATATGCTATGAGTCTTGGATCAGGAGCTGTCTCCTGGAGATCACGCAAACAATCAGTACCAGCAGATTCCACAACAGAAGCAGAATATGTGGCAGCAGCTGAAGCAACGAAAGAAATTGTGTGGCTCAGGAAAATTCTTGAAGATTTGCAGGTAAAACAAATACAATCAACTCCACTCATGATTGATAACACATCTGCAATAAAGTTGGCCAACAACCCAAAGTTCCATGATCGTACTAAGCACATCAATACTAAATATCATCTGATCCGACATCATGTTGAGGCCAAAACAATCCATCTCCGTCATTGTTCCACAAACGAGCAAATTGCAGACATCTTCACCAAAGCGCTTGGAAGAGAAAAGCTTGAAAGATTCAGAATGATGCTTGGACTCACCAACATCCCTTCAGATTAAGGGGGGGAATGTTGACACCTAATCCGAAACGGATGGGTGAACTAGACAGTCATCTAAAAGATGAACTGATCCATCATATGTATGTATATAAATAATGTGTTAGCTAATGAATAATATCAATCAGTTTTGTCTCTCGTTCAATGTGGAGTTACCCTGGCCTGACAGAAGGAAGCAACAAGCTGAACGCAGGTCTCTAAAGGGGCAGAGTGAGTTGGGGCTTGAAAGCTTGATTTTGAGCAGTTAATCCCAGAAACTCAGACTTTTTGGAAAGGTCATGCTTAGGGCTTTGTGTAGGGATGATGACAACATGTTCATGGATGTGGATTGATCCGGTTTGTAGGCCTATTAATCAAATGCAACAAAATGGCCTATAACACAAGGTACAAAGGATCTTGTACCACTTCAAGGGTACCATGGTGACCCTTTTAAAAAGACTTGACTAAACATTTTGACCATGACAGCCTCCTCATCCATGATCAATTTTGACAAAATATAATTAAGTAGACAGACAGGCTTCTATCATCAACAGATTGGTAATCAAATCCAAAAAAAACCAACACGACTGGTTCTGGAAAAACAAGGCCATTGCAAATATGATACAAGTACAAAACAAGGAAACCAAAAATTAAGTATACAGAAAATGTATTTTGGACATGTTATCATTTGAACGAATAAACTCCACACTGAAAGTATAAGGACATTTGCAATCAAAAAGGAAAGAATTAGTGAAACAAGATGCTTATAAGTGATTCAATCCAACAGTTTTAAATTGCACTTTAGGCCAAGGCTTATTTCCATGAAAATGCACAATAATGAAATATATTGACAGGATGAGGTCAGTTGACGGAAACTTTAATATTTTATACAAATTTCAGCATGAGAAAACTGGTAATGAGGTAAAGGTAGGAATGTTAATACCATAATAAAGGCGACCCCCATCACAGCCTTGTTGATTGCTGTATATATAGACACCTCCAGATTTATAAGTGCCATTTTGAATTAGCTCTAGACGTGTATTCAGCTTCCGAAGTTGGTGATGACTTCCACTTCCATTTGTAAAAACTTCCACTCCACTCAAAGCAAGACCAATATGAGGGGCATCCGGTGTGAAAAGTTCTTCACAAGTTTCAGCAGCAATATTTCTGACAGTGACATGACCACAGCCCTTGAATGTCATTTATAGAATACTCAATACTGCAATCATAACACTAATCTGCAAAATCAGCAAGTTTATGATGCAGATCAAACTACACTTCGACATAATGAATGCAAAAATCCAGAATGGGATAACAGCATTAATTTCATTTGCACACTGAATTTAATCGACAGCCATCAAACACCTTTGTAGCAAGTGCTGCTGTCTGTATAGCTGAGACAGCCAAAAAGGGTGAACAGGATTTGCAACAACAGTTTTTTTTTTTTGACTAGAGAAACTGACAACTAACAACTAAGCTGGGCTCATACTCATGTAAAACAGGGTTGACTCCAAATGCTACCACTATAACCCCTAAATGTAACCGCCATGCCCCAAGGACAGCACACAGGTTTATGCTTGGGGGGTTTGAAAAAAGGAACCCAACACTCACATAACTTTTCACTCATCTCCACTTCAAACCCCACTGAATCTTCACAATCCAAAACCTTGTCCTTGGATGCAATTTAATTCTTGAAAATACCTATTGACAGATTCTAAATTTCCCGATTATTTTCCAGCCATCTCTTTGCCACTTGGTGGTTTTAGGAGACCTGAATTTTACTGCTAAATCTTTGGTGTATGGAGCATTACTTGAAGTCTAAAGACGCTTTATTTAGCATCCAAAAAACTTAATTTCATGAGCTATATTTGGATAATAGTAGTCTTAACTACAATCCGAAATTTATTCCCTTTTGCATGCTTTAAATTTGATTGGCTCAAACATACAAGAGACAGAAGTTACCCCAAATTCTACGCCAAACCTATTGACAATTTGTAACTTTCCAGATTATTTTCTAGCCATCTCTTTGCCACTTGGTGGCTGTAGGAGACAAATTTTACTACTAAACCTTTGGTATTTGGTCTCTTACGTGAAGTTTAGAGACCTTTTATTTAGCCTCAAAAAATCTATATTTCATAACCTATATTTGGACAAGAGTATACTTAACTACAATCTGAAATTTCTTCCCTTTTGCATGTTTTATATTTGATGGTTATCAAACATACAGGAGCTGGAAGATACCCCAAATTCTACATTCAATTTCCAGTCTCATATAGAACCGTTTAAACACTTCAATCTTGCATCCATAGGTTCTATCATTACTCTTGAAATCTGGAAAATAAAACTATACCTATCAAACAAACCCAATTCACTTTAAGTCCTTATATCCAGTTAACTCTATTACACTTAGCTGTTTACAGAATCCCCACTTCGTTGGAGATCATTCTAATATAAAGTGCAAGAGCATGCCATTGAAGTGACAGTGGCTGACCACTCAAAGTTGCATTTTGGTTCACATTTGATGATTTGTGACTTTGGCATTTCTAGTGTGAACTTGAATAGTAACAAGACCCATACAGGGGATTTAATACAAGAGATTACTTGGGGAGCGGGGAGGGAAGATAGCACCTGGCTCCCTGCTTCTCCACATACTTGCATCTCAAATGGGACCTGCATGCAAGATGAACCATCCAAGGGATGATACAGGGGTCTTCTCCCTCCACATACATCTCAAATTAGATCCAGAGAAAAGCAGACCAATGATAGACTTACATGAGAAGACCCTTGACTATATAGTAAAGGCCAAACATAAGAAAGGGAGACATGCAAGGCGCCATGACAACAACCCATAGGTTCCATGGTAGTGGCACCAAATTAAGTTTTAAACCTTTATTGAAAAGCAAAGATCACACAAATTCTTTATAAAACCGAAAGGAAAACAAAAGCATTCGCACAGAGTACTTAGTGAGTTGCCTTGGAAACCCTTAACTAGGAAAACCAACTTAGAGCCACACCTCTAACTCTCAGTGTATTATCTTCAGCATTTACAACATTTTATTGATCTTGTGGCATCCAAAACCATAATGCATTAACCTCGATGAGATTCCTTTGCCGGAATTATATTTCAATTGACTGAAAAACCATTGGCCAAAACCAAGCCAAAATAGAACAAAACCAGCACACAAAAAAAAAAAATTTGAGGCAAAGAATATAACAAATACCCAACATTCTCCCACTACTTGTTTTCTTTGCACACAAGGAGCTCGAGGATTATATGATCAACAATTCGAGGCAGCAATGCCCATTGCTTCTCTACACAAAGAGAACTTCTCAATGCTAACAAAATTTGTCCATAAGTTTGCAATATTCTTCAAAGTGACAAACTTCACCAACAGCACCTTCTTGTCTTCAACCATGCCTCTCACAAAGTGATACTAAACATCAATGTGCTTTGTCTTAGAATGATAAGAAGGCTTCTTTATCAAAAATTTGACTATCACAATATAGCCTTACTTGTTGTACAAACCCAACACCTGAACACAATCTCTATAACCCACATGATTTCCTTACTTGTATGAGTGGTTGCCATGTATTCAGTTTATGTAGTTGAAATTTCAATGCAAGAAAGTAGAAGAATAAGAGAATGACAAGGCATCCGACAATGATGATAAGGTTGCATCATTGATATAGTGGAACATTAACCATGACGTCAAAAAACATTGTTGCCTCTCCATCTATTACTAGGATTGAACCCCACTACACATGCATAAACATCCACTCAGTTAGTTGCAGAAGGATGTTAAGCATCAAGACTCTCACCAATGTAAGTTCAAATTTTGGGTTTCAAATCTGTTTATTGATGGACTCGATGTTAGGTTGTTCATTGGGATGTTTGTAAAGTTATAATTGGTGATTCGGTAGTTCATATGATTGGGACAGAGATATCATTTTATTGAGTAAGGCTTAAAAATGGAGGTTGATAAAGGAGGGAAAGCCATACCTAAGAAATGGATATAAGGGCAAGTAGGCCATCTCTTTAATCTCAGCAAACAAAACCATGTGGCTAATTAACAGCAGCAAGAAGTTTTTGTTGTTGTTGGTAAGGACCAAAAACTTAAAAGAACATTAGAATAATTCTATCAATATAAGATTTTCCCAAAATAATATAACCAACGTCACAAGGTTCATCGAACTTCAAGGTTGAAGTTCGAAATTTGATGAACCCGGAAGAAATTTGAATCGTTTCGGTTCACCAGAAGGTTCATTGAGGGTAGATATTGTAATGTCCCCAAATTTTGGATTACTTGGCAGGGTGGTTAGGAGGGTTTTCTAGAGCTTGTGTCAGTCTGGTCATAGGAGCAGGATTACTCCATTGGTGGGCCTGGAGGGTTTTAGAGGAGTTTTATGGGTCTGACTAGGATCGCTTGCCATATTTCATCATCAGGACCAATTTCGCTTTGCTCTTGGTTCTGTTGCATTCCAACAATTTCCATAAAATGGTGTTATTAACGGGCATATTTTAATTAATTATGCTTAAGGTGTTATTTCGGGCTGATTACTTGGAGAAACACCTTAGCATAATAGTTCGCTAGAATCAGGGCGAAAAGATCTACAGGGCAGAATGATAAAAAGGGGCTTTGGGTGGCCAGTGTGACCACATAGGCGAATTAAGCATTTTCCAGCGTTAAAAGTGACTTTAATTAGTCTATAAAAGTCACTTTATTAAATAAAGAAAGGAAAAGTGTTTTTAAATATTACAATGGAGGGAAAAGGTAAGTGAATTATAAAAAAAGGAAATGAGCGGGTCTCGTTCATTCATGCATTTGTGAGTTTGGAGAAAAAGCTCTTGGAGAGAGTTTAAAGAGAAGCTTGAGGTTTTGGCAACCCTAGCCACCATAGCAGAGTACGGTGTTGAAACTAGACACCCTAGTTTAGATTTAAGAGTGAAAGCACCAAGATTTCACCCCTAAGCTTCAATGGAGTAAAATATTTTCAGTGAATATTGAGTTATTAAGATGTTATCAGTTGATTTTATTCACTGATATTGTGTTCTCTACATACCTATTTACAGGTGGGGATTTCAAGCCAAATCTGAAGCTAAAGTCACAGTTGAGATGAGAACTAGCTACCCTCTTATTTTGCTGGTCGAGTCATCTAAAAATAGAGGCTGAATCTGAAGGAGAATGAAGGGACAAGTTTTGGAATCAGGTGGCACGAGTTTCACCTCCAGTTGGGTCAGCATTTATCATCTGTTTGTGGGTCGATTTCCTTGAGTAGAGCAGGGACCGAAGCTTTCCATTTGAAATGATCTGCATACTTCCTTGTGGCTGGCTGAGCGTTTACATGTTCATGAGAGCACGATTTTTATTGTAGGAGCTGTGTACTCTCATGGGAGAAGGCTGATAGCACATATTCTATTTGCTGGGTTCGATTTGGGAGGGAAAGAAGACTATGGCTTACACAGAACCTAGTCTTGCCTTGTTATCTTGCTGCATGGAGTCATCCCAATACAGTGATCATCACTTTGGGTTGGCTGGACGAGTATATTTGTGACTGCATAAAGTAGTGTAGCATTATATGGATCTGGTGGCCAGCGTATTACAGTGGTACGATGTAATTCTTCCTTCTCCCTTACTGCAATAGATGAAGGCTGAGCGTTATTCCCTAGTGCTTCAATCAGGTTCTATTGCTCCATTCCTCTTGCAAACTCAGCTGCAAATTAAATACAAGGACTATGTAATTTCCAGAATCTATTTCTGTGGTATAGGATGAATATTCTTGCTGATTCGTGCTTATTATCCTCACTACTCATACTTATATCAGCTTGAATAAATTTTCTGGGTTTAAATCAGATTTGGATGTTAAGAAGCATTTCCATGTTTCATAAAAATCAATGTGTTATATGAATTAAAGTTTGTGAAAAGTGCATCTACAGTAGTGTGTAACTAAACTGTTTTACAAAAGACACCACTGAAAACACTAGTACAGACTCAGAAATTTATTGAACTTTTGAAGATTGTCCAGAAGGGAATTTTACAGATGCCATCGGTTGCTTCCACGTGTTGTTGTGTCATTGAACCCAAGCCTTTTACATGTTACTGTGAGTTCCGTTTTGAATTTACTGGTTAACTTGCAATCCTCAAGGCTTGGGCCTCATCTCTACACTGTGGCACCGTTTCATTTGCTGCATCGAGCGATTGGCATCTCCATACAGTATACTTGTGTCAATGGTCATGCGTGAAGGTCGTAACTTGCTATTGGCCATGCTCACACTATCACGGAGGTTGCCTCTGTTGGCCATGGCATACTGTCAAGACACACAAGTTGTCATGCACAAACCATGGCCCACAATTACCCAGCAACCGAAAATCATTTATAATTTCTAATTTTTTGACCTTATAGGCTACTTATTTTTAATATACTTTATATTAAAAACCATGGTCCATGGTTGTTTATAATTTTATATTTTTTTTAATCTTATCAACTATTTATTATTAATATAATTTATATCATATATATTAGAATATCAGTAAAAATGTTCATACCAAATATTAATAAAAATTATTTTTAATATAGTTATAAATTAATCTGAGGAAAATTAATAAATTATATATGTATATTAATAATGAAGGTTAATATTACATTTGTAGTCCAACGAACAAGGCATTAGATCTTCTTTCATCCATCATCTCAACATTCGTATCATTTCCATCCTTTGCATTATGTTTGCTAAGCTCTCTCATGCTCCCCATTCTACCCCACAAATTGAACCTAGCAAAACAATAGGGAAGCCCCCCTTGACATAGGTTTGCCTGTGTTTAAAGTGCAAATAAGGGATGGTAAGGTGACAATGGCCATCCTCCTAGTTGCACATATCTCCATCCAGGTGTTGGGACCTTTCAATTTTGGCTGTGAGATTGTGTGGTAACACCACACACAATGCTTATTTGGTATTGTTACACTGCATGCCAGCATGGGTGCATAAAAAAATTTGTAGCATTTATCATCACCATTGTACATCCAAGCTCAAAAATCAAAAGCAATGTTAAAACCATGTGAGGCTCTATAATTAGGTATCTCAAACTTGTGTCATGACTTTTGAGTTTGCATTGTGTTCTCTTAGTTAAACCATGGCTGGTCTCTTGAAGTTTCACTTAGGTTACTCTTGTCTTGTATGGGATTAGAGGGCCTTAGCTCAACTTTCTTGAGGACTCATGGTTTTATGGGAGTCTGCATTTGTAAGGGTGATCAACAGTGTATGGGCCAATCCAGCCCATGTCAAGGTGCACCTATGTCATTCCGCATCATTATGGTCTATAGAATCTGTGACCTTGACCTTGGTGCAGTCGGAATGCAACAAAACCAAGAGCAAACTGACCTTGACCTTGGTGATCGTCGGAATGCAATCAGTGTATTATCTATCTTCACCATTTACAACACATTATAAGATCCTGTGGCATCCAAAACCATAATCCATTAACCTCGATGAAATTCCTTTGCCGGAATTATATTTCAATTGGTTGAAAAAACATTGGCCAAAAAAAAGCCAAAATAGAACAAAATCAACACACACACACACACAAAAAAAAATGAGGAAAAGAATATAACAAATACCCACCATTCTCCCACTATTTGTTTTCTTTGCATACAGGGAGCTCAAAGATTACATGATCAACAATTCAAGGTAGCAATGCCCATTGCTTCTCTACACAAAAAGAACTTCTCGGTACTAACAAAATTTGTCCATAAGTTTGCAATATTCTTCAAAGTGACAAACTTCACCAACAGCACCTTCTTGTCTTCAACCATGTCTCTCACAAAGTGATACTAAACATCAATGTGCTTTGTCTTAGAATGATAAGCAAGCTTCTTTATCAAAAAGATTGCTCTTTGACTATCACAATATAACCTTACTTATTGCACAAACCCAACACCTGAACAGTTGAAATTTCAATGCAAGAAAGTAGAAGAATAAGAGAATGACAAGGCATCTGACAATGATGATAAGGTTGCACCATTGATATAGTGGAACACTAACCATGATGTCAAAGAAACATTGTTGACTCTCCATCTATTACTAGGATTGAACCCCACTGCACATGCATAAACATCCACTCAGTTGTAGAAGGATGTTGAGCTTCAAGTCTCTCACCAATGTAAGTTCAAATTTTGTGTTTCAAATCTGTTTATTGATGGACTCGATGTTAGGTTGTTCATTGGGATGTTTGTAAAGTTGTAATTGGTGATTTGGTAATTCATATGATTGGGACAGAGATATCGTTTTATTGAGAAAGGCTTAAAAATGGAGGTTGATAAAGGAGGGAAAGCCATACCTAAGAAATGTGTATAAGGGCAAGTAGACCATCTCTTTAATCTTGTTGGAATTTCTAAGCCTAACTGTTAGAAACCCTTCATGTACTTTACTGATTTATTCCTGCCTACTTGTTTTGTTAATTAACAAGTTATTTACCACGTAAACACTGGAAATAAATACAAGTACATGCTCAACACATTACAGATCATCAACTGAAGGAAACAAAACAAGCACACAAGTGACAACGTTGTTTTTGGACCAATGTCCTCGAAAAAACCCAATGCGGGAAAACCGGTATAGCTATCTGAGGGTTTGATTTATTAAGCAGTTTCAGAATACAATATGGGTGCCAAATCCGGCTCACCCAACAGGGAAAAATCTTGGCAAAAGTACCTCTCTACTCGGAAGCAGATATTCCGATTGAAACACCGGATAAACACTCCAGCAGCTCCACAGCTCCAATTTGCCCCACGAAACCCTAGTGTCATCCTCTAGGGACTGTGTCAGCCTCTCTCTGGCCCAGCGTTAGCCCAGCGTCAATCTGGCTTGGCCTGCGTCAGCCTCTGGAGGCACGACGTCAGTCCTCTGGCCCTCTGCGTCACCCATGCTAGCCCTCTGAGGCACTGCGCAGCTCCTTGCTGGCTCTGCGTGAACCCTGGGCTGCTTCTGCATCCCTCTTCAACTACTGCGTTGATCCTCCCGATGTTATCTCTGCCTCTTTGCTTCTGTATTCACTGCCCCTCAGCTACAACTCTGATCACTCTCTCAACTTTCTCAGCAAACCCAACCCCAGAAAGTCGAAATCTTGATCTCTTGGTGTTCTCCAAGTGACCCTCAAGCCTTCTCTTATACTTTTCTCGTTGACAAATCAACGACCGAGATTAAGTCCCTAATCAACGGCTAAGATTAGATCTGGCTTGATCCATGCCTTTTGGACCATTCTAACTCAGTTTTATATTAATTCACATTAATATTTTATTTTCCCTAAGTCTAAACTTAGGGACTCCATTAAAAATATTAATTATTTTAATATCTCCCAAACTATTTAGAAACTGCCCAAAGCCTTTCTAGGTATTGGAGATCTCATGTGCCTTAGCCTCTCCACCAATTTTCGTGGTTAGAGCACATCCGATGCTACCCCAAATCAACACTCCCTCTTAGCGAGGACTGTGCTCTAGTCATACTCCTCACTGAGCATTACTCTGATCATCCAGCATCGGTCCCTGTGCTAATGCTAGGCCTGCTGCCCAACATCCCTTGCACTGTTGCATCCTATAGTGCTACCCATGGCCCTGCCACTGAGACTGTTGCATCCGTGTTGCTGCCCATGGCCCTGCCACTGCCATTGCTGCATCTGCACTGCAACCCCTCTCATCATGCTGCATCGTGCTGCCCATAGCACTACCACTGTTAACTGTTGCACTGCAACTCAATTACTAAGAAGTAAGTAACTGATCTCCCAACTCTGACATCTCATCAGGCTAGAGACACTTCTGATGTTGAAGCTCCCTCTGTCACTAACAAGTGCTCCCTTTCTGACCTCTACGCTACTGCAACAACTCCCTGCATCTCACACTGTTGCACACCTCTCTGTGCCATCTTGCACTGGCGCAACACTCTTCGTGCCTCCCGCATTGTTGCAGCCTGCTAGCCTCGTGCTACGCGAGGACTCCTGCACTGTAGCTCACTTTGTCGCTCCATTCGCATCCATCTCTACTAACATCACCAATATTGCTACTCCTCTTTGGGGCTCCCGTAGCAAGGTCTAATCCAAGAGGCTGGGTACCTCGAGGATCCTGCCCCTCATCGCCTGTAGTTCGTCTGACTACAACTCGATGTCTCCCCACTTCTTCTGAAGTGGCACATGAGCACTCATGGCACAATCATCGTCTGTCTCCACTTCCTTCTCTGCCCTTGCTGGTACTACCTTGGTCTCGGAGGCCTCTCCCTTACTCTTCTTCCTTGGACACTGAGTCGCATAATGACCCAACTCCCCACAGTGGAAGCATTTGACCCTGGAGAGGTCCTTCTTCTTTCGTTTCTCCTGCTTTCCCTCAGATTCTAGGGCAACATCTTCCTCCTCCTCCTTGATTTTGATCCCCTTGCCGCTGTTGCCTGCCTTGCTTAGCCTTCTGATCTCTTCTTGGCGAAGAGCAGTCCACATTTCCTCCCAATTTGGAAGGGTCGCCCTGCCCAGTATGCTCTGGACAAACACCTCCCAGTCTTCTAAGACTGCAGTTAGGGTTGTTCTCACCATCAATTCTAGATCCGGCATTGCCCCTATGGAAGTCAACTGATCCCAGATCTCCTTTAATCGACCGAGGAATGGGTCGTTCTGTTCTCCCTTCTTCATCTTGTATGATCACAGCTGATTTTCTAGTAGCATCTTCCTCTGCATGGAAGTATGCTGATACAACTTGGTTAGGTCCTCCCACATCTTCTGTGTCGTGTTCTTTTCGGCAATATGTGGTACTATATGATCCTTGACCCCATCAAGGATGATACTCTTAGCCCTCGCCATTGCATCCTCGTACCTGTCATTATCAGTCGGGTCAACTGGGATAGCTATCATCCTCAAGGCGAAGTGCTTGACACGATTCCTGTCTAGTACAGATAAGATTTTGGCCTTCCAGACTACGAAGTTTGAGGCGTCGTCCAGTCTGTCCCGATCTCTTACTCCGTGTAGTGCCATTTCGCTGCTCCTCTACTTCCCTCCTGGAAATTCTCGGTATGACTCCTCTGAGCCTCAATTTCCCTCCTGGAAATCCTTCTACCAATGTCAAGATGTCCCTCTCCAATAATCTATACGACTGCAACACTGATCTCGATTCCTTGGCTAGAAACCCACCTCGGCAACAACTCCCTCTACCTTGGCCTTGCCCTGTTAGGTATTGTTCTGACTACAGTACCCCACCAGCTCCACTCTGCAACTTACCCACAGCCTCCTAAACCCCAGCAAACTGAAAGTTAGAGCTCCTAGGCTCTACGCAAGCCCTCCTGGCCTCTGCGTGGCTCTGTGTGAGCCTGCCTTTGCCTCCATCAACCTCTGTGTTGCCTCTTCTTGGCTCAATCTTGATGATGCAGGCACTGCGTCACCCCTTCCTTGCTGCTACTTTGCTAGGAACAGCTTTTGTTACTCATGGCAACTATTTTCTGTTGCTGTTGCTCTATTCGGCTGATGTCCTCAGTTCTCCGGTGATTTGTAACCACGCTCCAATACCATGTTGGAATTTCTAAGCCTAACTATTAAAAACCCTTCATGTACTTTACTAATTTATTCTTGCCTACTTGTTATGTTAATTAACAAGTTGTTTACCATGTAAATACTAGAAACAAATACAAGTACATGCTCAACACATTACAGATCATCAACTGAAGGAGACAAAACAAGCACACAAGTGACACCGTTGTTTTCGGACCAATGTCCCTGGGAAAACCCAATGCGGGAAAACCGGTGCAACTATCTGAGGGTTTGATTTATTAAGCAGTTTCAGAATACAATCTGGGTGCCAAATCCAGCTCACCCAACAGAGAAAAATCTCGGCAATAGTACCTCTCTACTCAAAAGCAGATATTCCGGTTGAAACCCTAGATAAACACTCCAGCAGCTCCACAACTCCAATCTGCCCCACGAAACCCCAGCGTCAGCCTCTAGGGACTGCGTCAGCCTCTCTCTGGCCCAACGTTAGCCCAGCGTCACTCTGGCTTGGCCTGCGTCAACCTCTGGAGGCACTGCGTTAGTCCTCTAGCCCTCTGTGTCACCCACGCTGACCCTTTGAGGCACTTCGCAGCTCCTGGCTGCCTCTGCATGAGCCCTGGCTGGCTCTACGTGAACCCCGGGCTGCTTCTGCATCCCTCTCTCTGGCTACTGTGCTGATCCTCCCAGTGCTATCTCTGCCTCTCTGCTTCTGTATCCACTGCCCCTCAACTGCAACTCTGATCACTCTCAACTTTCTCAGCAAACCCAACCCCAGAAAGTCGAAATCTTGATCTCTTGGTGTGTTCTCCAAGTGACCCTCAAGCCCCCTCTTATACTTTTCTCATTGACAAATCAACAGTCGAGATTAAGACCCTAATGAACGGCTAATATTAGATCTAGCTTAATGTTAAAATTGGCGACTAGGGCCAAACTCCATGTGAGTCATCTTATTAATGGAAGCTAATATTTTTCTTGGATCCCTCTCATTGAGAGGTGTAGGATTGATATAGAGATCATCCGATTCCGATAAGTATTCATGGAGATATGAATTTATTTGTGTTATGGGACAATTCGTCAAGGTCGGCTAGCAACCAAATAAACCCCACTTGTGCTCAACGTTTTAATATAAATAGAGATGGCCTTCAATTCATTTCAACACACTTGGGATCTCTTCCTTTCTACTTGTCTTTGGGTTTTAGTAAGAGGAGAGATCCTAAGGGATAACGTTACCCTAATCTAGAAGGAAAAAGTCGGAACTGTCGGGAAAGCTGACGCAAAGGGAAGAAGCTGCAACTACTGGGAATAGTCGGAACTGCCAGGAACTGCCGAAGTGTTTATCCAGGGTTTCAGCTGCAGCATTTGTCTCCGAAGGAGAGCAGCATGCAAGGGATAGCTAGAGAGCAGCATGCAAGGGATAGCTAGCAACAGCAAGCATGCTAAGGACAACAAGCATGCTAGGAACAGCAAGCATGCTAGGGACAGCAAGCATGCTAAGGACAACAAGCATGCTAGGGACAACAAGCAAGCAAGGGACAAGCAGCCAGCACATAGATCAGTATGGAAACATGGTGCAGCAATGGCACATAATGCAGCACAGTGATGGGTACAGTCATGATTAATGAAGCATGATGAGATGCAGCATAGTGATGATGGGTGCAGCATGGTGCAGCACGATGAGGTGCAAAATGATGACGAAATGCAGCACAACGATAGGTGAAGGAGTCACCTTGGAGAATCAGTTTAAGCGGCATGTCTTCAACTGATCTCATGTATCATCTTCTTAGAGATGATCTATGCTCTTATCTAGATAAGTCAAAGTGTTAACTTCTGTTGTAAACATACTATCTCTCTCTCTCTCTCTGCTCAACTATTGAAGAACATATAAGAAGAATTGATCAAGGGTTTCCCCACATTGGGGTTTGTCCCTGGCTAGCGCCACATCTTGTGTCCTCTTGTCTTGGCTTGTCTTCTGTGATTTATGTTTATGTTTTATCTGCAGTTTACTTTAATGCTGATGTGATTGCTAATCTGGAAAAGATATTGAGCTAACTATGAAAATTGAAATAAATTGCTCTAAGCATAGAACATACCTAAACCTAACACTTGATCCATGCCTTTTGGACCATTCTAACACAATTTTATATTAATTCACATTAATATTTTATTTTCCCTAAGTTTAGACTTAGGGACTCCATTAAAAATATTAATTATTTTAATATCTCCCAAACTGTTTAGAATCTACCCAAACCCTTTCTAGGTATTGGAGATCTCATGTGCCTTAGCCTCTCCACCAATTTTCATGGCTAGAGCACATCCAATGCTACCCCAAATCAACAAATCTCAGCAAACAAAACCAAAGGGCATATTAACAGCAGCGAGAAGTTTTTTTTGTTGTTGGTAAGGACCAAAAACTTAAAAGAACATTAGAATAACTCTACCAATACAATATTTTCCCAAGATAATATAACCAAAGTCACAAGGTTCGTCGAAATTCAAGGTTGAAGTTCGAAATTCGACAATCCCCAAAGAAATTTGAATCATTTCGGTTCGCCAGAAGGTTCATTGAGGTTAGATGTTGTAATGTCCCCAAATTTTGGATTACATGGCGACGTGTTTAGGAGGGTTTTCCAAAGCTTGCGTCAGCCTGGTCATAGGAGCAAGATTACTCCATTGGTGGGCCCGGAGGGTTTTAGACGAGTTTTATGGGTCTGACTAGGATTGCTTACCATATTTCATCATCGGCATCAATTTCGCAGAGTTTTCTCTTGGTTCTGTTACATTCTGACGATCACCAAGGTCTAGGTACCTTTGCAATCAGCTCTGGAACAACTATAGATTGAAGCAATGTTTCTCCTAGGGTGACACTCAAGGTCCACCGAAGAAGAGTTGAAAATTCCCACCTGGAAATTTCCTTGTGCTAAGCAGCACTCGTTGACTTGGCTAGGCAACTCATGTGAACAATGGTTGAGTTTTCAAATTGGAAAAAGACCCCAAAATGTAGCTCCTCTCTTCCATTTATCCTTGTTGCCTTCTCTCTCCTTGTGGTACCTCCCATTCAGCCTCCCTTCCTTTCTCTTCCCTCCAAATCGATTTTTCCTCAAGGGAGTTCGAATTGCATCCTTGAGGTGGCCCCCACATTCCACCATTAATTTAATTTTTCCTTCTTTCTAATGTTTTGGAGCCCCTTCCTCACAAAAATCAAATTGGGGCCTCTTTATCCACTTTTTCCTAAGTTTCATGACCAAAACTTGTCCATCACCAAAATTACAAAATTCTGGAATTGTCTTAACAAAATTTAGTTAGATGGAATATCACAATCCTCTCCCTCCCAAATGTTGCTTGTCCTCAAGCAACTGTAATGTCGGGAGCTATGGTATTTGTTATCCCTCCTATGTAACGTCCTCCTCTAGCAGATCCTTCCACTAAACAAGAAACTCCTTAATGACCCTACTCCGGAGTTTTCTCTCTCTCACCTCCAAGATGGCCTCTGGAACTAAGACCAAATGCCTTCATCATCCATTGGTGGTAACTCTATGGTTGTTGTAACCTATTGTCCCAAAGCCTTTTTCAGGCAAGAGACGTGGAATACATTGTGCACCTTGCTCTCAAGTGGGAGCTCCAGCTCATCTGCTACCTCCCAAACCCACCTGGCCACACTGTAAGGCCCATAAAATCATGGCTTCAGCTTTTCCACTCCCTTCTATTTCAGCATTACTTGCATGTATGATTGGAGTCTCAAGAAGACTAGGTCCCCAACCTCAAAGTGCCTCTCAACTCTACCCCTATCCGCATATAAATTCTGTTGGTTTTGGGTTGTCTACAAGTTATCCTTAAGAGCTCTAAGCATATCTTGGCTCTTCTGAATCCAGTCCTTGGCCCCTGGGGGTCTGCTGCGACAAGGAAGAGACCAAGATGTGCCGGAGTTTACCAATATTTTCCATACCCTTCACACAAAGTTGGGTATCAAATATTCAAAGCAACATTTGGTACTCAAATACCATGGCTTCCTTCACAGGTACATCCAGGATGAAATAGAATTCCTGAACATCTCCTCACTCGACAAGGCATATCGATATGTCGTCAATATCGAGCAAAAATTTAAATAGAAGAAGCGAAACTTTGGATCTGCGAATCCGAAGCAAGGGAAAGGCACCCCCAAACTTCTGAACAAAGCATAAAGTTAAGGCGAGGTGGGCCAGGATCACCTGCTAAAGCTGCAAGCAAAGAACAACACCGCGAAGCCGAAGGACACGGGAAAGTGGTGTGAGTTCCATAAGAGCTCCACTCACAACTCAAGTGAGTGTCGGGCCAAGCAATCACTGGTGGCTCAGCTAAAGTCTTCAGAATCAGATGAATGTTCTGACTCTGAGTCAGAACTCGATAAGGGGAATGATAAAGGGAAGCAGATTATTGATGCGGAGCCCAATGCCACCGTTGCCACCACGAAGATCCAGAAGGAGGAACCCGAAGATCGAGAGGAGGCGGAGCGACTCTTCCACTCCCAGGTGTGGGTAAAGGGCTCCCCGCTATAGTTCATTGTCGACAGTGGGAGCCAAAAGAACCTCATTTTGGCATAGGTCATGAAGCAGTTGGGCTTACCAACCACAGCATATCCCCAATCGTACACCATCAGGTGACTTCACCAAGGACGAGATCTTCGCGTGAGCTGGCAGTGTCACCCTCCATACAACATCAAGCCCTTCATGGATGAGGTATTGTGTGACATTGCTCCCCTAGATGTTTGTGATGTATTATTAGGCCAACCATACTTGTGGAAGTGACATGTCTCCCTTCTATTTCAGCATTAATTGCATGTATGATTGGAGTCTCAAGAAGACTAGGTCCCCAACCTCAAAGTGCCTCTCAACTCTACCCCTATCCGCATATAAATTCTGTTGGTTTTGGGTTGTCTACAAGTTATCCTTGAGAGCTCTAAGCATATCTTGGCTCTTCTGAATCCAGTCCTTGGCCCCCGGGCTCTGCTATCTCCAAAAACCATGTCAGCAAAGGTTAGTGCATCATAACCATACAAGGCACGAAAAGTTGACATACTATGGACATGTGGTAGTAGTGTTATAACGGTACTCACCAAGATGCAGTCACTTCACCCACGCACATTGTTGCCTGGTCATATAGTTGCGTAAGTAGCCCTCCAACCACTTATTCACTATCTCAGTCTGATCATCTGTCTGTGGTTGGTAGTCAGTGCTAGGTGTGAGCTCAGTCCCCACAAGTCGAAACAGCGCCTGCCAGAAGCCTCCCATAAATCTGTTATCCCTGTCACTAACTATGGCCTTTGGGAGACCATGTAATCTAAACACCTTCCTGAAAAATAACTCGGCCACCTGTGAGGCTGAATACTGAGCTCGAATGGCGAAGAAGTAGGCGAATTTAGTCAACCTATCAACCACCACATAAATGCCATTTCGCCCCTGAACTTTCAGCAACCCTGTGATGAAGTCCATAAAGATGCTCTCCCACTTCCTTTCAAGAATAGGGAGGAGTTGTAAATACATTGGCTGGATGTGTCTACTCGCCTTTGTTCCTTTGGCAAGTGTCACATTCCTGAACATGCCTCAAAACGTCCTCCTTGAGGCCTCTCCAAGTAAAGCGCTCTCTAATGGTCCTGTATGTCTTAAGGAACCCCTGATGCCCTGCTAGCAATGAATCATGTGCGACTTGCATGATTTTCTCCCACAATTGGGAGTCTGATACCAAATAAATCCTGTCTTTGTAGTAAATCACCTCGTATCGATCATCCCCAGTTATGCCATCTAGGATCTCACATGCACTTGGAGTACTCAACCAACAACTGCGCTCCCCAATCTTGAGCAATGCTCATGAGTGAAAGTATCACGGACCTCCTAGATAATGCATCTACCACCACATTCTGCTTGCCCTTGACATATTCTATGTCAAAATCATATGCCTAGATCTTACTGACCCACTTTTGTTGCCTCTCATTCAGCGCTTTCTGCTCAAAGAAGAACTGGAGACTATTGTGGTCAGTCTTCACCTTAAACCTATTGCCCACCAAGTATTGTCGGAACTTGGCCAGCAACTCCTTGTCATATATAGAATACACTCTCTCATGTGTCTACAGCTTTCGGCTCTCGAAAGCAATTGGGTTTCCCCCCTGCATTAGAATTGCCCCAAGGCCCTCTCCGAATGCATCACACTCCAAGACAAATAGTTGTGATAAATCCAGTAAAGCTAACACTGGGCAACTGCTCGTTACCCTCTTGAGGCGCTCAAAATCTCCTTGTGCCCCATCTATCCACACAAAAACCCCCTTCTTTGTCAAATCTGAAGGGTGCTTCCAGCTGGGAAAATCCCCTCTCGAACCTCTTGTAATAAGTGCATATGCCCAGGGATCCCCGCAACTCCATCACATTCATGGGTGTAGGCCAATCGAAGATGTCCCTGAAATTCTCCCGGTGAACTCACACCTCATCCGCCCCGATAACATGACCAAGATACAACATCTTTGTTAGTCCAAACTCACACTTGGACATCTTGAGATATAGTTGTTGCTCCTCTAGGATGCGTAGCACCTCCTCCACGTGTTGTAAGTGCTTCTCCCATGTCCTGCTATAAATCATGATATCATCAAAGAAGACCAACACATAACTACACAAATGCTTGCAGAAAACATGGTTCATGCAAGACTTGAAGGTAGTCGAAGCGTTGGTTAGCCCGAAGGACTTCACCAAAAACTCAAAATGCCCATAGTGACACCTGAACGCAATCTTCAAGATATCCTACTCTCTCACCTGAATCTGATGGTACCCCGAGCACAAATCTATCTTAGTGAAGTACTTAACTGCACTGAGCTCATCCATCAGCTCGGCAATGCACGGAATCAAATACTTGTTATTCAGGGTCCTTTTGTTTAGGGCTTTGTAGTCGATACACATGCAAAGGGTCTCATCCTTCTTCTTCACCAACACTACAGATGAAGCGAAGAGACTAGAATTGTCCCTGATATGTCAAAGCCAACAACTCCTAGATGACCCGTTCAATCTCATCCCTGTAATCCTTGGGATGCCTCTATGGTGTAGCAATAATTGCATGCACACCCTCCTCTAGCTCAATCGTGTGCTCAAATCCTCTATCTAGTGGATGGCCTGGGGGAATGTCTCCAAAAACCGCCAGTACCTGTCCAATATCGCTTGAATATCGGGATGTGGCAATTGTTGCTGTGTCCCTGCTTCTAAAACCCTGAGCTCCACAGCCCACTCTATATCCCCATGTCACAAATCAGCCTCCATTCAGTGTGTCGATACTGTTTGCGGTGGGTACAAATGCATGCCCCTCAGCACAATCAACTTCCCATCTAGCCCTGTGAACTCCATCTCCAACCTCCTTCGATCTGTGGTGACACGCCCAAGGGAGTAAAGCCACTAAACACCCATCACCACATTGGTGTTCAAAACTTGACTACAATGAAATGATCTGTCATCAAGCAATTCCCCATAGTCACGGTCATACTAGGGACATATCTGGTACACTGCATGGTCTTGTCTCCAGGCACTAAAACTTAAAATCCCTCATAGGTCTCTATGTGTATCCCTCTCTGCTCCACCATCTGAGCATCAACGAAGTTGTGGGTAGCGCCACTGTCCACCAACACCAATACACACTAGCTCTGCACCGTGCCTCTAATCCTCAACGCCAAGGACTTCGATACTCCCCGATGAAGCAATAACTCCTCTTATGGGCAAGAGAGGGCCTCCTCTAGGTGGGGGAGGTGGACCTCCTCCTCCAATAGTCTATGGCTCACTGACACCTCCCTCTACCTCCTGCTCAGCATCATCCTCTGGTTCATTATCTCATAACACCTCTATGTGATGGGCCTTGCCCTTAGTGCACCTGTGCCATGGTGCCCATGGCTCTTGGCACATGAAACACAACTTCCTCCTCCGGAGGTATCTCGTAGTCTCATCATCCAACTACCCACGCCCTAGCATCTCCCTCTGTGTTTGGGGTCTGGTATCTCTACCTCTCTGTGGGAAAGTGGGCCTAGTGGGTATTGGTGCTCTAGCCTTGGGAATTGCACCCTGCAAGTCCCGAGACCTGCTCACTAAATCCTGAAGCGAAGTAAGTCTATTTGACCTCACTAATCCATGCAAAGGCTCAGCTAAACCCTCCACAAACAAGAAGACTCTCCTAGCCTTCAACAGATTTGTCACTATCACTGACAACCTCAAGAATTTTGCTACGCACTGCTCTACGCCTCTTGTCTACTTGAGTTGAGTCGGCGCTTTGAAGTGTCTCTCAAGGTCTTTCAAATCAAAAGGCTCCAACACCCTCCTGGTAAAGTCCTCATAAGAGGTCACACTAGCATGCCCCAACATGGATAGCCAATTGAACCATGAATCATGAGCATCTCCCTCCAAGTGCAAAGTAGCCATCTTAATCGCCTCCACTTCTGTCATCTGGTTAAGATGAAAATAAGTGTCGATTTTTCCCACCCATGCCCTAGAAGTGCACTTAGAAGAGCCATCAAAAGTGGGAAGGTACAATCCTTGAACTGTGCGTTGTAAATATGTGCTTTGTGCAAATGAGCCACCGGACCCCTTGCCTTTTGAGCTGGCAATAGTACTTCAAAGTCAAAGCAATTCAAAACTATTCCCCTACGAACTGATATTCACGAAAATAATCCCCCATAAGCATCTCATCCATGACTGGTTGTTCCCCAATCCCTACAATCAAAAATGTGGTCATGGTGAGTGGTCCACTATAAATGACAGGGTGGCTCTAGGGAGTAGTATTATTCATATGGTGGGATGCTCCTGAACTTTCTCCTCCCATGAACTCTCTATGGTTGTCTCTAATGCGTTGTTGTCTCATCTCCTCAATCACTTCCTTCTGCCCCCTTACCAGATCATTCAAAGCCCTCAAGATGCTCTGAAAAGTTGACATCTTTGCCAGTGTCCCCCATGACTGTTTTTGCTACCTCCTACTCAGGGACCTCCGAATCTGGGGTAATCTCCCATTCCCTCTCTTTGCTCCTGTATCCATACCTCCAGTATGATATATTATGCTTGTCTCCTGGGGTTATAGAAAGGGTTTTTCGCTACAACTGGCCAAATCACAACTCTGATACCACTGTAATATCCCAGTCATGATATTTGGATAATTTTCAACAAAATTCTTCATAAAAATAAAATGCATCAATTCGACAAGAAATTGCTAGTGAAGTATGACAAGTAAAAACATGGCATCTCAAATAACACGATAAATGGAAACAAGCTCAGCTTTATTTTATTACTGGGCGTAATATTACATAGACATAGTTGAGATGAATAAATTGGCCTCCAAATAATCTTCAATATTGTTTCATCATTGTACTAACACCTTGTTTTGCAGCACTACTTATCTTGTGACTTGAAATCTTACTCCATTGTGCAATTGATATAATCTTTATTGAACATTGTTAGAAGGCACTGGTTTTTATCTATTTATTTTATCATTGCCACATTGATCTCAATTGAATCCATCTTGTTATGATACACATTGTTCATTTAATAAACACACTTGCTAATTAATCCTAATTCAAGTTGCCTAGAGGAGTAGTTTCCTTGCCCTTAGTCTCCTGGGATTTGTTGTTTCAACAAGTCTTCCCCTTTTTTCCATCTTTAAGGACTACCCCACTTAGCTTGTCTAGGAAAGAGCTTAAACGGAGTGAGTAGGGAATAGGTGACAGCCCCTACTCTGAGCATTGCGCCTCTAAAATTACACCTAGTGGGATTGGGATCTTGCCCACACTGAGTTGTACATTTTAGGCGATAACATTTTTTGGCACCATTGTCGGGGATAAATTGTTTGTCCCTGGTTTTTCAACATCCTTCAACAGGATAATTTTCTTGTCCTTGATTCCCTTTACTAACTTTCGATTCTAGCACCTTGGGTTTCTAGAGTTAGCTTTTTGTTCAAGTGGCGACTCCACTTATTCCACCTTTTACGAGACCGTATACTAGAAGGCATTCAGGAACCCTAGTTAATCCTACTCCAGATCCTGAAAAGGCCTTCAAAGTTCGATTAAACAATCTCACTTCTAGTAAACTTCTTGTTTATCTCGGATAGGAAGCTCTCTCTGATATCCATTTTCTTTTTCCTGGCCCGGTTGAACAAGACATCATGGACTTGTTTGCCCCTCGTAACTTTGATAACATTCAAGGTTATCTGCATTATCTTCCAAACAATGGCATTGACAAGTTGCCTTCTTTCCAAGGCAACAACGCAATTAGTGCCAAAGCTCATCTCAAGGCTTTTAGCTCTTCGTTGGGTAAATATGCTAGAAGAGTTTACTATAATCATGAAGATGTGAAGATGAGCCTCTTTGTCCTTCCTTTGGAAGAAGATGCTTTGGATTGGTTTACAGAAAAACCTGATACTTTGTTTGATTCATTGCAATCAATTATTAATGCCTTTAAGGATAAGTATGGATATAAAAAGGAAGAAAGACATTTGCTTAGAGCTATTAGCACCATAAAGAAGAATGAAAATGAGACTGTGGAAGAATTTAATAAAAGGTTTAATGGTATTGTTAAATATTTACCTCAAGATTATAAACCTACCGACAAGGCTCTTTTGGAATATTATATTAATGCATTTATAGTTGATACTACTTATAAGTTGAGATGTGCTAAGCCTAATGATTATAAGGCAGCCCAGACCTTAGCTGAAGAAATGGAACAATGTAGGAAAGCCTCTGGGAAATTTGAGATTCCAGGTTTTGAAAGGGGTCCAAGTAAATCTCGTGAACCTAAAGGAAAAGAAATTAAAGTAGCTAATAATGATCCTATTAAATAATTGACGCAAATAATTAAGAATATGGAGCTCAATCAAGCCAAGTTAATATCAAATCATGCAAAAGAAATAAGTGCCATGCAAACTAGGTTGGTTCGAATGGAAAGATCACAAGCGCAGAATCTCCAACCTAAGAAAAATCAAAACAATAATACTTGGCAGAAGAAAGGCCCATCGAGTGATCAGAGACCGCCAAATCCACTTGAATCTACCAATCTTGTGGATGAAGCTCCACCTTACTGTAGATCCCTTGATGCCCTTCATGATGCAGCTACTTGCTCCACTGTAAAGAGAGTCATGGATAATGGAATGATGGGGACTAGTAATCAGATAGATATTGTTGGTGATGAGTATCACTTGTCCATGGAGGATTGGATTGAAGTTATAGAAAATAGTCATGATGCGAAAAAATTTCAATCTTCTTATAGTGTCAATACTTTTAGTGAAGAAAGGGATATGATGTCTAAGCTATTTGGTGAGAATCCTTCTCCAGAGCAAGTCGCGGAGATTGCAAAAGATAAAGGATTAACTTATCAGCGAAGGAATAAAGAACAAAGTGAAAATCAGATTGCCCCTCGAAGTTCTAACCCTAGTTTGAGTTCTAACTCTACATTAAATATTGATTTGGGAGGATGGTTAAATAATGCAAAAATCAGGGATCCTGTCACCAAGATATTAAAGATTCCCTCTTAGAAAGCTAAGTCATTGAAGGCCATTGAAGCTCCTCACGTTAACACTTGTCATGAGAAGGCTCTTGAAGTTGTCTATCAGCCTTTCTTCATTACTTTGCTTGTCATGGTTTTTGATTATATAATTACATGTTGGATTCAAGTGCATCAGCGTATGTCATGACCAAGAGGGTTATGGACAAACATAAAGATTTAAAGACCGTACTACAACATTTGTGCCATGGATTCCAAGAAGATTGAGGTTCATGGGTTAATTAAGGATTTTCAAGTACATTTGTGTAATATCCCGTTTCAGAGATTTTCCCCAAAACCCCAGAAAACTCCAACCAAATACGCACAAATATTATAGTAATCGGGAAACTCAAAATGATAAAAATAACAGTGGTGTAACATATAATAATATAAGCATGAAATATAAGCAGATACTCGAGAAATGCAGAGAGAAATGCTAAGCCATTTTATTATACTGAGTAATGGAATGAGTACAGGAGGTGATTGGAAGAATGGCACCTCGACTTGCACCAGGCAAGTGAAGAAATACACTCAGAATAACAAAGGAATGGCCTCTGCGTGGATGTTGCTGGAAAACTGTCATGTTGATGCTACTGTTGGAAATCAAATGAGGATTTGGGGTTGTTCCCCTCCTCAGAAAATGTTGAAACTCTGGAATCCACACTTACTCCGAAAACCCAGAAAAACCCAGAAAGATTTTCTAAAATGGTCGACCCCCGAAAATCGCCTCCTTGGGGAATCACGCAATCCCTCAAGGCCCTGCGCTGCCACTGAGTAGAATCCTCCAAAATACTGCCTGAAACTCTGCCAAACCCCTCCAATATGCAAGAGTTGAACCCTTGCTCAATATCCCAGCTCAACTCCTCCACAAATCCTCAACTCGGAACTGCTCCCAAAAGAACTGCGTCCCTCTCTCTCAAGACTGCGCAGTCTTCCAATGCTCAGCTCCACCTCAATGCCAAAGATCAAAACTACTGCAAAAAGACTGCTGAAAATACCTTGCCCGAGTAGGCACTCGAAGTCCCCCGAGGCTAAGGGTGAGATCTCCGAACGGAGACACTCAGTGCACTAAACAGTGTTGCAGACAGGCTAAATAGCCAGCGTGCTCCAAGTCGAAGTGACTAACTCAAATGCTCATAATAGAATGCCAAAATCAGGAGACTCCTCTCTCCTTTATAGCGTTGGCCTCTCTCAATCCCAAGGCTCACCTCCTCCAACGTAGCTTTCCTCTTGCCACGTGTTTCTCACCATCTGCGCAGTCACTCCATGTGTCTACGTGGGCCCCTCCTCTACGTGGTTCTTTGGCCCCCCTTGGCTCACCTTTTAAGTTACAACGTTGTGCTACTAGGGAGTGTCTTTATTCATGAAGTGAGTATGTCCCCCTCTCCTCACCTTTTTATTTATAAACAGCTATAGAAGGCAAAATTGAGCAAAATCGAATATTCCAATTAGCCATGGCTAATTAGGAATATTACAGTCTCCCCCAGAAAAATGTTGCTTGTCCTCAAGCAACTGAAGTGATGGATGCTGCAAGATCTTCTCACTCTCCCAAGTGGCATCCTCATCCGGTAAATTCTTCCACCTCACCAAGAATTCCCGAACTGTCCTGCTCCACAGCCGCCTCTCCCTGGTATCAATAATAACCTCTGGCTGCAACACCAAATGCCCCTCATCATCCGTGGGTGGTAGCTCATATGTCACTGTCACATGCTACCCCAATGCCTTCTTCAGGCATGATACATGAAAAATGTTATGAATCTTGCTGCCTTGGGGCAGCTCCAACTCATATGCAACCTGTCCAATCCTGCGTATCACCCTGTATGGCCCATAAAAGCGGGGCTTGAGCTTCTCAGCCCCCTTCTGCTTCAATGACAACTGTCGGTATGGCTGTAATCGTAGGTAGACCAGGTCCCCTACCTCAAACTGTCTCTCCACCCGACCCCTGTCAGCATACAGCTTCTGTTGGTTCTGCATTGTAGCCATATTATCCTTGAGAGCTTGGAGAATATCCTGACTCTCTTGGATCCAAATCTTGGCTCTCGGAGCCTTGCTAGCACCAAACATCACGTTAGCAAAAGATAAAGGATGATATCCATACAAAGCATATAATGGTGACATACCGATGGACATGTGATGTGTAGTGTTGTAGCAGTACTCCCCCAAATGCAGCCACTTCAGTCATGCTCTCTGCTACCCACTAACATAGTTACGCAAGTAGCCCTCCAGCCACTTGTTAACTATCTCTATCTGCCCGTTCGTCTATAGGTGATAACTGGTACTCGGTGTCAACTCCGCCCCCACCAACCGGAAAAGCTCCTGCCAAAACCCACCCATGAAACGGTTGTCCCTGTCACTAATAATGGTCTTAGGAAGACCATGTAGTCTGAAAACCTCTCTGAAGAACAGCTTGGCCACCTGTGCTGCTGTGTAGTGTGCGGATATGGCGAAAAAATGTGCATACTTTGTTAGTCGATCCTTGCCCTGCACCATGGGCAACCCTGTGATGAAGTCCATCGAAATACTCTCCCATTTCCCCTCCGGAATGGGAAGAGGCTGCAATAATCCTATGGGATGGCTCATCTCCCCCTTGTTCCTCTGGCAAGCATCGCACTCCCTCCTGGCATCATCATCAATCTGTACTCGTCCTGGATTCCCCTTTGGAGGCGAAATCCTCACATCCTTCCCCTTAGGCTGAAAGGCATGTCGCTGGGGGTAAGGTGTCCAGGTCCTGGGTAAGACATCCTGCAAGTCCCAGGTCCTGCTAATAGCATCCTGAAGGGTGGTTGGTCTAGCAGATCTGACTAGACCCCGAAGTGGCTCTGCTAACCCCTCAACATACATGTAAATCCTCCGTGCCACGGACAGATCTGGCACCATCACTGAAACCCTCAAGAAATCTGAAATGTAGGTCTCTGGGCTCCCAATCTGTTTGAGCCTCGTTAGCTCCACAAAGTGTTGTTCTAGATCCCTTCAGTCAAACCTCTCCATCAATCTCCTAGTGAACTCGGCATATGCCGTCACTGTGGAGTGTCCGAGTGTAACCATCCCATGGAACCACCAATCCTGGGCCTCACCATCCAAATGTAATGTCGCCACCTTGATGGCCTCCGTCTCCGACATCTGGTTAAGCTGGAAGTAAATGTCCAGCTTCTCCACCCAAGACTTTGTCGAACTGTTTGATGAACCATCAAATGTGGGCAAGTGGAATCTACTAGCTGCACAGTGGGTGTCACCATCATGATAATGCCGGTACCCTCTGTGATGGTCGTGGGGTCTACTATCCCATTGGAGCTGAACAAAGTCTCTGAATGAGAGAGCCTCCCTGAACTCCTGCCCATAGGCCTGGTATTCTGCAAAATAATTGCCCATATGACCGAGCTCTGCCTCCTGCTGGGCTCCGACCCCCGTGTCTGCTCCTAAGAAAGTGGGCATGGTAGAGCGTGTAGGAGCATGTGAGGCCACCTCCTGAGTAGTATCACGCTGCTCTGGCAAATGGTGGGATGCACACAATCCCTCACCAACCTGGAAAACCCGTGGGCTCTCACGCTGTCTAGCCTCTACTGCCATGAATCTCTGCCCCATCACCTCAATTTGCCTCGACAGATCCTGTACTGATTTGAGGAGCATGTCCGCAAATCTCTTCCCGTCATCATCTGCCATCGGATCCTCCTGCTCTGCGTCCACCACAGGCTCCTTTTGTTCTGCGTCCACCACAGGCTCCTCCTGTTTTGCGTCCACCACCGGAACACAGTCTCCCTCTCCATAAGTGTTCTCCAACCTACGCCCAGTGTCTCTGTATCTCCTACCTCTGTAACAAATGTAGGGCTTTTCCCCTGGTGTCATAGATTGCTAGCTCCACAGGCTGAGCCAGAGCTATGCTCCGATACCACTGTAATATCTTGTTTCAAAGATTTTCCCCAAAACCCCAGTAAACTCCAACCAAATACGCACAAATAATATAGTAACTAGGAAACTCAAAATGATAAAAATAACAGTGGTCTAACATATAATAATATAAGCAGATACTCGAGAAATGCAGAGAGAAATGCTAAGCCATTTTATTATACTGAGTAATGGAATGAGTACAGGAGGTGATCAGAAGGATGGCACCTCGACTTGCACCAGGCAAGTGAAGAAATACACTCAGAATAACAAAGGAATGGCCTTTGCGTGGATGTTGCTGGAAAAGTGTTGTGCTGCTGCTGCTACTGCTGGAAATCAAATGAGGATTTGGGGTTGTTCCCCTCCTCAGAAAATGTTGAAACTCTAGAATCTGCCCCTACTCAGAAAACCCAGAAAAACCCAGAAAGCTTTTTTGAAATGGCCAACCCCTGAAATTCGCCTCCTTGGGGAATCACGCAATCCCTCAAGGCCCTGCGCTGCCACTGAGTAGAATCCTCCAAAATACTACCTGAAACTCTGCCAAACCCCTCCAATATGCAAGAGCTGAACCCTTGCTCAATATCCCAGCTCAACTCCTCCACAAATCCTCAACCCGGAACTGCTCCCAGAAGAACTGCGTCCCTCTCTCTCAAGACTGCGCAGTCTTCCAATGCTCAGCTCCACCTCAATGCCAAAGATCAAAACTACTGCAAAAAGACTGCTGAAAATACCTTGCCCGAGTAGGCACTCGAAGTCCCCTGGGGCTAAGGGTGAGATCTCCGAATGGAGACACTCAGTGCACTAAACAGTGCTGCAGACAGGCTAAACAGCCAGCGTGCTCCAAGTCGAAGTGACTAGCTCAAATGCTCATAATCGAATGCCAAAATGAGGAGGCTCCTCTCTCCTTTATAGTGTTGGCCCCTCTCAATCCCAAGGCTCACCTCCTCCAACATAGCTTTCCTCTTGCCACATGTTTCTCACCATCTGCGCAGTCACTCCATGTGTCTACGTGGGCCCCTCCTCTACATGGTTCTTCGGCCCCCCTTGGCTCACCTTTTAAGTTACAACGTTGTGCTACTAGGGAGTGTCTTTATTCATGAAGTGAGTATGTCCCCCTCTCCTCACCTTTTTATTTATAAACAGCTATAGAAGGCAAAATTGAGCAAAATCGAATATTCCAATTAGCCATGGCTAATTAGGAATATCACAATTTGTCTGTTTACCCTGATATAATCATTGTGATGGACATTGTTGTAATTGATGTACGAGATGCTTGGGGTATGTTATTGTCAAGAAAGTGGGCCTCTGATATAGGAGGGAGTATTCAAATTAATTGGTCATATGCTATGATTCCTTCTCCTAGAAGTTCAAGATTTGTTAGACTTAACAGAGAGCCCGAATGAAGATTCCATGTTGAGGACCCCAAGAGCCCTCATAATAAAATCATAATGGAACAATCTAACCTTGGGAATTATGCCATCCTGTTCAATTCAATAAATCCCATGGATGTAAAGGTTGATGATTTAAAGAGTAAAGCATGGTATATGAATTCTGATGGTGCATCTTCCAGGCACAATAAGGGTGCTAGAGTGGTTTTGAAATCTCCCCTTGGTCACATTTTCAAACTTTTCTATAGATTGGATTTTGAAGCTACTAGTAATGTGGTTGAGTATGAAGCCCTATTATTAGGTCTTGAATTGGCAAAGGATTTAAAGATTAAATTGCTTAGTATCAAAGGAGATTCTGATCTTGTCATTATGCAAGTTAAGAATAAATTTGCTTGTAAGAATGAAAGATTGAAGAAGTATCAAAATGCAGATTAGGGCACTATGGAACTTTTTGATGTTATTAACATTGAAACTATCCTTAGGGAAATCAATAGTCAGGCTGATCAACTTGCAGTTGTCGCATCTATTTTGCAAATGTTTGATGATATGATAAATGATAAGGTTAAAAAGGAAGTTATCTTTAGGCCTTCGGTTCCCGATAATCTCGAGCATTGGCAAGTTTTTTGATGACTGAAGTCACGTAATTCGCTTTCTAAATAATTTGGATGAATTTGAAAATTTTAAGGTTAATTGTAAGGAGGAAGGATCTGACAAATATGAAGATGCAGTAAATCCTACTCCCAGGAATATTGTAGCTTTGGAGCAACTTTTTGATAGGCATGATGCCACAAAGAGGAAAGAAGAAAATAAGATAGATCCAGGAAAACTCATTGAAGTGAACATTGGTACCTCTAGTGATACAAAGATTGTTAAAATTGGTAAAGGTACTAGCAAAGAAGAAAGGAAGAAATTAATTGATTTACTTCATGAATACAGAGATGTTTTAGAATGAGATGTTTTAACATTTTCCTATGATGAGTTGAAAGGTTATAGGGAAGTTGTTATGGAACACACTATCCCTTTAAAGGATGAAAATGCTACACCCTTTCATCAAAAACTTGGCAAATAACTCCTAAGTTAGCCCCCTTGGTTCAAAAGGAACTTCAAAAGATGCTCGCAGCTAGTATTATTGTGCAGACTATGCATTTTTCATGGTGTTCTAACTTGGTGATTGTTAGAAAGAAAAATAGATCAATCAAAGTTTGTGTATACTATTGAAACCTTAATCTAGCATGTAAAAAGGATAATTAGTAATTACCCTTTGCCAAACAAAGAGACCATGCAAAGAGTAAAAAGTTCAGGAATGATGTCATTGCTAGATGGCTTTTCTAGTTACAATCAAGTTTGGGTAAAGAAAGAGGATCGCCATAAAACTACTTTCACCACACCATGGGGAACATTCAAATATATTAGAATGCCTTTTGGATTGATTAACAATGGAGCAACCTTTCAAAGGGCTATTGACTATGCCTTTAAAGGATTAATTGGAAAAATCATTGAAATATATCAAGATGATGACATTTGAGAAGTGGAAGCGGCGATGAAGTCTAGGTTACAGGGATCGGGCTCCTAGGGTTTGATGTAGGATGGCAACTCTAGCTGCACGGATGGTGTTTGATGTCAGATCCCTGTCAACATCTGGCATACACTCGGCAACAAGTGGTTTCTTTTGGGGATTCTCACACTTAATGGCAAGGAAGGTAAACTATTTTCAGCGTTGTCACAGTTTGGTGGTATCCATCTGCACAGGGAAGTTACCAGGAGTAAGGAGCATCCAACGGAGTAATTTTTTTATTCACACAGGAAGGGTAAAATGGTTAGTCCAAGAAATTATGTCGACCTGGAGCCTGAGCTGGAAGATATCCTATCGGTTTGGGGCCTTGAGCCAACTCAGCAGAATCGAGACAAGGTAAGGCTCCCAGCTAGATCACGAGCTAGCAAAATGGGCCTATTGGGGCAGCAGCCGGAATCTAAAAGTGGTTAGGGTTTCTGGAGGAAGGCAATATCATCTCCGCCACAGCAACTATTTAGGAATCTGACAAGGGTCATCAAGAAGCTCAGACAACACCAGTGAGAACAATGGATCAATCTCTAGGGGCATCGGTGGATTTTCAGGTAAGACCCATAACTTCTCTGGAAATTCCTAAGACTGTAGGTTTTATGGGAGGGCTTGAGGATATTGTGAAGAACTGTGGACTCTGGGGGGATGATGGTTTAAAAAAAAAATTGGTCAAGGAGTTGCATGCAAAGGACAAGAGTTCGGCTCAAAGGTTAGATAGATCCAATGCCATAATAATTGCTCAGAAGCAGGGAGAGGCAACGATAAACGAACCCAAGTTGATTGTCAGTCAAAAGATCCTTTTACGGAAAGAAAGTTTGGCTGGTAGCCCAACATTGAAGGTCAGAAACACCCAAGGTTTCTCTACATCGACAGAGGAGATACAAGGTCAAAAGTCAATCCAAGAAAAGTCAAGGAAGGAGAACACCAAAGGACTGGAGGTTGACCATTTGGGGGCCTCAGAGGGGGTTACAGGGTTTCGACCAGAAAACGAGAGGCAGTTGGTGGAGCTTGGGGATGTTACAAGACAAAATTTATTGATAGAAGGTCATTAAGAAAAGGCCACCGAAGACCATGCTCTCTCACAGGGCTTACAGTACTAGTCAGAGGACCATGGGGGAGGGAATGCCTAGTCTTCAAGTTCGAAGTGAAAGAAAGGAAAGTGCATCAGGAAAAAATCGGAAAACCCTAATCTAGTCCTCGAGGTTGACATCCAAATTGATAAGGCCATGGAAGCTTCATAACTTATCATTGTTGGGAGAGCAAAGGGAAGATTTTATTCGGCATATTACATTGTTAAATGGATATCGAAGCCCTAGAGGGGGGCACCGAAAAATGAGCCAGAAGTGAACATATTAGCTCGGGGGTGGTTTATGGTCAGCTTTTACAAACATGAAGCACTTGAATGGGTTCTTGAGCATAATTGGTGTTTCGGGCCTTCATCAATTCTATTCAAGAAATGGACTCCGCTCTTTTATGAAAAAAGAGAAAAACTTGAGGATATACTAGTCTCGGTCCGGCTTCCAAACCTGCCTCCTCAGCTCTGAATGGAAGACGTTTTTAAGGCGATTGGGAATAAACTGGGTTACTTTCTTGAAGCAGACATGTCTTTTATGGAGAAAAAAAACGGGATAGTGGCCCGAATCTTGGTAAAGCTAGACCCAAGGAAGGGACTGACAGAAAAAAATTGGTCTACATTTACAAGGGTACTCACACACTCAGATAATTGGTTATGAGGAATTGCCCTTTCATTGCCCCATCGATGTCATAAACATGGCCATCCAACACAAGAAGACAAAGGGGAGTACCATGAGTTGAAGAGCCTACAAATGTTGAAGATGAACGGGCAAATCAGAATCAGGAAGCAGGGGAGCAGAGGGATGTTGGTCTTGACCCGATGGAGGTTGAAGAGGTCCCTCATCAAGTGGTTGGACGCCAAGAAGATCAAGGGAATGGTCGGTGTCTGGAAGCTCCGGAAGATCATGGAGCCATTGATCCTCCTCCACAGCCTGCGGATACTAATTCCCTTCCCCCCTCCTCTTTATCCACATCTCTGCACTCTTTACTTGATGTTTTTCCAAGGCCTAGTCCCTCCAGGCCGTTGATATCAGATATGTTTCTGGTTTGCAGTCCGTCTTTTGGTCTGGACAGTATCATTACATCTATCCCTGCCATTAATATTCATGTTTCCTCCCTGATTGATCTTGAGTCTACTTCTTCTCCCCACTCATCCTCTTTGGCCTCTCACTACAACCTGCATCCTCAGGACAAGAAGGTGCTATCCATTGTCTTTATAGGGGTTCTAGGTGAGATCCATGAGCCTCCTAGAACTGGGAAGACTAGGGGTAGGAAAACTAATATCTCCAATGCCCAAATTAAAGCTAAACTGGATATAGCGGATGGGAAACAACTATCTCTGAAAGGGGCGCTTAGAGCGGAGCATACCCCTAAGATGGGTGTCAAATGATTGTTTTATCCTTCAATTGCAGAGGGTTTGCTAACACCCGCAAGAAGCTAGTTCTGAAAGGCCTTATCAAGGCCACTTGTCATGATGTCCTTATGCTTCAAGAAACTCTAGGTAATGGAGAAATTGTGTCATCATCTCTCAATAAAATGATGTCGGGGTGGACTTTTGTGACCTCTAATGCGAAGGGAAGATTCGGGGGATTAGCATTGGGATTCAAAGACAACAATCTCAGGCTCTTAAATTCTTAGGGTTCAGATCTAGTTCTGGGTGCTGAGGTCTATTCCTATGAGAATTGCATGGACCTATCCTTCGTCAACATTTACAGCCCTTGTCGTGACAGTCACTTTTTGGAATTCCCTTCTATCTAAATCCTTCATGAACACTCCTAATTTGGTGGTGGGAGGGGATTTCAATTTCTCTTTGGGCATGTCTGAGACCTGAGGGCTACAAGCTCAAGCCGATCCTCTGGCTGACTTCTTTGTGAACAAGTTGATGTCCAGTAAGCTTATAGATATAAACTTGATCAAAAACAAACCAACTTGAAGGAACATGGGCTCAGGATCACCTAGGGTGGCAAAGAGATTGGATCGGTTTCTGATGAATAAAGACTTAATTAGCAGAATCTCACTTTCTAGGCAATGGGTAGGGATGGGAGGAGATTCAGACCATTTCCCTATTCTCCTGGAGCTGAAAGGGACCAGTAGGAAGCCTGGAACCCCTTTTAAATTCAACCCTGCATGGCTTCAAGAGGAAAGTTTTAATGAACTGGTAAAGGCCACTTGGATCCCTCTGCCCCATGATCAGGACCATTCCATAGCCCATCATTTTATGGAAAATCTCAAATGAATGAAACAAGCTACACTTATCTGGGCATAAGACAAAAGAATAAGGGAAGAGGCAGAATTAAAAAACATTGAAGAAGCCCTCAACAGAATGGAAAGCCCGAAGGGGGATGGATATGAGACAGAAGAAGCAAAGGAAAGGATAAAACTATTGTTAAGTTCAAAAAGGAAGATTCTAAAAGACAAATAAGAACAATGGAGACTTAAAAGTAGAGCCATTTGGCTAGCTTCTAGGGACAAAAACTCAGTTTTTTCAAAACTATGCAAGAGGCAGAAAGAACATAAACACTATTTGGGAAATGCAAAGAGAAGATAGAACTACACCTAAAACTTTTGATGAGTTAGCATCTATGGGGAAAGACCACTTCAAAACACTCTTTAGAGCCCCAAATCAAGCAACTATAGCAGAAGTAATTCAAGTTGCCCAATTATTTCCTAGATACGCGAAGGAGGAAGAAAATGATCAACGCTTGGCTTCAATTACAAAAGGAGAAGTAGAAGGAGTTATCAAATTAATGCAGAAAAACAAGAGCCTGGAACCGGATGGATGGACGGTTGAATTCTTCCAACATTTCTTCGAGCTAATAGGGGATGAGCTTACTCAGTGGTGGAGGACTCCAAGATCAAAGGTCAAATTTATGAGCCCTTCAACACTACATTCCTAGCCTTAATTCCTAAAAATGATGATCCAAAAACTTTTGAGGAATTTAGACCAATTTCTCTTTGCAATTGCCTCTACAAGATAATAGCCAAGATCATAGCCATCCGGCTGAAACCTATTCTATCAAAAAATGTTTCCAGGGAACAATTTGGTTTCTTAGATTGTAGACAAATTCATGAAGTTGTAGCCATTGCTCAGGAATCCATGCACAACATCAAAAGAGCGAAAGAAAAGAACTGATAGCAAAAATAGACCTATCAAAGGCATATGACAGAATCAGTTGGATCTATTTGCGCCTATTGCTCACTCATCTGGGCTTTGATATTGCTTTTATCAATTGGGTTATGGGTTGTATCACAAATGTGAGTTTTGTAGTCTTAATAAATGGAGCGACATCCCCTTTTTTTCATGCCCAGAGAGGGCTCAAACAGGGGTGCCCTTCGTCACCTTTACTTTTTTTATTGGTTGTCGAAGGGCTGAATTAATTGATTCTCACAGCAAAACGTAGAGGAGATATAAAAGGGGTAGAGGTAGCCACAAATCTTTTTGCAACGCACCTTTTGTTCGCCGATGATATTCTCCCTTTCAGTGATGGATCGAGAAGGGATCTGCAGCAATTGAAAGAATACATCAACCTATTTCTTATAGCTATAGGTATGTGTATAAATAAGCAAAAGTCTTCCTTAGTACATGAAGGTTTCGCTTTGGCAGAAATCAGTAGGGTCCATACTTTCCTTCCTTTTGAAGTAAAACCTATGAAGGATAGTTTCAAATATTTGGGGTTCCATCTCAAGTCGGACTCCTATAAAAAAGCAAGACTGGATATGGTTGCTAACCAAGATTGAAAAGCACATTAAACACTGGAGTTATAAATGGCTCTTGAAGGCTGGAAGGTTGATACTAATAAAATCAGTCCTAATAGCAATACCTGTTTACTGGATAGGCCTCACCTGGATTCCCAAAGGAATTCTCACCCAGATAAGGAAACTGTGTAGATGTTTCTTATGGGCTAGAGCAAAGGAGGAAGCAGTACTCTGTGAAAATTCTATCACTACAAAATCTGATTTACTTTGCCTACTTATTTTCAATAGGTTATTTATGAAATTCCTTCCATAAACAATAAAAGAAATTATGCTGCAGATATCACACCATAATACAGAAACAAACACATACACAAGAATCAATACATCAACACAGATATTTTGGACAACAGTCCCCGAAAAACCCAATGTGGGAAAATCGATGCAGCAAGGGAGGATTTTATCATTCAGCAATTCTTCAGTACACCAGGTTGCCAAACTGGCTTACCCAACAGAGATAAAAATTCTCTAGCACTTCTCCCAGTCCCAGCATCAGTCTGGCTGACCTCTGGGTAACTCCCAGACACTCTGCGTTAGCCCCTACTTGACTGCGTCAGCCCTGGGCCTATCTACATCACCCACGCAGGCCCTCTAGTCACTGCACAGTCTCCTGCTGCCTCTGCGTCTGCCTGAAAGTCTTTGTGTCTACCTCTCCTGCCTCTGCTTTGGTCTTCTGTTGCTATCCCGACTCTATGTTCTGTACTTTCTGCCTCCTGCTGCTCTCCAGACCACTAGTTCAAATTTCTCAGCTAATCCCGCTCCAGAAATCGAACTGATTGGTCTCCCTCAGTGTCTCTTCCAACTAACCCTCAAGCCTCCTCTTATACTTTTCCGGTTGGTCCTTCAACGGCCGAGATTAAATCTCTAATCAACTGCTAAGATTAGATTTGGCTTGATCCACGACTTTTGGAACTTTCTAACCCAATTGTATATTAATACTCATTAATATTTTATTTTTTCTAAGTTTAGACTTACGAACTCCATTAAAAATATTAATTATTTTAATATCTCCCAAACCAGTTAGAATCTGCCCAAACCATTTTTGGGTAATGGAGATCTCATGTGCTTTAGCCTCTCTACCAATTTTCATGGCTAGAGCACATCCGATGCTACCCCAAATCAACATACTCCCGTGGGTGGCATGGGATAAGATAGCCCTCCCAAAGGCTTGGGGAGGATGGGGTATAAAGGATCTTCCTACATTTGCAACATCTCTTGCAGCAAAATCTAGATGGCGTATACTCTCGTCGGATAATCTCTAGACTGTTGTAGTCAAAAGAAAGTACATTGATCCTCTTCCCATTAAGGAATGGGTGCAAAGGCAAGACAAAAAAACTCCAAATGCATCTGTCATTTGGAAAGCCACAGTGGAATCTTTCAGGGTTATTGAAGATGGGCTAGCATGGCATATAGGGAACGGGGAAAAGTCAGAATAGGTATTGATCCTTGGGTAGGATGTAACGAAGGCTATGAGCTACCAAGGGAATTAACATCTACCCTAAATGATCAAGGACTTATATTTTTAAATCAGGTAGCAGATGCTGAGGAATCCTCGATCTGGAATCAAGGTTGGAAATCAGCTGAAGACCTTCATTTAGATCCTCTCTAGGAAGATAAATGGCAGGAGTATATCAGAGAATTACATAAAACTCATGTCAGGATAAGGGACCGACATAACGAACTTAGGTGGGTCGATGCGCCCTCTAGTTTTTATACTCCAAAGTATGGATACATCTATCAAATGGACAAGAGAGTCCAGGGGGTGCAGGCATGGTGGTGGAAATCGCTATGGAAACTGAAATGCCCTGCAAAGTCAAGACTTTTCTTCTGGTGTCTACTCAGAAACAAGGTGCCAACATGGGACAATATTCAAAAAAGGAACAAACATGAATGGTGTATGTTATGCAAAAACGCATAAGAAATGGTAAATCATATTTTCCGAAGTTGCCCTTTCACTTTAAAAGTATGGGAAGCATCTCTAAGGCTTCTGGGATTTAGGCTTAACTGGAGAGGCATAAACATTGAAGAAGCATGGTAAAATTGGTGGAATTCAGTGCAAGATGAAAATTTACGGAGCGTACCACCTATAATCATTTGGGGTATATGGTTGGCAAGAAACAAAGGCATTTTTCATGACATTCCTTCGGCTCCCTCCCTCATTGTTATTGAAATTGCTGCAATTTTTTCCTTACTTCCAATATCTCTATCAACCCCGACTCCTCGAAACATCAGGGAGGAACAAATTAACACAAATCCCGTGGGCATAATTTGATGGATCCTCTGATGCACAGAATAGATGCAGGGTTGGTCTGGTTATATATGTTAACAGTCATAGAAATTTATAAGCTTCAGTAGGCCTTGGATCTGAACAAACAACTATGTTGAACTCCTTTCAGTGAAATTATTCTTTGTTGGGCCCGAGAAATTGGAATTGATACAATGCAAGTTTTTGGAGACTCTTTAAATGTCATAAATTGGTTTAATGCAGTACAAAGATGTCAAAATCATACTTTGATTCCACTCATTGAAGAAATTTTAAATATAAAACAGGTTTTTGATTTCATCTTTGTTTGCCACATATACAAGGAACAGAACTCAACGGCAGATATCCTATCTAAAGAGGGTCTTCAACAGGATATGGGTAGATGGCACATTAGAGAGACCGTAGATGGGAGGATCTGGGATACAAATCAGTCGCCGACCATCATTGACAGTATTGCATCTTTTTACAGGCAACGGTCTCAACTCAATTTTTATTCTGATACAGTATTATTAGTTTTGTATGTTTTACCGTTTTTATTGTCTCTGAAACAGTATAGCTATGTGTCAAAATTTGTGATACAGTTTCTAAAGTTTTTTACTTGAACCAGAACCATATGTGAATTGTTTTCTCTTGTTCATGGAGAGGCCCGGTTTTGATTTTTGTTTATCTTGAGTACTGCAAATCCTTTTGGTTTTGTCATAGACTACTCAGTTTCTCTCTGTCTTTTGAAGACACACAGATTTAGCAATGCTTTGTGCATCTATAGATGTAACTTTTTATTGTCTTAATAAAAAGTTCGATTTTTCTCCGGAAATTAAAAATATATATATATATATATAGATATCAAGATGATCTTACGGTATTTTCAAAGGATAGTATCACTCATATAGATCATCTCAGGCAGATTTTTAACAGGTGTAGAGAATACAAAATATCCTTGAATCCTGCTACATTCGTGTTTGGAGTAACTAAAGGGAAGTTGCTTGGTCGCATTATCTCTATGGGACTATGTTGCAGGAAACGTGGGGCAGAAGGGCGTTTCTGTACGGAAACGGGTACGAAACGCTGAAACGCGTTTGGTACGGCCCTGAAACGCGTTTCAGGCCGTACTGCCACGTTTCACAAAACTGAAACGTGGCCAGTATGGCCTGAAACGCATTTCAGGGCCGTATGACCCACGTTTCAGCATTTACTTGTTTTTATTTATTTATTTTTTATTTTATTTGTTTTCTAATCTATTCTTACGTTAGCCTAGTGACTTCTAGTTGCTTCCATATGCATGTCTAAAGTTATAAAAGTGAACTTTTGCCCTAGTGTTGATATGCAGTTCATGGTAATGTTAAATCTTGAAGTAAAAGTGATATTCTCCTTTATTTTTCATTTTCATCCTTTTACTTAAATTTTTAACATTACCATGAAATGACTCAGGATGTTTGAGAGTGGTTTTGCCCTCATTGGATTTCATATGGAGAAAGTAGAATTTTAGATCTCACTCAAAATCCAACAGACTTATCTGTTTTTCAGGATTTCAGGATTGGGGGGATTGCAATGTTTCCATTGGATTTTATTATGTACTAGGGTATGGAACTTGTATTTAATCAAGAGAACCAAGCCCTCTATGCAGGGGAGACTCCCAATAATCAAGAGAATGTAGGGTACTAGGGTATGAAACTTGTATTTAATCAAGAGCATTAAGGTCGTTCGACTATGTAGGAGACTCCCAATCAAGCACGAGACAAGAAATTAGAAATTTCTCGTGGCTGATTTTGGATATTTCTATTTTCATTATGTGATTATTCATGAGTAAATGTGATGCAAATTTAGATACTTATAGTTTATGCATTGACAATTGACAATTTTATCATAATGTAATAAATTAGAATGTATCATCTTAAATGTCCTAATATATATATATATATATATATATATATATATATATATATATTCGCGTTTCCCCGTTTCCAAAATTTGGGGAGGTCGCATTTCGTATCGCTTCCCGTTTCTGAAACTCGTACCCGTTTCCCCGTTTCGTGCAACCTTGCTATGGGATCAAGATAGACCCTAAAAGAGTTGAGGCCATTTAGAAAATTCGTCTACCTCATAATCTTAAATCCCTTCAATCTTTCCTTGGAAAGATCAACTTTCTTAGGAGATTCATTACAAATTATGCAAAGATAGTCAAGTCTATCCAAAGTCTTCTAAAGAAAGATGCAAAGTTTTTATGGAAAGAAGATGGTAAGAAGGTTTTTCACTTTTAGGAAATCAAGGGTGTTATCGCAAAAGCTCTTGTTTCAGTTAGCCCTGATTATTCAAAGGAGTTCATGGTTTTTTCCTTTGCTTCAGAAGATAGAATTGTTGGTGTTTTATTGCAAAAGAATAAGTAATGTCACGAGCAGCTCATTGCTTTCATGAGTAGATCACTTCAAAATTGTGAGTTAAATTATAGTACCATGGAAAAGCAAGCATATGCCTTGGTCAAATGTCTTAAGCACTTCAGGACTTATGTGGGTTATTCTAAAGGCATCGCTTTTGTCCCACATTCTACTATTAAAGATATATTAACTCAAAATGATTGCTTAGGTACTCGTGCTAGGTCGGTCACAAAGATTCAATAATATGATTTGGAGATTAAACCCATTAAGCTTGTTAAAGGCCAAAGATTGGCTCAAACGTTGACAAAAGGTAATGAGAAAGCTTTGGGTTTGATTTGTCATAATAATTCAACTTCACCTGAGCTTCAGAGATTAGGAGAACTAGAATGGTATAAGGACATCATTTATTATTTGGAAAATCTTACATGTCTTGGCCATTTAGTTGCTTATAAGAGAAGATCTCTTAAATTAAAAGCAACTAAGTATTCAATCATGAAGGATGGCCTTGGATGGAGGAATCCTTAAGGAATAATACTTAGATGTGTTGATGAAGTTTAATCTACAAAGCTTATTTCCGAGTTTTATTCAGGATCTTGTGGTGGCCATTATGTTGCAAAGACCACTGCCCACAAAATTCTTAGAGTTGGATATTATTGGCCTTCAATCTTTTCCGATGTGCATAAGTTTGTTAGGAGTTGCCGATCTTGTCAAATGTTCACTGGGAAACAAAAGCTAGTTGTCCTCGCCTTACAACCTGTGGTTGTTGAGGCACCTTTTCAGCATTGGGGTTTGGATTTCATCAGGAAATTCCATAAAAATTCTAGTAATGGCTACTCATGGATTTTAACTGCTACTGATTATTTTAATAAATGGGTTGAAGCCATTCCTGTTAAGAATGCCATTGAAAAGGTTATTATGGATTTTATTGAAAATAAAGTCATTACTAGAATTGGTGTCCCAGCTAAAATTACCACTGATAATGCCAAGTCTTTTAGTTCTGCAGAGTTTTCATCCTTTTGCTTTAAGTATGGAATTATTTTATCTCACTCATCTAACTACTATCCTCAAGGTAATGGTCTTGTAGAATCAAGTAATAAAAATCTTATAACTATTATCAACAAGATAGTAGAAGATAATAAACGGTCCTGGGACAGCAAAATCAAGTATGCATTATGGGCAGATAGGATTACAAAGAAAAAATTTGTTGGAAAAACTCCCTTTGAATTAGTTTATGGCTTGGATGTAACTCTACTTGTGCACCTTAGGTTGTCAGTGTATCAACTCCATCAACATTTTTCTACTGATAAAGATGTTGTTCAAAATAGAATTCATCAAATAGTAGAGTTAGATGAAACTCGTAGAAGAGCTTTTAATAATATTTGTAAAAGTCAATCTAATGTTAAGAGAAATTTTGATAAATCTTCTCGAGATAGACCTTTTCAAGTTGGAGACATGGTGCTGCTTTGGGATAGCAAGAACAAGAAGTCGGGAAGCCATGGAAAATTTGACAGCTTGTGGCTTGGACCTTATATCATCAGAGCAATTGCTAGACCAAACTCATTTCATTTGAGCACATTGGGTGGTGAACCACTAGACTTACCTGCAAATGGCTGAATACTCAAGTTGTACTACAAAGATGACATCTCATGACATAGGACATCCTCCTCTATATTGTATTTCTAACCCTACTCTCTGTCATTTTAGTTATTAGAGTCTATTTCATTTCAACATTTCTATTTCATAAATTAGATTTCATTTTTGTTCTTAGAATAGATTTACATATCATGTTAGTAGAATAATTTCTGTTTACAGAGTTTCTCTTTCATGTATTTAGTGTTACATGATGGTTTCTGGATTTGTTAATTTTGCCAACTAGGGCCAAACTTCACATTGGACAGCTCATATTTTTCTTGGATTCCTCTCTCCGAGAGGTGTAGGATTAATCTAAAGATCATCCCATTCTGACATGTACAAATGGAATAATGAATTTATTTTGCTTATGGACAAATTGTCAAGGCCGGCCAGCAATCTCATGTAGGCTCGGAAGCCCAACACTCACAACTATTCATCCTCAACGTTTGCATATAAATACATGGTGCCTCCTCCTCATTTGAACACTTCACTCACTCACAATCTTCTCTCTCTTTCATTTGATTGGGTACGAAATTCAGAGGCTTCTCTCCACACGTGTGAAGAAAAGGAAGCGTTTTTTGTTCCAGCCATTGACCAGAGTTGACCGAAATTGCAGAGGTTGTTTTTTACTTGCGTTGACCAAGCGTTGACCTATTTTGGTGTGGTTTTGAGTGGAGGATTTCTATTTGAGTAGGCCGCAATTCTGGGCACAAAATTCTAGGCGGTTTGACCCTTGTTTGACCAACGTTGACTATGCTAGGGCTGGTTGTAGCGTTGACCTTTGTTGACTAGGTTTGACTAGACCTTTTCAAATTATTTTTGGGCTGACTAGACTTGCTGTTGGAGGCCAAAGTTGACTGGGTTTGGCCGAGCTGAATTGAAGAAGAATTATGCCCTGTTGACCAACGTTGACTTTTTGGTTAGGGCTTTTTGTTTCTGCTATTTGACTAATCATATTCTCACTGTAATTGGGCAAGTGAATATTATACATTGTACTCTCTCTCTCTTTGCTGAACTTTTGAAGAATTATAAGAAGAATTGATCAAGGGTTTCCTCACATTGGTGTTTGTCCTTAACTGGTGCCATATCTTGTGTCCTCTTGTCTTGGCCTGTCTTCTATTGTTATTGTTTATGTTCTATCTACATTTTACTATCATGATGATATGATTGCTAAACTGGATATTGATATTGGGCTAATAAAGAAATTGAAGTAAAATTGCTCTAAGCATAGTACATACCATAGTTATCTAAAATTAACATGGTATCAGATGTGAGGTGAAGACAAAGCCCAAGCAAGAGTGAGAAGAGAAATCACTGATCAAGGACAAGATTCAATGGCCTCCACATCCTACTTCAAGTTGATGACAAGCTTCATGATAAGTTTGATTATCATGCTTGGAAGATGTCTCTTGATTTGACTTTAGAAAAGCAGGATGTTATGGATTATGCGCAGGGAAAGATTTCGGAACCTTCTTCAAATGCACCAGCTACTGCTAAAACAGAGTACAAGAAGGGTGAAGTCGAAGCCAAGAAGATCATCAGAGATTCTATTCATAAGCATTTAGTTGCTTACATTTCCAATTTGAACACATCAAAGGAGATGTATGACAGGTTGGTTGGCTTTTTCAAATCTAGCAATGCAAATCAAATTCTTTTCCTCAAGAACAAGTTGAAGGATATAAAGAGGGTAAGAAATGAAGATATTCAATCCTACTTCATGAGGATTACTGAGATCAAAAATGATCGTCTTTCGATTGGAGAAGCTATTGCTGACAGGGAGCTTACCCTCATTGCCCTTGGAAGACTCCCTCGTGAATGGCACGTGTTCAACACTACTATTCTTAACAACGACAGGATTCCAAGTTTTGAAGAATTGCTAACTAGGTGCTCTCAAGAAGAAATAAGGATGATGGAACTAGATATGCCTTCAAATAGGAATGATCCTACTGCATTCTCCGCTCATGCTAAAAAGAAGAACAATGCAGGTTCAAACAAGCAATGTCAAGGAAGGTCGGGTTTCAAAAATGGAAGGAAGGGAACATGCTTCATTTGCAACAAGTTTGGCCACTATGCTAGGGAGTGTCCTAATAGAAGGGATACACCTCATGATGATGACAACCACAACAACAACAATTTCAGGGGCAAGAACAATCAAAGGAATGGAAGATTCAACATCCGAGGAAAAAGGAATGCTCCCGCTCCTCATCAAGGAAATGGTCGCCCTCCTAAGAGATCAAGAAACACAAGGTATGATGAATCTAATGTTGTTGATAACAAGCAAAAAGAATTTTATCTTATATCTGCCCTCTCCACTGCATCTCCTCCTAACACTTTGGGAAATTGGTTGATTGATAGTGGTGCCTGAAGGCACTTCACTGGGTATAAGTAAGCTCTTTCAAGTCTGATTAAAAGGGATACAAATTTAGAAATTATCCTTGGATACAATGCCACATATCCCGTGAAGGGAGTTGGGAATATTACTCTTCAATTGAATCAAGGGAACACCATTCATCTACAAGAAGTACTATATGTACCCGATCTATAGAAGAACATGGTATTTATCTCGACGATGGAGGACAAACGATTCAAGGTGGCATTCACCGATGGAAAGGTACGTGTGTGGAATAAAAATTTCAAAGATGCATTTACACTTGGCTTTAGGGTTGATAGCCTATATCAAGTTGGAGGAAGTCCATTGGGAGCGATGTCTTACGACACATCACTTCAATCCGAATTATGGCACCGGAGGTTTTCTCATCTACATTATAAGGCCCTACCCAATGTGAGGAAGATGGTGACAGGTATGCCTGAATTTAAAGTAGAGCATGAAGGTGTTTGTCAGGGGTGTACCGAAGGAAAGCATACAAGGGGACCATTCCCCTCAAGTGATAGCAAGACTACTGACATATTGCAATTGATTCATTATGATCTATAGGGTGCACTGCCCGTGAACTCATGGGAGGATATTTATATTATGTTATCTTCATGGATGACTTCTCTCGCAAGACTTGGATATATTTCTTGAAGAAGAAGGACGAATTATTCTCATGGTTTCGTTCTTTCAAAGCTTTGGTCGAAAATCAAACTGGGAAGAAGATCAAAATATTGATGACTGATAGTGGAACCGAATACGAATCAAATGAGTTCAAATATTATTGTAGAGAAGTCGGCATTAAGAGGGATACTACTACCGCATATACTCCTGAGCAAAATGGTGTTGCTGAAACGAAGAACTGTTCTACCGTAGAAGCCACTCGTGCCATGCTTCATGATCAAAGCCTTCCAAACTTCTTATGGACCAACGCTGCAAACGTTGTCGTGTATGTTCAAAATAGATGCCCTCATCAAGAATTGGACTCCAAAACTCCCGAAGAAGTTTTCACCGGTAAGATGCCCGATGTTTCTCACTTTAGAATTTTTTGGTAGTCCCATATATTTTCATGTGCCGAAAGAAAAGAGAAGCAAATTGGATGCTTCTGGGAAGAAAGGAACATTGGTGGGCTACAGTGAAACTTCTAAGGCATATATAATCTATGTGCCAGGTCAAAGAGAAGTGGAGATAAGTCATGATGTCACCTTCGATGAGGATGCTACCCTTGGGAAGATTAGTAACCTTCCTCTTCCAAGGAAGGACAAAGAAGCAGATTCCGGGAAGCAGGAAGAACCACAGGATGAGTTGATGCTCGATGCTTAAGGACCAATGGATCCCATTGATCCACCCCCTCATGAGCCCTCCTCTTCAAAAAGGAGACCCTCATGACTTAGGGAGACTCTCGAAGATGCCGAGAGACATGTTGCACCTAAGGGGACATTTCGTGAAAGCAGGAAGCTAAATAGGTACCAAGGGTACTTAACTGAATTGAGCACCATTGTTCAATCTGAGCCTTGCACAATCGAAGAAGCTGCCAAACACCAATTTTGGAAGGATGCAATGAACGAAGAGTATGAGTCGATTATGAAGAATGATGTTTGGGATGTGGTTCCTAGACCCAAGAACAAATCCGTTGTCACGTCGAAATGGCTCTTTAAGATCAAGCATGGAGCTGATGGAAGTGTTGAAAAGTTCAAGGCCAAATTCATTGCTCGAGGCTTCTCTCAAAAGGAAGGTGTAGATTATGATGATATATTTGCACTGGTTGTCCGCTACACCACCATTTGTTTGATTATAGCCCTTGTTGCCTCGCAAGGATGGAATCTTCACCAGATGAATGTCAAGACTGCCTTCTTGCGTGCTTCACTTAAGGAGGAAGTCTATGTAGAACAACCTGAGGGTTTCAAAGTTCAAAATTGTCAAACACATGTATGCAAGTTGAAGAAAGCCCTCTATGGGTTGTAGTAAGCACCCTGGGCTTAGTATGAGAGGATCGATAGCTATCTAATGAAGTTGGGATTTACAAGAAGTGACGCTAATCTAAACCTTTATTTTAAGAATGAGAATGATAGACCTCTCATCTTGGTACTCTATGTGGACGATCTCTTTCTGACAAGTGTAGACCCTCTTATTCATCAATGTAAGAGGGAGTTAGCTTCTGAATTCGAGATGACGGACTTAGGATTGATGCACTACTTCCTAGGGTTGGAAGTATGGCAAAAGCCAAGGGAGATTTTCCTTTCTCAAGGAAAATATATTGTGAAGATACTTGAAAGATTTGGGATGGTGGACTGCAAGTCCGTGACTACTCCGATGGAACTTAACTTCAAGAAGTTATGCGAAAGTGTTGCTAGGCCCGATTTGGGAAATCCTTCTGAGTATCGTCAACTCGTGGGGGCCCTGATGTTCTTGGTGAACTCTCGTCCGGACATATGTTTTGCAGTGAATACATTGAGCCAGTTTATGGTCGAGCCTCATCACATACATTGGATTGCTGCCAAGAATCTCTTGAGATATCTTCGGGGCACAATCACTTATGGACTGAGATACATTGTCGGGAATGTGAGGCTCCATGGTTACTCTGATGCAAACTGGGTTGGCAGTGTGGTGGATCACAAAAGCACATCTGGATGTTGCTTCTCTCTAGGTTCTGCTTCGATATCATGGATGAGCAAGAAGCAGAAGTCGATTGCCTTAAGCACTATTGAGGTTGAATACATTATTGCTAGTTTTGCCTCCTTTGAAGTTGTCTGACTGAGAAAGCTCTTTATTGAGTTGTTTGGACATGTGTTGGATACCACCATGATCTTCTGCAACAACCAGAGTGGGATTCGTCTTTCAGAGAATCTCGTGTTTCATGACCGCTCCAAGCATATTGATATCATGTACCACTTTATCTGGATATGGTACAACGGGGAGCAATAAGGTTCCAACACATTGGGGCTGATGATCCGGTCGTCGATATTCTTATGAAACCCCTGGGAAGGTCAAATTCTTAGCCTTCCGTGAACGACTTGGTGTCGTGGAGAGACCCTCTTATGAGGGTCCTGTATGAGATGGATGTTGAGCTCTGGGAGCTTTGGGAGGCTTGGGGTACTTCTTGGAGCGATGAGCGATCATAGGGTGAGTGGTTCACCTTCCCCTAATGGTGTGTGATGTACAAGGTGAGTGGTTTACCTTCCCCTGTGATACACCATGTTGAGATATGCATAGGATGAGTGGTTCACCTTCTCCTATGGCATATGAGCAAGATGAGTGGTTCACCTTCTCCTGTCGACACATCCTACCCATGCAGTCCGGGACTCATGGGAAGTACCTCTGATCTGGCCAATGAGTACGGAAATGAGAATAGGGACCATAGTACTACCCATGGAAGCATCGTGTACTACCATACTCCCTATGCTAGGATGTTGATATTGATCTGGGATCAATGGAAACTGACTTCGGGTCAATTAAGAGTGGTATGACACACCCTCTATTATTGGAGACTAACTTTGGGTCAGCGAAGAATAGTATAATACATTCTCAATCATTTCTTCTTTCCTCATAGTTTAGCATAGCAAAGACAGTAATGGTATGTATCGTCAGATAGTTTGGCAGGTGAAGTTCTCCCTAGTTGAGAGGGAGTGTTAATTTTGGTAACTAGGGCCAAACTTCACATTGGACAGCTCATAATTTTCTTGGATTCCTCTCTCCGAGAGGTGTAGGATTGATCTAAATATCATCCCATTTTGACATGTACAAATGGAATTATTTATTTTGATTATGGACAAATTGTCAAGGTCGGCCAGTAATCTCATGTAGGCTCAAAAGCCCAACAATCACGTTTATTCATCCTCAACGTTTGCATATAAATACATGGTGCCTCCTCCTCATTTGGACACTTCACTCACTCACAATCTTCTCTCTCCTTCATTTGATTGGGTGCAAAATTCAGAGGTTGCTCTCCACACGTGCAAAGAAAAGGAAGGGTTCTCTGTTCCAGCCATTGACCAGAGTTGACCGAAATTGCAGGGGTTTTTTTACTTGCGTTGACTAAGCGTTGACCTGTTTTGGTGCGGTTTTGGGTGGAGGATTTCTGTTTGAGCAGGCCGCAGTTTTGGGCACGAAATCCGAGGTAGTTTGACTAGCGTCGATTGTGCTAACGCTGGTTACAGTGTTGACCTTTGTTTACCAGGTTTGACTAGACCTTTTCGGAATGTTTTTGGGCTAATTAGACTTTTTGTTGGAGGCCGAAGTTGACTGGGTTTGACCGAGCTGAATTGAGGAAGAATTCTAACTTGTTGACCAACGTTGACTTTCTAGTTAGGGCTTTTTGTTTTTGCTATTTGACTGATCAGATTTTCACTGTAATTGGGCAAGTGAATAATATACATTGTACTCTCCAATGTGGAAAAAGTCGAAGTCGGGATTAATTCGGCAAGGGTCCAAAAGTTGAAAAACTCGGCAAAGTCGGGAGTTTTTCGAAAAAGTCGGGAGTTTTTCGAAAAAGTCGGCAAAAAATCGGCAAAATTAAAAAAACACAAAATTATTCGTTTTATTTTTTTATTTTTTTTAACATCTAGAGTATCCACAACATCAAATAAATTCATTTCCACATAAACATGTAAAGAAAGCTAATATATAATATGTATATGAAGTCTAGTGCTACATCACATATCAAAATAGTGAATCAACTCCTGAATTTTGAGTCCTGTCTAAGTCTCAACTCTCAAGAGTCAAAATATCAACAAAAAATATAATAAATGTACATCATGAGTCATCTAAAAGTCATCGAGTAATCACTAATCAGTCACTGAGATCCTCTTCCCCTTTTACGGGAATAGGGAATGGCTTTGCCTTTTCCTCTAAAGGAAGAAGACCCTGCCCCTGGGGATACAAAATGAAATGGACTCAATCGTCCTCTAGAAGCCGATGGAAGAGGTGGCCTCTGTGCTACGCTACCGCTGTTGCTGCCCACCCTAGATGGTGTCACCTCCTCAGCATCCTCATCCAGCTCTGCTACTGCCTCTTGACCCTGATGTTGCTCCGCCTCCTCCTCCTCTATCTCTGGCTCTCCCTCCTCTACAACTGCTACATCCTCTAGATCCACACCTAACCAATCCGGGATCATGTCCAAGATCGGCCTCTCAGTCTCGACTCTCCATGCAGTGGTGGTATCAATATTGTCCAATGAGATGGCTTCCACATCAGTAGGTTTCTGAAGCTGTCTCACCCACAATCGAAGATTGTAGTAAACGTAGACCATGTCATTGAGGCGTTGGGATTCCAATATGTATTAGGGTCATAGATTGTAAATTAGTACTTAGAAAATTTAAATATTAAAATTAATCAAACGAATTCAGAAAATTTAATTTGAAATCTTTTTAGTTTTTACCTGTTGCACTTTTTGGAGTGTATTTTGTCAAATACACTCCAGTTGCGCTCACACCCAGAGGAACTGCATGTTTGGTTGAGCACTCGAATGGCAAGCTTTTGGAGATGGGGTACTCTGGCACCATAGCTTGTCCACCAAGCATCTACAAGTTAAAAGAAAAATGAGAAACATAGAAAAAAACATTGAAATTCTAAACTTGAAAGTTTGAAACAAACTGAAGCTTACCTGGCATTTTGGTCATTCTATTCTTAATAGCCATGTTAAAACCAAATGTGCCACCTCCCATCCTATAGACCTCCATTTCTTTAGAAATCTCCTCATGTTCTTGCTCAGATGACACCATCCTCTCGACACAAGTGAAGAATCCATCCATCACCTCGGCATCAAATCTGAAACCACAAGCATAAGAAAATGCAGGGTTGAGGTAGACACCTGCAGCATGAATGGGGCGATGGAGGGTATTGTTCCATCGTTGATCAATCACTCTCCATATGACCTGTTGTTTCTCTAACCCCTCGTCTCCCTTATCTGCATAATAAGCACGGATGGCTTCTTTGGCCCTATCCATGGCCTCATACAAGTAGCCCATTGCGGGCTTCTCTCCATCAACCAACCGAAGAACCTTTACAAAAGGTTCTGAAATGGCACACACCTCCTCTACTCCTACCCAAAAGCTCTGATCATATGAAACTAGTCTGCATATGCCCTCTCCCTCCGGTTTGCGACTAATAGATAAAGAACGCCAATCCGCTGAGAGAAACATGCTCTTCACCTCCCACATAGAATTCAACAGAGACTGAAGAGATATGAAAGTAGTGGCAAATCGTGTAATGGCAGGCTGCACCAACTCTTTGTTGTTGGTGAATTTTCTCATCAAGTTAAGCACAGATGAATGATTATAAATAAATTTTGTTATGCTCTTGGATGATTCAACAATATCCCTCACAGTAGGAATTTTACCTATATCCTCCAACATCAAGTCAATGCAATGAGCAGCACAAGGTGTCCAAAACAAGTTAGGATACCTCTCCATAAGCATCTTGCCAGCTGCAACATAATTTGCAGCGCTGTCCGTTATGACTTGGACAACATTGCTTGGGCCTACTTCCTGAATGAAGAGGTCCAACAACTCACATAATAAACGTGCATCTTTAATGTGTGCAGATGCATCAACGGATTTCATAAACATTGTCCCCTTGGGACAACTAACCAAGAAGTTAAGAAGGGTCCTACCCTTCTGGTCAGTCCAACCATCTGACATGACTGTGCATCCAGTGTGCTCCCATGATGCCCTAAACTCTGCCAATCTAGCAGTGCACTCAGTCTTTTCATCTTGAAGAAGAGGCCCTCTCAATTCTACAAAGGTGGGGGCTTTGTACCCCGAACCAACGACAGCAACAGCATCAAACATAGGCTGGTAGAATGTGTTTGTCTTGGCAATGTTGAAAGGAACATCACTCCATAGAAGACACCTACTGACCAACTTGTCAGCTTCTGCCTTTTCCTTTTTTTCATTGATGATCTGATCCCAGGTTGTGAACCAGTTGTTGTTCTAGGAACAAAAAAAGATGAGATAGAAGGATGAGTACCCATGGGTGAGGAAGGTGATGCTGCTATAGAAGCACTGCCACTCTCAATTCCCCCCACTCTTGAGCCCCCTACAAGTTGTTTTGTTATTGCTGCCCTGGTGTCTTTTCCCTCCTCTTTATCCATCAATGATTGAATGGCCCATCGGATGATTTCTTGAGTTGTGTTTTTGCAAAGTTCAACATTTTGCCCCAGAATTTTCCCCAAATGGAATTTTAATCTGTCGATGCCTCCTGACATATGCTTGCCACACAACTTGCAAGTCAAATACATTCTATTGACCCCCCCAGTTTCGGGTGTAGCATCAGACTCACCAAACTCCCACATAGAATCCAAAATCCTCGGCATTTTGTTTTAAACTTTGAACTGGAATTTAAAGTTTAAACCTGGGCACAAAAAAATTGAAACAAATTCAAATCAGAAAAATATAATTAGTAATTTGTATTGCACTCAGAATTTAGAAACAAATTAGTAAATTTAAAATTTAAATTACAAATTTACAATAATTTTAATTTTTAATTTTTTAAATTTTTAGACCCACCGAAGTTCGAACAGTGAACACTTAAGCCATATATATTTATTATTATATGTTAACACTGTGGGCTCAATTTCTGAGCTAGCATTCTTCAAGTGGGACTGATATCCTTCACCAAAAGGGGACTGATATGCTAGAGTCTGCATTGCTGAGTTAACACCAGGTTCCTAATAACTTCTATGTACTGTAACTCTTGTTATCAAGCTGAATGAAGGACTGTGTGTTTTCATTATTTGACCGATATAAATAACTTAACAGCTATACTGTTTTGGGCCTTCCACTGATTGTCCATTGTTGACGTAGTCAATTTATGCAGTGTTCACTGTTCATTGAAATATGATATGTCTTGGACTCTTGAGTGAGAACGTTGACTGTGTTTTGAAAGAGACAAATTACTTATGCAGTGGAGAGTTGTTAAGTTCCATCTTTATGCATTGTAATATCTGTTCTGAGTTATTAGATTGGCTGATTATAATCAGATTGTTCTTTCACAATGGGAGATTGGATTGTAAACAATATATTGCTGCGTTAAATTTTAGTAACTTAATATAACTATATATGCATTTCTGGGTTGAGCTTATTGGCATAACTTTTATTCTGTGTATGTATCTCTTTGAGAAAATAAACAAAAACATATGTATCTCTTTTAGCAAACAAACAAAAACATACCTACAGCCTACCTCACTCAAACTGTTCGATGAAAGTTCTCTGGAGTCTGAGACAGATTACACAAAACTTTGGAAAATTTATTGGGTATTTAATATATCTCCAGGAGGGTATCACCGTATCTTACAATGGTCATAAGTTGTTAAGTTTAACAGTGAACATTGAACAGTTATATAATATACAGTTACACAATACATATACGTTGTTATTTGGATAATGGGCCATGGCTTTCCGCTGCCCGCAGGGCCGCAATGCGCATAGGCTATAGCCATATATGTAATATGAAATATATATTATATATTAATCATAATATACGTAACTTTTAAGTTTTAACAGCGTATAGTCTGAGGCTCTGAGCATACCTTGAGGCTTGCGGGCTCCTCTTGAGTCTTGACTCTTAATGCAATGGCAACGTTGCAACTTGCAAATGCACACCGAAAACTTGAAAGTTGAAACCCTCGATTCTCCACAGCGGAACAAGCCAAAACACAGTGAAAAATTAAAATGAACGATTTCCGGCTTTTTATGCCCGCGGCCATAAATTTTATAATGCAAATGATTTTTTCAATCGACTCCTGATTAAATCGAGATTAATTCGATTATATCGCGATTTTTTCATTTTTTTTAAATCGTCAAAAAGTCGGCCGATATAATCGTTTAGGCCAAAAAATCGCATTTTTAGGAATAAATCCCAATTTTTTTGGGACTTTTTCCACACTGGTACTCTCTCTCTCTACTGAACTTTTGAAGAATTATAAGAATTGATCAAGGGTTTCCCCACATTGGGGTTTGTCCCTGGCTGGTGCCATTTCTTGTGTCCTCTTGTCTTGGCCTATCTTCTATTGTTATTGTTTATGTTCTATCTGCATTTTACTATCATGATGATGTGATTGCTAAACTGGATATTGATATTGGACTAATAAAGAAATTGAAGTAAAATTGCTCTAAGCATAGAACAAACCATTGTTATCTAAAATTAACAGGATTATATTTGAATGGACGCTACTAATATAAACTTGTGTCTTGCTTGGATGCAAATTATGGATTCTCACATTCCTTCAACGAAGCAACATGTCCCCAAGTAAACCCAGATGTTGACCACTCTGTGTTAACTACCTTATATCATTTTTTTCACAGCATTCGATCATGTTCGAGCGGTCAGACATCCAAATATCATCATCTTTCAGCAGTGTTGACCACTACCGGTCAACTGCCCATAGCAGTACACCCCCTTTTTTGCAAAGAAAAGGATAGCGCTTGATCGACATGTTCATGCCATTCTGCAGTCATCAGCAGCTTGATCATTTTAATTGTAAACCCAGTCTGCATGTATGAATTGTAAATAATCTTAGCAGATATGAGTCGTGTGTGTAAATTACCTAGGTGGACCTAGCTTTCTAATGGTAATCTACGTCCCGGAAGGTTTTTCGTCTCACCGATCCATGATCGGCAGAGTTTTCCTTCAGCCTAACCCCAAAGCCGGGATGGATTTTGTCATTAGAATTTTAGGAGAATCCTAGTGCGTTAATCTACTAGATTATAGTTGTGTCGCAGAACTGGGTGGTTTATGAGGGTCTATGATAAAGGGGTTTTCCCCCTTAAGATGTAAATTGTAAAAGTCATGATGTAAAGTGTCTTGAGGGTTAGAAAATGTTTTAATCCCCTCATAAGTCCTAAGTCCTAGGTCCTAGGTGATTTTTCCAAAGGCTAAGTTCGAGGATCCATTTAAAAATGAATTAAAAAATAAAAAATAATGATAAAAAATAAAAAATAAAATTTAAAATATAAAATTTTAAAAATATAAAAAAAAATTATAAAATAAAGCAAAAAACCCTAAAATAATAAAATAATGATATTTTGAGTGAATGCATGTAAAATATCATTTTTTAATAAATCGACGGATGAGATTAAGAGATGTCTTGATTCTCATCAACGGTCGAGATCATTTCGACATGGATCACTCGAACTAGCCGTTGGGATCTTTTCCTTTAAATAGGGTGCTAGGAGTCATTTGAGAGCATTCGATCTGTGAGTCTTGTACTGAAGAAGCTCTCTTGTAATCTGTTTCTGGTTAATAAAAGAAGACTTTGGGGTCCAAATCTTGCTGGTGTTACTCTCTGGAAGTGCTGTGAGCTAATTTATTTTCTGCATATTTTATTTTTCAGCCATTAATAATAGCTTATTGTAGAGTATTGTGAGCACAGGTATCTTGTTCACTTGCTAGGGTTTGAATGGTACTAGGGTTTCTGGAGTAATGGCAGGTATCTCCATTGCTTTTTGAGATCTAGTATTATTTTCTCTCTCTTTACTGATGACTGAAGTGAGTTGTGCAGGAAACCCTTATTGAAGAAGATTAGCGGGTGTTTGGGGAAGTTCTCGGCTGAACCAGCCAACTCCCGCAAGCATTTTTTTTGCTGAGCCCAGTTGGATTTGATCCTGGGTCTATCATTCAGTTTATTTTTCTAATTTGCATGAGAGATTTTCTGAAGTTCTTCACAGTAAAATCTGAAATTTTCTGAAAATACTTCTGCTCTTATTGCTAAATCTAGCTGTCAAAAGGGGCCAAAATCTGTAAATTAATCAGTTGTTTTGGGGTTTCAATTTTTGCTCTATACACAGATTTAAAATTAGGGTTTTGTTTTCTTGTATTTGCAGGTATAGGGTTTTGAGAATTTTGTTTAGGGTTTCTGGAACAGGAGAAATTGAGATTTTTGAGATCAGGCTATTGAGTTTCAGACATCAGCATAGCTTCCCTGGATCCATGTGTCCAGACCTTCATCCTTTTCGTTCATCCTGCAATCAAATCACTATCAGCCAACGCGTATCTCTTGCCAAAGCAACGCTCAACATTTTTTTGGGCTCCAAAATTAGCCACTTGCCTGTTCACGCATATTACCCTGTGCTCGCTGCTCTTCAACGCAGTCTCACCTCTACTTGCCTCAGCCGCTTGTAATTTTCCCACATACCCATCCAAAAGCAAAATCGATTGAGGCTTTCTGAGACTGGGCAAAGATCACATCGTTCTGCTATGGGTAATCAGTTGTTCGTCAACACCATTCTGCATATCCGTTTCAAACATCACTGAACTACATTGCTGTGTGCAGCATCTGCGTAGTACTTATTGGAAAACCGCACTCCCTCATCATTACCTGCGGGCCAGTTGGAAATAAAATCTCAGTTTCGTCAAGCGTCGGCTCTCAAGCATGCATATACCCGCGCGCGAAAAGAAGAACTTCGAAAGAGACAGCGTGGGTAAGGAAAACGCATGATTTTGGTGAACAGGCCAAACAATGAAACATTTACGCATCTATCTGATCTGCGCCCAGCGTGCAAGTGAAACAATGGTGGCTATTCTGCGTGGAGGCTCCAGGTAAGTTTTGAACTAGTTCATGTTTCTATTCATCGTCGTCATCTTCTATTACATTTACGCAGCCAGTCATCGAGCTTTGCAGGGTTACAATTCTGTCATTCTAGTCGCCATAGTATATCGTCTTACGCACATTCGACTGTTTTATGGATGTTTACGTGGTTACGTTTTAGTCTAGGGTTTAGTTATAGTTACGAAATTTATTTCTTTTACATTTTAATTGTATTTTAAATAGTTTTCTTTTGGGGATTTTATTAAACATAAACTCATAAAAAAGGCAAAAAAATAAAAAAGGAAATAGGATTAAGCTTTAGTTTTTGTCATTTAAATTTTTCAAATTTTGATTTTTAGTATAGATTTAAAATTTTAGTTTATATTTAGAATAAGATTTTAATTTTAAAGTTTTCCTTGTTCATTTATTTAGCGTTAAATCATAGTTAATCTTTATAAATTTTGGATTTTAATTTTCATTTTAAATAGTTTCTTTTTTTTAGATTTTTTAAATATATATATATATATATATATATATATATATATATTATTTGGCTTTAAGCTTAAAAAATTTTCCAATTTAAGTTATTATTCTCAGGAAATTATCATGTTCAATTTTTAGGCTGAGATTTAATTTTTCAAGTTTTGAATACGAATGTAATATCTGGTTAATGATTCATGATTTGAGTAGTTGTGTAAAGCATTCATCTCTTCAAAATTCTCAATTATTGGATATTGTTATTAAGCTTTGGCCATCATAAGAACGTTGTTGTTTTAACTGATATCTTGCGTCGCTCTAGTCGTCTAATGATAAATGATTGTTGTGCATGGTTTGTACTTCTATATCATCCAACAAGTAATCAATCGAACATAAATCCCATAAGGCACTGGTCTTTAAACTTCTAAATCCATTTAGTGCTTATCATATCGTGTCTCGTGTCTCCCAACCAACTGGTCGACAGTTGGTCTTCGTCATATCATAGGGTCTACCCCCCTTAGCCACGGGAGACAGGCTTAAACGGAGAGATCGGGGATCAGAGTGACAGCCCCCGGTCTGAGAGTTGTCGTGTCAATCTGCGCGACAACAAGCAGTTTTGTCAAAGTTGTAATTCCAAATTCCACAACCCTGTGTGGCCATTGTAAAAACGATTCTAGAATGTTTATAAAGCCATGTAAAACACCTAGGTAAGCATAAGATTTTCAGCAGAGAGTTTCACTTTGGGGAGTTTTTTACCCTCTGCCAATTATTTGTGTTTTATAAACCCTTATAACTGGCAGATTTTTTCTCCCAAATATACCCCAAAGCTAGAGTGGGGCCCAATGGTGATGTCTTAGGCGAATCCTAGTGTATAGAGTCGATGTAAACTATCATACTAGAACATGTCTAAAGTCTTGCAGAATTTGGTTAAGTCTAAGTGTCTAATTTTAATTATTAAAATTTCCCATTGGTCGGGATTTTAATAATTATTTTGATGTAAATTGTAAAATGTAATGTCTATAGAAGTTGATGGGGATAGAATACTCATTATTAGAACATATACATCTCAACTTTCTATTCAAACACCTTTTTAGAGTTGAATTCATGTATATCCCCTCAAATTATTTTTATTTTCTTTTTCCGACAAAAAATTGGCAAAAAAATAGCTGGAAAATGGTCAAAAAATTAAAAATGAGAGAAAATAAAATACTCCCAAGGGGAAAAACGAATTTTAGGAAAAAGAAGAACTTCCTGAGGAAGAATAAATATGAAGGACTCATTTCCAAGGCAAAAAAATCCTTGGACCAAAAAAAATAATTTCTGAAGGAAAATCGATTTTTGGGTCCAGGTGGTTAAATTGAATGACGGAATTTAGAATAAAGAAATTGCAAAATATTTTTGAGGCCCTCTGTCAAAGGGAAAAAATAAATTTTTAAGAAAAAGCAAACTTTTGTACCATGGTGATTAATTGAAGGGGAATTTTTCAAGGAGAAAATTTTGAAAAAAAAAATAGACTAGCATCAAAGCCTTCTTCAACAAATACGAATTTCATCTTCCAGATCAAGGGACAGCATTAAATTTTGGCTTGGATCAAGCATCAACTAGTTGTTGTTCTTCGGAATCAAGTCAAATTTGTGCACTTCCTTGGACCTAGCCATTTTCCACTTGGAAGAGGATCTAGATCTCTCATTTTTATATAAATTGAGCCCAAGGCTCCTCATTGTAAACATCTTTGGATGGTGTAATTGGCTCTAGAAGCTATGTAATACTTTTTCTCAGTGTTGAAAATATCGGTATCGGCAAAATATCGGCGAGGGTCCAGAAAATATCTTATCGGCAATATCGGCGAAAATATCGGCAAATATCGGCAAGCATAAAAAATAATTTTTTCAAATTTTTAAATATAGCCGATATTTTCCGATATTTGCCGATATTTTGAAAATATCGCGATATTATCAAAACAGAAAATATCGCGATATTTTCTCGGCGATATATCGTTTTGCCGAAAATATCGCGATATCGCCGATATTATCAACAGTGCTTTTTCTAATTAATAAAAGCAAAAGTCTTTGGGGGTAACAATATGGTGTATTTCTTCAGTCTCATGGTAATTTTGTTCTAATTTGTGCTTAATGTTCTACTGATATTTTATATTGTTAGTTCTATCTATGTTTGGGATTTATTAGTGTATACTTATTTTGCACTATTATTTGGGTTGAGGAGATACTGATGATTAGGCAGATCTAGTGGATTTTAGTTGAATCCCTAGACTCTCGTTTCCCTTTGCCAATCAACTCCAGTGGATCTAACAACTCTTTCAAGTGTGTGTGTAGAAAATTTTATGTGATCAGATTTCAGGTACTTGGGGAAGTTTTAGCTTAACCAACCAAATTCGTGAAGCATGAAGGCGGCTAAGAACCCATCATAAGAATATTTTGAAGGGGGTTTCCTGCCATTCACTCTAAAGAGAAAAACTATTTAAAATCCATCTAATCTCTCACCCATCGCACTTTAATGAATAAATCTGCTATAAGAGCTTTTATCATTGTAAATTTGTGAATAATATCTTGTACATATCTACATCTAACATTGTACATATGTTCATCCATTTGTATATATTTTTGTTGGGTTTTTCTTGAGTTTCAATTGCAAATCTGAAATAAGGATTCGATTTGGCTTGGATCTATCAAGATTGGAAGGAGATCGAATTTTTTGAAGGTCATCTAGCCTTTTCTGAGAACCGTCTAGGATTTTGAGGACCTATTCCTTCATGATCGAATTATTTCCCAAGGGTTTGCCTCTACAATTCATTTGCAAAAAAAAATTGCGACTTTGCTTGGGGTTTTTAGTCATCGTTTGATTCAGATCTCTCTCCTTGAGCTAGCTGCTGGCTTGGAAGGGTTTTACTTGGCACCAAGAAGGGTTTGGACATAACATTTGTAGCTCATTTAAATATTTTATGCCCTTTCTTGTACGTCGCAGGCCTCCTAGACATCTTTTCTCCTAGTTGCTAGCCCTCTAGGGCTTTATTCCTCGTCATTTAATTTTATCTGCTAACCCTCTTTGTTTTGCAGGTGTCTCATTTAATATTTGGAGGGTTTCACCATAGATCTTTGGCATAAAATTAATTTTTTCAATGGTTTGGCTTCATAAAAAAAATCGAAAATTTTTCCAAGGATTTTTGTTGGGGTTTTGACTTCAGAAATTGTTATTCTAGGCTAGCCGCTAGCCTTGGAGGTTCTCTCTTGGCATCCGCTTGGCTTTGGCATCAATTTGGTCACTTGCAATAATCTTTTAAGACCTTTGGCGGAGGACACAAGCTCTTAGGGCATCATGTATTTTTGCAATTGATTTGTTTGCTAATCCTTGATTCATTGCAAGTCTTTTCCATTGACTTTTTTGAGAGGGTTTCACATAAAAAAAAATTGCATTGGATCTGATCTCTTGAGCCTTGAAATTTTTGCCATTTGAATCATATTTCTAACCCTGACTTGTTGCAGAGAGAAACTAATATTTTGTGAAGGGTTTCAACCATTTTTTAAGGCAAAAAATTTGATTTTAGAGACTGATTATCACCGGTGTTTTTTCTGAAGGAATCCGCTTACCATTTGAGCCTTTTTCCCAAGGCCAATAGCCCTAGACAGACTGCCTACCTTGACTGGTGCAAGTGGCTTAAAGGGCTTAAAGATCCGTAAATTTTGAGCCTTGAAACATAATAAATTCACCATATAATTTCACATAAATTTTAATATAAATTTATCACTAATTCTCTTCACTGGCTGTGAGGGATAGAGGCCTAATTCCTCTAGGCCATGAGCATTCTTCGGTGACTCGTAGTTTTGTTCCTTGAAGGAGCCCTTGAGGATCTAATCAGTTGTTTGGTGGCATTTTCAATGATCTTTGTTGGCTGAGCCGCTGATCTGATTTAGTTTTGCAGGTTGAGGAAGCTAATATTGTTGTCTTGCATGTGAACATTTCACTGAAGTTCAAGCCACTTTTGTTGCAGAGAATTATCATCCATTTTCTGAGCTTGAAATTCAGAATTTCAGAGGTTCTTGTCTCTAAGCAGTGTGTAAAATTGGTTGTCAATCCACCTATGTTTGGAGGAAGTGAACTGTAGAGGGTTTGATCTACTATTTTGAAGGGGTTCTAATTATAATTGTAGGTGGATCAGCATTGTAAGCTTAAGGAGAGACTTGTTATTGTTTTTCTCTTATCATTGTGAATCTCCTTAGGATGGAGAAGAGTCCTCTTTCCATGTCTTGAGGGGGCTCTTTCACTTGTAACTTCTTAATAATAAAAGAGCATTTGTTGTTTGAGGGAGCTTGGAATCTCATTCCAAGGCATCCTTTCTCCTTATTTAAAAGGGAGAATTTACTAACATTCGAACTCACTAACTTAGAGTAGATCTTCATCTAATTGCTAATTCTCTTCTTGCTAACTTGCTTCATTGCATCCTAACTTGCATTTTTCATTTTGCTACTGGATCTAGTTGCATTGAAATGTTTCTTGTCTTGTTTCAATTGTTAATTGTGATCTAAGTAGTTTTCCTTAATCATTACTATTAGCAATCTCATCTCCCATCCTAATCATTACTAATAGCAATCTCATCTGCCATCTTAATCATTAATTGTCTAATTTAAGTGGGAACCTCTCTTAATAAACATATCTAAAGGCATTTTAGGCTATTGTTAACTCATCTAATCCTAATTGTCATTCTTGCTATTGTTTCATTGAGTAACTATTTGTTGATTTGGGGTAGCATCGGATGTGCTCTAGCCACGAAATTTGTTGGAGAGGTTGGGGCACAATACCCAGAAAGAGTTTGGGCAGATTCTAAACAAATCAGGAGATATTAAAATAATTAATATTTTTAATGGAGTCCCTAAGTCTAAACTTAGGGAAAATAAAATATTAATGTGTATTAATATGAATCTGTGTTAGAGTGGTCCAAAAGACATGGATCAAGCCAGATCTAATCTTAGCCGTTGATTAGGGACTTAATCCCAGTCGTTGAATGATCCAAAATGGATCCTAAAACCTCTAAGCCTTCCTGTATATTAACTATCGGAAACACTATCGCAAGGGAAAACAGTGAAAGAATGGCGGAAAACAGAGCTATCAGAGGTTCAAATGTCATTGCACCAGAGCCGTTGGATCGGACAGATCAACGGTCCAGATTGAATCGGGATATCGCAATCGGGAGAGGCCAGCGGAGTATATCAGAGGCGGCCTTATGGAAATCGCGATAGCGATCAGCGTGATTTAACGAGGACCGTTGATCGAGCGCGCAGATCAACGGTCCAGATCAACTCGCAATATCGCATCGCTATAACACAAAGGAGGACTTACCGAGGGCTTGAGGCTTAAGCAATATGCGATTGCGATTTATCGCATCGCAACAACACAAGGGGTGATGCCAATGGACCGTGGGTCATGCGATACACTGATGCGATGGGCCGATAGCGATGCGCCGATAGTTGATAAAGCCAATCGGAGCAATCAGCGATCGGAGATCAGGGAAGTGAAGCAACATGCGATCAAGCCGGACCCGATAAAAATTATAGATGCGGCTCTATAATATTTGAGTTCCAATATAAAAGCATTTGTCGGGTTTTTCAGTGTTTTAATGTATTTTGCATATTTCCGTTATAAACCCAAATACAAAGGAAACCATGGCATATGGGCGCTTGCGACTTGCGATAGCAATGCAACAACGGACCCAATAGGATTATAGGTCAGATTCAATATCTTTTGAAGTCCAGCCTTGGCGGATTTTCCATTGTTTTTCAGTGTATTTCTCTGTGTAAATAGAGAAGCGATTCTTTGGGATTTCACCCGCGCTAATGGTCCTTTCCGTTCAAAAACAGGTGGCCACCATACCTTAGAGCGTTTTCCAATGATTGTTTAACGCTCAACAGGGATTTGAACGAACAGAAGCCAGGAGACAGAGAGCTCGAAGAGGGAAGGCAAACAGACAACGTCGATAGGCTTAAAAGCCATTCAATGGCAGCACAGTTGGAGAGGAGGTCAGTTGAAGATAATCACAGAGAGATAGTCAGAGAAAGAAGTTAGATTGAGGCAAATTGAATAGAGGAACAAGACAGAGGGAGAGTCGGTGCACTCTTTTAGACTCGAGGTTTTTCAAGTAGATCCCTCTTTGATGTCATTGTTGGTTGAGACTCTGTTTTGAGCTCACTCTTGTAATAATTTGTTCTTAAAGACTTAATATAGAGGTCGACACTAAAAGTTGGACCAGGAGACGTAGCCAAGAAGTCTGGTGAACTCCTTTATTATTTTGGTTGTGTTGATGTGTGTGTCTGTTATGTTTTCTAACTGCTCATTGTCTATATTATTCGCAATCTTTTCGATCTGTTGCACTAAGTAATATAGGCATTCCTGCACATGAGTTTGTAATACCTTAATATTGATTTAAGATCTCGTTTTCAGATCAAGTGGTATCAGAGCATTTGGTTTTGATTTGTTAAGGTTAAACAAGATTGTGCTGGATTTGAATGCTAACTAGATTAAAGCTCAGACTAGGAGAGGGAGAACTTGTGGAGGCTAATCCAGAGATTGGAAGAGTCTATTCTCAGAGGAGAATGGCAGAAGAAGCTCCATTGGGATCAAAATCTCAGTTTATGGACAGGCTTATGGCCATGCGAGCCATGGTGGAAGAGATGTATCTGGAGTTTAAGAAGGGCCGAGGTGAAAGCACTTCAACACTTAAACCAGACAAAGGAGCAGAGGAACCTTTTCTAGTTGCCCCTCCAAAAGGCAAAGGAAAAGGAGAAATGCCTTCTCCACCATCTCCTCCATCATCACCTTCATCATCCTCATCATCTTCTTCGCATAAAACTAGCCCTGATAAGAAAAAGAAGAAAACTTCTTTGATTAAATTCGATATGAAGTTTGATTTGTCAAATTATGATGGAGAACTAAATGCAGAGAAGCTAGATAATTGATACGACAGATTGATGTATATTGCAAGGTGCAGAATTGATTCAGAAAGGAGGAAGATTCAGCTGGCTAGCCTTCGACTTGGAGGAACTGCACTAGTATGGTGGGAAGGCAAGACACAAGCTGATCTGCAAAAACATGGTAAAATCGTTTCTACCTGGAATGAATTTGTTTCTGCTATCAAAAAGCAATTCTATCCTTTAGCTTACATGCAGCAGGCAATGATGAGTTGGCAAACTCTTCGTCAATTGAAGGGTCAGAGTGTACAAAGTTATACTCAGGAATTCAGGAAAAGAGCTTTAACTCTAGGTATATCCTTGGACTCACCTGAGACTTTATTGAAGTATATAGGTGGTCTGCATGGTTATTTAAAGCATACTATTCTCATGTTTAATCCCACTAGCTTAGATGATGTATCAGTTCAAGCCACACATCTAGAAGCTAGAGGTAAGAATGTAAACCCAGAGGTTGGGGGATCATCTAAATATTCTGTAAGCAAGAGTAAGGAAAAGAAGAAACTGAAATGGAAGGAGAGGAAAGCAAACACTGTACAGAAGGATAAACCTTCATGCACTCATTGCAAGAAAGGAGGACACGATGAGGCACACTGCTGGCTTTTGCATCCAGAACGGAGACCTAAGAAGTTCGGTGGAAGGAAGAAAAAGAATGTTGCAGTTATTCAGCAGGGCTTGGGATCAGAGTTAGGCGATGAAACAGCTGTTACAGCCACAGGTATTAAAGGTTGTCAACTTTAGAGAATGCAGAGATAAAGAAGCAGGTACAGGAGTTACTTGATAAAGGGTTTATATGACCAAGCACATCACCATGTGGATCTCCAATTGTGTTGGTGAGAAAGAAAGATGGTTCGTGGAGAATGTGCATTGATTATAGAGCACTAAATAAAATAACGATCAAGAATCGTTATCCTCTTCCTCGTATTGATGATTTATTAGATCAATTGAAAGAAGCAGTTTACTTTTCTAAGTTAGATTTGCGAAGTGGTTATCATCAGGTCAAAGTTGCAGAACAAGATGCATGGAAGACTGCTTTCAAAACAAATCAAGGACTTTATGAATGTTTAGTTATGCCTTTTGGCTTAACTAATGCTCTTGCTACATTTATGAGAGTTATGAATGATGTACTCAGACCTTTTATTGGTGACTTTGTAATTGTTTATTTAGATGACATTCTTGTTTTTAGTAAGACATGGGAAGACCATGTAAAGCATGTAAAGCAGACTTTAGATATTTTAAATTGAGAAAATCTCTATGTAAAATTGTCAAAATGTGAATTTGGCAGAACATCTTTAAATTATTTGGGTCATATTGTAGGGGGTGGTGAATTGAAGATAGATCCCTCTAAGCTTGAAGTCATTGTGAACTGGCCTAAAGCCAAATCTGCTACAGAGGTTAGGAGTTTCCTAGGGGCAACACAATACTGGAGAAAGTTTATTGCTAACTTTTCTTTGATTGCAACTCCATTACATGCTTTAACAGGATTGAAATAGGTGTTTTAGTGGGGAGGCAAACAGCAGAAATCCTTCGACACCTTAAAAGAGAAAATCAGTACAGCACCAGTACTAGCACTGCTAGATCTTCAATATCCATTTGAGATTGAAACAGATGCCAGTGACTATGCCATGGGAGCAGTGTTGATGCAACACGGTAAACCCATATGCTATCATTCTGAGACATTTACTTTTGCAGTAGTTAATTATCCCACATATGATAAAGAATTGTATGCATTAGTACAAAGTGTGAAAAAGTGGGAACATTACCTAATGGGTAAAGAAACAATCATACATACAGATCATCAACCACTTCAATATTTGCACTCACAAACTAGATTGCAGCAATTACGACATTATAGATGGATGAGTTTTCTACAGCAATTTCATCTTGTCATCAGATATAAGAAGGGCATACACAAAAAGGTTCCAGACATGTTATCAAGACCAATCATAAATGCATCTACTACACTTAAGCATAACTCAGTAATGCATGAAAGTTACATTGAACAATATGCTCAAGATGTAGATTTTGAAGATGTATATGCAACTTTAAGGCATGGCAAACAGGTAGAAGAATTGGATTATTATGTAAAGGACCAACTCTTATATCATTTGGGAAAGTTATGCATTCCACAAACTGAAAGAGTTAACATAATTCGAGAAGCACATACTTCTCTTATATCAGGTCATTTTGGTGTAAGTAAAACAGTTGCACAATTGCAAAGGTTCTGTTATTGGCCAAGAATTCATGAGACGGTTTCTACATATATCAAAGGGTGTACTATGTGTGCTACAAGCAAGCCCAGTAATAGAAAATTAGGCTTGTACACTCCACTTCCAATTCCTTCTCGTCCTTGGGAAAGTGTTTCCATGGACTTTGTTGGGGGATTGCCAAAATCTAGAAAAGGTCATGATTATTTGTATGTTGTTGTGGATAGGTTCAGTAAAATGTGTATTTTGATATCATGTAAAAAGCAAGTTACAGCTGAACAAATAGCAAAATTGTTCTTTCAGAATGTATGGGTTCATTTTGGGTTACCCACTTCTATTGTATCTGATCGAGATTTTCGATTTGTTGGGAAGTTTTGGTCAAATCTATGGGAGTTGATGGACACCAGGTTGAAGAAGAGCACAGCTTTTCATCCACAAACAGATGGTCAGACAGAAGTGGTCAACAGGATAGTAATCCAGTTGCTCAAAGGCTATTGCAGCAAGCATCCCAAGCTTTGGGATGAGCATTTGTGTTATGTGCAGCATGCTTACAACCGTGCCAAGCACTCTTCTACTCAGAGATCTCCTTTCGAGACTTGTTTTGGTTTTATACCAAAGTCTCCCTTGGATTTTGTCTTTGGTAAAGGCATAGCAGTTGATGGACACACTAATGTGGACAAAGCAACCAAGTTCATTGAACAAATCCAATAAATTCACCAGGCAATACAGGAACAGCTGGAAAGAAGTCAAGCCAAGTACAAGGCAAGACACGACAAACATCGAGTTGAGCATAGTTTTCAAGTTGGTGCTCAAGTCTGGCTGTACATCAGCAAAGACAGAATGCAAGGTGAAGGTAAGAAGCTAAAACCAATAAGGTATGGACCTTTCAAGATACTTGATAAAATTGGTGCAAATGCTTTTTGCCTTGATTTACCAACTTATATGCAGATCTATTCAATCGTTAATGCAAAAAACTTGAGATTGTATGAACCTTCATTGATTGAAGATCTTGAAGAGCAAAGTCAGTTGCCTTCTATCGAGGATCTGTTGCCAGAGTATCTCAATGAGTTACAGGAGGACACAGTTCTGGGCAGGGAGGTAAGAACAATGCGTCGAGGGGATGTTGAGTACCCGAGACTAGGGCTCAAAAGTTCAAATCCAAGCAAAGCATGATGGATAGAAGTTAAACAAGTGAAGGAGTTGTATCCTCACTTGATCGATGCCTAAAAAGCCAACTTTTGGTGGTCCAAAAGCTTTTCAGTGGGAAGGCGTGATCCAAAATGGATCCTAAAACCTCTAAGTCTTCATGTATATTAACTATCGGAAACACTATCGCAAGGGAAAACAATGAAAGAATGGTGGAAAACAAAGCTATCGGAGGTTCAAATGCCGCTACACCAGAGCCGTTGGATCGGACAGATCAACGATCCAGATTGAATTGGGATATCGCAATCGAGAGAGGCCAGCGAAGTATATCGGAGGCGGCCTTATGGAAATCGCGATAGCGATCAGCGCGATTTAACGAGAACCGTTGATCGAGTGCGCAAATCAATGGTCCAAATCAAATTGCAATATCGCATCGCTATAACACAAAGGAGGACTTACCGAGGGCTTGAGGCTTAAGCGATATGCGATTGTGATTTATCACATCGCAATATCGCATCGCAACAACACAAGGGGTGATGCCAATGGACCGCGGGTCATGCGATATGCCATGCGATGGGCCGATAGCAATGCGCCGATAGCCGATAAGGCCGATTGGAGATCAGGGAAGTGAAGCAACATGCGATCAAGCCGGACCCGATAGGAATTATAGATGCGGCTCTATAATATTTGATTTCCGATATAAAAGCATTTGTTGGGTTTTTCAGTGTTTTAATGTATTTTGCGTATTTCCGTTATAAACCCAAATACAAAGGAAACCATAGCATATGGGCGCTTGTGACTTGCGATAGCAATGCAACAACGGACCCAATAGGATTATAGGTCGGATTCAATATCTTTTGAAGTTTGGCCTTGGCGGATTTTCCATTGTTTTTCAATGTATTTCTCTGTGTAAACAGAGAAGTGATTCTTTGGGATTTCCCCCGCGCCAATGGTCCTTTCCGTTCAAAAACAGGTGGCCACCATACCTTAGAGCATTTTCTAATGATTGTTTAACGCTCAACAGGGATTTGAACGGACAGAGGCCGGAAGACAGAGAGCCTGAAGAGGGAAGGCGAACAAATAGCGATGATAGGCTTAAAAGCCATTCAATGGCAGCACAGTTGGAGAGGAGGTCAGTTGAAGACAGTCACAAAGAGACAGTCAGCGAAAGAAGTCAGATTGAGGCAGATTGAATAGAGGAACAGGACAGAGGGAGAGTCGGTGCACTCTTTTAGACTCAAGGTTTTCGAGTAGATCCCTCTTTGATGTCACTATTGGTTGAGACTCTGTTTTGAGCTCACTCTTGTAATAATCTGTTCTTAAAGACTTAATATAGAGGTCGACACTGAAAGCGGGACCAGGAGACGTAGCCAGGAAGTCTGGTGAACTCCTTTATTATTTTGGCTGTGTTGATGTGTTGATGTGTGTGTCTGTTATGTTTTCTAACTGCTCATTATCTATATTATTCGCAATCTTTTCGATCCGTTGCACTAAGTAATATAGGCATTCCTGCACATGAGTCTGTAATACCTTAATATTGATTTAAGATCTCATTTTCAGATTATTGAGTCATCAACAGAAAAAGTATAAAAGGAGGCTTGAGGGTCACTTGTAGATCACACCAGATGATCAGTCATTCTATTCTCTAGAGCGAGGTTTGCTAAGAGAGATAAAATTAGTGATCGGGAGAGCAACTGAGGGGCATTGAGTATAGAGAAACAGAGAAGGCAGATATTGTGCCGGGAGAGCAGCGCAGCAGCCAGGGAGAGTGACGCAGAGCCAGCAAGGGTTCACGCAGAGGCAGCCAAGTGCTGTGCAGAGCACCAGAGAGCCCAGTGTGTCTGACGCAGAGGCCCAGAAAGCTGACACAGGGTGAGACAGAGAGGGGTTGATGCAATCCAGATTGGACAGACGATGGGGTTGCAGAGCAATTTTGTGCTGAGGAGCTGCCGGAAGGATTTTCGGGGGTTTCAGCTAGGAGATTTCTCTCAAACTGTGAGGTATAGTTGCTAAGGAAATTCTCTGTTGGGTAGGCTAGTTTCGGCACCCAAATTGTACTCTGATATTACTTAATAAGAAAACCCTCAGCTAGCTACACTGGTTTTCCCACATTGGGTTTTTCTGGGGACATTGGTCCAAAAATAATGGTGTCATGTGGTGTGTTTTTCTTGTTTCTTTTAGTTGTTGATCTGTAATATGTTGAGCATGCACTGGTGTTTATTTTCAGTATTTACTTTGTAAATAACTTGTTAAAGAAAATAACAAGTAGGTGGGAATAAATCAGAAAAAGTGCATAAAGGGTTTCTAAACTAAGTAAATTTAGAAACTTCAACACTATTTTTGGTCCACTGATTACTATCATAAGCCAATCATCTCGTGCTCAAAATATATATCTATATCTTGGTCATAAGCATATTGGCATCTATCTATATTTGGAAGCATATTGAAATCATTGTATCTCTTTGAAGCATTGCATCTTGCATTTTAGAAATTAGAATTGCATTCTTAAAATTTACCTCCAAGCATAAGCTTGGTTGTATAGAAAGTTAGGAATACCTTCTCCATTATTAAATTTGAGAAGCTTGACCCTTACTCAGCGGTTAAAACAGGTGACCTGCAGTTCTCTTGTGGGAAATCCCTTAAAGGAACAGAGACACTTGGGTCATTAGAACTCTTGGGTAGGTATCATTAATGCGGCCTTACCCTCCTTCCTCATGACTTCTTTCTACAACATTGTTTAAGACTTGTTTCAAAACAATTGAGGAGAATGCCTTCATCTAGATTAGGCATATTAACTAAAATCAACCAAGATCTTGCATCTCACCTAGCTTAGTCTTGCATCCATTCTAACTTTCTCTCATTGGGCATATTGTTAATTGTGAGGATTTAATCTTTTCTTGAAATGTCATATTATTGCTCGTGTACGTTTCATTTAATTTCCTTGATCATTGTCTTTGATATTGTCATAATTTATTTGAGCATCTCTTTGGAGTAAAGTACAGGTTTCTTTCACTTTGTAAGTTGCATTGTTATGCTCCTTTTCAATATGGTTTCATCTTTGTACTAACACCTTGTTTTGCAACACAGCTTATCTTGTGACTTGAAATCTTACTCCATTGTGCAAGTGATATAATCTTTATTGAGCATTGTTATAAGGCACTGGCTTTTATCTATATATTTTACTATTGCCACATTGATCTCAATTAAGTCCATCATGTTAAGATACACATTGTTCATTTAATAAACACACTTGCTAATTAATCCTAAGTCATAATACCTAGAGGAGTAGTTGTCTTGCCCTTGGTCTCCTAGGATTTGTTGTTTCAACAAGTCTTCCCCTTTTTTCCATCTTTAGGGACTACCCCATTAGCTTGTCTAGGAGAGAGCTTAAACAGAGTGAGTAGGGAATAGGTGACAACCCCTACTCTGAACGTTGTGCCTCTAAAATTACACCTGGTGGGATTGGGATTTTGCCCACATTGAGGTGTACATTTTAGGCGACAACAAGTCAAATCACACTAGCTGTTGGAGGTCAAAGTAGCCATTGGGGATGAGCCAACTAAACAATGAATTCAAAATGGATCAGGCAGTCGAAGAATGGACCAAGAAAATAGTTGTTGCAACCATAATTTCTCATCAAATTGACCAAGTCGAATTCTAAAGGCAAGTTGCACCACCTTTGGGGCAAGTCAAATTCGTCATGGACCGAAGGAGTGGAACTTTAGGCAAAGAATAGCTACCATTTTGTCTCTTGACAACTGGTGACCATTAGCAAAGGGAATTTATGCACCAAATCGTGGAATTTTAAGTCGACCCCCTTGTGGGCAAATCAAAATTATTTTTGTAATATCTTACGAATTAAATTACTATGTCTCCAACTTGTGGATGATTAGTAAATATTTTATTGAGGGAGAATCCAACTAGCTGTTAGAATTTTTCCTATAAAGGCTAGCCTCCCCTCATTTTTAAGGTTGTTTTGTCAATTGAGATAAGTGCTCTCATAATAAAGAGCTCATTTTTCACAAACCCTTGTGTAATTTTTTTCTGCATTGTGTGGAATAAATTTCGTTTTCACTTTTTTTTTATATTGTCATGGGGTTTATTTTAATCTAACTATTCTTGGTGATTAATAAAATCACGCTAAGGCTAACAATTCTTGCCATTGAGAGGCTATCTAGTCACATGGAAAGGACCAACTAGGGGGCAACCCCACTTGAGTTCTTTTGTTTCGTAAGTGAGTCAATCCAAGCAACTAGACCATCTCTAGAGTAGAGCTTTGATTTGTGTGCGATCTTGTATTCATCACACACAATAGTTGAAGATTCCACTTTGAGAGAGGCCACTCCTAAGCGAGTTCAAAAGTCACCAAGAAAGTAAAGTCAATAGTGGGGTGATTTCTGTCCAAGACCAAACCCACTCCCTTGAGTTCAAAGTTCAAACAACAATATCAACTTAAGAGGGTGTCAATTTCAGATTCCGGCAAAGGTGATGTAAAGTAAAGGGCACAGGTATTATCCAACAACCATTTCTATATTTAAAAATCAAAACCGTTATTTTTTTGTGCTTAGTTTAGGTCATTAAGCTTGCTGATTTTTAATTTTTATCATCCTAGCAAGCATTTTCCTTGGGGAATTTATATTTTATTGTTAAATCTACCCAAGCAAACGTACATGTTTTATTTCAAGATAAATTTACACTTGTATCTAGTTGTTTGGCATCGCAGATCTGAAAATTACATTGTTGTAACAAGTTGGATCTGCAAATTTCAGAGGAGTTTTCAGCCATTCAAGTAAGTATATCCATCCCAAAACCTCTTCCTTTACTCTAGAGTCTATAGTGCTTAAAATCAATTTTTTTGTGTATTTAAAGTAATCTTCTAGCCACTTCCAGCCACTTTTAAAGCTTATAATTAATTCTGAAAAATTTTGGGTGAATTTTCCCCCAGAATTTTTGGATGTTCCCCTAGAATTTTGAAAAGTAAATTCATTTTTCAGTCAAATTTTGGTTGAGGGAAGGCCCCCAAAGGCCTCAAAACTAACCCCTATACCTTACCACCCCTAGACTAATCATCTGGAAGTGCTATGTCAGTTGTAGTGTGGATATTATAGTAAATCAAATTGTTGTCCTTGTGTTTCTTGTAGACTTTACAGTCTTCTACACAGGACAGCAAGTTGTTTCGACTCATAACTCTCTGATCAGCAACCCAACTCACTGAATAATTACATATTTGGTTAGATTTGTTCTTGTAGATCGAAATCCATAGCTTACATTATATGTTCTTGGTGATTTGGTGCTACTAATTTTGCCGTTTAGTTTTCTACTGTTACAGTCACATATTTTACCAACTAGACAGCTCTTAGAAGCGAACATCTCCACTCTAGGTGACTCCATATAAGGCACTGATCTTATTTTGGAGATACTTGGGGTTATATCAGGGACTCCTGCCTTGACCATTTAGGGGGTATTGATCCTAAATAGCAAGGACTTGGGCCAAGGTGACAATGCATCCCTACCCTATGTGTGCCCATCCAACAGGTTGCCAGGACCTCGAAAACATTGCTAATCGGATCAGTAATAGGCATAAAATATGTTGTATGGATTTTTGGCCCTTAGAAGTGGGCAATCTATGTCTATGGGTATCCATGTAACCAAATGCCTATTAGGATAAAGGTTATGCATTTATGACATTAAATCAAATGATTACTGGACTGTATTTTTGACAGCAATTAGCAGTGAACATTTATTTTAAAACCCTATTTCAAAACTTATTTTTAGGGAAAAAAACAATTCACTTGAATTTGAAATATGCCTAGAATATTCCACTTTCAATAATATTTTGTTACTTGTACATTAAAAATATTTCATAAACCAGTGGTACCAAGGTCCACAGCTGAAAGATGTTTTGACCTATGAAAGGGCAACTTTTCAAGAGAACTACCTATGACAAATGGCGTTAATCTCTCTCCTGCAACATCGCTTCAACAGTGACTAACGAGCAACAGAAACACCTGTTGCAACATTGTACAAAATTCAATAATTTCCCTCCTTTTGCAGTTGGCAGCAGTCTCTTCACCAACTGAACTAGACAAAATGTTTTTCCCCTCTTTCCAACATCTATCCTTCAAAGCAACCTTATTTATCTTTTGGACAGCTTCTTCCTTATATAATAGCTGGACCAACTTCTTTCAGCAACGAACTCTTTTTTCTTGGGTTTTTGGATACCTTTCATTTGCTCTCTGAATCAGTGGCTTTCCTCTAAAATTTTAAGGACATTTTCACCTTGTTTTCAAGATTGGGTGCTCTCTCCATGTTTGCTCTGTAACCCTACTCACTTCTTAAGCTCTCAATATCAGTCAGTAAGTGCTCAGAGACCATGTTGATTATTCAAAGCACAAACATGTTAAATAAATTCACACTAAAACTTGTCCAATTCATATTGCACAGTAATACATATTTATAGCATAAATTTTATCCCAAAATTATGCAGCCTAGTATAAGAATTGTCCTCCATCAAAGTAAAGGCCAACACTTCTCAACTTGACCCTACCTTTAAATTCTGTGAGAAACCATCCGTCTTCTAAGCGAATTGTGTGAAACTTTGGCTTATTGGGCAATATCTTGTGACTTGGCATCCAGTTTAGATGATCTGTCCAAACAAACCAAACATGCGGGATACTTTATCCAAATGCTTCGAACATGGTACAGTGTGCCATTATTTAAGCCTAGTCTTGTAACTTGTAAGCATTCCTTTTGTATGCCACGTGTTGAGATACAATTATAATGTCTTCTAAGCGAATTGTTCAACTTTGGCTTATTGGGCAATATCTTGTGACTTGGCATCCAGTTTAGATGAAGCTGTCCAAACAAACCAAACATGTGGGATACTTCTTCCAAATGCTTCGAACATGATACAGTGTGCCATTATTTAAGCCTAGTCTTGTAACTTGTAGGTATTCCCTTTGCATGCCACGTGTTGAGATACAATTATAATAATACCTTTGTTGTGAATTACCCATATCCTTTTTGTGGAATTCATTCTAATTCCAAGAAAAACTGCCCCTTTTAGGCAAAGATTTGTCTTATTTGAAATTTAAAACGAAAACCACACACGTAACTCTTTCTCACTTCCCTAAGAAACCCTTCAGAGAATTCAATTAGGGCCTAACAAGGGCCATGGACTCTAAAAACATGGATATTTTCAACAGATAAATTTAGTCAGTGGAACATTTGGACAGAGTACACTTCAGCTTCAGAAAATATCTAAATAGAAGGAAGCCCTACAAAATATCACTGCTTGAGATCAGCAAATTCAATATCATTGAATATAGCAGTCTTAAATGCATGACAATGTTACAGAGGATGCGAAACATAACCATTCTTGCCTGGGTACCTAAGGAATTCACCTCTTTGAAGACTAGACGCAGAAGAAAAACATTTGCAAACTTTAGAACTGGCAAATATGCAATACAAAGTTCACATCGGTTTTAGGCAAATCTTATATGTCAGATATGTAATTTCTGAAGGTTGTAATATTGGTCAATGTAACTTTGAGTGTAACATTTTATAAACATCAAACTATGATTTGTAAGTCCAACTAGTAATGACAACTCAAGTTCTAGAATGGAAAGTCCCCAATCAGAGTCTTGATAAGCTTTTCTCCAGGTGATGAAAATATTTCTGCTAGTAACCTTTTGGCCCTTTCTGCTGAGCATTAAGATGATTAACGTTGCTTATAAGCTTGCACATTTTTGCTTCCACCTGATCTAATCAGGTAGAGAGGAGGTTGTTTCTTCAATCACTATCTTTAGACTACTTTACATGAGCTGTCCCAAGCCAGGTTGTAGCATGTTTATGCTATAACTATTTTTCTTCATTCTTTTTCCACCAATTGTTACCTACAAACCATTGTATTTTGATCTGGTGTGCCCAGAGGAATGCTGAAGCCAAACCAATAAGTAGAAATAACATAAACATGCAGACACCTCATGCAGATCAAATTATATATGAGTATGACCTCAAGCAAGAAACTCAATCTATATTCAATACAAAAGACGAACCAGCAGGGAAGAGAGTTGCAGAAAGCTCATTAAAAAATCAAGCATGTCACTTCTCGGCTATAAACAAATACTTTAACCAGGAATAATAAATAGCTAACACTAAAGGCAAATCCCACAAACATTGAGGGCCAATGAACACAACCTCTAAAACCCCCACCCATGTTTCTCCTCCAAGTAGGGAACAATATTATATCTTTATTACTTTTCAGATTCTAGTACAGGAAGAGATATAATGTGTTGGACAGCAAATATAATTTTTAACCATTTGGCAGGTTATGTGTTCAATTATATCAAATTACATAAACCTGATGTGAACTGTGTATACATATCTGTGAGTTCACCATTTGTTCAAGGATAAATGATAGTGTAGATTCATGAAGCATTAAATTTAAAATATATGGTAACAACAGCGGGAGTCAAAAATATTAGCATATATAATACTGTAATATCCCCAATTTTGATTTTCAGCATTAGAGATGAGTCTTGGGAGAGGACGCAATTCCGGCATTGGGACTGAAGAGGAAAAGGTAAAAATTGCAGCTCTAGTGGAATATGGGGCCCACATGAAGTATGCACTTGGGGAAGAAGGAATTCGAATTCCTTGAGGCAAATCGAATTGGTGGAGGGACCCACAAGGAATGCAAAGCCAACAATTATAAAAGGAAGGAATGAGGGAGCAATAAGGGTCTTTTGTCTATTTGAAAATCAAATTTGCCTTAGTTGTACAGGTAAGCCAACATTGTGCTGTTTAGCATGAGCTTCCCAACAAGAGAAGCTCAACCTTTCTTCGATCAACTTCAAGTGCCACCCAAGGAAGGCTTTCCTTCACCACTGAGGCCGGAAGAATGAAGCACACAATTTTAGCTATTAACAGCCATGATAAAATATTTTATTGATAATTGAATATATGATGATTACATTTTGTGAGAGGCCCTGGCTATATACCGCCTTAGGTGCCTCTTGGTCAAAGATCATGCCCTTTACCTAATAATCTATAACTAACTAATTTTTTACATAACATTGCCTTCCTCTCAAAAGAATGCTTTGTCCTCAAAGCATACGTAACGACGGATGTTGCTGACGAAACGCTTCAGTCTCCCAAGAAGCTTCTTCTTCTGGTAAGTCCTTCCACTTGATCAAGTATTCCTTGATTGTACGAGATCGAAGCTTCCTTTCTCTAGTAGATAAGATACCTTCTAGTTCTAGAATGAACCTTCCTTCATCATCTAGAGATGGAAGCGTTGTTTGCGCTGATTGATGGTCGCCCAGTGCCCTTTTAAGGTAGGAGACATGGAAGACGTTGTGAACACAACTTTTCTCTGGAAGGCTTAAACTATATGCAACTTGGCTGATCTTTTTATTGATTTGATATGGTCCATAGAACTTCGGTGCCAATTTATTTTTTCCTTTTTGTTTCAAGGACAATTGTTTGTATGGCTAGAGCTTGACAAATACCCATTCTCCAACTTCAAATTCTCTTTCGGTTATGTTTTGCTCTGCTTGTTGCTTCATACGGTTCCTTGCATTATTCAAGTTTTCTTTTAGGGTTTGGACGATTTTTTGGGTTTCTTCTAGTTGGTTTTTAACAGCAGGTTTTGGACAGTAGCTAAATCCTTCCATTTTGGGGGTTCATATCCATACAATGCTTGGAATGGCGTCATTTTTGCTGACATATGATAAGTAGAATTATACCACCACTCGGCAAGATGCAACCATTAAGCCCACTTATTTTGTTTTTCTGTAGCATAACAACGTAGGTAGGCTTCCAAACATTTATTGAAAACCTCTGTTTGTCCATCTGTTTGAGGGTGATAAGCGAAACTCATATTTAGGTAGGTTCCTATGTGTTTGAACAATTCCTTCCAGAAATTACCCTTGAATTTGGCATCTCTATCACTCACAATGCCTTTCGAAAAACCGTGTAATTTATATATATTTTTGCAAAATATTTCAGCGATTTGTTTAACTGAGTCTGATTTCTTTATTGCCATAAAGTGAGCATATTTGGTGAGTAAGTCAACCACTACAAAAATATTGTCCTTGCCTTTAGATACGGGTAATCCCTCAATAAAGTCCATTGATATTTCTTCCCATTTCTGATTCGGAATGTTTAAGGGGAGAAGTAATCCAGGGGTCATAATATTTTCACTTTTATTTCTTTGACATGTGTCACATTCTGCTACATACTTCTGAATATCGCAACTCATCCCCTTCCAAAAGAATGATTGATATGCATTGCAGTAAGTTTTAAAGAATCCTACATGTCCGGCTGACGGTGAATCATGTGACTCCTTGAGTATCTTGGATTTAAACTTGGAGTTTGCATTCAGATAGATTCTTCCTTTGTACCATAGAATATCATTCTTCCATTCAAATTTTGAGTTGTTTGGAAGGTTATTGATTATCGCAGTTATTTCTGGATCCTTGGCATACTCACTTCGAATCTCATTAAGCCATTCAGGCACAACAACTGAGACTTCAAGTAGTGTTGGTTCTTCGTCTTTCCTAGACAGGGCATCTGCTACTACATTGTCTTTTCCCCTTTTATGTAGTATTTCCATGTCAAAGGCAGCAATTTTTTCAATCCATTTTTGTTGTTCTTCGGAAAGTGTTTTTTGTTGAAGGAGGTGTTGGAGACTGTTGTTTGAATGGAGAACTTACTTCCCAAAAGATATTGTCTCCACTTAGCCAGTGCGTGCATAATAGCAAGAATTTCCCTGTTGTATGTGGACTTGAGACATTCTCTTTTATTGAGCTTCCTGCTTTCAAAAGCTATTGGATTCCCTTCTTGCATTAACACTGCGCCTATACCAAATCTGGAAGCATCACACTCGATGATAAATGGTTTAGAGAAATCTGGAGTTGCCAATACTGGGGCATTAGACATAAACTTCCTTCAGTGCTTCAACACACCTTCCTGCTTCCTCATCCCATAGAAATGAATTCTTCTTTAAAAGGTTTGTCAGAGGTGTAGTTATATGTGCATAGTTTTTAATAAATCTTCGGTAATATCCAGTCAATCCTAAGAACCCTCTTAGCTTGGATACATTAACCGGTTTGGTCCATTCCTTTATAGCTTTGATTTTATTAGGGTCCACTTTTACGCCTTCCTAGGATATAATGTGTCTGAGGTATTCTACTTCTTTCTTTCCAAAGGTGCATTTGGATTTTTTTGCGTAGAACTGATGCTCTTTTAGTAGTGTAAGAACTTTATCCAGATGTTGTAAGTGCTCCTTCCAAGTTTTACTGTAAATTAAAATATCGTCAAAGAATACTAATACAAACTTCCTAAGATATGGACGAAATAATTCGTTCATAGTGGCTTGGAACGTTGTTGGTGCATTGGTTAACCCAAACGGCATTACTTTAAATTCATAGTGACCTTCATGTGTTCGGAATGTCGTTTTTGGTATGTCTTCCAACCTGATTTTGATTTGGTAATAGCCTGACCTTAAGTCCAATTTTGAGAAGTATTTTGTGCCATGTAGCTCATCCAACATTTCATCGATAAAGGGGATTGGGAATTTGTTTTTAATCGTTATTTTGTTTAATCCTCTATAGTCAATGCATAGCCTGAATGAACCATCCTTCTTCCTTACCAATACCACTGGAGCAGCATACAGACTTTTACTTTTCGAGATGATCCCACACTTTAAAAGGTCTTGGATTAATCTCTCAATTTCCATCTTTTGGTGATGTGGATATCGATACGGCTTGATGTTGACGGGGTCTAACCCTGCTTTAACTTCTATTGTATGCTCAATTTCCCTGTTAGGGGGCATTTTCATAGTCAGGTCTTGAAATACCTTTTCATGCTTCTAAATTACATCTTGTACCTCTGGTGACTCTTAATTGATCATATTTGCAGATAACATTTCTAATTGGTGACATTGTACTACATAAGCGGGTGCTCCTTTTCGAATCATCTTCATCATCTAAGATGACGATACAATTTGATTCTCTGGTGCTTGAAATCCGTGTAATTTGTACCTCTACCCTCCCCAATTAAATCTTATGAATTGTACTTGATGGTTGGCAGCATAAGTGACTAGAGTTCATAGCCATTGGATACCTAAGACCACATCTACTCCACCTAATGGTACAGTGAAGAACGGAGATTCTAAATTAAAGTCTTGAATCTGCAATTTGACCTTATGGCATTTCCCTACCTTTTCAATCTTCTTACCGTCAGCGACCATCACCTTCATGTTTGGTAAGGGAAATGAGAAAATGTTGAGTCTCTTTGCCACGGTTGCATCTAAAAAATTGTGGGTGCTACCAGAGTCAATGAGAACCACTATGTTGTTCTTCTTTATATGTCCTTTCAACTTTAGAGTTTGAGGTTGTGATATACCTGTCATAGCTGATAGTGACACTTGCGGAATACTTCCGTCATCTAATTCTGGAGAGAATTCTAGGGCATCTTTTGTTTCTTCTATGTCAGAATCCTCACTGTTTGAATCATTAGTTGCTTCACAGTTATATAGGTTCTTTGATTCTTTTCCTTTAGCACACCTATGTTTAGGGTCCCACTTCTCGCCACAGCGTTTGCATTTGCCTTCTTTTATCCTTTGTATTTCCACATTAAATTTTTCACCTTCACGACGATGTGGTGGAACATATATTGTATTATTTGAATCCATAGACTGGGGCATTCTTCGTCTCGAATATACTTTTTCCGGTTTTGACCACAATATCTGTTCAAATTTCTTTTCAGCAGTTTTTGCTTTTCATCTTGCTACTTCTATTGACGTAATGTCATGAAGCTCAAGTTCTACTTGTAGATGAGTTTTAAGTCCAAAGATGTATGATTGAATTAGACGAGATTCTAATAACCCAGGTACTCGTGTTACTAAGGTCTCCCATTCTTGAGTGTACTCATCCACACTTCCTTTTTGTCATAATTTGATGAGTGTTGAAAAGAACTCTTCTTCCCTTACACCTTGGAATCTTTTAAAAAATGCATCTTTAAATTTTCTCCAACTGATGGCGATTGTCATCTTCTTCCACCACATATACCAATTATATGCTTCTCCTTCCATTTTCATGGAAGCATGCCTAATCTTTTCGTCATCATTGTCGATGTCGTAAATCTCGAAGTATTCTTCTGCTTTATTCAACCACGCAACACTGCATTTTTCGTTCCCATCGAATTTAGGCATCTCGACTTTTGCCTTTCACTGATATGTTGCTAACAGTGGAGCAAAAAGAGGGTGTTGATTGGTGAATGTATCCCAAAGTTGCTTATTTGAAAAAGTCATGTTACTATTTCCTTGATGGGGCGTGGCTGATTTTTTCGGAGATTCTGCTTTTTCGTGAGAATCTGATGAATTGTGCTTTTGATTACCTCCATCATCTTGGAATAGTTGTTCAGGTGTAACCTTCGTCCTTCCACACAAGGTGTTCAGCAATGCTAATGTCTGATTATGATTCATTTCGGATTGGATCTGGTTCTACCCAAGCTGTAGTTCTATCCGATTTGTCGTATCCTGAAGCTTCTTGATATCGTCAGAATGCCCGATAAATTTACTCTCGAGATCGACTAATTTTTTGTTGAAATCATCAGAGTGGCTAGTAATCCTATTCTCCAAGTCAATCAATTTTTTGCTAAAATCGGCCATTGACATCGACGACATTGAACGAGTTTGTGGGGGTGTATATTTGTCTGCCAGCTTTTTAATTAATTAATTTTTTTTAATTAATTAATTAAATATATATATATATATATATATATTATATTTTTTTTTAATTAGTTGATATTAGAACTGTATAGCAAATAAATATAACTATATATACATATATAGACTATATGCAAATCAAATAACTAACGGAATGTGTTTGAACAAGTTTGAAGGCCGAGAGAATGTGACGCGACTGTCGAGGTCAACGAATGACGGATCAGGTGAATGGAATAAGCCAGACAAATAGGACTGGGCGGTCGTGATAGAGAGTGGAAGGGAATGTTGGAAGACTGGTTGTGGCAGAGACGAACAACGACTGGGCGTGAGCAGAGATAGCGGAGAGTGGGGGGGCTGGCAGCACGGGAGTCGGGACCTGTTAGACCCTAGAAAACGACGTGGGGAGCGCGATAGACGACGGTGTGGTCAAACGGGGAAAACAGATGCAACGGGCTGGCGATGGTGGATGACCACGAGAAACACGCAGAGAACAAAGGTGAACAACAACTGAATAGGTGAAAGTGGAATAGTGAGTAATAGCGGCTGGAAGCGATTTGTTGGTCGAAACAACCGCTCTGATACCAGATGAAGCACACAATTTTAGCTATTGATGGAAAATATTTTGTTAATAATTGAATATATGATGATTACATTTTGTGAGAGGCCCTGGCTATATACCGCCTTAGGTGCCTCTTGGTGAACGGGCATGATCTTTGATCATGCCCTTTGCCTAATAATCTATAACTAACTAATTTTTTACATAACAAAGAAGCATCAGTTGCAAGTCATACACATTTCTGGAGCATAACATGCAGTCCAGGAGCCACCATTGCACGGAAGGAGAATTCATTGGTCATTTGTTTTGGCAAGGTTGTAGGGAAATTGTCCGGAGAAGCTACAGGAGCATCATTTCACCATTTTCGAGAGTGTAGAGGGCAGCTACAGACAAGAGGTCCATCCCATACGCATCTCTCATTTCATCAAATGCAGGACTGCATCATCTCCTCCATGACTATGCAATCATTGGAGTGAGATTTGGGTGGGGCAACATTATCCCAAGGATTTGGAGTTAGGGAGCTGGGAGATCATTTGGAAGGTCATTTGAGGAGGATTGTTGGAGTTGGGAGTGCAGAGAATAACAAGATCAGTAACAGCAACAGAATTTGTATTTGGAGGAGGGTCAAGCTGTGAAAGGTCAATTTATGAAAGTTGGAACCAAGGGAAACCCTTTCTGGGTTTTTCTAGGTTTTGGGCAAGGATCACAATCCCAAATTCCTAGAATTTTTTGGGCACTCTAGAGTGGAAAAATCAAGGATCGAAGTCAGGCAGCAGTGTAATTTTGGAGCAGCAGAGCAGTTTTCCAGGAGGCGTTGGTTAATGCAGTCGTTGGGCTTTTTTGTACTCATCACCTGGTGCTTGTAGCTTGCCTTGTGCAAGCCCAGGTGCACTTTCTCCAACTCATTTGTACCACAACATATATTATTAATAAAATTTGGCCAATTTGGGGATTTGCAGAAATTTTTGGGTTATGTGTATGCATTTCTGAAATTTTATGTGTTATTTATTTTTGCATGTCTTTGTTATCATTGTAAAATTTCCACTAGGAATATTATAGTGGTATCAGAGCATGATCTTGGTCAGTTGTGGGGAAGCCAACAAGATCATGGAAGATTTGGTTGTGTATGCATTGTGATGGGTGAACCATAGACAAACCCATGGCTCAAGGGAGAGTGAGTAACATTGAGGGAAAAATGACCCTCACCCACTTTGATGGCTTAGCTAGGAGTTATGTCAGAAAATGGGTACAAGAACTAGACACATATTTTCGCCTAAACCCGATGAGAGAGGCAAACGATATTAGACATGCCACTTTGCACTTGGATGGATATGCTATGGAGTGGTGGTACCAAGGGTTGATCCCTTTGGGTCATGCACGTATCACATCCTACACAGAGTTCACACAAAGTCTCGTGGAGAAATTTGACTGAAAGGACACCAAATATCCTCAAAAGGTGCAGGCAGCATAGGGACAATTAGAGGATGAGACCTATTGGGTGTCGTTTTTATACCTATTTCCTATATTTTCTTTCCCCAGTTTTGATCCTCTTTCCTTCCAGGCCAATGAAACTTTACATGTTAATCGCATTTTCCTTATCAGTGTTGCGGGGGTGCGCCTCCCCCCCTCTCGATCCCGCTCCCAATCCACGCTCCAGGCGGGAGCGACACGGGAGCGCACTCCCTACCTTTTCGGGAGCGTTTTGCCTTTTTTGCAAAAAAAATTTGCAATGATGTTCCAAATGCAATTTTTTTCAAAGAAACAAATAAGTTTTTAGTGGGGCAGCTTAATGATCAAGTCTATGGCCCTAGTATTGATATGCGATTCATGGTAATATTAAATTCTTAAAGTAAAAGTGACATTCTCCTTAATCTTCATTTTCATCCTTCTACTTAAATTTTTAACATTACCATGAAATGACTCGGGATGTTTGAGAGTGGTTCCAACCTCATTGGATTTCATATGCAAAAAGTAGAATTTTAGATTTCATTCAAAATCCAGCAGACTTATCAGTTTTTCAGGATTTCAGGATTGCAATGTTTCCATTGAATTTTGTCATGTATTAGGGTATGGAACTCGTATTTAATCAAGAGCACCAATCCCTCTATGTACCTTGATGTTAGTGACATTGGTTGTCGAACTCCTCTATCATGACCCTCCTAAAAACGTACGCATCACTCAAACAAAATCTTGACTTGACATGCTATGCTTTTTCTGTCTTATGTTAATGCTTAGAGGGTGATATTAATGACAAAGATCCCTATACAGATATAGAGGTAATGACAAAGATACCTCTGGATATTAATGCTTAGAGGGTGATATTAATGATAAAGATCCTGATTTTCCAACAAGACTAAAAAATTAGACATTTCTCGTGGTGGCAAGAGGCCCAAGCATAAGCAATAGATAATAGATTTACTTGTCTTTTCTAGTTTCTTGTAGTTTTTATAACTATTGACTCTTTCATATTTATTATGATATTTTTTTAAACAACATATGACAATTTAAGTTTGAAATTGGCAATTATAACTCATTAGTAATGAATTATGAATATGATGCTTCATGAAAGTTGAAAGTTGTTTCATTTCATTTTATAACACTTCATTTCATGTTAGATATTATTTGTTGTAATGGTTACACTTAGCTTACAAGTACAACTTTGGTGATCAATGATGATAAATGTTATATATTGAATTTTGAAAGCTTGAAACTTTAAGATTGATGAATCATGAGACTCAATATGTTGTATGTTACTATGTTACTAACTTGTGGACGCAGTTGATGAAGATTATAACTTCTAGATGATTGTTCTTATATGGTTCAATCTATGTTTTTTTATGTTTTTTATATCCAATTCATCATTCTACATGTTTTTGTTGACATATATGTATCAAAATATAAAAATATAAAAAATATATATATTATATAAAAAGAGCTCCGGGATTCACTCCCAAACAGGAGCTTCTGAAAATGTCACTCCCGCACTCGTTTTCGCTCCCGCTCCCAAGTAACATTGTTCCTTATTATAAACAGCATATTTTGTCGGCATGTTATTTTCCCATTTTTGCTGAATATAACGATGCAATATTCCTTTTTATAGCTAACTGGGGTAAGCATTGGAGAAGCTTTTGGATCCTCTCCTCTTTTTCGGGTGTTGCTTGCAAGAACGAGGTTATGGAGTGAACAGGCGCACTGATCGATCTAAAAGAAAGATGGAACGGATTGTTGTTACACTCTGTATGTTGTTACAGGTGTTGTTGTTACACCACGCGCTGTTACAGGTGACTGTTGTTACACCTCGGGTGCCGTTACAACGTTGTTGTTACCCAGTGATTGATGTTACATCCCAAACTATCATTTGACCGCAGGATGCTGTTACACTGTAGCTGGCAAAGTCATGGGTACTATTCCACGCAACAACTATTGGAAGTTATGAATTATTTATTTAGAAAGTAACAAATCCAAGCAGTTGTGATCTTAACCAATTTATTTGAATAGCATCTGTATTTAGGAACTGGTTATAACAATTTATATTTTATGATCAACATGAGAATCTCACGATGCTCATGACTGATCTATTCCTGATTTTGGGTATGTAATAACTATAACAGAAACTTAATCTCTCATGTATGGGGACGACATAGAGAGCATTGTTATTTTGATCTTGTAACTTTTAATTGTTTTTAATATCAAAGACACTGTGGTGATGTTGTTATTGTTTCTAAGTTGATTCTTTAACTAATCTCGTGTTCATTCCTGCGCCCCTGCTAGGGAGGAAGGACCCTCCTCTTTAGCAGGGACTGCAGCGGTAGAGTAGTTGTACATTATTGTTTCTTTCCTTTATTGTTTGTATGGTTTTCTGTTGTCGCTGTATAATTTGTAGAATATATCTGCTTCAGTTCCAGAATTATGTTATGTTGTTACACCAATTTGATTAGCAGTATGGTAGTTGACCAGCTGGTGTAGTTATTAGTACAGTGTGTGGCGCACCCTTTCTCTGGTAATCGTGAAGTGTGATTTCATTTCTGTAGAGTGTTTTAATTTCTGCATGAATGATTTAATTTATGCAATTGATTCAGCAACATTCTTTACTGTTTTCTATTTTCATTCTTGGCTGTAGTGTATCGGCACAGACAGAGCAAAATCCATTGAAATAGCAGACCTACCCTGGGTTGACATTTAAATGGTTGCAGTCTTGGTCAATTAGGATTGATTAAAACAGCACTACATTTTGGCATCATTGTCGGGGATGGTAGTTGACGATACAGTTAGCCAAGTTGTTTGTTTGATGACAGAGTGTTCCTAGTCCACAATCGTTGGGCGGTAGGGCGAGAGGTGAGAACCTGCGCATCGCTCTAATATACCTAGGCGAGCTCACCGTTGTGATCACTAGGGCACTTAGGGTGTGGCATTTTGGTGTTTTCTTAAAGGCTTGTCTCCATCTCTTCAGTTTTTGGGCAGTGAGACGAGAAATAAGAACCTGTGCATCGCCCTAACATACCTGGGCGGGCTCACCACTGTCGAAGACTGAGACACTTAGGGTGTGAATCAATACACATAGGGTCCATGTGTGCAACTGTAGGAATTATAGAAATACCAAAAATACCCCCACTCTAATTAGTCACAGGAAAAACGGGTTGTAAAAAGGAAAGGAAGAGTGTAGATTTGGGAAGGAAAACATTTATCCATGAACTGATCTCAAAGGCATAAAAAGAACAATCAAGTTCTCAAAAGGACGCAAGGAAAACAGGGCCACAAAAAGCTATTACTCCCATAACAAGGACAGAAACCTCTGATTCCTCTGTCTCGGGGCCATACCATTCTAAAGCTAGCGAAAACACTCCCAAGATTAAGCATCCAATTCAGGAACAACAGGGGGAAGCTAGTAACCAGAACCTTAGGACTAAGGGACAAGGGGAAACTGAAGGGGGCATCAAAAACCTGAAACAAGAGAGCACCTATTGGTTTATCAATATCCAGATTCAGGCAGCACAGTGAAACAGCTAGCCCTGAAGTCACCTGAGCCACCAATTTCACCTGCAAGACAATCACAAGAACAGTTTGAAGAACGTCTGTTACAACAAGGATTAGAAGGGTTAGCAATGGGGGACAACAATAACAACAATGCTAAAACATATGCTACTGCACCACCTTTGAGTTCCCAATTGGGGATATCAGAGGCGAGGCTCCCATGAAAAATATTCCTTTATCATCCTTACCATCTTTTCAAGGAATGACTGTAGAAGACCCTGACACCTTCTTATTTGAATTTGATGTCTTATGCAGGAGTTATGACTATGTTTTAGATGCTCAGAAATTAAAATTATTTCCTGCTACTCTAAAAGGAGCAGCCCTAAGATGGTTCATGGGGTTAGGCTCTGCTTCTATTCGAACATGGAGCGACATGAAGGAGACATTTTTATCAAAGTATCAAGACTATTGCAGAACCAGGGACTTAAGAGAGGAAGTATTCAAGATGACACAGAAGGAGGATGAAAGCTTGGAAGACTACATAGAGTGGTTTCATTATAATTTGCAGAGGTCTAAACACAGTGATTTAGATCACAAGATCTTGAAGACCATATTTATAAGAGGAATGAGGGACAACTGCCTTGATACCCTGAATCTACTAGGAAAAGGGGACATATCTCAGGAACCATTCGCCAAAATTGTAAAGCTTTGTCTAAGATGCTCTAGAGGATCGTCGAAGGGAAGAAGCACAATCTGAGATGCCTCTACCTGAATACAAAAATCTGCAAGTGGAGGAGTAACCAAAGCAGAGATCGAGAATTTATTTGAAAATTTCAAAACCGACATCCTCAATACTCTATCTGCCCAAATAACGACAACATAGATCAAGAAGACACAAGGAGAAGTTGATACACCTTTGGCTGTGTTCTATCCGAATTGCCGGAAGAAACATCCCTTGAGGGAGTGTGAAATGAACAACATCAACTTGTGCAATATTTGTGAGCTGGAACATTCTACAGGTCAATGTTCGGAGCTTCCCAGACTGAAAGCAGTACTTAGAGAGTCGAGTGAAGAAGTTCAGTCCTCTTATTTCATCGCACCTAGGAGACCATGGCAGCCATGACCTCCAGGTATGTCCCAAGATTTTTCTTCTTTTAATTCGTGGAATAATGCATATAACGCTCAGCAATATCCATGGAAATACTCTGCTCCTTCTCTAGCACAGTTTCCTTCACCCTGGAACCAATGGTCCCCCTCTCCATCTATTCAATATCCTCCATCTCAACCATATCCTTGGAATCAGAACTGGAGGGGGAATGCCCAGAGTACAGCCCCACCTGGATTACCAATGCAACAGCAGCTACAATTGCCCCCTTTCCAAACTCTTGTTCCTACACCGCCTGTGCAACCCCAACTACTTGTGCAACCTAACCCTAACCTGAATAATAAAGCAGCCCAGAGCATAGAGGCTCCAACTACCTTCCAAACTTACCTTATCACTCTCATTGGACTTAATGAAATTCAACTACGGTCGGGTAAGGTAATTAAACCAAATCACTCCCCTATCATTACCGAGGAGGAATGTGAACCTTCCAGAGGAGGTACAGTAGATCTTGAGGCGGTTGTTACACCTGTAACAGCCGATACAGAGCAAACTGTTACGTCTGTAACAGCCAACCTGAGAAGAACTATTACTCTTGTAACAACCAACTCGAGTAAGGTTGATACACTTGTAGTAGCCGATTCGACTGTTATGACTCAGGATCCTCTGTATCCTCAAAGATTAACTGAGACTGGAATGACCTCACAACCCGAATCCGATTTCCTTAGGGAGTTACAAAACCTGCACGTACGAATTCCTCTACTGCAAGCTCTTAAAGAAGTACCTATTTATGCCAAAACAGTACAAGATTTGTGCATTAAGAAACCTGGAAGGAAGCCTAAGGACCCTGCTACCATACACGTGATGGGGAAATTGTCTGAATTAATGACTGCTCAGCCTCTTCTAACCAAGTATAATGATCTAGGAAACCCTACGGTTACTGTCTATATTAATGACCAGCCCATAACTAATACATTGATTGATCTTGGGGTTGCCATTAATGTGATGACAAAGGACCTCTTTACTACCCTAGGGCTACATGGGCTTAGACATACGCCTACTGTACTTGAATTAGCAGATAGGTCCCGTGTTAAACCTGAGGGGGTATTAGAAGACATAGTAATCACAATAGCTTCCTGGAGGTATCTGGCTGACTTTCTTATCTTACAGACCAAATCCAACCTAGGGGGACATCCTTTGATTCTAGGGAGACCCTGGCTGGCCACTGCAAATGCATTTATAGGATGTAGATCCGGATCTATGATGATTTCAGATGGCCAGGCTACAAAGAACCTTAACCTTTACCCCCCAAAACCAAATATGGATTTGAACAATCCCTGGTGGGATGAATTTGAACCCGAATCAGATCTTTCCCTACCGCTCCTCACTCTGGGAAAAGCCTAGTATTTCAAGGATGAGACAAAAGATGATATCATTAATGGCTTTATCAGTAACTCGCTTTTGTCGCTTCTATTGAAAATTCAAAAGAGGAAGAGGAGGTAGAAGATATAAACTTCGAACAAATGAGAACCACTCTGCATACTGACAGCAGTCCAGTCGAAATAGAACCAGGAAAGTATCTGAACATTAACCCCAACCTAACTACTAAGAAAAACAAACTGTTGTTACAACTGTTACAGAAATACAAGAAGGAATTTGCATGGGACTATACGGATATGAAAGGGATTCATCCCAACCTGTGCACTCACCGCATTTATTTGAAAGATGGTTGCAAACCAATTAGACAACCGCAACGCCGCATGAACCCTGCATTGAAGGAGGTAGTGAAGGAAGAATTACAAAAACTCCTGAGTGCTAACTTTATTTATCCGATATCTGACAGTCAGTGGGTGTCTCTACTTGTCATTGTCCCTAAGAAGAATGGCAAGTGGAGAGTCTGTGTGGATTACAGAGAACTCAATAAAGCCACTCAAAAGGACCATTTTCCTTTACCATTTATAGATCAGGTCCTTGACACCCTTTCTGGGAAAAAGTTTTTTTTCATTTTTAAATGGGTTTAGTGGCTACAACCAGATACAGATTGCCCCCGAAGTTCAGGATAAAACAACCTTTATTTGCCCTTGGGGAACTTTCCCATACAGAGTACTCCCTTTTGGACTCTGTAATGCGCCAGCAACTTTTTAGAGGGCAATACTGGGAATTTTTTTTGATTTGGTGAATCGCTGCCTTGAAATCTTCATGGACGATTTTACACCTTATGGTGATACTTTTGAAATAGCATTAGCTAATTTAGTAAAAGTGTTGCAACATTGTGTATAGACTAATGTTGCTTTGAGCACCAAAAAATGTCACATGATGATGACTGAAGGGATCGTGCTGGGACACTACATTTCTGCTAACAAGATCAATGTGGACCCTGCTAAAATAGAAGTAATTCTGAAAATTCCAACTCCCATGACACAAGAAGAGGTACGTAGTTTCTTGGGACATGCAAGGTATTACAGAAAGTTTATAGAGAATTTATCAAAAATTGCATTGCCATTGTTTTCTTTACTTATGAAAGATGTAGACTTTTTGTGGACAGGAAAGTGTGAGCAGGCCTTTTTGAAGCTGAAATGTTGTGTATCAACAGCTCCGGTTTTGCGTGGACCTAATTGGGAACTACCGTTTCACATAGATATAGATGCATCTGATATTGTTGTAGGTGTTGTTTTGGGCCAACATGAGGATAGGAAACATTATGCTATTTGTTACAATTACACAGTGACTAAGAAGGAATTCTTAGCAGTAGTGCATGTCATCAATAAATTTCGACATTATATCACTGGGTATCAAGTATTTGTACACACTGACCACTCTTCCATTTGTTTTTTAATGAATAAGCCAATTACCAATGGTAGAATTACACGTTGGTTATTGTTGTTACAGGAATTTGACATCACAATTGTAGATAAACCTGGAAAAGATATTGTAGTAGCTGATTTTCTTTTTAGGTTAACTATTGATGACAATTGCATTTCCATTGAGGACTCTTTCCCTGACAAGTATCTATTTGTTATTTCTACTTGCTTACCATGGTATGCGGATATAGCCAATTATCTTGCTGCAGGGAAGTTTCCACAATACTTGTCCTCCAAGGAAAAGAGAAAGATCATACAACAGAGTGCTACCTATACCTGGATAGATGGGAATCTCTATCACATTGGACCAAATTTTCAGATCAGACGTTGTGTTAGGGAAGATGAGATCTTTGACATCTTTAAATCTTGTCACGAGGAACCTTGTGGAGGGCACTTCGTAGACAAGCAGACAAGATACAAAGTCCTTTCGACAGGATATTATTGGCCAACAATATTTCAAGATGCCAAGAAGTTCGTGAAAGGATGTGATAGTTGCCAAAGGATGGGCCAACCGCTGCAATCAGATGAGATGTCGTTACAGCCTCAAATAGTCTTAGAACCTTTTGAGAAATGGGCCTTGGATTTTGTGGGACCAATTAATCCTTCATCCAGATTCCAGACAGAAATCTTACATCTTGGTCTGCACCGACTATGTCACAAAATGGGTTGAGGCAAAAGCACTAACCAGAGCCACGGAGCAGGTTGTTTCAGACTTCCTGTTTGAAGACATCTTTGTCCGTTTTGGGATACCCAAGGAGATAGTGACAGATGGAGGGCCCCAGTTTACATCCCATATGATCCAAAAGTTGGTTGAAAAATATAAAATCCATCATAGAATCACAACACCTTATCATCCACAAGCGAATGGCCAAGTGGAAAGCACCAACAAAGTCATTGAGGGGATTCTTACCAAGACTGTGGCTAGTCACCGAAGGAATTGGGCTGATAAACTTCCAGAAGTGTTGTGGGCATATAGAACTACGTGGAGGAATACTACGGGATTCTCACCATATGAACTTGTGTATGGTAAAAATCCCTTATTCCCTATTGAGTTCGAAATCAAGACATTGAGAACAACATTGCAGGTGAATTTGGATCTGGCTACAGCACAAAAGCAAAGGTTGAACCAGCTCAATGAATTGGAGGAGAAATGACTGGCTGCTATCCAGCAAACAGAGATTATCCAGCAATAGAGAGCTAAGTGGCATGACAAGTTCATCAAGAAGAAGAAGTTTCAGAAAGGAGATTGGGCTCTCTTATATGATTCAAGATTCAAGGACTTCAAGGGTAAGCTTTGCACCAGATGGCTAGGTCCCTATGAGGTAGATGCAGTCTTTGACAATGGGACTATGAATTTGGTTACCATTGACAGTGTGAGGATACCATTGCTTGCAAATGGGCACCGTCTTCAGTTATACCATAAACCTGCTTCAAAGGATTCATTTATTAACATTGTCATGAATTTGAATCTTCAGATGACAAGTGCAGGGGAAAACCCCCTCTGTGTTGCCAAAATTCTAATTTTTCAATAAGTGTAACAACGGAAAACCAACCTCCGTCAGCGGTTGTTACACCTGCTAAAAAAACAAAAAACAAATATATATATATATAATAAAAAATATAAATAAAAACAAAAATAAGGAAATAAAACAATCTGGCTGTGAAAACCTCTTTCAGCTGCAGACAGACAATTTTTGTAATAATTGAAAACCACTTTGTGGCGGTTGTTACACACTCTGTAACAACATTTGTTATTTCAAACATATCTTACAATAATGTTGTTACACGACTGTTTTAATTCTTTGCTTTTATCTTTTGTGGAAACCAATAATACATAACAGCCGTCTTGGTTGTTACATCTGTAAAATATAATAAAAAAATAAAAATAAAAACAAAAATAAGGAAATAAAACAATCCGGCTGTGAAAACCTCTTTCGGGCACAGACAGACAATTTTTGTAACAGTTGAAAACCACTTTGTGGCAGTTCTTACACACTCTTTAACAGCATTTGTTATTTCAAGCATATCTTACAATAATGTTGTTACACGACTGTTAGTTCTTTGCTTTTATCTTTTGTGGAAACCAATAATACATAATAGTCGTCTTTGTTGTTACATCTGTAACAGTCGACGACTTCTAGAAATAATCCAAGTAAATTATTTATTGTGATACACAGCATGCATCACCATGATTCGGGAGCAGTTGCCTTGACCGCCAGAATTAAATTCACGCACCTCGTCACCAATGTCTTCTCTCCACGTCACACCAAGTACGTCATGAAACGGTAATATCGTTATCCTCTTTTATTTAGTAATTATGGCAATCTAACACGATATCCCTTTTGAAGTCGAGGTCAGTCGTCACATTTAAGGCCGGGGGGATGAATTACATGATGACATGACCTATGAGCATTTAAAAAACCGAAACCAAAGTATAATGATCTTGTAATCATTATCATTTAATGATCAATCATGCCAAAAAAGGGAATTGTACCTCAGACTAGACCTTCCATAACTTAGCATTAATAAGGAAACGTTATTGCGCAGTATGAATCCTGATTTGAAATTCCTGCCTGTGTCACCCTACCATTTACCCACTGTTGAAGCGTTGCATCCTCATTCAGAGCTCTCAAACAGAAGTGGAGGAGAACAGTTGCAAAGCTAGAACAGCTGAGCATTGTGCCGACTGCTTCGGAATTTCTCAAGGAGGAGAAGAGAGGAGAACAGCATTGAAATTGTGTAGCAATGGGTGGGGCAGCAATTCAACATGAACCAGGATCAACAAAGGCATTGGAAAACTGCCCTAAAGCATGCCAAATTTTTAAAGACACAGGTTGGTTTGAGTTTTTCCAAAGGCTGGAAGGATCAGATGGGGCAATTGCTATGGAATTCGCGAAGAATTTAAAGAGGAATCAAACGGAGGTCAGGGGATTAAAGCTGGAAGTTACAGAAGAGGTAATTGCCAATAATTTAAAGAGGAATCAAACGGAGGTCAGGGGATTAAAGCTGGAAGTTACAGAAGAGGTAATTGCCCGTGTGACGGCATTACCAACAGAGGGTAAAAGGTGGTTTAACAGAAAAATTAATGACCCCTCCTTGAAGGAGGATTTTCTCCAAGGGGAGGAACGGCTGGTGAAGAAAGGAAGGGGGATTGACAAGTTGTCGCTTCCCCAGCCATGGGCCGATGTCACCCTTTACCTCATCAAGTATATCACCTGTGAGGGAAGGGCAACAATTGTATTCAATTACCACTTCCCATTGTTAAATCACCTCTGACATCGACAATTGATAAACCTCCCATACTTTTTGCTAGAAAATATCAAGCATATGGCCGCGGCCGTGAAGACAGCTACGCATCCAGAGACTTGCATCACAAACCATGGCCTCATCAAGCTAATTGTGCTAGACACCCTAAGTCACCAGGGCAGGAGCTAGGATGAATTCATGAGAAAGAAGGCTAGGACTACCCACAGGAAGCAAACTGGGACGTCTGAGGAAGCTCCAGCGGAAACCAAGGAGCAGCCCCAGCCCTCGAAAGTAAGGGTTGGAAAGAGACCAGTTGACAAGCCAATTGGTGATAAGCGGCTAAAACAAAGAATAAGGGTTAGTGGGCACCCAGAGTCCCCATCCATGTCTAATAAAAGCAAGATGTCAGCAAGGAAGGAAGATGAAGAGTAGGCTCGGCCGAAGGAACCTTCCTCACCAGGTAAGAACGAGACCCAATCCTTGCTGCTTAAAATTGAAAGTTTAGAAAGAGAAAATGAAAAACTAAGGAAGCAGTTAGCAGAGGATAAGGTAGAGGCAAGGGCCCCGAGGTTAGATACTTTGGCTGAGGCTATAGATAGGGTCAGGGAGGAAAATGTTCCGGGTGCTATGTGCACGGCCTGTGCTAAGGAGCTAGTGGCAACGGGGTATAGAGTCTGTGCAGTGGACACCATTTCAAGAGAAACACAAACTGAGTCTTGGGAAGATGACGCACAAAAACCTGTTGAAAACGTTGCTGTTACACAAGAACCAGTAGCTAAGACGGAGCATTCCATAGAAAGTAATTTGGTAGCTGATACACAGGAACCCTTGGTTGACACTATTGTTACACAAGAACCAGCAGTGGAAACAGAAGCTAACCAAGGGGAAAAAGAAGAAGCTGATATACATGAACCTATGGTTGACACTGCTGTTACACAAGAACCAGCAGTGGAAACAGAAGCTAACCAAGGGGAAAATGATACACAAGAACTTGTGGATGACACTGTTGTTACACAAGAACCAGCAGTGGAAGCGGAAGCTAACCAGAGAGAAAAAGAAATTATTACACAAAAACCCATTGATGACGTTGTTGTTACACAAGAACCAGCAGCCGAAATGGAGCAGTTTCACCCTCGAGAGGCTGTTACACCTTCAATTGTTAGTGCATGTGGGAGAACATCGGGTCCTGATGAAGGATGGTGTTCTAAAAGAATGTTGTTGATACTAGAGTTACAAAAATGGAAGCAGCAAGCGCTCTCTCTACAAGAGGGAATGATCTCGCTCAAGGCACATAAAAAGATGATGGATTCACTCAGGGAGAAATGGTTAAAGGAAGAGTGGGAGAGAGAATGGGAAGAGCAGAGGCATAAGGAAGCTATGAAGAAGAAAGACAAACAACTGCAACTGTTACAGCAGCAGGTTCTAGATCTAACAAATGATAAGACGAAGCTTCGTGAGCTTGCCTTGAACCTGCTAGGATGCAAGCGGCCTTCCCCATCATATCTAGTGTTCCTATGGGAACGTTATTATTTGTTTTAGTTAAAAGCAGTCTTTGAAAACAAACCTTATTTGGGTTCTTCTACCCGTACTTTTCTTGAAATTTTTCATACTTGTGATTTTGATGAACAGAGCTTACTTTGTGAGTTGTTTTTGCATAACATAATGTGTGAATATGTCAGTACAAAGATGGTGGCAAGTGTTTTCTCCTATATGGGGGATTTGCAGTTGCGAGCCTTCCTTTCTTTTATGAGGAATCAAATCGAATGGCATCTGGCCATGAAATCAGCTGAGACCAATGAAGAAAGGGCAGCATTATGGATCAGGGAAGAACCAGGAATGGTTTATGAACTGAGACGTGAGTTTAAGTTGTTCCTGAGTACCCCGAGAATCAGGGAACAGTCAACCACTTACAGAAAAAGGATTGTGGGGATTTGCCTCAATTTGTATGCACAAATGAAAAGTCGAGCGCTAACAGGGTGCCTTAAGCGCACCGAGGCCTGTAGTGCTAGATTACAAGAAGGAGATCCTTTTGAGTTCAGGAATTTTGTGGTTGTTGTTACACGAGTACCCGAATATGCCCAGGTGGTGCAGACATTGGGAGCCTTCTAGATCGGACTTAGATTCAAATTTCCTCTGATTTGGTTACCGGTGGAAGAATACCAGTCGGATTACCACTTGTGCGACTATGAAGAAGAATCCTGGCCGCATAGCTAATGGCTACTCAGGGGTACAGGTCTCCTGGTGAAGACATTGTTGGTGCCTATAATTTTACAGACTTGCATCAGAGGTATAGCAAGAGAAGAGGTTTTGCATGGGGACATGCAATTGCTTTAGTTGGGGGGAGATGTTGGGTGTAGTTTTTATACCTATTTCCTATACTTTCTTTCCCCAGTTTTGATCCTCTTTCCCTCCAGGCCAACGAAACTTTACATGTTAATTGCCTTTTCCTTATTATAAACAGCCTATTTTGCCGTCATGTTATTTTTCCATTTTTGCTGAATATAACGATGCAATATTCCTTTTTATGGCTAACTGGGGTAAGCATTGGAGAAGTCTTTTGGATCCTCTCCTCTTTTTCAGGTGTTTCTTGTGAGAATGAGGTTATGGAGTGAACAGTCGCACTAATCAATCTAAGAGCAGGATGGAACAGATTGATGTTACACTTTATATGTTGTTACAGGTGTTGTTGTTACACCACGTGCTGTTACAGGTGACCGTTGTTACACCTTGGGTGTCGTTACAAGGTTGTTGTTACCCAGTGATTGTTGTTACATCCCAAACCGTCATTTGACCGCAGGATGTTGTTACACCGTAGCTGGAAAAGTCGTGGGTACTATTCCACGCAACAGCTATTGGAAGTTATGAATTGTTTATTTAGAAAGTAACAGATCCAAGCGGTTGTGATCTTAACCAATGTATTTGAATAGCATTTATATTTAGGAACTGGTTATAACGATTTCTATTTTATGATCAGCATGAGAATCATGAGATTCTCATGACTGATCTATTCTTGATTTTGGGTATGTAATAACTATAAGAGAAACTTAATCTCTCATGTACGGGGACGACATAAAGAGCACTGTTATTTTGATCTTGTAACTTTTAATTGTTTTTAATATCAAAGACATTGCAGTGATGTTGTTACTGTTTCTAAGTTGATTCTTTAACTAATCTCGTGTTCATTCTTGCACCCCTGCTAGGGAGGAAGGGCCCTCCTCTTTAGCAGGGACTGCAACGGTAGAGTAGTTGTACATTATTGTTTCTTTTCTTTATTGTTTGTATGGTTTTCTGTTGTCATTGTATAATTTGTAGAATATATCTGCTTCAGTTCCAGAATTATGTTATGTTGTTACACCAATTTGATTAGCAGTATGGTAGTTGACCAGCTGGTGTAGTTATTAGTACAGTGTGTGGCGCGCCCTTGCTCTGGTAATCGTGAAGTGTGATTTCATTTCTGTAGAGTGTTAATGATTTAATTTCTGCAATTGATTCAGCAATATTCTTTACTGTTTTCTATTTTCATTCTTGGTTGTAGTGTATCACTATCAGCACAGACAGTGCAAACTCCATTGAAATAGCAGACCTACCCTGGGTTGACAATTAAACGGTTGCAGTCTTGGTCAATTAGGATTGATTAAAACAACCCTACAAGACCATGACACATCTTTGCTGGTGGAGACCGGGCTTTAGATGTTAGAAACTTGAGGAGGTTGAGCAGGAGGGCACGCAGGATGGTGAGGGGCACATTGATGTACCTAGTATGGCACAAGATTCACCATTATTGGAGACTTCTCTGATAGCACTAGTTGACACCTTGACGAAGAGAGTAGATCATACACCTATAGAGCCATCTGATGATGTGGTGTTCGTCGTTGATGAGGTGCCATCCGTTGCTGAGGTATCCAGCACCATGTCCAAATTTTCAGGTGAGGGCAACCCACAGCAGATTAGGGAGGTGCAGGGAGACACATCCATTAGTGAGGTGATGATAGGCACAGAGGTACCCAGAGCCGTGATAGAGTTCTCAGACAACAGCTACCTACAACAGCATGGAGAGCACCTTAAAGAGCGTGAGCTAGATGAGAATGTTATGCTCGATGAGTTACTTGTGGAGGGACAACTTGGGACTCTTGTTATGCCCATGGTAGAGGAGGATGGGCAATCATTTGTGAGACCTGCCATCGACGGGGAGCAGATAGATGCCCAAGCAGCCAGCAGAGTTGCAGTACTTCGAGTCACTAGCCCTCTTCAGGCTTACATAGATGGGGACTGCAGTATTGCTAGGTTACCTCTACACGTTGGAGGGAGATTGGTTGGGTTACCTAGACAGGTCGTATTATGTATATGATGACTGAGCTATTGGGACGAGGCGACATGAGTTACGTAGGGCGCAACACTCGTATGATGGACTTGCTACGTACATGGAGACTCTCGCATTTGATCCCTCTCATGGGGTTGGGTGGCATGAGGTATTGAGTTGGTACCTGATAGGGCTAGCTAAGTTTTTTGATACATCCATGGTCGGGAGCATAGCTCAGTAGGAGTCATGATTTTCTAGAGGGGCTCGAGGGTTGGATCATCGTTGGGACCCAGGTGGCACTCCCCACCACTCCATGGATTGGTTCAGTCAGGGTAGTAGCAGGATGGTGGATCTAGTGATTGGACTCACCCCCATTTTCATATTCTCACCAGAGTTTTGGACAGCACCCATGACAAGTCGAGCTGAAAAAGAAGCAAGCAGACTCCATGAGTTTTATTGGCATGTTGGTCGTGTGTGGGGGCATAGGATGATTGGTGTACCTTAGCAGGAGGTTGTTTGAGGAGGTGGCATCAACAGACCGCTGGATAGTTCCTTGTATGGAGAGGAGGATTTCCCATGGATGTATGGGGCACACTAGTCACTGAGGAGCAACACCTTAGGGACACCCCCACAGGTACTTAGGGAGATTCACATGTTATATCTCTCAAGGAGGATCAGGAGGGGAGGTCCACTTACCCGAGGTTATGGAGATCCATTCACCGGAGGATATAGTGATGTGACAATGGACGTGATGATGTCAGTCGGATGCAGGCCAAAGCGCACTGTCATAGCTTTAGGCCATGACATCCAGGGATGTGTAGGAGCATCTAGCATTGAGCAGTGGTTGGCAGGTGGACATGGAGGTGCATTGTGGTGTGTCATAGTGTGTTGGATTGCACTGTGGAGTAGGAGGAGCGGCTCACATCACATTGGGTACAAGGATACTTGGTGGTATGCAGTGGCATCTAGTGCGGCACCGTGGGCTCTTGGGGCATTGCCTCCAAGGAGACTTATGGGCAGGAACATTAGATGTACCATTAGGAGTAGCTCACCTTGGATGGATGAGGACGTTGTTGAGCATCTGGGGATGACATGTTCAGCAGAGACAAGTCTTCAATTGGGTTATCGGCAGATCCAAGGCGGAGAGAGGGACATCCATAGGATTACTCTTCAGTATCCCGGCAGATTCTTGATCATAGCCTTGGGGACCTACCCACCCATCACTCTCCAGTATTTCTTACAGCCGCAGAGCATTTGGTTGTTGCCCTTTGATACTCTTAGTACAGGCAACAGGACATGGGAGGCTCACCCTAGGCAGTTAGATGAGACACAATGTGTCATGGGCAGGAGGGAGACTCTCTAGTTGAGACATTTGGCGAGGGCACGGGCCACCATATACAGGCTTAGGGATGGCGTGGTTTACTATCGAGGTAGCATATGTTCCACCCCTGGGCTCACACTTGGGGAGGTGATTGTGAGGGAGCTGCATGATGAACTTTTAGCGAGACAGTCCGAGGCATTATATGACCATGAGGTGCAGTGGATGGCAGACCTCGTCTACAAGCAGATGTTTAGACTCCAGGCAGTATCAAGGTGCACTTTTTGGAGGCAAGATCGCAAACTTCACGATGTGGTATAGCGAGGCAAATTTACCCTGTTGTTGCTCAGGACCGAGACTGGCAGTGGATGGGTAGGCATTGGCGTCTTGGAGATGCTTGGGCAGGATGAGCTTGGCATTCACAGATTTTTCACCATCAAGTCCCAAGAGAGGATGATATAGCATGTGCACGATGGGAAACATGTCCTAATCAAAGTGGCACAGCATCAGTATGGTGGCACCCTTCTGAGACCAGCAGAGGACCCAAGCATCACAGTTCTTTGCAGCTCAACGACCTTTAGGAATGAGATGGTTTTTACAAGGGGAGATCATTCAGATCTTCCATTGGGCTTTAGCAAGTCATTGGTGGCGTGGGTGACTTCATTGGCATGGTAGGCCAGTTAGCACAATGATATCTGCAGAAGCTCATGTGAGCAAGACTTTATCTCCGCAGGGATTGGGTGGTATGAGAGGGACTACTTGGTAGGGCAACTTCATGAGGAGTTGTACATAGTGCCACATTATCATGATTCCCTGCACATTGATGGTATGCAGAGGGCTTCCGATACTTATACATGGCAGGATAGTGAGTGGAGGAAGGGGAGCTTCGTGTTGGACAAGATGGCTTGGGATCCTGGTATTGCGAGATTCCTTCATGATAGGAAAGTAGAGGTCAGGGACGATCCAGTGGTGCATCTGGGACCCTGGCATATTTTGCAATGACAATGGGGGATCAATAGCTAGAGAGGATGCTTGCTCAGGAATTGCTTGAGGACAAGCAATTTTTGGCGACTCTAATATCCCCAATTTTGATTTTCAGCATTAGAGGTGAGTCTTCGGAGAGGACGCAATTATGGCATTGGGACTTAGGAGAAAAAGGTAAAAATTTAGGCTCTAGTGGAATATGGGGCCCACGTGATGTATGCACTTGGGGAAGAAGGAATTTGAATTCCTTGAGGCAAATCGAATTGGCGGAGGGACCCACAAGGAATGCAAGGCCAACAATTATAAAAGGAAGGAATGAGGGAGCAATAAGGGTCTTTTGTCTATTTGAAAATCGAATTTGCCTTGGCTTTTCAGCGGAGCCAACATTGTGTTGTTTAGCACAAGAGTTTCCCAAGTAGAGAAGCTCAACCTTTTTTCGGTGGACTTCGAGTGCCACCCAAGGAAGGTTTTCCTTCACCACTGAGACCGGAAGAAGCATCAATTGCAGGTCATACGCATTTTTGGAGCATAACAAGCAGTCCAGGAGCCACCACTGCGCAAAGGGAGAATTCACTGGTCATTTGTAGAGAAAGGTTGTAGGAAAATTGTCCGAAGAAGCTACATGAGCATCCTTTCACCATTTTCAGGAGTGTAGAAGGCAGCTACAGACAAGAGGGCCATCTCATACACATCTCTCATTTCATCACACGCAGGGCTAGGTCATCTCCTCCATGACTGCGTAGTCATTGGAGTGAAATTTGTTGGGACAACATTATCCCAAGGATTTTGGAGCTGGGGAACTGGGAGATCATTTGGAGGGCCATTTGAGGAGGATTGCTGGAGTTGGGAGTGCAGAGATTGATAGGATCAGTCACAGCAACAGAATTCGTATTTAGATGAGGGTCAAGATGTGAAGGGTCAATTTTTGAAAGTTGGAACCAAGGGAAAACCTTTCTGGGTTTTTTGGGTTTTGGGCAAGGATCACAATCCCAAATTCCTAGAATTTTATGGGCACTCTAGAGTGGGCAACTCAGGGGGCGAAGTCAGACAGCAGTGTAGTTTTGGTCCTTGGAGCAGCATCGCAGCTTTTTGGAGGAGTTGGTTATTGCAGCCATTGGACTTTCTTGTACTCATCACCTGGTGCTTGTAGCTTGCCTTGTGCAATCCCAGGTGCACTTTATCCAACTCATTTCTACCACAGCAGATATTATTAATAAAATTTGGCCAGTTTGGGGATTTGCAGAAATTTCTGGTTTATGTGTATGCATTTTTGAAATTTTGTGTTATTTATTTTTGCATGTCTTTGTTATCATCGTAAAAATTCCACTAGGAATATTACAAATACATATCAGCATTACATAACAAACGCTATACAACTCAAATAAACTTCATAATATGTGGAACTGCCTATTGATAAATTTCACATGTCAAAAGGAAACATGGCTGGATAATATAGATAGATGAACATAAGTCTAAAGGAAAAACAGCAGCTTTAAAAATATGCCAGACTCTTGACTTCAATGATATTATAACAAGTAGATAGTATATGTTAAACTCAACTGAGATTGGGTGCTTACGTGTCAATAAATGAAAGATATCCATCCCCAAAAGGCACTGTTTTTTGTGAAACTGCATCTGCAATAATGGAAGGAAGATGATACTCCACAAGTTGATGACGATGCTTCCAAGCAGAAAACCATCGCAATTCCCTATAATTTCCATCATTGGCAAGGCATAACTTTGGACGAATCATAAGTATCTTTTGATTTAGACAAAAGACCTGGCAATTATAACGAACACCAGATAGTTCTACTGGCATACCAATGTTGCAAAGTATGCCTTTAGTCAAGTCTTCTGTCAAAATATCCTTCAGGCATTCCCAACTACACACAGAACCCGAGAATAAGAAATTATCAAAGACACATTGAAACAGCCTAATTTATGTAAATGACGCTTAATGGTAATAAAATAGCATTGCAAACCTACAACATGTTTAGTTCTTGAATAAAATTTTAGATAAATCTTCGACATGATATGAACTTATGTCAGCAACTTTGACAAGAGCAAAATAAATAAGATCACACCCTAAAGCCCCTGAAGGCCATGTCTTCCATTTACCAAAAGCACTCAGTGTTCACATTGGAGATGTCAGAACCTCAGTTCAATGGCTATGCTTTGTCAATAATAATACTATAGCATTCTTCGTGCACTTAAAAACGTTGTTTTAAACGTCTCCTATTTAGTTTTAGGTGAGATGTGCATACGCATTCTGCTTCATTGTAATTGCTCTAAACTCGTATTCACAGATTGGTAAATATCTAACATTATAATTAACAAATATTGATTATGGATGAAAAGGAACTGATCTTGCATATTAATAACTTCTGAGTTAAATAAAGTGCTATGTTCGTTGAGAATCCAGGTTGAAACCTCCCCCTTCGTCACAACCAAAAATAAATAAATCTGATTTCTAGTGTGTAAAAAGTGTTTCAAAACAACCTAAATCTAAAGCTGCTTAGAACCAACTTTACATATTAGGGCCTACGCCATATGACAGAATTCATGACCATAGTCTATTCTATTCTCCGTTCAATATAATATAGCAAGTCCAAAGTTAAGTGACTTACGCGTGAGTGATGGTATCTGGTTCCAAAAAATGATCCTCACAGCCATAGCCAGTGATTTCAAGCTCTGGACCCACTCTAACCGTTGCCCCAGAAGCTTTGGCCTTCTGGATGGAAGCCTTGATATGTTGCAGATTGGACTCGAAATCCATAGCCCATTGATTCAAATTGCATGTGGCAACCTTCAACAGCCTCATATCGACTTTTCTCTCTGCTTAAATATATATATATATATATATTCGAAAGAATTCAGACAATTTGGAAAAACTGATTTTCGTTAGGGGCGAAAGACAAACAAAAAAATCCAATGAATGAATTAGGCGAACAACTCGTGTGGGGGCGCGGCAAAAGAATAAGCTTCTCCTTCTGATCTATTGAATGGCTCAGGCCGGCGCAGGCAAAAAAATAAGTTTCTCTTTCTGCTCTTTTTGGTGCGTTGAATTGGAAAGGCGGACAGGCGGCTGCAGAGAATCTGGTTCTCCTGCCATATTCTTCATTCTTGTTTTTATTACATTTATTATTTTTTATTGTGAATTTTATTTTTATGTTATAATTTTTTGAGGTTGTTTAGTTCATATTTTTACGGATTTTCAGGCATGTCGGACCACAAGTCCATTGTTTTTATTTATTTTATCTCTTTCAGTTTGAGTTTGACTCTGATTTTGAATTTTTTTCTACGAGGGTGTAAAGCTTTTTAATATATTGTAAATTAGTACCTATTATCCCCTGGCGCAAGGCAGGGTATAACGCGTTTTTATGCGTTGATTTTCTATTAATTAAATTTTGACTTTGTAAATGAAATTAATTTATTTTTTTAATTTTATTTATTTGAATTTTAATTGGTGGAGGGTTTCATTTTTATTATGTAATGATGGGTTTAAATGCACATTCTTTACCGTTTTAGATCTTTTTTCGTGTAGAAAGTCTCACGGTTCCAAACATGTGTCCCTTTTCGGTTTGCTTCACGTTTGCATTTCTTCAACCTTGCAAATGATATGCATTGCCTTCACATACACCGAGGAAGATTCAGAGGTTCGATTCAATAATGATAGTTCAATTCAATAATGATACGAGGAAAAGAGTTGTAATGAAGGAATCAAATTGACTACAAAAACAAAACAAAAAATTACTACGGGAAATGGCCTCCGCTGAGGAAACATGTTGCAGCACAAAGTTCTGGATTTATATGGAAAATGAGAGTTGCCAAGAGGCGGTGTCTCGAGAGAACATGGAAAATGCTCAGAAGAGTCAAGGTGTAGAGAGCAGGGATGCCTATGATGTTGTTGCAGAAAAATCACTGCAAGGGAAAGGGAAAGAAGTTGTTGTCAATACTAGAAATGGTAAAAATGTTAAAAATGACAAGGAAATCTTAGATTTTGTGGTAAAAAATTATTTGGGTCAAGTCAAAATTGTTTCAACAGACAAATCAGGAAAGTGGATTTGGGTAAATGCAAAGCAATATGAAGGCATTTTAAGGCGTAGGCTTGCTCGCCTTAAATGGGGACAAATGAGAAGAAAATCGATCCAAATAAATAAAATAAATAAGAGAAACAAAAATAAAGAAGAATCAATCATTTATAGTCTCACGTTTACACCTCTTACTTGGTCATCAAATCTATATGTCCAAGAACTGATGAAGGCCAAGACAAGGCTAGAGATTTTGGAAGCCAAAGAACAAGAAAGGGACCACAAAATTTCAGAGATCACAATTGCAAACCGATGTATAATGGAAGACAGTAGAATTTTAAAAGAAAGCGTAACAATGTTACAAGAGGCTCCAGAGACAGGAAAACAAGAATGGCAAAGCATGAAGATAGTGTGGCAAAGCATGAAAGAATTAATAACAACAAACAGGGATGTGATCATTTCTAAACAAGCTAAGGTAGATACACAAGTATCTCAACAAACAGACATTTCCACAGAGAAGGCAAAAAGGAACAGTGGGAAAAATAGTCCAAAAGAAATCAAAGCTAGAGATGAAGATGTTAATGGTTACATAAAGACAGAGGAAGAAGAGATGCATGTGCTCGTAGAGCACAGGAAATAGAACACAAAGAAAGACAGGACAGGAAACAAATTTTATTATTAGGGGAATAAGATATTATGGGAAGAATGAAAGTACTCTCAATTTGACAAGAGACTTTCTGAAAGAGAAACTACATTGGAAAGGGAAAATTTGCCAAGCAAGGAGGGTTGGGAGGATATGTGAAGAGAGGCCTCGACCCATAAAAGTCACCATGGCAAGCGTACAAGACAAACACCAGCTTTTGGGCAAAAAAGAAACTCTTGAAAGGCTCACACTTCTTCCTCAATGAAGATTTAACCAAAAAACAACAAGAGGAGAGAAGGGATGAATCGGAGAAAATTAGAACAACAAGAAATGAAGGGAAAAGGGCATGGTTGTACAATGGTAAAGTTGTTATTGTAGTATTTGGGCCTCCGGGCAAAACATGGTAGCAAGTTGGCAGTAAAGAAAAAACAGAGAAATTCAATAATAGGGATGAAAACAACAAGAGCAGCATTGATGAAAAGGGGTGAAGACTCAAATTTGAGTCTTATGTGCCAAATTGCGTAGCAGTCAAATCCTACCCCGGTCTACCTAAGTTTAGTTTGTTGGAATTGTAGAGGTTATCCTTGGAGGAGGGGACCTGGGTTAGGGCCTATTGCGGAAAGTAGAGACATAATTTGTCTCACCGAAACTCATGAGCATGATGGTTGCAAAACCCTTGTGTTTGATGGTTATTTGAAGTTGGCAGTTTGGAACAAGGTAGCAGAAAATGGCAAAGGGTATGGGGAATACTAGTTTTAGTGAAAGAAAAAGAAGGTTGTCACATTCAAGTAATTAAAGAAGATGCAAATAAACAATATTTATAGTTGAAAATATCAGAAAATGAGAATCACATAAGAATTGCAGCATGTTATTTTGCCCCTCAAGTCTCAAAAACTTACAAAAATAAGGGGCTTGACAGCAAGGATCCATATGCAGCTTTAAAACAATATATTGTTGTGTACTCTCAGCAGGGAGAAGTTCTTTTAGTGGGAGATTTCAATGCTAGAACATCAAATAATCAAGCTAGCATTTTTTGTTGCAAAGAGGATAACAATCCTATTTGGCTCACTGAAGAGGAGAATCCCCAATGGGTGAGGTGTTCAGAAGATGACAAAGTTAGCAATCATTTTGGAGAGGAGTTGCTTACATTGTGTGGGGCTTTCAACTTAATTATTTGCAATGGTCTAGATAGATGGAAAAGGTCTAGGAACTTCACTTGCAACACATACAATGGGGCAAGTGTCGTTGACTATGTGATGTGTTCACAAAGCTTGATAGAAAAGATAGATGAAGTTAGTATTGGAGAGCATATTTGGGACTTAAAATTAGACCATAACCCAATTTATATAAGGTTATCATGGTTAGAAGAAAGGCAGCATAGGAGGAAAACCCAATGCTCTCGACAATCACTATCAAGGGGCAAAATTCTTCTAACACAAGAAAATTGTACTATCTTCAAGACAATGTTAGAGAGATTAATTCGGAAGGAGAAAATTGGTTTCAAAAGCTTCAATAGTCATGAGTTAACAAATATAATTCAAAGTGCACTTGAGAAGTGCAAAAGAGCAAAAAATAGGAAATCAGAATCAAATTGTTTTCCTGTAAATGCTTGGTTTGATGAGGAATGCAAAATGGCAAGGAGAACCTTGAAAAAGGTAGGAAAGGAGAAGATGAATGTAAAGTTATATAAGCAGATACTAAAAAGGGAAAAAGATGAGTTCATGCAAACAAGGAGAGAAGAGTTAATATATTTAAGCAAGAATAATCCAAAGCTTTTCTGGCAGGAACTACAACCAAGGAAGAAGAAAATTGAAAATAATATTACAGCCAATCAATGGTTTGAATATGCAAGGCAACTCTATGAGAAAGAATCTAAGGCGAAGCCCCCCAAGGATCAACACAAATTCAAAGTTCTTCACATTACAGGAGGTGGAGAATGGAATTAAGAAGCTAAAAACAGGAAAGATAAAGGATTTGGTTAAACTTCGAGCAGAGTATCTAAAATGGGGAAAGAACGCCCTTGCACCGCATATCATGGAAATATTCAACAACATCATTTAGCAAGTATTGCCAAGGGACTGGACAACTAACCTAGCAATACCCCTTTTTAAAAGTGGAGACATTAATAATCGATCCAACTATAGAACACTTATGATCAATCCTTTGTTTGCAAAGCTTTTCGATAGCATGGTAGAAGACATAATTAGTAAGTGGGCAGAGGTAAAAGAAAAGAGGGCAAGAGGACAAGCTGGTTTTAGGTCGAAGCATTCTACAGTGGATCATGGTATCATGTTGAGACACATTGTTGAGAAGGTTTGGGAGGACAAAGAAGAAGTATTTTGCTGCTTTGTTGACTTCAAAAAGCATTTGACACAGTCCCTAGGGATAAGTTGTGGCGTAGAATGGAAGAACTTGAAATTCTTGTGCATTATAGAGTCGTTGTCCATAGACTTTATGAAGAAGTGAAAGTCAAAATTAGAACCTTGGCAGGTATTTCAAAAAGCTTTAGAAGTGACATTGCAAACAAGCAAGGTTTCCCTCTATACCCTACTCTTTTTGGTCTATATATTGATAAATTGGAAGAGTGGCTAAATCTGCAAGGTGGAGATGGTGTTCGGTTGGGGGAGTTTGTGATAAAGCTTCTTTTATATGCTAATGATATGGTATTGATTTCTAAATCGGTCCATGGATTTCAAATGCACTTATATGCCCTTGAGCATTTTTGTAGAGCAGTGGGGATGCAAGTCAATACTAGCAAGACCAGAATAATGATTTTCTCTAATAAAAGGAAGCAGGTCCAGCATACTTTCTTCTTTCAAAACAACATTTTTGAAGAAGTAAATGAGTACAAGTACCTTGGGATTGATTTCAACAACAAACTCAATTGGGAGGACTACAGAAAGAAGAGAATTTTAGGAGGGTGGAAAGCATTATATGCTCTTCAAAACAGATGTAGAGAGGTAGAGTTATGGGATTGGAAAACGATTAAAGTGCTTTTTGGACACCTAGTTGTCCAGTGATGTTATATGGGTGTGAATTGTGGGCTTGAAGAAGTAAATGAGTACAAGTACCTTGGGATTGATTTCAACAACAAACTTAATTGGGAGGACTACAGAAAGAAGAGAATTTTAGGAGGGCGGCAAGCATTATATGCTCTTCAAAACAGATGTAGAGAGGTAGAGTTATGGGATTGGAAAATGATTAAAGTGCTTTTTGGACTCCTAGTTTGTCCAGTGATGTTATATGGGTGTGAATTGTGGGCTAGCAGCACTCCCGTCTCAAAATGGAAAAAAATTGAGAAAATCCAAAAATGCTTGATCATGAGCAAGTTCAAAATAAAAAGTTCAGTACCTTATGATATAATGTTGAGTGAAACAGGAGCAACTCCCATTGAAGCAATTGCTATGGTGCGACTCATAAGATATCTAAAAATAATTGACCAAATGAGAGTAGGTAAATGGCCTAATGTTATCTTCAATGAAGGTGTGAGTGAAAGAAAGAAAACATGGATGAACAAAACTACACATGGATGCAAAAATGGAATATCTACCTCAATTCCTGTCCCACAAATAGCAAGGAGCTAAAGGAATTTGTTATGGAGAAGTTTCGTAAAAAGGTATGGGGAAAAGAGTTGGGTAGAAAGAAGAAATATTACATTGAGGAATTCAACCCTACGTGTGATCTACAAGAAAAAGAGTTCATTGGAGCTAGCATTTCGTGGAGGGAAAAGGTTCTTATTACTCAATTAAGGACCAACACACATCAACTTCGATGTGAAACAGGACAGTGGAAAAGGCCTAAAGAAGCTTGGGAAGAACGGGTGTGTACATTTTGCATGTCTGGGGCTGTGGAATCGGAAAAACATTTCATTTTGGAATGTGACGCATTCAAAGACATCAGAGAAAGCTATGAGAACATGTTAGCATCAGCGTCTTGGAATTGTCTTTTTAGCGAGGGGTTTGTTGGAAGGTTGGGCCAGCTCATCATCAATTTGAATCAGAAAAGGATTGAATTGCAAAAAGTGAAAAATAGGGAACTAATAGTCTCATAGACTATTTTTAGTTTCGTGGACCTTAAATATCATTTCATTAATAAGATAATTGTAAGTTATTGATAACGAGGATGAATGGGATATTAAATAGTTTATACTTGTGAAGAAATGGAGTGATGTGACCCACCCTCCGGCGTTCGCTCAGTCTCCAGTGTCTAACTTCGTCCCAATATTCCACTTTGTCTCCTCCTCCCATCAGGGTTCGCCTCTCATTTGTGGCCCCACCCTCCAATGCCTCTTTGCACTATGGCTTACTCCTCAATGGTGAGCAAACACATGCTATAAATTAAGTTAGTTATAACTTTGCGTGTGTTGATTTGACCTTCATGAATGTGCATTAAATTTATGTCCTCTTAATATGTACACAGAGTTAGAAACTCAAATGCTTAGATTGATTTTGAATAAAGTTTTTTTTTACAAGTATATATATATATATATATATATATATATATATATATATATAATTTTATTTGTATGTTTGTTATGTGTGTGTGTGTGATAACTTGTGATATATTATATAATCTTAGTATTAGAACATAGGGGTTGTCTACTGACACCACATAATCGCCCGAACGACAGTTTTCTTGCCAAAATCTGACGAAAAAAATTCAAAAAATCAGAATGTTGGAGTGTTTGAATCATTTTTTTGATGGTGGAAATGGATTCAACACCATCAAGAACCCCTGGGGCACCCAAAATCCTGAAGTTTGACAGCTGTAACCCAGATTTTCAAAAATTTATGCTAGATTTTGTCATAATCTTGCTGAAATTTCCATTATTTTTCCAGGCTAATTTGTGGGTTTTTTAGACTACACTCTAGAACATATATATGCATGGTGTATATATTTATATACAAAAAAAAATCTATTTAATATTTTACGAAGATTATATGAAGATAATTGGACTTTATGGATTAGGCGAGGAAGATATCATATGGTTGAGGGTAAACATAAATGTATTGAATGAAAAATGAAGACTAAATATGATCTTAAGTACACATATTTTTGAATATTGGTAAATATAAAAATATGACATGGGACTAAGGTATAAGTGAGAGAAAATAAAATAAAATAAAATTGTTCCTGTAAGTATAGTTGTGAATGGTGTTGTTATTTACTATAATATATTACTTTAGTATTGTTATATATATTAGGTGTGTGTGTGTGTGTGTAAGAGATAAATAAACAATAGATTAGGCAAAGTGTAAAAAGGATAAGTGAACTTCATCATTGAGAGAGAAAAATAACATTTGTTTACAGGTGAGTACTGCAAAGTCAATCAATTTTATAATGATAAGACTTTAAGGATATAAGAGCATCATACCACACGATCAATTATATGGTAATTGATTAAACATGAATCCCTATATGTAGTTTCAAGAGCAAAATACATAAATTGGTTAATAATGTTGAGAATGGTTAGAAGATTCATCAAGTGAGAGGGAAAATTTGTAATTATAAGGTTCAAAAAATGGAAGGAAATCAATATTAGGAAAGTTTGTAGAACTTGAAAGAAAATTTTAGGAGGGTGAAATTGAGCTACAACATCTAGCTCCAACTGGGGATGGTGTCCATTGTGAGGTAGCTAGAATTGTAGACTAGGTGCCCTCCACTGTTGAGAATGGATTCGTTTTGAGTTCAAAAACCAAGCCTTTCACTGTCAATCCTTAACATATCAAATTTAATTGTAAATATTTATTTCACTATTTTTATTATTATCACTAATAATAAGCATTCCAATATGTATATGTGTATCATGAATTAATTTTCATTTCATATATTATAGGTATTCCTGTAAAAAATTCATAATCATGTTGGAAAGGTTTTTTCACAAACAAAATAATAATAATAATAATAATAAATAAGAAAAAAAATAAAAAAACAACAACATATTAGTAACAATTTTTATCTAATAAAAGCATTATATCTTATTATATCAATAATGACACAAATATTATAAGTAATTCCAATTCCACCTTTAAGAGTGAAAATGACCCTTATTTATCCCAATATCTTCTAACTATTTACAAATGGAGAGAAAAAATAAATCCTAATGCATAAAGAGAAAAAAACAGTAATTCATTTTTAAGAAAACCAAATTCAAAACTTGATTTATGAATAAAATCATTTATATATCAATGCCTTATTAGCTCAATTAAAAGTATGATAAAGTGATTAACTAGCTCAATTAAAAGTATGATAAAGTGATTAACTATGTAAAATCCTAGTATAAAAAGACTTATGAACCCAGTTATTAGTAAAATATAAGACTTTCATTTTCTAACTTTTCGTCTACTAGGTCATTACTCAAGGTAACCAATGATAATGGTTTGGTCTTAGATGTCAATTCCAATTGTTCATCATCATAGCTCAATGTAATTTGTGATGGATTCTTATTTACTAATAGCAAGTTTACTGAGTAATATAGAGTTAATCTTGAGAGGTACATCTAATGATTGATAAATAAAGTAAATATTCATGAGTATCTCCCTTGCCTTCTCGATGTCACTATAATTCCAAAGAGCATCCATAGCCCATCATGTAATCACCCCGACATCATAGACATAGCTCCACTATCAACGAGAATCCATAGCCCCAATGGAGATACCTGCATTTCTCATTAAAATAATGTGAAGATAACATAGTTTCCATCGTAATAGGATGTTTACGCACTAGTTTTACTCTAATACCATAGGCATTTCTCTACTACCAACACACATCTATAGCCCCAACGGAGGTGTCTACATCTTCTAACTACATATGCAATATATTCTTTATTATAACATAGAGGGATGGCACTTTATATTGAAGATAACTTAGGTGTGCTCACATCATAAGATTTTTTCATTGAGTTTTTTTTTTGTCTCCCTTAGTTTAAACTCTACCCCCACATGTAAAGTAATTACAATTTAATGTTATACATGGATGTAAAACTTTCAACGGGTTGAAGATAATTAGTTAGAGTTTTATCCGAGCCATTTCTAGACAATGATTACTAGAAATAAATTCCATTTCAACCTACTAACAATAAAATATTTTCTTTAGTGATGTTTTCCATAGCTCATCAAGATAAAGAGGGTGATGCACAGCATTGGGAGCGATGAAGGCTAGCACAAGAGGTACGAATGATGATCGATGGCAGGTGAAGACGGACATCCGGTCCTTGCTTAGCAACTTCACAGTCAATCTGGGGAAGGGAGCTCCTTAGAATCGGAATACCACTGTCACAATACCTCTTTGGAAATTTGTCATTGTTTTTTTCATTACTGATTGTTTTCTCTAGCTGCACTTTGCGTTGAGGCTCACTCTGTAGATTCGGGAATGGTTATTATTTTCTCTCCAACTTTTAGACAGCATCAATGGTTAACCCATCAGACTATGTCGATTTAGAGCTCTAGGCTGAAGATATCCTATTGGTTTAAGGCCTAGAGCCAACTCAACAAAATTTGGCCAAGGTGGTTCTGCCAACAAGGTCTCCAAGAGGCAAAGGGGGAGCCACAATGATTGACTAGAATCTAGAAGGTGGTTTAGGGTTTTTGGAGTTAGGAAAAACCTGTGGTCCAAAGGAGGTTGGTTGCGGAATTGACATCAAACCATTGGATGTTCGGGCGACAGCGGAAAAGTTAGCAAAACAGTCGGAGGAAGAGAAGGCGAGCTACCGGGTAAGTAAAAATACCTCCTCACAATCTCCAATTTCTGGTCTTTTTTCTGGTGGTCTTAAATACATTGTTATCAATAACAGTATTAGATGTAATAAAGGGCTTAAAGTCTGGTTGGTTAAGGAGTGGGGGCCAAAATACCAAGAGGCGGGACAAGGTCTGAGTAGTGTGCTCGCTTGTAGAGGGCTAGTGGGCCAAAAGACAGATGAACTGTCACTTTCCCTACAAACCCCTAGCTTGAAGGCAGCAAACAAAGAAGGTTTTTTCAGGAGGTTTTGGAATAGAAGGAAGGTTCGATAAAACCCCCTTTCGACACTGGTGACCGGGAGCAAGATAGCGATCCATCTTCAGCGTTTCAGGGTTTTCTCAATGAAGGTCCTATAGGATATGAAGCATTGTTTTTGGGGGAACAACCGCTGAATAAAACCTTTGTAGTGGAGGAAAGACCCTTAAAGTCTAGGGTTTCTATAATCTGGGAGGAGTAGGTGGAGGAATGGCTAGCGTCATTTGAGGAGGACGTAAACCAAGTTCGGGAGAGTCAGTCCTTTGCAGGAGGGGTCGAGAATGGTCGGAATCTAGGCTCAAAAATGAATAAAGGGAAGGTCATAAAGAACAAAGTTGAATGCCCTAATTTAATCCTCGAGGTCGATATCCAGATAAACAGGGCCATGGAAGCCTTAGAGCTTATTCTAGTTCGTAGAGGGTGAGGGAAATTCTTCTCTACATAATATATTACAAAATGGATAGAAAATTCTTGGAAGGGAGGCCCAAATAATCAGGTTGAAGTCATCACCCTGGCTCAGGGTTAGTTTATGGTGTGCTTCAATAAGCATGAGGCATTGGAACGGGTTCTGAACCGTAATTGGTGTTTTGGCTTCTCGCAAATTCTATTCAAGAAGTGGATGCCCCTGTTCGATGCCCAAAGAGAAAAAGTGGAAGAAATTATGGTTTGGGTCCATCTACCTGCTCTTCCATCGTAGTTAAGGACAGAGGATGTAATCAAATCCATAGGTAACACTTTGGGCCTATTTATGGAAGCAGATATGTATTTTGTGGAAACAAAAAAGGGAATGTGGCACGTATTTGGTAAGACTGGACCCAAGAGGAGGATTGGCAGAAAAAAATCAATACAGCTTCAAGGTTATTCTCACTATCAAATTATCGACGATGAGCATATTCCCTTCAGATGTCATAGATGTCACAAGTATGGACATCTAGCTCGTGACTGCCCCTTGGGTTTCAGAAGGAGAAGAAGGTTGAGGAGTGACCCTGGGATTGAGGGTTAGAATCAGGTGGATGGGGAGGTGAACGCTCAAATGGCAGGGGAGGAGCCTCATCAAGAGGGGGAACAAGTGTTGATGAAGATACATGAAGCACAGGTTGAAAAAAAGGACCATAATGATTTACCAGAGCAGGATCACATTTAGGGAGCCTAGAAAGAAATTGGAACATCCAATCAGGTGCCTCTCTCGACGAGTACTTGTTCTCTTCCCCTTTCTTCTTTACATGAATCTCTTCAATATTTGTTAAATGATATGCATAGGCCTGGTCCTTCCAGGCTTTCTTTGACTGAACAGTCAGTCTTATGCAATTTATCTTTAGCTCTGGATAGTATTATTACCTCCATACTTGCCCTCTCTCTTTCCAAGTTGCCATTGATCGAGCCTGAACTTTCTCCACTACCTGTGGACTCTCTTGAGTTCCCTCCCTATGATCTGTGTCCTCAGGAAAAAAGGGCTCTAACTACTGATCTTATAGGAGGAATAGGGAGTGCCATGGAACCCTCGAGGTTGCGAAAGACTCATGAAAGAAACACTGATATATCTAAGGCACAACTCAAAACTAAGTTGGATATAGCTAATGGAAAACAATTATCCCTAAAAGGGGTGCTTAGAGCAATGCAATCCCCTGTCATAGTTACCAAATGATCCTCTTATCCTTTAATTGTCATGGCTCCGCTATCAGCCAAAGGAAACTACCTCTAAAATCTCTATTTCAATCATACTGTCATGATGTCATTATGTTGCAAGAAACCCTGGGGTCTAGTGAAGTGGTGATGTTATCGCTTAGGAAAATGATGCCTGGTTGGACTTTTGTTACAGTTGATGCGAAAGGTAGATCAGGAGGCCTTGCCCTGGGCTTTAAAGAAAGTAGTATGAGCTTGATAAATTCTTGGGGTTCAGATATGGTTATGGGGGTTAAGGTTTACTCGTTGGAACTTTGCTCTGAGTTATCACTTGTCAATATCTATGGACCATGCTAGGACAAGGTATCTTTATGGAATAATCTTTTTGCGAAGTCTTTTATGAAAGTCCCTAATATGGTGGTAGGGGGGATCTAAATTTTTCTGTGGCCTTATTTGAGACTTGGGGAACCTAGGCCCAAACTGACCCTTTGGCAGACTTCTTTCTGAACAAGATCCAGTCTGCAAGACTTATAGATCAAAATTTGATAAAATATTTTCCTACCTAGAGGAACAAAAGAGTAGGGGAGCCTAGAGTGGTTAAGATATTGGATTGTTTTCTAACAAGCGAGGTTTTCTTAAACAAAATTCCCTCTTTCACAGAGTGGATAGGATCTAGAGGGAATCATATCACTTTCCTATTCTTATGGACCTAAAAGGGTCCAGTGGGAACATTGGTTCTCCTTTCAAATTCAATCCCAGCTGGCTAAAAGAGACCAATTTCATCTGACTTGTTGAATATAATTGGGGGCATCTAAATCGGTCCGAGGACACATCCCCTGTAATGGCCTTCATTGGCAACCTAAAAAGAATGAAGCTAAAAACTATAAGTCAGGATACGGATAAAAAGATGAGGGATGAAGCGGACCTAAAACAAATTGGGGAGGATCTAGAAGCTCTAGAAAGTCCAGAAGGGGATGGTTATGAAACAGAGAAGAAGAGAGAGAGATCAAACTTTTAGAGGCTAGGAGGAGGAAGATCCTAAATGACTTTGAAGAACAATGGTGTCATAAAATCCAAGCTACTTGGCTCTCCACGTGGGACGAGAATTCAAATTTTTTCCAGAATTATGCAAAGGGGAGGAAGAAATCCAATACTATATGGGAAATGGATCGGGAAGGGGGAGGAAGAGCTAAATCATTCAATAAGTTGGCAAGCATGGGTAGAGACCACTTCAAAAATATGTTTAGGGCTCCAGAGGCTGCTTCTATAGCCGAGGTCATCAGGGTGGCACATCATTTTCCTAGGTATGCAGAGGAGGAAGAAAATGATTTACTAATGACACCTATGTCAAAAACTGAATTCGAAGGAGTTATAAAATCCATGCAAAAATATTAGAGTCCAGGGCCTGATGCCAAGAGTGTGGAATTCATCCAACATTTCTTTGATTTAATAGGGGATGACATAGTTGAGGTGGTGGAAGAATCTAGGATCAGGGGTCATATTCATGAGCCTTTCAACTCTATTTTTCTAGCTCTCATTCCAAAATCGGATGACCCTGTTTCTTTCGAGGAGTTCAGACCAATATCCCTCTACAACTGCATTTATAAAATCATTGGCAAAATAATTGTGATCCTTCTAAAGCCAATTCAATCCATGAACATTTCAAGGGAACAATTTGGTTTCCTTGATGGTAGACAGATCCATGATGACATCAAAGTAGCTCAAGAATCGATGCATAGCATAAAGAGAAGCAAAAGAAAAGGCTTGATAGTCAAAATTGATTGGTCAAAGGCATATGACAGAATCAGCTGGTTGTACTGTCGACTTCTTATGACTTACTTGGGCTTTTGTATAGGGTTCATAAATTGGGTCACGGGATGTATAACTAATGTGTCATTTGCAATTCTCGTAAACAGGGAAACCTCTCCCTTCTTCCACAGTTAGAGAGGGCTTAGACAGGGGTGCCCTCTGCCCCCCTCCCGTTCTTATTAGCAGAAAAAGGTCTTAGTTAGTTGATCTTGGCTGTTAAGAGGAGTGGTGATTTAAAAAGAATTGAAATAGCAACAAATCTGTTTATTTCCCACTTGTTATTTATAGATGATATCCTTCTTTTTAGTAATGGCTCCAGGGTGGATATTCAACAGTTGAAGATTTCTCTTGACTTGTTCCTCAAAGAAACTGAGACGTGCATTAATGCTCATAAATCCTCAATTTCCCATGAAGGTTTTACAGTGAATGAGGTAGACATAATTACCTCAATTCTCCCTTACAATTCAAAGCCCATGGGAGACGACTTCAAATACCTAGGTTTTCATTTAAAGCCAGATTCATACAAGAAAAGGGATTGGAATTGGCTACTGGAAAAAATTGAAAACCATATAGAATTATGGAGTTTCAAGTGGTTATCGAGAGTGGGAAAAATGGTACTCATAAAATATGTGCTTATGGCTATCCCGATATATTGGACTGCTCTAACATGGGTGCCTAAAGGAATACTCTTCAAAATAAGGAAATTGTGCAGTCAATTTCGTTGGGTAGGTGTTAAAGAGGATGTGGTCCTTCCCTGGATTGTGTGGGACAAAATTGCCCGAACTAAAGCACGGGGAGGATGGGGGATAAAGGAGCTCCAATCTTTTGCAATGCCATTGTCAACAAAGTGAGGGTGGTGATTGTTAACTATGGATAACTTATGGGCTGTTGTGGTAAAAAGAAAGTACATCGACCCATAACCTATGGATGATTGGATGCAAAGGGTAGATAAAAAATCAACAAACTCTTTAACAATATGGAAGTCAACAATAGACACTTTTAGAATCATGTAAGGTGGTATAGCCTGACACATAGGTAATGCAGAAAAGCTCAGAATAGGTCTTGACCCTTGGGTGGGTTGCAATGAGGAATATGTGCTTCTAAGGGAGATCTTGGACTTTCTCAATGGCAAAGGTGTTGTGTTCCTTAAACAAATCGAGAAAGATGAAACCTCAAACATATGGCATCAAGGATGGAAATCAATTGAGGATCTTCTCCTATAACCTCGTTGGGGGGGAGAGTGGCAGAGATTCATAAGAGAACTGCAACACACCAATGTTAGGATCAGGGATAGGCCAGATTCTATATGATGGGTTCATGCTCCATTAGGCCAATACTCCCAATGATCCGGATTTAAGCAGGAACGCAATAGATTACAGAGATAACCATAAATACAGAGATGCGATAACCATAAATACAGAGATGCAGCGGAAATAATACTTCATTTCATTACTGTAAAATACTGAAATATGTTTACAAACAGAAATGGAAAGAAACCAGCTAGGGCGATGGTAGCTTATCTCTGAGAAGAGATGTGGCGGCTACATGCCTCTGAACTGTTCCGAACTGTATTACAATGAGGCTCGAAGGCCTATTTATTGCTGAGAAACAATGGAAAACCCTTCACATCCCGAAACCTAACCCTAGAAGATGAAACGCCAAATTGTGGGCCTGTTTGGGTAAATTGGTACATCAATTTCCCGGGGTCGTAACTTTGGCATACGATCTCCGTTTGACGCGTACGATAGCTCGTTAGAAAGATCTATCCGAGAACTACCACTTTGGGAAGGGCAACATCGGTCCATGGACCCATGTTGCCCCCAGATTCCCAAAAAAACGTCGTTTAGGGCCTCAAAACGGCTCCGGAAGTTCAGGACCCGAAAAACTGCTAAAAATAGTAAATTGTGCTACAATTAAGGAAACTGAAAATGACTGAAAGAGACAGTTGGGAGGGTCCAAATGGGTTGGTGGGTGGCCACCAACATCCACCTGGATCATTCCTCCCCCCTTAGGAAGCAATGGTCCCCATTGCGTTGAGTTCCTCCATCTGCTGAACTTGTCCTGCAATCTCTGATGTGTCCAGTGATGGTGGGAAGCATGGTCGAAGATGGTCCATATTGAACACTTGGTGCAGGTGAAGGAATGGAGGAATGTTGTGCTTCAAAGCATTGTTGCCCATAGCCTTGGTACTGGCATAAGGACCATGTCGGAGTGGTCTGAGCTTCTGATGGGTTCTAGTAAGGCGTTCTCTCTGCAGATGAAACCAGACTTTGTTGCCCACTTGAAGCTTGTGTGGTACCCCTGTGCGTGAGAAGTTGTTCCTGTGTTCTGTCATGACCGTATTCCTTTGTTGCTGCTGCTGCATAGAGGAATCCTTCGCGGGGGCCATGGATGTAGCAACGATCTTCCCCATACAGATGAATTTCCTGGTCTGTGATATGAGCTTGCTGCCTTTCTTGGTAGTGATCAAGGATGTGGCAGTAGGTGGGGCTACCTCTGGTATCCTGTATAATGAACTATTCAAAGAAATAATGACAGCACGAGGCCTTGACTCATACACAGCATGTCGCCTCCACAAGTATGGCTGGCCTAATAATACATCACAAACATCCAGAGGTGTAACATCACACAATACCTCGTCTGTGAAGGGCTTGATGCTGTAGGGAAGGCGGCACTGCTGGCGAACTTTGAGATCTCGTCCTTCATGAAGCCACCCGATACTGTACGGCTGTGGGTGTGGTGTAGTTGGTAGGCCCAACCGCTTCACGACCTCTGCTGAAACAAGGTTCTTTTGGCTGCCACTGTCGACAATGAATCGCAGCGGTGAACCCTTCACCCACATCTGTGAGTGGAAAAGACGCTCCCCTTCCTCTGGATTTTCGGGCTCATCTTTCTGGATCTTGGCGGTGGCAACAGTGGCGCTGGGATCCGCATCAATGATCTGCTTCCCTTTGCCATTCCCCTTGTCGAGTTCTGGCTCAGGGTCGGAACATGCATCTGATTCGGAAGCCTTCAACTCGGCCACCAACGACTGCTTGGTCCGACACTCACTTGTGTTATGAGTGGGACTCTTGTGGAACTCACACCACTTTCCTGTGTCCTTCTTCGGCTTCGTGGTGTTGTTCTTTTCTTGCAGCTTCGACGGGTTGTCTTGGGTCACCCCGCCTTGGCTTTGTCCTTTGGTCTTCGGATTTGCAGATCCAAAGTCTCGCTTCTTCTGTTTGAACTTTTGCTCGATTTTGACAGCATATCGGTATGTTGTGCCAAGTGAGGAGATGTTCAAGAACACCATCTCTTCCTGGATGTATTTGTGCAGGCAGCCACGGTATTTGAGTACCAGATGCAGCTCAGAATCTTTGATACCCAACTGTGTGCGAAGGGTATGAAAAATGTTTGTGAACTCCGGCACATCTTGGTCTCGTCCCTGCCGCAATGTGGTCCATTTGATGTATTTGTCCTCATAGCTTCCGACAGGGTAGTATTGCTCCTTGATGGCATCCCGAAAGTCATTCCAAGTGGGTGCGGCTGAAAATAGTGAGCCTGTACTTTCATCCTTCTGCTCGCAGTAGGTTTCCCACCAGTCCTTGACGTGGGGGGCTGCTTTGAGAAGAGCGAAAACAATCTTTTCCCGACTTGAAAATTCATGAACAGAAAAATACCCATCTAGCAGATTTAACCATTTATCTACGACATCTGCGTCTATTTGACCCTCGAAGATGGGGATTTCAAAATTAACTTGTACCTTGAAGGGTGTGGCATTTCCAGAGTCGCTGTTGGAAGCCGATGCGTCGCCTCTGGGTAGCCGCTGAAGGATCTGCGCAAAGCTATCCATCATCGCGTTCCTTTGCCGCTCGAGCGCTTCTTCGAGCAAGATTTTGATAGGATCTCCTGCCCCCTCGTCTTTCTTCTCATCCGCCATGGGAGGCCGTCGAGATTTGCGAGGTTGGTCTTGCAAAGGTTCGACCAGTTCAAGCCCTAAATCCTTATATCCCGACCTCGTTGGGGACATGCAAAGAAAAACAGAGAAAAAGCAGACCGCTCTGATACCACTGATCCGGATTTAAGCAGGAACGCAATAGATTACAGAGATAACCATAAATACAGAGATGCGATAACCATAAATACAGAGATACAACGGAAATAATACTTCATTTCATTACTGTAAAATACTGAAATATGTTTACAAACAGAAATGGAAAGAAACCAGCTAGGGCGATGGTAGCTTATCTCTGAGAAGAGATGTGGCGGCTACATGCCTCTGAACTGTTCCGAACTGTATTACAATGAGGCTCGAAGGCCTATTTATTGTTGAGAAACAATGGAAAACCCTTCACATCCCGAAACCTAACCCTAGAAGATGAAACGCCAAATTGTGGGCCCCGTTTGGGTAAATTGGTACATCAATTTCCCGGGGTCGTAACTTTGGCATACGATCTCCGTTTGACGCGTACGATAGCTCGTTAGAAAGATCTATCCGAGAACTACCACTTTGGGAAGGGCAACATCGGTCCATGGACCCATGTTGCCCCCAGATTCCCAAAAAAACGTCGTTTAGGGCCTCAAAACGACTCCGGAAGTTCAGGACCCGAAAAACTACTAAAAATAGTAAATTGTGCTACAATTAAGGAAACTGAAAATGACTGAAAGAGACAGTTGGGAGGGTCCAAATGGGTTGGTGGGTGGCCACCAACATCCACCTGGATCACCCAAAAATATGGTTATAACTTATTGATGGCTAGGAAAGATTGGGGAGAGCAGGAATGGTGGTGAAAATTGTTATGGAAATTGAAAAGCCATGCAAAAGCAAGACTTTTCTTCTGGTGCATCCTAAAGAATAAATTCCCCACCTGGGACAACCTTAAACGGAAAAACATGGGTCAGGCAGGTTTATTTTGTGCAAAAATGATGAAGAATTTGTTATCCATTTATTTTTACGATTCCCTTTCATATCCAAGGTCTGGGAGTCCACTCTGAACCTATTGGGGATAAGATTAACGTCGAATGGGGATACATGTAGGGAAGCTTGGAAAAGTTGTTGGAATTCAGCAACAGATAAAAACTTAAGAAACGTTCCTCTGATCATCTCATGGGGCATCTAGCTAGCATGAAACAAAGACATCTTTCAGGATCGTGCAACTTCTCCCTATCTGATTGCTACAGAATGTGCTTCGTTTTTTTCTCTTATTCCTGTAACTTCTCCTTCTCGGGCTCATAGGATTATCAAGGAAGAACATATCAGGCCTGATATCCCTTGGGCATACTTTGATGGTGCTTCTGATGCACATAATAGGTGTGGGGCAGGGTCGTTTATCCACATTGATGAAAACAGTTTTTTCAAAGGTTCAGTGGGCCTAGGACCGAGAACTAATAATTATGTTGAACTACAATCATTAAAATTCTTAATGTGTTGGATAAAACAGTTGGGGATTGGATCCATGCAAATTTTCGGTGACTCAATGAATGTTATAAATTGGTTCAACAATTTGCAAAGATGTCAAAATCATATTTTGATTCCACTCTTAGAAGAAAAATTTCAAATCAAAATGACTTATGATCATATATATGTTTGCCATATCTACATGGAGCAAAACTCAACAACATACCTCCTTTCTAAGGAGGGTTTACAATAGGATCTGGGCATTTGGTGTATAGCAGAGCATACATACAGGACGATCCGTGTGTTGGATCAGTAGCCCTACAATCTCTAATATGGCCTCTCTGGTTGTTTTTTCACATATCAGTTTTTCCAGTTTTGTACGTTTGGATACTTGTCTCTATCAAACTATTTGTACTTTTGTATAAAACAATTATCTTTTGTAAAACTGGTATTTATAAGGGTCGTTTTCTCCATAACGGGAGGCCTAGGTTTTGGACATGATCTTTTTTCATGATGGAACTATGCACTGATATCTGCTCAGTTTTAATGTAGATATTTTGCCTATTTCATGGCGGACATACTACTTTTCAGAATGCTTATTAGAATCTACTATGTAACTTTTTATCATAATAATAAAAAGTCGATTTTTCCTCAATAATAATAATAATAATAATAATATACACACTAGGTAAGAATCGTCAATCAACATATCATTGAGATTTTCTAGGGAATTTAAGATGTAAAGGTTTTGCTTATTAATTTTATTTTTTAGAGATTTTAAAATCCTTATCACGTCTAATTGAAACCAATATAATATTTCCTAAAGTATATGTTGTCAAACTATGCTAAATTTCGTAAGTAAGTTTATTTATGTACGATATATAGACATTTCCTTCTCTCGTCAACAAAATTAACTAAATAAAAAAATTCAATGAAACTAGATTAAAATATTACCAACTCTAAATGACTTACCACAATGTTTTAGCTATGACCAAGGAAGAGAAATGTTGAGTTGATGCCAATGTAAAGTTGTATCATTTTTAATTTGGCTAATAACATATTGTTGCTAAAACTTGGTTCATCCATTCTTCAACGATAGTATACTATTTTGTGTAAATATCTTACAAACAAATCTTCTCATGAAAATCACTCAACCTATGGTTCAGTGCATCCTTTGAATGGATTTATCATCGTATAGACTTGATAATGATCCTCATTACAATATCCCAATATTAATATATTGATATAGACCTTCCCCATAGTTATTGCAAGAGTTCATACATATAAGGTTCACATGCTATTAATAATGCATCATGAATAATGTTTATCACATAACAACTTCCTTGAATGGACTTAGAATATATTTTCACATTTAAAATCATGCAAAGCAGGAGAAAACATATGAGTATTATAGAACGGATGACTTGTAAAAATACTTAATTTTTAGTGGTTATATAAAAAATAATGTGTCCTTTCTATAACACAACATAATTATAAAGCATAATTATAAACTATATGTATAAACTTTAAAACTTTATTCAAAATCAATGTAGCCATTGAGTTTCTAACTCGTATATATTAAGAGGACATCAACTTAATACACATTTATGAAGGTCAAATCAAGGCACGCGAAGTTACAACTAACTTAATTTATAACACGTGTTTGATCACCATCGACTAGGGGTCACAATGGGTCAAGTGATTCACAGTTCATAATTCGCAGATCCCAATTCTGCGATTATAAATTTAGGTTAGGTTTTTTTTATATAATTTTTATTATACATAACATTTTAGTAAGTGTGGATACACAATTCGTAATTTTTCATTGTTTAGGTTATATTTTTGAATGCTGTATGAAGTATATAAATTAAATTCCTGAGCTTAAAAGATATTCATTGTATTTTAAGGAAAAATGAATATGAAAAAAATTATATTTAAAAAGATATTAAAATGTAAAACATTAAGACTATTTCAAAAGATTTAATTACATTTTTTTTCAATTGTTTTATATGTTATATGCAATTTTTTTAAACTACATATAATATATGTATAGTTGACATTAAATTTCTTACATGATGTTTCATTTTAACTAACTAATTAGGCCGATAGGCCTTCCTTTGAGTGAGCTTTTTTATGTACCTTTTGTTTTTATGATTGACAGTTGGCGTGCACCTTCAACTGGCATATGGTTGACATCTGTTGTGCAACACCATTTCTGTTTCTCCTCTTCAGCTTTCTGCTCTTCCTGTTCTCTTCCATGACCATTTTTGTTCCTCCTCTTTCCGCTTTTTGCTCTTCCTGTTCTCTTCCACCCCTTGCTGCAATAATGTTTCTGGGCTCTTCCACTACCTGCTGCAATAATGTGTCCTGTTTCTGCTATGCACTCTGTTGTGCACGACCTAGCCCTCGGTTATTCAGTATACCCTGTTTACAGCTCCATTTTCCTGTTCATAAATTGTTCGCTCAGGTGTTGAGAGTTCTTCCTCCCACTTTGGTTGAAACATGGGTTTCGCCTTCCGGAAAGAATCTTGCCAATCCAAAATCTGCTATTTTAGCATGAAATTTGTCATCTAAAAGTATATTGGGACATTTGATATCTCTGTGTATAATGCGAACATCAGAATCCTCGTGTAGATATGCAAGTCCTCGTGTTGTGCCCACTATAATCTTCAAACGATTTTCCCAACTCAAATATAGGTTGACTATGTACTGTTGTGCCCTGGTTATTTGCAGTCTCTAAATACAACTGCAGGGACTGCTGCTGTGCTTATAATCCAAATGCGAATAGATGGTATTCAATTCCTCTTTGTTTTCTTCCCCCGTCCATTCGTTTTCCTGTGGCAGCAATTGGTCAGCAACTCCTTATCAAGGGGAGCTCGACTGGATCACACCATCTTGCAGTCTGTAATCCAATAGCAAAGAAATGGAGGCTGTTGCCTGCATTGCACCATCCTCATTTGAATCCGTGCATTTGTGGAATTGAGAGAAAATTTGGCCCTACTGACAAATATGGCTGTGACGGCAGCTTTCAGGTCATTGTAGTAGGCGGGTCTTCGCAAAATGGTAACAGCTATGAACCCACAATAGAAATTTATGATTCATGGCATGTGATTGGAGAAGTCCCCTGTGAATATGCTGTGAGGTTGGCTGTGTGGACACCCAATGACACAGTCTACTGTAATGGAGTTATCTATTTCCTCACATCTGCTAGACCTTATAATATCATTGCATTTGATTTAGTGAAGGGTACTTGGAGTGAGGTCATGGTGCCAAGGCCTCAACAGCTCATGTGCTCCTTCCTTATAAAGAGAAGAGGTCGGCTTACTCTTGTGGGAGGATTGGGTTCTCCCAAGAAGTGTAAATGCTTGAATATCTGGGAGCTGCAGGGGGATGGGTGGCCGGAGATTGAAACGATGCCTGGTGAAGTCTTCAATAGATTTTTTGGAGAGAAAGCTGATTTTGATTATAAGTGTGCTGGCAGTGGGGATTGCTTGTATTTTTTCAGGGATTATCATTCAGAGATATTGGTGTGTGAACTCTTTGAGAATCAGAGGTCTAATTGGAGATGGATATCTTGCTTCACTTCTGTTGGGTCACAGTTTCCAAGATTCTCGTTTAGGTGCATGTTAGTTCAACCAAGTTTGGATGTTTTCCAATAAGAACTGGAAATCTGGGGATGTTTTCATAGCATGGAAGCCCACAAGATATGTGAAACTTCAGCTACAGGTTAGCTCAAGGATGTCGTTTTAAAAAGGATTTTGATAAATAACTAGCATTATTTTTACTATCATGGCTAACTCTTAAACTATTAGTATAGGCCTCCCAAGTCGCAGTGAAAACACCGGTGTGTAATAAGCTTAGAGTTATGCTTGAGCCCTAGCCTTTGCCAATTTACAAAAACTGCGGTAAAACTCAAGCGAAAGTGTCATGATAAGGCATTGTAGCAAACCTTGATCTTTGAGACTTGTTTCTCCATTATCTGTTCTGTCACCTATCTCATCAATAATTTGACAACAATAAACCATGAAACTAAAAGCTCTGCCCTGCCTCTAAGTTGGTTTGGAAGGACAGGGCAGAGCAGTGTTCCTGGCCTGAAACTCAGTTTATTGTTTTTTTCTAATCCAATGTGTTTTTTTATTTATCATCTTTCTGATCTATCATCTATACGGTCACGTAAGTCAATCTGTTTTTATTGTTCAATACGTTGACAACAATAAACCACGAAGCCAAAAGCTCTGCCCTGCCTCTAGGTTGGCTTGGAAGGACGGGGCAGAGTAGTGTTCCTGGCCTGAAACTCAGTTTATTGTTTTTTTCTTTTAACCCAATGTGTTTTTTTATTTATCATCTTTCTGATCTATCATCTATATGGTCATGTAAGTCAATCTGTTTTTATTGTTCAATAGGTGGACAACATTAAACCATGAAGCTAAGAGCTCTGCCCTGCTTCTAAGTTGGTTTAGAAGGACAGGGTAGAAAAGTGTTCCCGGCCTAGGACTCAGTAGTTTTTTTTTTCCTTTTAAATCCAATGTGTTTTTTTATTTAATTGTACGAGACTTTAAGAAAACATAGGTGGACAACGGGTTGCCGAATTCTCTACTAGGGTATCATGAGATATTATTTTGTCTGAGTGATTGGAGTATAAAATATAATTGTTTACCACCAATTTGCATGCTATTTGCTTGTACTGTGATCGAATGATTGCGATGGTCCAGAATTGTTGAAGCAATTTTTAGTTTTATTTAGCAATTCAGTATAGTCTCTATCACTTAGATATATATATGATCTTCCATCCTCTAAGCCAAGCTACAGGGTGAGCATCTAACAGTTGCAGGGCATACAATTGGATAGTTGAGGTTCACCCAGTTAGATGGACCATTGCACATGCTTTTGTTGGATCTTAGGCAAAGGAAAACATCTAAGGAGATGTCAATAAAAGACCATACCTTTTAAGCCACTGTGAGAACATGAGCGCCTAATAAGCATAAAGTTTCATTTGAGCCATTCCTCTATGTGAATTGTTAAAGAACTCAAGAGAACTACTGGAAGAGTATGGACAGTTTGGAATTTTGTTGAGCCATTTCTCTATGTGAATTCTTAAAGAACTCAAGAGAACTACTGGAAGAGTATGAAAAGTTTGGAATTTTGTTTTGCAACTGCTCCTTATTCCTGGCTTCATTTAGGAACCACAAGTATATCTCCTCGTCCAAATCTACATGTAGGAAAGTTGTTTTAACATCTAATTTCTCTAACTCCAAATCAAGAAAAACAACTAGTTCCAACACAATACAAACATGTACAAGCTTAACAACTAGCGAAAGATTTCATGGAAATATATACCTTCGCAGGTTTTGGATAATGTGATCAGGGGTGTTCTGAAGCACATATCAGATTGCATTGTAGCCACATTTCTCAGTGATAACGTTAAGCAGTTCAATACAAATGTTGTTATGGGAATTGAGGTTGATTTGACACTGCTAGAATCTTTTGCAGATACTCAATTTCATGACAGTGGCTTGGATGAGCTTGAAGGTGCAACAGATCCAAAAAAGTCTTTGTTAGAGGCAAGGCAGTTAGTTAGTCTTTTATTAAACAACCATCCAAAGAATTTCATGAATCCTGTTATAAGGGAGAAGCAGTATAGTTCTTTGGATTACAGAAAGGTGGTCATGATTTATGAGAAATACAGAGATTCATCTGACAGACTCTTTGGAACCTTTGGTACGTAAACTTTGAAGCAAAATGCAAAGAAAAAATCACTTGAGACATTGATAAAGAGACTGAGAGAGTTGAGTTGATGTAATGATAAAAATGCTTTATTTATGGAGTTGGAAAATTGTCATTTTGTAGGGTTAATAACCTTGTCTAATAATCATTACTAGAAAAGAGGCCATTTCCTCAAATCTTCTTCTTGCTAAGTTCCTCATCCTATTGTTTTGTAGTCACCATCAATAGTCACAGCTGATGTTCTGGTAAAATATTCCTCCTCGAGAGCAATGGAATCTTAGTTAATGGACATTTATAACAAATTCTTGTGAAGTGTGGAGGATGGAGAACATTGTACATCAAGATGGGGCTCCATTCATGTATTATCACACTTGCAATGTAAGCCTTCCAGGCTTTTATTTTTGTGATCCTTGTTGTTGCGAACATGTCGAGCGACTACGCTGACAAGAGCCACTGCACGTATGTTTTTTTTTAATCTCAATTTCTATCAATCTCTCTTCCTTTTCCTTTTCAAATTTAGTGTCATTTGTCACGAGTTCGAATCTAGCTACGTCTGAGCTCGTTCGTTTTTGGGTTGTTTTGTTGCACAATAAAAAGGGCTTCCAGATGGACAGTATTGTGGAGACAAGCTATGAGATGGGGTACTGCGTTATATGTAGTTGTTATAACTTTCATTTCTATGGTTCCAGAATGATATGATAATTGAATTTATTTGGTTTTGGTGTAAACAGGCATGTTGCGGATGTATCTCTGGAGAACGACTGCAAGTGCAGCCCCAACTGCCAGTGCGGCACTTGCAGCTGCCACACATGAATCAATAGAATCTCTTAAATAGTGGCCGTCTCTCCAATTGGTGTGTAATAAGTCTAGTATGTTCCGCGAGACATTATGCATAATTGTGGAGTGTCATAGATGTTCCTGTACCTGCAATTTTAATAAAGACTCAGTTTACATAGATTTGGGCTTTTGAGTGTGGTTTCTATTGTTCATGGGATGCCAATTATTATGTTACTCGTGTTAAGTTATCTTTGTTTTTGTTTTCAAAAATATTATATAGGAATATGTATACCTTACATGGGCTTCTGCAATGACATTTATAGAGTGGTTAATTGTTTGTTTTTAAATTAAAATACATTTACATGAAATTCTCAAATTCTCTTCCTTTTTTGTTTCAAGCATTGTAGCATTTTTAAATACATGTGAATGAATCTGGACCCCAATAAATACATATTGAATCAGATAGTCTTGTGGTTTTCTTTATGTTCTTTTGCGTTTACATGCTGCTCTATTCTCTTTTTCGCTTCCAGTGTAAAGGACTTACATTCCCAGTCTGTTCTGTCTCCTATATCTTTTACTCTATTTCAGATTTAATAAGCTGCACAATATTAATAACAGCCCAGAAGGTGGGCCGACAGGAAGTGTAGAATCCAAATATCACAGAGGTTCTATCAACCTATATTGTGAGTTATCTGGTGCATTATAACTGTCTACTATCAGAAAATAATAGCTAGATTCCTATTATGTAACATGGAGTTGGCATTTTGTTCCTTTTGATTCAAAAGTTTCAAATTCAACTTGCCATAAGATCTTATCTAATTATTTATTATCCTACATGTTTGAACAAATTCCTTTCTTCATAAATTTTTGAATCCTTTGTATGGAAATTTGAAGTGTTTAACACTAATTGGGATGCTTAAGACAAATGTACATTGTATATGTGATAGTTCTTGTTTCAAAAACTTTGTATGCCTATTGTACCACCCATTTCGTGATAATGTAACATTCAGTGATATCTAGAGTGTAATTCTTTTATTCAATGTGATTCACATCAAGTAAATTTTCTTTTTACTCATCCAGAGGTGATGATTTTGATTGAAGGCTAAAGATCTAAAAATAATTGTTTATAATTATAGTTTTAATTGTGATAATTTTAAAATTTTGTTTCTACCTCAGTAGTTGTACGTTTGAACGAAAACAACGTGTTTTTCTGTTCTGTTTTGCATTACCCAAATTGAATTTGAAGTTTGCTTGATGCATCATTATTATTCATTCCTGATAGAGTTCTGAAGATCTCAACACAGTTGCAGAATGACTCCATCCAACTACACAGGGATACATAAGGGGTAAACAGAATTAGAAGACAAAAGGAGCATGTCTTTATTTGTTTTGCGTGAAAATGAAAAATTAGAAATGGAGTTTTGGATCTCATTTTTCGTGCAGTCAATTTTATGTAAAGACCATGCAAAGTTCACAACATTTGCTTAAGAAGTATTGCCCAGCCGTATGAATTATACAGTTTGTCAGAGCTTTGTAGTGACAATGGTCTGCACTGTCCATTGTGAACAAATAATGAGTAGAAATATTAAAAAGATTTATGAATAATTAAGTAAATGAAATATCAAAAATGGATCTTACTTGGGACAAGCACAGATAGATTTGATACAAACTGCTCATTTTTAAATAAATTCAAAACATATTAAAAATATATATTTATATATAAAGAAAGATTTCTCAACCTTTCTTTAAAATATTTCTTATTGCACTGCACTAATGTGGCATGTTTCACGAAGAATATGAATCAAAGTTGGAGAAGATTTACAATTGTGGAAGCATATGTTTGTGTAAAAGTTAATATATATATATATATATATATATATATATATATATATATATATATATATATATATATATATATATAGAAAGATTTCTCAACCTTTCTTTAAAATATTTCTTATTGCACTGCACTAATGTGGCATGTTTCACGAAGAATATGAATCAAAGTTGGAGAAGATTTACAATTGTGGAAGCATATGTTTGTGTAAAAGTTAACAAATACCCAAATTGAAAATACAATTGAGATTTTAACTAATTTAATATATATGTGTGTGTGTGTATGTATTTCTAATATTTTTTAGAAAAATACTTGTACTTTTTAATCTTTTATAAAATTTCAACAATTCCAACTTCATAACTCTGTCGACCTCTCTTTGTACCTTCTGGGACAATTGCTAGTTTATATTTGCAAAGTGGAATTAAAATATTTATTAAATATTTTACAACGTTTTAATGGTGGTGATTCATTTTTTAATTAATTCTTGAAACTCAAACATAGTGTTTTTCATTTTATAAAACTACAAGATTCTCAAATATTGCACAAAGAATTTTAAATAAAACTCAAATTTTGAGATTACTATGTTATCATTTGTGTAGTCCCAATTTATATTCTAATAAAACTTATATTGATCATCAAATAAGAAATGAACTTATAGCTTGTATTCAATCTTAAAAACATATATTCAATGTTAAACAACAATACTAGAGTTGTGGATGGAAAATAAAGTTGTATTGATACCTTCCATTTTTGGAAACTTAATAGAACTGAGTTAATCATGATTTTAATTTGAGAGTTCCAAGTGTACCAAACACAAATAAAAAACACCTAGAGGCTAGTGTGATAGGAAACTTAGAAGTTCAAAGCAAGGTGTTTGATAAATTTAGGAATATTAACTTCAATAATAAATATGCAGAGAAGTAAAACTATGTTGTTGATAAATTATTAATGAAATCTTTGTTTCATTATTGTTTTTGCTTTAATTTAGCTAAATTTAAACTAAGGGGTAGTTCAAATGTCGCAGTTGGTTCATACCTTTCAAAGTTCAATAATTAAACTAAGCGACAGGAACGCTCGCTATGCAACCTTGTTAAATAAAGAAGATAGTTACTATTAGGTATTACCAATAATAACAATAGTTATTATGAGTATTATTTTCAAATTTTTAAAGAAAGAATGTATTATATAAATTTATTTATTTATAATTTGTAAGGAGGTTGATTTTTATTTTTATTAATATTTTTAACGAAGTAAAAATGAGTTTAGTTATTATTTCAAAATCTTAATTTAATCTCCCAATGGGGGCAATTTTCGAGGGTAGTGGGGGATTAGGGTTGTGCTCGCCACCCTAAATACGAAGGGAGAGTAAATGCAGGGGTGGTGTGGCCACCTCCTCGCATGCATAACCTTGTGCTTATGTCCTACTTAATGGAGAGGTTTTTGTGTAAGATAGAGGTGGAGGGAGGCGCTAGTTATTTGCGAGTTGCCTAAGGAAACTCCAAGTTGTTTCCCTAGCGCAAGAGAGAAACAAGGGAGGAAATTGGAATTGGAGAGTTTTTGTAAGATAGTGGAAGAGGCCTAGGGGCCATTCCTAGACGCCAATTTTAGTAGGAGGCAGAGGGGATTTAGTGTTGAGAGCTACATGGCAAGTTGAAAGGAAGAAATTGAGGCGAAAGCCTTCAGAAGGTGTGGATAGAGAAGGGAGAGTTGAGCTTCCCTGTAAGATTTGTCTGTAGGATGAGGGTACAGAGAAGGAAAATTGGTGGGTTTTGTCCCTACATAAGAGCGATGACCAGGTAATTTCCTTCTATTTCTGGGCTCTGAGCAATCTTCAATATTTTGCTTAAAATTTCCTTTGGTACATTTCTAGCAAGATCTTCAAAGGGTGTAGGGTGGACCATAACCTTTGAATAAGCTTGAAGGACCCCGAGCAACAATGTGTTGGTGCAGGTTCGAGTTCAACTTTTATTGCCTGTCATTGTTGGACATCCCTAGTTGCGAGCAAGGGATAAGGACCTAGTATTGTGTCCATGGCATGCTTACCCCATCGCTTCAGAAATAGATTGGTAATATAAAATGGAGTTTATATGGTCTTAGGGTTTTCACCCTCTTGAGTTAGTAGTTGGTAGCGGGCATAGAGTGGCGAAACTCAGACGATGTGAAGGGTTTGGTCTTGGTTTGTAATTATCTACCCTCTACCCTTTGTTTGTTCCTTGGATTATTATTAAGTTGGGCCTTCCATCAAGTCTAGTTTGAAGTTCATATTGTAGTGGTCCCCTTGCAGTTTATTTTGAGGCAAAACTCTTGGGTATTATAATTCTAGTTGACAATTCAAGACTAATCATGTGCAACAGGCATTGGGGAGGAGGGAAAGGTCCTCAGGGTTGCAATAGAGCCCATCAAAAACCACAAGAAGCAGCTAGTGAATATCAGACAACAGTCCCTTAAGACACTCAGGGAAATTCATAATTTAGATTCCTTTGTTGTGCATGAGAGGTAGGTCTTCTCAGAATCTGAGATCTGGAAGATGTTGCCACTTGAATTCCTAACCCATGACATAATCGGAGATGAAGGAAGCATTATTTCGGGGCATTAATATTGTATTGGAATATGAAGACCTTGTTGAGAAGGTTATTAATGGGTAACCAAGTAGATAGATACAACATCTTCCCCAACCTAGAGAATGCTCAAAGGGCTCTCGCAATCAGTGCTTTCTGTTAGGAAGTATATAGGAGAGGCTCGCACATTTTGAGCTCCATTTTCATTGTGAGTTGAATTCACTTGCTCATTCAGGAGCAAGTACCAGAGACATTCTTCTAGGCACTTCTTCTGACACTTGAGTTTACACGACTATCTTCAGTTTTTGTGTTCATAGTACTTCTATAGGTAGCCTACTTATGTTAATTTTGTTGATATTGCTTGAGTTCTAGACTAATTACTCTATTGGTAGGTGGTCAAGATGACCTGGTTTCCCTTTGGGCAGGTTGAGACCACCTACTTAGTGATTATTACGATGTGGATATCTCATAGATGTGTATGCTTTACTTCATATCTTGAGGTAGTATAATTTAAAATTACAACAACAACAAAAACAAAAATAAACTTAATTTAATATATAAAACAAGATTTGATCTCTAATGACAATTTAACCTCTATTCAAACAAACACTCAACAACATATATAAAATAAAAATTAAAAATTATTGAATTAATATTGAATAAAAAATAAAGTAGAATAAACTATATCCATTTTAAATATGGATTTATCAAATATGGAAATAAATCAAAATAATAATAATAATAAATAAATATTGAATTAATAAATACAAAAAATAGAATAAACTATATCTATTTTAAATATGGATTTATCAAAAATAGAAAGAAATCAAATTTCTTAAAGTGGATTTTTTTATGATTTAAATCTATATTATATATTAAGAAATTTACACATTAAAAAATGGTTAAGTTGAACTAATAGACGATGGTAATAAAGTCCTAAGGGATAGCTTATTTGGTCGAGTTCTTATTGCTAAGTACCTCGCCTATTCCCGATCACGGGGTCAAATCTCCTCGACGTCCTTGGGGTTAGGCCTTGCTAGTTTGGTTGGCGGGTAGATCACTTTGAGTTGATCTACTTGGATTTTCTCATGGATGTAGCGACCACTCAGTGTCCATAAGCATCTCCAACCTAGTCAACATAAACATTTTGACTTAGTCAAAAATAAAATAAAAATGGATGCAAGTACTTAAAATTATATATTAAATAAAAATAAAAATAAATAAATAAGTAAATTAATTAATTAATCTATAAAATTGCCATGGTTTACAAGCCCATGGTATTTGTCAAGATGAAGCATATTAAAAGGCTTAAGGAAATCCATTATGGAATGCAAGAGTACTAGCTTAGATCCTTAGATCCATATTAACTCTTTACTTGATCCCTCTTGGTGCATAGTAGATCTGGATTTAATATAGATCTAGGTTGTTTATATATTTAATTGATAATATATAAAATTCTAAAATAAATTATTGAAATTTTCAATTGATTGGGTCTACGGGTTTTCTAAAAACTAATATGGGGAGATGTTATAATGGAGTGTTACACCAATATAGATCCATCATAAGCATAGATTTAGCAAGTGTCGAGAAGAATTAAGTCTCTTGAGGTGCAAAACTTGAAAAAAGGTTTGCACCTCCACATATTGATCCCTCTTAGCACTTGATAGATCCAAGGTTAAGATGGATATATATTGGTTCTTTTGCTCTTACCCCCTCTTTATATATATATAGTGCATATCAATGCCACTTGAATTGTGTAGAGTTAAACTTGCAATTCCAACAAATATTTGACCCTGAAAAAAGACCCAAAATGTAGAAAAATAAGACTACTTGAATGCTTATTGTCTAATCAATATACATTTTGGAGTTTTTGGCCGAAATCCAACAAAGCAATTTTTGGTGAAATATTGGTCTTTTGTTATTTAAAATCTATTTTTGATTGCATATATGGATTCACTACCCTGAAAAACCCTAGGGCACTCAAATTGTGGAGAGTTCACAACTCAATCTTATGATTCCAACAAATCCCTATCGAATTTTGGACAAATTCAACCTGCAAATATGCCCAAAAAACTTTCGAAACATATCATAGATAGACTACGACTTTGAAATGTTTTAACCATGAAAATTTGAGATATTTTAGTTAAAAGGGACACTGAAATATTTTATTTATGTAGCATATTGTATATATTAAAATGTTTTCTTTAGTAATAATGTATTTTTAAAGGCAAGTCAATATTATTTAATCATATTAAAATATTTTATTTATGATTAAAGTTGATTTTATTATTATTAATATCTTTTAAATGCCACATTATTGATGCTTATAATGTTTTTAATTAGAACTAGCCAAACTTATATATTTATTTTTGTTTTTTTATTATAATAGACATTGTCTTTTATTTAGAGAATAATTTATTTTTATTTTGAAAGGTACACATGTTAACTTGAGTTTAAGCGTTAGCTCTCTAGGATGTCTTTTTGTTTGTCATGCAAACTACGTTACTAAGAGACTTTATTTCCATTGTTGATATGGTTTCCCAAGGGGCAAACCACGATAGGAATTGCTTATGATGTATATGGTTTTCCAAGGTAATCAATAGAATTAGAAGCTTAACAAAAGGAAGGAAGGAATTGCCCCTCAACATGGAAGGAATTGCAGATCTCCCTCCTAATGGTTTGTAGATTGCTTCACAATCAAGTATCCCATCAAATAATAATAACAAAAAAACATAATATTGTCTCAACCAAAAATAAAAAATAAAAAAATAAATTGATTCAATTCAATTTGTTATATTGTAATTTTTTCTTTATTAATCAACATAGATCCATCTTAACTTCGGATCTACCAAGCACCTAGAGGGTCAAATCTCTGAAGATGCAAATATTTGTTTTGTTCGTTTTTCAAGTGCAATAGATACAAGCACAATATTTCTAAAATACTAGTAATTACTTCTAATGATATATATCTTCTTTTAATAATGCATGTTTATCATTAAGCAACTGCACTTCATAAATTCAACCATAAACCATAAAGACAGTAGAGATCACAATGCACAAAGAGAACACAAAATTTACCCTGGGAAAACCCATTTGGGGGGAACCTAGCAACCTTCTTCTTAGAGAAATTATTTAGTTCAACAAGAGATACATCTAATGCAACTAGTTGAGATGCCCATAAACAATCTTGCTTGTGTGTGATTGAATGGTGCCTTTGTGGAGGAGGTCAAATTCTTTTATGTAGTGTTATGCCTTTGTGAATGGGTGTGTCTCTTCACTGGGGCCGACTTGACTCAAGGGAGGGTTGAATTCACTATTTTGGAGCCAAAAATTCAAAATTCAAATGTTTATCTTTTAAATATGACATGAAGAACATGTCTTACAATAATTCTTTCAAGGGTTGACTAATCAAAGTGACATGAAGAACATGTCTTACAAATTCATTATAGATTACAAGGGCTAAAATATAAATTATGAAGACCAACCATAACTACAAAATTCAACTCTCCCTCTTTAGCTAGGGAGGTATTCGTAATGACTAGACAAATTTTCTTCTTGTAAACAAAATTCTCTAAGAAAAGGTTATAACAAATAATTGCCATAAAGGGTCACAATTGTGACACATGGTAATCCAATAACATCAAATAATTTGCCGTAATTCGGGTCAGCACTTTCGACCTATGGTATATCCTTACCATAATTCAGGTCAGTGCTTCAGACGAATGGTAAATCAACTGCATCAACTAATCCCATCATTCAGGTTTGTACTTTTAACCTATGGTGTGTGCTCACCATAATTTAGGTTAGTACTTCAGACACATGGGATATCATTTAGCATACAACTAGTCATCATAATTTGGGTCGGTACCAGACACATGGCATCCAAACTAGTCATAGTTCACCATCATTTGAGTCAATGACACATGTTGAACTGCCAAAGGCCAAAATTTAGCAACACAATCCACAAGCCGATGTTAAATGAATATGGTGCTCTAGAACCATTCTTCCCAATTCAGGTCATATATGACACACTAAGAATGGTAGTCCTCTGTCAGACCATTCTCCCTAATTCAGGTCAATGTACTTGACACAAAGATAATATCCCTAATGTGGGTCACAATAATTGACACACGGAGAATGTCAGTCCATGATGTTATCTCATCACCACTCCTTCTCAATGAGAGAGGCATTCCCCACAAGTCCAAGCTTGTCTATGAAGTATACAAACTTCACTCGGGACAGAGGCTTTATAAGAATATCATCAATATGTTCATCAATGGAGACGTATTGGAGCTTCATTTCTCCCTTTTGCACCATGTCACAGATGAAGTGGTACTTGATCTTGATGTGCTTCAACCCATCATGGAAAATTGGATTCTCTTTCAATTTCACATAACATTGATTATCACAATATATCACCATCGGCTTAAGCACATGATCAAACATTCCTGCGAGAAACTTACAAAGGCACATTGCTTCACAAGTCCCCAAGCTAGCTGTAATATATTCTGCTTCTGTAGTATTGAGTGTGATAGATGTTTGCTTCCTACTCATCCACGAAATCACAACAAAGCCCAAACAAAAGTAGCCTCTAGAGGTACTATTTTTGTCTTCAACACTCCCTGCCCAATTTGCATTTGTATAACCCTGCAGTTGTATATCACCATTTAAGACATAACTCAAAAAATAGTCAACAATATAACGTAATATCTCAATATACGCTTTGTTCCTATGCAATGATCATGTATCAGTTCCACTTGGAACTAGCTCAACATGTTCACTGTAGAGAAAATGTTTGCCCTGGTATTAATCAAATACATGAGTGAGCCAATCAACTTTCTTTACATGGATGGATCTACCAAATCAAAATTGGTGTCTCTCAACTTTCTCAAATTTGTCACCATGGGAGTCAACATCAACTTATAGTACATCAATCGAAACTTTTGCAGGATCGTGATGATACATTTCCCTTGATCAAGAAATATTTCATCGAGCTATTGCCATACTTCTAGCCCCCAATAGTAGTGCATCAAACCAATATCCTTCATATCAAATGAAGTGTCCAACTCCTTCCTACTTCAAATAATAACATGCTCCACACCTATAAAAAATAAGTCATCAAAGTAAAATAATAGAATCATAGGTTCATTCTTCTCGAACTTAAAGTACAGGTTTGGATCAACATCACTTTTGGAGAAACCAAGTCTTGTTAAATAACAATGAATTCATGTATACCAGGCTCTTGGGCCTTACTTAAGTCCACACAAGGCTTTCTTCAACCTGCAAACATGAGACTCTTTTCGATGGACATCAAAACCTCGAGGTTTGTCTATGTACACTTCTTCCTCAATCACACCATTAGGAAAAGCAGTCTTTACATCCATTTGATGTAGATTATAACCCGTAGAAGAAGCATAGAAATAATGGATCTAATGGTAGTGTACATGATAACTAGAGAAAAATTATCATCATAGTCTTCTCAATCTTTCTTGAAGAACCCTCTAGCCACATATCTCTCCTAATATTTGTCAATGTTGCCATCCATTGCATGCTTGATCTTGTATACTATTGACACGTGGGATTTTGATAGACCCAAGATTTGCTACATAGTGGCCAACAAAAACTTGTTCAACATTGGCCCTTTCAGCAACACCCATAAGGTGGGTGAAGTCTCACCCAAGATGCTAATGGGTGATTGTTAGAACCAGGTTTTTGCAGTCTAACAAGACTGTCTATGAATTATGACAATAGATTCCCACCAGACGGACACTTTCCCATTCTCTTACATTTGTGCACTAAGGAGGAATTTCAAGCCCCCCTGGTTCACCAAATAGCACACATGTCACACTTGACAATGTGTAGGGGTATAAAACGACATGCATCTTTAGCCATTAGGGATGACATCCACAATACCATACACTAGTTCTTTACGCAAACACCATAGTAACTAAAGACATTAACAAGCTTCCAAATAACCAGACCATTCAAGATATGCATGAGAATTTATAGTAATAACAAAGTAGTAAATACATAATGCCCTTGTACACCATCAACAAAAGCATACATTCGAACAATAACTCAAATCATAAGGAGCAACCCAACCATCCATCATAGTATATAATTAGATAAGCAAAAGGCATCATGCACTACAGTACAACAATTACTCCACCAGGCTCACCAACCATTTTATCTACACAACATATAAAATGGGAAATCATCTACAAGGTAGAACCAAAAATATATATCTATATCTATGAACTTTACATCAAGGCTACATAGCAGCTACAAACTCGACCATCCATGTCTACGACTACAAATAGACAAACACAGATAGACATAATAACATTATTCTTAAGAAAAGTCTTTTGGTATAAATCACATAAGATAAATTTTTGGTCGACGCATTTCGAACCAACAAGTGTGGTTCATCATCAGGACCATATGAAGAGGCAGACCATGGCAAAGGCTTAAATAAAGAGCAATGCAAAGACATAATTTCAAGTAACGACTATATTTGAATATAGTCGTTACATATCAATATTTTTAATAAATTAATAAACTAATATCATTATGTAAATATTATTTTCCGAAAAATAGTAATATTTGGTTTTAATAAATTAATTTAAATATTATTTTTCAAAAAATAGCCGTTTAATATAGTCGTTACTGAATAATATTTGTTTTTAATATATTAATAAATTAATATCATGATTTAAATATTATTGTTCAAATATATCCGTTACTTGAAATTATGTCTCTACATTGCTCTCTATTTAAGCCTTTGCCATGGTTTGCTTCTTCATCTGGTCCTAATGATGAACCACACTTGTTGGTTTGAAACGCATTAGCTAAAAATTTCTCTTGTGTGATTTCTACCAAAAGACTTTGCTTAATTCATTATGGATCACAGAAGCTTGAATATAGAAACATTATTCTTCTTTAGCCGCCAGTGACTCGTTGTGTCCTTCTATGAGCAAGCTACTTTGTTTCGCCTTCTTACCAATGATCTGTCTTGAAAATTCCCTTTTATCTCTGTTGGGAATCCCTTTGAACCTTCTTGGCTCTCTCCTTAATTAATCCAGTTGTACTGTGGGTCGTTAGGATATTTCTCGATTCCTCTTCTGAGTTGGCCCATGCATGCTAATCGTCTCTTGAATTATCTCCCCCCTAGTTTCTCCACTTTGTTATCCTCCCCTTACTTGCAAAATATCTATAACTTCTTCCTTGCAATGAAATCCATTACCTGCTTCACCCTATTGCAAAATCCTAACTAATGATTCTTCCTCACACGTGTCTCTTCTCCTTGGATGTCACCATCTCCTTCCTGTGAAGTGCCTCCCTGCGCTGCACCTCTCCTCTTGCGCCAGCCCTCTGCTGCACACTATCTATACCTTTTGAACTCCTCGGTCCTCCTGCACAGTTCTATACTCAACAAAGTTTAACAAAAGAAAAGAAATTATGGGCTCCAATAAGCCCCCAACACAAAAACGTGGCTTGTCTTGAGCCACTCAATCCTCCTCCTATTCCCATGGATTTGGTAACCTTTGCTCTTACTGAGGTTGTCTTCATGCTTCTAGTACAACAACTTGTTGAGGCAATCAAGTGGTCTAGATGCATTATAATTCCAAAACTAGATAATTGGGGAGTGTCACACTCCAAATATCCATAGCAGTACACTCAGAAAAAGAATCCTTGCCACCATTCTTTCTTCAGGACCGAGTTTTATCTCTATCCCTGACCCTTTCCCCTTTCTTCTTGCTATACTTTCTCCTTCCTCTTGCGAGTATTGGTTGGACGTTGACCTTTTAGCCTTCTCCTCAGTACCGCGAGGGTTGCCTTGGTAGGGTGGTTCACCCTTTTTCAATCGATCACCATGCACTCTCGAGGTAATCGTAGTCCCCTTTTCCTTCTAGAGTCGAGGTTCTTCTGGGTGTGCCCACGCCACCCCATCATGCATGGGGACAAAACCTTGTCTAACTTCTACAACCCCCAAGGTGGGGACTACCCCGACATTGGTTTGTTGAATATACTTATAAATCCTTCCCAAAGTCAGTGTCAGGCTAAACTAATTGGTAGATCTAAAATGTAGCGTAAAAACCAATCTTATGAGCGCAAGCGCCCCTCCCCCCCCCCAATTTGGGCCACCTCATGTAACCTAACCATCCCCCATGGATGAAATCTCCAATTCTTGTTTTGTCATCCTAGGTTCTTTCGACATAGTCTACTCTTCCACAACCCTATCACCTTACCACTATCAACAACTGGGACACCTCCTCTCATCATTTCCTCAATATTTCCCATTCTTCCTTTAGCTCCCTCTGTGAGTTTCATTATATTCGTTCTTCTTTGCACCACCCTTGCGCTAACTGTCTCCCTACAATCATTAACTATGTTCATCTGCTCTAACCTTAGCTATTCCAAGATCTCCTTCTCAATAATTCCTATATTCCCGACCCGTCCCTTAGGTGGTATTTTATAGCACTTTGTGCTTCCTGCTCCTTCACAAGGTTGATTTAGCTATTATGAGTTTTTTTTATCTGAGTCATTATTATCTTCCTTATCCAAACTAGTTGCAACATATTTTTTCTCTTCCACTTCAGTATTAATCTCATTTAATTCCATCACCTCAATAATCCATGGTTCAATTTGACACCTCACACGCTCCCTCCTATGCCAACTCAAGTTCTGTAGCTTCCCAAGCCGATTTCACTCATTTCAACTAGGATTACCATACCGAAGATGGTCAATTATGTATTGTTCTCGTGATGTGGTTCTGACCTCCTCTTGAACTTCTGAGCTTCCACATGCTAGAATATGTTGTCGTTAGTGTGCCCAAATTTCAAATATATAATTCCCGATGCCCTTTTCAATTTCTTTACATGATTCTTCCTTGGTGGGTTTGCCCCCAACACTACATGTTGTCTATCTTAACACTACTCCTATGCCATATCATTTCCATCTTGTACTCGTCCCCTCCATCACGCAAGGTTAGTTTAATCTTCATCCTCTTAACGATTCTCGTCAATAGTCTACTGCACACTTAGCCCTAACCTATGTACACCAAAATGTATTTATATACATATGGGGTAACACCCATTTCCACTAATTCCTACTTGGATTAGTTATCTTCTCGGAAGGTGGCACAACTTTTGACCTTGGCCACCTTCTTATTAACCATAACTGTTAGACTTCCCCACTCCTACTCCGCCCTGATTTTGGTACTGTCCTCCATTTCCTCAAAGGTGTTGGAGAATAGGTCCTGGTACTCATGTAGCAAGTCAGAAACCTTACCAACTGTGTCATCATCCCAATAGTCTCCAATAGTCATCGTTTTGGGACTCTCTTTCATCCCTATATTCACCTTTCAAGTTTGGATAGTCTGTGTGTACTCATCAAACTGCAGTGGCGGTCCATCTACTATGTGTTCCCCTTCAACCTCTGGAATTTGGATATTTTTGGGATCGTCTTCATCTTCTCCCTATTCCACCAAATTATAGCATTCTATAAACCTTTTCATCCGCTACATATCTCTATGCGCATAACATAGTGGTTTGTTTTCCAACACTGCCAGCTTCATTGCGATAAATATCTTCTGTTGCAACACCTTTAGTACATTGTTAAGTGCTGGTTCCTCTGCTTCAAAGTTAAACGTAGCCCTGAAACTTTGTGTCATTTCATTCCAGACCTGAGTTACCCTGCGCACCTCCAACTGAATGTATTAGTTAGCATGAATGGTGTCCATGGTGTGTATGGATAGATGCACCCACTCATGTTGTGGCACCCATCCTTTGGTCCATGTTGTGACACACCGCTTCAAGTTCTTTCTGGGGGACTCCATGCCAAAATATTTTTCCCCAGGGACCCCAAAGTTGGTCTTGAATTTAACCTTCATCAATTGCTTACACTTTTTCCATCCCACAATCTGTTCTTTATGTGTAACCCACCATCTGGAGGGGGTTGTGCTCAACACAATGTCCAATGCAGGAATCTTATAACACTCTGATATTTGGTCTTCATACTCCTATACAAAATTATCTACCTCAGATAATCCATCGATGTGGGGTGGATTATGCACCTCAGTTCCTATCCATCGCACCATTCTTAAGATATGCACGCACCTCAGCATATTGACCTCATGGAACCAATTCCGCCAATTCTCTAAGGGTTCCTCCAAATCTGAGGCGCAGGATCCAATGATGCGCTAACTCGGCACTCTGCCAGTTATGGGATTTACGTAGTCCTCTCATTGAGTTGTGACATTATAAATGTTGTCCATTCCTCTCGACTGAGCTTGCCTTTGATTGGCTCGATGTTCGATCTCATTCACGCAAATCCAATGGTGCTATCACTCAGACATCTTCACCCTCAAAAATCATTTGTCTTTTATTTAAGCTAATTATTACCTTATTATCACATGCCTAGTCGATCCCTAACATAGCAATATAAGGATCAGTGTCATCCATGATCTCGATCACTTAAAAATCATCAGTGCTTGACACCCCGTCGATGTCCAGTGGCTCTCCTATCCATCGTCTAATGGGAAATATATGTTATTGGTTCACAAACTTAAGTTGAATCAGAGACCAAGTCAAATTTGTCTTCCCCATCATCTCCCACATGCTCTTCGACAAAATATTTACATTTGACCCCAAGTACAGTACGATGTTGTTCATATTGTACTCCCCAATCTATGTGTCAAACAAAAATTCTTTGTTGGTTCTCTTCCAACAATCCACTTGGTTTACATCGCATGGTGAAGCTCACTTAATGTTCACTTTAGGTCTGTTAGCACACTGCTCCACCATCTTTTTAATTTTTTTAGAGCATAGTGATAAGCCCTGGTATTGCATCAAGGATGTTGCAACTCCCAAAACTCTCAACTTAAATTATCAACCTAGGGTTTGTACAAACTTAGAGGTGACAGTGGTATATGCACAACAGGTTAAATTTTACTCATGTCACCCTCGGTCATTAGATCATATCATGGTATTTAGAGATCACTCCTTCACCTAACTATAAAGAGAATTTCTTATGAAAGCATGTCATGATTGCAAGGAAATGAACATGACTCTATCTACATAATTGAAAATGTATTTCATTAAATGTAAAGGCTAATTGTAATTGCATGAAAGGAATAGACTAGTCTAGTTGCAGAAGTAAACCATGCCACCCTACTTGCACATTAATCAAATCAATAATCTACTTGCATGAATCATTTATCTAATTGCAACTTGATTCAACATAACTATGGAATTCAAAAATACTAAGACTAATTCTATTTGTTCTCTTGTGATTAAAGTGAGGAAAAAATGGGTTGGAGTGGTCTTAGAATCTTCCTTAATCATGAAATTAAAGTCTGGGGCCATTATTCAACTTCAAAATGCAAGAGTTAAGGTTTAGAGCAAATATGGTGGTATTTTAACAATGTTATAGGACTACTACAAGAAGTCTAAGAGATTTATGAGGGCAAGGATGGTGTCTTCAGGGAGGAGCAAGATGGATTGAGGTGAATGAAGGGCGTGGGAGCCCTTTTTCCAAGTGTATTAATCATCGGAGGCCAGCTATCTTGCACACAAGTTCATGCCCACAGTGTCCTTCATTAGCCCTGTAAGGGTGATCTCGGTGGCAAATTTTGAGAGCAGTATGAGGTGTCCAGGAGGAAGGTGGAATGGCCTGAGTGGATGTGGATGAGTGTGCCAACCCCTGCAAGTCAAAAACAATCCCTACATACTAATCAAGTACATGCATTAAATGATCAATATTGCAACAACATGAATCAAAGTGGAAAGGATGAGTTGAATTTTATTTCTTTAAGATCTACTCTAACATATACCTACTCTAATTGTTTAATGAATGCTACTAACTTCTAAGTTTCAAAAACCAAGCATGCAAAAGAGTTTCAATCCAAAACTTAACAATTGTCCAAGAAATCATAAACACGTGTTTTTTACTTGTTGTTATAGATCTTCCAACCACCCTTCCCACAAGAGAGGTAGTGATCACCTACAACTACATTTTTTGTAATATAATTTCTACCTAAACAAAGAAAGAAATACAATGACTTTAACAAGAAAAAGGAAAGAATATAAGAGAGGGACTAAAGCCTCTGGGTTGGGACCAAACCCAAGGGTTTCAACCCTCCAAAGTTAACTCAAATGCAGGCCAATAGTAAACTTTTCATTGACGAAAAATGAGAGTCACATACATCATATGAAATATGAAAATAACAATATCAATCACTAGGCTCTCAGTAGCTACTCCTCTCTCCAACAAAAGTTTGAATCCTAATGAGCCTTTAGGTTTGTTTATTTATACAAAAAATAACTGAAGGCATCTCCCTTGAAAGGGGGAGTGATTCGCTCCAAAATTTTGAAATTGGTGGATTTGGTTCCCTTAGATATTCATATGCAGTTGAGTTCCTTGGCTGCTATTGAATTCGAGATGATGTTGAGGAATATTTGATCTCGAACCGAGTTGTAGAGTTAATGTAGTGGACAAGCCCCTTATATTCTCTCTAGATGTCTCCAATCAGCCCCTGCAAAGTAAATATCTCAAAAAATGCTTATTTTTCCTACATATTAAACACATTAGGCCATGAAATACAACAAGCACCCTTTAGTATTCCTACTAATAATATTATGGCTAAAAATGAATGTGAGAAAATGAAAGTTTTAAGGGTTGGAGGATAGCACGATGGGCCTCAAAATATACGTATTGATGGGACCCATCATCACCCCCCTGCTGAAGGTGTTTCTCACCCTCTAAGCAAATCAGTCACTGATGTGAAGTTAATTCATGGCCCTGGTGGCCTATTTGACATCCCAAGGCATCTCAGATGGTGTGCCTTCCTATGGGTAAAATCCTGCATTTGCTTCTATTTTTGTCCTCTCCTTTTGTTCCTCTACCTGGTCTCTTCTCTCGTGTAGGCCCAACATCAAGGGAGGAGTAAGTTTGAGTCCTATACACCTGATCTTCAACCTTTACATGATTATCTTGTAGAGTGGGGTTCTGTCCAAGGAATTTCTTAATCTTTCTGGAGAGTGATACTCTATGATTTACAAACTGTAAGGTAGAGCATGCCATCTTCTTTAGAAATCCTGCAAAATTTCTGTCCCCAACATCCTAAAGGTGTCTTCAAAATGGAGGATAGTTTGTTCTTGGGTTGCCATATACCGAGGTGCTAATTCAGGATCAATGGAGATGAGGTTGTGGTTAGTGATGACAGCCTCGTGGATCACTAATTCTGTTCTGATGTATAAAGGCTCCCTCTCTTATTTTGTCATCACCCTCTGTTGGGCCTAAGAATTATCCTTAAAATACATCCACTTTCTCTCCATTCACACATTTTCTCACCTCCATTCCACCACCATGTCACCACATCACCTTCATCATTAAATGGGTTACCATTGTGTTTTCCAAAACATTATTAATTCTTAGTATTTTAAAGAGAATTTGTGGTTAAACTTTAGAAAATAATATCCATATACTTATACCTAACAATTAGAATGAGTTTGTTGACATGTGTAGGTACAAAGGAAGCTTTTGAGGCACCCTTATATGGCACTCTATGTTCAAATTCGAATTTGAGGAGATCATGGACCTCATGGAGAAGATCATGGAGGATAGGGTTATGTGTCACCATAGGTTGAGAGATATGTGGATTTGAAGAGGGAATAGTGGATCCACATTATGAGTTTATTATCATAACTTGTGTATAAATAGGAGTGTTATCTCCTTCATTTGTAATTTGGAATTTAGAATTTAGAATTGAGAAGTTAGAATTTAGAACCTTGGGATCTTATAAATTTGTAATGAGAAGTTAGAATTTAGAATCATTGTAATGGAGATTTTAGAACTTCTTGGAATGTAGAACTTGTAATTGCAATTTGCAATTGAAGATAAATAAAATGGAGCTTCTTTGATCTTCTACATTTGACTTCTCTTTTTATGTGCTTGTGAATCCTTGGAAGGACCCCCATTGTTTAGCAAGTACACTTTTGTTTTGAAAGCTTTCATTTTATGTTTGTTTGTAAATTTCATTAGGTTCATATGTTTGAAATATTAACGAATGACCTTTCGTAAAAAAGTATTAATGTTTCTTTCAATGAATCTGATTTGTTTGATTTCATTAGTTTAAATAGTTTGTTGATTAAGATGATTAGAAATATTAATGAACAATCTCGTGCAAGGGAGATTTAATATTTCTTACCCTTGTCACAATGTCTTTAGATTTCATTTTGTTAAACCACTAAATAGGTGTTGGAGATCCCAATGAAAGACCTCCTGTAAGGGAGCTTTGGAATTTCTTCACCTAGCTTAGTTTAGTTTGTCTCTAAGTCCATATATATTGGATGATCCTCGAAGTTTACTTACCCGGATTGATAGTAAATGAAACTCTAATTTGCATCCGCATTTTAGACCCAACATTTTGGCGCCGTTGCCGAGGAGGATGATTTGGAGATAGACTTAGGAAGTTATTTTTATTGCAATTTCTTTTTATGGACTAACTTGTGAAACCTGGTGACAACAAGATCTTTATAAAGGAGTTCAAGTTTTTTTTTTAACTCTAATTTGCATCGGCATTTTAGACCCAACATTTTGGCGCCGTTGCCGAGGAGGATGATTTGGATATAGACTTAGGAAGTTATTTTTATTGCAATTTCTTTGTATGGACTAACTTGTGAACCTGGTGACAACAAGATCTTTATAAAGGAGTTCAAGTTTATTTTTATTTTTATTGAAATTTCTTTTTATGGACTAACTTGTGAAACCTGGTGACAGCAAGATCTTTATAAAGGAGTTCAAGTTTTTTTTTTAAACTCTAATTTGCATCGGCATTTTAGACCCAACATTTTGGCGTCGTTGCCGAGGAGGATGATTTGGAGATAGACTTAGGAAGTTATTTTTATTGCAATTTCTTTTTATGGACTAACTTGTGAAACCTGGTGGGCATTCTTTCTTTTTTTCGCTTGCAAAGCTGCGCGCGCCCTGCCTGATCGCGCCCCTGGAGATCGACTTCAACCAGCAGCGCATCAGCCTGGGCCTTGGCCCCAGCCATGGCCCTCCCGGATTCGCCTCAGGAGGACCACGATCCTCAAAAAGCCTTCCCAGATCTGGTGAAACCTCTCCCTCACCAACGCCCCAGACCTGCAATCTCGAAATTTGTTAAGAAGCTAGATGTTCTTCAGGAAGTTTAGCTGCCTCCAACCCTACCCCGCATGGCAGTGCTATCCCTTGCCGAGAAAGGATTAATAGGGAAATTTACAGGCCTTTGGCCATCGCCAAGAATAGTTCAAAGATGGGTCGAATGAAACTGGTCAGACAAGATCCAAGGGAAAATATCAATTAGGTTCTGCAGGAAAGGGTATTACACTTTCCACTTCGAATTCCAAAGAGGACAAGGATTTGATCTTCAGGAACGGGCCATACTTCATGGACTCCAGGGGTCTCTATCTCAATAAATGGACCCCAGATTTCGATCCAGAACTGGATATCCCTAGTGTCATTCCAGTCTGGGTCCGTCTCCCTCACCTCCCTCTTCACTGCTGGGGAGACGAGTCTGTTCGGGCCATAGGGAATGTTGTTGGCAAATACATTGACCGTAGCGAGCCCAAGGACAACATGCAAGCCTGCGCAAGGATCTGTGTCGAAGTGGATCTAGGTAGAGGACTGCCTGAAGCAATAAAGTTGAAAGTGGACGACTGGAGCCATATCCAGCAACTGGATTATGAGCAGATACCATTTAAATGCAAGGTATGTCATGAATACGGACACTTTGCTAATAGATGCACTAAAATTGTTAATGCAGAGAATGATGAGCAAGATGGTCATTGGGAAACAGTCAAAAAGAAGAAATCAGCTCCCCCTCCCAAGCCTTCCATGGATTCTGAAAACCCTGGACCCTCTAATCTGCGACCTTCCTCTTCCTCTCCCTCCCCATCTGCCTCTCTTCCCCCTGAACCGCCCCTCCCTTCCTCCTCCAACCCCTTCCTAATCCTCTCCACTGTCGATTCTGCCCCTGAAAATCCCTCCTCTGAGCCCCCAGACTTCCATCTACCCCAGACCATCTCCTCTCAGACCCCCCTTGAGCCCCTTTCATCAAGGATCACCCGAAGCTCTTCAAAAGAACATGGAGCAACCAGCGATACATATAAAAAACCGGGACCTGGCAGAAAATCAGCTAAGCAACACAGGGATGAGAATGCCCAGAAGGACATAGCCATGGGCACGCAAACTCCAATAGAGTCCTTCATCCTTGGGCACCAAGAGAAAGAGACAAGTGGAAAAGACCAAGAGAGGCAAGCACCTCTCTGCACGCCCAATGCATCATGATGAAAATCCTTTCTTGGAATAGCAGGGGTTTAGGGCACCCCTCTAAAATAGCTACCCTCAGAGATTTAATCCACAATGAAAAGCCAGAGATCATGCTGATACAGGAGACAAAACAAGATCAGCAAGAAATGAGAAAAACTATAGATCATCAGAAACAGTACATAGGAAGCATTAGTGAATCTAGAGGAGCCTCCGGAGGAATTGTCACCATTTGGGACAACAGTAAATGGATCTGCACCTCAACAAATCCCCACCAGAACTGGATCAGAACCACTCTTGACAACAGAACAGGCAATCAAACAGTAATCATATATAATGTTTATGTTCCCAACCATTACAAAGAAAAGGAAATCTGCTGGGATGATTTGAAGACAAGCATTGATGGGGAACGAAATACAAATATTATAGTCGCAGGTGATTTTAACCTGATTTTACATGCCAATGAAAAAGGGGAGGAACCTTCACTCTAGATCCCTTCAGAGGCCGTCTGGATACCATCATCCAGGAGCACGAATTAGTTGATGTTATACCCAAAAATCGCAGATATACCTAGAGTAATCGTAGGATTGGTATCAACAACATAATGGAAAGACTAGATAGATTTCTAGTCAATATCTCATTCCTCTCTTCCTTCTCTATAGGATATGCCAACATCCTCAATACCTCTGCCTCTGATCACTACCCCATCACTCTGACTTTGGAAACCCACTGCCCTCTTGGCCCTATTCCTTTTAAATATAGTCCTCTTTGGAATCAGATTCCTGCAGCCAGAGAAATTGTTCAGAAGACCTGGAGCCAGCATGTGGAAGGTTCGCCATGCTTTATTTGGGAAACCAAATTAAAAAGAACCAAGCAGGTACTAAAAGATTGGGCCAAAGATAGTTATCAGGAGCCAGAGGAGATCAAAAAGAAAGTCAAAAGCGAACTAGAAGATGTGCAGTCAAGGATCGAAGAGCATGGATTATCGCAGCAAAATAAAGAGCAAGAAAGTGTATTATACGCACAGCTGAGCCACATTAATAGGGAGGAAGAAACCAAGTGGCGTTTAAAATCTAGACAATTATGGCTTCAAGGGGGAGACAAAAATACAACCTACTTCCACAAACAGGCCACTACTCGAAAGCTCAGGAACAATGTAAACACAATCTTGGACAGTGAAGGAAATCGGCACAGCACTCAAGAAACTATAAGGAATGCTGCCTCCAAGCACTACAGGGACCTCCTAACTGAAATCAAAGGGGCAGAAGACTATTCTGACTTGCTCCACCATCTGCCCAAAGGAGTCACTAAGGAGATGAACGACAACCTTAGCAAAGAAATTGAAGAAGAGGAAATTAAAAGAGCAATCTGGAGCCTGCATCCTGAAAAGGCGCCAGGGCCTGACGGATTCCCCATCTGCTTCTTCAGGGAGTTCTGGACTCTGATAAAAAAGGACCTGACAAAGATGATTCGATGGGTGCAAAGAAAAGGGAAATTAGGAGGATTCACCAATTCCACCTTTCTTGCCCTCATACCCAAAGAAAATCGACCCTCTTCTTTCTCCAGATTCCGACCCATTTCCCTCTACAATTCTTCCTACAAAATTCTATCCAAAATTTTAGCTACCAGACTCAAACCCCTTCTTCCCTCCTTGATATCTGAAAATCAAGGAGGTTTCCTGCCCAACAGACATATCACTGACTCCATTCTTCTTGTTCAAGAAGCCATCCACTCGAGTTTATCCAGGAAAGAGAAAGGATTTGTCCTAAAGCTCGATCTGGCGAATGCCTTCGATAGAGTAAGGCACTCCTTCCTTATTGTTGTCCTAAAAAAGATGGGCTTCGAGACCCCCTTCATTAATATTATTGTTGCTTGTATCTCTGGGCCCTGGATCTCCCCCCTGATCAACGGTAGGCCAAGTGAAGCATTCCAATCCTCCCGGGGTCTCAGACAGGGTTGTCCCCTCTCTCCCTACCTCTTCATCCTTATGGCAGAATCCTTCAGTCAAGCATTGGACCACAATCAGAGAGTGGGCCTTATAACCAGTATCAAATTTGGGAATGGAGCAAAAAACATTAATCACTCACAGTTTGCTGATGATACCTTATTAATTGAGGGAGCCTCCACCACAATAGCAAGGCGATTCAAGAAACTTCTTGACCAATTTATGGGGTACTCTGGAGGCTTGGTCAATCAACTCAAAAGCTATATATACGGATGGAACACTTCAAATCAGGTTATCCATAGCATTGCAAACATATTTGGTGTCACATGCAATCTGGAATGGACCCACTTTTCCTATCTGGGCATGCCAGTGAGCTTGGGCCCTTTGAAGGCTGAAACTTGGAACGGAATCATTGACAAGGTAAAGAGGAAAGTGCAGCAATGGGGAACACTGTGGCTCAACCCAGCAGGCAGGCTCATTCTCCTTAAATCAGGTATCACTTCCCTTCCCCTTTATCGCTTTTCTCTATATCAAGCTCCTGCCATTTTTCACCATAAATTGGAAGTTGCACTTCGCCACTTCCTTTGGCAAGGGGGGAAGAATGATAAAAGCAAGTTTAATTTAGTCAGCTGGAAGCATGTCATCCAAACCCAAGATAGAGGAGGTCTTGGTATTAGATCACCAAAGTTCTTAAATCTGGCCTTTGGTGTGAAAATTGTATGGAGGTTAATAACAGGACCTTCAACATGGTGGAAAAAGGTGCTAGAGATCAAATATTTAAACTTCCCCAGGTAGCAACTCCTTGACTCCAATATCCCAAATAGAGACTCCACTAAAATCTGGAGGTTATGCAAGAAGGCCCTACCTCTTATGATTCAAAATATTTCGAAAGTTCCAAGGGGGGGAGCCAGCATCAATTTTGGAACTGACAAAATCCTGGGCCAACAACCCTTGATTATGCATAAAGAGGCCATTCCTGTCATCAATTTTCTCAACAATAGAGGTATCCATCATCTGGCTCAAATTTCCAGTTGGGACCCTCATTCCCATGTCTGGACTGGTTGGTCCTTCCCTGAAATCCCCAACGCATTAGAACCTAGTCTCAGCTACCTGAAGACGCTCCTCCACAGTAAGGCTCCCATCAAGGAAGATGAAACAGATGGTTTTCGTTGGGACTCAACAGGAACAAATTATACAGTCAGAGCAGGCCATCAACACCTTTGCAATAGCACCTTTCAGATGAGTTTGTGGAACCATTGGAAAATTGTTTGGCGAACAGAGGCTCTCCCAAAAATAATATATGGCTTTTGCTGAAAGGAAAAATCTTAACAGCAGAGAACCTAAAAAGAAGAGGCATCAACGGCCCATCCAGATGCCCCAACTGTTGCAAGGCCGAAGAAACGATGCACCATCTATTCATAGAATGCCCCTTTGCTGTTGATTGTTGGGAAAATATGTCCTCCACTGGTAATTTAAATTGGGAACCTCAGCATACCATAGCTGAGACAATCTACAAATGGAGAAAATGTTGCCCCTGGAAAGAAAAAAGAAGCAACTTGGTGAAGAGAGTATGGAACACTCTCCCTCACACCTTGCTATGGCGAATCTGGCTAGCTAGAAATCGAAAAATTTTCCAAGACAAGAGCTCAAATACACGAATAATCTGCAGCAAAGCCAAAATCCTTGCTCTGGAAACTATTTCAATCAACACCACTGGAAAGATCGATGCAACAAAATATAGTGTGGAGGAGCGAGATTTCATAAGTTACATTCTGGAAAAAAATCATAATGTACAGGAAGGTAGCAGGAGGGATGCACAGAGCAAAGTAGAAGCTAGCTCATGGAAAGTTAGATTAAAAGAAGAGGAGTTCGCCAATTGGATACAAAACTGCAACTGCTTCTATCTGTTCTTCGACGGGGCATCTAAATCAAATCCTGGTACAGCTAGAGCAGGGGGGCTGATTATTAACGCCAATGGGGAGTGCATCCTCCATTATGAGTGGGGACTAGGGAAGGTTTCGAATAATAGAGCTGAAGCACTAGCTCTGTTCCAGGGCCTAACTCAGTTAGGCAAACTGGGAATAAAGAAGGCAAAGGTATTCGGGGACTCCTCTGTTGTCATCCGCTTAATGGTCCATCAGCAGAACTCTCCCAACACTCTACTTCAGCAAATAAATAGGCGCAATCAAATTCTGCACCAGGCAATGGATGACATTCAATACTACCATATTCTTCATAATCTTAATAAGAGGGCTGATGACCGCGCCAATAGTGCGTGTGGAAGGCCAATTGGCATCCTAAGTTGCAACTCCAAGGAGACTTACCAACCTTTGCCATGACCCCAAATAATCCCATCAGCGTCAAGCCTAAAAGCAATGATAGAATCGATTTGAACCATGTTCCTCGGGCTGTCAACAGGATTGCTTACTGCAGCAGGATATTGAAAAGATATGAAATCCACAAAACACTCATTAATCTTGACAATATCACCATCTCCGCCGGCAGATGTCTCCTCAGATCCGATTCATGGATCCTCCAGGACATTTCTCTGGTCTACCAGCAGGATCCCCTCCTTCATCCCGTGACTAGCTGGCCCCTCTCCCGCCTCACCTCTCTTCAGCTTCCTCCTATATTTCTCCCCCTTCCTTCTTTCATCAGTGCTATGTATCCCTCTCTTCGTTGCTTGATCTCTGTCATTGCTTCCAAGCGATCTTGTTCTCAGGTGATTTCTTGTGTGTTGTATTGTCTATTGACCCTTCGCTTCTGCCTCAGAGATAGTCTCTGCCCTTTGTGTAGCGATCCGATCCTCTGGACAACCCTTTTTTGTTCTATCCGTCTGATTGTCTTTCGCGCCTCCAGGCGGTTTCAGGCCATCAAGAGCCCTGCTGCGTGGTTTGTTGCTCCCATCTCCTCTGTCCCCTGTGCTGTGAGTTATATTTCAATTTTCGTGCGCACCCGCTCCTTATCTCATTCACCCCCAGCAACAAATATGGCACGCAATGAAGACTGTCTGCATTGTGCGGACCTGCAAGCCGAGTTAGAAGAAGTCAGGGCTCAACAACGTATCTTGGAGAATCAACAGAGGATCTTGGAGACGAGAATTGAAGACCAGAATCGCATCATCAATGATAAATACTGAGCTGAAATTGACCTCTTCCTGCATAGGGTCACTTCTCTTCATGAACAGTTCAGCCACTTATCAAACCGATGCAGTCATGCGGAAGAGTCGATTTCGATCCTGCAGTATATGATGGACAAGCGAAATAATGCAGCCCCTAGTTCCTCAAGTGCCAAGCAGGCAGAACTGGATCAAAAACCGGAGGAATCCACCGCAAGGCAAATTAGTCATATAGAAATAGATTAAAAATGTTCCGCAAATGTCAATTTTGGTTGTTTCAATATGTAAGAATTTATAGTAGCTCAGGTAATTTTAGAAGAAGAACAAGCAGGAAAAGGATCAAGGAGAGATCTCTATTTTGTAACTCCTCTGATCCAAGCTGCCATCAGTATCTAATGTATCTCAGGATCTCTGAGTCCTCTCTTTTTTTCAGCCATTAATATAGCAACCGACTTTGTTAAAAAAAAAATACTTGTGAAACCTAGTGACAACAAGATTTTTATAAAGGAGTTCAAGGTTTTTTTTTTTTTTTTTTTTTTCTTCGTACTTAGTTAGTTTCAAATTCAGTTTTTAAACCCCCCATTTCCTACTAATCCATCTACAGATGAGAAAATTGAAAATGTTGAACAGGTACTTCTTGGAGAGCAAGAACAATATTGAAGATTGGTTACAAAAGAACCTTGCACCAACTCCAAGAATAAGACAAGTTCCTCACATGCTTGCAAATAATCAAGTAAAAAATTTAAATCTTGATGTGAGCATTTTTGAATTCTTAGTCCGTAGGTGGCTTCACTGGAAGCATGCTTTTACCTAGGAAATAAAAAAAATAAATCTTTCAAGCAAGTTAATGTAGAATAGATTAGAAAAATAAAATGAGATCTCTCTAGAGTTTTTAGTCTTGTTTTTCTTTAAAAGAAAATCATCGTCATTTCTCATGAATAAATTTACATTTCATCAAAAAAAATAAGAAATCGAAATCATGTTTTTGTTGTTGTTGTTTATTTTCGATTTCAAAATAAAAAATTAAATTTGTAGTTTACGTTAAAAAAGACAATGGTGAATATTGGGTTAACAAGAAATGGCTATCTGAATACTCTTACATGGAACCAACCCTCCAAGATTCGAATCCTTTTTTTTCTTAGCCCACTTCAATTGGAATTCTGATAAAAACGCAGATGAGAAAAGTGAAACGAATGTCCCAATTTAGTACGGTTAGATAAGAATAATTCCCTTTATTTCTAGTTTGCGTATGTGGTGATTATTCTCCTTTTGGATTTGTTGGTTGCATGAAAACTTGTTTCCACACAAACTATTTAACATTTCTTTATCTATTCGAGAATTCTGTAATGGAGAAAGGGTCATCCAAATACAATAGAGATTTAGTTCCGATTTCCTCATTTAGATGCATGGGATTTGATCTGTTTTGGTGAGATTTCACTGTTTGGTCATGGCTTAGTGGTTGGGACCATTTCTTCAAACAAGCCATATAGATCTGTAATATTAACTATGTTGAGAGACAATTGAGACATATAGGAATCCGAATTCAAGATTTTCTTGCTCACATTAGTGTAAATCTCCTTATTCAAGATTTTCTTGCTCACATTAGTGTAAATCTCCTTGAACACAATTTGGAATGCACGCAATACATTTGTAGTATCCAGAGATGAGGTCTCAATGAAGAACAACCCCTCTGATTCGGCAAGCTTCTTCCCATCTTCCACATAAACTTCCCTATATGAGCTAAATTAGACTTATTCCCCAAACTTATTCGATGAAATGAACTCCTTCCCACGCAGATCACAATTTTTAGAAAAATCGATGGGTTTGGAATCGAGTCATGACCTAACTGATTTAATTTTGTTATAGCATTGGTAGAAGACGCAATAATTTTGACATGTCGTTTTGAAGCATGTTTTGTGATCAAACCAAAACAAATCTAGAAAAACGAAAACATGGGTTTTTTTCGAAACGGAATCAATTACATAATCCAAAAATCGTTTCTTTAGATACCTAACGGTTTGAGAGAAAATTGCAGTTCTTCGGAACCTTGTTTTGGTGATTGCGCAAAGAAAAAAACGGTTTTCCATTTGGTTTAGTAAAAAAGAACCATGTGAGTTTGAAGTATTAACCTTTGTTGCTTTCTCCAAACAAATACGATTGACTGAAAATGGATTGAGGAAGAAATAATGAGGAAGCCAATATGGAAGAATATCGAATTATATAGCTAGAGTTTTTACCATCATCAATAGCAATTGTGGCTTATCATTTTGTCAACGGTTGAAAGGCTGGTTGGAAACTTTCCTGTTTCCTGCAACCTCAATGGACACTCTGTCCTGGATCATGTACAAGGCTTGACGCAAAGAAGGATACCAATTTATCCACCTGAATTCAAGGAGAAAGAAGGAACTGATAAGGTCCTGAAAAGTTGGGTGTTGAGAGTTCCTGCTCATGTTCTGGGTTCGATGGGTTCCAGATTTTTGCTTTCGGCCATCATCGCCATTGTCGTCTTCTTGTTTGTTGCAGGTGAAGGTGAAGTAAACATGGTGTTTTACAAGTCGCCAAGGGTACGGGCAGTTAGTGAGAATATTGGCATTGAGAGACAAGATGTATCCATCATGAGAAACAAGATCTTAATTCCTGGCTAGAACTCTCGACTCTGGCGTTTTCTGTTTATGGACATCTTCTTGCCGCGGAACTTATATCCTGCTCAGCTGGTGGCACAAGTTCACTAGTGGCATGAATCCATTTAACCGACAACCACAATTTGAGCGATTTTAGCGAATTGAGCATGCAGATTTTGGGGCACGATTTGAGTGATTTAATGGTTTGATGATTGCATGCAGATTTTGTACAACTATTAATTAGAGAAGATATCGATAGCTGGGCTTAGATGTGCCCATATGTTAATGCAGTAATTGACATCTGATAGATAAAATGGCAAATATTTGTTCAATCCAATGGTCCAAATGAAGTTTGGGCTCAAAGATGATCAAATGTTAACCATGAAACTTAACTTTGAATAATCCTACAGTGGAGTGTGATTGCGATCTAATGGTCTAGATTGAATCCAAGCTTAAAGATGCCACTCGATAATGCACTTCCTCGCATCCAATAAATTTAATGGTCAAGCATGATCCTGATCCAATGATTTTCCAAAGCCCATATTTCAGATTCCTAATCGAATGTAAACAAGCGAAGGCCCAAAATTATTGCCAAATTAGTTTCGAATAGTTTTGAATGGAATGGAAATCATAAAAAAATGCACAATTTGCATAACATTTTTGTAAATGGAAATCGTGCCATATTTTGCAGAATAGTTTTGTAATCTACCGCCCAGAAGACTATTCCAGAAACTTTATGCCAAGGGCAATGCAATTAATGGAGTTGTTAAAAATTTTGCAATTTCAGTCACAATTATTGTTGTTGGAGTTCCAGAAGGACTTCCATTGGCAATCACCTTGACTTTAGATTATTTAATGAAGAATATGATGGTTGACAAGGCTTTGGTACGAAGGTTGTCAGCCTGCGAGACAATGGGTTTTGCTATGACAATTTGTAGGGATAAAACAAGAACACTGACCATGAATCAGATGACAGTTGTTAAGGCATATGTTGCTGGCAAGATCAGGGAACCACCAAATAGTTCAGAAAGTCTCCCCTCTGTTGTACAATCCCTTCTTATTGAGGGGATTGCTCACAATACTATAGGGAGTATCTTTAAACCCAAGGTAAAATGTTACAATTATTTTAAGCACACAAGTCCGAATAGAAACAGTTGGAGATCAAAAAATGCTTAAACTCAATATCGCTCATTTTTTATTGCATAGTGAACATTAAGCAACTCTTCCAGAAACGTTTGTTAAATCCGCACCAGATTTCTATTTAAATTTTGTTTTCTTTCATGGACATTATTGGAAGCTTCAATAAGCACAACAAAACAACGTTCTTCTTTCAGTTAAATCAGCATTTCAGTTTGACTGTGCTCAACAGATATTGGTATTATCACGTTTTTCTGCGCTATTATTTTTGTCCACTTGTTTCGATGGCTAATGTAGCAGCACAGGGCGATATTCTGGCAGCAAAGTGGGAAGTTATATGTCTTGAGGGATCTGTGCCTTAGCAAGTCTTGTTTCGACATCAAGAGCTCTCAACACAACACATTGGCAGACTTTAGAAGCGAATTTGAAAGATTGATTTATCGAACATTTGGAGGATTACCTTGTTTTGGCAATAAAATTAAAACTTCTTCATGTTGTATGCTTTAATGTAACGTACTAAACTGCAGGACACAAAAAAATAAAAAAATCTATAATGGCAGGCTTTTACATGTACATGAGTCATCGGACATAAATAGGGAGTTGATTTATATTTCATGGTTATTTTTATTACAAATAGATTGTTATTAACATCATGAACTAGACTAAAATTATGCTTTTGATATTCCTTAATCTATTTCATTTCGGCATACAATTTTTGCGTAAGAATCAGGAAGGGAATGACCATCTTTTCTTGAACAAACTTATGTTCTTTATGCCAAGTTTTTTAAGTAGGTTTCGTATGGTCAATTGATCATTAAGGAGATTAAATTGTGATGACAATTGGTCTTCAAAAGACCAGTTTCATGAGAAATTCTAAAGAACAAGACATGATCATAAGAACGACATTTCCAGAAAATTACAAATTCTTGTAACTTCCTGTAAGGGTTTAATGGTTTGATATGTTGCATGACAAATTAGCAAATTCAAAGATCTGGAGTTTGTTCCTAAATGTACAAGGATGGTGAAATACCTATCCACACTTGAAATCGACGTTTACAGGTGGCTAGACAACACTAGTCAAACTCAACTATTTTAGCAGAAAATCCAGAATTAATGAGCAGATTTGCTATTTTTGAGATTTTGCATGCCATAATTCACTTTTTCCCAACAAGAGTCATTATCCATTTCCCATTACCCACATACACTTCATTACATTTTCTTCAATCCTAACCCACCAATAAAACCAACGAAGCTCATTTACAAGCTTTTTGTTCCACTTTACATATTCATTGTCAGTTTCCTTTTTCCTACACTTGCAAATAAAACCTTGCTTCCATACACCATTGAGTCCATAGTCCTTGAGTCTAAATATTTTTTCTAAAAACCCCTTGAAGCTTGCATGCTTTAAGGGCAAGCTATCATGCCGATAAACAAAGGGAATACATCAATGTCCCTTGTTCATCGGATCTTCTAAGTATTTGACAGCAACAAATTCATTCATACTTAGAAAGTTGTGTTCAGGGCATCTTGACTCTCATCCACATCAAAGATGGGAGACCTTGTGTTGACTAGTAGCATTCATCAATGGCCACTAAGTTAACAATTTCTTGTTATGTTCGACACCGAAACATTTATTCACATGATAAGAATTGTGCCAAAGAGCATTGAAGACTTGAAGACCAATCATTTTGTAACAGAGGAAGCATAATTACATTCATTACTTTTCAGTTTTTGATGTAAATGACTTGAGGACAAGTCAATAAATAAGGCTAGGGGGAAGTGTAAATTCTAAATTTTGTATACCTTCTAAGCCTCATACATTTCCAGCCGCATTCAGTAGCAGATTCCGAACATTCAACAGAAGATCTACCAGTAGATGCAACAACAATAAAAAATTCACTTTTTCAACTTCATCCACCATTTTCACAACCAAGTAAAGAAGACTATGATCATAATTTTGCAGCCACACATGCACAAATCTCATCCATTTTTGAAAGGGTAAGTTGAGGTATGATATTTTCTAACTTTTAACCATTTAATTCCTTGAAAGCTAGAATGACAATTTTTGGCCAAAAAAAAAAAAAAAAACCATTTCACAAAATTGTCAAAACCATCAATTTGGGGGGGGGATACATTTACATTCATACTTCGTCACATTCTAAAACCCACATACCGTCAAAATATATTCACTATTACATGAGCATATAAATGGCTTTGTAAAAAGTACTTAAAAGCTAATTGGATGCAACACAATCATGGTTGTTACAAAAGAACCAACCTTGATGCATTCCAACAAATACTTTGCAATAAAAATCAAATTATCATTATGCAAAGTTCATACATTAAAATTGAATACAACAAACAAAATATGGTTGAAACACAAGAACCAACCAAGTTGCAATTCATCAAAAACACTTTTCAAAAGTTAAGTAAATGATATCATGCAAAGTTTAAGCCAAAGCTCAAGTATCAAAAGTAATGTAATAGATTGCATGAGGACATGCAATACCTTTAGTTTGGGGGTATGTTGGGCCTAAGAATTATCCTTAAAATACGTCCACTTTCACTCCATTCAACATCCACTTTCTCTCCATTCACACATTTTCTCACTTCTATTCCACCACCATCTCACCACATCAGCTTCACTTTCATCATTAAATGGGTTACCATTGTGTTTTCCAAAACATTATTAGTTCTTAGTATTTTTAAGAGAATTTGTGGTTAAACTTTAGAAAATAATATCCATATACTTATACCTAACAATTAGAACGAGTTTATTGACATGTGTAGGTACAAAGGAAGCTTCTAAGGCACTCTTATGTGGCACTCTATGTTTAAATTCGAATTTGAGGAGATCATGGACCTCATGGATAAGATCATGGACCTCATGGAGAATATTATGGAGGATAGGGTTATGTGTCACCATTGGTTGAGAGATATGTGGATTTGAAGAGGGAATAGTGGGATCCACATTCATGAGTTTGTTATCATAACTTTTGTATAAACATGAGTGTTATCTCCTTCATTTGTAATTTGGAACTTAGAATTTAGAATTTAGAACCTTAGGATATTATAAGTTTGTAATGAGAAGTTAGAATTTAGAATCATTGCAATGGAGATTTTAGAACCTCTTGGAATGTAAAACTTGTAATTGCAATTTGCAATTGAAGATAAATAAAATGGAGCTTCTTTGATCTTCTACATTTGACTTCTCTTTTGATGTGCTTGTGAATCCTTGGAAGGGCCCCCATTGTTTAGCAAGTACACTTTTGTTTTGGTAAGCTTTCATTTTATGTTTGTTTGTAAATTTCATTAGGTTCATATGTTTGAAATATTAACGAATGACCTTTCATAAGAAAGTATTAATGTTTCTTTCAATGAATCTGATTTGTTTGATTTCATTAGTTTAAATAGTTTGTTGATTAAGATGATTAGAAATATTAATGAACAGTCTCCTGTAAGGGAGCTTTAATATTTCTTACACTTGTCACAATGTCTTTAGATTTCATTTTGTTAAACGACTAAATAGGTGTTGGATATCCCAATGAAAGACCTCATGTAAGGAAGCTTTGGCATTTCTTCACCTTGATTAGTTTAGTCTGTCTCTAAGTCCATATATATTGGATGATTCTCGAAGTTTACTTACCCGAATTTATAGTAAATGAAACTCTAATTTGCATTCACATTTTAGACCCAACAACCTTCGTACTTCTTTAGCTCTTGCATCTTCATGGGTTAACCATGAGATTAGTTCCATTAGTTGCATGCCCCCCCAATCTTGAGTTGGGGTCCTAGATGTTCATGTTTGTGAGGATCATATTGTGCATGTAGAACTCAGTCAGTTTTGCTCTATCCTCAATACTTGCATTTTTTCAAAAGTCAATGAACTTTCGGTAGTGTTGGGAAGGTAGAGAGCCATATTGTGCTAATTTATTTATCTAGAATTGCAACCACTTCTCCTTGAGGAAGATGGCATAGGATTTGGATGGTTGCCTACCTTGTATCGCTTCCATGGATAAACTGGCCATAGTGGCAAATTGTACCTCTTTTTCTTGCCGCTGCTCCCCTAGCCTTTTGTTTTTTGTCTGTAGCTACTCCCTTAGCCTTAAGTTATTCAATTCCTGGCTCATTTCATTCACTTTCTCCTCCATGAGGCCAACATCTTCCACCCTCTTGGATTTTTCAATTTGCATCCATCTATGAGTCATGCCTCTTTCCTTTTCCAACTCAAAGAAGAGTGGTATTGCAAATTTCTCGGGTATAATCCTACCTCCTTCAACAAATTTGTAGTAGGATTCAAGGTTAGGTTGTGGATCAGGCTCTTGGAGTTCTTGGGGACCTTCTTCTCTTCCTTTTGATGTGGTTTCCCCTTCTTGTAGCATCTCCTATTGCTCCTGTAGTAGCCCATGTTTCTCTTGCAACAACCCTTGTTTATCCTGTAGCAACCTTGTTTTTGTCTGTAGCTCCTCTATTTTCTCTTGTAACAAGGAAACTTGTGCTTTGAGCCTCTTAGATGTGACTGCTCTAGTGGTGGGCCTCCCTATGGGTGGTGAAGGTTGTTTACCCTTGGCTTTAGGGGAAGTAACCTCCTCAATTTTTCCTTCACCAGGTCCCACTTCTTCTCTTTTGTTGGCTGATTCATCAATGGTGATAGGGACTTTTGAAGGAGGTTGAGGCTTTCCTTGCCTTATCCTGGTGCTCTTTCTTGTTTTAAAGTACAAGGGGCCTTGCTTGGGCTGCCTTCTCTTGGGCTTGATAGGTGTGCCAAGTGTGGCCAATGTAGCAACCACCTCTTGTTCTGTGTTTCCTGGTGAGAGGATTATTTGCTTCCCTTGTCCTTTTGTCCTCTGATATTTACAGGGCACCTCAGGTCTGTCTTCCTCTGCTCTTTGTTTCCCTTTGTTTATGCTTTCTCCTTCTCTTCTTCCTTTTCTCCCCTACCTCCAGTACTAGATATTAGTGTTTCTTCTTGTTGTGTGGAGGTAAGGTATTGTGTTTCAATTAAGGCCCCCCTATCCATGTCCACAAATTCAGTCCACAACACAAGGTTCCTAGGTGTCTTAAGGCATCCGTGACAATGACCTTGATGAGGCCATCATGGGCAATGTGCTCGTGCTTCCCTTCCTCACTTTGTTGTTCATTTCAATGATGGATTGTAAGACGAAATGTGGGACACTGAGTTTGTTTGGAATTGGTAACTCTATCTGGAAGCTTAGTTCCTAGAGAAACCTAAATTGATAGGCATACACAATGCTCAACCTCCCTTCACAGAATATGTACTTGAGGATGTGATAGGCCACTTCATCCCAAGGGTAAGGGAGGCTCTCTCTTCTTACTCCATTTTTGTCTTCCACGGGCTTCTCTCTATGGAGGAAGAAGTTTTTCTTGGTTGTAACACCTATTTCCTTATCCTCCTTGCTCCATCGAACTCCTAAGGGTATGGTGGTTACTTTGCTTATGAGCTTTGCGTTCAAATGGATTGCAAGTCCTCTAACAACAGTAGTGGCACTATCTTCTCCCTGAGAATTGAGGGCCATGGAAAATTCATGGGTTACCTCATCATCATACCCCTTTAATTGATCAAATATCCCATCCACTAATGTCTTCGAAAAATGTCCATAACAAGGGGATGTTGATGGATTCTTTTGGTGTATGCGGGTTCTCTTCGATTGAAACCTCCTCCCATTGCTCGTACTACTCCTTTTAGAGGTTATTTGACAGAATTTTTCAATATTTTCCCCTGAGAAATCTTGGGTGGAGAGGTAGTGGCTAATTTTTCTTTTTGTCAAAGGAGGAGAATGATGATACTCTTGACTATGGGAAAAAAAAAAATCTCTGCTCCTGTCTTGCCTTCTTATGTGATAAATTTTCAAGGGGAATCACTTGCATAAGGGTTTGCTACATGATACCCTTATTAACCAAAACTTTTCATGTAATTGTATGAAAATTGGAGAGGGAAGATGCCACTTTCCCTTTTTAGGACGACTCTCTCATGTGCATGAGACTTTGAGGAAAATTTCTGGTGATTTTGGCTCCTTTTCTCCCCTTAATTCATCCATGTAGCTTCTATTCTGTGCTCTTGCAACACTTCAGATCCTCCTATAGTAGTGGTATCCAATCCTGTAGTACCTGAAAACTTAGCCTTTAGCAATTCAGTGGCACCTTAGGCAGACTCTAGTAGCATCTAGCTCATCCTTCGGTACCTTAATGGGTCTCTCCAATTGTTTTCTTGGAATGAGCAATTGTGCAAATGGAATAAAGCTTCATACTTTTATTCTCTTTTGTGGTAATGGCTCAAAGCACTTTGTTGACTTGCCTCTTGCAGGAATTTCCTCTTTTAGTCGTTGTCCCCACTCCTCGTAATTATCACCCCCTTTAGTTTAAATTTTCCATAGTGCATGTGTCACTGAGTGAACTGTAGTTTACTAATCGAAGGTGTTTGAGTTTACTGGCCACCTCCAACCCATAAAAGCTCCATTCTCTGTCATTAAACACATTTTTTACCATGATGTGCATAGGGAAGAGGTGATGGGTGTCATACTTGAGCCTACCTATGATGTCGAATTGTTGGAGGTGCATGCAAGTTGTTGCTACTAATGATCGATCAACTGACCCATGGAGGTGTTGAATTTCTTTGTTTGCTTATGCATAAGTCTTCACAACATAATGATGTAGTCGACTGATGAAATTTGTCTTCCATGCAGGCCTCTTTCTGGTCTTCGATCTCCTGTCATTGGAGTGTATCGATGACTTTATAACTGCTCCTCGGGGATGGTGTGATTTCTCTATGCCTCAGCAATGGCCTCTTGATTCCTCAGGGTGGCGAAATTTTCATTCTAGATATGCAGGAAGTTTTCATATATGGTCTTGTTATCTTTGTGTAAGTTGCTATAAGGTTGATCTCCTTCCTATAACAATCACTCAGTTCCTCCTCAAGACCTCATATTGAATTTAGAGATTAGAACAAGTCATAATGGGTCTAGAGATAGGAGAAAAATCTTCAGAAGGTGGAAAAAATGGTTTACAAGAAAAAGGTGAAGGCAAATTCCTTTTTTTGTGTTTTTATATATATGTGCATAAGTGGATTTTTAAGGATGAATTTGGTTAAATGAAGTGGGTGAGGTGTGAAGGAATTTGGGTGGACCTATCTCAACAATTCCTAAGGAAAAACATGACCTTTTGGCCCTTTTTCCAAGTTGATCTCCCTCCTATAGCATTTCAGGTTGCTCTTATAACAATTTAGGACAATCCTGAAGCAATGTAAGAATGAGGGAAAATATGGTTCAGTTGCTAGATAGATGATGGAGACTAGTAGTGAGGTGGATGAATGAGGTTGAGAACACAATGGATGGCTAGGAAAAATGAAGAAATGAGTTTTGTACTCTGTTCTTTAACCACATTGTCCCTTTGACTGTCTGGAGTCCCGTAAAAAGAAATGTTAACAAAATGGATGTAAGGACTCCTCTTTGTGTCTTATTTTCTTTTTTCTTTTCTTTTTCTCCTTTTCTCTTTTTTTTTGAGACATGCATACTGCCTCTAGAGATGTTTTCAACCTGCATGCCTCCTTAGGTGCCTTAGAGGAGGTTTTCACTTGGGGATCTTTTTATTTTATATATTTTTTTCTCTTCTGTTTTTTGCTCTGGGGTTGCCTTGCAGAGGTTTTCAAACCAAGAGTTGGCTTCAGATGCCTCATGGAGGTTTTCATCTAAGCCCTTTATTTTTTCTTTTTTCTTTTTTTAGGATCTCAGTGGAATAAGGGTTATGAGCTTCCCAATTACATTCAACTGTTTGTTAATTGAACTAATAAAATCTTCTTTGGACAAAGGTATTTTGTACAACTTCAACCTGTAACCATTAACAAGCAAGGGAATACCTTCCTCTTCAATTGTTCTGATTTGGAAAAACCCATTCTCATGACATATTTCCATAAGATAAGGGCCCAACCATCTTGTCATTACTTTTCCCTTAAAATCCTTGAATCTGGAATTTTACAGTAGGGCCCAGCCACCTTCTTGAAAAGTCCTCTCCATAATGTGTTTGTCATGCCAAATCTTCCTCTGTAGCTGGATTACTTCAGTGTGCAGGAGAGCTTGCAACCTGAATTCATCTAAACCATTGAATTGGAGCAGCCTCTCTTGATGTGTTGTAGTGAGGTCCAAGTCTGACTAAGATGTCATCCTTAAGGTATTGTATTCAAATTCAATGGACAACAGGGCCTTCATCCCATAAACTAATTAGAATGAAGGAAATCCCGTGGTGGTTTTCCAAGTGGTGTTGTAGACCCAAGTGGCTTCTACAAGTCTGTCTGCCCAATCCTTTCTTTTGCTTCTAACAACCTTGGCCAAAATGTTCTCCAATGCCCTGTTTGTGACCCCCACTTACCCATTTTCTTGAGGGTGATAGGTTGTGGATGTCCTATGCTTGATGTGGTTTTGCTTCATGAGGTCTTCGATCAAATTTGAGGTGAGTTGTGTCCCTTGATCAGTGACCAACTATCTTGGGAAAAAAAACTTGTAGAAGATGGTCTCCCTCGGAAAATCAACCACATTTTGCTCATTTGTTGCCTTAAATTCCTTTGTTTCATCCCATTTAGTTAGGTAATCAGTGCACACAATGATATACTTCTTCTGTCCTGATGGGGGATTAATAGGCCCAATGAAGTCCATGCCCCATTTCTCAAATGGCTCTAGAGTCACTTGAGGTTGTAAGGGAATTTCATTCTTAGGTGTGGGCTTACCCATCCTTTGGCACTGATCACACCTGGTGGTGTATCATCTTGCATCATAATGTAGAGTGGGCCAATAATAACCTGCTTGTATAACCTTGAAGGTTGTTCTCTTAGCAACAAAATGGCCTCGACAAGGTCCATCATGACATGCTCAGAGGATGCCAAAGACCTCCTCTTCCCTCACACATCTCCTTAAGATCTGATCTGGTCCCAACTTGAAAATATTTCCCTCAATCCAAGTGAATGGGGTACTTTTACTAGAAATTTTGTTTTTCTCCTTAGAGGATAAATTAGGAGGGAACCTCCCAACAACCAAGTAGTTGTTTATATCATCAAACCAAGGAGAGAGAACTGATATGACAAAGAGGTGTTCATCTAGGACCTGATCATCTACCATTTCCTCCTTCTCTGCAGGCAAGGTTAGTCTTGACAAGAAATTTGCAACCACATTCTCTTTTCTTGGTTTGTCCATAATAGTCAAATCAAATTTCTACAATAAAAACAACCATATAATTATCCTAGCATTGACATTATGTTGGTCCACTAAATACTTAATGGTTGCATGATTAGCGTGGAAAAAAGTTTGATAACCAGTGATGTAATGCCTAAACTTGTTCAAAGAGTGTACCACAACTAGAAATTCCTTTTCAATGACTGTATAATTTAGCTCAACTTTAGAAAGGTTCTTACTGATGAAATAGATAGCATAAGGCAATTTGTCTTCCACTTGTCCTAAGGCTGCCCCTACATCTTTATATGATGCATTTGTGTGTATATGGAAAGGTAATGCCCAATTGGGACCACTAAGGATGGGTGCAGTGGTCAACTTTTCTTTTAGAACTTCGAAGGCCTCTTGACAATTGTTTGTCCAACAAAAGTTTGAATCTTTATCCAGTTGTCCAAACAAGGGCGAAGCTAATTTACTGAAGTCTTTACTAAACCTTCTATAATACCCAACCAATCCAAGGAATCTCTTGACATCTCTTTGCTTTTGAGGTATAGGGATCATTTTAATTATGCCAATATTGTTGGGGTTAACCTGTATCCTTCCTTAGATATGGAATGGCAAAGGATATTCCCTCCATTCATAAAAAAATCACATTTCTTAGGACTCAATGAAAGCTTCATTTCACTGAATTTCTTTAAGACTTTGCATAGATTAGAAAGAGCTTCTTGGAAGTCACATCCATAAGGAGTGAAGTCATCCATGTATATCTCAACAATGTCATGAACAAGGTCAACAAAGATACTTAGAACTACCCTTTGGAAGGTAGAAGGGGTATTGCACAGACCAAACGGACGGACCCTATAGGAAAAGGTACCCCAAGGACATGTGAATGTAGTCTTATCTTGGTCTTCATGGTTGATTTGTATATGGTTGTACCAACTAAATCCATTTAGGAAGGAGAAGAATCTCTTCCCTGCAAGTCCATCTAGGACTTGGTCAATGAAGGGCAAAGGGAAGTGGTCATTCTTTGTAGCCTTTTTAAGTTCTTACTATTCAACACAGATCCTCTACTTCCCATTTTTCTGCAGGACTAAAACAAGAGGGGATACCCACTCACTATCTGAAATGGGATATATGAACCCTGCATCTAGTAGCTTCTGTAGTTCCTCTTTTATAATGTCCCTAAGAGTTAGCTTCATCCTTATTTTGGGTTGGTTCAGGGGCCTGCATCCCTCTTTGATGTAGATATGATGAGTATAGACTGTGGGATGCATACCCTTCATCTCCTTATAGTCCCAAGCAAACTCATCCAGGTGTTGCCTCAACACTCTACATACTTATTCTTCTTGCTTGGTTGAGAGAGAGGGGTTGACCTTTAAAGTTATAGATGCGCTAATCTCCACAACCTTGGCATGTCCTACGCCAGATTTAACAAAGCACAAACCAGTCCAAGGACTACTCTCAGGTTCCTTTATCAATTCATCAACTGGCATGGCAGTGGGAGCCTGATTTTTTAATATATGATCGATAAGGTCATCTTTATCAAGTTGTGCCCCCCTATAACAATGTCCAGTGTGTAGAGGGATGTCTGATAAAATTATTCCTCTTCCTCCTCCTCCAACCACAAGGGAAAGTCATGCTCACCAGATCGTTGAGAAGGAGGATTCAACACAAGTTGTTTTGATAGATGCCCATTCTTTATGGTCATGTTACCAGCCCTGCAGCTAATGTAAGCATCAGAAGTGGTCAACCAAGGTCTTCCTAGTATGAGAGGATAAACATTAAACTTGGTTTTGGGTTGGAGGATGGTGAAATTACTGCGGTACTCCCAGGAATCAATGGAGACCATTACATCCTCAATAACTCCCTCAGTAGCTACTATGGATATATGTGCAAGCTGCAATATTGTAGTGGTCTTCCTTAAGGCCCCTTGGACATTGAGTTTGAGCATGGTTTCCCTGGTCATCGCATTGATTGTAGCCCTAAAGTCGTTCAAGGTATTAGGGACCATAATGCCATCAATGTGCACATCCACTACTTGGCTCCGAAGATCCAAGTACTTTTGGGGATTACCCTCCCAAGCATTAGGTGAAACAGTTGTACAACAACATTGATAGTGAGGGTATCTCTTCTTCTTCTCCCATGACTTTTGAAACACTCTTCCTTGATAAGCTTGTTGTAAATGGGGACATTTGTTATGGTCTAGAGAAGGGGTATTTTGACACATGATTTCTTTAATTCTCCCAAAAGTTCAGCCTCTTCTCGGGTGTCCTGTTTAGGGTGGACCAACCTTTAAGGATGACGGGGTGCATTGGATTAAGGGGCACTCTCTTCCTTCTCTTCCTCAAGATCTCTAGGTGGAGAAGATGGGTGATTATCTGGGAGCACCTTCCCAGACCAAAGTTTGATCTCTTGGATTTCCACAACGTAAGCAGGATAAGATGCCTTCCCACTATAAATATGTTGTGCCTACTTATTGTTCGAGTTTGAATTGGGTTGAGTAGTCATTTTGAGGTTTCTTAGGTGGGGTATGGTGAGGGATCTATGGTTGAGATCGTTGAGGTTTAGATGGAGGCAGTAAAGCAGGAGGTTGGGTTGTTTGAGGCATCCACCCTTGTGAGAAGTTGCCCCATTAGGAAGATTGATGTGGACATGGCTGGAAAGGAGGGTTAATAGGCTATGGAGAATATTGAGGAGTATAAGGCCAAGGAGAAGGCGTGGGCCATGATGAATGAGTGGAAGGGTACCGAGGTTGGAAATGTGCATTCTGATTTGGATTGTAATAAGGATAATGTTTACCTCACATGCCTTGTTGATACGGTCGAGGGCCTTGATGCCTCATTTGGTTAATGAAGCAAAGTTTCTCTGAACCACCTTCTGCCCCTTGGTATACAAACTTCAGACTTGGCAGAGAGGGATATTTGTCTATTGCATGGTTTTCTTCATAGACATAGTAGGCTTTTATGACATTCAGTGGGCACTCATTCCTAGGGTGTCTCTTAGTGCATCTAGGGAAAAATATAACTAGTGCCCTTTCTACTTCCTCTTATTTTGCATAGTATCCATCTGGTGGGGAAAGTATGAAACAATTCACTCTTAAAATCCTCCAACATACTTCCTATCTCATGTTTGAGGGTTGATGTAGAGGGAAATGAACTAACCAAGCCTTGGCTAGACCAACCCTTTTTCATAGGAGCCCTAAAGTGATTTTTGAATATTATTTTGATGTCATCATAAGGAAATTGGGAGATGCCTCATCCAGACAACATGTCGAGGGTTTCCATTACATCCCCCTGATCCCTCGAAGAAGAACAAGCTTGAGCGACTCATGGTAAAGGGTATAGTTAGCCATCTTATAATTGAGTTGGAATCTTTCCTCATAGTCCTCTAAGGATTCATCTAGTCCTATGGTCATCCTAAATATTTCCTCCTTTGTTTCTTTGAAATTATAGTAATCCTTGTCCTTGTCATTGAAGGCTTGTTGAATTTGGGCCCAGGTGGTGATGTTGCCTCCAGGTAAACTAATAAACCAGCACAAGGCTGCATCTTTAAGGGTAGATGGAAACAACTTCAACTTCTGTTCATCTGAGGCATAGTCATAGGTCCTACAGAAAACAACAAATTCAAACATGAAGGTGTCAGGATCCTCAGAGGTTAGGCCATGGAAATGTGGAAGGGAAACATGGCTTATATTCTTCATTTTGGCCTCCCCATTAGTTTCTCTGATAGGGAAAATCTCATTTTGTCTATTTTCATCCATGGTTTGGGTAGGTGAGATAGGTTCTTCTTCCCCTATGGGTTCCTCAAAAATTTCAGGTTGCTCTCCTAGAGGGTCTTCTAACTCCCCTGTAGTCAGAGAGGGAAGTTCACAATCACCAAAGAAGAATGAAGGTTGACTGCTTGAAGGGGTGGGGGTTTTTGGTAAGAATTTCCCTTGACTATCCCTACTCCTACGAGGCATGAAAGAACTAGCTCTTTTTTTTTGAAGCTTTAAAATCAATAAGACCAATGCAAAACAAAAAAACAAGTAACTCTTACGTAGAAACAACACCTACATGAGAACCTCTCTCGCAATGGTGCCAAAAAGTGATGAACCCTGGTATTACATCAAGGATGTTGCAACTCCCAATGATCTGAACTTAAATCGAGGTATAAACTTAGAGGTGACAATGCTATATGTACATCAAGTTAAGTTCTACTCATGTCACCCTCAGTCATTAGATCAAATCAAGGTATTCAGAGATCACTCCTTCATCAGTAAAAAGAGAATTTCTTATGAAAGCATATCATGATTGCAAGGAAATCAACATGACTCTATCTATATAAATCAAAATGCCATTCATTAAATGTAAAGGCTAATTGTAAATTGCATGAAAGGAATAGACTAGTCTAGTTGCAGAAGTAAACCATGCCACCCTCCTTGCACACTAATCAAATCAATAATCTACTTGCATGAATCATTTATCTAATTGCAACTTGCTTCAACATAAATATGGAATACAAGAATAGTAATACTAATTGTACTTTTTGTTTTGTGATTGTAGTGAGGAAAATATGGGGTTGGAGTGGTCCTAGAATCTTTCTTAATCACAAAATTTAAGCCTGGGGGCCATTATTCAACTTCAAAATGCAAGAGTCAACGTTTAAAGAAAATCTGGTGGGCTTTTAGCAATGCTACATGGTTGCTATAGGAGGCCCTGTTTTGCTACACGAAGACTTGTTTTACTACACGAGGCCCCGATTTAGTCAATTTAGTATCCTAAATTGCTTTGCATAATTATCAACCAAGGCTCGTAAGCTAATGAAGTGTAGTGCATTGTATGTTTTAGTTAACCCTTCTTACTTCGTTGTTTTGTATTTTTATATTGTTTTGTTTTGGGGGTTTCTTTGATTCCTAATGATGTACAATCTGAATTATGAGAAACTGAGTCTAAATTTCCTAAAGGTGAACTAATCAAAATCTAAGTTAAAGGAAGGAAAAACAGAGCATCTATCATATCTTGTCATTTAATCCTAAAAATTAAAAGGTGAAGTTGCAAGGCGAATTGAAATCATTGCAGAGAATGAAACTAACCGAAGTACTTCCAGTTGCCCAAACCTTCAATTTTGAAAGATAACTTTCTTGAGATGGCATACAAGCAACTTCCTGTACTGTGTGGTCCAAAGAACTAAGTAAAACATGCAGACAGTAACTGATTGGTTTCAATCCTTGTGTAAAATGAATGTTTAACCATTTAGTTTAGGATGGATATCAGCTTGAAATGGTGGTCAAAAACATTTATTCACACAGTGCATTGGCAATCTGAACTAGGAAATAAATAATAGAGGATACAAATAGTAAGTAAACTAATCAACAATGCATCCTTATTACTTTTCAACCTTACCCTATTTAAAAACAAAGTTGTTTCCTTTATGAAATAGATTGAAGAAACAAGACTGCACCATCGAATTCTAACATTATGCTATTGATTAGAACTAAAAGAAAACAAACTACAGGGAATCAACCTAAACTACAAATACTGCTAAAAGTAAATAATGAAACTAAACTGAACAGTAAACAAAATAAAAAGAAAAACCTCCTTTAGTGCAAGGGCCCTCTGAAACTAACTTAATTGAGCTGCTAATTAGCTGAAGATATTCTTTCAAATGATCACTTGGTCAAACACGGCTTCATATTATTAACAGGAAAACAAGTTCCAAAATTACAGAGCTGTAAGTCTGAGCTTAATACATCCAAAAATTAGAACTTTTCCTCAGTTTTGTACAAATGATATTTAAAGAAGCATTCCTAATTGTCTTTTGGGAGAATTTAGCTACGATGGTCTACACGTTTACAACAGTTTTGCATAAGTGGTTGTTAGCAAGATGGTTGCATGAAACCGTTATCACCAATTGTTGGTTTGAGTTATTGCTGCAACAAAAATGTCGGGTTTTATTAATTAACCATGAAGAGTGGACAAAGAGTCCTATTGCTCTTGGGTTTCTTCGTTTGACTCCTCCTTTGACTGTGGTCTTGAGCTGGCTTTTTTGTTGATCTGGGCTGGGTGACTAGGATAGGATCCATGTCGAGACGATTCTAGAGATGCCCATGTGGCCGGTTTCTTCGTTTGACACCTGTAACCTGTTCAACCATGGAAGTAGCTACGAAACACATGGTTAGCTGCAGAATAGGCTACGTTCCGTAGCTAATTTGCAAAAACTTATTTCAAATAGCAAAAACATAAAAGTATAACATGTCAATCGTTTAATGTCTTCCTTGAGACAAAACCTATCATTTATCAGTGATGGGGATCTGTCTTTTATGGAAAATAAGAGAAAGAAGAGAGAAAAGTTGTCAAAGAGAGAGTAATTTTGAGGTCCAACATACCCCCACTACAAAGTCATTGCATGTCCCCATGAAATTTTGCCAAAACTATGAACTCTTCTTTCCTATTGCATCTGCTTAGATACCTCTGCTAGCACATCTAACTTTATTCTCTTGCTCCTCTTTGAAGTGACTGCCATCCCGGGTTTCTTCATGAGAAGTCTGTATTTAAGGTTGATGACTGTTTTGTTCAAGTTTCTAATCTTCCTCTTCAACTTCCTATTCTTCTTGTACCATAGCCCTAGGTGCAGTATTGTATTATCATGAATGGGTTTATCCAATTTGCTTTGTTCCTTCAGGGTTTCATTTTCTTTCTTGATATGCCTATTCAATATCTCTAACTCATAGATTTCATGTTTGAGAGAGTCAGCCAGAGGTTCTTGTGGATTGACAGGTTGTTCTGGATTGGCTAAGGATCCTGGATCCATTGAAGCACTTTTCTTTTCCAGTGATTCTATGTAATCATAAATTTGTTGCTGCACTGGGTCTATGCTTGGGGATCCTCTGCTGGGGTTGCTTTCAAAATACTGTTTAGGAGAGTTTTGAGGACTGTATGTAAATGGAACATTTTCAGGAGATGGTACTGGGGTTTCTTCTTCTAGATTTATGAACTATGTTCCCTTTGATGATACCTTCTTTACCATACCTTGGAATCTAGAGCTCCTTCTAAGTTGTATGGGGTTTATGTTCTCCTCCTTTGTACCCTTTTTCTCCTTTCCTATCTTTTTCTTCCTCTTTATTTGTTTCCTAATCTTTGTTAATTTTTCAGAGATTAGTTGTTCATCATCTTGTTGTAATGAAGATTCAGGTTTGTTCTCAGTAATTCCACCAACTTTCTTTTTTATCTTTCCTTTTTGCTTGATCTTCTCCCTGATCTCTATCTTAGAGACTGGCTCTTCATCATTTTTCTGTGTGGAGGACTCAGGTTTGCTTTGAATGGTCATACTGGTCTTTTTCCTCTTACTCCTTCTGACATTACCCTCTTCAGGTGATTTTGGTGTCTCTTGGAAATAGTTTCTTATCAAGAAGTTTTCCCAAGTATCTCCTATTCTTTTTAGATGATACTCAACCAATATTTTTACCAACCCATGATGGTACATAGTTGTGTCTATGAATTCTATTTTCTTCTGTACATTTGAAGCCATCCTCCTTAGACTGTTTAGAAGGAAGAAAGGGAGGTTGATGTTTCCATTTTCTAGAAAGTTCATCAATAAATGTATATGATAAACATACATGCATCCGAATCTTCCCTCACAGGTAATAAATTTTTGTAATATCAAAAGCATGCTTCTCCATTTATTTTTAAGTGCTCAAATAGGAATTCTTTTTCTAAACATAGTGACATCCATACCTAGGTTCCTGAGGATTACCTTCCATGATTCACTATGAAATTCTTTGTTTTTGAACCATCTCTCACCAAGTCTTGGCAATTCTATAGCCTCTGCTATGTAAGATTCTGTTACTGCAAACTTAATGTCTCCAATCTCTACTTCTGTACCATCGAATGATCTAGCAAAAGATTTTGTGATCTCCTTGTGATATCCATCAAATTTTTCAATGAAATTGAGCCATCCAGTCTTCTGCAACATCTCCTTGAGTTGTGGGTACCCTTCCATAAACTTTGCCCCTACGAGCTCTGCCTTGACAATGAGTCCCATGGTCTCTGTTTCGTAGAATTTTCTAACCTTCAAAATTACTCTCCTAGTCTATGAAATGGACTGACTGCGGGTATGGTGAAAAAGAACTATGGGTTTGCATGGAATAAGTAGACGGTGAGGGTTTGGAGAGACGTGAATACGTTGGTCACATCGTAGTTTTGACCGTTAACAGATGGAGTTATTAGAGACCGTTTAAGTACAAAGTAGCAGAGGTGTGGTATGATGAAATCATTATAGACCGTTTGGTATCGAATGTGGAAGATGTGGCGGAGATGTGGTATCATGAAGTGGCAGTCAAATCAAATGATGACTTGTTAAGGAGACATATGATCATTCATATTATACATGACTTATGTTTATGACTTACTATTTGAAATAAATTTGCATTTTACCTTTAGAACTTAACCTTTTTCTTGATAATTCTTTTGGTGTTGATTCGAAGGTACTTTGAGCATGGTTGATCTACAAAACTTGATTTAATTTCCCTGCATTCATGATTTATTTGTAAGTTGTACAATTGTGCGAGAGCTGATAAGTAAATTGTAGCTGCAGAATTAGATTAGCTGCAGAATGGAATCAACTGCAGAATGTGAAAAGAAGGAAAAGTGAAATATGGCTTATGAAATATGGTGATCTGAATGGAAAATGGCATCAACCCATGGTACTCATCCACCCATATTATTCATCGACCCATGGAATTTACCAATGGTATTGTAAATGGCATCCACCCGTGGTATTGTAAAATCCACCCATGGTACTCATCCACCCATATTATTCATCGACCCATGGAATTTACCCATGGTATTGTAAATGGCATCCGCCCGTGGTATTGTAAAATCCACCCATGGTATTCATTCACCCATGGAATTGACCCGTGGTATTGTAACTGAAAAATACTATAAGTAATAAGTCACATTTTGTAAAAGGACAGATTGTCCGCCATAATGTAGCCTTTACAGTTCAGAGACATGTAGCCACCACATCTCTTCTCAGAGATAAGCTACCATCGCCCTAGCTGGTTTATTTTCATTACTATTTTAAATAAAAGTTTCTTTGTGGTTTTGTTTATTGGGCATTCTCCTCTTTTTTCTTCTAGCAATTCAAGTTTTCAGATCTTGGGGTCCTTTCCCCCAAGATCCATTGCAATTTTTCAGATCTTGGGGGTCTCTCCTCCCAAGATCCATTTCAATCTTTTAGATCTTGGGGGTCTCCTCCCAAGATCCAGATCAGTGGTATCAGAGCAGGTTATGATTCCATGGGAATGAGGGTTTGATACAGATTTCAGTTTCAAATTTTGCAGAAATATTCAACAAACTTCAGGCTTGTGCTACAACCTCCACAGAGCACTTTCTTGGGTCAAGCAGGAAGAATTTTTCTTTTCTCATTTTTTTGTAGGAATTTTTTTGGACGGCGACTTTGCAGATCAGATCTGAAACATTTGGTACAAAATTTACAAAAATAAATACCAGTCTGGATTCATCTCGAAAAATCACCCAATTTCAAAAAAAAATGGGTCGAATGGGAGTCCAGATGTGGGAGATATCGCTGATTTAAAATCAGTTATTTTATCAGAATTTTTGTGACGGCGGAACTATTGCAGCGCGAATATGAGATCTCAAAGTGTCCAGATATGGATTTCCAACTCATGGGAAGATGCAAAATGATCCTTCTGCTTCTAAAAATAGGTTATAATAAATATTCCGAGTTATATTGGCCGAGTTATGTCCATTTTAATTCTGAAGCAGCATTCGGAGTGGGTTTCCGTTGGAGACGTGCCCTCCCACCCCACTTTAGTAGGCACTTACTTCACATTCATCAGTTTCAACATAGCAGCATTCGGCTTGGGTTATTTGGAGACGTGCCCTCCCACCCCAGGCTATGTAGACACTTGCTACTTCATCAGCAACCAACATTAGGGTTAAGGGTCAACTGCATACAATCCTTGTCATCAAAGTCCATTTGCTAGGCCGCACACTGTCAGAATCACAGTTGGTCACAAGCATTACAGGGTATCTCTATCCTCGAATCTTCGTTTATCATGGTTATGGGTTACTCACATAAAACCCTTCTCTTCAGTTGCTCTTCATATTCAACAAAGGCTTCGCAAAAGGGAACTTTACGCAATGGGGACCATTGCTTCTTAAGGAGGGAGGAATGAACTGAATGGAAAATGGCATCAACCCATGGTACTCATCCACCCATATTATTCATCGACCCATGGAATTTACCCATGGTATTGTAAATGGCATCTGCCCGTGGTATTGTAAAATCCACCCATGGTACTCATCCACCCATATTATTCATCGACCCATGGAATTTACCCATGGTATTGTAAATGGCATCCGCCCGTGGTATTGTAAAATCCACCCATGGTATTCATTCACCCATGGAATTGACTCGTGGTATTGTAACTGAAAAATACTATAAGTAACAAGTCACATTTTGTAAAAGGACAGATTGTCCGCCACAATGTAGCCTTTACAGTTCAGAGGCATGTAGCCACCACATCTCTTCTCAGAGATAAGCTACCATCGCCCTAGCTGGTTTATTTTCATTACTATTTTAAATAAAAGTTTCTTTGTGGTTTTGTTTATTGGGCATTCTCCTATTTTTTCTTCTGGCAATTCAAGTTTTCAAATCCTGGGGTCCTTCCCCTAAGATCCATTGCAATTTTTCAGATCTTGGGGGTCTCTCCTCCCAAGATCCATTTCAATCTTTTAGATCTTGGGGGCCTCCTCCCAAGATCCAGATCATATGGATGTAAAAATAAAATGGAAATGAGTTATGATAGTGAGATGGAATGAGATGTAAGATAAAATGAAAAATAGGGTGAAATGGGGTAAAACTGTAAGAAGATAAAATGTAAATGAAATATGACAGTGAGATGAAGTGGAACTGTAGAAAAAAAATGAAAACAGAATGAGATGGAATGAGATGATGAATTTGCAGACTCTAAACTGTAAATGAATGTAGCTTTTTGTCACTACTTATTACAGAAAGGAAATGGAAAATATAGGATGTCAGAAATCTCTGATTTTCACCCTGTATTTTCTGTATAAGGATGCCAATCAATGATTGGTTTTCAACCTCATACAATTTTATTTTATTTTATTTTTATTTTTATTTTTATTTTTATTTTTTTTATTTTTTTATCTTTTTTATTTTTTTTATTTTTTATCAGGAAAAATAAAGACTAAGTTAGTGGAGAAGAAGAATTCTTCTTCACTAGCTTCATTTCAGAGTTATCCTGGAAAATCTTAATGAACTCCTCTCTTGAAACTGGTTTTTGATATATCTTCAACCAATGACCATTCACAAGAAGAGGTATTTTGCTTCCATTTATTGTCCTTATCTTTACTGCTTCGTTATTGAAGACTTCTTCAATCTCATATGGACCAAGCCAATGAGTTTGAAACTTCCCTTGAAAAACTTTGAATCGAACAACAGTGCCCAATCTCCTGCTTGAAACTTCTTCTCCTTAATATATTTATCATGCCATTTAGCCCTCTATTGTTGGACTATACTGGTTCTTTGGACTGCATCTTGCCTGATTTCATCAAGTTCATTGAGTTGCTCCAATCTATGTTTTTGTGCCTCTGATAAATCCAATCCTAGTTGGACTACCATCTTGAAGGTTTTGATTTGAAACTCTATAGGGAATAGGGCTTGTTTCCCATAAACAAGTTCATAGGGTGTATGTCCCGTTGTGTTTCTCCATGTAGTTGTATAGGCCCATAAGGCTTTAGGAAACCTTTCTGCCCAATCTCTTCTATGTAGATGCACCGTCTTAGTGAGAATTCCTTCAATCACCTTATTTTTAGATTCAACTTGACCATTTGCTTGTGGATGATAGGGAGTAGATTTCCTATGTTTGATCATGTAATCTTCCACAAGACCTTTCACCATTTTAGATGTAAATTGAGATCCCTGATCTATCACAATTTCTCTTGGAACACCAAAATGAGTGAAGATGTCCTCAAAAAGAAAATTAACTACAGATTTTTCATTAGCAAAAGGTAATGCTTTGGCCTCTACCCATTTAGTGACATAATCAGTGCATACCAATATATAATTCTCTTGCTTATATGAAGGATTAATTGTCCCAACAAAATCTAAGGCCCATTTTTCAAAAGGTTCAATGAGTAACTGAATTTGTAGTGGCATTTCATTTGAAGGAGCAAGTTTCCCTACCCTCTGGCAGCTGTCACACCTCCTGACATATTCTTTGGCATCTTTGAAGATGGATGGCCAATAATATCCTAAAGAAAGGATTTTATAGGTTTTCCTCTTGTCAACAAAGTGTCCACCACACGGCTCATCATGACATGCCTTAAGAATCTCAGGCATTTCATCTTCCCTAACACATCTTCTGATCATAAGATCTGGGCCTGTTTTATACAATTCATTAGTGATCCATAAGTATCTTGAACTTATTTGAATGATTTTTCTTTTTTCTCTAGGAAACAAATGTGAAGGTAATTTCCCTGTGACTAAGTAATTAGCAATATCTGCAAACCAAGGAGTTTGAGTATTCACTGCAAAAAGATATTCATCAAGAAACTTATCTTCAACCGGAGTGTCATCTTTGATATTTTGAATTCTGGACAAGAAATCAGCAACTGTGTTTTGTTTTCTAGGTCTATCTAGCACAATAATATTGAATTCTTGCAAGAGTAAAAGCCATCTTGTAACTCTGCCATTAGTAATAGGTTTATTCATTAAATATCTAATTGCAGAGTGATCTGTATGAACAAAGGTTTCATAGCCTGTTATATAATGTCTGAACTTGTTGATTGCATGAACAACAGCTAAAAATTCCTTTTCAGTTACAGTATAGTTCAACTCAGTGGGAGTCAAATTCTTACTTGTATAGTAGATGGCATAGGGAATCAAGTCTTTTTGTCCTAATATAGCTCCCAGAGTTGTATCTGAAGCATCTGTTGAAATGTGAAAAGGTAGTTTCCAATTTGGACCTCTCAAGATGGGTGCTTCAGAATTTTTTGTTTTTAAAGTCTCAAATGCTAACTGGCAGTCAGGATTCCAATTGAATTCACAATCCTTGGTGAGTAATTTGAAGAGTGGGGATGCTATTTTAGTGAAATTTTCTATAAATCGTCTATAGTATCCTGTGAATCCTAGAAAACTTCGAACATCCTTTTGGCAATTTGGAATTGATAATTTAGAGATGACTTCAACTTTAGATTTATCAACTTTAATCCCATCTCCTGAAATGTGATGCCCTAAAACAATACCTTCTGTAAACATTATAAAACATTTTTCATGGCTTAGTGAGAGGTTTGCTTCCTTACATCTTTTAAGAACTCTTTCCAAATTTTCCAAAGGTTCTTCAAATGTATTCCCATAGACTGTAAAATCATCCATATATGCCTCTACACAATCATGTAATAGATCAGAAAAAATTCCTAGTACTGCTCTTTGGAATGTTGTAGGTGCATTACACAACCCAAAAGGAAGTACTCGATAGGCATAAGTTCCCCATGGAAAAGTAAGTGTGGTTTTATCTTGATCTTCAGGTGCCACTTGAATCTGATTATAACCACTAAAACCATCCAAGAATGAGAAATACTTCTTACCTGCTAATGTATCTAACATTTGATCTATAAAGGGCAAAGGAAAATGATCTTCGAGGGTAGCGTTATTCAATTCTCGGTAATCGATGCACACCCTCCATTTACCATTCATTTTAGGCACAATCACTAAAGGGGAAACCCATTGGCTGTCTGAAATTGGGTAAATGAAGTTTACATTCAGCAATTTTTGGAGCTCTTCTTTCACAATTTCCCTAAGATTTGGATTCATCCTTCTCTGAGGTTGTCTGACAGGTCTACAAGTTTCCTCAATGTAGATGTGATGCATACAAGTCTTAGGACTAATTCCTTTCATGTCAGTATATTCCCATGCATATACAACAGAATGTTGTTGTAATGTCTTGATTAGCTTTTCCTGTTGTAATTTCTCCAAGCTATTTTTTATGTTCAATGTTCTCCCTCGAAATTTTTCAATTGTAGAGCTACCAAATTCTTCCATAGAATAAAGAGACATCTGCCTAGATGACAAATATTCAATATTGGATTTTTCTTGAAATTGATCATGTTCATATTCTGGAGATGATTCAAAATTTTCCATTGCATTTAAGATTTGACTATCTTCACTAATATCTAAAATAGTAAAGAGAGGTTGAATGTCATTTTCATCATCAATCCATTCTTTGTCATCTATTTATGTGATTGTTCTTGCTAGAGGATATAGAGTGAATTTCTTTGTTGAATTCCCATCAGAAATATACATATCACTAGATCTACAGCTAATGAAAGCATCAACTATGGCCAGCCAAGGTCTTGCTAATATGAGTGGATGTCCTCCTAGATTGTTCTTGGGGGTTAAGATCATAAAATCAACAGGATATTCACAAGAATCTAAGGATAATGAAATATCTTCTAACAGTCCATCTAGTTTGATTACAGATCTGTCCGCTAATTGCAGTAATGTAGGGGTGTAAAGAAGATTAGGAAGCTTGAGCTGTTCCATGGTTTGTTTGCTCATGATGTTTACTACTGCCCCTAAATCAATCAATGTATTTGGAATTTCAACTCCATTGATATGTGTTTTCACAACTGGACTTACTGGATCTACATATTTTTGTATGGCCATTTTTCCCATCATTATATCTATTATTTTTCCTACTAGATGAATTCTTTTTGTTTCTTTTGCTTTTCTTCCTAGTTTCTTTATGCTCAACTCCTTTATTGTTTTAGCTAGGATTGGAATCTCCTTAATGGATTGTAACAAAGGAATTTTGGTACAGACATTTTTTAATTATTCTAGAAAATCATAATTAGGCAACATGATCTACTTTTCTACTCCTCTATCAACTTGTAATCTTTCAGGAAAAGGAGGTGCAGAAGTAGATACTGGTTGCTCAATGATAGGAGTTGAGTTCATTGATTCCTTTTGTTTTTCATTTTCAGTATTTTGGTTTCGGAGAGATGTTCCCTCAAAACTTTTATTGGGCTGTAAAGAATCTTCCTCAGAATTGTCTTGTTCCTGAATAACTACAAAAGGTCTTTCCTTTTCTAATATCCTACCAGATCTTAGTTGAACATCATTGAGATCTAGAGGAGTAATCATATAAGTTGGAAATTATTGTCCTTCCACTATGTAAGTATTCTGAGGATTTTTATTGTTGGGGTTTGGTAATGGTTGGGTAGGTCGCTGATTTGGTCTCTACTAAAATGGCGGTAAGAGTTGAGGACTTTGGTTTTGTTGTGGAATTTGTTGTGGAAATGGTAATGAAAGTTGAGGGTTCTGATTTTGAAGTTGTGGCTGTTGATTTTGTTGTGGAATGTGTGTTGAAAATGGCAACAAGAAATGCTAAAAATAGAAGTGCTAAAAATATCACTGCTATAAATAACAGTTTGGGTACCAATGCTGGATTGAGCAACAGGGAATGAAAAATGGAAGTGCTAAAAATAGCATTGCTATTTTTAGCAGTTCGGGATGGATTCCAATTTTAGTCAGTCCCTGGACTAAAATAGGAAGTAAAATTCAAATTTGAACTTAACAGCTGTTTGAAAATAAATTAATTAATTCACCATAAGTTAATTAGTTGTGAAAAATCAAACTTGAAGTCTATGTGAGGACACACAACAATTTCTCCATTAATTGAGGAATTTATCCATCAGTTAAAGAGATAAAGATGCGTTATAATTTGAGTTGTAATTAGTTAGCTCAGTTAACTGAGTCAAATCCAGTTAGATTGATTTAAACAATTTGTTTAAATTAATGTGAGTTCAGTTAGTTAATGCATGCTTGCATATAACTGTTGCACTTCAGATAACTGAATATTCCCTCATGAATAACTCATGCATGTCAATTCAGACAAAGACCCAGTTGAGATCAAAGGAGCGACAGTGTACTATTAGTTGGATGGATTTTTCCTATAAAGGAATCTCATCCATGGAGAAGGATTTATCTCCTTCAGGATTGCGTAGTTGGATCAGAGGTTAGTGAGTGTGTGAAGGGGCCAATTCATACAAGTGGCTGCACTGGACCCCAAGGAAAATTGCGTAAAGAAATAGGAGGCTTGGAGGGTAGAGGAGAAGGTTTGAGAGAGGCATTTAACTGTCTATGAGTAGTAGAGGATTGCAGAGAGAGCAGGATAGCTTGTGAGCAGAGAAAGTTACAGTGCAGGAGTCCCAAGACAGTGTAGAGCTAGCATGTTGCAACAATGCAAGAGGCACATGAGTGTTGTACCAGTGCAAGATGGCACAGAGAGGTGTGCAACAGTGCGAGATGCATGGAGTGTTGCAACAGCTCAGAGGTCAGAGAGGGAGCACTTGTTAGTAGCAGGTAGAGCTTCAACATCAGAGTATGTTTCTATCCCAACAGAGAGTTAGTTGGGAGTTTTTTTTTGTTTCTAAAGTTGCTAGAGCAACCACACTTGGTAGAAGTGTTGCATGCAGAACATTCCAAAGGTACATGATCGAGTTTGAGTTGAATGCTTTTCTTGTTGAGAGGGAGTGTTGAAAATGGCAACAAGAAATGCTAAAAATAGAAGTGCTAAAAATAGCACTGTTATAATTAGCAGTTTGGGTACCAGTGCTGGATTGAGCAACAGGGAATGAAAAATGGAAGTGCTATTTTTAGCAGTTCAGGATGGATTCCAATTTGAGTCAGTCCTTGGACTAAAATAGGAAGTAAAATTCGAATTTGAACTTAACAGTTGTTTGAAAATAAATTAATTAATTCACCATGAGTTAATTAGTTGTGAAAAATCAAACATGAAGTCTATGTGAGGACATGCAACAGTTTCTCCCTTAATTGAGGAATTTATCCATCAATTAAAGAGCTAAGGATGAGTTCTAATTTGAGTTGTAATTAGTTGGCTCAGTTAACTGAGTCAAGTCGAGTTAGATTGATTTAAACAGTTTGTTTAAATTAATATGAGTTCAATTAGTTAATGCATGCTTGCATATAACTGTTGCACTTCAAATAACTGAATATTCTCTCATGAATAACTCATGCATGTCAATTCAGACAGAGACCCAGTTGAGATCAGAGGAGGGACAATGTACTATCAGTTGGATGGATTTTTCCTATAAAGGAAGCTCATTTATGGAGAAGGATTTATCTCCTTCAGGTTTGCGTAGTTGGATCAGAGGTTAGTGAGTGTGTGAAGAGGACAATTCACACAAGTGGTTGCACTGGACCCCAAGAAAAATTGTGCAAAGAAATAGGAGGCTTGGAGGGTAGGGGAGAAGGTTTGAGAGAGGCCTTTGATTGTCTATGAGTAGCAGAGGGATTGCAGAGAGAGCAGGATAGCTTTGAGCTGATTCTTTTTATAATCCAGACTATATTTCCACTTGTATGATAATACAGAGATTGGGGTTTTAGGCTGAGGCTTTCCCTGGGTTATTTCTTCTGTGTTATGTGTGATTGATTTCTCCTTATCAGTTATATGTGTTCTCTTGATCTTGCTCAATTCAATTAAGCTTCCGCATAATTGGTTGTAGAAGTAGATCAAGTATTTTGCTTTATTATATTACATAATCTGTTGATCTACAGTGGGAATTTCTACAATGCGTGGGGGAGGATAATTCTGATATGATGGAGGATATTGATAATATTGAGAAAATCTCCCATAAGGATTTTGTACTACTTGTGCCCAAGGTTGAGATTGAGATTGAGGTTGAGGCCAAGGTTGTTGCCAAGAATTCCAATTTGGTGGGGGCTGAAGATACATTTGATTATTAAATCCCTAATTTTGTGGCCCCTGCCAAGATTTTCTAGAGACAAAGAAAAGAGGTTCTGTTGAATTTGGAACTGTTTCTTCTTGAAAAACAACGTTAAGATTCTCTGAGAAAATCATACAAGTCTCTATAATTTTTGCATCTAAAGGGCATTCTCTTAGAGCATGTTTTTTTTTGCATTTTGGACAGAAAATAGCTAAAGCATCAGCCTTGGTTTTCTGCTTGTTTTGCAACTTAAGGGTGTCTATTTGCTCACTAAGACTCCCTAGAATATCTGTTTTGAATTCATCAAGCATATTACCAATTTCTGCCCTACTCACTGATCCAGTTGTAGATTTATTTACTCTAACAAGAGAAGGATCTCTTGGACCTTTCCCAGTTTTGGATTTCCCTCTTGAGAGATGAACGCATAATTCTTCTATATCATTTAATGGGAGTTGAGAGATATCTCCCTTCCCCATCTTGTTAAGGATATCTATCCACTCATCTCTAATGGCTTTTAATAAAATAACTTTTAAGGTATCTTCATCTAAATTGTCCATCTTTGCTCTTTTCAAATTATAGTTGAATCTCTCAATCAAATCCTCTAAATTTTCCTCTCTTTGCATCATATCGAACACTTCATCTTTATGATTGGTAGGCATGCAATAATCCAAATACCTATCCAAAAACACTTTTTTCATGTCATTCCATGTCCTAATGGACTGAGTGACTAACCCCGTGAACCACTTCAAAGGAGCTCCTTTCAATGTTAAAGGGAACAACTTAAGTTTTTGAGAGTCTTCTAGATAATCATAAGTTCTGCACAAGACTTCAAACTCAAATAAAAATGTTTTAGGATCCTCACTTTTTAACCGATGGAAGTTTGGGAGGACAAAAGGTGAAATATTTTTCATTGTGGCATTTTTTTCTTCATCCACTATAGGGAATCCAAAAGAATTATCTATTTCCCTGTTTCCTCCACCTCCTCCATTATTTCCTCTACCCCCTCCTCCAAACAGTGTGAATTCTCCATACTCTCCTTCTTCTGCCATTATAATTTCTTCAAGGTCAGTATAGGGTTCAACCTGCAAGGTTACTTTCTCCTCCTCTGTTTCTTCTATTAATGGGATATGGGAGAGAGGTTCTACTTCTTCTTCCTCACCAGGTATTCATAATTCTTCAACTAAAATGTGCTCCCCTGTAGAGGTAAAAAAGGATACTCCTGCTGTTGGAGATCCAAGATTTTTCTCCTCTAGGACTGACTTGGTGGATGAAGTATAAGATTCTTTTGATTGGATTTCTGCCCCTAGAATTTCAGGAGTTCCATGGCTGGGAGTATGAGTTTGGGATGGAGGTGTATCTCTTCTTATTCTTGGTGGAGTAGGTGGTGTCGTAGGAATTGAATTCCTACCTCTAGCTATAAATATACCCCTAGAGTCTCTTTCGCTATGCATATCATTTTTTTTTAATGTAAGAGATAAGGTTACCTAGTTACACTTCCCCGGCAATGGCGCCAAAATGTTTAGTCAATTTAGTATCCTAAATTGCTTTGCATAAATTATCAACCGAGGCTCGTAAGCTGATGAAGTGTAGTGCACTGTATGTGCTAGTTAACCCTTCTTACTTCATTTTTTTGTATTTTTATATTGTTTTGTTTTGGGGTTTCTTTGATTCCTCATTATGTACAGTCTGAATTATGAGAAACTGAGTCTAAATTTCCTAAAGATCAACTAATCAAAATCTAAGTTAAAGGAAGGAAAAATAGAGCATTTATCCTATCTTTCCATTTAATCCTAAATAAAAAATTAAAAGGTGAAGTTGTAAGGCAAATTGAAATCATTACAGAGAATGAAACTAACCGAAGTACTTCTAGTTGCCCAAACCTTCAATTTGAAAGATAACTTTCTTGAGATGGCGTACAAGCAACTTTTTGTACTGTGTGGTCCAAAGAACTAAGTAAAACATGCATGCAGTAACTGATTGGTTTCAATCCTTGTGTAAAATGAATGTTTAACCGTTTAGTTTAGGATGGATATAAGCTTGAAATGGTGGTCAAAAACATTTATTCACACAGTGCATTGGCAATCTGAACTAGGAAATAAATAATACAGGATACAAACAGTAAGTAAACTAATCAACAATGCATCCTTATTACTTTTCAACTTTACCCTGTTTAAAAACATAGTTGTTTCCTTTATGAAATATATTGAAGAAACAAGACTGCACCATTGAATTCTAACATTATGCTATTGATCAGAACTAAAAGAAAACAAACTAGGGAATCAACCTAAACTACAAATACTGCTAAAAGTAAACAATGAAACTAAAATAAACAGTAAACAAAATAAAAAGAAAAACCTCCTTCAGTGCAGGCGCCCTTTGTAACTGACTGGGTTGAGCTGCTAATTAGATGAAGATATTCTTTCAAATGATCATTGGGTCAAACACGGCTTCATATTCTTAACAGGAAAACAAGTTCCAAAATTACAGAGCTGTAAGTCTGAGCTTAACACATCAAAAAATTCAAACTTTTTCTCAGTTCTGTACAACTGATATTTAAAGAAACATTCCCAACTGTCTTTTGAGAGAATTTATCTACAAGTGGTCTACACGTTTACAATAGTTCTGCGTAAGTGGTTGATCAGTTACAGGTGACTTTAAGCCAGCAAGATGGTTGCAAGAAACCGTTATCATCGGTGGCTGGTTTGAGTTATTGTTGCAACAAAACTGTATGGTTTTATTAATTAACCATGAAGAGTGGACAAAGAGTCCTATTGCTCTTGGGTTTCTTCGTTTGACTCCTCCTTTGAATGTGGTCTTGAGCTGGATTTTTTGTCGATTTGGGTTGGGTGACTAGGATAGGATCCATGTTGAGACGATTCCAGAGATGCCCATGTGGCCGGTTTCTTCGTTTGACACTTGTAACCTGTTCAACCATGGAAGTAGCTATGAAACACACGGTAATCATTTAATGTCTTCCTTGAGACAATATCTATCATTTATCAGTGATGGGGATCTGTCTTTTATGGAAAACAAGAGAAAGAAGTGAGAAAATTTGTCAAAGAGAGTAATTCTGAGGTCCAACAGCCCCATTTTGCTACAGGAGGGGGTTCAAGAGTTTTCTGAGGGCAAGGATAGTGTCTTGAAGGTGGAGGAATATGGATGGAGGTGAATGAAGGGCGTGGGAGTACTTTTCCAAGTGTAGTACCCGTCGTAGGCCTATCTTGCACACAAATTCATGCCCACGATGTACTTCATTGGCCTTGTAAGGGTGATCTCGATGCTAGAGTGTGAGAGCAGTAAGAAGTGTCCAGGAGGAAGGTGGAATGGCCTAAGTGGATGTGGATGAGTGGCCAATGCTTGCAAGTCAACAACAATCCATGCAGACTAATCAAGTACATGTATTAAACGATCAATATTGCAGCAACATGAATCAAAGTGGAAAGGATGAGTTGAATTTTATTTATTTAAGATCTACTCTAACATATACCTACTCTAATTGCCAAATCAATGCTACTAACTTCTAAGTTGCAGAAAGAAAGCATGCAGAAGAGTTTCAATCGAAAACTTAACAATTTTCCAAGAAACCATAAACACATGCTTTTGGCTTGTTGTTGCATATCTTCCAACCACCCTTCCCACAAGAGAGGTAGTGGTCAACTGCAACTACAATTTTTGTAGTATAATCCCTACTTAAACAAAGAAAGAAATAAAATGACTTGACCAAGGACACGGAAAGAATACAAGAGAGGAAATAAAGCCTTCGGTTTGGGCCCAAACCCAAGTGGTTTCAACACTCTAAAGTTAACTAAGATGCAAGCCAACAATAAACTTTTCATTGACAAAAAATGAGAGTCACATACATCACATGAAAGATGAAAATAACAATATAAAGCACAAGGCTCTCAACAGCTACTTCTATCACCAACAAAATTTCAAATCCTAATGAACCTTCAGGCTTGTTTATTTATACAAAAAGTAGTCGAGAGAAGCTCCCTTGAAAGGAGGAGTGATTCCCTCCAAAATATCGAAATTGATGGATCTAGTTCCCTTGGATCTTCACATGCACTTGAGTTCCTCGGCTCCTAGTGAAATTGAGATGCTGGTGAGGAATCTTTGATCTCAAGTCAAGTTGGAGATTTATAGTGGACAAGCCCCCCCTATATTCTCTCTAGATGTCTCTGATCAACCCCTATATAGTAAATATCTCCAACAATGTTTATTTTGCTAGCATATTAATCACATTAGGCCATGAAATATGACAAACAAACTTTAGTATTCCTACTAATCATATTATGGCTAAAAATGCAAATTAATGTGAGAAAAGGATAGTTTTAAGGGTTGAAGGATAGCACAATGGCCTCAAAATACACCTATTGATGGGACCCATCACCTGGATGTCCTTTACCAATTTGTTGACGATGTTGGATTTTGCCAACATGTAAGGGGATCTCCCCAATGTGAATTCCCAATTAGACCTCACATCGTTTGGTGTAGGAGTCCGATTTGGCTACACGGTCCAACTACTATTGGAAAGGTTTCAAAGATATGCCTTGGTTACAATCTCACACAAGAGATCACAACACCTCTATCAGCAGCAAGTATGTGAGCTTTGTGAGACACCCAATGTAAGTTGCATGAGGGAACTTCCATGACTGGCAAAGGAAAACAAGCCTCCAGTTAGAAATGTAATAGTATTATCCTAAAGGGGGACCTGAGAACGAAGAGAAAGGCTTCTTGATTACCTACATATTAGTCCACATAATAAACAACAATCATGAAAGTATAACAATATCTATTCAATAATAACCATATATAGGTAATGAAAAAGTTCATTAGCCTTAGCATGTAATTAAACCAACATTTACCATAAACATAACAAGTATAGTGACCCTACTACATCCACGATATATGTATGAAGAGATGCTTGCACATAGAGCTTTTGATTATGAAAGAAAGGTCCAAAGTACATTGTTACATAGATGAAACACTAGATCTGGTAGTGGAACCTGAAGCCACAACTTATTTCTCCAAGGAATGATCTATCTACTATGCACTACAAGAGAAGCCAAGGAAAGACTCAAAGAATCCAAGCCCTTAGCTTGAGTTATGACGAGCTATTTATAACTAATGACAATGACCTTTGAGCTTCCTCATGAATCTTGAAATTCTATGACTTTTCATATTGTATACATGACACTTTCCATTCCATATGTGGCTCTTCACATTCCAATGTGTCTCTTGGACTTCATTACATACAATTTTATTACAAAAGACAAATTTAATATGAAACAATGGCTATGTAAGACAAAATTGATAATAGGATAAAGTCTTACTAAATTGACAAATCATTTGCTTCCTTATGGAAATAATTGGTGATGTATGTGTGTCATGATCTGAACTCCGTTGAGATGACTTTGACCCGAACTAGCAAGTCCCTTGCATAACGCATCTTCACCTCCAATGCCTCAGTCAATATGGTCTTGGAGCTCGACTGTACATTATTCCATAGCCATGAGAGTTTCACATGAGCTTTGACTATCGTGATTGCGTATTGCAGAATAATGTATTTGGTGAGCTCCGGGCCTTCCTGCTCTTATGCTTGCTTGATTTGTTCTATGTATTGCCTAATCTCCTGAAAGATGATATCCCTGCCTCTTATTCCTTTAAATGATCCTAATGAAGGCATCCCATGTTTTTATGCTAGAGACTCGAAAGCATTGTGTAGATAACCATAAGCGACAATGGTGTTAGTCGCCTATTCTCCAAGACGGATGTAATTCTGATGATGGAGTCTTAGTTGTACTTGATCCATCTCAGTGACAATCTCGCCTTTTCTTTCCAAATCTTATATAGCATCCAAATACTTGGTAGTCCATTCTTAAAGATGGTCAATCGCTCTATTTGCCACTTTAAGGAGTTTTACCGCTTCTCGCGCTTTCTTATGAATGCCAACGAGAGGAGCCACCACTTGATGTAGAAGTATCATCTCACTATATAATCATGCCATAGTTTCCTCCATTGGCCCTATTTCATCCTACATTGATGAATTCCATTCTATAATGCTAAAGCACTGCGAAGATAATCGTTGGTTCTCTGCAGCAAGGTGTTGCGACTGTTGCTTCACCGTAACTAGTTCTCTCCTTAACCTAGCATTCTCACTCAACATATATTCAGAGTTGTCCTATGCTATAGGTTGTGGAGAATGTTGAGGAGTATAAGGCCAAGGAGGAGGTGTGGTCCATGATGAATGAATGGAAGGGTACCAAGGTTGGAAATGTGCATTCTGATTTGGATTGTAATGAAGATAATGTTTACCTCACATGCCTTGTTGATATGGTCGAGGGCCTTCATGCCTTCTATGGTTAATGAAGCAAAGTTGCTCTGAACCACCTTCTGCCCCTTGGTATACAAACTTCAGACCTGGCAGAGAGGGATATTTGTCTATTGCATGGTTTTCTTCATAGACATAGTAGGCTTTTATGACATTCAGTGGGCACTCATTCCTAGGGTGTCTCTTAATGCATCTAGGGAAAAATATAACTAGTGCCCTTTTTGCTTCCTCTTAGTTTGCATAGTAGGGAAAAGTATGAAACAATTCACTCTTAAAATCCTCCAGCATACTTCCTATCTCATGTTTGAGGGTTGATGTAGAGGGAGACGAACTAACTAAGCCTTGGCTAGACCAACCCTTTTTCATAGGAGCCCTAAAGTGATTTTTGAATATTATTTTGATGTCACCATAAGGAAATTGGGAGATGCCTCCTCTAGACAGCATGTTGAGGGTTTCCATTACATCCCCCTGATCCCTTGGAGAAGAACAAGCTTAAGTGACTCAAGGTAAAGGGTATAGTTAGCCATCTTATAATTGAGTTGGAATCTTTCCTCATAGTCCTCTAAGGATTCATCTAGTCCTAGGGTCATCCTAAATATTTCCTCCTTTGTTTCTTTGAACCTATAGTAATCCTTGTACTTGTCATTGAAGGCTTGTTGAATTTGGTCCCAGGTGGTGATGTTGCCTCCAGGTAAACTAATAAACCAGCACAAGGCTGCGTCTTCAAGGGTAGATGGAAACAACTTCAACTTTTGTTCATCCGAGGCATAGTCATAGGTCCTACAGAAAACAACAAATTCAAACATGAAGGTATCAGGATTCTCAAAGGTTAGGCCATGGAAATGTGGAAGGGAAACATGGTTTATATTCTTCATTTTGGCCTCCCCATTAGTTTCTGATAGGGAAAATCTCATTTTGCCTATTTTCATCCATGGGTAAGTGGAATAGGTTCTTCTTCCCCTATGGGTTCCTAAAAAATTTAAGGTTGCTCTCCTAGAGGGTCTTCTAACTCCCCTGTAGTCAGAGAGGGAAGTTCACAATCACTAAAGAAGAATGAAGGTTGACTGCTTGAAGGGGTGGGGGTTTTTGGTAAGAATTTCCCTTGATTATCCCTACTCCTACGAGGCATGAAAGAACTAGCTCTTTTTTTTTTTGAAGCTTTAAAATCAATAAGACTGATGCAAAACAAAAAAACAAGTAACTCCTAAGTAGAAACAACACCTACATGAGAACCTCTCTTGCAATGGTGCCAAAAAGTGATGAGCCCTGGTATTACATCAAGGATGTTGCAACTCCCAAGGATTTGAACTTAAATCAAGGTATAAACTTAGAGGTGACAATGCTATATGCACATCAAGTTAAGTTCTACTCATGTCACCCTCAGTCATTAGATCAAATCAAGGTATTCATAGATCACTCCTTCGTCGGTAAAAAGAGAATTTCTTATGAAAGCATATCATGATTGCAAGGAATTCAACATGACTCTATCTACATAAATCAAAATTCCATTCACTAAATGTAAAGGCTAATTGTAAACTGCATTAAAGGAATAGACTAGTTTAGTTGCAGAAGTAAACCATGCCACCCTCCTTGCACACTAATCAAATCAATAATCTACTTGCAGGAATCATTTATCTAATTGCAACTTGCTTCAACATAACTATGGAATTCAAAAATATTAATACTAATTCTACTTTTTGTCTTGTGATTGCAGTGAGGAAAAGATGGGGTTTGAGTGGTCCTAGAATCTTCCTTAATCACAAAATTTAAGCCTGGGGGTCATTATTCAACTTCAAAATTCAAGAGTCAACGTTTATAGAAAATATGGTGGGATTTTAGCAATGCTACATGACTGCTACAGGAGGCCCTGTTTTGCTACACGAAGACTTGTTTTACTACATGAGGCCCCGTTTTGCTACAGGAGGGGTTTCAAGAGTTTTTTGAGGGCAAGGATAGTGTCTTGAAGGTGGAGGAATATGGATGGAGGTGAATGAAGGGTGTGGGAGTACTTTTCCAAGTGTATTGCCCCTCGTAGGCCTATCTTTCACACAAATTTATGCCCACGATGTCCTTCATTGGCCTTGTGAGGGTGATCTCAATGCTAGAGTGTGAGAGTAGTATGAAGTGTCTAGGAGGAAGGTGGAATGGCCTGAGTGGATGTGGATGAGTGGCCAACCCCTGCAAGTCAACAATAATCCATGCAAACTAATCAAGTACATGCATTAAACGATCAATATTGCAACAACATGAATCAAAGTGGAAAGGGTGAGTTGAATTTTATTTATTTTAGATCTACTCTAAAATATACCTACTCTAATTGCCAAATCAATGCCATTGACTTCTAATTTGCAGAAAGAAAGCATGCAGAAGAGTTTCAATCCAAAACTTAATAATTTTCCAAGAAATCATAAACACATGCTTTTGGCTTGTTGTTGCATATCTTCCAACCACCCTTCCCACAAGAGAGGTAGTGGTCACCTGCAACTACAATTTTTGTAATATAATCCCTACTTAATCAAAGAAAGAAATAAAATGACTTGACCAAGGACAAGGAAAGAATACAAGAGAGGAACTAAAGCCTTTGGTTTGGGCCCAAACCCAAGCGGTTTCAGCCCTCCAAAGTTAACTCAAATGCAAGCCAATAATAAACTTTTCATTGACAAAAAATGAGAGTCACATACACCATATGGAAGATGAAAATAACAATATCAAGCACGAGGCTCTCAATAGCTACTTATATCACCCACAAAATTTCAAATCCTAATGAACCTTTAGGATTGTTTATTTATACAAAAAGTAGCTGAGAGAAGCTCCCTTAAAAGGAGGAGTGTTTCCCTCCAAAATATCAAAATCGATGGATCTAGTTCCCTTGGATCTTCACATGCACTTGAGTTCCTCGGCTCCTAGTGAAATTGAGATGTCAGTGAGGAATCTTTGATCTCAAGTTGAGTTGGAGATTTATAGTGGACAAGCCCCCCTATATTCTCTCTAGATGTCTCCGATCAACCCCTATATAGTAAATATCTCCAACAATGTTTCTTTTGCTTGCATATTAATCACATTAGGCCATGAAATATGACAAACACCCTGTAGTATTCCTACTTATCATATTATGGTTAATTATGCAAATTAATGTGAGAAAAGGAGATTTTTAAAGGTTGAAGGATAACATAATGGGCCTCAAAATACACCTATTGATGGGACCCATCACATGGATGTCCTTTACCAATTTTTTTACGATGTTAGATTTCGCCAAGATGTAAGGGGATCTCCCCAATGTGAATTCCCAATTAGACCTCACATCGTTTGGTGGAGGAGTTCCATCCGGCTATACGGTCCAAACACCGTTGGAAAGGTTTCAAAGATATGCCTTGGTTACAATCTCATGCAAGAGATCACAACACCTCTATCAGCAGCAAGTATGTGAGCTTTGTGAGACACCCAATGTAAGGTTCATGAGGGAACTTCCACACCTAGAAAAGGAAAACAAGCCTCCAGTTAGAAATGTAATAGTATTATCCTAAAGGGGGACCTGAGAATGAAGAGAAAGGCTTCTTGATTACCTGCATATTAGTCCACATAATAAACAACAATCATGAAAGCATAATGAAATCTATTCAATAATAACCATATCTAAGTAATGAAAAAGTTCATTAGCCTTAGCATGTAATTAAACCAACATTTACCATAAGCATAAAAAGAATAGTGACCCTACTACATCCACGATATATGTATGAAGAGATATTTGCGCATAGAGCTTCTGATTATGAATGAAAGGTCCAAAGTACATTATTACATAGATGAAACACTAGATCTGGTAGTGGAACCTGAAGCCACAACTTATTTCTCCAAGGAATGATCTATCTATTATGCACTACAAGAGAAGCCAAGGAAAGACTCAAAGAATCCAAGCCCTTAGCTTGAGTTATGACGAGCTATTTATAACTAATGACAATGACCTTTGAGCTTCCTCATGAATCTTGAAATTCTATGACCAAGTAAACTGGAAACTTGTTATGAGAGGTCCAGTTCCAATACATTCCTGGGAAAGTATATCGTGCACAAATTCCATCTAAAAGAAATGCAAACAGATAGAATTGTAGTGACTAATTTTCCCTCAAAGATGATTTTGCCTGCCCCACATGACGCTACAGCTCAAATGACAATATATCTGCCCAAACTATGATATTACCATTGGTAACCACCATATTGAGTACATATATCCATTTTTCCTCAAATACCTGAACATTCTTCCGCCCATTCAACCGAAAACACATGGAAATAAGATATTGATATACATCTCTTAGAATCTTGGTCGGATAAACTTTGAATGGACGGTGGTGAAACTTAGTAGGCTCTCGACACCAAGATTTGATGAAGTCACTTGTGTCGAGATTGACCATCTGATGTAGAATTCATTATTTGCATATTTTTTAGGCATAAACATCTTGCAATAAGTCTGCATGTCTTCTCCATAATCAACTCGCCACTTTCACTACGAAGCACAAGATGAGAGTCATACATGTGTGTGATAATCCACTCAATAAATCTACAAAAGGGATGACTGGTAATATGCATGTGACCCTATGTATCTTCGATCACTTGATATTGATGTATACTTCCAAGTCCTTCAAGTTCTCAAAAATTGTTTATGCATGAATGTGTCTTTTATGTTGCCCTATGTGACCTCAGTAGACTTATCAATAAATAAATGTGTGTCTGTATAAATGGGAATGGTTGGATTTTCACTTCAACTGCTTTGTCGGTGCTTACTTATGAGGCTTATTTGGAGGACAGTTTACATGTAGCGGGAGGCATGGCTCCAACAGATTATGAAAGAGTAACAATACTCATGGCTCGAACACCTATTTGTGGGAGCACACTCACAGTGACTAGATTATCTTTATGGAATATCCTAATTATTGCAACAATATCTTAGCAAGTCATATTCAAAGTGCCATTAAGTGTAACTGAAAATTAAATCTACCAATAACAACGCATAACTACATGCATGGGTTGAAAATATACATGCAAACAAGGAGGGCGCACTTTAAAAGCACGAAGGGGGTTCAAGGGTCATTTAGGGCTTTGTAGTGCGCTCATGCACTCAAGAAAGAGAAGGAAAACCTTAAGGATGCAAGGGCTATAACACCCTCCTCCCACATCTACCCAAGTAACCGACCAATCGTGGTAAACATGTGACAAGATGCTGCTATGATTGGATTCAACCTCGTAGGTGACCTCGAGGAAATGTAATCAACGAGAACACAACATACAGACCTTCCACATCATCAACAAGACTCCTAAGAACCATCCCAACCTTTTTCATAACCAGCCCATGGGTACCACTACAACAGGACTCGTAAGAACCATCCCAACCTTTGTCATAACCAGCCCCTGGGTACCACTAAGGTTTTTGACCACTTGATCCCTACACTCCCATGATATGTACCTGAAAGCGTCCAGGAGGCTCTGGATGCTTTCATGACAAGGCATTCCAACCTCTAGGGACTATTTTGCTCAATGTTGTGCTAGATTCCCCAGGATTTGAGCCACTTTTTTAGGCTCAGAGCTTGGTCACTACCCATAATTGAATGACACCTTCAGAACAAAAAGATAACAAGGAAACAATGATGTAAGTTCAAATACTTGAACAAGCCCTTAACGAGACCCCTACTATCCATGGCATGCATTTCGTCAAACATATCACAAATATGTAATCTGCAGGTGTAAACAACAGATTTAAGCATAGGGGTCTCATACTTATATAAGGATCGATATGAAGCATTGTTCCCTTATGTCATGTGTTGCATTGTAATCTATTAGGTCATAGATACATTATTCATTCATTGACAAGTAAAAACATGATGAGAGACATACATATCCACTTTCATAAAACATGTACATAACCAACATAATAGCAACAAAAATACCAAGGAAATCACAATCATATGATCCACATACAACCAGTATAATACTCATAGAATTACAAGGAGAAATAACCTCACATTGAAGCCCATGATGGGACTAACACTTTCCACCTGACCATATAATGGATGAGCCAAATCTCTCTATAGCCATACCCCCGTGCCATATTCCAAGCATGAATGTGGGACTCAAACCAAAAGAACCAACAAGGGCATCCCAAGGTTAAACCACCTCACCCTCATCAATAGAAAAAAAGCTTTACCGTAATCCATCCCGGATCAGTAGTCCAAACAATAAATATGTGATAACAGGATTTACCATGATCTCCACCATATCACTAGGCCAAACAAGCATGGATGCCATCGGATTTCTCCACCTACATCATGAGGAATTTTCCTGTCTCAGAGTCTCTTAGGCTTTACCACAATCCACTGTCCGATCCAAGGATCACTAGGCCCTAAATTGAGACATATCCCGCCATTCACTTGCAAGGATTCCTAGGCCTAATCAAGGGTAAACACCTCTTGGCTTTACTGTATATCCTGCCATTCACAACAAATATCCCTAGACCCACCGATGAAACACAAAATCTGGGTTTACTGCAACCCACAGTCTGGTTCAAGGGTTACTAGGCCATGTGTTATATAATTCAAAGATCCACCTCACTCAGCTTCAAATCCATTTGACAATTAAGCTCAACCAAAGCATGAGAACCCCATCACACCATGGCTATCCGAAAATGGCAAGGATAGGCTAAAAACATTGTCACCAATGGCAAAACCCATGCCATGGCAACAAAAGAACCGCATGTAATACCATGCATGCCAAATATAGCAAGGAAAATACACATGCAAATTGATACCTGCAAAGAATATTGTTGTAGTTGCTTGATCCTGCTCTTCCTTGCTCGATCCTTCCTTCCTCTGCCTTCTTTTCCTTTCTTGATCCAATGCCAAAATGCTCCAAGAAAACTCTAAGTGTCCAAGGGTGAATGAGAGAGAGAGAGAGAGAGAGAGAGAGAGAGGGAGAATAATGAGAGAGCTCCAAAAATGAACTGACAAAAGGTACCAACTGATCCTGATAAACCTTTTTATCAATCAAGCCTCTATTCTCTTCATTTTCCATTATTTTCCTTAATTTTCCTTCTCACTTGCAACCTGTGACCTTTCACCTTCATTTTCTCCTAATTTCCCTTATTTTCATAAATAAATGTGCCAAACTTTCCATTTTGCCTTTCCAAATCCTTGGCCATTTCCTTTGCTAATTTCCTTAGCCATAATAACCAAATGAACACCCACTATGATGTTTTGGCCAACAATCAACTTGGAATAACTGTCCCATCAACCGTCGTTATCATTTTTTCCTTTATTAAATTTTATTACATGGAATTTTCACCAGTGTTGTTATAGAACCCTACCCCTTGGGGGACACCGTCTTCAGTGTTCAACCACACCTATACCTCATCAAAACCACTGAAAAGAAAACATACTACCCATGGAGCATTATAACATATCTCGATGCAGTATTTATAATGATTACCCTACTGAAATAAAACCAACATGACAACATAACATCATAATGACATGAGACCCATAATGCTTATTGGAGCTTTATGACATAGTTCATGGCGGTATTTACATCCATATACATATGTGCATATACCAAAAATGCCAAACATGTACCAAAATACATACCAAAGAAATATACCAAAACACCAAAACTGCTTTGCCTTAATCGGAAAACAATGAAGGATACATAGCTCGCATATGATCCGCCATCTCTCATGTAGCTTGATCGAGCCCAAACTGCTTCCACTACACTTTAACCTGCTCGATTGCTAGGTTCCAGAGCATGAACACCTTTTTTTAAAACATATATTGAGGCTTTGGTTGGAGTTCTCCATCTGGTTCCACCTACAATACAGACGAGTCAATCACATGATCAACATCTGTAACATATTTATTAAGCAATGACACATGGAAAATATTATGGACTTTCACTATCCGAGGCAGTGCAAGTCGATGGGCTACTGGCCCAATCCTCTCAATAATACTGAAGGGTCCACAAAACTGTGGTACCAACTTGGCGCATGATCCAATCCATAAGGACCTCTTCTTTGGTTCACTGCGTAAGTACACATGTTCCCCAACCTGGAACTCCTTGAACAAGTTGTTCTGATCTGCATAGCTCTTCAGTCTATCATGTGCTTCTTTTAGATTCTTCTTTATAACCTACATTTCCTGTTCCATGTCTACCAACATGTATGATCCAATCAAAACCTTGTTAATCGGATCGCTCCAACTGATGGGCGTATTGAAACTCTTCCCATATAATGCCTCGAACAGACTCATCTTCAAGATTCATGATACCCATTGTTGTAAGCGAACTCTGCCAATGGAATATACTCTTCCCACTTTCGTTGTTGGTGCATAACGTACATCCTCAACATGTCCTCCAATATCCTATTGACCCTATCAATCTGTCCATCTCTCTACGGATGATAAATTGTATTCAAGGCCAACTTTGTGCCCAAACCTGCAAACAACTCCTTTCAAAACTTGGAAGTGAACTTTGCATCCCTATCTGAAATAATCTTCTTTGGAACTCCATGCAATCTAACCACATATCTTATGAATACCTGTACTACATCACTAACTAAAAATGTAGACTTCACTGGAATGAATTGCGCAACCTTTATCAACCTGTCCACAAAAACCATGATGGAATCGTGTCGTCTCATTGTCTTCAGAAAACCTGTGATAAAGTCCATGGCAATGACCTCCCATTTCCATTCTAGAATCATAATCGGCTGTAGCAATCCACCTAGATGCTTACACTCTGCCTTCACCCGCTGACAATCAAAACACCTAGCCACAAACTCCACTACATCCTTCTTCAGATTCAACCAATAATAAAATTTATTCACTACGGTCAATGCCTTCTGATACCCTGGGTGACATGAATATGGTTTTTCATAAAACTCCCTCAAGATAACATTCTTGAGCTCACTACTATCTAACACATATATCCTATCTCTTAATCTAACCAATCCTTCTGCCGTGAGACGATAGTCCATATCCTGTGCACCTACATCTATACCTGTACCTGTACCTATACCTATACCGCCACATGTAACTGTACTGTACTATGCTGCAATTTGTGCAAAATCTCCATATACATGACATCCTGTTGACCTACTTACAAGATCCTATCCTATAAGTCTATCCCATAGGAGTTCATAGTTTCTAAGTGATTTACATGTACGCACCTGCTAAGAGCATCCGCTACCTTGTTCTCCTTTCCTTTGATGAACCTGATCTCGAAGTCAAACTCATTGATTGTGGCCAACCATCTAGCTTGTCAGACGTTCAAGTTCAGTTGGTCAAACAAATACCTCAACCCAATGTGATCGCTCATCAGCACAAACCTCCTGCCAAGAAGATAGTGCCTCCACATCTTTAATGCATGTATGATCGTTTCTAACTCAAGTTCATGTGTCGGGTAGTTTTTCTCTTCCTCATTTAGTTTTCATGACTCATGGCATACCACCTATCCATCCTACATAAGGACTCCACCAAGTCCTCTTTTGCAAGCATGTGTACATACTACAAACTCTTTGTTTGGATCTGCAATTTGTAGCACTGGTGCATGTGTGCTCAAAACTGGCCTCACACTCCTCTGTTCATTCAAACTTCTTACCTTTCCTCTGTAATGATGTAATAGGATAAGCAATATGTGAGAAGTTATAGATGAACCTCCCTGCCAACCCCATGAAAGATCTCACCTCATCCACATTCCTGGGAGTTACCCACTCCACGATGGCCCTTATCTTTTTTACATCCACTGTTATGCCCTCCTTGGAAACAACATGTCCCAAGTAGTGTATCCCAGTCTGAAAGAAACTACGGTTGTTGAGCTTAGCATACAACTGATGCTCTCTCAATAATCTCAACACTGCTGCTAAATGCTCGACATGCTCTTCCTAATTTTTAGAATATACCAATATGTCATCAATGAACACAATAACAAACTTCTCCAAATATGGATGCAACACACTATTCATCAAGCACACAAATGTAGTTGGAGCATCAATCAAGCCGAATGGAACTACAACAAACTCATAATTCCCATACCTAGTCTAGAAAGTTGTCTTGTAAATGTCCTCCTATTTGATGTGTACCTGGTGGTATCCTGATCTCAAACCAATCTTCGAGAACATTGTTTCTCCCTTCAAATAATTGAACAAGTCATCAATCTTTGGCAATGGATACCTTTTCTTGATAGTCTTTTTTTTGTACTGCCTATAGTCAATGCATAATTTGAGAGTATTGTTGGGAATAGGTCCCCTGGGGTCAATTTTGGGGTTTAAAACCCAAGTTTTTGGGCAGAAGGCCGAAGTTTGTATAAATAAATGTAAAGTCTCTGCATTTTGTGGTTGCAGAGCGCGAAGATATCTAAAGTCAAAAAGTGTTTTCCACCCTTAGTCTAGATAGGTTGTGTCGGTTTCAGAGATCTTCCCTTGGTCGCAGACCATGGGATTGTATTAAAAAAAGGTCATAAGAGGATTCCAAGTCAATAGTAGAAGAGAAAGTAAGTGAATTAGAAGTACTTGATGAGTCTTTAAAGAGCTAAGAGCGAGAGTCTTAGCGTAGGAAGAGGCTCTACAACTAAGTGAGCATAGGCCTAGGGTAGAAGTCCGCACTGAGTGCGCGAACCCTTACAGTTGTCTGCGCAGGGCGGATAGAGTCTATATTGGGAATCTGAATCATCAATAAAAAGAAGTATTATGAAATTACTGTGTACTTTCCATCTGTGTATGCGTTATTTTACTTCTGTTATGAATGTTGTGATTATGCTATGTTGAATACTGGGGTTATGAATTAAATTTATATTGATGTGTGAATCTATGTATTTCACTTTTTCATATGAACACAAGTAAGAATATATGTTTACGCGAAGATAACCGTAATACATGTTAAATTTAACCAATACTTAAGCTAATTTGGGTAGACATAGAAGTAATACTAATTACAGAAGCGCGTAAGCACCTGATCTATCTATTTAGGGTCCGCGAAGGATGATCAGAGACTTTCGCGGAGGCTCTAAGGATGAATAAGAGAAGTACATTGATAAGCCCTAGAGGGCTTATCGATTTGCGCGAAGGCAGAACGAAGGTCTAAAAAATGACATCACAACCATCTCAAGGTGCAGAAACTTGGAACGTGCATCCCCCCATACTGCTTCGGGTGAGACTTCAGTTCGCGCTCCACGGATTGATGCCGAAAGGGACAGTATTATAGGGATTTTCTTGGCTACCTAATGCTAAACCTGGGTCAGGGCCCATCAATCCAACAAATGGTTCCGTTCCCGGGACCGGGATCTGCATAACGAGATGTGTGATGTCGTATCATTGGAATCCAACTAAGAAGGAGATCAAAGGCTGGTTGGATAGAAAGATCCATGAATTCGCAGCGCAAGAGAAAAGAAATTCGCGATGGGCAAAAGAACAGTGGTTGGATAGATATTTATACAAAGAAATACACGAAATCTTCGTTTGCTCCTTCCCGGTTGAGTTATACATGTGGATCGCGAAGTTGGCAGACGACGAAGGAAGGTGGAGGCTTGACAATCCGATTGTTTGGACACCGGAGTTAGTACGAAGATTGGAAGCCTTTGAAGATAAGATCATGCGCGCTATCGACCATTGGCTCGACTGCATCATAGGAGGATTTGTGACAGAGTTCGTAGCTGATACTTCTGTCAGTTACAGTGAAGCAGAGCGCCACTTCTTTAAAGGATCGCGAGGTAAGTATTTGAAGTCACTAAATACTTGGATTGAGATGGCCTTCTGTGAAAAGTGGGTCATGCAGTTAACTTGATGTTTGGAGCTACACGAAGTGGAAGGTCTTTTAGGGATGGAGGAAGAAAAGGTCCTGAGTATAGCTCGTTTATCGAGCCTCCTTTGAGTGACGATGAAGGAGCAGTGCAGTCTTCTCCACTGAGCGTTGTTTAGCTGATAGGACAAGGGTCCCCGCAAATACCTACACCATCTCCATCCTCACCTCCACCACTCACCCCATCACCCACACCACCGCCACCTCCACCACTGTTCAACATGGCTAACTCCGTAAAGCTACCTGTATTCAAGGGCATAGGAAATCAAGATTCAAACCAGTTTTGGTTTGTCACGAAGGCTGTATGGGAATATTAGGGTATCACGGATGACCAAATGAAGAAAGCCACGCTAGTTAGCGCTTTGCAGGACCGCACACTAACGTGGTACATTAAGTACAACACTGATAACCCGACGTCTACGTTGGTAGATATCCAAGTTGCACTAAACAGAGAATTCAGTAGACCTAAGTCTCAAGCGCAATCAATTGTTGGATTCAAGGAGATCATGATGAAGTCTGGGGAGACGCCCGAGGATTTGGATCAAAGATTGAAGTGTACGATCCCTCAATCCAACATGAACCTAACTGATGGGCAACACCGTGAATGGTTCGTAGCCTCGCTCATGCCCCACGTAAGGGTTGCACTATGACAACAGAGGATTGGGACCCAGGCAGAAGCTTTGGAAATTGCAATGAGACTGCATGAGACACCAATGTAGGATGTTAATCTGGGGGTTCAACAAATTTATGTGCAGTTGCAGAACCTTTGCCTCGAAATGCAAAGTCTAAAGAAGGACAGAACAACTCGGCCAGAGGCACGCGAAGAACTTTGGTGCCTAAAATGCAAAGGTTAAGGGCATGATAAGGATCAATGTCCAGTCTTTGTGAATTATGTTGCAGTAGGGAGACCAATGCCTCTACGACCAGAGGCTGCGGTAGGGCTAAGTGCAAGGCCCACGCTATGGTGCGCTATATGCCAGGTGGCTGGGAAACATGCGACCAACAATTTCCATTTGCTGCAGAAATTCATACAGACACCACAACAGCTCTTCTGCAATTTCTGTCAATCAGTAGGTCATGATGAGCGCAATTGTCGTAGTTACGAATTCATGATGGACAGGACACCTGCATACAGTGTGCAGGCATAAACGCGGCCTCCAGACCAAGGCGTTGGGGGAACGCAAGGTGAGTATCAGGGGCGCGGCTGAGGTCGAGGTGGAGGGGGGCCTGGTAGAGGCCGAGGACAACTGATTTGTTACAATTGTGGAGGCTCAGGACACTATGCGAGAGACTGTCTGAATCCGATGTGACTATCATGCCGCTACTGTACATAGTTTGACCATGCGACTGAGGATTACTCTATATTGCTAGCTAAGATTTGTGAAAAGGGCGCGTAGCCGACGCAGAACCTCTAGATGATGAGGGTTGAGCCTCGCAAGGAAGACCCTAAGGTAAACATTATGCTACGAAGTGGAACGACGACTAGGGAGGATAAAGGGAAGTAGCCTGCAGAAGGTGAATGGGTCCGCAAAGCACTATAAAAGGAGACTGGGTTTGATTTGGAGTGCGCAAAAGAAACATTCATGGAAGAAAAGAAAAGCTTCACTAAGGCCTCTACCTTAGGAAGTCAGGAGAAACTAGGTGAAGAAATGGACCCATCCATGATTACCACGTTTTTAGAGACCTGCATGAAACTGCTCTGCGATAGTAAGGCTATGAAAGGCCTGCAGGACTAATCAATCAGTGCACTGGCAAGGACGGCGCTACTAGCGAACCGCGCGTAGTCAGAAAGCTTGGCAAGCATAAGGCAAGGATTGGGCGTGAGATGAGACTCACCGCGTAGATAGGGGAATACGAAATGGACCAAGTTATCTTGGATCTGGGGTCCGATGCGAATGTTTTGTCAAAACAAACATGGGAAAGAATGGGGAGACCTGCACTCCAGTGGTCTACGATCCAGTTGAGGATGGTGAATCAAGAGAAAATTATCCCAATGGGGAGGCTGTAGGGGGTAAAAGTTGACATCGAAGGTGCAAGCGCATTGGCGGATTTTGAGGTAATAGAGATTGTGGATGATAACAATCCCTACCTGTTGATGCCTCGAAAATCGTTGCAACAACATCGGGGAAAACCACCCGGTCCGAACCTTAAAGGCAGCTCCTTTTCCGTTTGGTGTGGTGGCTCCGACTGGAAATAATGGGACCAGTTTCCCAATGATTGGTAAATAGGATGGATAAGTGGTTGATTCTCTAATATCTAATGATAATGGATGAATGATTTAATCTAAAAGTAAAATTATGAACAACTATCCTATCCCGGGAAATTTCTGCTTTAGTGTAACTTTTGATGATCTTTATACACAAACAGGCATATAGATGACTCTATTGGTAAACAAAGACATTTATTCATATGATAATTACTTTGTTCAAGTAGTTGAACAAAGTAATCAAGAAAACATTATTACACTATTCTTCATATATATCATAGACATAAATATGATTGAAAGAATAACACTCCTTAGACATTCAATAATGATAAGTATAAGGATTGTGGTTAAAACACATACATATATCCAATGATAGCAAGATTAAATAAATGTTGATTCACATGCAAGAATGAGTCAAGAGCATAGATAATAGTACCATATGTTATTTGGATCACTCCGGATATCAATCGCATTCAAATTCCTTCTTCTAACTTAGAAACACTTCCATAACAAGGCAATAGTGCACATCTCATCAAAGCTTTCTTCGTTAAAATTCATAATATTGGCCCAGTCTTCATAAAAAATATATCAGAAGCATAATAGTGTGACTTACCGATTTGAGTTCATACAAAAAATGAGGACCCTTTCTCAATGCATGAAAGGGCCTATAAATACTAATTAGGCTAACTAATTACAAAATAAAAATGCTATTAATTGGTATAACTAAGTTATGAGTATCTCCTCAAAATCGGCTTGTTTGTAGTCGGCAGCATGATTCATTGTTTCGGATGATCTCCCTTTGGCTTGAGTTGGCAGATAGCAAGCATCGGTTGCAATTCTGGAGGGCGACTCAGACGAGAATGTAGTTGAACTAAGTATGTGGCATCATGGATTTCGGGAATCATGCAACCGATGGCATCGATTAAACATTTGAGTGTGGCCCTCTGACTGTATGGTTTAATTAAAAAAAACCAAAAGGTATCCCAAGTTAAACTTTGGATGTCGGTGATTAATCTTCCATTCTTCTCCAATTCTTGATTGCATGTTTGTTCCCATGCTTTGGCTGACGCCAATTTACCTGGAGAGCACTGTGAAATTATGTTAGACAGATAAAGAGTGTCATTGATTAACTCAATTAAATTACTTGTTGATAATCTGCATCTTGAGGTTTCTCTCTCTGATTTCATCAGTTGTGACTGCCATTCTAGAAAAAGGATTTCTTTGTGTGACTCTAGAATTTTAGGCAGATTCGCGGCTTGCCCTTCACTGATGTCTTGCCAAGCAAGAAAGTTGGTTAAAGTCTCATCGGTCTGTTCTAAATCCTATCTGGCATCGACTGATTTGTCAACTATTGATGCAATAATCTCACAAAGGGGCTCAACCAGAGAAATGTTATGACATAGCAGTTTCAAATGTGTAATCAATGCTTTATTGATTTGGAGAGCTTCGGACCTGAAATCTGCTGGTTGCGGAAGACTCTTGAACTTTTCTACTTGGTGTGACAGTTGAGCGATTTGCTCATCTTTAGTCTTACTCATTTGTTCGTTCATTGTCTTCAACCTGGCTAATGCTTCGGATAATTCCTTTTGTTTCTGTATTGCGCTTAAGTCTATCCTCTGCTTCTCCTTGAGAAATTGCTCATTTAATTGATTGTTTACATGCTGTTGTGTTGATAGTTGTTGTTCTAATTGTTCTATTTTTTGTTGTCTTTCGAACACTTGTGACTGCAATGAAACAATTGTTTGATCTCTTTCCTTAAGTAGATTGCTTACTTCCGAGGCTTTATCCATGGTGGCTACCGAATAGGCTCTGGCATACTGAGAAAGTTTTGTAAGGTCATCGGAAGGGTTAAATTCCTCCTTCCACACCACATTCGCCATCTCTGTTTGTTCTGGTAAAAGGGAAGATTGATCAAGTCTCCTCCTTTTTCTTTGTCTTTTCACCATAGCCTTGTGTTTGGGACTGTAAAAGACACCTAATGGTGGTATGTATTCTATCTGCAAAACAATCTAATCGGATGGATCTTTAGGAATTATTTCTGCATCTTTGTTGATGGATAGGTCGTTGGTCCCTTCAATTGGAACCGTAGTTGTTGTTGTTTCTTGACTGACTGTTACTTGAGGGGTGCTAAACCCTTGTGAAGTCTCGAGATTGCTTATAATAGAGTCAAATTGTTGCCACTCTTTGAGGAGTTTGGGATCAATCTGAGTATCTATATCAATATATTCATTGTCCTGTTTCTTTTCTTTCTCCTGCTTTGTCTCTTGTTCTGGCTCTTTTCCTTTTTCGGGAATTTTCTCTGTAGTGGGAGGTTTGTCAATAATTCGCTGTTCAGGCTCGCTTCACAAAGTTGTTGGGGTAGTAGCTAATAAGTCCAGAGGCAGAGTTTGCAACCTCTGTTCTCTGAGCCTATTGAATTCTACTAGTCCTGTTAGCGCTTGAAATTTCACCTCAGGCTGAGAAAGGTAAACCTCAAGGCAACATCAAACCATTTAGCCTCGTAGCTAGCCCTACGGGGCAGGAGAAGGCTCTCTCCGGTCTATCTTGTAAAATCTTCAATGGATGAGATGACCAATAGGGTAACACTGATTTTAAGCTAGTAAACTGATCAAAAAGGTTGATTTGGGGTTTTTAGGGTTTTTGGTGGCAAATTGAGGAGAGGGCAATTTTGGGTGCGGGGATTGGACACAGTTTCTGCAGGGGGTTCCTTGGGGCGAGGTAGGAGACAGTGTTGATGCCTTTGATTGAGGTGGATGGTCAGGAATGAAAGGTGAAGAGCTAAAGAGAGCAAACAATAACTTTGAATTCTCTTTAGATAGTAGAAAACATTGAAATTAAACAAACTTAAAAGCAGAGCATGGCAAGCATGAATTCTTACTTTAACACTTCATTTGTTTAATGTGCAGAAGTAAAAGAAAGGAAATGAGTCACATAACAAGCTTACAAGTACATTGAGAAACACACCATCAACACATGAGTCCACAAGAATCCCAAAGAGGACTGCAAAACCCTGGTCTTCCTTAGCCAAAAATTGCAGAGATACAGTGAATAATACAATGATAGCTTCTCCCTCAAGAGTCCAACCTTCCAACCCTTGAAAATGATTAAGAAAATACATAATATAGGCAAGCCAACCTCTTCCCTTGCCTCTAGGGGTCGAGCTCATCCTTCTAGGAGCTGTTTCAACTAATTCTAAACTGAGCACTAAAATCTAGGCAGTCAAAACAACTTGCCTCTATAAGCTAGGAAACCAATTCATTCATTTAATTTTCACCTATTTAATGAATGAATCTTCTAGAAGAGATACATAAGTGTAAAAGTATCAAAAAATTACATTATTTACATCAAAGAGGATAACAATCCACTCCAAAAAGTCAAACATGGTCAAATCTGCGTTTTTCTGAGCTGTACAGTGAAATTTTGAGAAAATTGCCTCATAGGTCGCGCGCCTCTGCCTGACGGGTCGCGCGCCTTTGAGGGCACTTTTGGGGCACTTCCAGGTGTCCAAATTGGGCAAGAGTAGGCTTGTTGGAAACTTCTGTGAGTCTACTTTCCAACCCAACTGTAATTTCTGAATTTGGTGGTCATTTGCCCTGTCAAAAATCAAATCTCCCAAGACTGCTTTCTGCAGTTCAAAAAAGTGTCAGAAAGTCATTTTTTGCTAGTTTTTTGACATTCTGGAGGCCCAAAACTTCACCAAATCTCAAGTCCATCCATGAGCATGTGTAAATTTGCATGAAAAATCTAGAAATGCTGAGTTTTTGTCAAATGGAGTTGCCATGATGAAGGGTCGCGCGGGGGGTGAGACCCGTTAATGGGAAAAACCTGCAAATTGCCTGAAAATGCCAAAATTCACCCAAAATTCTCAAAAAAAATTTGGGATTTGTGCTGTGGCTAGGCTATTTAGTGCCTTGATACTTGAGTGAAGCCTCAGCCAAGATACGGAGGGGATTTTGCCTCTTTCTCCGTTTTAGTGCCTCGGTCAACCGCCTTTGAAACATCTTCATCTTTGCCTTGCACACATGCATTCTTGCCCAGTAATGGTTCTTCATGCTCCTCAGAAATTTCTTCTCTTGGTTGGCCTTAGCCAACAGCCTCTCCAAGTGTGCATTTACCCGGATGAGCATGGACTCTTGGTCAGCGGGCAATGGGTCACCGGGTCTTCTTCGGTTCAAGATTCTGTCACTACGAATCCTCCACAACTCATCAAGTGCCTGCTCATCTTCCAACTGTTTGTTGCGCTGCTCCAGGTATGTGATGGTCCATTGTGCACCCTCTAATCTCCTCTGCAAGGCATCATTTTCAGCTCTAAGGTGCTGAATGATCTCCTTTGCCTCTTGGCTAGGAGAACTGGCCTCAAGATCAACAAGCTCAATATCTGGAACTCCTGATGGCCCCTCATCAATCATGGGCTGTTTGCCCCTAGCTGGTACCTGTGCTGGTGAAGAAAGTGAGGCCCCTTCCACCTGATGTGGAGATAACACTCGCTGAGCTGATGATGAAGGCGAGACCCCTTCCACCTGCTGTGGAGATAGTACTCGCCGAGCTGCCGCAAACAAGACCCTCGGGCCTTTCTGATAGGTAACCCAAGGTGAGGAGCTGACATGTCTAGTGACAGGAATGTCATGCTGCTGTGATGGTCCTCCCTCCTCGTGAACAACCTCAGGATGTGGCGAGGGTGGTGCTGTGAAAAACTCACGAGAGATGAACTCCTCCCATGAGATGCCCTGCTGAGCCAACTGATGCAATACTACAAGCTGAATCAAACCATAATGGTACAGGCTCCTATACTGTTGTGTCAGGCTCTTCCTCTGCAACATGGGCACCATCCTCTAAATGTTCTGATAGAAGAAAACAGGGATGTTCATCATCCTCACTCGGGTGAAGTGCATCAAGAGGCGAATATGGTATGAATATACCTGTGAAAATCTGCCCTCACAGGTAAAATAGTGCATGATGAGCCTCATCATGGGAGCATACTCACTCCTGAGAAACCTGAATGGAAACACACCTGCCAAATGTCTCATGAATGGTGGCCGGACAAAAGGCTCAAAGTGAACATTATCCAGCACCTTGCGCTTATTCCACACCTCCCCAACATTAGGTATCCCTGTGGCATGTGAGATCACCTCGGGTGTCAATGTAAAGTTCACCCCTGCAAGGTTGACATTTCCATCATGCAAGTGTAAAAAAAATAGGCGAGCCAACTCTCTGTGGTGCTGAATCCGAGAGATCCTCTCACAAAACTCATAGCAAGACATATACTGGAAACATGTGACTGCCATAGGACAAGCCTGTAACTCTCCTAAAGAGGTGGGCTCCTCTCGCTTATGATGTCCACCCTTACCACCCTTATGAGGCCTCCTCTGTACCTCAATCTCTGAAGCCGATGACTGGTCATCACTTTGCTCATAGGTTTCGGTTTCTGACATTGTTTAAAGAGCAAAGTGGACAAACTGTGCTGCTGTTTCTGCCTGTAAAAAGCTGATTTATATGTTGTTTCAAGGGGACAAGGAACATGAGGGAAATGTTAGGGGAGGGACATTTTTACAAGGAAAATGGGAATACATATATATAACAGGGAATTTAGGGAAAAAACACTACAAACATCACTGCACATGCATCATCAAATTCATGTGTTTACATGGGCATATGGAGAAGTAGGGTTTGGGCTTGATTTTTATGTTTTTAGGGAAAAGGGGTAGGGTTTATTTTCTTTACAAATTTAAAAGGGAAATTTATATGGACATATAGGGAAAATGAAATGGGAATGAGGAAAGATGATTACAAGGGAAAAAACCATTGAAACAACAACAAACCCTAGCAAATTTTTACAAATTTAATATACAGCCATATGGAGCGTTCTCTCTTGCACAATTTGATCATTAAAAACACATTCATGATGTCCTTTAAACATAACCAGCAACCATTTCCAAGTTTGGAGAACCTACCTCAAGCAATTTGATGATTTGGAGGGTGCTTGAACAAATTTGCAGAGAGTTTGGAAGGGAGGTCGCTGACGGGTCGCACCCGTTATAAAAATACACTGCGGGAACCCTTCTGACGGGTCGCGCGCCTGTCAATCGCCCGAATTCGCTCAACTTTCACTCAATCACTCGCCCAACTCTCTTGCAAGTGTCTTGGATGCACAATGAGGCTGGATAGAGGGAGATTAGGGCTTTTATAGCCTTGTTTGAATTAATTTCATCTCACAACCCACATGGTTTCCTTTTATCCTGAAATTGGTTGATTTGATGCTTTTCTTTGATAATTTTTGCAGGGACAACATCTGAGGGAGCTTGACAAGGGAGCCAGGGTTATATGTTGTCCTTTGAATTATTTTGAATTTTTTACAATTTTTACAAAATTTTGAGAAATGACCTTGGCTTTAAAAACAGGGTTTTTAAATCCAAGGTGAAAATTAGCTGGACAAGATAGAATCTTTCGAAGAAACACTTTGAAAATCATCCCTCTGGCTTGCTGGGCACTTATTGACCTTCAGAGACAATGACCTTGAAGACAAACTTGACCAAAACCCTAGACCTAGAGTTTGATTTCAAGACAAGACAAGACAAGCTTGAAAGAGATTAAGGACTGAAATGACTTTGATTCAGCAATGCCAAGAGGGGGACAAAGACACCAGCTCCTCCATCAGGGTTATGGCATGCCTAATGGAATGCAAAAATTGACACTGATGAGACACCTACTTATGCAAATGCAAAGATCTTTGATCGCTGATGGAGGGCTACTAGACCGACTCTAACATTGGCTCCAATGGGGATGGTAGCTCCTTGGAGGTGCCAAGAACCGTAGATCTCTGTAAGAGCTGACCAGTGCCTTATAATCATTGGGCAATGGAGTCAAAAACTCAAGCTGAAAGGCATGACTGAAAACTGATGTCTTGACAACACAAATTGACTCTCACTCAACTAAAACTGACTCAATACTTAGACAAAACCGAAAAACTGGAAAAGATGCTCAAAGGGGAGCTTATTCATCACAACCTACTCTAACAGTTTCATTCATCACCTGATCAAGTGAAATGAAACAACCAATGCAACCAAGTAAGTATCCTGTCTGTTGTTCGAATTCTCCGCAAGTGCTCACTCATGAACAACAAGAGAGAACTACTGAAAGGCAACTCCCATGATAATTTAAAAACAGATCCGTTGAATGATATGGCTTCTCTATCCACCTCCAAAAACACTGCATAAGGATCTTGAAATTCAAGCACACTGGAACATAGCTCATCCAATGGATTACTTCTCGTTTCCTCATACCATGAATGCAAATTGTGATCTGAGCCTTGTGATGAGACCTCTGCTGAAAATGACAAAGAAACTGACTGCCGGATCAAATTCATATTAGCACATGTTTCAAGCTCACATGTGGTCAATGGAGAAAGACTTTGACTGCAAACCTCATCCAAAACATCAGCTATTGGATCATGAAAAGCTTGAAAAGACTGCTGCAATGTATCCTTTGAAAATGTATGACATCCTTCTAGCTGTTCATCTTTTTCTTGAGAGATTTTACGAAGATTCTTCCTTATAAACTGAAATGCTTCGAAAGAAAAGGGTATAGAATCTTCCTGCATCATCAAATCATGTATTTCGTCTTCCACAACTTCATCTGTAATCTGCCCTTCAATTTCATTTGGTGGCTGCAAATCTGATGCTACAGGCTGCCCAAGAATTTTATTATCTGTCTCATCCTCAACATTAAAACTGAGAGATTGCTGATTTGTGATAGGTTGTTCATTTGAAGATTTACTATGCAATCTACCCTTCAAAAACTGAAATGATTCAAAACAGAATGGTACGGAGTCACCTTGAATCATTAAATCATGTGTGTCCACTTCCAAGTCTTCAGCTGCAACTTGACAATAAATGGCTTTCGGGGGTTGCAAATCTGAATATGAGAAGTCTTGAACAAAATTTCCATTGCTCTCAAGATGATTCAAATCAAGACTTGTTGACATTTGATTTCTGATTGCATAGTAGTTATCTCTAATGAACTGAAATGAATCAAAACATAAAGGCAAAGATCCTTCACTTACTTCAAACTTTGATGCACTTTCCTCGTCAATGTCATAGCTGATATGTGATGGCTGAACATTGTATTCAAGCTGCTGAAAATGAACTTTTTCCTCCCACAAACTAGCTACTTGTTTGATTGCAAGATTAGCTTCTGTTTGGAGAACATAATCATCATCATACTGATCAAACCGAGGCAAATCATCGGTATAAAACACATCATCAAGCATACATGTCATATCAACAGTTCTTTCTTCTTCACAACGATCTATAAAACAATCATTATCAGATCTATGACAACTAGGATAAGAAACAAAATGCTTTGGATCATCAACTTGTTCTTCTTCAATCAACGAGCCATGAGCTTGAGCATCATAACAATTTCTTGCGGTGATCTTGTCCATCATCTTTTCCACTGCACTTACCAAAATGTCAAGTTTCACCTCTAGAGATTTTGATTCGACCGGATCTATGTTTTTCATCTCTTCTTCTTTCAACCTTGCCCTTCGGATCAACAGATGAGCTTCTCCATTTACTGTATTGTTTTGCATCTCGTGAAGTGTTGCAATATCCCTTTCTCTCAGCTGAAACTCCATCTCCGGATCAAAGGCACCCGAATAGTGCAAGAGAGCAGATCTAGGAGAAGGTCTAATATCAACTGGCATCGAATAATAAACTTGGTTAAATCTGGCTGAAAACTGTTGTACTGTCTCCCCTGGTAATCTTTTTAGCTGGTTATACTCTTCTACAATCAAGAAAAGGTTCTGCCCGATCATCCACCTATCGAGAAAAACTTTGACGAACTGCTGGAAATCTGAGATGCTCGCATCAGGCAGGGTTTTGAACCAACTCTTCACTTTGGCTTGCAAAGAAAGAGCAAAAAGCCTTATACTGACATCTTCTTCATCAACTTCAAAAAGATCAAGAAAATTCTCAAAATTATGCACATGTTGCTCAGCGTTGACATTCTTGCTTTCACTATCGAACGTCGGCAAGTATAGATCATAGTTTTTGGGGAAAGCATGAAGAACAGGAGGTAAAACAAGAGGTTTATACCGATCTGGAATTTTACAAGGTGTATGGGTATGTACAACAGGTATACAATCGGTCTTGGTCTCTTGAGGTTCATCAATTTGAAGATGGTCATCACAAAATTCAGAAAAAGGATCTTGATCAAGCTCAAAGGTATACAAATCTTTGGTATTCACAATCTTCAAAGGGAAAGAATCAACTGCAGGCCTGGGATCTTTTCTCAAATACAGTATACTTTGCAAAGCCTTTTTGACATTCTTGGGAAAAGAGAAGAAATAATTTATGACAAAGAACAAAATGTCTTGGATGAAATTCCAACTTGAGTACCTGATATTGCCATATTCTCCTTTCATGTTTCTGCTGGTCGGGATCATCCTCGAGTGGAGTCTTTGGATATGATCTCAAAACTGATTTAGAGTCGCCAAGTGAATGATTTCAGCCTTTCAAGTGTCTGATCGTTGTCCACTATCAACAATCAGATCTGAACTTGATACATGTACTGGGGTGAAATGCAAATGAAGTGTTGTATTCACAAGCTCACGGAGATTGACTGAAGCAGCGTTTATCTACTTCCGCTTATGCAAAGCAAAAGCGTTTCGAAGGCTACCTGGCGTAACTTCAGACTCCGTCTAAGACTTATGAAACAAACACATCAATAAACAGACAAGTTTGTTCTCCCCAGTATGGTCGCCAGTATGTTAGCGCTTGAAATTTCACCTCAGGCTGAGAAAGGTAAACCTCAAGGCAACATCAAACCATTTAGCCTCGTAGCTAGCCCTACGGGGCAGGAGAAGGCTCTCTCCGGTCTATCTCGTAAAATATTCAATAGATGAGATGACCAATAGGGTAACACTAATTTTAGGCTAGTAAACTGATCAAAAAGGTTGATTTGGGGTTTTTAGGGTTTTTGGTGGCAAATTGAGGAGAGGGCAATTTTGGGTGCGGGGATTGGACACAGTTTCTGCAGGGGGTTCCTTGGGGCGAGGTAGGAGACAGTGTTGATGCCTTTGATTGAGGTGGATGGTCAGGAATGAAAGGTGAAGAGCTAAAGAGAGCAAACAATAACTTTGAATTCTCTTTAGATAGTAGAAAACATTGAAATTAAACAAACTTAAAAGCAGAGCATGGCAAGCATGAATTCTTACTTTAACACTTCATTTGTTTAATGTGCAGAAGTAAAAGAAAGGAAATGAGTCACATAACAAGCTTACAAGTACATTGAGAAACACACCATCAACACATGAGTCCACAAGAATCCCAAAGAGGACTGCAAAACCCTGGTCTTCCTTAGCCAAAAATTGCAGAGATACAGTGAATAATACAATGATAGCTTCTCCCTCAAGAGTCCAACCTTCCAACCCTTGAAAATGATTAAGAAAATACATAATATAGGCAAGCCAACCTCTTCCCTTGCCTCTAGGGGTCGAGCTCATCCTTCTAGGAGCTGTTTCAACTAATTCTAAACTGAGCACTAAAATCTAGGCAGTCAAAACAACTTGCCTCTATAAGCTAGGAAACCAATTCATTCATTTAATTTTCACCTATTTAATGAATGAATCTTCTAGAAGAGATACATAAGTGTAAAAGTATCAAAAAATTACAATATTTACATCAAAGAGGATAACAATCCACTCCAAAAAGTCAAACATGGTCAAATCTGCGTTTTTCTGAGCTGAACAGTGAAATTTTGAGAAAATTGCCTCATAGGTCGCGCGCCTCTGCCTGACGGGTCGCGCGCCTTTGAGGGCACTTTTGGGGCACTTCCAGGTGTAAAAATTGGGCAAGAGTAGGCTTGTTGGAAAGTTCTGTGAGTCTACTTTCCAACCCAACTGTAATTTCTGAATTTGGTGGTCATTTGCCCTGTCAAAAATCAAATCTCCCAAGACTACTTTCTGCAGTTCAAAAAAGTGGCAGAACATTTTTTGCTAGTTTTCAAAAAAGTGGCAGAACATTTTTTGCTAGTTTTTTTACTTTCTGGAGGCCCAAAACTTCACCAAATCTCAAGTCCATCCATGAGCATGTGTAAATTTGCATGACAAATCTGGAAATGCTGAGTTTTTGTCAAATGGAGTTGCCATGATGAAGGGTCGCGCGGGGGGTGAGACCCGTTAATGGGAAAAACCTGCAAATTGCCTGAAAATGCCAAAATTCACCCAAAATTCTCAAAAAAAATTTGGGATTTGTGCTGTGGCTAGGCTATTTAGTGCCTTGATACTTGAGTGAATCCTCAGCCAAGATACGGAGGGGATTTTGCCTCTTTCTCCGTTTTAGTGCCTCGGTCAACCGCCTTTGAAACATCTTCATCTTTGCCTTGCACACATGCATTCTTGCCCAGTAATGGTTCTTCATGTTCCTCAGCAATTTCTTCTCTTGGTTGGCCTTAGCCAACAGCCTCTCCAAGTGTGCATTTACCCGGATGAGCATGGACTCTCGGTCAGTGGGCAATGGGTCACCGGGTCTTCTTCGGTTCAAGATTCGATCACTACGAATCCTCCACAACTCATCAAGTGCCTGCTCATCTTCCAATTGTTTGTTGCGCTGCTCCAGGTATGTGATGGTCCATTGTGCACCCTCTAATCTCCTCTGCAAGGCATCATTTTCAGCTCTAAGGTGTTGAATGATCTCCTTTGCCTCTCGGCTAGGAGAACTGGCCTCAAGATCAACAAGCTCAATATTTGGAACTCCTGATGGCCCCTCATCAATCATGGGTTGTTTGCCCCTACCTGGTACCTGTGCTGGTGAAGAAAGCGAGGCCCCTTCCACCTGATGTGGAGATAACACTCGCTGAGCTGATGATGAAGGCGAGACCCCTTCCACCTGCTGTGGAGATAGTACTCGCCGAGCTGCCGCAAACAAGGCCCTCGGGCCTTTCTGATAGGTAACCCAAGGTGAGGAGCTGACATGTCTATTGACAGGAATGTCATGCTGCTGTGATGGTCCTCCCTCCTCGTGAACAACCTCAGGATGTGGCGAGGGTGGTGCTGTGAAAAACTCACGAGAGATGAACTCCTCCCATGAGATGCCCTGCTGAGCCAACTGATGCAATACTACAAGCTGAATCAAACCATAATGGTACAGGCTCCTATACTGCTGTGTCGGGCTCTTCCTCTGAAACATGGGCACCATCCTCTGAATGTTCTGATAGAAGAAAACAGGGATGTTCATCATCCTCACTCGGGTGAAGTGCATCAAGAGGCGAATATGGTATGAATATACCTGTGAAAATCTGCCCTCACAGGTAAAATAGTGCATGATGAGCCTCATCATGGGAGCATACTCACTCCTGAGAAACCTGAATGGAAACACACCTGCCAAATGTCTCATGAATGGTGGCCGGACAAAAGGCTCAAAGTGAACATTATCCAGCACCTTGCGCTTATTCCACACCTCCCCAACATTAGGTATCCCTGTGGCATGTGAGATCACCTCGGGTGTCAATGTAAAGTTCACCCCTACAAGGTTGACATGTCCATCATGCAAGTGTAAAACAAATAGGCGAGCCAACTCTCTGTGGTGCTGAATCCGAGAGATCCTCTCACAAAACTCATAGCAAGACATATACTGGAAACATGTGACTGCCATAGGACAAGCCTATAACTTTGCTAAAGAGGTGGGCTCCTCTCGCTTATGATGTCCACCCTTACCACCCTTATGAGGCCTCCTCTGTACCTCAATCTCTGAAGCTGATGACTGGTCATCACTTTTCTCATAGGTTTCGGTTTCTGACATTGTTTAAAGAGAAAAGTGGACAAACTGTGCTGCTGTTTCTGCCTGTAAAAAGCTGATTTATATGTTGTTTCAAGGGGACAAGGAACATGAGGGAAATGTTAGGGGAGGGACATTTTTACAAGGAAAATGGGAATACATGTATATAACAGGGAATTTAGGGAAAAAACACTACAAACATCACTGCACATGCATCATCAAATTCATGTGTTTACATGGGCATATGGAGAAGTAGGGTTTGGGCTTGATTTTTATGTTTTTAGGGAAAAGGGGTAGGGTTTATTTTCTTTACAAATTTAAAAGGGAAATTTATATGGACATACAGGGAAAATGAAATGGGAATGAGGAAAAATGATTACAAGGGAAAAAACCATTGAAACAGCAACAAACCCTAGCAAATTTTTACAAATTTAATATACAGCCATATGGAGCATTCTCTCTTGCACAATTTGATCATTAAAAACACATTCATGATGTCCTTTAAACATAACCAACAACCATTTCCAAGTTTGGAGAACCTACCTCAAGCAATTTGATGATTTGGAGGTTGCTTGAACAAATTTGTAAAGGGTTTGGAAGGGAGGTCGCTGACGGGTCGCGCGCCTCACCCAACGGGTCGCGCCCGTTATAAAAATACACAGCGGGAACCCTTCTGACGGGTAGCGCACCTGTCAATCGCCCGAATTCGCTCAACTTTCACTCCTTTCACTCAATCACTCGCCCAACTCTCTTGCAAGTGTCTTGGATGCACAATGAGGCTTGATAGAGGGAGATTAGGGCTTTTATAGCCTTGTTTGAATTAATTTCATCTCACAACCCACATGGTTTCCTTTTATCCTGAAATTGGTTGATTTGATGCTTTTCTTTGATAATTTTTGCAGGGACAGCATCTGAGGGAGCTTGACAAGGGAGCCAGGGTTATATGTTGTCCTTTGCATCATTTTGAATTTTTTACAATTTTTACAAAATTTTGAGAAATGACCTTGGCTTTAAAAACAGGGTTTTTAAATCCAAGGTGAAAATTAGCTGCACAAGATAGAATCTTTCGAAGAAACACTTTGAAAATCATCCCTCTGGCTTGCTTGGCACTTATTGACCTTCAGAGACAATGACCTTGAAGACAAACTTGACCAAAACCCTAGACCTAGAATTTGATTTCAAGACAAGACAAGACAAGCTTGAAAGAGATTAAGGACTGAAATGACTTTGATTCAGCAATGCCAAGAGGGGGACAAAGACACTAGCTCCTCCATCAGGGTTATGGCATGCCTAATGGAATGCAAAAATTGACACTGATGAGACACCTACTTATGCAAATGCAAAGATCTTTGATCGCTGATGGAGGGCTACTAGACCGACTCTAACAAGTCCTTCATCTTTATATTTCATTTTGGCCAATGTTTTTACCTGAAATAATGATTATGATGAAGAAAACAGGTCGTCAAATTGATCTTTTTCATGGTCAAACTTTGTAAGTTTGGCTTGTTCAAGCACATTATAGGCAACTTTCCTTGGGTCGTATTGCCTATTGGGGATGGTTGCAAGATTGAGCATGTTTATTTTCTCTGTCTCTTTCTCTGCATGTTTGTTAATCTTGTAGAGTGTAAACACCGCACCTCAAAGGAAATGTAGGCCATGACTGCTTTTTAGAATTCCTAAGAGTTTTGGATGTTTCTGCAGTGGTTATTTGGTATGCCAACTCTCGGGTCAACAACTTATCAAGTATATACAAAGGAAGGACATGAGGTCTTGCGAGGCTACCATAAACCCTTATATATGTGAACTTTTCTTCCCCAAACCAATTCCCTACAATAGTTAAGTCAATCGTTGCCTCCTCGGAAATCCTTGGGGCATGCTTATTAAAAATTGCATAATAGATAGGTAACATGAAACCATTACAGATTTGGTACAAGTGGTCTTTATAGTGTGTCTTCCATAACATCTGATGATAAATGTGGATTGGCTTAGGGTCTTGTGTAGTCCATCTCCACCAGAGTACCGAGTATTCGGAATTAAAGCAAAGAGTATCCATAATATAAGCACTATAATAAAAGGGGGAATGGTTCTGGTGGTTTTACGTGCATTTGTTCTGAAGTCAAGAATTGCAGTGGCTAATTTATCAGACAATATGTTTGCCCAATCCATCACATAACTATTAACCGTCGCTTCCATTAAAGGAACCATTTCAATAGTAAACTTTGCTGAATCATGCATTCCCCACATCCTACACATCATTGCCCCAACATAATAGTAAGGAGATGACAATGAATCCATGCAGTACTTACCCGATGATTCATGTTTCTGCTTTGCGGGATTCTGTCTCCATTGCTTGATTGGGGCCGACTCAGTCTCATTCTCCGCTGCGAATTTCTCCAGAAAGGCTTTGTTGTATTTCTTTTTAGGTTCAGGTAAATGATACATCTTCCTTAAGTCATCAGGCTGAAATGAACCAAAAATTCTTCCATCTATTGTGTAAAACATTCTATTTGAAACTGGAATTTCTTCCACCACCCATCTCACTACATCAGTGTATGGAATAATTTTGTCCCATGCTGCTATCCTGTGTAAATATGAGTCGGCTAAATCTTTCAGGGAAGCTTCTGGTTTATTAGTTGAGTCTGCAGTAGCTTCTTCCGACACTTCCTCAGGCTCCTCTGCTTCAATTAAATTGTAGATACTTTGCCAACTTGTATTTCCAAGGCCGAGACATGTAGTGTCTGAAATTAAACCTTTTTTACTTGGTCCTGGATCACTGGATGGCTGCACTGTTGCTGTAGGGGCCGCTGCCGCCGCGGATTTCCTGGATTTCTTTCCCATTTGTTTAAAACTTGTTATTTCGGCAAAATTCTGCATAAGGAATGAAACCAGGGTGATACAGAGAATAGGTAGTATGAGCTAATATGAAAGAATTATATCATTTAGCGAATAATAAAGGCTTATAGTGAAACTACTGCAGATACAATCTAAGGGAAAATCCTGGCATAACTGCTTCATTAATTGGCCGTTTAACCTATCAATCAAGATAAAGGAGTTTTTTAAATACCCATCATAATGTTTAGATGATGAATGATCCATTCAAGCTTGGCTTAGATTTTTGGCGGATAATCAGAATTAAATCGCAATTGATGATTGGTAACGTGAACGAGAAGGTTTTAATAATAGTCCAAAATATCCTACGATCACCAAAAGGTGATACAATGCATGCAAGCCTTTTAAATATGTTTCGAAACACACGCCTTGATTTAATGCATCGCAATTGGGGATGGGTTTGGGTCATGCTACTTATGTCATTGCAAAATCGTCGATCGCTAATGGCGATACGCCTCATCGCATCGGAGGGTTTGAAAGTGTCACAATTCATGTAATGGGTTGTTACTGCCGATTGCCGATGGCGATACCTTTTATCGCATCGGGGAAATGGGGGAGGCATTTTCTCTATACTATGTGTTTTGCCTTTCCCCGATATCCGATAGCAATTTCCTTTTTTCTAATCGGGGTGAGTCAATGGGTCTTTTATATATGTTTTTCTTATTATTACGATATGCGATCTTGCGATCGCTTTATCGTAATAATAAAGAATTTTATAATTATTTAAAAGACCTATTTTATTATTGTTCAAAAGGTTTATTTTAGAATATATCATTTCCATTGGACCTTTTGATGAGGATTTTCCTAAAGATGGGTTAATACCAATTTATTCACACATCTAAGTTTAAAAGGGACCCATTTCATATTATGATTTTTCAAGAAAAATTTTATGAAATGGGGGGTTGTTGTACAACACAACACTACCCTGCGCTCCTTTGAATCGATTTGTCCACTGACATGAATGGGGTAATCTACCTGAAGAAGCAAAAGATGATATTTGAAAAGAAATTGCTCCGTGTAGTGGTGCCACTAGATCTTGCAGAAGGACTGCGCTATACAGAACCAATCCGCGATTATGAATGTGATGATGATTTGGACCAGATTTACAAGATAATGGCACGAGACCATGATTGGGTAAATCCGACAACAAACAGACGTATTTCATGGGACCGCGAGAGCTCAGGCACATCAAATTCAGACGAATAATTAGAGCACTGACAGAACCGGTTGCATGAAGTATTTACGTTGCATTGTAATATGATGATCAAGTCACTACGTTGTGTATCATCAGAGGCAAGCAATCTGCCTCACTATGATGGGGTAACCGATGTTGATCGCTTTTTGGATGCATTTGATAGAGAAGTTTCGGAGAAGCATCGCTTCCAGGCCCTAGATTAGGAACTGCACGCTACGCCCACAAGATGGTGGGGTACGTACAAGGATAATTTCGGTGATTGGTGCGACTATAGGAGGATGATGAGAATATGTTTTGGACAACCGAAAGTATGAATGACAGACAAGTATGATGGAAGGGATGATCCACGTGATCACCTGGCCAAATGGACTAAGGCTTATGGAGCGGAGCCCCAGCCTGAATGGGTGCATCTGTTTTGTCATACCCTGGATGTCATACCAATGAATTGGTACTTGGAAATAGAGCTCCGCCATGGCACTGAAGAATGGGACATCTTGCGCCAGGGGTTTATAATGACGTTCAACTTTGAGGATGGGTTTGACTGTATTGACATGGCGCGACAAGAGGTTAAAGCAACGACCTTTAAGATATGACAAGATCCTTCGAACCTGATTTAACTTGATTGGACTAACCAGCTGAGCCACGCACTGGAATGCTATAACGTGACCGCTGAAGAAGAAGACGAGGATCCCAAAAATATTAATATTCCAGAAACCGAGGGTCACCGTGAGGTTGAAGGTCTTCAGATAGAGGATCTAGACATAACTGCGCTACTGAAAACTAAGCAGATCAACATTGGCACAGAGGCGGAGCTGAAATTTGCAAAGATTGGGGACTATTGCGAAGATGCAACAGTAGACAAGGTTGCTGAGCTCCTCCGCGAATATCAAGACTTGTTCCCCACAAAGTTTTCTGATCTGAAGGGAATAATAGTTGAGACCTGGGTGTCATGAAGGTCACCCTGAAACTGGGTGTGAAACTTGTGAAACAAAGACCTTACCCCATTAATCCAAAGTATAAGGAAAGGGTCCACGCTGAGTTAGATAAGATGCTCGCGGCAGGAATTATTGAACCAGTGGAAGAATCTGATTGGGTAAGCCCAATAGTGGTTCAGGAAAAGAAACAGAAAGAAGAAATAAGGATATGCGTAGATCTCCAGAAATTGAATGACGCTTGTGTGCATGATCCTTTCCTGACCCTGTTCACTGACGAGGTCCTGGATAATGTAGGTGGCCAAGAAGCATACTCTTTCACTTATGGGTTCTCTGGGTACCATCAGATCAAAATTGCGCCTGAGGATAGAAGCAAGACGACCTTCGTGACTGAATGGGGATGTTTTTAGTACACCGTGATGCCTTTTAGGTTGAAGAATGCACCAACAATCTTTTCGCGCCTAGTCATCACGGCATTCAAAGACTTCATTCATAAGTTTCTAAAGGTATACTTTGACGATTGGACAGTGTTTGGATTTGTCAAGCGCCATGTGGCAAGTCTGTGCTTGATGCTAGATACATGTAGGCGATAATAGATCGCGCTCAATTTGAAGAAGTGTATGTTTTGTGTCCCTTTTGGGATATTGCTGGGTCATGTGGTATTCTGACAATGATTGGTGGTAGACCCTACAAAGATCACAGTGATAATCAACTTGTAGGCGTCGAGGAATGTGAAACAGCTGCGTGCAACTCTAGGGCATACCGGATAGTATAGGAATCATCAAAATTTATGCCCAAATCACCACCCCTATGGAGAAATTGTTGAAAAATGATGTTACGTTCGATTGGAATGATGAATGTCAGAAGAGCTTGGATGCGCTAAAAGAGAAAATGGTCACCGCCTCGATCCTAGTCTTCCTGGACTGGAAGAAGGAATTTCAAGTGCACGTGGATGCATCATGTATTGCGCTGGGGGCCGTGCTGACACAGGTCGGTGAGGGAGAACTGGATCACCCTATAACGTTCGCAAGTAGGAAGTTGTCTAAAGTAGAGAAAAATTATTCCACGACAGAGCCCAAAGGATTAGCTATGTTATACGTGATCAAGAAGTTCATGCACTATTTGTTGGGCAGACACTTTATGATATATACGGATCATTTCGCGTTGAAATACCTAGTCAACAAGCCTGTGTTGGGGGGGGGGAGGGGGGGGGGGATATGTAGGTGGCTGTCATTGTTCCAGGAGTACGACTTTGAAATTATTGTGAAGCCAAGATGATTGAACGCGGGACTTAATCATCTGTCGCACATTGAAACGGGAGAGGAACCTACTAATTTGGAGGAAGGGTTGGCTAACACGTAACTCTTTGCAGTGTGCGTTGCGGGCAACCACTTTGAAGCTATTATCCACTTCCTGACGACAAGATCGACTTCGAAAGGTTATACAAATCAACAGAAGAAGGAACTGGAAGTGCGCGCGACACACTTTTCTATCATTGCAGGGCACTTGTACAAAAATGGGGTCAAACGAATTATTGCGACGTTATGTGCCTGACTTTGAATGAAGCAGTATCCTCACTGAGGCTCATCGAGGAGTTGCAGGAGGACATTATGTAGGGAAAGCAACAACGCAAAAGGTTCTACGTGCTGGGTTGTGGTGGCCAACCCTGCATAAGGATTTGAAAGCATATTGTAGGGCATGTGACGCATGTCAAAGGATTGGTAGGCCATCGTAGAGGGATGAACTGCCTCTCATGCCACAGGTGACGTTACAACCATTCGAGAAATGAGGGATTGACTTTGTGGGTTCAATTTAGCCTCAAGGAAAGAAGACTGGTGCGCAATACATTATCACTGCAACTGAGTACTTGACTAGGTGGGTGGAGGCACAGCCTGTGAAGGACTGTATAGGCGCGACAACAACAAATTTTATTTTTGAATATGTGTTGACAAGATTTGGTTGTCCAAAGATCTTGATGAGCGATCGTGGTACGCACTTTCTTAATGAAACAATCAGCGCATTGACAGAAGAATTTCAGGAGTATCATAAGAAAAGTGTGCCTTATCATTTGCAGGCTAATGGGACGGTGGAAGCATTCAATAAGATACTGGAGAGCGCACTGACGAAGGTTTGCAATGCTTAGAGAAATGACTGGGATGTGCGCGTACCCGCAGTGCTATGGGCCTATAGAACGACTTGCAAGAAGCTGACTGGGAAAACTCCTTTCAGACTCGTGTATGGCATAGAAGTTGTGATGCCAATGGAGTACATTGTACCTAGTTTGCGCATAGCAGCACTCACAGGAATGGCGGACTGCGAAGACCTAGAATAGAGGCTCGCGCAACTAGCAGAATTTGAGGAGGATTGATTTCTAGCTGGATTTCATCAACAAGTTCAAAAGGAACGCGAGAAGGCATGGCACGATCGACACATCAAACTGAGCACCTTCAAGGTAAATTATCTGGTCTTGTTATATGACAATAAATTTGAAAAATTTACAGTGAAATTTAGGATGCATTGGCTAAGGCCATATGTCATCAAGGAGATTACCAATGGTGGAGCAGTTCAGCTGGTTAAACTAAATGGAGAACCCTTCCCAGGGAAGGTGAATGGTAGCCGATTGAAGCCATACACCGGTGATCTAGCTAGGTGACTATATGAGGGAAGCACAGTCTTAGCGCTCCAGGTAGCTGAAAGGAAGCGCAAAACTATAAACTACACTGCCCGGGTCAGAGAGCTACGCAATCAGGGAACTGCACGGAACAAAGATATGTCACAGAGCCCGCAGATGCGCGCAGGGAGTTGCGCTACCAAAGGAAAAACCGCACAGGATAGCTGGAAAGTGACCATTAGAGTCACTATTCATGATTTGACAATGAAAATTTGGCCAAAGGGATCGGGGAGCAACATTTCAGCAGAATTTATGGACCAAATCTTTGAAAATATGACGCCAAACTAGCATTAATGAACCGATTTTGGGGGGAATGGTCGGATTTGAATTTGAAAGTGCCTATAAATTACAGGTGGCTGCCTAGCGAAAAACACTTGGCATTTTGATAATTGAATTGTTGAGCTCTTAGGCGCACATGAACTGTGAAACCTTTGAAGTTTTGCTAGCAAGTTCCATATTTGAGACATTGCCACAGGCGACACAGGAGTTGTTGCATAGCATCATGTCGACACCCACAAAAGCTATGAGCACTGAAGCAGTGACAGCCGAGGGAGATGTTCCAGAGGTGGCTATGGCAGCAGAGGGAGCTGCCCTGGAAGTTGCGCTTGCGAAAGTACCGACGGAAGTGCTTAAATCCCCCAGGACACCCCAGCCAAGGCCTACACCGACCCAAGAGGGGCCAAAACTGAAGAAGGACAAGCAGAAAATGTCGTCGCTAGTGTGTGCATCACCTAGGAGGCACCCATAGTCGGGAAAACCCACCGCGCAAGAAAAGGCCAAAATGATTGACCTAGAGTCGGAAGAAGAGGTCGAAGAAATCCCCATGGATGATGAGGATATTGCAGTAGAAATGGAGGCCATTGAAATTGAGGGGTCAGACCCCATATCTAAGTTGCCTGAATACATTCCTCCACACAGGGGCAAGACGAAGGTGCCCAAAGATATTGATGAGAGCAAAGTCACCCTACACACACCCCTTATGCCAGACCAAATCGTCTTTGAGGGACCGCTCTTGGGGCGTGTACCCCTTTTGAAGTTGTAGGACTGGGACTTAGCAGACATGGAGCACTTCCCTCATTTAGCGACAAACCAACTTATGCACCAGGTCTTCCACAAAAATATTGGAGTGACCGCGTTGGAGCCGAGGAAGTGGCTGAAAGGTGTGGACAAGGCAAGCCTGCTAAACATACTATGGATGCCACATTACAACTGCGCACTTATCACGCTGGTAATGATCAAGCAGCTAATGTGCTTGGCGCACGACGGGTGTTTGTGGCTGGAGGAGCCGATACCCATCACAGACATGTGATCCATAGGATCACGCGGTTGCCATACACAGGAGAAAATCTGGCCAGGGCGTTTGGTGGAAAGGTTTGCGAGTATGCGCTTGCCAAGGCAATGAAGGAAAAATTCAAGCTGGTAAAGAAGTCACGTGGCTACGCCATTTCAAGCATATTTGACCCTGTAGTTAAGGTGTCAATGCAAATCTTAGGAGGAAAAGTCATGCGGAAGTGTCGCGCAGATGAAGTGTCGGCACCAGTGATAGCTTTGGTGGCCCAATGCGCAGAGGGAGTTCAATTTAACTGGGCACACTACCTCTATGGTGAGTTCCTCACGAACTGCCGCGAGGCACAAGATCACAGTAAGACCTTTCACTATGCATGGTTATTACTGTCCATAGTGCTAGTTGCGTGGGAGCTACCTGAAGATATCCAATTCCCTCTAGTCACGCTGGACCTACCAGAGGCAACGAAGTTCGCTTCGTTGTGGGTGATGAAGGATCCTCTGTGGATACAAGACAACAACATCTTCTGGATATTGATGGAATTGAGCATACATATGGCCATCAATCGTAAGTCGTGGTTGACACCTACAAATTTTGAGAAGTTACAGGAATGCGTGGAATTCAAGGCTGACTTACACCATGTGTCAATACGAGTGCAGAAGGAACATGAGCATAAATGGCATGACCTACCATACTTGGCCACCGATGATGCAATTGTAGCAGTCCTCGACTGCTGGCCCGCAGATTGGCGCAATGCCACAGACTCTACGGCGGGGTCTAGTAAGACCGCCGCGCAGTGGAAGAAGGAAGAAGCCAAGCTGAAAATGGAACAGTTGGTCGTGAAGAGGAGAAAGGAGGACTATGATAAGGACAAGGTAGATCGCACTGCCATGCAACAACCGGGTGGATAGGTAGGTGAAGAAGAGCATGATTCTGACCGGAGTTAGAAGTCGCCTTCCCCGGAGACCGAGGAAGAAGATGATCAGACGGAACAAGGAGGAGTGGACCTGTAGACGACTTTATTTCGTACCAAGCATACCAAAGATCCAGAGAAAGCAGGGCTACGAAAGAAATCCAAGGCTAGCAAGACGTCTCTGGACCCAATCACCCTAACAAAGGGGGACTTAAACGACATAGGTGATACATTGTGAGATGCCAGTACAAAACTGCTGCAGCAGTTTGAGCAGCAACAACATCAAGCGCTGGGAGCTATACAGATGGGTTTGCGTGAGCTACAGATCCACGCATCTAAGATACAGACCAACGCAACGTCAACCAGCTTAGCGCCCAGCACCTCAAAAGCCACAAGGATGCTGCGCAGAAGGGATCCCAAAGCAATAGTGCCTACCAGATGGAGCACTAACAATAGGGAATGAAGCTAATAGACCCGTTGTCAGTGCACTTAAGCGAGTTGGACTCAACCTGGCCACGCTTCTGAATGAGGTGCTTTACCTTTTGCAGGACTGCGTGTCACAGAATTTTGGGCCCGTGAACAGCGTGCGTTACAGGTGATCAGCGAACAAAAGGTCAACAATGCCCAGCTAACTGTGTAGAGAGACTCCGCCCTAAACCTTGTCAAAGACACTTACAGACAAGAACCAATGCATTACCACCATCGTAACTGAGGCGTGTAGGACTGTCCCGGAGTTGGGCATTCTTGAGGCCGAACCGATTTATGTGAGGGTTCGGAAGCTCGCTCCAAGAGTGTGAGATGCACAAACTAAATTGGCAAAGGTTCAGTTGGAGCCGAACCTCAAAATTGCGGAATTGCAGTTGAAGGCCCAGCCTTTGACTCCGCCAAAGATCAGAGAGCAGCGCGAGACCGCTATGAAAGATGCGGTACAAGCGGTGGAGAGCACACTAAAGGACTGTACCACACTCTTCGAGCAATCACTTGAGGTAGTCACCTGCTTGCAAGAAGATCCTACAGTACAACAGTTGGAAACAGAAGTACGAGAGCTACAATAATGCTATGACGAAGTCAAAGCGATAGTGCGCACTATCGCCATCACACAGACGTTAGCTAAGTTGTAGGAGGCCAAGGTGTTGGAAGAGTAGGTAGATGTAGCTCAGCATAAGGAATTCGTGATGAAGGCTCACTTGAAGCCTTGGTTGGACGAGGCTTACTTGATCATGAGCGCTATTGAAGGCAAGCTGGCTAGTTTGTAGGAGACTCAACAAAAGATTAAGTCTGATAGTGCAGCACCAATGAAAGAGAAGTTGGTCGAGGAGATGAAGCAGGTGGCAAGACAGTGCGTCGTTGAGGTAGAAGTTGTCCAAGTCGAGCTGGGAGGTCTTTGCGACAAGATCTTCACGCCATACGAGTGACTCGAGGGAAAATCACCATGTTTGTGTTGGGGGCCTGTTGGGAACGGGTCCCATGGGGGTCAATTTTGGGGTTAAAACCCCAAGTTTTGGGGTAGAAGGCCAAAGTTTGTATAAAGAAATGTAAAGTCTCTGCATTTTGTGGTCGCAGGGCGCGCAGATATCTAAAGTGAAAAAGGGTTTTCCACCCTTCATCTAGATAGGTTGTGTCGGTTTTGGAGATCCGCCCTTGGTCCGCGGACCATGGGATTGTATAAAAAGGAGGTCTTAAGAGGAGTCTAAGTCAGTAGTAGAAGAGAAAGTAAGTGAAGTAGAAGTACTGGATGAGTCTGTAAAGAGCTAAGAGCGAGAGTCTTAGCATAGGAAGAGGCTCTACAGCTGAGTGGAGTGCGCCTAGGATAGAAGTCCGCAGCTAAGTGTGCGGACCCCTGCAGCTTTGTGCGCAGGGTGGATAGAGTTTGTATTGGGAATCTGAATCATCAATAAAGAGAAGTATTTTGAAATCACTGTGTGCTTTCCATCTGTATGTGTTATTTTACTTTTGTTATGAATGTTGTGATTATGCTATGTTGAATATTGGGGTTATGAATTAATGCTATATTGATGCGTGAATCTATGTATTTCACTTTGTCATATGAACGCAAGTAAGAATATATGTTTACACGAAGATAATTGTGATACATGTTAAATTTAACCAATACTTAAGCTAATCTAGGTAGACACAAAAGTAAGACTAATTACAGAAGTGTGTAAGCACCTGATCTATTTAGGGTCCGTGAAGGACGATCAGAGACTTTCGCAAAGGCTCCAAGGATGAATAAGAGAAGTACATTGATAAGCCTTAGCAGACTTATTGATCTACATGAAGGCAAAACGAAGGTCTAAAAACCGACATCACAACCATCTCCGGGTGTAGAAACTTGGTTCCTGCATCCCCTCATACTGTTTCAGGTGAGACTTCAGTCTGCGCTTCACGGATTGATGGCAAAAGGGCCAGTAGCGTAGGGATTTGCTTGGTTGCCTAACACTGAACCTGGGTCAAGGCCCATCAAGCCAACAAGTACCATCCTTCTTCTTCACAAAAAAATACCGGTGCACCCCAAGGTGATACACTTTGCCTAATGTATCCCTTGTCCAACATTTCCTTCATCTGAAGCTTCAACTCTACCAATTCAGGTGTGTTCATAATGTAAGGTGCTTTTGATGCTGGAGTTGCCCCTAGCACTAACTCAATAGAAAAGTCTACCTCCCTATGAGGTGGCAAATTTAAAACGTCCTCAGGAAATACATCCTGAAACTGTTGTAGAACTGGGTACCTACTCAAAACATCTGCATCCTCAACTTCCTTACCTTTGTCACTAGAAATGTGCACTACAAATAACATACACCATTTTCTACGACTATGTTTTGCTTGCATAGCTATCACCATCCTAACTGGTGGCTTTCTTCTTTCTCTGCAAGAATCTTGGTTCCCTATTGTCATATAGACACTCAATGGCTTTGTCATAACAATCCACCTTGGTTCTATGAAGGTACAACCAATCCATGCCCAACAACATATTGTATGATCCCAACGGTAATACATTCAAATGTGTTGCGATAGGCATACCATTCAAATCAAATGCACAAGCTCTTACCCAATGATGAACTTGCTTCTTTGTACTTGTAGCCAACTGCACTAACCAAGATTTTGCATGCACTTCTTTATTCAAAACACACTTATCCACCAAGTCAAGACTAACATAACTATAATTATATCTAGGGTCAATCAAAATAGAAATAACTTGATCACAAAGCTTACCATCTATCTCAATGATAAATACCTGATGGCTTGCATGTTTGTTATTCAATGATGCATAAATATGAGGAATGCTATGACCAATGTCCCCAACAGTCTATGCCTCCTATGAACTATATATTTGAGGCTTACCACCCTGATTATGTGGACAATCTCTCTTAAGGTGCTCCTTACCGCATGTCCAACACTCCAACTAACGATTACCCTCACCTCTATGTTGTTGTTGTGACCCATGTCCCTGTCTAGCTGCATTGAACCTCTTTTGCAGTGCCACATTTTCTTTCTCGTCTGCATTCTGAGGCCTTGCTCTTCCCAGCTTCCATTTACCTTTACCTTTATCCTTATCCTTCCCTTTCCATCCTTGCTGCGATTCATACTTATGCTTTGACTGTTCATAGCAATACTTCAATTTCCCAATAACTTCCTCAAGTGACTGAGGCTCATCATACTCAATCTGACCTCTAAATGCTAATGGCAATCCACTGACAAATCATTTAACTTTAGCCTTCTCAACTTTATGATATGGTACATACCTCAATAGATCTAGGAACTTAGTCATGTAATCTTCATTTGTCATTGATCCCATCTTTAGCTCATAGAATTCTTTGGCCTTACTATCTTAGTACCTTTCTCACAAATACTTCTTCCTGAAAAGCCTCTTAAACTCATGCCAACTCAATTCCTCTATCATGATGTCTCTGGCCCACTTCACATCTTCCCACCAGATATTTGCTTTACCTTTCAAGCTGAATATAGAAATTTTGGCCTTCATGTTTTCCGTGTACTCATGCAACTCAAAGAACTTGTTCATCCGAAGTATCCAAGAATTAGTATCTTCTGGCTTCTTCAAGTCTACATCAAAAGTAGGTGCTTTTTCTTTCTTAAACTCATATTGCAAGTATCCCCTATCACTCTTCCTGTAAGGATGATAACGATGACGATCATGATGCCTCTTAGAACCAGAACTAGAATAGTACCTGTATCTAACAACCTGCCATCTCTAATAGTGTCATCTTTATATTAAATGTGACCATCATGAGACTTATTGCCATATGCCCCATTAGTTTTGTCCTCCAGTCCATGGTCGATCAAAAGTGGCCCTTGTTGCTGTAATTCTGACAAACTTTGAAGGAGTATAACATTAACATCTGTTTGTTTCTCTTGTTCCTACATGATTTTGTCATTGTCCACCTTACAACTCCTTATTTATTCCTTCAAGCTTCTCAATGTGTCTGCCAAATTGATCAGAATTGGATCCATAGAAAGACTGTCAAGAACCATGACTGAAACAGGTCGAACAAATATCTAATGAAATCCAAAACAGTATCAAAAACACCCTGAACTAGTGGCCATGGCAGCCGACGTGGAATGACAAGGACCTCGGTCAAAGCATGCTGATTGAGGCCCATGGAGACCGCGCAGGAGGTCAAAGTAGCCCCTGGGAGCCCCGGAATTGAAAAAGGGCGAAGTTTTTTATTAGCGCTAATCGCACATCGCTAAGCAAACAGGGCCAAAATGGGAAAGCCCGAGCACCCAATCGCGTGGGGGAACCAGAGGACCGCGGACGGGAAAAGGTAAAAGCGCTAAAGTACAAAGGCGAGACCTGCACTTTGGAAACCAACGGTTTTGATAGGGGCGCCCTTGAATGGTAAGAGGTTTTGGACAAGAGCAGAGCGATTCCATATACCGATCAACGCGTGGCAAGCGGAGGTGAACATGTGACGAGAGGCAACTATGATTGGATTCAACCTCCTAGGTGACCTTAAGCAAATGGAATGGATGATAACACATCATACAGACCTTCCACATCATCAACAAGACTCCTAAGAGCCATCCCAACCATTCTCATAACCAGCCCCTGGGCCCCACTAAGTTTTTTGACCACTTGACCTCCATATGCTCCCGTGATATGGACCTGACAGTGTCCAGGAGGCTCTTTAATCTCTCATGACAAGGCATGCCATTGTCCAGGGACTATTTTCCTCAGTCTTGTGCCAACGTCCCCGAGATTTGAGCCACTTTTTCAGGCCCGTGTTGAGAATGCAACAAGATGATGGAGCTTAGTGGAAATGAGTCGCCTTCACTAAGTGGACCCACAGGCAAATTATGGCGTAAAGTCTATTTTTAGACATATGTATCATGGTCTATGAGTTGCAGGATGTTGTTTATGGATGATTGGTCATGTTGGGAAAAATAGATGGACTTCTATTTTCTAGTCCACAGCAGGAGTGATCAAAGTCTATTTTTAGACTGCCAGGTTAAAAATAGAAAAGTCAAATATTATTGTCTCATAATAATATTTAGACTATAAACTTTATCCTATCCTCTTGGAGCACTTCAGTTTGAGCTACAGATGTGGCACATGCAGCTGTCAGAAGGAAATACGCTTTTCTTATGAGTCAGTTGAGCTATTGCATGCATGACATCAGTTAGAACTCATGCATGTGAGTTATGTGGAGTTGGATGTGGAGTTGATGGATTTGTGTTCAGTTTGACTTAGTTGAACTAGTTGTATTTAGTCTAACTAAAGAATACACTAGCGATGATTTGTGTGAATTAATTATTAATTAATTCACTAATTATTAACTCATAATGCAACTAAAGAATACATCAGTAACTCAGTGCATGTACAGTTCAGTGGAGACAGGTGTTAGAGGTTAAGATTGCTACCAGTTGTGACTATAGTTGTGCATGAGGTCTTGTACAAGCAATGTATTGAGCATGCCAATGATGATTGCCCAATATATGCCCAGTAGAATAGCCTGTGCTCACATCATTTCCAGTGTGAGTGATTCTCAGCAGGTATTGTGCAATAGAGGCAGGCAAAGCAGCGGAGGAGATTTGAACCTGTGACTTGTTCGGATCTGAACTAGTTTGTGTGTAAGAGGTGGAGATAGTACTGAGTACTTGCGAGGAGTATTGTACTATGTAATGTTACATGTTCTCAATCATTAATCAACAAATAGTGTGGGGTTTTCAGCTGTAAGCTTTCCCTGGGATACATACTGTGTTAATGTGTGCATGCTATTGATGTTTCATTGTTTTTGATGCTGCTAAATTGATGATCAACGTAGAGGAGCTTATGTATTGTGCATGTATTCCGCAATAGTGCAGGATCAGGATAATCTTTGTTGAATATGTGTTTATTATTCAAAATTTCTACAGCCCGGAGCCCAGGTCATTGCCCATAATTGAATGACACCTTCATAACAGAAAGATAACAAGGAAATAATGATGTAAATGTAAATAGTTGAACAAGCCCTTAACTAGACCCCTACTAACCATGACAGGAATTTTGTCAAACATATCACAAATATGTAATCTACAGGTGTAAATAATAGATTTAAGCATAAGGATCTCATACTTATATAAGAATCACTATGAAGCATTGTTCTCTTATGTTATTTATTGCATTATCGTCTATTAGGTCATAGATACATTCTTCATTCATTTAAAGTACAAACATGATGGGAGCCATACATAGACACTGTCATAAAACATATACATAACTAGCATAATAACAATAGAAATACCAAGGAAATCACAGCCATATGATCCACATATAAACCAATATAATACACATATAATTACAAGGAGAAATATACATTGTTCATTCATTTACAAGTAAAAACATGATGGGAGCCATACATAGCCACTGTCATAAAACATATACATAACTAGCATAATAGCAATAGAAATACCAAGGAAATCACAGCCATATGATCTACATATAAACCAATATAATACACATATAATTACAAGGATAAATAACCTCATATTGATGATGCAAAATCCAAACCCGAGATGGTAATACTATGTTCCACCCAACCATAGAATGGTTGAACCAAATCTCTCTTCAGCCATTCACCCCATGCCATATTCCAAGCATGAATGTGGGACTCAAGCCAAAAGAACCAACCAGGGCCCAAGGTTAAACCACCTCACCCACATCAATAGAAACCAGGCTTTACCGTAATCCATCCCAGATCACTAGGCCAAACAATAAACATGTGATAACAGGCTTTACTGTGATCTCCACTAGATCACCAGGCAAAACAAGCATGGATGCCACCAGATTTATCCACCTACACCATGAGAAATATTCTTGTCTCCTCGTCTCTCAGGATTTACCACAATCCACAGTCTGATCCAGGGATTAGTAAGCCCTAAACCGAGACACCACCATCTAAGATTTACCATATATCCCGCCATTCACCGGCAAGGATTCCTAGGCCCACTGAGGCAACACAAAATCCGACTTTACCACAACCCACAGTCCAGTTCAGGGGTTAGTAGGCCATGTGTTATCATTCAGAGATCCACATCACTCTGTTCTGAATCCATCTAGCAATCCAACTCAACCAAAACATGAGAACCTCGTCACACCATGTCTATCCGGAAATGGCAATGTTATGCTCAAAACACCGTCACACCTGATAAAACCCATGCCATAACAACAAAAGAACCACATGTAATACCATGCATTCCAAATCTAGTAAGGAAAATATGCATGCAAATCGATACCTACAAAGAATATTGTTGTAGTCGCTTGATCCTGCTCTTCCTTGCTTTCTCCTTCCTTCCTCTTGCCTTCATTGCATTCTTAAGCCAATGCTAAAATGCTCCAAGAAAACTCTAAGTGTCCAAGAGTGAGAGAGAGAGAGAGAATAATGAGAGAGCTCCAAAACTACACTAACAAAAGGTACTAACTCATCCTCGGAAGCCTTTTTATCAATTAGGCCTCTATTTTCTTCCTCACATGCAATTAGGACCTTTCACCTTCCTCTTATCCTAATTTCCATTATTTTCATAAATAAATGTGCCAAAAATGCCATTTTCCCTTTCTAAAGTCTTAGCCATCAATTTCCTTTGCCATAATAACCAAAGGAATACCCACTAGGATGTTTTGCCTAATATTCAACTTGGAATAAGTGTCCTATCAACCGTGGTTATTATTTTTGTCTTTATTAACTTTTATCACATGGAATTTTCACCAAGGCTATTACAAGCGTGCACTTCGAAGAGTCGAAGGAATGAGTCCATGAGCCTTCAGGCCTTAATGGTACACTCATGCACTCAAAGAGACTGATAGGGAACATTGGCACACTCCAAAGAGATGAAGGGACAAAGTTTTGGGAATTCAAGCCTTCAAGGTGTGCTCATGCTCTCAAGGACAAGGAGGGTGCATTAGCACATGTAGAAGCGACGAAGGTAAGACACTCAAGCCTTCGGGGTCTGCACAAGGAGGGTGTGGTTCTTCGTGGCGAAGGAGTGCACTCAAGAGGAAAACTTGTCTTTTCTAAGCGCAATTTTTTGAGTTGAACGATATTCGGGTTCCAAAAGTGCTATCTGTCAGAGAATGGCTCAAGGACAAGTCCAACAACAATATTTCATGACGGAAATGAGAAGAACAAAAATCTACAAGATTTTATGGATGTTGTCGCCATAATTAGAATGTGAAGAGTCAAGGAACATGTAGAGTTTCAACTTGCAAAAACAAATTAACACTTGTAGAGACAAGATTGAACATAAATGCCAGTAAATAAGCCGGGAAAAAAAAAAAAAAAAACAAAAACAAAACAAAAACAAAAAACAAAACAAAAAAACAAAAACAAAACAAAACAAAACAAAAAAACAAAAAAACCAACAACAACAACAACAAACAAACACCAGCAAGGAATGCAATATCGAAATCAAAATAATGAAAGGTAATCAATAGATTCAACATGCAAAAATTACCTGTAATGGAGATCGACGAAGATTTTCTTGATCCAAAGATGTGCAACCAACCTAGACGAGAATGATTAGGAGAGTGAATGATTGGCTAGGTTAATTTAAAAGAGATTACATGCAAATCTGTCTCATGCATGATCACTACTTGTTGACAAGTGAGTTAGTTAGTTAAGGGAAGTTAAGTGGGCTCCTATTTTATAGGATTGCGCCCACATGCAACAAGGAAGCTCATGCATGCATTCAAGAAGGGCACATGTCTTCATGCTAAAGGAATACGCTCAAGGAGGGCGCACTTGCTAAGCATTAAGGAGTATTATCAAGGAGGGCGCACTTCTTCAACCCGAAGGAGTGTGCTCAACACAAGAGAAATTCTTCATCAACTTGAAGTGTGTTTTTGCCTTAAAGGGCACTTTTCTTGATTTTGTTTGCTTTTTGTGCGTTTTTCATTTGTGTGCACGACGAAAAGGCTAGTTTCTTAGCCAAGAAAATTGTTGAGTTCACCTAACCATCATCAAGATAACACAAGCACTTCTAAGGGTTAGGTGACAACACTTAGGAAACATTGACTTAGGAGGATGTGACACTAGGAGATAACATAATAATAATAATAACAAAAATAATGTGATGACACTAAGGGGCTTGAAACGAAAGTTCATGTAGGATGCAAAATTGACTTAGGAAAATAAATTGGAGGGTCGTTGTCACAATGACAACACTTGGAGACACACTGGGAGAATCTACATCCCACGAGATGACATTAATAACAAGATCTTGCAAGAGAATCTTGAACTCACCAAAATCACAAATATTGTTCGGGTCACAGAAACGTAACATAACCATCAACATAGGTTGAAGTGTCTTATTCACCTAACTTAACTTTGAATTTTGATAAAACACGGTTAGTTACTTATCTAAACAAGAGTCATTATTCAAATCATGACATTCATAAGAGAATTGAGTTTGATAAGAAATATTTGCAAGATTACCAAAAATTTCCTCAATGATAAGCATGTCATCTTTTTGATCAAAAGGAGATATACCTCAAAGAAAATCTTCAATAATCACATCAAACTCCATTTGAAACTTTCACAAATTTGAATCTTCTTATGGGAACAAAGATTCATCCATGAAACTTGAACAATCATCACCATACAATTAAAAAAAACGCAATCATGAGGGTCATGATTTTCCAAGGATTTAACTTGATTAATAGGTTGAGGATCGACAAAAGAAATATCAAGATCCAAAGATGATTGATTGATAGGACGAGATAAATAATCATCAAGAGAAAGATGTGAAAAAAAAAACAATTATTTATCAGCAAATTGATCTTTGAAGTTATTGATCGATTTAGGCTCAAAACATAGAACATCAAAAGGAGGAGGACAAGGAATAAAAGGAATATCAAACTCGTCTTTAGGATGTTGAATTTCTTCTTGAACAAGAGGACATGATTAATTTGATTCAAAATAGTTCATTGACATCCTGGCCAAAAAACAAAACGTTTCATTGATAAATTGCGAGTCCATATCCTCATCCGGAAATTCATAACAAAGATTAAGGAACCAGTCAGAAAAATGTTCAAGATGTTGGGTTGTGTTATATTCTTTCCACGACTAGCCCACGTAGTTAACCGGGGGGTTGGGGGGCGGAGCCCCCCCTTCGTTGCACCAATTGCGTAGCGGGGGGGTCATAAGGGTTTTGAAGGGTGTAGGTAACCCCACCCTATGGGAACCAGGGCAACGCCCCCGAAAATTTTGGTTTTAGACCCTATGTTAGGTTGGGCAAACCCACCTATGGTTTTGTGCATGATTTTCACTCATGTTTTTGGATGCGATGGTTTTCGGTCCATGGTATTGGATGCTTCGACATGTATAAATATGTATTATAACATTGAAAGGAGCATAATGAAAAATCAAATTGGTAGTCCCAGTTGTGGGATCCAAGGGAAATCTCTGTGTATATGTGTTTTATGTGTTATGCTATCGCATTTTTTATTTTATGTGTTTTAGAATTCGTATGCATGTAATATTTGTACGGGGTTAAAACCTACAATTGGTATGATAGTTGTTTTGGCTTCATGGGAATGCCTTTGTTGTTGAGGGGTTTCACTCGAGCCAGTGGTAGACCCTGTTCAGTGGGAGATCTGCGAGATCGATTCTGGTGGTGAAAGAAGATGGCGAGCAGTGGAAAGATAGATATCGAGAAATTTAATGGTCAGAGTTTTGAGTTGTGGAAACTCAAGATGGAGGATCTGTTGGTGGATAAAGATCAGTGGATCGTGGTAGATTTGGGTACTAAACCAATGGGAGTGTCCGATGTAGAATGGAAGAAGTTGGATCAAAAGGAAAAGAGCACAATACGATTGTGTGTCTCAGATTCAGTATTGTTGAATGTATCAGGGGAAGCTACGACGAAGGCTTTGAGGGACAAGTTAGGGACTTTGTACCAATCTAAGTCTCTAGTGAATAAACTGTTCCTACAGAAAAAGCTGTATAACCTGAGGATGAAAGATGGAGACTCGATGACAGAACATCTAAATGCATTTAATACTATGGTAAGTCAGTTAGCATCTATTGATATTAAAATTTTAGATGAAGATAAGTGCATGAGTTTGTTGTGTTTTCTACCAGATTCGTGGGATAGTTTGGTTATTGCAATAGGTAGCAATGCAACTGCCTTGCAGTTTGATGAAATAGTCTCATTGTTGCTGACGAAGGAGATGAGATGGAAAAATATGGAGAGCCAGAATGGTGATGCCTTGTCTGTATGAGGACGGTCCTAGAACAGAAACAAAAATAAGTCATCAAGTGGGAGATCTAAATCTCCAGGAAAACCTGTAAAGGTGGTGTGCTGGAAATGTGGAAAGGAAGGGCACTACAAAAGGGACTGTAAATCTAAAGCTCCTAATAAAGGAAAGGGATCTGATGATTCTCCTTCTGCAAAGGCAAAAACCACCTCAGATGAAGGTGGGGATGTGTACTTGGCTTCTTCAAGTACACATGTAGATCATAAGGCATGGTTGATTGACTCAAGTGCATCCTTTCACTTCACTCCCCACAGAGAGTGGTTCTACGAGTATGAGAAATATGATGGTGGTGATGTCTTCTTAGGGGATGATAGGAAGGCTAGAATCGTTGGTCGCAGAAAATTAAAGTTGAAGTTGCAAGGTGGAAGGGTTAGAACACTTCCGAGTGTTTTGCATATTCCTGCATTAGCTATAAATCTGATTTCTATAAGCATGTTGGATGATGAAGGTGTAAAAACAGCGTTCGAGAAGGATACCTGCAAGATGGTTCGGGGAGCACTGGTATTGATGCGGGGAGGTCAGATTGGAACTCTGTACAAGCTGCAAGGTAGCACGGTTGTTGATGGATGCAACAGTTCTGTGGTTCCAGAAAGTGGAGTAGAAAATCTAGTGGTCTCTGGAGAGAAGACCATGTTGTGGCATCAAAGGCTTGGACATATTGGAGAGAAGGGCCTTCTAATATTTCATGGTAAAGGTATGGTAGAAGGTATGAGTAATAACTCTCTGGATTTTGATTTATGTGAAAATTGTGTATATGGGAAGAAGAATCGGATGAGTTTCCCCTCTAGTGGTAAGAGGGTGAAACATATATTATAGCTTGTGCATAGTGATGTGTTTGGACCTGTGAAGGTTCCATCACCGGGTAAGTCTGTGTATTATGTATCATTTATAGATGACTTCTCAAGGAATACATGGATATATTTCCTTAAGAAGAAATCTGAAGTCTTTGACAGGTTTAAAGAATTTAAGGCTCTGGTGGAAAACCAGACAAAGAAGAAGATAAAGGTGCTGAGGACAGATAACGGTGGAGAGTTTTGCAGTAAGGAATTTGAAGAATTCTGTAAGAAGTGTGGTATAGCATGGAAGAAGACCACTCGATATACACCTCGGCAAAATGGAGTTGCAGAAAGAATGAACAAGACGTTGATGGAAAGGGCAAGAAGCATGCTCAGTGGTGTGGGGTTAGGACAGAAATTCTGGGTAGAGGCTGTGGAGACAACATGTTACCTAGTCAACGGATCACCTTCATCAGCGTTGGAGGACAAGACTCCACAAGAGGTGTGGACTGGTAAGAAACCCTCTCTTTCACATCTGAGGTATTTGGATGTGATGCATATGTACATGTTCCAAAGGATAAATGAACCAAGTTAGATAGTAAATCTGAAAAGTGCATCTTTATTGGGTATAAGAATGGTTTAAAGGGTTATAAGATTTGGAACCCAGTAACAAGGAAGGTTGTGTACAGCCGAGATGTGGTGTTCATAGTGGTAAAATATGGTATTAAACATGAAGTCCAACCAAAGGAACCTGAGAAGATAGAGTTTGAGCTAAAGGAGGAAGAATCAGACTCTACAGCAGAGGAAGAATCATAAGATGAAGAGCCACAAACTTCGGGTGTGAGAAGATTAGTTCAAGAAAGAAGGCAGCCAGAAAGGTATAGTCCGTCTACTTTCTGTTCAAATTTTGCTTTATCTATTACTGATAATGATCCCAGAACTGTGAAGGAAGCAGTAGATTCAGAGGATGGAAAACTCTGGAAAGAGGCCATGGTTGATGAAATGGCATCTTTGCACAAAAATGAGGCTTGGGATCTGGTGGAGTTTCTGGCTAGAAGGAAACCCATTGGCACCAAATGAGTGTTCAAGAAGAAGACAAATGCATAAGGAAAGGTGGAGAAATACAAAGCTCGGTTGATAGCAAAAGGTTATTCCCAGGTGTCAGGAATTGAATTTGGTGATATTTTTTCTCCTGTTGCCAAGGTAGCTTCTATTAGATTACTTTTATCTATTGCTGCTGCTTTTGATTTTGAGGTAGAACAGATGGATGTGAAGACAAGCAAAGCAGATCACTGTGTGTATTTTAAATTAATTGGTGACCATGTTATTTATCTAGTCTTGTATGTGGATGATATGTTGCTAGTTGAAAATGACAAAGAAATTATCCAGGATTTAAAGACCCAATTGTCCTCCAAATTCGACATGAAAGATCTTGGTGCTGCAAACTATATTTTGGGCATGGAAATTAAAAGAGATCGGGCAAAGAGGAAGCTCTGGTTAAACCAGAGGAAGTATATCGAGACAATATTGCAGAGGTTTAATATGCAGGATAGTAAACCGGTGAAGGTTCCTATTCCTGTAGGTGTAAAGTTATCTGCTGAACAATGTCCCAAGACACAAGAAGAGGAAGAGGATATGTCCCGTGTTCCATATGCAAGTGCAGTCGGTAGCCTGATGTATGTGATGGTCTGTACTAGACCATACATTGCACATGCAGTGGGAGTATTGAGCATGTTTATGTCAAAACTAGGGAAGGAGCATTGGATAGCAGTGAAGCGGGTTTGTAGGTATTTGTGTGGCACTAGTGATTATGGTTTGTGCTACCAAGGAATACTAGGATTGGACAGAGTTTTGGATATCCGTGGCTTTGTTGATGCGGACTGGGCTCGAGATCTAGATCAAAGAAGATCTACAAATGGGTATGTGTTTAACCTATTTTGAGGTGCAGTCAGTTGGATGAGTAAGAAACAATTTCTAGTGGCACTATCAACTACAGAGGCAGAATACATGGCGGCTGCTCATGCAAGCAAGGAAGTAGTTTGGTTGCTGAGATTGGGTTCAAGTATGAGGTTAGTACAGGGAGCTATAAGGATAGACTGTGACAGCCAAAGTGCAATTTTCTTGGCAAATAACCCTGCATATCATTCAAAGACAAAGCACATCAATGTTCAGTATCACTTTGTGAGGGATATGATAGAAGACAAAAAGGGGTTGTTGGTAAAGGTGGACACTTTGAAGAATATTGCAGATTCATTGACAAAATTTGTGAGCTCTGAGAATTTTTCTTGGTGTAGAGAAACAATGGGCATTGCAGGGCTGGATAAATGACTAAGCTCTCTTGTGGCACCCTGTGGAAAGAAAACAACAAGTGGGAGAATGTTGGATTGTGCCATATTCTTTCCACGACTAGCCCACGTAGTTAACCGAGGAGTTGTGGGGGGGGGTGGGGGGCGCGGAGCCCCCCCTTTGTTGTGCCGATTGCGTAGCGAGGGGGTCACAAGGGGTTTGAAGTGTGCAAGTAACCCCACTCTATGGGGTTCGGGGAAACGCCCCTGAAAATTTTGGTTTTCGACCCTATGTTAGGTTGGGCGGACCCACCTATGGTTTTGTGCATGATTTTCGCACATGTTTTTGGACACGATGGTTTTCGGTCCATGTTTTTGGACGCGATGGTTTTCGATCCATGGTATTGGATGCCTTGGCATGTATAAACATGCATTATAACATTGAAAGGAACATAATGAAAAATCAAGCTAGTAGTCCCAGTTCTGGGATTCAGGGGAAAATCTCTGTGTATATGTGTTTTATGTGTTATGCTCTCGCATTGTTTATTTTTCTGTGTTTTAGAATTCGTATGCATGTAATTTCTATACAGGGTTAAAACCTACACAAGATATTCATTTGATTCCATTCTAAGTTGATTGATTTCATTAAGAACATATTGATATTCATATTTTTCAAAAACGCGATGAAGCTCATTAACCAATTGTTTGAAACATGAAATAGAAGTAGTGGGTAGAGAATAACACCATTTCTTTGCACAACCATCGAGTGTAAGGGTAAACAACCTTGCGAGGATTTATTCCTAATAAACATCGCTTGAAAAAATAAAATCGAACAAACTCAATTACGTAATAAAGGACGATTATTATACCCTTGCCATTGAATTTCATACGTGACAAGTTATGTAAAAATTTTCTAGGAAATGAAAGATATAAAGCTTCAAAGAAACACCTCGGGATTATGATATGGGATGAAGCCATTAAAGGTAAGAGATTCAAAAAGACTTCATAGGCTTAGCTTGTCATCTGGCCCTCCTTCTATCTCCAAAATGTTGACAATGTTGGATGTCGCCAACATGTAAGGGGATGTCCCCAACACGAATTCCCAATTAGACCTCACACATTTGATGTAGGAGACCCATGTGGTTATACGATCCGACCACTATTGGGAAGGTTTAAACAATATGCCTTGGTTACAATCACACATAAGAGATCGCACCACCTCTTTGGGAAACAAGTAAGTGAGCTTTGTGAGGCACCCAATGTAAGGTGCATGAGGGAACTTCCATGACTGGTAAAGGAAATATATCTCGAATATGATGTAGAATATAACTACAAAGAAGTGTTTAGCCAATATGTTGTATGCACCTCTAAACCTCAATTCTAACAACACTTTGCAATGGAAGTAAATTTGAAACTTGTTATAAGGGGCATGGTTCCAATACATTCATGGGAAAGCATATCGTGCACAGATTCCATCTAAAATAAATGCAGACATATAGAATTATGGTGCCTGATTCACCCTCAAAGATGTTTTTGCCTGCCCGACATGACACTGCAACTCAAATGACAATATATATGCCCAATTGAAGATCTTACCATGCGTAACTACCATATTGAGGATATATATCCAATTTTCTTCAAACACCTCAGCATTCTTCCACCCATGTAACCGACAACACACGACAAAAGATACTTATATACATCTCTTAGAATCCTGGCCAGATAGACTGCATATGGACGGTGGCAAAAATTAGGAGGCTCTTGACACCAATATTTGATGATGTCACTTGTGTCGAGATCAACCCATCTAATGTAGAAGTCATTATTTGCATATTATTTGGGTCTGAGCATCTTGTTGTAAGTTTGCATGTCTTCTCCATAATAGGTGGCGAGCTTACCGCCACTTACACTCTGGAGCAGAAGATGAGAGTCATCCATGTGTGTGATAATCCACTCAATCACTTCTACACAAGGGATGAATGGGAATTTGCATGCGACCCTATGTATCATTGACTACTTGATATTGATGTATACTTCCAAGTCCTCCAAGTGACCTAGGTAGACTTATTAATAAAGCATTGTGTGTCTATATAAATTCAATTTCTTCCTCAGTGCTTGCTTCTGAGGCTTCTTTGGAGGCCACTTTACATGTAGTGGGAGGCATGGCTCCAACAGATGATGAAAGATTAACAATACTCGCAGCTCGAACAACTATTTGTGGAAGCACACTCATGGTGTCAAGATTAACTTTATGAAATCTCCTAACTATTACAACAATATTTTAGAAATTCATATTCAAAGATCCATTAAATGTAACTAAAAATGTAAATCTATCAATAACAACACATAACTACATGCATGGGCAGAAAATCAACATGCAAACAAGGAGGGCAAATTTCAAAGCATGAAAGGGGGTTCAAGGGTAATTCAGGGATTTGTAGTGTGCTCATGCGTCCAATCAAGAGAAGGAAAACCTCAAGGGTGCAAGGGCGCACTCCAAAGATATGAATAAATGAGTCTTCGGTTCTTCAGGCCTTCATGGTGTGCTCACGTGCTCAAAGAGATAGACAAGGTGCACTGGTGCACTTCGAAGAGATGAAGAGACAAATTTTTGGGTCTTCAGGACTTCAAGGCGTGCTCAAGGATAAGGAAGGCAAATTGGCGCATGCCAAAGGGATGAAGGAAAAACATTAAAGCCTTCAGTATGCACTCATGAATTCAAGGAGGGCGCAGTTCTTCGTGATGAAGGAGTGCACTCGAGAGGAAAATTTGTATTTTCTGTGCATAATTTTATGAGGTTATTGGGTTCAAGAAGTGTGCCCTGTCAAAGACTGGCTCAAGGACAAGTCCAACAACAAGATTTCATGATAGGAATGAGAAGAAGAAATACCTACAAGATTTTATGGATGTTGTTGCGATCATGATTAGAATGTGAAGAGTCAAGGAACATGCAGAGTTTCAGCTTGCGACAACAAATTAACACTTGGAGAGGAAAAATTGAACAAAAACGCCAGTAAATAAGCTGAAAAACAAAGAAACACCATCAAGGAACATAAGGTTGACAACAAAGTCATGAAAGGAAATCAATAGATTCAACATGCAAAACTTAGATGTAACGCAGATCGACGAAGAGTTTCTTGATCCAAAGATGTGCGCCCAACCCAGAGGAGAATGATTATGAGAGTGAATGATTAGCTGGGTTAATTTAAAGGAGATTACATGGAAATCTATCTCATGCATGATCGCCACTTGTTGAAAAGTGAATGAGTTAGTTAAGGGAAGTTAAGTGGGCTCCTATTTTCTAGCATTGCACCCACATGCAACAAGGAATCTCATGCACACATTCAAGAAGGGATCATGTATTCATGCGGAAGGAATGCGCTCAAGGAGGGCGCACTTGCTAAGCCTGAAGGAGTGCGCTAGACACAAGAGAAAACTTGAAGTGTGCTTCTGCCTTAAAGGGCAATTTTCTTGATTTTGTTTACTTTTATGTGTGCTTTTCATGTGTGTGCACAGCGGAAAGGCTAGTTTCTAAGCCAAAAAAAAGTGATGAATTCACCTAACCATGACCAAGATAACCCAAGCACTTCTAAGGGTTAGGTGTCGATAATTAGGAAACATTGACTTAGGAGGATGCGACACTAGGAGAAAACATAAGAATAACAAAGCAAACAATGTGGGGACATTAAGGGGCTTGAAATGAGAGTTCATGTAGGCTCCAAAATTGACTTAGGCAAAAAACTTAGAGGGTCGTCGTCGTAGTGACAACACAATTCTAAACAAATTTGCAACAGGTTTTGAACTAGATTTATTGTTGTTGTTTGCTCTCTACCTATAGTATCATCATATATCGTTGGCATGGTCGCTTTGCGCATTTCCTCCCAACTGTCCCATTCTATCATGACCATCTCCCAATAGGCCTCATTATACATTGTCTTTTTTCGAAAAGTGTCTAACTTTGAAGGAGGTTCAGGTGCTCTCCTCACCCACTATGGATGTAGTGTCCTAGGCTTCACAACATTTGCTCCTATTCTGACACCTCCCCGAGGCACTATGCCAACTCGTTGTTGGTTTCTACGGGGTTTGACAACTATCATCTACATGTTAGGTCCCTTCTTCTCTTACTAGTTGTCGATCAACTGTGGATAGTTCTCCGTCAGGTGGTATAGTGCCTTGCAATAAATGCAGGTGAACAAGGGGTTAATGTAGCCTCACACATGGTGTCCTTATCAGCCACAATCGAAGCAAATTATTGTACCCCGTCCTTGACCAAATACTCCTCTTCCTCAACCCAATCCTCCAAATACTCTAGTTGGCACTCCCTATCCTTGCCCTTGTTGGTTATATTGTCCACAATAGTTATATCTTGTTTGGTTGAAGCCACCTAACGCAACCTTAGCCCCTTTAGGCCCCTGCATCCAGAGTGAGTTGAAGGTGCGCTTGCGCATTAACTCCAATGCATGACAATGGTGGATATTGTGCCCCACTGATTTGCAAAAGTCGTAGAATAAATTGTGGGCCATAACTTCGCACTTATGCATCATTGGACAACTCAATAATATATGGCCCCACACTCAACAGATCTCACACCACATCCCCCCCCGCCCTTGCACTAGAGGATTGATCACACCAGTCGCTGTATAATTTGTCAGTAATTTACATTCATTCCAATGGTGGCCTTCTATCCGACAGATGGTACACCACGCCTCTTCTTGTTTTTCCTTCCCTTAAGTCAGATCGTAAATGTGTAAGGTCAACGTAGCTAGTTGTGACTGCACTTACACCATGCCATTGTTTTCTCTACCTCCTGTCGACAAAGCCTACAATTTTAGTGCAAGTTCTAAGGTCTCTGATTCTATACTTATTTGTTGTTGCATCAATGGTATCCGGATATGCGACGACAATCAAACTCTAAACCATTGTTTATGTTGCACTACCTGAATCTCGAACGTTAGCTTGTCCTTCAAAACTTTGAATCATCGGTCAAAGTACCACACCGATTCACTTAGGGCCTACTTAATTTCCTTCAATTCCGTAATGTGTTGGGATTCTGATTTCGGCTTCCAGAACTCCCTTATCAAAGCCTGCTTGATCTCATTCATAAATTTGTTTTGTCCAGCTAGAATCACACTTTTAAACCTTACATACCATGTCAATGCATAATTCCTAAAAGTCTGTTCCAATCGCACAATCTTTGTGGCCTCGTCCTGGACCTATTTGGCTATCCAAACGCCCTCACACATGAACAAATGTTGTTCTGGGTAATTGGTCTCACACCATTCAACATTGACATTCATAAATATACTCCTGCCATTTCCCTTTGTGCATTAATTCTAGATGAATTACTTCCACGTGCACTTGCAAAACTACCAGAAAACTACGTGCTCAATTATGCACCACTATGAACTTGAGCTATAACAACCCCTGGTTGAAGTTTCATGTAATAAAGGATAATAAAGGAAAAATTAGACCAAGGTCATGGGACACGTATTCCAAGCTGAATGTTGGGAAAAACATCCTAGTGGGTGTTCATTTCGGTTTATTAAGGAAATTGAGAAAGGCATTGGAAAAGACAAAGAGGCATCAATTGGCATTTATTTATGAAAATAAAGGAAAATAGGAGAAAAGGGAGATGAAATGTCAGAGGTTTGCATGAGAGGAAAATTGAAGGAAAAATAGAGGCCTCAATAACAAAAAGTCTTATGAGGATCAACCCATCGCTTTTGGTTGGTAACCTTTTTTGTCAATTTAGTTTTGGAACTCTCTTTATTCTATCATACTATTGCACATTTAGATCATTCTTGGAGCACTTTAACATTGTAGAAAGAAAGCAAAGGAAGAACAAGGAAAGCAAATGACAAGCAAGGAAGGTTGGATCAAACAGCTTCAACAAGAATACTTGCAGGTAACAGGTTTCGTGTGTGATATCCTAGCTTATTTGTGAATGTGCGATACATGCATTTGTGTATATGGTTCTCTTGTTGTCATTGGCATGGGTTTTGTGGAGTGTGATAGTGGTTTAAGTCTTCCCTTGCTAGTTATGGATAGGCATGGTGTAATGGGGTTCTTTTATTTGGTTGAGATTTGGATTAATGGAAGGTTTTGGAACCAGGTGAGGTGGTCTCAATAAAATACCCAATGGTTGGGGGTGGAGGTGGTTTAATCTATGGGAAGACCTCAAAATTTGGGTGTAGACATGCAAATTCCTCAAGGTAATGGTGAAGAAATTATGAGGCATCCAATCTTGTTTTGGGTTTAGTGATTTATTGACCGGTTTTGGCGGGATCGCAGTAGGCGGAGTGTGGAGGTGGTTTAATCTCCAGTAAGCCCTATTTATTTATGTATTGGTTTGCTTATGTGATCTCTTGTCCGATTTCGGTAATATTGCAGAAGAATAAGGGTGGAGGTGGTTTAATCTCTGGGAAGCCCTAGTTGTCTATGTATTGGTTTTCTTATGTGATCTCTTGACTGATTTTGGCGATATCGTGGGAGAATATGGATGGAGTTGGTTTAATCTCCGAGAAGCCCTTGTTGTTTATGTCTTGAGTTCCCACATTCATGCTTCGAATATGGCACGAGGGTGATTGGTTGAATGAAAGATTTGGTTCACTCAATCTATGGTTGGGTGCACTACAAGAAAAGAAAAAAAGACATTGGCGAGGGTAAAAAAATGTCACCATAAGCTCATCGGTGGCAGTCAAAAGAGCCTTTGTCACCAAAAACTAAACGTTGCCAAAGGTGGCGTCGTCAAAAGCATAGATGTTGTGGTGACATTCAAGGTTTGTCACCAATAATGATTTATAATTACGGATAGTGACCGTCACCATTTCATATGAGAAATGATGATCAATCTTAGCCTCTGTCACTAAAAAATTGAACGTCACCAAAGGTGGCATCATGAAAACTATAGGTGTTGTGGTGACATTCAAGGTTTGTCACGAATAATGATTTTAATGATGGATAGTGACCGTCACTATTTCATATGAACAACGATTTCTTGTGATGGACCTTTCATGGTCATCACCATTGATGCATATATATGGTGATGTTCGTTGACTGTCACCATTTCATATTTTGGTGATGGTCAAAAAATGTCACCATAAGCTCATTGGTGACAGTCAAAAGAGCCTTTGTCACCAAAAGTATAGGTGTTGTGGTGACGTTCAAGGTTCGTCACGAATAATGATTATAATGACAAACATTGATCGTGACCATTTCATATGAACAACAACAATTTGTAGTGAAGGACCTTTCATGGTCATCACTATTGACGCATATGTAGGTGGCAATGGTTGACCGTCACCGTTTCTTATTTTGGTGAGGGTCAAAAAATGTCACCATAAGCTCATTATTGATGGTCAAAAGAGTCTTCGTCACCAAAATTTGGTCATCGCCATTCTTTATAAATATTAGGGTACGATGGAATCGAACCACCAACCTTCTACTTGTAAAGCAGGTGCTCTTCCATTGAGCTAGCACCCTTTAAAGAATTAGACTTTAAAAAATTAGACCTTGAAACTTTATAAATTGTAAATTCTACAACTTTCAATAAATTATAAAACTTTGTAAAGTCTTGGCAATTTTTTTACTAAACAAGAGCCACATGATTGCAATGTCACTACTTTTGTGGTTGTTGTGGCTCTTGTGGAAACATAGAATATCACAAATTATTATCATGTTAAATCTTTTAATTATTTCAAACTCATCACATCATCTAGGTTTTCTATTCTATTTGAAAGACTAACATTACAAGACTACATAAGATTAATACATATGTTATTTTCTTCCTAGATGGTTGACCTGACAACTATATCAAGTTGGCGATAAAAAATAAATGTAGAGACTAATAATATTACCTTATACAACACATAATTCACAATACAATATAAATTAAATATAGACACGACATTATTCTATACACTGGAAATTCACAATACAATGTAGATATAAACACAACATTATTCTATACACTGAAAATTCTGATTAGGAAGAAAATAGCTTGAAAGAATGAGTTTCTGTAATACCTCTTAACACCTATCTATCTCAAATATATATCTCTTAATGGTTCATCATGTTCAATGTATTATAGTTAATCACATGTGCAATGATCATGAGTCATCATCAGGGAAAAGAACCCAACAAAAATTTTACTAAGAAGCCTGGTGGAATTGGGCAATTTGTTGAAAAAACTATTGTTGACTAGTATTCAAATGCATAATCCTCAGAGGTATAATTATTGGAATCTTCTAGTTCATACAAGTAGTCCTCATATGAAAATTCAATAGCCTAAAGTACAACTATTTCATAATCATATTACAAGTTATCATAAGAATAAGATGGTCATAAAAGTTGAATGTAGAAGTTTTAAAATATGTTAAACCAACCATGTCAATTTTGCCAACTTCTGTAGAGTCAATCTCTTCATTAGCCTACAAAATAGATAGAATATAAATATATGAATTGAGACAGGAGCCTCATAAAGCCTTTTGTAGGGATCCCAATCCTCCCAGTGACATGCGGGACAAACATCGTTATAAGTTGCCTAAGTCGCCGAGAAATAGTTCCTTTTCACAAGCAAGAAACTGATGTATTTTCACTGGTCTCTCTCGCTCCATATATAAGTTATTTCGCATTCCTCGTATCGTTTCTCGTGGATTAGCATCTCGAGACAACAAAACTTGAATGCATAATCTTCACATTCAAACAGAATATAAGCAAAGTAGTCAGACTTCTTCATGTTATTTTGTCGTGGCAATCTTATATTCCATCTTTAATGTATAAGCCTTCGCAAAGTAAGGTTTTTTAAGCTATCATAAAAAAAAACAATGAAAGAATTAGAGAATCCCATCAAACCTACCAAAATTGGGAAATAAATGAGACCTATTATTTACCAAAAGGCGCTTATCTCTTTAAACCCTAAATGTTGAAAGAATACACCAACATCCACCCAAAAAAATAAAAACAAACTTTATTCAGGTGAAGGTGGTTTCTTTTTTAATCAAGAGAATTGGTAGACCTACTACTTGTCACTGAGAAGCCTTGGATCAAGTCAATGAGACTGCCACTAAACTCTTGAGCCTAGAGCCACTACCCACAAGCCTATCTAAACAGATAAACTAAGTTTGAACCTGAGTGAGGAAGCCCTATATTGGTTGGAAAGAACCTTGAATTTTATTCAATTAAAGGTTATTATTCAAAATCCACACAATGATAAAGACTTTATATGTGAAAGTTATCCATGACAGTGTTTTAGTCGATGTCTATATTATGATCGCCAATAAAAGCAACCAATCCTTTTCGTCAGAGGCCTTTAATTTTGGACATCATTCTAATAGGCATTGAATGTCATAAATTGGTTTTGTATAATACATAAAATTATTCACAAATTACTTTAAAAGAGACTTAAAAGGGAACCAAACAACACCCAAACCAAAATCCAACCATTAAAAATAAAAAATTGCAACCATTCTTTCAAAGTGTACCCTTACCTCTTCTGTCATTGACTTCCATTTATCAGCTCCTTGTCTATTAACCTGAATGAAATAGTTCATACTTCAATTCCTATATATTCACTTCACACATGCAAAACATATCCAATGGCCAACAAGACCAAGTTTACCATATATTCTTTGTATATAAATGACATATCACACAACAAAAGGATAACTTATAACTATGAGTTTTGAATCTACCATACGCCTTTGGCATCAACATTACCCTATTTGTATTTTTATTTTTTTCTCTGAACTCCTCACTGCCATGACATATTTTGTAAGAAAGCAAACATGGCTTTTATTTAAAGAGTAAAAAATAATACAACTCATTGAGGCATCTAGGTATTCATGCTTCTATGTGTACACATGCATATGCCTTCACGTTGCAGGAACATAATGCCCAATAGAGGTATGCTAAGTTCGGAATCAAGGACCTCAACACTGCAAACTTCAGTATATATTTTGACAGTTGGTAAAGCATATATAAAACATATATAATATATATTTTTTCCCATAATAGCAACAGAAATTACAAACCAACAGATTAAACCATTCTAACTAATTGATTCAATTTTGAAAAGTCTTATGGAAAGATTCATATTCCCAAAATTGTAAAATAACTAAATCAAAATCAATTTTATTACAAGAATTGCACAATATTGTAGTTTTTTTTCTTAATTCTCCACCAACTATCGAATATAATAGCTTAACTTAAATTGGTTGCAAATTCTAGGAATCTGACAGACATGAGTGAAGTCAATTGTTTGACCTCATTCCTGTTTGTCAGATTCTAAAATATTCCCAAAATCTGGAATCTAGCTAAAATGTTTGAATACAATAGCAATGCACTTCCATATGCATTGTCCACTCCTTAAAAAACAAAAGGATTTTTGTGTGTTTCGAAATGCTCCACTTATCCTTGTGAAGTGTAGTATTGTACTTTTGTGTGACTTGCAAGTATCCTCATCAGCCAAACTACATTACAAGCTACAACGATTGTTACCTTTAATTTTGTTTTAGTAGAGGAAATAAATGATTTCATTGGTTTCTGATGATGGGATAAAATACCTTATTCAGTGACCAAAGATATATACCTTGTAATTTAGAAAGCCTCTCATCTACCATATAATGTGATTGATTCTATACTCTAAAGTACCCTTCACATATGTCAAAATTCTCTTGATTGTCACTCAACGATCAACCTTGGTAGTTGTAATAAATTTAGAAATGTGATTTGCTAAAATCCCATTTAATGGTTGTTAGATAAATCAAACTCCATATCAATTGTTTATACAAAGATGCATTTGTTAGTTTAGAGTAAAATGTGGTTAATAACTTCAAGTCAACCTCTATAGGTGTAGATGTTGCCTTACAACCAACCATCTTAATTTTTTCTAACAAAATTTTAACATAATTTGTGTGTAATGCACATTAGAGAAATTTGAGAACTAAAATATTACACAGCCACAAGTTAAGGTTTAGAAGTGTTCTTAAGGACAAGTTGTTGCCCATATCTCTTCTTTGGATGAATTTGCAACCACAAAGAAGGTTATTGTTGCCCAGACCGACTTTGTTGCCCTAAAACTACCTCAACCAAACCTCTGTGCGAAAGTACTTCTCCAGTTGCCTTGAACTGGCCTTATCAAGTTTATGTTGCAACCAAAGAACTACCTGCAACTCGAAATAATGTTTTTGCTCACCTAAACAATCTTAGACAAACCTTGGTGCCACTAAATTGCTCCTCAAATTAATCACTCCACAAAAACCCTTCCTTGCTTGCCAAATCAGATGAAAGGTGCCTCAGAAAATTAAGCCAAACAAATTAGAGAGAGAGAAGAGAGATTGGCTAGGGTAGGATCTTTCACCACTAAAACTAATCAAAGAAAAAAGGGATCTTAAACCCTCAGAGCCTCAGCTCATAAATCAGAAAGATCCACAATCCATGATGAGAGAAATGATTCTCCTCTCTCTTATTTATAGATTCCCTTTAGGGTCTCTTTTCCTAAATTTAATTTGAGGGGCTAACAAGTTTCCCTCCACTTTGCCCCAATTATGGCTTCTTTCACAAGTTTTCCTCCAATTACCCTAATTTACCCAATGTTAACCCAAAACATTGAATAATGGGTTCCCCCTTTATAATTGACTATAGCCTACGGGGTTGGATAGGCTACTTTGTCCTCCCTTGGGCAATTAATTAGAAGAGAACAATACATGCCCTAACTTGTTGGTCATGCATTTTTCTGCATAAAATCAGACTTACAAGTCCAAAACAGTAAGCAAAAGCATTGTTTATAGTCATATATCGAGGGCATAATCAATGCTAATCATTCTCCTAATTGGTAAGGGTTGTTTTACACTCAATTTAGTGCATTTACCAGGCTTATTTCACTATTTTATTGTGTCCTCATTGCAATTTTTGTTGTAGAATATCATTTTCAAGTTTTGCAATCATCTAAACTAACTCTTAATCCCATCATCCAATAAATATTTATAGGCATATTGTGGTAGAGTGTTTTGATAGTGTAGGGAAGCCTCCCATGGCATTTTAGGAGTTGGCCTAAAGAGTGGGGACTCATGCTGAGGTGACAATGGGCAATTGTCCTGTGTGGTGCTCCTCTAGCATCTTGCTAAACCTTTGGAAGACTGATAATCTATGCAGTAACAATTCCCACAAAAAGATTTATTGACTAGGGAGATTGTCTACTCTAAAATTTCTTTGCCACAAATCATGGTGTTGTCCCTCCATTTATGTCCCAACTCATGGGTGACAATGTAATGGAGATGTTGAGCTAAGCCTAATGGAGAGTACTCCTTGATTAATTTTTATGGAACATTTGAGAATATGTTCCATTATGCCTTCATTGATTTGAATTTTGATGTTTCAAACTTTCATTTAATGTTTATTGTATTTGAATGATTTTCAGTTTTTTTAAACATACTTAAGCTATCTATGGCTTAGTGATTGATCACAAAACATAAATGAAAAATGGATCTTGTGAGCATGCAAATGGTGTCCTATGGTTCAAGTGTGAGTAGCATAGGTCTGTTTTTTAGGGGCCAAATATACATTAAGCATACTAGAAACCTATGCATGTATTCTAAACACTAGGAAGACATCAACTGAAATAGAATCGAAGTTCACAGTACTCAACCTTTCAGCAGCACCAACCATATGCAGGTATCTGGTTCCATTGTCCAAACTCAACTTCACTTTCTAGTTGTTGCGCTCACACTCCTACATTGTATTCATAACGGTTGTACTCTTTAGTCCCATTGACCTACTTTTGTGGTCATTAGTGAGACATTAATAAAATTATCTTATCTTCCAACTTCGCATATATCTTACTTGAGATTCTATTCCACTCATGTTGTATTTCCTACTAATGAGACCAAATCAATTTATCAAAAATAATTGTAAAGTAATTTGAATGCCATGTTATCCCCCATAGTACATGAAAGGCTTTCATCATTTTTTTGTTCCACTTACCAAACATATCTTGATGGCACAAGTGATTCAGTCTTCAAATGCAACTAAGGGTTATTTTATGGACACACATTTTCCCTGGCATTACCCTTATGGTATTGTATTACTGACCACCTCCTCAACAGTGGGCATGCAATGTCTAGAGGAAAAAGATCATTGCAAGGTCTATAACATATTTATACATTTTATAATAGTTGAACCTCATAATAGCATATGTCTAGAACAAATTTATATGTTTTCTAATCTTCCCTTTATGCTGGAAATCATTTCCAAAGATAGTTGTATTTTATCCACTTGTGAATCACTTTCTAAAACTGGATATTCATGGTTTAATACAACTTTCAATTCACTATTTACCAAGGCTAAAATCAGATATGAAAAGAGATATAAAAGTCTACCTTTGTTGACCCTAGAAATAATTTGTAAGAGTAGATTTCTCTGTGTGTACTAATCTGCTACAAATAGTCAATCAAACCTAGAAATTAGACCTCTTGTCCTCAATAATTTATAGCCCATAAATAGTATAGATTATACATTTCACCCCATATAAAATTGGACTAAATAGGTTGTGTGTGTGTGTGTAGATAGAGAGAGAGAGAGAGAGAGAGAGAGTTCTTAATTATTCCATGATCCAGCCTCTATGTCATACACTCCTCGATTGAGTAGACATAGGGAAGCCCCTTATGGTGATTGTAAATCAACCTAAAGTGAGGGTGCCAAGGTGACAGTGGTAACTCTTCCAAGTTTCATTTGTCCTTTCAACTGGTGAAGGCTTTGCATCCAATGTGAGAGATTAAGTGGTGACATGCCACATGGAGACATCAAAGGCAGTTGAATTTGATGATAATAATTAATCAAGAACATGATAAAAATAAGAAAAAAGTGCAAGGATAGTTGACTCAAGACAACATATGACGAATACATTACAGTTCTTAATGAATACATTTTAGCATATGTCAGTTTGCCCCATAAGATCAATCCTGGGAATTGAACAGATGTCATGTGTATGTAGCAGCTAGCAAAGAACATATTGCTTTCAAGCCAACTTTTGAGATGATAATAAATAATCGGCCACATGGTAAAACAAGAAAGAAGGGCAAGGATACTTGACTCAAAACAACATATAATGAATGCATTACATTTCCTTAATGAACAAATCTTAGTATGTCAGCTAGCTGTCATTATTCTAGCCGTTACCTGGATATTTTGCCCGATCTATTTATAATGCATAGCAAGATCTGCTCATTCAACTTGTCCTGACGATGAACCACATTGGTTGGTTCGAAACACGTCGACAAAAATATCTCTATGTGATTTTCGCCGAAGATTCTTCTCAAAATTGATATGGATCACATAAGCCTAAATTCATTAACAAAGCAAATTCCTGACCTAAAAATGATGTTACTGAACTTCAATTTCAACACACTATACATTGAAAATTTCAACAGTCTAGAAATCACGGTATTATGTCCCTCCCTCTTAATAATAGAAACATTTACAATAGAAATCAAAGTTGTTAAAGGCAAAATTTATTCCAGTCCTTGTTAATATTAAAATTTATCTTAAGATAATTGTCAGTAGGAACAAGAGCAAAGGGAAGGCATGGGTGATGACTCCTGGTGTCTGTTATAGATGTCTACCTTTAGGTTACTAAACTCAACTCAACAAAATTTTCCCTCTAACTACCTCTTTTTTCCTTCAAGGTTTGCAACACTTAGGGTCTTCAATCAACTATTCACAACTCTGTTTCTGAACAACTCTTTGGTCTGCCCATTTTTTCCATACTGCTGCTCCAATATGACAAGTCTAGGGCTATTGAGGTCACCCTTCTTCTCACTGAATCAATCCTCTACAATACAACGAACTAGGAATAGTTGGTTAGCCCAGTTAACTGCTACTTTAGTCCTTAAAAGTTTGCACATCCTTAGGCCCAATACACCTACCCTTCTACCAATCTTGTTGTCCTTCATAAGTACAAGACTTAGGGCTCTTCTTTGATAGTCACCTAACAACCCTCCAATTGTACTAGGAATGCCATCAATTTTACCAACCACAGCCAATTCTTTTATCGATCTAGGACCCACAACACTGCCGTCATCTAGGGCTCTTCAAATCTTCCACCTAATAATGATTCGATTCCTCCCAAAATCACTATTCTTGCGTACCAAATTATTTATTGTCCAATCTATGAACAAATATGAACTACTCCTCTTATCATGCTTCTAAAAATCTATAAATGACTGAATTAGCGTCACAGATCATCCACTAACAGTCTATTGACTATTGTTTATAGGTTGCTTCAGATATCTTTTCAAAACTCTATGGATAAAACACCATAATCAACTCCTCTTCATGTCAATTGATTCCTCATATGGCACATTTCTTAGGTTCAATATTCTACTCAAGTTCCACCCTCCTTTGGATCTTCTATCTCCACACATACTTTTGCAAACCATCTTCCAGATGTGTGGTCTAGATTGCAGAGATAATCCTCGTTGTAAGGGTCATGACCCCTCTTATTCTACGTAAATTTGTCACTGTCTTAAGTGTTGGAAATAATACTGAGAGGGCGGAGGGGGGGCGGTGAATCAGTATTATCAAATCAATATAAATTTTTCATTTCCATATTCAGATTCATATACACTACTTCAGTTAAGGCAAACCGCGTGTATATGCAACTGTGTTTAATGCAACAAGCGTATATCCAGTAAACTTATGATTGAGTTAGTTGATCCTTAATGAGTGCATCAGAACATTATTAACCATATGAATAATAAACAGGAGCAGTAAAACACAAGAATCACACATGAACACCATGATATAAGGTGGAAACCCAATGTGGGTGAAAACCACCTGCTGCAAGTCGTCTCTATCTTCTTTTAATAAGAAACATCTTTTTACAATATTTCTGTACTAGTGCAGTCTTATACCAGTACACAGGCTTCTACCTGCAGAAGGCTACAACCTTCTTTCGTTCTCCAGCTTCTCCTGGAAGGGAGCTGCAACCCCCTTAGCTCTTGTACAAGCCGATCCTTTTACTAGTACATAGGTGTCGGCCTACTGAATGCTCCAACCTTCACTCGTTTTCTAGTTGCTCCTGGAAGGGAGCTACCACCCCCTTAGCTCTTGTACTAGCTGATGTACTAGTACCTAGGTGCCGACCTACAGAAGGCTACAACCTTCTCTTTTATCCTCCAGGTACCACGTTTCATAAATTTTCAGACTAGATACTCCTGAAGCACAACACCATAATCTGAAAGGCCACTTTTCATCCAATTTTCATACTGGACCCATCAATATCATTGAAGCACAAAATCAATCAAAACTAGCATCATCAATCTCTGAATCACCCAATACTGAATCACTAAAACCCAGTCAACAAATTGAAATCACCATAACACAGAGCAAAACACAGAACTCTGCAACAATATTCAGAACCAATTGTATCATCAGAAATCATGCATACGCTACTTGGAAGAGTTGAACCAGCGTGTATACGCAACTTCACCAAAGTGAACCAGCGTATATGTCAACAATTACTTACTAATAACTTCGTTGCACTTCCTGACTTCAGACATACCCAGATCATTACATATACAAGGATAATACATATGTTAGCAACCAGATCTAGTCCATCAAATCACATAAAGATAAGTCATTATGATCCATTATAGATCTCATCTATCAACACTGAAGATAAACATAATCAACCAAACTGAATATGTAGAATACTGACACCAGTAAACAGTCACCAGAACTCAGACTTTGCATCAACAACCAGAACCACCTGTAACTTCAAACATCATAGCTCATATTGTATATGCTACTTAGATGTATCTAACCTGCGTATGTACGTGCTTTTATCAAAGTCAACCAGCGTATACATCTGTAGATATTCATTCATGTTTTGCAGCTATTTCAATCTTAAGTTATACCTAGATCAGAACATTACATGCTTCAGTATACAGATCTAGAACAAGCATGATCAAACCATATAGAGATTATTCATTCCAAACCATTTGATCCCGATCTATCCTTAGATCTTGTTCTCCATCAACCGGTAAGATTCCTCCTTAGCTCAGATCAAGCAAAGCATCATGAACCCATAACCTGCATACTAGATCTCATACTTCATCATATATTCAAGACTTTCTAAAAAATTTCCTTTGCCTAATGATCTTCTTCTCCTTTTATAGTCTTAGGCCTTACTTAATACCATGGTCCAAAACCATTTAGAACCAATACTAGGGACCCAATACCTAGGTTCAACACTTCGGACGCAATACCAAGGTCCAAAACCATAGGTCTAAATACCATGGACCCAAACATAAGCTTTCCCACATGTACGTGCTTTTCCATGCATAAAAGTGCGTGCATACGCATATGCGACTTTTGATCAGCAATCCCGCGTGTATACGTGCCTTTGTATATAGTGAACCTGCATGTATACACTACTTGGTATATAGCGAACTTGCGTATATACGCGACTTGGTATATAGTGAACCTGTGTGTGTACACGACTTGGTATATAGTGAACCTGCGTATATACTTTTCTTTCTTCATTCTTTGTAGTCTGATCATCAATTCTTTGCTACTGACCTGTTGCACTATGATCTATCATCTGTGTGAGTTGCCATCAAGGACAACACTTGTATCATAATGCCAACATTAAGGGCATACCTTATGGACTAAACATGCTAGGAAACTGCCCTAACTAGGGCATTATACTTATATTCTAATTGCTTTAGAAAAAAGCCTATCCACCCATAGAAAAACAACAACTCTTGCCTGCATAAGAGACTCAACCTAGATCATATGGATCCATAGGTTCTCGGCATTTCTTTTACTGAATCTTGACCTGAACTTCAGATCTCTACTACCCTCAAACAACGGTTACCTCAGTTAATATTATACCTACGACTACTTCTGTTCTGGCCCTAAATTCCAGTGCAGACCCTCCTCCATTTGTGTTTCTCTTTATCACTTACCTTGCAACCTACTAACCACCTCAAGATAGGGTCTCAATCCTCTCTGTTATTTCAGAATTTGATATGTCCTTCACACAAAAACATCACTAAAATGACATGCCCAAATTCTCATGAGGCACCTCTCTTGAGCTCAATCTACCATAAGATAACCAACAATATTCCATCTGACTTCTTGGATCGAACTCATTAAGGTATGCAACGTTTTTATGAACCCTCACATGATGATCTTGACCTTGGTGGATTAGGATGGCCTCCCTTTGGTAACCCTTACTCAACCCTCTAACTCGGCCTACATTAGGACTACATCCCTTGGCCTCCTCGCTCAAATGATCTCCTTCTCACATGATGTTCTTGCCTTCATACTAATGCCTACTTAAATAACTTTTCCTAGCCAGGCCTCTTAAGAACCCTCTAGAACTTACGAATATTATCCACTTATACCTTAGGAAATATTAATTTTCCTTTTCAATTTTCTTTTAGATTTTAAACCCCGTCTTGGGTCCAAATCCCCTTCGCTTGGGGTCTTTTCCAACAAAGCCTTTTGTGACCAGACTCACACAAACCCATCTCACTAGGCTTGTGGAGTACCTCCCAAGCTACACAATTCAAGAACATAGTCTAGTTGTAGTAATCGTAACTTGTTCAAAATCTTGTAATCAAGCAGGGACTTGGTTGGGTTCCCAAGTTGCAAATTAAGTAAGGGTAGTTGTGAGGGCATGATAGCTAGGGAGGGTCAAGGCATGACAAGGAATGAAAAGGCACGCTAACACATGTCAGATAATATCAATGCATGTTAAGGAGTGTTAGGGAGTGCTGAGGCATCACAAGGGAGAACTAGGTCAAAATACATGGAAATGAACAAATAAGAGTGTGTGTGAGGGAGTGCTAGTGAATTCAAGTGTCCCAAGGATGAACTATGTTAGGAGAAGTTAATAATAGGATTTGCAAGAGCCAAGCCTACAGTTGCAATAAGGGGCTCAACATAGTAGTTTTAGACAAAGGGAAACTTTGTGCTAGGCACAACACTGTTTTTCTTTTAGCTATTATTTTGATATGACATGTGGCACATTTTGGCCAAATGTTCATGTTTTAAACTATTCTAGACAATTGCATATTGTACATTATTGTGTATAAGTTTTGGGGCACTCAGCTTGTGCAACCTTATATCATGTGTGCCTTGTGTATCTTGTGGTTCTTGCAAACTCTTAGTTAAATCTCTATTGTTTATATGAATTGGACATATAACATGTGAAATATTGTCTGTGTAAGATATGTTGCTTAGTTGTTTTATGACTGTGGCTAGATGTGATCCTTGTCTTGGTAAGTCCTTAAGTGGGACAAGTTGAGCTTGGACATGAGTGGCCTAAGATGAGTTATAGCTAGTTCTTAGGTTAACAAGGCATAATATACTTGTATTAGGTGCAATTGGTCAAGTTATTGTGGCCGAAGCAGGCCATTGCCACATGAACTATAGTAGCTAAGGACTTCATTAGGTTCCCAAGTCGTGAAAAAATATAAGGCTAGTTGTGAGGGTGTGAGTTCCAAGGAGTGTTAGGGAATGCTAACATGTGGCAGATAATGTGAAGGCATGTCAAATATGCTAAGATGTGCCAAGTGCTAAGGCATACCAATATGTGCAAGGGTGTCACAATATGTGCCAGGGACTGTCAAGGCAACGAAAATGAGAAACAAGTTAAACTACAAGGAAATGAACACACAAGAGGGTTAATAAATCATCAATTTACCCTTTCCAAGAGGGTCATGCTAGGCACACCAACACTAGGTGCCAAGTGCCAAGTGTTAGTGCATTCTAAGTGTCAAATATTCCTTTGTTACTTCTCACCTACTTTTCAATAGTTGATCTCAAATAACTTTAATATTGAACCATGTAAAAGCATACCAAGGCATCTCAAAAAATGTTAGACATGCTAAGACTTGCCAAGCACCAACACATGCCAAGTTCCAATGTGTGTTAGGGAGTGATACACATGTTATGAAGTGATAGGCCATATCAAAGAGTGAACTCATGCCCTTGTGTGAAAACCACCATGCATTTTCCATTTTAGTTTGTTGTTGTTGTTGTTGTTTTTTTTTTTTTTTTTCTACATATAGAGACAATAACAGAGTAAAATATACCTGCTTATTATAGATGTTGAAAAAGATATTGAACAGAAACCAGATCCCAAACAGAGATCCCAACACCAAAGCCTTCATAAACTTCTTTTTTTCATAGCATTATTTGCCTTGTCTGTTGGTATAGCCCCATCATTCTGTGTTGTGCTCATTCTTCCACAAACATCTCTTGTGGTGCCCTTCTGATAAGTTTCATAGTTGGAAGTTGAAGCCAAGAGTGACCAATGTCTCAATCTGACCCTTGTAGAAGGCCAAATGGAGAGCTTGGGCTAAAAGTTTAGATTTGGGCGAGTAGGAACATTACATAGTAAGAAGATGGGTCATGACAGAGGGTTGGACTTGATGGATCCACCCCCATATGTAGTCACCCTCCTAGCAAGGCTCAAAGTAGCAGTACATTGCATTTTCGTTGGTTGGCTTGAAAAGGCCACAGCACTAGGCCAACAACACCAGAGGAATTTGACAATTTTTGAGTGGAGATGGATTTGGGGGAAGAAACATGGACTGATCCCACCTCCCAACTTTGTAGTGCACTCAGGTTCATTAATTTGATCATTTGTAACTTAGTTTGGAGTGAATTAATGTTTACGCTATAGAAAGTGATAGACCAACTGAAAGGAAATATCATAGCAAGTAACCCGCCACAATCATGAATCCACTCACTCTTACGCACAGTGCCGATCCCACCTAACGCAGGAGAAAATCATAAGCATAACGTCACACCATAATGAGATACGTGGTAGCCCCACTACCCTGGTGTTATTAGTGAAGCCTCTGCCTCTGTGACTACTGGCACTGGATCAACTAATGAATCAACTATAGCTATTGGTGTTGGAACGAAGGCTCAAAAATGGGTCACGACTTGCACGAATGGATACTGAAGGTCGCTTCCTCCTTCTTTCAAACTCCGGGCATAGCCCTAGCCAAGGCACCTGCGATATCCTCTAAATAATGTACTACCTAGGTACCTAGGTACTCCTAGTAGGCCTTTAGGGGTAGACAAGACATGCATTTATGTATGTATGCATCCGGACCAGATCAAACTCAACCTAACTGAACCAAAATTGCGGTTACGCTTATTAGCTCTAAGAATTGCTCTTTGTTATTTCAATTTCAAATCAAATCCATGATGGCCTGCCTTTTCCTCTTCAACATCCAATCCAGATACAGGTCTTGTAGCATTCCCATTCCAACATGGTGTTAGGGCAGCTCCTCTCTAGCTAGATTCTTTTCACTCGATTTAGCCTAGGAAATATTAGAAGTGCGATCTCGGGCACTGCTAGAACACCTTACTTGGTCTTGAATTCCTGATCTTCCTTACCTGGTTCATCCCTTATGTGCCCTCAAGTCTCTTTCTCAAAAACGAGTCACGACCTTGTAAAACTCACAAATGGAGATTGTATAACATATAAAATTTTAGGGGCGAATCTTAGCCCAAGGGCGAAATTTAAGGGGTTTTATGTTTTGGAGGGGCGATTTATTTTATTTTATAATAAACCCATTTTCTATAGTTAACCCAACATTTATTTACAAGATAAATATTTATTACATTTTAGCCACACACAAAAAAGTTGGATAAACAATGAAAACCCTGATTCACCTGGTTTGGGAGGTTGGATTTGCTTGTAATCGCCTGATTTCCTACGTTGGAGGTTGGATTTTCTTGCAATCAGCTAGATTTCTTGGTTTGCAAATCGAGGGTAGGGTTGAATTCAGGGGATTCACCTGTATAAATTATACGATGGGAAAATGTTGTTTTAGGGTAAACATGGGATTGAAAATACAGCTGGAGGCAAATCATGGATGAAAAGGGCTAAGGCTTCATGAAGAAACACTTGGGCACTCAAAATAATGGTGTTGGTAGCTCAAAAACCAAGTTTTAAAATTTTGCAGTGAGCGCTATGAAAATATTTCATAGCACCAGTTGTAGGTTTGCGATAGGTTAAATGTGCTGCAAAAAACTTAGGATAAGCTTAGGTTTAGGTAAAAAAAAAAAACTATTAGACATATCCCTAGGCTTAGATAGCAAATTTCACAAAAAATAATAACCCGTTTACATAACCATGGCTTTGTAAAAATGAACTGATAAATATTGCATTGAACTGAAGATGCAAACCTGATGCTTATAGCTAGAAGCATATTGTACAAACAAAAAGGAAGCATATTCAGATGCACTGATGTAGGCATACCATTCAACTCAAATGCACAAGCTCTTACCCAATGACAAATTATTTTCTTAGTATTTGTATCCAACTACACCAACCAAGACTTTGCATGCACTTATTTTCTCAAACCGCATTTATCCACCAGGTCAGGATTAACATAACTATAATTAGATATAGGGTCAATAAAAATAGAAATAACTCGCTCATAGAGCTTACCTTCCATCTCAATGATGGATCCCTGGTGATCAGTCTACTTGTTATCAAATGTTGCATAGATCTGAGGAATGCTTTGTCCAACATCCCCAAATGTTTGCGCTTTCTAAGCATTGTAGATCTAAGGTCTACCACCTTGACACAATGGAAAATACTTTTTGTGATGATCCTTGTCACATATCGAACACTGAAAAGGCCCACTAGCTATGTTTCGTTGCTCTCTAGGTTGTGACCCATGTCCCTTTTCAACTGCATTAAACTTCTTGTAAGGAGCGACATTTTCCTTCTCACTTATATCCTAAGGTCTTCCTTGCTTTGGTGGCCACTTTCCTTTAGTATTATCATTCCCTTTCCAACCTTGCTTAGACTCGGTCTTACGCTTTGATTCATAACAATGCTTCAACTTCCCAATGACTTCCTCAAGTGACCGAGGCTCATCACACTCAATCTAATCCTTAAATGCTAATGGTACTCCACTGATAAATCTCTAAAATATTGTCTTCTCATCCTTAAGATACAACACATACCTCAACAACTCTAGGAACTTAGTCACGTACTCATCATCTATCATAGATCCCATCTTTAGCTCGTAGAACCCCTTGGCCTTTCCGCCGTAGTACCTCTTTGACAAGTACTTCTTCCTGAAGAGTCTCTTGAATTCATGCCAACTTAACTCCTCTATCCTGATGTCTCTAACACACTTCACATCTTCCCACTAGATGTTTTCTTTCCCTTTGAGGCTAAGAATAGTTATCCTAGCCTTCATATTCTCTCTATAGTTATGTAGCTCACATAATTTCTTCATTCCAAGCAACCATGCCTCTGCATCCTCTGTTGTTTTGACTCTCCATCGAATGTAGGTGGCTTGATTACTTGAACTCATATGGCAAATATCCCCTGTCACTCCTCCTGTAAGGATGATATCGATGATGACCATGATACCTGTCGAACCAAAACTAGAGTAGACCCCATATCCACTACTTCTCCTATCAGGTGTATCCAAGAACCTACCATCTCTCGCTTTGTCATATTTGTCTGACATGTGACCACCATGATACTTGCTACCATATGCCCCAATAGTCATTTCTTCCTGTCCATAAATTATTCGTGGCTGTCCTTGTCTCTGCAATTTTGACAAACATTGAAGGACAACTGAATTGAATTTTGCATGTTTTCCTGTGCTCTAGCAAGCCTTTCCTGTGGCAAAATGATTGTTTCATTATCCACCTTGCAACTTTTGATCTACGCCTTTAGACTTCTCGAGGTGTTTGTTATGTCAGGAAAGTACCCATATGTTGGTTGCTTATATGATCTGTAAGGAGAGTTTCTTGAACTATAATCCACCATTTTGCTAGCCATATTTGATCTTCTTCTTCCTGCAAACATACCATGTCAGACAACCAAATATAAACATAATCAACATACCTCAGTGAAGTGCAGGGGAGGCTATCTCATCTACAAAATCAGTCCAAATTAGCACGATACATGTATATACATAATCATATCAATACATCGACATCATGCATAATAACACTAACTACATACAATGACCTCATGCACAACAACCATAACCATGACAACACAAGATTGCAACACTGACCATATACATGTTAACCATAGTGACTACCATGCATGCATAACAACCACATAGACCCTGACACACATGCATGAAAATCACTTTTACTTCGAGTTCTAGTGCTACAACCTCGCTCTAATACCAATATGTAACCACCCCTCCCACATTTACCCACTTTCACTGGCTTGTCAGGATAAACATGATCTAAGGGATACTATGACATGGCCTGTAGGGCGATTTAATGGTATGCTAAATCCCTTGTCATTTTAATATGTCAACCCGGGGGTTTCGTAAACTTAGAATCAAACCAAAATATATGGGACCTTAGATGAAACTATTGTAGAGAGTTTGTTTAGGATGGAAAGAGAGAAAGGAAATGCATATTACAAATATAACTAAAGAAAACTGCAAAAGAAATCTCATGCAAGAAAACTAAATTAAATTCTAAAGCTAGAATGAATGAATTTACGCCATGGCCTTTCTAAACTATTCAAAAGCAAACTAATCTATGAGCAACTATAAGAAACAAATTACGGTAATCTAGAAAGCAGTAAATTAATCCAAAAAGCAGTAAATAGCAACTAGTGATTTAGTTCTCAAGCAAGCAGTGTAATGACAATCAAATCAAATGTAAGAAAGTAAATCAAACTTGCAAAAAGTAAATCAAACTTACAGAAAGCAAATCCAACTTATAGAAAGTAAAGCACACTTGCATGAAATGAAATAACAAAAATCAAACTATGTTACAGTTGTATGCAGATTGTGGTTGATGGGGATCCTTCCATTCCTCAATGAGCACACAAGAACAACTATCACATCTTAAGTATCAAACAACACTCATAACTCATGACTTGGAGAAAATGATATTATTCATGTTGAATGAACAACCATAAATCTGATGCTAATGAATAAAATGACAACTATTAGCTTCCTTTGAAGGATGCTCCTCCTATTTATACATGAATTATGGATATCTATTCAATAAATGTAGATCCCTTAAATATCTACTAGATCCATACTTGTCTCAATTTATCCCTAAATACTAGATACAAATTCCATGACTCATAAAGATCTCCATGATATTTCTCCTTGGAATATGGTCCACCTCTTTAGTATAAATTCGAATTTGATCTTGGGAGGCCATATAAGGGTGCCTTGGAAGCTTCCAAATGATCTACACATGTCACAAAACTCATGACATATATATATATGAAACCATGTTAATTTCCTAGTTTTTAATCATGAATTCACTTTAAATACATAAAATAAATAACTTTGGAAAACAAGGATCCTAAACCATATAATCATAAAGATGGTTACTTGATGTAGGGTTTAAGGCTAGATAGTTATGAAATAAGGGCTAAATGGTTTATTAAAGGATGGAAATATGGATGAATATGGAAGACAAATTTGAGACTCAACATGGCCCAACCTCCTAAGTATAGTTAAGGAAGTGGATTCGACAAAATGGAACCTTATTAACCTTCCTCGAGAGCTACAGGACACCGAGGAGCTAAACAACCACTCCATGTGCCCAAACATTGAACTTGATTATTTTTTAGTGACCTAGGTGCACAACCACATCCATGACAAGTCCTCCATGCGAGTATAGGCCTTCAATAGCATGCATAAGCTTGTAAGGGTGTGATTATAGCCCAAAATTTCCAATTCAAAGGGTGTTGTCCCAGATTCTGAGTCATCATTTCATGAGAGCCTCTCGGTCACTGCCCAGAACTCAATGAGACTTATAAAAATGATAAATAACATCGGGACAAAGTCATTCATAAGAAACTTGATCAAGGACTTGACCTAACCAAGCCTAACCATGATAGTCATTTCATCAAACATATGGTGAACATGTAGTCTACATGTCATGAATGCATATCCTAACATAGGGATCTGAAACTTATATGAGAATCACCAGTAAGGTCTAATTCTCTCTCATAATAGCTGCAATAAAATTTGTTAGCTCATGCATTCATTAACTATTAATCAATTAATACAAACATATCATGAGTCATAGCTAGTACCTGTTACTGAAACCATGCTTATAGCCAACATATAACCAAAATGATAACCATGATAGAACAACCATCAAAGCCACATAATAACGAGTACAAGTATTCATAGAATACAATAGGAAAAGAGCTCTTATTAACATATTCAAAAGCCAACCAAGTGAGGGAATTCCACGTACCACCACTACAACAAAAAGGTCATTGGTGAGGGTAATGCCTATGACAAACCTTTAAGGTCCATCACCAATGTCGCATATGGTGGCAGTCCTTAAAAAAACGTTGTTGTAAGTGCATATAGTTATGGTCCTTTAAGGTTTGTCAACAAATCCATTTTTAGTGACACTTTTGGTGAGGGTTGTTAAAGCCCTGTCACTAATTCTCTCTTTGGTGACATTTCTAGTGGCGATCTTTTATTGACCCTCACCAATGCACTTTCTGGTTACTTTTGGTGACGATAAAAAATTGTTCGCCATCATTGATCATTCCAATGAGTTTTTGATGACGCGATGTGCATGCTACTATAGTTTTTGTCAAAACATAATGGTAGAAGACCATTCTTATGGAGACTTTTTCATTATGTGTCCAAGGCCATAGTGGTTAGAGCCAGTCAATTTTGTTAAGAAGTATTTAGTGTATATCATTTCCCTCAAGTAATGAGAATATATTTTCCCTATGAGTTAACGCATGATACATCTCTATTAGGTTTAATATCTAACAAATTCCCTTTAGATAAATTTCCACTAGTGTGTGTTGGAACTATATTATTTAATACATAATCAAGCTCTGTCAACTCTATTAATGAGATATACCTAACACTCCTCAATACTCTTAGCACATCTTAACATGTTTTGGTCCACACTAACATTCCTTAGCACCTCACATGTCTTGGAACATCTTTGTACCTAGAAAATTTTGCCATGACTAGGACACCCAAGCACATGTTGGCAGGACCTAGCATAGAATAACACTCTCCTAGCATGTGTTGGCATGCTCTGTAGTCCCTAACATGCCCTAGAACACTTTGTAATGCATTAACATACATTAGCACTTGGCACACATTGGTACTTGGCATGTATTGGAACCTATTATTAGTGTGCCTCGCATGCCCCTTTTGAAAAAGATAAAGTACTAACTTATTAACCCTATTATGTGTTCATTTCCTTGCGTTTTAGCTTGGTTATTCCTTATGTTTCCTTAATGCTCCTTGACACATATTGGCATACCCTGGCACCCTGCACATCCTAGCATGCCTTAGCATATGTCATGTCTTGGCATGCCTTAGCACTATTTGGCACATGTTAACACACACTGGAACTCCCTAGCACACTCTAGAACGTCTTGACATGACCTAATATTCCCTAGCATGCCTTATCAATGCTTATCATACCTTTTCACTCCCTCCTTGGCATGTCATCTAGCACTCATTTACACTTCCCAACACACCCTCATATTCATTCACTTCCATGCATGATGCATCCCAATTGGCAAAATGAGGCATTTTTTTCATTTTGCATGAACTAGTTGAGACCTATCTTAACCCTGTTTTGATATGCACCTCGAGGTTGCATATGCTGAGTTCAAATAATTTATACGTCGCCCATTTGTGTGAACTCAAGATATGCATCTAGAGCTTCACAACCTTGGGGCGATCTTTAATCAGGGTTAGGTGTAACCGAGTTCATCCTCACCTTCACGTAAGTTGTAGAATGCACCTTAATTTTCTTGGTGCAATCAATCAATGCAAGGTTTCCTATTGAATCCTTTTGTTCTTAAGTCTAGGTATGCCATCTTTGAAGTGCTAATGGTTTTGACTACCTTGGTTTCATGGGACTGCCATCAGTGAATGTTAGATGGATATACTATGATGATCAAAACTTTGACAATGCTTGTTATCCACCTCCCAGGCCACAATAAAAGAGCGTGGGTGCCTAATAAAAGTAAAAATAGAGCTATGTATGATCCTCGATCTTCACCACCAGAAAATCAAAATTCATTTACAACCAATGCAAAAACACTGTATTTTATTCGCAAACATTGAAAATTCATGCCTATTGTCACTAGTTGTATTTCCCCTCCTATGAGTTGACGTTTCCTTGTCTTGAAACTAATACTAAAATGAAACTCCAGATTGTAAATAAGTCATTAATTAGTAAAAAATGAAATGGATAGTATTGAGAATTCGACAATTCAATATGTATTGTGAACCAAAATGACGAAGAGTGTGAATCTTCTATTATTGGAAGCCATGCCATGTAACATAAACATTTTTTGTTCTAAGTACTGAAATCTGTAAGGATTTGACAGTTCAATCTGTATTGTGAACCATGCCATGTAATAGAAACATTTTTTGTTATTTGTACTGAACTATGTATTATTGATGAACTATGGGAATGGTTAAAATTAATTGTTCCTTACATTAGGACTAGTGATGAATGCTCTTTATGTTTATATCAAGGTTGTGAGACTTGGACTTGCCGAAACTTATCCAGCTTGGGACTTGACAAAACTTGATAATATGAAAAAAACTCATGAAGAAATTATGTTCGAAAAAAACAACAAGGTATGTTGAGTTTTGGGTAAGTTTCACCAAATTTGGAGAATTTCAGTTTGTAGGTGAGATTTCACCGAGTAGACATTTTTAGATGAACTCGACAAAACTCGCAGATATTTGTTGAGTCTCACAATGTTGGTTTATATGATTATTAAATGCATGTACTAATTAGGTACATAAATATAATGTTTCGCGAGAGACACAATGTCCCATACAATCAACTTAACATTAGATTGTCATAACTTAACTTAATTAATTTTTGTTGGAAATACTGGGGGGGTGAATCGATATTTCTTTTTCCCATTATTTTTTTACCAGTTAAAACATATATATTTAGACCACAAGATGAACAGCAAGAATAAATTCTTTTATTAATATAAACTATGCAGTAAAATAGATACAATATATAGATGGTTACAATCAGTTGCCAAGCTCCAACTTGGACTTTAGTGAGGCTCCAACCTCCAGAGCACGAACTCTATTTCGCTAAGACACCAATCTTGGACTTAGGAGCACAAACTCCCAAGGACTTCAATCCTTCCTACTTCCGAGGCATCAACCCCAAGGACTCCAATCCTTCTTGCTTCTGAGGCACCAGCCCCAAGGACTCCTATCCTTCTTGCTTCTGAGGCACCAATCCCAAGGAATCCAATCCTTCTTACTTGTCAAGATTCATTTGATAGGAATGTTATGCTCTTAGAACTCTTCTCTGCTGAGTTTTGTCTATTTACAACTTCACTGTAGTCTCCAAACTAAAGTATCAATGACAACCAGTCTTCTTATGAATGAGTCTTTACAACTCTGCACACTGCCCACGCATAGTCTCCAATAGCCTTCATGCTCTCTGATAATGTCTTCACAAAGCTCTAGTCAGTCTACTGTTAGCTGCAGTAAGCTCTGCATAAAGAACAACTTCTTGTTCAAGCTTATGTTCTCTGCTAGCTACTTCTCCCCTTCGACTTTCCGCTGTCTTGTTAACCCTGCAGCCCTCTTTCTGTTATTCTGGACCCTCTTTCTGTTTTGTTGTTTTCTCCAACTGCTTCAACAGTTTTCAACAGCTGCAACAACCTTCACCAACATCTTCATACAATGTTTAACCACCTCTGCTGCTTCTGCTACCTCATATTCTGGTTCTTCGCAACAACAATAGCCTACACAGTCCTTTTTTTTTTTTTTTTACATTCCCATGCCTTCGTCCATTCGTTTCCGCTTACACCGCCTCTTAGACTTCCTCAACGCTCGTTGTCATTTCCTCTATGCTTGCTTGCTTCTTCAACTTCCCAGTTGTCGGTTTCCTCTGTCTATTCATGCTCATAGGACACGTTGATTCAATGTCCAGGTCCAAACGATCCACCGAAGAACACATCTTCCCGGTTAAAACTATAACAACGCTCCTTTCGACAATGATAGCAGGCATACACAGAGCTTTACGGTGTAACAGACATGCCACGTCCTATCGCAATAACAACCGGCGTAGTTCAGTCTCCTAAACTATCGGAACAATTATCATAAGCCTTTCGGCCTAAAACAGCCCGCGCAAGCCAAGTATTTAATTACATAGAGAATATGATAAAAACAGTCCAAAAGACGAAGGGGTAGACTTCAAGCAATATTACACCCGCATCTAAATTGTATCGGGTCCGCAGCTTAAATCGCAATCGGCGATTTGCGACTCCCGGTGGTCCTTTATATGTCGGGCTCATGACACCGTCGATGGCCGACGGCCGATCCACCACTAGACGCGATATTATATTAAGCCCGTCTATAATGTTGCATCGGGTCCAATCTTGCAATCGCAATCGACACTTGGGTGTGGCAAGGCTTCATAACATATGTGATTGTGACGGATGCGATATGGTATTAAACCATGGTTTATATGCCCGTCGGGTCCACATTATATGTATCGCTATCGACTATCGCAAAGGGGTCGCTTAACATATTGTAGCGCCCGCTTCCAAAGTGCCGATGCGATAATCGCTTTCGGCGATCGCAAGTCGCACAGGGTCAAGACTCATCGTTAACATAGACCCCTCATAGTGATGCGATGTGCCGGACCCGATAGGATCCCAAATCTCCCATGCTTATATTTTCGAGTCCGCTTTTCGCCTCCAATAGTGTTAAAGCATGCATACATGGGTTTTACAGGCCCGATAACATAACTGGATATATCTATATGAGTTCTGCCCCCGATGGCTCCTGATAACTCTGTCTGCTTCCTCTGTGGCTTCGACAACTGTGTTTGATACATCCCATGGCTCTGTTTGCTCTATCGTTGTGTCCTCCGCTCTTCCTCTATGCTCCTTTGATCAGTATTCCTTTAGATTGTTGCTCTGATAGTTGTTAATGCATATATAGATGGGTTTTGCCTCCGATAGCTCTCGATTGTGTAATCTGCTTCCTCTGATGCTCTGTCTACTTCTCTGTTGCTCCGATGGCTGTCTGCGTCCTTTGTTTGCCATGTATGCTCCTCTTCTTTGGCATATATATATATATATGTGTGTGTGTGTGTGTGTGTGTGTGTGTGTGTGTGTGTGGCTCCTCCTGTAGCTCCTCTTGCTCCAATGTGGCTCCTCTCGTTTCCATCTGCTCCTCTGGTGGCTCTGTCTGCTCCTCTAGCTTGGCAGTGTCTTTCAAAGACCTCCTTGCATATATGAACGCCTCTCTTGCTCTAATATCCTGTGATATGCTTTGATTTGCCTCCTTAGGTAACTCCTATTTTCTTATGGCTTGGCTATCCTGATGGCCTTGCTCTTGTCTCTTCATGAATCTGCTCTACTTCCCCTTGGCTTCATGTCATCCTTTAGTATCCAAAATATTGCCATATTGACATCAATGACAACCTAGGTCAACAATTTCCCCCTTTGTTATTGATGGTAATATTATTCTTCTCTCCCCCTTTGACATCAATGGCAAAGGAGCGCTCTGGGACTCACCCTATCAAGCTGCTTCTGTTCTTCATGAATGGTAGATCTTCATGGATCTATGGCTCCCCCTTTCATAGTGCTCTTCTTCTTTTTACTCAAGATAGAAGGATTGATGCTTTATCATCAATTAACGCATTATTCCCTCTTCATGTCTCAGAATTGCTTTATCATGGCTTCAACAATGCTTAAAGATGCTCTACTTTAATGCTTTCATTCAGATTGCAAACAACCATACACCAAGTGTCCAAGTCCAAGTTTTTATGCTTCAATCCATATTGTTGTCTCCACAGGTAACATTGAGAGGCCTTCATAGTCCGAATCAAGAGAAAATGCCCCTGAGATTGTCTTTCTTGCTATCTTTCTTCAGATCTGAGTTCCTTTGTGTCTCTGTGCTTCCCCTTAAGTTACTGCCATCTAGTATTCAATCATCATTGCATTTGGAAAAAAATGTGAGGGGTTGTGCCTTACTATTGCTATATTTCTTAATTGATCTGTATCAGCTTAAGTTATGCTTGACTGCACAACATTCTCCTTCCTATGAGCCATCTTTTCCTTGTGTTATTCTACATATCTCTGTAGATTCAGATATCTAATCTGTGACTGTCCTTTAAATTTATTCTACTGATCTGCATCTTCATGCAATGCTTTAGTTTTGTTATATGCTGCCAGCTGCTCTTACTTCAAACTCCATTCCAGATGTATCTGTTTGTTTGAAGATTGCCTTTATTAGTGTCCATAATTTATCTGTTCTCACATAAAATTCTTGATTTAAGACATAAACTTCTGTGATAATAGCACCATGGTTGTTTGCCCTATTTCTTTAACAACAGCCAAAAGAATGGTTACAGGATCATATGCTTCAATGGAGTGCTCCTGAGACATGATAGGCTCCCCCTAACTGTATGCATCATCTCTTTTGGGTAGAGTCTGCCCATCTAATGCTTAGATTGTCAAAATTCAGGCCAATGACATATGCTGTTGGCTGAAGAACTCAAGGGACTTTCGGATTGTATTTCCTTCCTTCTCCATACTTGTGTAAATTTCTTCTTTTGCATGGTTCTAGCTTGTGTAAGAGCCCATGTTAAGTTACAATCACGTGCCATATGACCAATGTTATGACACTTGAAGCATTCTACATTGTTCATGAATAAGAATTCATGATTTCTTCCTGCAAAATTGTTTCTTGGAGGTTGTCGGAGACTATAACATCTATCTCTATGAGATGGTTGGGGACCATAACATCTATCTTTATGATATGCTTTACAGTCTTTCGCCATGTGACCAAAGTTTGAACAAGAATAACAATAACCAAAAAATGAACTTTGGTACCTGGGAGATGGAGGTTTCCTTGATGTACTTCTAAAGCCTTTCTGCCTTGAGATCCTTTGATGATAACCATTGCCTCTCGCATCTTTGTCATCATCTACATTTCTTCTTGGAGCTGGTTTTCTTCTATTGTAGCCTTGATTTTTCTCCTTGCATTTTCAAGAACTAGGAGCATCACCATTTCTTTCTGGGTTCTTCACTTCTCTTTTGTTTAAAGCATTTTCATTCTTGTTTGAGGGTTCACCTGCATACCTGAGACCTGATTTATCAGATGGACATCTATGATAGCTGAGCATGTCATCCAAGGCTTGAGAGCTCTTCAAGATTTTATTCATCCCTTCAACCTTTGTTCTGAGGAAGACAATCTCTTCTTCCAATCTTTCACACTCACTATTCTTCTTTGCAAGTTGTTCCTCAGTTTCTTCCTTGCTATGAGTAGCTTCAGTTGCTACTATTTTAAGGGAGATGATATCTGACTTTAATTTGAAGATTTATTCATTCTTTGCTTGATTGCTCTCCATTTCCTTCTCAACGCCTTGTGCTTGTTTCCTTGCTTCTTGTAGTTGAGATTTGAGAGAGGAGACCTCTATTTTGTACTAACCAATCTCTTCTTCAAGTTTTTTCAAGCTCTTGTGCCTTTGTTCAAGTTGACTTGACAAGGTATCTTCCTGCTTCTTTGCTTTATTCAGTTGATTTGTCATGGATATGACTTCTTCATGATGCTTTCTTTTACTTTGATCAAATTCCTTCTTAAGCTTGGCAAAGTCTTCATCCCTTTCTTGTACTTGAAGCTTGATGAGGTCAACTTTCTTTCTTGTTTGATCTTGGTCACCAACTGGAGCTATCTTCTTAAGTGCCTCATTTTACTTTTTCAAATTGTTAACCTCTTCCATGGCAGTCATAAGTTGAGCGAGGAGTTCTTCTACAAAGTCTTTTTCATTCTCTTCATCTTCTATGTTTGCTTTAGCCTTGATTTCATCATTCTCATTTTCAGCTTCTATGATGGGTTCAGGATCTCCTTCTTGATTGATGGTCATGGTCAGTTCTCCTTTTGAGTGAAGATCATGAAGTTTGTCGCATATCCCTTTGTTGATGAATCTTTTCCTAAATTGTTCTTTACAGAATTAGGGAGCTCATTCAAGATTGCCTTTACTGCTTTTGCATTGTACTCCTTGGATTCTCTATCCATCCTGCTATCATCAATCACTGATTTCTAGATTTCAATGCCTTGAGTCTGTAAGAAATTCCTCATTCTTGCTTCCCATATATTAAAGTTCCCATTGAGCCTTGGAGCCTCCTCAAATTGATTGTCTTCTATTTTAGTAGTAGAGGGAGACACATCCTTAGGAGGATTGGAGACTTTCTTCCTTGACTTCGCCATTTGTGTTCTAAGGGTCAACCTTCAAGTTGTTAAGCTTTGAATGAAGGTACCTGCTCTGATACCAATTGTTGGAAATACTGAGAGGGGGGGTGAATCAGTATTTCTTTTTCCCACTATTGTTTTACTAGTTAAAACATATATATTCAGAACACAAGATGAACAACAAGAATAAATTCTTTTATTAATATAAACTATGCAGTAAAATAGATACAATATATAGATGGTTACAATCAGTTTCCAAGCTCCAACTTGGACTTTGGTGAGGCTCCAACCTCCAGAGCACCAACTCTATTTCGCCAAGACACCAATCTTGGACTTAGGAGCACAAACTCCCAAGGACTTCAATCCTTCCTACTTCTGAGGCATCAACCCCAAGGACTCCAATCCTACTTACTTCTGAGGCACCAGCCCCAAGGACTCCTATCCTTCTTGCTTCTGAGGCACCAGCCCCAAGGACTCCTATCCTTCTTGCTTCTGAGGCACCAACCCCAAGGACTCCAATCCTTCTTACTTGTCAAGATTCATTTGATAGTAATGTTCTGCTCTCAAAACTCTTCTCTGCTGAGTTCTGTCTATTTACAGCTTCACTGTAGTCTCCAAACTACAGTATCAATGACAACCAGTCTTCTTATGAATGAGTCTTTACAACTCTGCACACTGCCCATGCATAGTCTCCAATAGCTTTCATTCTCTTTGATAATGTCTTCACACAGCTCTAGTCAGTCTACTGTTAGCTGCACTAAGCTCTACATAAAGAACAACTTCTTGTTCAAGCTTATGTTCTTTGCTAGCTACTTCTCCCCTTCGACTGTCTGTTGTCCTATTAGCCCTGCAGCCCTCTTTCTGTTATTCTGGACCCTCTTTCTGTTCTGTTGTTTTCTCCAACTGCTTCAACAGTGTTCAACAGCTGCAGCAACCTTCACCAGCATTCACCAGCAACTTCATACAATGCTTAACCACCTCTAGTACTTCTGCTACCTCATATTCTGGTTCTTTGCAACAACAAAAGCCTACATAGTCCTCTGTTTTTACTGTTTTTATACGTTCCCATGCCTTTGTCCATTCGTTTCCGCTTACACCACCTCTTAGACTTCCTCAACACTCGTTTTCATTTCCTCTGTGCTCGCTTGCTTCTTCACCTTCCCAGCTTTCAGTTTCCTCTGTCTATTCGTGCTCACAGGACACGTTGATTCAATGGCCAGGTCCAAACGATCCACCGGAGAACACATCTTCCCGGTTAAAATTGTAACAACGCTCCTTTCGACAATGATAACAGGCATACATAGAGCTTTACGATGTAACGGACATGCCACGTCCTATCGCAATCGCAACTGGCGTAGTTCAGCCTCCTGAACTATCAGAACAATTATCATAAGCCTTTCGGCCTAAAACAACATGCGCAAGCCAAATATTTAATTACACAGAGAATATGATAAAAACAGTCCAAAAGACTAAGGGGCGGACTTCAAGCAATATTACACCCGCATCTAAATTGTATCGGGTCCGCAGCTTAAATCGCAATCGGCGATTTGCAACTCCCAGTGGTCCTTTATATATCGGGCTAATGACACCGTCGGTGGCCGACGGCTGATCCACCAATGGACGCAATATTATATTAAGCCCGTCTATAATGTTGCATCAGGTCCGGTCTTGCAATCGCAATCGGTGCTTGGGTGTGGCAAGGCTTCATAACATATGCGATTGTGACAGATGTGATATGGTATTAAACCATGGTTTATATGCCCGTCGGGTCCACATATATATGTATGGCTATCGGCGATCGCAAAGGGGCCGCTTAACATATTGTAGCACCCACTTCCGAAGTGTCGATGCGATAATTGCTATCGGCGATCGCAAGTCACACAGGGTCAAGACTCATCGTTAACATAGACCCCTCATAGCGATGCGATGTGCCGAACCCGATAGGATCCCAAATCTCCTGTGCATATATTTTCAAGTCCGCTTTCCGCCTCTGATAGTGTTAAAGCATGCATACATGGGTTTTATAGGCCTTGTTAGCGCTTGGAATTCACCTAGGCTGAGATAGACAAACTCTCAAGGCTACATCAAACCATTTCACCTCGTAGCTAGCCCTACGAGGTATGAGAAGGCTCTCTCGGGTCAGATTCGATAGATCTTTCAATATGATTAGGCTGACCAATTAATAATAAAGATTTAAGGCTAGTAAATTGATAAGGGGGTTGATTTAATGATTTTTTTGGGTTTTTGGTGGCAATTGGTGGAAGTGCAATTCAAGGTGCGGGGATTGAGCACAGTTTTCACAGGGGGATCTAAGGGGCAAGGTAGGAATGAGTGCTGATGCCTTAATTTGAGATGGATGATCAGAGATGATAGAGGAGAAGCTAAAGAGGGCAAACACACAATTCGAATCCTCTCTAGACAGTAGAAAACATTAAAATTGAACAAACTAAAAAGCTGAGCATGTCAAAACATGAGTTCAAACTTTACCACTTCATCTGTCCAATTTAGAAGCATAAGAGAGATGTGAAACACATAAACAAACTTACAAGAACATGTAGAGAACACACCATCAACAATCGGATCCACAAGAATCCTCAAAGATGTCTGTAAAACCCTGGCTTTCCTTGCCTTCAATTGCAGAAATAGATGCACAATATACAATAAAGCTTCCTTACACAAGAGTCCAACCATCAAAATGAGAAGGAGAGAGCATAATATAGACCATCTAGACCATCTAACTCCTTTCCCCACCTGTAGGGGTCGAGCTCAGCTTTCTAGGAGCAGTTTGAACAAATTCTAAACTAAGAACTAGAAAATAGGCAGCCAAACAACTTGCCTCTATTACTTAGCTAACTCATCAATGCATTAATTTTTCACTTTTTACATCATGGAAGCTTCTAGAAGGGTAAAGAAAGATAAAATCTACCAAAGTGCCATGAAAATATTACATTTATCCATCATCTACAAGTAATAATAGTCAACCATAGTCAAAACAGTGTTTTTTGACCGAAAATGTGAATTCTGGCAAATCTGGAAGTTCTGGTCGCGCCCCTGGAAGTTCTGGTCGCGCCCCTTCACAGCTGTTTTTGAGTGGGTTCCACTGGTCCAAATTAGGTACAAGATGGCTCATTGGAAAGCTTGTCCTGTCTACTTTCCATCCCAAGTGGAATTTCTGAATTTAGTGTTGATTTGACCCCTCAAAAACCATTTCTCCCAAGGTCACTTTCTGCAACTCAAAAAGTGGGCAGAAAGTCATTTTTTTGATGTATTTTGAGCTTTTGGAGGCTCAAAACTCAAAACCAGGCTTCTCCCAAGCATTGGTAATTTTTCTCTTTGCATGCCCTTTCCAAAAATGCCAAGTTTTCAAAATTCCGAGCAATCCTCCAGAATGGTCGCGTGCGGGGCGCGACCATTTCATGGGCAAAAACCTGTAAATTGCACAAAAAATTCACAAATGACAAAATTTTCTCCAAATTTCTTGAAATTTGGGCTGGGAGTCCCCAATCAAGTACCATGCTCAGTCAAAGAGGCTTTGGCCAAAATTTGGAGTGGATCGGGCGTTTTCCTTCGTTTTTGTGCTTTGGCCAACCTTCCTTGGAGCACCTTCGTTCTCGCCGGTATTTTTGACATTTCTCTCAAACCATGACACCTGTGTAAAAAGTGAAAGAGGTTTTTCTTCCTTGGCATGTTGTGGACAAACACCTCTCTCAGTTTTGAAAAATTCATCTTTGATTGCTCAGAAACAGCTTTTGAGTGAAACTTGTCCCGATGTGTGAAACAAGGAATTTTGTCGAAATGGAGCGAGATGAAGGGGATAGGGGTATTCTAAATTCTTGGGGAAATTTGTGGGAGTGGGGAGGGATGTTAGGAAGCAGGGGAAAGTGGAATCTCAGAGATTGAGTGAGGGGAAGGGGTCGAAAAGGACAAAACACAGGCCCAACCTAGAAAATTGCCAGGTTGTAGCTAGAAACTATGGTTTGTACAAAAATGAGGAATTTGGCGGATCTAAGGGATGGGGAGTGTTTGATAAGGTACTTTAAGGATAGGGGAAGGTGTATGAACATCAGGAAACAAGTTTTGCCGGTGATTTGACCATCCAAGAGAAATTGCCTTCAAAACCCTAGGAGAGGGAAATGACCTTGTCTGGGTGGCAACTGAAGCATGAACAAGATGTAAAATGACTCATTAGACACTGACATGACAATGAAAACCCTCTGAATGATGATAGGCTCAGCTGAATGATGACATGGACTGACTTTTGGGCAAAGCCTAGACCTAATGCCTAGTGACCAAATTTTGCTTGAAAACTCTTTGAAATGACAAAATTTGACTTTGACACTCTGAGATCACTTTGTAAGAGCATATTTGATCACTGTAGGAAGGCTGGAAAGACTGACACTAACAGTCCTGATAATGTAACTGGATATATCTATATGAGTTCTGCCCCCGATGGCTCCTGATAACTCTGTTTTCTTCCTCTGTGGCTCCGATAGCTGTGTTTGTTACGTCCCATGGCTTTGTTTTCTCTATCGTTGTGTCCTCCTTCCTCTATGCTCCTTTGATCGGTCTTCATTTGGATTGTTGCTTTAATAGTTGTTAATGCATATATAGATGGGTTTTGCCTCCGATAGCTCCCGATTGCGTAATCTGCTTCCTCTGATGCTCTGTCTACTCCTATGTTGCTTCGATGGCTGTCTGCGTCCTCTGTTTGCCATGTATGCTCCTCTTCTTTGGCATATATATATATATATATATATATATATATATATATATATATATATATATATATATATATATATATATATATATATATATATATATATATATATATATATATATATATATATATATATATATATATATATATATATATATATATATATATATATATATATATATATATATATGGCTCCTCCTGTAGCTCCTCTTGCTCCAATGTGGCTCCTCTCGTTTCCATGTACTCCTCTGGTGGCTCTGTCTGCTCCTCTCGTCTCCATCTGCTCCTCTGGCTTGGCAGTGTCTTTCAAAGACCTCCTTGCATATATGAACGCCTCTCTTGCTCTAATATCCTGTGATATGCTTTGATCTGCCTCCTTAGGTAACTCCCCTTTGCTTATGGCTTAGCTATCCTGATGGCCTTGCTCCTGTCTCTTCATGAATCTGCGTTGCTTCCCCTTGGTTTCATGTCATCCTTTAGTATCCAGAATATTGCCATATTGACATCAATGACAACCTAGGTCAACACTTTTTTTCTATGACTTAATCTCTTTTTTATAATGACAATGAGGACTTTAATTTTATATTAATTAGCAAAGTGGCTACAATTTTTTCCGTGTAGAACCTCAATACATTCCATTTCCATATAGAGCTATAAATATAGAAAACAAGAATTGCAGTGTTCCAAAAACGATGAAATCCAAACGTAGTGTAGTTCTTCTCCAAAGCTTACAGGTATAAATTGTTCCAACAATAACAAACATAAATAAAACATATATTAACTAGATACTTTAAATCATTTTGCCTTGGTGTATGTGTCATCCTGGTTGGTGGTGTTGGTATCCTCTCAAGATACAATTCTGTGTTATGGAACCAGCTCACAAAAAGATAGAAAATATAGATCAACGACTTCAAAATCAGCCTCTTTGAGGGGGCAACCTCCTTTACATTAACAAATGAACAATTCTTGAAAGATACAAATGGCAAGACCTCCTTTCTATATATAGGAATCTAAGGGGTCCCAATACAATCAAAGCCTACATAATAATAATATTGTAGGGGCACAACAATAACAGTAGTGGGCTTTTATGGGGCATAATAATAATAATATGGGAACTATATGGGCACAATAATACAATAAGGGGGTTGCATTAATAACAATAAGGGGTTACACTAGTAGAATAGGGGCCTAACATGCACCTCTTCTTCAAAAAGTGTTGTCCTCAATGCTTGAGTAGTTCTGGATGCTTTTGTATAAAATTCTCATCCTCCCATGTGGAATCTTCAGCGGGTAAGTTCTTCCACTTGATGAGATACTCTAAAATTGATTGATTTCGTAGCTGTCGATTTGTTATTTTGTGACTACTTCGAGTTCCAATATGATTTTTCCTTCCTCATCAAGTTCTGGTAATATTGTTTGAATTGGGATCTTCTCACCTATAAGCTTCTTTAAGCATGAAATATGGAAAACTGGGTGCACTCGGGAAGATGCAGGAAGCTCCAATTTGTATGCCATAGTACTAATCTTTTGTAACACCTTGTACGGACCATAATACTTTGGTGATGAATTATTATCCTTCTTAGCTTACCCGAGGGTCATTTGTTTATATGGTTGTAGTCGTAGAAATACCCAGTCACCTACATCAAAACTTCTTTCGTTGTGATGTTGATCTGCCTGTTGTTTCATTCTATTCTGTGCCAAAGTGAGGTTATCCTTTAAGAGTTTGAGAACTTGTTGTTGATGCTCGATGTGATCTTCCACTGCTTGAACCTTGGAATTTTATTTTAAAGATGATGTGATGGACGATGGATGATATCCATAAAGTGCCATAAATGGGGTCATTTTTGCTGCAGTATGGAAGGAAGTGTTATACCAGCATTCAACCAAAGGCAACCACTTGACCCATTGTGTTTGTTTATCATAAACAAAGCAATGAAAATATCCTTCCAAACATTTGTTCACTATCTCAGTTTGCCCATCAGATTGAGGATGATAAGATGAGCTATGAGCTAATTGAGTACCCAAATATTCCACCTCTTGTACTCTAAAGAAAAAATTGGAGCTTTTTGCATATAATTATTTCTCCTCCAATAGTTTGAGCACCTTGTCAACATGTTGAACATGATCCTTCAAAGACTTTCTGTAGCTTAGTATATCATAAAAAAAAATACTAACACAAATTTTCTAAGGAAGGGTTTGAAAATGGAATTCATCAAACCTTGAAATGTATAAGGTGCATTGGTAAGGCCAAAATTCATAATGACCCTCATGAGTTATAAATGCATTTTTTAGAATGTCTTTAGTCTTCATTCTGATTTTATGATATCCTAAATGAAGATCCAACTTGGTGAAGTAAATTTATCCATGTAATTCATCAATGACGGGAATGGGAAATTTATCTTTAATAGTAATCTTGTTGAGATACCTATAATCCAGACACATGTGCCATGATCCATCCTTCTTGTGTACCAATACCACTAGAGCAAAGAAAGAACTTTGACTAGGTTGATTTATACCAACCTCTGGCATTTGTGCAACCATAAGTTCAATTTCACTCTTTTGGGCATATGGATATCTGTAAGGCCTTATGTTTGGGGGAACACTTCCTGGAATCAGATGAATAGTATGACCATGTTCACGAATAGGTGGGAGGCCTTTGGGAGTCTCAAATACCTTAGAATGATTGTCCAAAATGTTTTGCAGATCTGTTGAAATAGATGCTTTCGATGTGGAAACCTCTAGTGAACATAATTGTGCAATTACGCCTTGTTATTCTTTCTTTAGAAGCTTTGTCGTGTTGTTAGAGCCGATTATCTTTCCCGATTTCCCTTCAATACTCCTTAATTCAACTTCCTTTCCTTCCCAAAAAAAAAATTCAAGAAAAGTTCTTGAAAATTAAAAGCTATCGTACCCAAATATTGTAGCCATTGGACTCCTAGTACAACATATGCACCACCCTTTGGAATGGAAAGCATTGGAATATTTAAGACATATTCTCCCATGGATAGCTTGATATTATGGCACTTTCTAGAGCAATTTATGGCTCCTCCACTTGCAACCATTACTTGACACTCTGGTGTTGGATATATGAAGCAATTCAATTCCTTGGCTATCTTACAATGAATAAAATTATGGGTACTACCCAAATCAATCAACATTATTACCTTTTTCTTCTTGATATGCCCTTCTATATTGAAAATTTAAGGAGTGGTAATTCACGTCAATGCATTACAAGATATGGTCAGATTCATTTCTTCTTTCTCTGGGATTGGTTCTTGGTGTATATCCTTTTCTTTTGATGTTTCTTGTTCCTTTTCTTACTCCTCTTCCCCATCTATGTAAATTAATTTCTTTTGAGCACACTTATGACCTTTAGTGTATTTTCTATCACAATTGTAACAAATCCCTTTTGCTCTTTTTTCTTCCAATTTTTGTGATGCCAACCTTGTAGGTGGTGAAAGGCTATGAGAAACAACACTTCCATCTTTATAGTTGTGAGTGGTAGGCTTCCTTGTTTCCATAATTTTTCTTTCCATTTTTCTTGCCAACCTGAATGCCTTCTCCAATGAATCAGGTTCCAAAGGCAAACCTCATGTCGGATGTTATCCTTTAAAATCCCTATGAACACATCAATCCTATGCTCCTTTAGAATATCTTTTACCCTTATATTCAATTTTTGGAAGTCCTCAATGTGCTCCATCATTGAACCCTTTTGTTTGAGATTTATCAATTGGCTAAAAAAGGTGTTTCTTTTTGTATCCTCATAATGTGCTATCATTTCTTTTGTAAAAATTTCCCAAGTGACAAATCGTTTACGAGAGCAAAGCCTTCTGACTTAGTTACCAGAGAATCCATAATAAAAACCATTTTTCGTACAAACTGATTTGGTTCCAAATATAAAGTTGCAATGCATACATTTTGTGTGTTTTGCATATTATGGAGATTGAAATATTGCTCCATCTGTAGTATCTGTGTTACGGGATCCTTGCCATCAAACTTCCTCATATCGATCTTTGGAACATGGTGGGTCTTCATTCCAACGTTAGAGTCTATGAAATCATGATTAACATTTCTTTTGTTCTCATCATCAGTTTCCTTTACTACCCTTTTGTCATTAGTAACAATTTTTTGTAGCATCTTTGTCAAATCTATCTTCAACTCTTCTGTACCATCCATCTTAGCTTCCACGCCCTTTGAATTCCTTCAAACTATTTTTTCAAACAAACTTTAAAAAAACTACAGACTTTTTTTCACTTTGTAGGAGCTCGATATTGAATCTGTTGTATCTCTGTAATTTCGGATCTCCAAGGTTGAAATTGCGTCCTCTGGTAACTCTCTAAGTCCTCTTTCTAACCCCGCAAGTCTAATCGAGACTGGATACTCCAAGGAAGAGTTATGCTAAATCTCCCACGATGACCTCATTATAGACTGGTTCATTATAGTGAACTTGTATGAAGTTCCACGTGTCATTGTTTTGCCCTTAGGACCTGAAACCGATACAAAAAAGAATGCAAGCCATCCTCTTTCTGTAACCTTTTACGAAATTTCAATTTGATTCTCAGAGAGAAAGTTATGCCGATTTTCCCCAAGTCACTTGTTTGGGATGTAGTTCGAGAGCCTGCAAAAACCCTAAATGTCTTGGACCATATCTCCGAAAATATAGTGAAACAAGATCTGAAATTTGGGCCTGAACTTCATCAAGAGTTTGTCTCAAATGGGTTTTAATTTTAGGGTTTAAACCTTCGTAGAAAAAAAATTATAGCAAAAATTCAACGATGCCCTATTTACGATGGAATTATCGAGCTTGCAAAAATCCTAACTTCCTCAAATCATATCTCCGAAAATATAGTGAGACAAGATTTGAAATTCAGACTCGAGGTTTAAAATGATTTCGGCTCAAATGGGGTTTTTTTTTAGCTTCTGAAACTTCGTAGAGAAAAATTTATATCGAAAATGCCATGATGACCTGTTTGGAGCAGCGAAACCCTAAAATCCAAAGCTCTAATACCAAATGTTATGAAACCAACTCACAAAAAGATATAAAATATAGATAAACAACTTCAAACCAACCTCTTCGAGGGGGAAACCTCCTTTACATTACACAAATGAACAATTCTTGTATTATACAAATGACAAGACCTCCTTTCTATATATAGGAGTATAAGGGGTCTCAATACAATCAAAGCCTTCATAACAATAATATTGTAGGGGCACAACAATAACAATAGTGGGCTTCTATGGGGCATAATAGTAACAACATGGGGACTATATGGGCACAATAGTACAACAAGGGGGTTGCAGTAATAACAATAAGGGGTTACACTAGTAGTATAGGGGCCTAACATTCAGTGTTTTGACTAGCAGAGCTTTATGATAGTGCTTCCCATGGAGGGAGATTCACATGATTTTCCAAGTGGTCAACTAGGTCTCAAAGAATAGACATATGCATTTAATTCATTCAGATGCCGTCTTAAGACGATGAAAGCATTGCTAGATTACTTCTCCCATTCACAAAGAACTAGAATGTGGTTAACAACTTCAATATAGAGGCATTCCTTGGTTTTGTTCATCTCACCATGCTTACACTTGACTCGGGTTCTCTATGTCTCTAATTGCTTAATGGATTCATAGAGGGTGGATTTCATTATTAACAATTCCATTAAACAAACGTGCACACAAGATGTACCTCCCTCAGACCTCCAACAATTGTTGGGTAAGGGCATACTACACAACTCTCCATTAGAAGCAATGAGACGCCCAGCGTAGGAAAAGATAGAGTTCAATGGCCAAGCTCTAAGAAATTCACCACTAAGAAGGAAGGGAATGACTAATAAAATCTTCCGAAAGAGGACAGGGTCATGAAGACTTGGAGATTTCTCATATATATTGATGAGGGAAGTGTTGAATCGAATGTCTATACTAGGTGAGATGGTCTCCATCATATGAGAAAGGGAAGAAAATTTCTCTACCTTTCAGCTCCATAAATGTCTTGTTGCATAACTAATAATGCTAGTGTCCTTAAATCATTGAGGGATTTGATACCCGTGACATCTATCTTGATGCTTTCAAGATATTGTTGATATGAATCACTTGGGATTACAACTTTATTTTATTTTATTTCTGGAGGGTGAGAATATTTTTATGCCGCATCCTTTCCAATCACCATAGGTGTATTCGTGGGATTGGATTGATAGTTGTGCTCTGTCACTTCCTATCCATATCTATAGCTTGGATTCTAATTCAAGAGCTCCTTGATTAAGTATTTCATTTGCTATGGAGTTTAGATGTCTTTTAACTCGCAATGTAGAGGATTTGTGGAATTCCTTTAGAAGTAATGTTTCCCTTTGGAAAATGCTTGCTAGATGAGGAGAGGAGGGAGCTAGCTCTAGTTTCAATGCTCAAATTATTATGGTTGAGTCTCCAATTTATCTATACTATATAGTGAGGCTAATCTGTTACACTGGGTGTTTCTTTGCTTTGATTTCCAATACATGTGTTCTTGCTTTGACTGATTATAAGGGAAGAATGGGGTAGTTTCCCATGGAGGCTTGATCCTTTCCTGCTTAAAGGCTGATTATATTCACGTTGTTGTTTTCTAGGCAATGCTTGAGGTTTGTTGGACAAAAGTTGAAGGGTGGAGTGTTGTTGTTGTTGGGACCTGGCCTTTGATTAAACATAGGGAATTAGGTGATGTCCTAAAGACTTTGAGGTGAGAATCTTCCTTTGTTTTCTTTCCCTTAAATGTATTTTGACTTCTAGATTAGTTATACCATGAATGTTATTAGGGGATAAATTATTAATTTATTTTTAGGTGCAAAATATAGTTCCATCCATGAAATCATTTTGATTCCTTTTTTCTATGCTCGCTACTTTATTACTTCTTGTATGTTCTGAAGCTTGCATAAGAATGTAAACATTTATGCAAATGCAGATATACCAATCTGAATGTCAGTTTTTTGCTTATTGCATTATCATTTTTCATGCAACATTGGGTAGAACAAATATCGGTCATGTAAAATTAGTTTTCATTCCTCTATTTTCTCGTTGCATGGCATATATTTTAGCACTAACTTCCATTTGGGTTGGAACATAGTGAGTGCAGGGAAGACTTGGGAAAAATTGAAAGAATTTTTGAAGGGATTAACTTTGTGATAACATTTTCTTCTTCTCTCTCTCTCTCTCTCTCTCTCTCTCTATATATATATATATATATATATATATATATTCAATTCAATTTTTAAAAAAGTTGTGGGCCAACTCGATACTTGGAAGCTGCCGAAATAAATATCATTCTGTAATAAATTCACTATAATTCTTTCTGCAACAATTAGACAAAGCATTAAGACGAATGGGGAATTGTTTTTTGGTCTAGGTGAAGAACAAGAGCTGCACATACTTGAGATGAATGCCCTCAGTTATATGTTGAGGTTGTCTGCGTCATGACTAAATTTACATTCCCAAATATTTACCAGATTGAAGTCCATAATTTCTATTGTTGAGGTCCTCTATGAAGGACTTGGATTGGAGCATTCTGACTTTTTAGAGCGAGTTAAGAAGCAACTTTGTGATGACAATCCAAATATTTCATATCTATTGAAACATGTTCAGTAATCACCTAAACAATTTTTCCTTGAACCCATACCTCTCAGAGAAGAACTTAAAGAAATTAGAGCAGTTTTGTTTGTTCCAGAAAATAGTTATGAGCATCCTCTTAATTTTGTAATAGGCGTGCCTATTGGAATTACCTTGCACATCACTTTGTACAATGTAACTAATGAACACATAATTTGGTTGTTAATGGTTTTGGGAGACTCGGTACAATATAGATGTCAATGAATCTAAAGGAAATGGTGGAGTAAAATCTGGTTAAGTTATTGTGCCATTTTATGTTGCGAAAAAAGTTGCATCATGTTTCTTAGAATTTTCTATTAAGATGGAATGGCCCTTTGAATTTGGGGTTCTATTAAATAGATTTCAGGATGGTCCAAAAGGGAACTTGTTTCACTATCCAATGGGGAAAATTTTGATCTAGTTGCATGTATCAAGAAGAGATCAAACACATGAATTGGAAATTGTTCCTGTCAATGTCATTGTTCTCTCCCTTGTGCAAAGGGAAATCACTATTATGCTTCATTTATAAGCTACCTTCTCTTTTTTGTTTTTCTTACTCTCTTTTATTGGTATATATTCATCTTTTTTTTTTCTTTTTTTTTTAGTAAGATTTCTCCTATTCCTTTTGAGTTTTTAAAAACCATTCAATATTGATATGGATTTAAACAGGAATGCAACAAATTACAGAGATAACCATAAACATAGAGATGCAGTGGAAATAATACTTCATTTCATTAATGTAAAATACTGAAATATGCTTACAAACAGAAATGGAAATAAACCAGCTAGGGCGATGGTAGCTTATCTCTGAGAAGAGATGTGGCGGCTACATGCCTCTGAACTGCCTTACAATGAGGCTCAAGGGCCTTTTTATTATTGAAAAATAAGAGCAAACCCTAAACAACCAAAACCCTAACCTGAGGAGATGTAATACCAAGAGTTTATGGGCTCGGTTGGGGTGCGTTGGACAGCCAACTTCCCGGGGTCACAACTTGGTCATATTATCTCCATTTGACGTGCATGATAGCCCGTTGGAAAGATCTCTCCAAGTACTAGGATAGAGAAGATTATTTTAGACAACGGATCACTGGCGGTAGATTTCCAAAAAAAACGTCGTTTAGGGCCTCAAAACGGCTTCAGAAGTTTAGGACCCAAAAAACTGCTAAAAATAATAAATTGTGCTACAATTACAGAAACTGAAAAACTGAAAGAGACAGTTGTGGGGGTCCAAGTTGGATAGGTGGGTGGCCACCAACATCCACATGGATCATTCCTCCCCCCTTAGGCAGCAATGGTCCCCATTGTGTTGAGTTCCTCCATTTGCTGAACTTGGTCCCTGGTGAGCTGTTCTGCAATCTCGGATGTGTCCAGTAATGGTGGGAAGCATGGTCGAGGGCGGTACACATTGAACACTTGGTGCAGGCAAAGGAATGGGGGAATGTTGTGCTCTAAAGCATTATTTCCCACAGCCTTGGTAATGGTGTAAGGACCATGTCGGCATGGTCGGAGCTTCTGATGGGCTCTTGTAAGGCATTCTTTCTGCAGATGCAACCAGAGTTTATTGCCCACTTGAAGCTTGTGTGGTACCCCTGTGGGTGAGGAGAAGTTGTTCCTATGTTCTATCATGATTGTATCCCTTTATTGCTGCTGCTGCGTGAAGGAACCCTTCGCGGGGGTCATGGATGTGGTGACGATCTTCCCCTTACTTTGGGAGCGAACCAGACAAAAAATGAATTTCCTAGTCTGGGAGATGAGCTTGCTGCCTTTCTTGGCAGTGATCAAAGAGGTGGCGGTAGGTGGGGCTACCTTCGGTATCCTGTATAATGAATTACACAAAGAAATAATGACAGCACGAGGCCTTGACTCATACACAACATGTTGCCTCCACAAGTATGGCTAGCCTGATAGTACATCACAAACATCCAGAGGTGTAACATCACACAATACCTCATCTGTGAAGGGTTTTATGCTGTAAGGAAGGCGACACTGTTGGCAAACTCAGAGATCTCGTCCTTAGTGAAGCCACTCGATATTGTACGGCTGTGGGTGTCGTGAAGCCACTCGATTTTGACAGCGTATCGGTACGCCGCGCCGAGCGAGGAGATGTTTAGGAACTCCATCTCTTCCTGGATGTACTTGTGTAGGCAGTTGTGGTATTTGAGTACCAAATGCAGCTCAAAATCCTTGATACCCAACTGTGTGCGAAGGATATGAAAAATGTTTGTGAACTCCGGCACATCTTGGTCCCTTCCTTGCCGCAGCGTGGTCCACTTTTTGTATTTGTCCTCATAGCTTTTGACAGGGTAGTATTGCTCCTTGATGGCATCCTGGAATGAATTCCAAGTGGGTGCGGCTGAAAATAGTGAGCCCGTGCTTTCATCCTTCTGCTTGCAGTAGGTTTCCCACCAGTGTTTGACCTGGGGGGCTGCTTTGAGAAAAGCAAAAACAATCTTTTCCTAACTCGAAAATTCATGAGCAAAAAAATACCCTTCTAACAGATTTAACCATTTATCTACGGCATCTACGTCTATCTGACCCTCAAAGATGGGGATTTCAAAATTAACATGTACCTTAAAGGGTGTGGCATTTCCAGAGTAACTGTCGGAAGCCGATGCGTCACCTCTGGGTAGTCGCTGAAGGATTTGTGCAAATTTGTCCATCATCGTGTTCCTTTATCGCTCGAGGGCTTCTTCAAGCTTAATAGGATCTCCTGCCCCCTCGTCTTTCTTCTCATCCGCCATGGGAGGCCATCAGATTTGCGAGGCTGGTCTTGCAAAGGTTCGACCAGTTCAAGCCCTAACTCCTTATATCCCGACCTCGTTGGGGACATGCAAAGAAAAACAAAGAAAAAGCAGACTGCTCTGATACCACTGATCCGGACTTAAACAGGAATGCAAAAAATTACATAGATAACCATAAACACAGAGATGCAGTGGAAATAATACTTCATTTCATTAATGTAAAATATTGAAATATGCTTACAAACAGAAATGGAAATAAACCAGCTAGGGTGATGGTAGCTTATCTCTGAGAAGATATGTGGCAGCTACATGCCTCTGAACTACCTTACAATGAGGCTCAAGGGTCTTTTTATTATTGAACAATAAGAGCAAACCCTAAACAACCAAAACCCTAACCTGAGGAGATGTAACACCAAGAGTTTATGGGCCTCGTTGGGGTGCGTTGGACAGCCAACTTCACGGGGTCGTGACTTGGTCATATTATCTCTGTTTGACGTGCATGATAGCCCGTTGCAAAGATCTCTCTAAGGACTACGGCAGAAAAGACGGTTTCAGACAAAAATTTCCTAGTAGTAGATTTCCAAAAAAACGTCATTTAGGGCCTCAAAATGGCTCCGGAAGTTTAGGACCCGAAAAAATGCTAAAAATAGTAAATTGTGCTACAATTATGGAAACTGAAAAACTGAAAGAGACAGTTGTGGGGGTCCAAGTGGGATAGGTGGGTGGCCACCAACATCCACTTGGATCAAATATGTAGGATTATCACCCCACACCTTGCTAGAGGTTTGTGAAATCAAGTGATTTCATAGCTTTGCAATTTATTACGAACCTAATTTCTTCGGAGTAATAAATGTAAAGTCTTCTTTAAAATATCTACTAATCTTCTATACATTTTATCAAATTTCCCTTTAAACAAAAACATTATGTCTAGAGGAATCTATTAGAGGAATGGTTTTCCTCATACTTGCCATGATCTAGGTGCCCATCTAGGGCCATGTAAAAAATGGTCTTGATATTGGTAGTTTTTGGGTCATATACGGTTGATACATATTTTGGGGCCTTCCCACTCACTTTTGGAGGTTTTGATGCCGAACGGTTGAGCATTTGGTTCAATGTGAAATTCCTCTTTCCAGAGAGTTAAAGAAGACTTCAAATGGAGCAAGAAGAGAAAAGTTACCGTCTTGGAATTTTCTTGGATAGTTTAGTCACTAGTGTGCAAACTCTCTTAGCTTTTTCTTGGATAGTTTAGTCACTAGTGTAAAAACCTATCTCAAGATACCTAGTGAAAGCAACATATAGAGAAAATGTGGAAGTCAAAGGACATGGGAAAATGGTGCAACAACCATAAAATCCCTTTGCACAACAATGACAAAGTTATGCTCAACCATGGTTATTAGATGAGCTTAAAGCCTCAAACATGATTTAGTGTGAAGGCCACTAGATCTCATGGATAGGGAAATAAAATGGATCATCAACATTGAATACAACGTCACAATCATCATTGCAAAGGTCATTAAAGGAGCTTGGGGAAGGTGACTGCCTCTTCCACTTGCAAATGTAGGTGAAGGGGACATCACTTCATGTCATTGTTGGTAGCAATGGTCAAGAGAATTTGATCTTAGTTGAGGTTCTGAGAAGATTCCTTCTTTAGTTACATCATGCATTAGTTTAAATTTTTTGTTAGTCCTACCTAAATCATTTTGAGCTACCTGGGCTTTACTTTTTTCCCATTCTATGACTACTCTTGACTCTCTTCAAATTTTCTTCCAATTGAATCATCGTTGTTTCTCATGTATTTGTGTCAAATTTATTCCAATTCAGGGTTACTAGGCTTTTGTACCCCTCTTCTTCTAACCAACCATGATTAAATTTGTAGTGACCTAGCTTTATTTGCAGTATAGATAATATGGTCAGAGCCACCTCCATCTCCAACCCATGACTTCAACCTATCTGAATCTTCTAGAACACTTTCTGGAACCAGGAATTTGATAAGTCATTTTGACACTTCATCTATTCTTCTTTTGAAATTTCTCTAAGTTGGAACTATCTCATTAGTTTCAGTATTACATAGAATGATGTCTTCAAACAATTGGGCAACATAACGAGTGTAGGGATCTTGATTCTTGCCTAGGTTCTTCTCCCCAAGTTCGCCCACCTTTCATTTTCAAGTTAAATTCAAGTCCCAATATTATATTACACTCTCTAATCCTGTCCAATTTTTAAATGTTTTCCTACCATCATATGGCCCATACAAAGTAAAGATAAAGAACTCATCCCCACCTTCTTTATATTTTAGATCTATTTTGACACGTGCAAGAAACAAAGATGCATTAATGAGATCAATTGTATCTTTCCAACTAGTAATATTGAAGTTTGATCCTTCCTCACGATCTACTGAATTAAAAGACCAATCTTTAGAATTGTTGATGGTAAAGCCTTTGTGTTCTTCTTCTTCACACATAGTTTCATGAAGCAAAATGACATATGGATTATATTTGGAAAAACAGATTTTGAGGTCTAATTTTTTGTGGGTACCCCCCCCCCCCCCCATCTCTCTCAGACTAAATGACAGAATTATCATGGTTTCATCTTCTATGAGGATTTTCCTTCTTTAAGGTTGCTTTCAGCATCATCTGCATTCCTTCCTTAACCTCCTTAACGGATTTCTTCTTTGCTAGGGTAATGTAGCATCATTTAGAACTGTTGAGAGTAAAGCCTCTGCGTTCTTTCCTTTCCAAACATTTTCCTGAAAGCAAAATGACATCTCGACTGTATTTGGCAAAGCACCTTTTCAGGGCTAATTTAATGATAAAACTATCATGCTTCTACCTTCTCTAAGATTTCCCCTAATTTGAGGACCCCTTCATTGTCATATTCTTTTCTTATTTAATGAATTTCTTCTTTGTTAGGATAAGATAGGATTTCCAACCCAATAATGATCCCTAATCATTTTAAATTGCCAAATGTCCTTCTACCCCTTCTTTCTCCCTTTGGGAACTATCTCTTCTAGGTCTTAGGTTACATCTAGGTTCAGATCTTCCATCATCTTTAGAGGTATAATCCCCAAACTCATAGGACATAAAAGGTATTACTAGATCCCTTTATAGGTAATTTACTAGTGTATTCTATCCAGATTGTGGATTTTACGCTCACTTACACCAGATTAATATTCTATCTTAAGATGATGTTGATTAGTATAGGAATAGGAATTCTAGTGGTGAACTGGATCAAGGGGTGCTTATCCTTGGCTTTCTTTGCTATTCTAATAAATCGATCAGCTTCTAGATTCTTCTGTTTGGTTGCAGGACTAAGTAAAATGATAATAACCAACAAGAGAGAAGGTTGCGTCAAAGGCATAAAAAAGGGAAACTCCATATCTTTGCCACACATGTTATTTGTAGATGACATTATTATGTTTGGATTAGGGATTGAGAGAGAAGCTAGAAAGCACAAGGAAATCCTAGATGTGTGCAACAAAATTACAAGAATTTAGTGAATATTTTAATTTCTCGAGAGTGGAAGAAGGATTAGAATGTGAGTACCTCCCTCTACCCCTGTTCCTTGTGACAATGGAATTAAATATTTAGGTTTTCATTCAAAACTAAATGATTTTAATCATATACATTGGTTTTGGCTCTATGAAAAAATAGATTACATCTGGTGCTATAGGTGGTTGTCTAGTGAAGGGAGGCTCATCGCCAAGTAAAACCAATTGAAGGGCATATTCATATATTGGTTATCTGTAACCCATTAAAGGAATCCTAGAGAAGACACATAAATTTCCTTTGGACACGAAAAAGAGAAAAGGAGCATTCACTTGTTTAGAATGGCCCCAACAACATAAAGCATATGGACAATGTTGTACAATGAATATCTATGGTGAAAATTACGCTCACCAATAGCCCAAAGATTGGTAGAAGATCGGATTAAAATGGATGTAGAGATATTTAGAGGAAATTTAATTGTTTGGAAGGAAATGGTGAAAGCAATTTCTCCAATCAAGACTTCTCTGGGAGATTTTGGGATATCAACCTTGGGGGGGTGTTTTCTCTTGAGTGAAGGAGAAACTACACCAAAACTGCGCCTCAACCTCCAAAATGTTGGAGTCCCACAATTGAACCCTGCAGTGCTCGAATTGTTCAATGTGCAAACGAGTAAGGGTGATTCATTGAAATCAGCTCCTAAATGAAGTACTGTCATAGAATCCTCTTTCAGGCAAGAACCAAAATAAGCTTCTTGGTTCAAGGTAAAAAAAATATCTAGCTTTGGATCTACTCCTTCCATGATCTGCTTGCTTCACCACCCCTTACTTCTGCTAGATCAACTTCTAGATAAAAAACTATGCACATATTTCCCTTACTAGTCTACTCCATAATCTACCTCTAAATCTAATGCTCAATCTACTACTCTTGCTTATTTAGTAGGAATAAACCACAGGGATGCTGCTTATGGGTAAGCCAATGGCTATGTTACTGACCCTACTATTGGAAGCTACTGTTGTTGGATGGAGGGTATGGTACCTATGGAACTGGGGAAACTGCTATAGACTAAAGTACTTTAGTCAAAAGAAATTTGATCATCCTATTGTATATTATCTCATCTTGATAAATAATTATGTAAATCAATACCATGAAATAATATAAAGTCAGTTTATTTTACTTGTCTCTGCTTAACACAACAAAACTTGCTTTGATGAATTTAAAGGTTTGTATCCTTAAAATAAACAAAAACATCAATCAAGCCTCTCTTTTTTCTAAGACTCAACAAATTGCCATTGTGAGCAATTTTTTTCTTCCATAAATCATTGCAGTGAGCTTATGATTGCAAACATGTTGGAGTATCTAATTTCCAACCGATACATATTCTCAGTTTCTGCTTTTTCACCCCTGTGAAAGACCTAATAGATAATTTCTTGCATAACATACATAACTGGCTTACCCTTCCCATCACTGCCTAAAATTAGGGCCATGCATCTAAGGTAATATCCATTTTTTAATGAACTGATACTAGAGTAGCATAGTTGTGGACATCAATCAAATGAAGAATTGTCAAACCTTCAAGTAAAGCATTAGAGAACATTACACTTTAGCTTTGGCACCAATACTTTGTAGACATATTGGGCCATGGATAAATTACACTTCTCGAATTTTTGTAACTCATAAGACACACAAAAAACAACTTCTCTTTCTCCATTTATTGAATGTACTTTATGTAAGTTCAAGCATATACATTATTCAAAGCAGAGAACATAAAAAAACCATATATCTATTTCCTTATTGGCATTGCTCATTTCCTAACACACTAAATCTATACAGTAGTCTGCAACACAATTTTTCAAGCAAGCCTTAGACAAACATAAAAGAAAAGAAGGCACACTGATGTGACAATAGGGATCCCCAAATCGAACATTGCATTCAAGGAGTTCTGGTAAACCAGATTTGGAATCTACGATTAACTCAACATAGAGTATCCCTACAAACATACAACCTGCTTCTGCCTCTATTCGCTTCACAGTTGGAAGAAAATTTGATTTCATCACCAATGACTCAACTTCCTTTGTTAAGTTTAGAGCTAGTGAATATGCCCCCATTCCTCCTGTATTTAGACCTATATATCCTTCACTCACACATGTATGATCCTATGTTGAAATTAGAGGAAGAGCATTTTCATGATCAATAAGAGCAAAAAATGAAGCTTCCTCTCCTTCGAGGAAAAACCCTACAATAATCTGATGGCCAACTGACCCAAGACTTCCTTTTACAAGCCTACTATCAACTGCATCATATGCTTCTTCAAGGGTATTTGCAACAACTCCCATCCCATAAGCCAAGCCATCCTCTTTCAAAACAATAGGTGCCCCTTCTTTTTGTATATAGTTTTTTTGCATCTAAGGCATTGGTAAAATTTTGGTACCAAAAATAGATCAAGCAAAAACTTAGAAACACATTCCAAGATAGGATTGCTTAACCAATAAGTCTAATTTTGCGTTTGAAATTTTTTGCATGTCATAACTCTAAGATCAAGATCAGGATCTATGTTGTCATATTCATATAGTTTGATTATTCCAACTAGTAAATGAGATAATAACGAGATGGAAACAACATTTGGCTAGAGAACCTTGGGTGTGAGGACACCATACTTGTCACACATCTTAATGAAATCCTTTGAGCCCTCCAAAGTCATTGCTTTTAGGAAGGGCCAAAAGTATGGATTCCCGCTTTAAGAAGATCATTTAAGATGTAGGAACATCAATAATAAGGTTATGGGTAAGCAAAAAATCTGGGAGAATGAGGATGATGACGATGATGATGGTAGAGCAAGGCGAGTGACAAGTACATATGTAGAGTCGTGATGGAAGAATGGTTGATGAACCATTTACAAGAAGTACATATGTAGAGTCGTGATGGAAGAATGGTTGATGAACCATTTACAAGAAATAATTTCCTACAGAATCAATGGATACAACTGCTGGTAAGCTATGTATTTTCATGGATGGTGATTCTTTTATTTGGACTTCAACAATGTTTATGTTTTGCAAGTACAAATGAAGAAGGCCAAATAACAAAGAAGACCAAAAATGAAGACACAAAGCAAAGAACCTCCAAGAGAGAGAAGGGACCAATTTAATGAAGATTTCTCATTTGTAATGCTTAAATGAATAAAATGATAAAAAAAATATAATAATGTAGAGTAATTCTAGAAGTCTACTTAGGAATGAAAGATTAAGAGAAATAAATGAATGTAGGAATGAAGATTTCACCTTCTAACTCTGGGTAGTTTTTTCTTAACATGCTATGTCTTTCCTCTATTTTTTGGGGTTTCTAATGCAAGCTTTATCAAGATGTGACTTATTAGTTGCCTTTCCTTTTTGTTTTGTAGTTCCAATATTTCCTTGTGCCTGCTCGGCTAGTGGATTATGCAGATTTTAGATACATGCAATATTTTGATACAATCCGATACAATATTTAGATGTTGTTTCCTTTGACCCATTGTGCCTCTGTTCCTTTGTGCAACATATTTTGCCTTGCTGCAAAACGTATTTTTGGCTATTTCTGGAATTGGCCTTTTCTGGATTAATGCTCTTCCTTTTTTGTTTTTGTTGTCCCATGGGGATTATGTGAAACTATATATGAAAGCAACTTTTTTTTTTGTGTGTGAAAAATAAGGAATGAAGATTGTTAAAAAAATCATGGAAATTATTAATGATCATTTGTATCATAGTGTATAATAGGAAATTGATTAACAATATAATACTCCCTTTAGAAGATTTTGGAACATATTTTCCTCTTGTCCTTACATTGTAAACGAGTGAATTATTACTTAGTTGTGCATATGATTATATGAATTGGTATCAGACCTCAACAAAGATTTTGAGTGGAGAGTAGATTGTTGTTTTATGTGAGAAAAAACAAAAAGGTTTTCCCAAAACGAAGCAATTACTAATGCTATGGGGTGATTGTAGTGTGTGAAAACTTAAGTGGGTGGATTCAAACCGCTAGCTAAGAAAGAAGTGGAACTGTTGTTGCTGCTAAGAAGTGTTGTTGGACAGGTGCAATTCTATTGTTGTTGGGCATGTCATTGCTGAAAGTGACTGCTAGTGAGAGATAGAGTCATCTGTGGAGAGGCCATGCTGCAGTAGAGCGGGTCTGGTAGCTAAATCATTGTGTTGCTGTAAAAAGGCGAGCACATTGTTTTTATTTGTTTTCGTGTATGAAAATACTTAAGTTTTGTGATCTATGAAAAAACAGGGGAGCTAACAATGGCAACCATGCATGCCATTTGTGATCTCTTCTACAATTTTAAATGACAACACTGCAAAATTCAATATAGTGAATACAATAAGGCAAGGCGTTGCACAACCTAGCTTTGTATAAATCTCATGGGAAATTGTTCATGTTGCACTTGATAAAAATTCTCTGTAGTTTGCGAACATCTCAGAGACCATACTCTCTGCATAGTTTTGGAACTATGATTTCATCATAGATGGTTCTATGTTCATGGTTGTGAGGAAGAATTCTTGAAGCCTAAGAATCCAAGTGGTAAAAATTCAAATGTGTTCCTTTCATTTGCAAAACTAGTATTGATCATTTAACCATGCAAAATTTTGAATGTGCTTTCAAGAAGGATGAGACTTACAAATCTACAAGTGTCATTTAGAAATTGGCTTGAGTGTTTTTCTATATATTGTTGACATTTTTTATGTATTTTTTGTTTGACACAACTTAGTTGATAATGTGTTATTAGTCAAGAGGACTAACATAACATGTTGCATTGTGTTGACTCAAGTTACCTATTGATGTTGATTTTTTTTGTAATTGTATAGATTTTTTACAATTCTTGTATGGTTCTTGTATTGGCCCAGAATATACCTACTTTTGAAAAGAGAATTAGGTATATATATTTGCAAGTTATAGACTATTAAGGTAGGTGTTTAAAAGTATTTGATGATTCTAGTGCTTCAAACGATGTTTCCAAGGTGAACAATGTTATTTGAAAAATAGGGTTTCTATTGTTGTCCATGGGAAATCTCTATTTGGAACCGTTAACAATAGTGGAATGATACCTGTACATACCTATGTAAGTTGAATATTGTTTTTTTGGTAAGCTAGTCACACCTTTGTATTACTTTAAACAAGAAAACATTGTTCATGTAGCTATTGGTCTGCCACTGGGGAAACCAAACTAGTAGCATGTAAGTAAAGTCTTTGACAAAATTATTAGTTTGATTGTAACAATATAAATATATAAGTCATGTATCCTAAGACTGTCAAACAAAGCAATGAAAGACTTAAAACTAGAGCTAATGAGAAGGTTGTATAGCCTAATCTAAAAAATAAAAATAATAATAATAAACCCAACCATCATTAGGGGGAATTTTCTTGTTGGGGTGAAGGTGCAACCTCCTCTTCCTTGTTCTTAGGAAATCCTAATTCTACTACTTTCTTGGAAAGAGAAGTCACCTTGTAATCCAAATTGTCCACTTGTAACTACAGAGTATCTATGCACAAGAGAATCTCCTATTGGGACTCACTTCTTTCTAACATGACTTTACCGAAGGTAGTTTTGATTTGCCAATAGAGATATTATGTTGTTTACATATATTGGGTGTGCCTTGATCTAGTATTACCCAGGTCTGGATTCCACTGTCCTATATTTTCTTTAACCTCTGTATTTGACATAAATATTCTTCCCACTCTTGCTTCATTTTCAATAATTTCAATTCCTCTCTAGTTACCCCAAGGGTATGCTCCAAATAATATACTACAAAGGATTTTATGTCATCTTGTGTTCTCATGTGCAAGGAGACTCCTTGACCTTGACTTATGTCATGGCTAGGGGAAGAACTAGGATGAGACATGTATTTTGATGAAACAAGGTATGGGGGGAGTGGGATAGGGGACATAAGTAAAGGTCATGTGGGAAAGACCAACAAAATAATGTCTGTGATGCAGGAAAGTGTTCCCTCTATGGACGGAGGCAACCCCTTTAGCCCTATAGTTGGTCTAGTCACAGCAAAGACAAAACAACAATTAATTCCCTTAAATAGTCATTGTTGGAGGCCTACCTCAAACTGGTGGTTGATGAAGTTCCGTTGCGCTGCTCCAGCTTCCGTTTCCTTCTCCTTAATAAGCGATCAACCTGAAACACCACAAAGAAACAACAGAGCGCGTAACCGAGAAACAACAATGGTCTATTTACTCACAAAGTCAAGAAGTCATGAGCTATCAAGTAAATTACATACAAGAGATAGGAAATCATCATTGATTGTATTAATGATAAATCAAGAGCAAAGCTTACAACCAAGTCTTGACATCGCAAGCCTTCTCAGAGGGTCCAACCAGTGTGTTTCTTCAAGCATTCACTCTCAAAGATGGGTCTCCCAAATAGAAACATATCTCTCTCTCTTATTCACAAGCTTTAACACAAGGTTAAGGGCACTCCACACCTTCTTGCAAACTATAAAGCAATCCCACACTTGTCACACTCACACCAAAACTATCTACCAAACTCAAAAGCAACAGCAGTATTGTACAACCAAAAGAACTAGAAGATGATAGCAATGGTGAGTGATGTTATAAGAGAAGGAGTCTCCATGAAATGAGGGAAAGGGAGCTTATCCTCAGGGCAAGCACCACAAAAGACGAAACTACCATGCCAAAGGGGGAAGGGCGACCCAAACTGACCTAACGACTAGCGACGATCTAGATTGGGCGAAATTGTTCCAACGGTCAACCTTTTGGATGTCTCTAGACCTGGTTTTTGGGTAAGTTTGGGTCGCCCTTCCCCCTCTGACATGGTAGTTCCATATTTTGTGTTGCTTGCCATGAGGATAAGCTCCCTCTCTCTCATTTCATGGAGACTCCTTCTCCTATAAAATCCCTCACCATTGCTATCATCTGCTAATTCTTTTGGTTGTACAATACTGCTGCTGCTTTTGAGTTTGGTAGATAGTTTTGGTGTGAGTGTGACAAGTGTGGGATTTCTTTATAGTTTGCAAGCCCTTAACCTTGTGTTAAAGCTTGTGAATAAGAGAGAAATATATGTTGCTATCTAGGAGACCCATCTTTGAGAGTGAATGCTTGAATAAACACACAGGTTGGATCCTCTGAGAAGGCTTGCGACATCAAGACTTGGTTGTAAGATTTGCTCTTGATTTATCATTGATACAATCAATGATGATTTCTTATGTCTTGTATGTAATTTACTTGATAGCTCATGACTTCTTGACTTTGTGAGTAAATAGATCATTGTTGTTTCTCGGTTACGCGCTCTGTTGTTTCTTTGTGGTGTTTCAGGTTGATCGCTTATTAAGGAGAAGAAAACAGAAGCTGGAGCAATGCAACAGAACTTCATCAACCACCGGTTTGAGGTAGGCCTCCAACGATGATTATTTAAGGGAATTAATTGTTGTTTTGTCTTTGTTGTGACTAGACCCACTCTAGGGCTAGAGGGGTTGCCTCTGTCCGCAGAGGGAACACTTTCCTGATCTATTTACTCACAAAGTCAAGAAGTCATGAACTATCGAGTAAATTACATACAAGACATAGGAAATCATCATTGATTGTATTAATGATAAATCAAGAGCAAAGCTTACAACCAAGTCTTGACATCGCAAGCCTTCTCAGAGGGTCCAACCAGTGTGTTTCTTCAAGCATTCACTCTCAAAGATGGGTCTCCCAAATTGCAACATATCTCTCTCTCTTATTCACAAGCTTTAACACAAGGTTAAGGGCACTCCACACCTTCTTGCAAACTATAAAGCAATCTCACACTTGTCACACTCACACCAAAACTATCTACCAAACTCAAAAGCAGCAGCAGTACTGTACAACCAAAAGAACTAGCAGATGATAGCAATGGTGAGTGATGTTATAGGAGAAGGAGTCTCCATGAAATGAGGGAGAGGGAGCTTATCCTCTGGACAAGTAGCACAAAAGACAGAACTACCATGCCATAGGGGGAAGGGCGACCCAAACTGACCTAACAACCAGGTCTAGAGACATCCAGAAGGCCGACTGTTGGAACGATTTCGCCCAATTTGGATCATCGCTGGTCGCTAACTAAGCTTTAGCGCTGACATCGCTAAGAAGTAATGTATGCAGATCGATCATCACTAAAGATAGCTAATAGCCTCGCGCTGGGGCATGAAATCCGACCGTCGCTAGAAACAGGTGTACTCCCGTGATGGGGTCGCGACAGGACTATTTATGACAGGGGTTCGTCGTGTATATTAAGTGTATTATTACGACGAGGCTGAAAACTTAGGAAAAGAGGGTCAATTGGCAACATAAGAGAGCATTTGTTTAATATGAGCATGTTTCACTAAACACATGACACAGTAGAAGGACTAGGGTGAAGGCAGTGACAAATTACTGTGTAACAGATGCCCCCTAAAGTATGAAGCCCGAGAGAGTGGGAGGGATGAAATGCTTTACGAAACTATCTAAACTAGAACACCACCTAGAAGAAACTGTAGGTGCAAGTACAACTGATATCACTGATATTGAAATACATGAAGTCGAGGCATGGGTGCAGTCATCCAAAAGACATATGAACTTGGTTAATGGTATGGACGCAGCCACCTAGCTAGTAAGATCATGATAATGATAAAGGTATGGTCGTAGCCATCAATCAAAGAGTCTTGTATGCGATCATGAACCAATCCACGTAGCCCGAACATGTGTGATCTTAGTCCAGGGTCTTGAAACCCAACCGATCATAGTACAAATTCTAACATGCGAATAGATGTGCTGAGGTCGAGCATGATAGAAAGTCGCTTGATTACCAGTTAATGATGAAAACCGTTAACATGCGCGAGAGAAACCACCAATAATGCCAATGGCGCTTAAGGTACTATCTAGTACAATCCACGAAGTGTGAAGAATGAGCTGAAGTCGAACACTTGTGGAATCACCCAATCGACGACCAATGATGAAAGTCTATCGTTGGGCGTAAAGAACTTACGATTGAGGCATGCAAGCTCCAAGGTACCAAAGGGGATCTCTAGATTAGTCTCCTGGATAATGAGCTGGTGTCGACAAGAGACGATCCGTCACAGGAGGGCCATAATGTTTCCCCCATCAACGACACGAGATGAGGAACAAGTGGTAGATGGTGAAGCAGAGTATCAGAGGAGGAGGTAAGGATGTGAACTGCAGAAGGATTATACTCTTGAACATGTCGGCGACACGACTCCGGAGGGTGGCAGCATTTAGGTACCAAGGGATCAGAGGCTTGATGGAGATAGCATGGATCAGATGGAATGAGGCTAAATGGCAACCCAAAACCCCGGAAGGCCAAATGACGATGTATGGATATCCCAACCTGACAAGAAGCAAAAGTGTCGATGTTCAAGAGTGACTAGCTGCCGCAGGTAACTAATGACAACTTCCAAATTTTCCCCCACCATTGCTGGCAAGTACCCCAATTATTTTTGAAAACAAGCTTGAAGGGGATAACATATGCTTGTAATATAAGTTTGACCTTCGGTCGAATCCAACCTAGTAATAGTTTAATGAGCCCTAGGGAGGAGAGGCTCGAGTCTCGTCATGGTGACGAATCCAATGTCATAAGGGTTTAACGATTCCAACATAGGTAAAACTCAGAGTCTTTTTCATGTTTAGAGAGTTTGAAAAAGACACGGAAAATAAAACTCCAGGGGGTCCTTTGTCATAGATTTGTGTCTCTCAAGCTCGAAAAAGTATAAAATAATACTCGAAAGAACCGCTTGACCATTACGATCAATGAGTACTTTTCGTCATTAGTGACCTTGATCCGAAAGAGTAGAAAAGCTATCGAAGACATGTCGTTTCGTAACCAATATCGAACCCAAAATGACAAAAGTCCAACAATCTTTTTGTGTTTATACGGTTAGAAAAGAGCTCAAAGAGGACTGCCTCTTATTTTGTTTAACGAGTCAAAAGGAATTACTCGGCAATCTTTTCGTCTTTTAGGTCGAAAAAGAGCTTAAAGAGGACTTTGCAGAAAATACGGACCAAGTGTATACAAAATATGACATAATCCCGCCACCTGTAGTTTTGCACAAAACATGTCAAACATAAGATCTGTTCGACATAAATAGATTATATATGTGGAAATATGGTCAAAAACCCAAAAAACCCTAATTAAAAATGCAATATAAATAAAAAAACCCACACCCTAAAGTGTAATTTCTAATTTTTTTCAAAAAAAAAACACTATAAAAGGGGTGTGGTAATTTCTATTTTTTACCATTTACATTGTGCATTTTAACCTTTGGCATTTTGGAGCACCAACGTGAGCAAACTTCCCAAGTTGATTCTGGCATCATCTGTCCACGATTCCGCTTGAAGCTTTCTCCAAGTAAGTACATTCTTCCTTGCGTTGCATTTGAGTGGTTTTTTTTATGCAATTTGGTGTTAGGTAGATGGTTTTAGGTGGATTTTCAAATCTGAGTCCACCTCTCGGTCGTCGCGGAAAAGCCACTCAGGTTAGCGACGACCGAGCGTGGCGACACGCACCACCTCTGTGATCGTCGCGAGAGATAGATGTACTCTCGCGATGATTGTGGGAAAAATGAACTATTGAGCTCAAGCCGTTGCCACTGTTTGGAAAACAACCGCGACGACGCCGTGAAGTTGATTTTTTTAATAATTTATGGGTTTAAACTTATGAAAAGAGTTCTAATTCATTTTTCTTTCAATGCAGGGCAACATGGCATTTGTGTGGCAAGAAAGAACTCACGATATCAACGATGAAGAAGCATTCAATGATCCTGGGTGCCGAAATGCTTTACGTGCTTGTGGATTACTAAAAAAAATTCTCACTCCACATCATCGGGCCCAACCCGACTTGTTAGAGTTTCTAATTCATGCTTGGAACCCAACGGATGGAAAGTTCGTTATCCGGGGCAAAGACATTGAGTTCGATGCTACGGATATATATTTCCTGACTGGATTGTCCCGTCACGGTGAGAGGCCGATTCTAGAGGGCCAACGAACCGGCGGCGAATCATTGGACATGTTGATAGCACGGGTGTGCCCAGGGGCACGTAAATCAAGCTCTAGCGGGAAATTGGCAATTCCTACGGTAGAAGACCTGGTTCTTTGCTCAGTTCTATTTATGGTGATGAGGATAGCGGGCTCCCAAGCCCAACACGAGGCAACAAAGACCCACCTTCGATTGGCTCTTGATTGCCTTAACCCGACCATGTACAACTGGGCTGAAGCAGTGACCATTAACATGAAGAGGCAGCTCACCAAATGCCGTCGCGGGGAGGTGAAGCAGTTTGGTTACGGATCTATTTTGATCCCGCTCATGCTGGAGTGAGTGTCGTCACTTCAGTTACAGGACATGGACTTAGACAGACCTAGACCGCGGGAGACCCGGATCACTCGTTGGGCGCATGTCATGCCACGAGGGGGTGGCGGACGACTAGTGTCATGGGGGACACTATTCCAAGAGTGGCTAGATCGCCAGATGATCTTTGTCGAGGACTGGCCATACGCAGGTATGGATTTTCGTGGAGACCCCGACATGTAGCTGCCTGCTGGCGAGCAGTGGGACGATGGAGGTAAAACACTTGATCACACTATTTTTGTATTTTGTCTTTTATGATGTTTTTTTGGATTTTTTCATGCATATGTCTTAATGATGTATCTTATGTTACTTGCAAATGTGGGACCAGAGAGGCCTGTGGGACTAGCTTCGGAGGCACAAAGGGATCCACAAGGCATGAGAGAGCTGGCAATTTAGTGGAGATAGTGGCCCATAATCTCGAGGGCCTAACAGAGGGGATCCCCGATTACAGGGGGATCGAAGAGGTCCCCATATAGTATCAGATACATACAATAGGGGTGATACCTAGGGTGCATAGACTCTTGAGACAAGTCGCACAAGCAGTGGTGTGCTACAAAGAGCATTACCCACCGCAGTAGATGCCTAGGTTTTATTTTCCGCTGATTTTTTTTAGAGACATGTGTCTCGGATGTATGGAGAGCACATACTCTATTTTGACATATACACTTATTTTTTTAGCGTCTCGGTGCGCCACACGATATATATATATATATATATATATATATATATATATATATATATATATATGTATATATATATATATATATATATATATATATATATATATATATATATATATATATAGATATATATACATATATATATATATATATAGATATATATATATATACATACATACATACATATTTCTATGGTTCATTATTGTGTTTTGAATGCTTCTATATACTGTTTTGATTACATGTTGCGTAAATCTCTGTCTAATATATGATTTGCTAATGCATTAGTTAATGTGTTTAATCTTCTTGGAATGTGTTGATATGTAATAAAATCAAAATTTCTTTCCAATAATTTAACACGTAAATACAACCTTAAAATGTGATGATCTCTGACAGAATAACGCCCATTAAGCTGGTGGACAACAATTTGAGAATCCAGATTCACAACCAATGCATGAATATCAAGGTTGATAACCTTGATCAATAATTCAATGACAGCACTATATTCAGCGACATTGTTTGTGGTGCAACCCAGACAAACACCTTGAAGGTCTACTAACTCACCGTGAGGATCGTAGATCACCCACGCCACAGAAGAAAGGTTCCGGGTACTGCGGCAAGCACCATTAGTGAAACCGACATAAGGTGTACTAGACATCTACACAAGAAGCAAAAGACACAATAAGCGGCAATTATCCCTACACACCAAGCCAAACATGAAAACACATACTGACGACACACTTGCTGAAAACACACGTATGTGCAAATCAAATGCACGAGATTCATGAATAATATTTTTTCAGATAAAGCCCATTTCGGGGCTTATATAGAGGATTCCCTTCATAATCGATCAGCTCATAGGCCCCTTTTTGCAAAACTCATTTCACAATGTAAGGCTTATGCCACATAGGCTCGAATTTGCGTGCCCCCAGCTTATCATTTTCTTGATCGTAGAGCAGGACTAAGTCTCCTTCAACGAAAGAACGAGGATTGACAACTTGATCGAAGTGAGTTTTCACTCTCTTCTTATGCGCTTCAATGGCTAAAGAGGCTAGTCAACAGGTCTCGTCTAACCGCTCTAGGTAAAGAAGACGTTCTTCTACCGGAGTAGTGTTGGGGAGTAATTTGATGGCTAATTTAAGAGAAAGGATCTCACACTCAATCGGAAGGGTAGCCTCAAGATCGTAAACTAATTGGAACGGGGTGAACCTAGTGGCATCCTTCACTAAAGTTCAGTAGGCCCATAAGGCAGAAAACAACATCAAATGCCAGTTGGACTTGTGCATGCCGATGGTGCGTTGAAGCATCGTGACCAAAACTTTGTTGATAGCTTCCACTTGGCCATTGGCTTGAGGATAGTACGGTGTTGAGCTATCATGCCGCAAGCCTAGCTGGGTTGTTAACTCAGTCATCATATGATTACAGAAATGTTTTTCATGATCAGTGACGATAGCCTGAGGAACTCCAAATCGTGAAATGACATGATTGAATAAAAATTGCGTCGTTGTCTGACCATCATCGGATAGTGTAGGAATCGCCTCGGCCCATTTCGTGAAATAATCAACGACAATGATGATATACCCATGCCCCCCGACCGAGCGAGGGTTATAGGTCATATAATCAATGGCATGTTTGGAAAAAGGGCCGAAAGTAACGATAAGGTGCAAAGGAGTAGGAGGCGCGTGCATCTTCTGTTGGTAGATTTGGCACTCATGACAAGAGCGGAAAAAAAGGATGCAATCCTTAAAAATAGACAACAAAAAATAACCAACATGGAGGATCTTCTGAGCAGTAGCATACCCGGACATATGACCACCACAGGCACCAGAATGGCATTCCTTTAGAACTCGTTTGGCTTCCTCGAACGTTAAACATCGGCGGAGAACAGAGTCGGTGCCGAGACGGTACAGGGTGTCCCCAATAATGCGATAAGGTTGAGAATGATGGCGAATCCGTCGCCGAGCATCCTTGGACAAATCTGGACGAAAAGAGGACGTCTGAAGATAGACAATAATATCCCCGTACCAAGGATCGAGGGTACTAATCAAGAACATAGATTCATTCGGAATATGGTCCTTTAACCGAGAGGGCATGGTAACAGATGGTAGGGAGCAAAGCAACTCAGCGAAGACGAGGGACTTCTTAGACTTGGCTGTAGTGAACTCCAAGTCAAACTCTTGAAGGATGACAATCCACTTTGAGTATTTGCCCCCCAATAACTGACGTGACAAGATGTACGTCATTGGGTTGCAATTAGAAATCACCGTCGTGGTGCACAATAATATATAGTGGCAGAAACGTTGGACAGCGCAAACGGTCACTAATGCCAACTTCTCGACATAGGCATATCGAGTTTCCATATCAAGTAAATTGCGGCTGAGATCGTAAACGACATGCTTAGTACCATCATCATCGTCTTGGACTAGAACCATGTCAATGGTGGTATCGGTAGTGGCTAAATAAAGAGTGTAGTCATGGTGATAATCAGGCGGACGTAACAACGGAGTAGAAACAAGGAGGGCCTTGAGGTGCTCGAATGACTCTTGTGCAACGATATCCCAAAGAAAAGGGATATCCCGCTTTAATAACTACGTATAGCCTTTGGCCACTTCAGCATAATTTAGAATGAATTGTCGTAGAAAATTTGCTTTACCCTGCAAACTTTGCAATTGCTGCAAAGAAGCAGGGGGAGGGAGATTCAGGATGGCTTCGACTTTAAGGGGACCCAGACTGATACCCTCCCGGGAGACGATGAACCCGAGAAGTTTGTCGGATTCCATGCAGAAGACACACTTATGTGGATTAAGACGGATATGATAGTGTCGACAGCGAAGAAAATTTTTGCGAAGGTGGTTTGGATGGTCTTGGCGTTTCGCTGAATGAGCCGGAAGGTCATCCAGGTAAGGTTGCACAATGTGTCGAATATCATGAAACGCGTAAGACATTGTGCGTTGGAAGGTAGCACTGGCATTTTTTAAACCGAATGGGAGCTTTTTATAAGCGAAAGTGCCCCATGAAAAGGTGGTCTTGTGTTGATCCGCAAGCAAGATATTAATCTGGTTATAACTGGAAAAGCGGTCCATGAATAAATATATCTCACTCCCGGCACACTCATCAATCAGCTGGTCAATGAAAGGTGTAGGGTAGTTGTCTTTGGGACATGCATGACTAATGTTGCGATAATAAACACATACCCTAATAGTGCTATGTTTTTTAGTCATAGGGAAAATATTAGAAACCCAATCTGTGAGCGGGATAGGGCAAATCAAGCCAGCCTTAAGAAGCTTTTCAACTTCCGCTTTAATAGCTGCGACCTTTCAGGGGTGCACGGGGCATAGATGTTGTAAGACAGGTTTGGCACTCGGATATGTAGGTATTTCATGCACCACGATGCTAGGATCGATGCTAGGTATCTCTTTGTAAGACCAAGCGAACACATCACGAAATTCACGAAAAAAGATTAGTATAAAGCTGAATCTCCTCCGAAGTACAAGTTACTCCAACATGAATGTGCTCGACAATCCTTGGTTTAACAGAGATGTCGATTGGTTGAGTTTGCGTAATGTTCCCTATATTCCCTTCAGAAGGCACTTGATGAATTTGGATGGGCGTCTAAAGGGGTTGGGAGGGGAGACAAGGAGCAAACTGCTCGAGACAAGTAAGCATTTCCTGATGGGTAGGGAGAAACGAGGAACGATGGTGATGATCAGACCAAGGGGGTTCCTCAAAAGACATAGTTTCAATAATCGCTTCATCAAAAGGAAAAAATTCCTTTAAAGGGTCTGAAGAAGTGCCATCTCCAAGCCAAGGGTATCGAACATACGAGTCGAGAGCTCTGCTCGAAGGAGCAGGTTTAGGGGATGAAGCCGATATGGAAACAATTTCGACGTAGTTAAGCTCGACAGGACTCAACGGCATCTCATCGCCCCATGATTCTATCTGATCAATAGGAGTAAGAACCCAAGGATCAGAGCGAACATAAATCATATTAACGGTAGTGATGTTGGAAGGTGGGAGTGAAAAAACACCCATAAGGGCAGGATATTTAAAGAGTCCAGCTCCCACACTCTCACATGGAATCGGGGTGTGCTCCACGAAAGGCACGTTACCATCGGAGGAGGAAGAGGCGAAGAAGGACAACTAGTCTATCGTGACAATTTTCCCTTGATGAGGAAAACGAATAACATGAAATAGAGATGAAGCCACAGCTCGCATGGCATACGTCCAACTTCGTCCTAAAAGGAGGCTGTAAGTTAAATTGGTATCGACAACTTCGACCGTCTTCCCCTCTAGAGTAATAAGCAAGCGCTGGAGTATACCATAAGGACAAGACTCCCATCAAAAGCTTCCAAGGTCGTGGGAGACTGACTCAGAGTCGGAGAATCGATAGCCTTCCAACAAGCAACGGACATAATGCAAGTAGAAGCGTCTTCATCAATGACTGTGTGGTGAATAGTTTTAGAATTGATGATGACCTGAATAAGAAAGGCAATTTGGTGAGACAGCCTCGGTACATGACTGTTTAGGTCAAAAGTGATCAAATCCGAGTCGGCCGGGTCAATGCCACCAATGGCCAATAAAAATGACTTCCTCTGAGAGGGGCAGCTCTGGAGGACCTCTAATGCGGACATAGCTGATGGAGCCTGGGCTAAGTCCTCAACGATGCTATAGTGCTGAGCAACACGAGCATTAGGGTTGTAAGAAGACTTCCGAAGTACCCCTTTAGGAGGAGGTCAGATGACCGCCTCAGTGCTAGGTCACTCGATATGGAGGGGACCAAAACTAGACGGAGGAGCACTAGAGGGAACCTCAGTTTCCTTCCCAGCAAGCGAAGGGTACTCTTTTGACCGGGTACTAATGTGGACGGGAATCGTCCCAGCCATAAATACCTGAGAACCAAAAGGAGAGGAGGATTGAGATGGATCAAGCACCATTTGAGTTTGCTGCAAGGGAAAAGGCTCTTTGAGCACGCCAGGAGTCCCAGAAGCACCTTTAAACAAACGACTAACTTCAAACCGCCTGGGGTAGTCTTTAGTATAGGGATCCTCATCACAAATAAGGCAAGGATACTTAGGCTTGCGTTTGGCACCTTCCTCGGGCGGAGGTTTAGGGGAATCTTGCTTCGGTTGATCGACCTTATTCTTTCCTTTTCCCTTCTTTTTTCCTTTCGAAGCTTTGTCTGTCATGGTGGACTGAACGACGTTAACCTCGGAAGTGTTACCAGAATTGGATACGGCCTGAGAAGCATTTTCATTCGAAGCGTTCGACTTTTGCTTCCCAGGGTTCACAAAAGATTTCTTAGAGGACGTATTGACAGAACCGATGACATCGTCAACAGATGGTGTTGATGGGGCTTTAGAAGTTCTGGGCCTCGGAGCATCAGGCAAATAATCATATAGTGTACCAGACTAGGATTAAACCAAGTCAAGGTACTGAGCACACGTGATAGCTTGCTCTTTAGTTACACATGCCCCCATAGCAATGTCCCGAGCTATCGCACCGACAAATGAGGTTGTGAACCAGTTAGTCAGAAGCTGATCACGAATCCAGAACTTAATCAAACGACGACATCTCCTCCATTCATGGATATGATCGGAGATATGCGTGGTCGTGTTTTGCTTTTAAGGATGTCAGGAGATGTGTGCCGGTTTCATATCGAATCGACAACTAAAAATGGGTTAAAAATTCCATAGCCAACGAGTTAAAGTTCTGAAAAGATCCGCGAGCTAGCTCAATATACCATTTTGTGGCAGAGCCAGTGAGAGTCCGTTGAAAAAGGCAAAGCCGAATTGAATCATCAAGCCATGAATTGGACGAAAACCATAGATGATAAGTCATGACATGAGCTTGGGGATCTTCTCTAGCTTTACCATCAAACTTGGGACAATCACTTGGAATTTTAGTTGGAACCGATGGCCAGTATAGATTATGAAGAATGGGATCATTTATCAGTTTGGACACATCCGGTAATTCCAACGTTGCTAAAAAGGGTAATTGAGGGTTAAAGGACATCTGAGGCTGCGGGTAGGAAGTAGCACCAGAGTTCCACCTAGTTGCTTGTTTCCCCCATTGATTTTGTCTGGACGGATTTGGCACATAAGGGTTTGTCTGTAGGGATTCTGCCCACAAGGATTATAACTGTAACTAGACGGTTGACCCTAGATTTGACCCCCAGCATTCCACTGATTACCAACTTGGCTTGCAGGAGCAACATATGGTTGCTGGAAATTCTGATAAGGATTAACCTACGGCTGTTGATAATTTTGGTATGGGGAAAATTGGGTTTGCCCTTGGGATTGCTGAAAACCATAAGGCGGTTGGGCTCCAAACTGAGCCTGGGGACCAGGCTGCATTTGATAAGCAAATTGGGTTTGGGATCCAACCTGAATTTGGAGACCGGATTGGGTCTGGAGCCCAGACTAGGGCTGAAAACCAGGTGGAGCTTGAGAAGCAACGAGCGTTTGAGTGCCCGGTTGAGCAGGCCCAGACAGATGTCCTTGGGAAAATGGAGGTTGAGCCATCTGGCTAGAAGGTTGGCCCAATTGAGGTTGAGGTTGGCCCATCTGCCTAGAAGTTTGAACTTGCTGGGTATTGGGTTGACCTTGCGCAACCGAAGGTTGTCTAGACTGACCAGATGGTTGAGTAGGCTGGACAATTGGTTGGCCTTGTTGAATTTGAGGCTGACCAACTTGTCCAGAAGGGTGGCCTTGCTGGGTACCAGGTTGGCCTTGTTGAATGTAAGGTTGTCCTGGGTTACCAGAAGGTTGCCCAAAGTATGTGAAAGAAGACCCATTGAAGGCTGAAGGTTGTCCCCGAATGGGTTGTCCTTGTGGGCCGATAGTTTGCCCTGAATAAGGTTGCCCATAGTACAGCTGTCCGTAAGATGGTTGACCTTAATAGGGTGGTCCTTGAAAACTTGAAGATTGCCTTGGCCACCATGATAAGCAGTGGTACCCCAAGCGACAGATAACGGAACCGAGACCGCAACCACAGGTTGAGATGATATGGGTCAAGGGTGGTAAATATGGGATCCTCGAGAATCATAGTAATTAAACGGATTTTCTAGATTCGGATCCTAAAGAGATTGGAGATATTGATCATATGCCCCCCTTGTTGGAATGGAACCAGAAGAAGGTGGGGCACTAAGGCTAGGGTCAACAACCCTAGATATGGGTGCCGAGTGGCCACTATTTGAAGGACCTATCGAAGGTCCAGCAACAGTGGTGACAACTGAAGATGCAGTGACGACACTAACAACAGGGGCTAAGGAAGCCACACAAACGGTTGGAATAGTCGGGACAGATGTGATAGTTACACTATGAATCTAAGGAGTGAAAGGTCCCGACATCGGAGTGACAGTACGAGACCACGTGGAACTTGTAAGGGGAGACCTAGAACCTATGATATCAGCCAGAGCATTATAGCATAGAGGCGGTGTGATACCAAGAGAGGTGACACAAAAGGGTGAAGTTTCTGTAGGTATAGGAATTTCACTACTTGCCATAAAAGACTCTTCACTCATGATGGGGTTCGTCTCATCCATGTCAGAAGAAGACATTGGGACCGAAACACCAGGAGGAGTAAGGGGAAAGTCTTCTTCGGAAGGCTCCCAAACGGGGTTCCAATGAATATCGTAAGACTCGTATTTCGGAGTGTGAGAGTTAAGCGGTTGGATACTCGGAATAACAAGAAGAGTATCACTAGCAACCGGTACCTCAGGAGCGACAAAAGATGGGGATCCTTGGTCGCTTGGAACAGGAGACGGGATCGGTGATTCCGCTAGGATGGTTTAACTCAAAAGCCCTAGGGATAACTAATCGAGTAAGGAGAAATAACCCTACGCAAACTAAATGCAACAAGATCTAACAAGGTAGGTGTGAACATGGCTGAATGAATTTTAATACACATTAACAGAACTTGACCTTTTCATCTTTAAAGAGTAGAGAAAATGACGAAAAGATGACTTTAGTCGCCTTCGAATATTTAATGAGCCTGAAAGGACAAGTGCTCAGATGGACCTTTTCTTTTAAGGAGTCCGAAAAGGAACAAAAGTGACTGCTCTGGAGAAACTAGGCAAAAGGTTTACCAAACATCCCGTAAAACTACATATACACCTTGGCGATCATATGAAAACCAAGGACTTTCCGTACGACAGTCAATCTTCCCGAATGCTGTGTTCGGTGCGTTATGGTTTGCAAGGCGGTAGACACGGCTTCCTAGGGATATAGGATGATAACCTAGTGGGGTCTCCCAACATATACTCGACGGTACTGGGAGCACAATTCCGTACTAGACCGCTATTGAGTCACAGAAGGAGGAATCACCCAACCTTGAGTGAAAACAATAGTGACTAGGTTTAATGACGCCGGAGCACGTCTCTAGCCTAGACCTCTAAATAGTGTGCGTTATGTTCCAATGTGTTGTTAAGTTCATTCAGTTCATTTTAGAGTTGATCTTGAATTATGTTTCAGTTTCCAGGCCTTACCGTATGTATACAAAAACCTAGGATGCAGCTAGAATGAGTAAAACATCTTTCACTTCAATGAACACCTACCTACGGGAGGGTAGAGAGATCATTCCCAAACCAAGAAAACCAAGATAAGCGAAGAGACACAATGCATAAACACATCAACCCTACAGTGCATGGATACTACTGATGATAGATTTTATCATTTGCTTTCCAGTATGCAAACTTGAAATGCAAATACACTTTCACTTTCGTATACTAAATGAATGCAGTCTTTTGATTTTGATCATTTTGAATTTAAAAGAAACAAACAAGCAAGTGTGAAACCCGGTCAATCCAAACAATTGTGATCTATGTTCGGTAGTGAAAAGAAATCGAATCAATACCAAAGATTGGTCCAATAATTGTCACTAAAAATCAACCAGAAAGAAACAAGCAATGAAGAAGGCTCAAGCAAATTGACAAGAATGTTGCAAATGAACCTTGGGAGAACAAGCAACCAAGCCAAGTAATTCAAGAATTTTAAAGAACAAACTAGGTCACAAAACCAAAAATGAAAGATTCATCTAATAAAACCAAAGAGAGAGTACCTTAACCATAAGTAATAAAAAACAAGCTAATGGGCAAGAAAAAAAGGGGGATCAACAGAACTGGTGAATTTAGGAGGTAGAATTGAAAAGACAACTCTACAGGAATCGTCACGGGCATAACACCAACAACTAGGGACGATCAACCACTAGTTGTAGCAACAGAGCGACGTCATCACGAGAGTACACGTCTCTTCCGCGACGGGCCGATTTCAGGAATCGTCGCGACTGTACGACGAGATTCAGCGACGCACATAACGTTGCAACAAAGACAAAGCGACGTCGACACGACTGTTAAACCATTTTCAGTGACGATCTTAAAAACAATGATAGATGAACAAGAAACTCCCAAACAAAAACTAATCAATCCTGCAGACAATAGAGAGATTTCCCAGATTTACCCAGGTAACCCAAAAGACTGATAGTTTATCCCCAAAATTCAAGAGACACTAAATCAAAACCAAAACAAGAGCAAATAAGAGAAGAAACATACAAAGGAATCCCCAGCGAAGTCGCCAACTTATGATGTAGAAAAGTGTTCCCTCTGCGGACAGAGGCAACCCCTCTAGCCCTAGAGTGGGTCTAGTCACAGCAAGGACAAAACAACAATTAATTCCCTTAAATAGTTGTCGTTGGAGGCCTACCTCAAACTGATGGTTGATGAAGTTCCATTGCGCTACACCAGCTTTCGTTTCCTTCTCCTTAATAAGTGATCAACCTAAAACACCACAAAGAAACAACAGAGCGCGTAACCGAGAAACAACAATGATCTATTTACTCACAAAGTCAAGAAGTCATGAGCTATCAAGTAAATTACATACAAGACATAGGAAATCATCATTGATTGTATTAATGATAAATCAAGAGCAAAGCTTACAACCAAGTCTTGACGTCGTAAGCCTTCTCAAAGGGTCCAACCAGTGTGTTTCTTCAAGCACTCACTCTCAAAGATGGGTCTCCCAAATAGCAACATATCTCTCTCTTATTCACAAGCTTTAACACAAGGTTAAGGGCACTCCACACCTTCTTGCAAACTATAAAGCAATCCCACACTTGTCACACTCACACCAAAACTATCTACCAAACTCAAAAGCAGCAGCAGTACTGTACAACTAAAAGAACTAGCAAATGATAACAATGGTGAGTGATTTTATAGGAGAAGGAGTCTCCATGAAATGAGGGAGAGGGAGCTTATGCTCAGGGCAAGCAGCACAAAAGACGGAACTACCATGCCAGAGGGGAAAGGGTGACCCAAACTGACCCAACAACCAGGTCTAGAGACATCCAGAAGGCCGATTGTTGGAACGATTTCGCCCAATCTGGATCATCGTTGGTCGTTAACTAAGTTTTAGTGCTGACATCGATAGGAAGCAATGTATGCAGACCGATCGTCGCTAAAGATAGCTAATAGCCTCGCACTGGGGCATGAAATCCGATCGTCACTAGAAACACGTGTACTCTCACGACAGGGTCGCGACAATAACGATGAGGCCGAAAACTTAGGAAAAGAGGGTCAATTGGCAACATAAGAGAGCATTTGTTTAATATGAGCATGTTTCACTGGACACATGACACAGTAGAAGGAATGGGGTGAAGGCAGTGACAAATTACTGTGTAACAATGTCCACCAGCTTGAAAGATAAAGCAGAGATACTTGGAACCATAATATCAACATAGTCAAATGGGCTTGAATTTGGGTGCCAACTTATTAACTAACCGTGACCTTCTCCATCTTCACAAGGTGAGGTTCATGAACATGACCATAATTACAGTCATGTGTTTCCATAACCATATTTGAATACCTTTGTTTGAGATGATGGGCATTATTTCCCTTTATTCCATCCCTTTTACGTAGATGCTTGTGAACTCCCATCTAACAACCTTTCACGGAAATGAGCGGTGATGACGTGTTGGGAGGAGTTGGTGGTATCAATGTTGTTCAAAGCAACCACATGGGGTTGTGTATGTTGAATATTGTTGAAGAAGGTTTTTATCCATGATGATATCAGTGATGATTTGTGTGATGTATAACCTTCAACAATGGAAGCTATTGCACTGTATGATTTTCCATGACAGTAGTCAGAGCACTTTGTTTTGTAATGGAAATATACAATCGTTTTGCAAGAAATATGGTGAATATGAAAAATGCTAACGCGAGTTGGAAATGGTGCTTGCTACAATTAGTATGGTGCATTGATAATAAAGAGGATGATGAAATAGAGGATAAGACATGGAGTATGAAGATGATGATGATGATTCTTGCAAATAGAACTTGCAATAGGATATACAATGTTGCTTTGTTGTGACGGTTTTTGTATAGATACATTAATCCTTCCAATTGTTTTGTTGGTGTAGGTATCTTGGAATGCTTTGTTTCTCAATCTACTTTGAGATCTTCATTGGCCTATTGCTACTCGTATTTAGTGTCTATGTACTTGAAAACACTTATGAACCAAAAGTTTTTTGGTTTCTTCCTTTCATTTCCTTTGTTTTTTCATTTTTCTTGTTAAGCTATTAATGCCATTTTCAGTTTTCACTAGTGCCCTACCCCATTTATACTAATAGGGTTTTCATGAGGAGGAATGCCTTTATTGTAGACCTAAGGTTGCCTCCATGGTGGTTTTTAGCCAAAGGTTTATCCCAAGTGCGTTAATGAGGTTTCCACTTGGATATATTATTATTATTATTATTATTTTCTTTTTTATTTGCAATGTTTCTAATATCTAGGAGGCTTGAGAGCATTTTTACTCTTAACAACACCAAATTGTTAGGCTTTGAATATGGTTGTGACTTATTCCTTTTATAGAGGCTTATTGTATATATTTTGTAAAGAGAGATTGGAACAACCCTTGGATTTCTTAGTGATTCACCATTTTGTACTAGTGATTTGCCATGATTTTACAAGATAATATAATCTGGTGAGAGATTCACCAAAAAAATTATATATACATATTATATCATTAATAAAATCACTTTCCACTTTTCATATGTATCATGGGGACTCACCCATTTATTATACATATAAATTTAGGGAGGCTCTTAAAATTTTCCCTGTACTTGACAAGCTAAAGAATAAGATACAAAAAGATGGTTGATAGATTCAACCTCCTAACTACATAAGACACACATGTTTGGGCTTGTCTATCCCTTCTTAATACCAATATCCAAGTTAGAAGTTTATTGGTGAGTGTGAGCCAAAGCACTGTTATGGATTTTAATGACCCATATAACTTCCATATTTTCTCCCACCACTGACAATGTTGACCATGTAATTATTCCTTTGTGAAAGATTTGTAACTCAACTTAGTCGTGTAATCCATGAAATTGAATTTTTTAACCAGACTAAAATCTCATGGTTCTCTTCATTCAACTTGATATGTTTAGAAAATATAAGGCTCATAGAGTTTTGCCATTCATGCATTGTATCTCCTATAAAAAATATTCTTTTCATTCGATTTCCTTTTGTCCTTGCCAAAACTTAGGACTCCTTACTTCCACTCATCCCATAAAAAAAAAGACTCCATGTTTATGAAGTTGTTCCACTAACTCATTAGAAAGTTTGAATTGGTTGCAAACACCAACCCAAGGATCCTCCCCTATCCTTAGCCCTTTCCCACCAGTTATCTTCCATGCCACACACCCTATCACCATAGAGAAATCCTCCACCAAAGGTCTCGAAACCATCAATCCAATATTGGTTGATTTGAAGGGACATTGGAACCAATCCTTTGTGGAGGAGCCATTTGTATACTTAGATCTCAGGATACACTCCCATAAAGCCAAATTGTGGGTTAGCCTCCATAGGATTTTTCTCACACAATCCAAATTGAAGTGCATTGAGTTTTTAGTGTCCCATCCTCCCATGCATTTCAACTGAGCTAACACTTACCACTTTGCTAGGGAGACTCCTCCCTACTCTTGACCTCTTGACTATAAGAAATGAAACCATTTTTTTCAAATTTTTGTGAGAATTCCTTTCACAATCTTGGAGATAAACATCCAATATATTGGGATGCTTTGTAGGACTTACTTGAGAAGGACCAAACTTCTTCCTATTGTGAGCCATTGACTTACTAAATGGAGATACATGATTCTACCTTTTTAAATAGCCACAACCAGTCCTTAAACCTATGAGAATTTGGCTTGACGTGAAAACCCAAATACCTAAAACCTTTGTCCATACTCCACTTGGGGAAGAGAAAAGCTACCTCTAGTGATATGGACAAGTCCTCTTATGGTAAGAAGAAGCATACACATGAATTGATCTAATTTATTTCCATCCATGTTTCTTTATTAAAAAGGTCCAAAATGCTTTTGATGTAATGAAATTCCCAAGTTGATCTTGCACCAAAGAGCATAACATCATCAACAAAAATAAAATGAGAAACAAAACTAGGGGAGTGGTCTTTGTTCCTTTTAGCTCGCCCCTATTCCTAGCATTGGTAATAATCTCTCTTAGACCTTCTGCAACCATAAATAATAGGAAAGGGGAATAAAGGGCATCCTTGTTGAAGCCCGTTAGATGCCCCAATAAATCTTGAAGGGGACACATTTACAAGAACAACAAAATTAGTTGATTGGGTATGGTTCAATATCCAGTTTATCGAAGTTAAGCTCATTCACATTTGTATGAAAGCAAGTATGAGAAAGGTCCAACTGACCTTATCATCAACTTTGCAAAGGTTGAGTTCAAGGATCATCGAAGGTAATTTAAGTGTTTTTATAGAATGCAAAGCTTCTTGAGCTATAGACGAAACTTCATGAATTTGCCTTTCGAATAAGCATAGAACTGTTCCTCCAAAAAGATATCACTAAGAATAGGCTCCAACTAAGTTTCTATGATTTTGGAGATCACCTTATACACCACATTGCAATAGGAAATCAACCCATAGCCATCAAAGGAGATTGGATTGTCTTTCTTTCGAATAAGGGCTAGACAAATGGAGTTCATAGCACCTATAAATTTCCTATTTCTCTTGGCTTCCTAAACCACTTTAAGAAGATCCCATTTTAGAAGCTAATAGAATTTGAGAATAATTCTACTATAGAACCATTTGAGCTAGGACTCTTACCTCTCTTCATGGTCAAGAGAGTGTAATGGAGTGCGTTCTTCAACACCTTTGTTTCCAACGATTCATTCGATTCCTCGTTGAAAACCTTTGGGAGCAACCTTAGTACTACTAAAATATCCTTGATGGGGCACCCAATTAGTTTTGTGAACAAAGAGTGAGAGTGATATCTGCCTGACATCTTGGTCAACTCTCTGTCTTGTTTAAAAATTTCCCATATGGTGTTTTCTATTGTTTTGAATGAAACATAATTGTGATTTTTTTATTTTATTTTCATATGTGTTATTGTCGTGCTTATCTAACCAAACTATTATGCTCTTCAATTTCCATTTGGCCTCTTCAATGGCTAGTAACTCTTGTTGCTTACTCATTAGAAGTTTAAACTCCTCTACCTCCTTATTGGATTAGATTCCCATATCATTCATGTAATAAATGGAAGATATTTTGAACTTCATTTCCATAAGTAGTACCAGAGCTTTATGATTAAATGTTGCTGCCCATTTCTTCATAACTTCCTTGCCCCTGCACATATTGTCTCGAAATTGTTGGGTAAAAGAGCTCCCTAATTCCTATATGATATGCACCCAAATTAAGGTGACTACCTCTCTATAGTCTTCTTCTTCCAACCAAGTATGAATGAAATTCATTGGAGAGGTATGTTTCTTCTCCTTGAGGTCGAGTTTTAATAAAATAGGCAAGTGATCTAACAAACCCTTAGAGCCTACCCAAGGCTTCAAGTTCCAAGGACCATCAAGCAATGCCTTTGAAACTAAAAGATCATCTAGATGTTTTGTGATACTTTCCTCTCCTTCCTCCCATTCCTCCAGGTAGGAGTGAGATGGGGCGACTCTAGGTGCAGTAGTTGTAGTGTTTCTAAAATACCAAAAAAAAAGAACCCTTCAAGTGCATCCCGATTGTGGTGACCTCTCAAAATCTCCCTTAAAGAAAAGGTGAAGTTTAGATATCCCTATTTGTGTAAAATGACATTCTCCCCAAATATTAACCCAAATGAAGACACGTTTTTCCTAAAAAGGCTTCATGTTGGCATATGGCCCATACATATCAAACAATTTTGTATATTGCCTTAGAAATCACAACTAGTACTTCAACTAAGTTTCCTTAGTTCAAAATAATCGAGGACAAGATTTTTAGATTTGGACCACATGCCGTAATAAGACCACTTGAAAGACCGTTAGAATCTATATAATGAAAAGAACATTTTTTTAACCAATTAGAAAGAGATTTCATTGCTTTAGACCTCAAGCACATTGTTTCTTATAGAAGGATGAAGGATGGTGTTGGATGAATAGACCTTTACAAATCATTTGAGGGCTAAGAGCTTAAGGGTGTCGCTGAACCCATTTGTATTAAATGAAAAATATAATGTTAGCAACCCCGATAGTAGGAATTCCTTGGTGTAAGGGCCCAAAAGATGGTGGATTGCTTGCCATCCCTCATTTCCTTCTTCGCTTGTAACTAGGCTAGAGAAATATATGATTTTCGTCCAACTTGAGATGCCAAAGAGGATTCCAGTGCTAATCCTTTGTTAGTAGCCTTGGAATGCTTTGGATTAACTCAAGATTGGAACATATACCTAGAGTGACGAGTTGAAATCACTTGGATGGTTCCTTTAGGTTCATTTAAGCCTTCATGAAGACCTAGATCTTGCCTTCATTTAAGCTTCTTGGAGAGGGGATTAAGAGATGAGGAGGAGGAGGGACTGTGAAAAGGTTTTGAGAGGGTTACAAAGGGAGGATGATACAAAGGCTCTGGGGGAACTGGGATATATGCTTGCATGCTAAGGCTAGGATTGGGAAGAATCGTTGCTTCCCTAGAAGTAATATTAGGAAAATACTCATCGATATGCCCATCCTTTTGGTTTAGAGTATCAAGAAGGTGAGATAGCTTACCAAAAAGGGAAGACCACTAAGTATCTTGAGTCTATTCCTTTTCTTTCTTAGATTGGATGACACGTGGATCCTTTTTGTCTACACTTAGAAATGGCTTTCCCCACCGTTGTCCCTCTCTACCATTGATTTTGTGGTCACAATTTTTAATTGTGTATACTCAATTTTGATTTTAATCAATACTAAGAGGGATTTAAAAAAATCGTAATATAAATTTGTTGGGGTTTAAAAGATTTTTGTTAACATAATTTATGTTAGTATGTGTGTGTTCGCACATGCCTCTCTCTCTCTCTCTCCACACACACATTCTTGGGTTCAATTTTCTGGCCACCTAAACATCTATAATCACCCCCGACGTCTTTCTCTCGACACACACACACATTCTTTGGGTTCAAGGGAGAAAAACCAAAAGAGCATGTGTGTATATGTAACTATTCAATATTTTTTCCATATAAATATAAATATACATCACAATTATTTTTTAAATAATATAATGGGTTAGTTTGCTCCATATGTCATGCTAATATTGAGTATGAGCATTACATACTTCCTTATATTATATTGTAAAACACATCTTGTTTTTCTTGATTTAATAAAAGCCTTCCTCCCTCAATACACCTCAACACACCTCAATATAACATTATCCCTATAATAACAAAAATGTCGACAAAAGTATTAATCCACTTATTAGGTAAGTTAATTTTCCTGAAATACATTGATGATAATTTTAATCATATAAAGTGTAAATTAAATGGTTTGTATTGGATTTAGTCTTACTTAAGTTAATGGTTCAAATCTCATGGGAAGGGTTTGAGGGTGAGAGACAACTGTAGGGATAAAAACTACCCCAAAAGGTTCAATTGAGCATCACAGAATTGTGGTGACAATATCTCATAGGTGGACAGATACACTGCCTTATAAGTTAATGGTTCAAATCTCATGGGAAGGGTTTGAGGGTGGGAGACACCTCTAGGGATAAAAACTACCCCAAAAGGTTCAATTGAGCCTCACAGAATTGTGGTGACAATATCTTTCATAGGTGGACAAGTACAATGTCTTATAAGGTGTCCAGGTTTGATGAAGCCCTTCACAATCGTAGTGATAGGTTCCATCAAACCTTGCAAAATCCCAACGACAACATCATATATGTAGCAGTGATAGGTTCCATCAAGCCTTGCAAAATCCCAACAACAACATCATATATATAAGTTGATCATTCTTCCATCCAACAACATTCAATTCAAATTAGCCTTAGTTTAACTTAATCTAGCTAAATAAATATAAAATTTAACCTTCTAACATTGTTAATATTATCTCCATAACTATAACTTATACATAGTGGAACTCTAACTTTACGATGTGGAGAAAAAATAAATAAATTACTATTCCATCCAATAACATTATGGCTAAGCTCAGTTTAATGAAAACAATAATAAAAAAAAAAAAATCACTGATATTTCGGAAAAAAGTATCGGGAAATAGTGGAACTTAAACTTTGCGTAGCTGAGTTAAAATGGGCTGACGAAAAAGTGAGTTTGAACCAACGTGATTATGATGTTGATAATACATTTGCCACCACTATGGGATTCAAATTGAAATTTTGGGTGGGCGGGATTCGGCAGAGGCCAAGGGAAATATAGACTCAAGAATTACCAGTCGAGATAGAAAGCAAGGACGGAGAGGTCGAGCGAGTTATTGATATGGAGGACGAGGAAGCGTTGGAGAGGGCATGTGCTGCGATCGAAGCCGCGAGCAAAGAAGCCGAAGAAATCCAAGATGAATTCGGGGGGCATTTGCTTTCCGATGGAATTGTGCAGGAGCTTAATGAGATCTTCGGCAGCAGCAACAGCCATGGGTATGGCGTGGATCCGCGCCTGTGGGAGGAGGCGGCTGCGAAGGGGGTGCCGCTTGGTCTGGTCGGGCAGGGGCTGGCAGGAGTGATGGAGAAGGGCGGGGGCAGGGCTCTCATGGCTGCCGATGTCTTTTTAGGTGTCCTACTCGCTCCTGGTTGCCCTATTTACAGTTTTTTCAGCCCACTGGCATTTCTTGCACTTACTAGATGCTTGAGGAACTCATGCCGGAGGTCTGGCGAAGGGGCCGAGAACAGGTCATCGGCAGAGAGGCCGAGGGCAAGGAAGGGCCAGAAAAAAAAAGGTCGAAGAGCGGGGAAGGATGGGATTAATAATAATGATGGTGATGGGGATGGGGATGATTTGAATGGATTTGACGAGGGAGAGGCTGGGCAAGAGCAGGGGCAGAGAGGGGGATCGGTAGTGAGTGTGGAGGATTTGATGGGTGTGTTGTGCAGGCTAGAGAAGGTTATCAGTGTGCTTCAGTTGAAGGATTACCCCGAGAGTCTGAAGGGGCTCATTGAGCTACTAGTGCAGATTCCTCATCTTATTTGTGATTTATTAGGAGAGGATGCTGAAGGGTGTCAGAGGGTAGCTAAGGGTAGGAAGACTACTGCTGCCAGGTCTTCCTCGTCGCCGCCCTCGGTTTCGTCGGTCTGTTTCAAGATGATGGAGAAAGTCTTGCAGCCTGGCCACGGGGATCCTGCAGCTACAGGGGCTGCTCTGCTGAAAGCGCTGAGCCCAAGCATATTGTTGGCGCAGGCGGGTGGAAGCACGCAGCAGAAGACTCAGATTCGGCAGTCTGTGCTCGAGTTTGTCACGATAAAGATGGCAGGCATGAAATGCCAAGCTGTGAGGAGGGCAGTGGTGGCTATGCCCAAGTATTTGAGTGTCAAGGCACCAGAGAAGACGGATGCTCGGGCAATGGCGGTGGAGGCAATCTTGATGATTGTGAAAGCGTTGGGAGGCAGGGAGCAGAGGCAATTCAGTAAGTTTGTAGCGAAACTCTCTCGAGGGAAGCCGCGGTTTCGCCTCATGGCAGTTGATCTTGCTGTTGCGCTCCTTGGAGGCTTGCCTGATCCTCTGGGGCTCAACGGAGAGGATGTGGATGAGGATGAAAATCACTCTATGGAGGAACGGTTCGAAGATGCTGATTGCGATGCACTGCAGGAGCAGGATGCAGATGCCGAGAATGAAGCAGATAAAGAGGTGCAGGATGGTGATCAGAATGCAGCAGTAGAAGAGGCCCAGCCCTCTTGTCAGAAGGATCAAGGGTCTGCGCAAGTTGATTCCAATGCTGAGACTGGTAAAGCGAATACGCCGGCATCTGATAACTTATGGTGGGGTGTGCGATGCCTTGAAGCTCTGCTTCATCGCTGTTCTGATAAAGTTCCTGCAATTCGTGCCCGTGCCCTCACAAACATGGCTCAAGCTCTGGAGCTCCTCTCAGCTGATTTGAGGCATCGTCTCCGTTTGCAAGCATTAATGGGCTTTAGAATTGCTACAAATAAGACAGTTCATGAGCTCAATGCACAGCCATCAAATATCAATGAGTGCTTCACCCCAGGGCAGGAGACCCCCTCCTTGGGAGACCAGACACCATCACCTGAATTAGATGCAGATGGTCCAGGCCCAACTCCGATCACTCCTGCAGCTTCTCACCGGGATTTGGGGTTTCTTTTGAGAAGGCGATGCCTGGATGATAAAGCAGCAGTTCGCAAGGCTGCTCTGATTCTGATGACAAAGTCAACCGCTCTCTTGGGTAAGCCTCCAGATGATACCATGCTGCAAGCAATGGGTGCAGCCTGCAGTGATCCCATGGTTAGCATCAAGAAGGCTGCATTGTTTGCTTTATCAGAGGTATGCTTTGTCCCAACTCATTACTTTAAATTGCTGTTGGCAAAAGTGGCTTAATCGATTGCATCAGGCTTTTACACATGATATAGGTCACCTTCGCTACTCACAATAGAAAAGCCGCCTTCTAGATCTAATCCATATCAAACAAACAAATCAGACCAAAATTATTGATCTCCTGTAACAGGCCCCATTAAAATTTCTTAACTTTCTTCACCCCCTTCTTTTTTGAGGAAACTAACGAGGAACATGATACATTGATACAATTTGCTTTCCAAATCCAATTTTAGAACCAGCCCTTCAAAGTGCAGTTTACTGAAAACAAGTGCGTCATATGAAGTGAAGATTCAAAGTCAATCATGGGATGCTACTACATCTCCTGTATACATAGTCGCTATGCATACTAGTCACCTACTGCTATGAAAGTGGCTGATGAACGAATGCTGCTCTTAAACTATATCTAGAACTGCCAATAAGGTCTGCGTTCAATTCCTGTAGCAGTTGCATAACAGATCACCTTGGTTGGCTGTGCATTTTGCCTAAGTTTTTTGTTATACAGTGACAGAGCTTAAGAGAATGCCTTTTGTACTGGTCTCCAGTGTCACTTTGCGGGTGAAATTTGAAGTGTATAGCATGTGGGTAAACATGCTCTAGTTGGTTGGTAGGGCTATATTGTCCTCACTGTCATAGGAATTCCAGCATGGTTAAATTCGCTCGATAAATCTATATATGGTAGAGGCCATTGCCTTCATTACTTTAGCCTCCTTGGACATAGGTTATACATAGTTTGTAGATGATGAAAATTTGGCAATTTGCCCACATGGGGGGTGGCTCCCTCTTGTTTAACTAGTGCAGCAAGTAATGCAAACGACGAGAACTTGAGTCCAAGATAGACCTATTGGGTTTGTGACACATTCACTGCATGATTTTGAATCCATTAACCATTACATTCACAACAGAGTTGCTTATAAAGACCTTATACTTTCGTAAAGACCAAATTTGGTCACACTGATAATTGTTCCTAAGAATGCGATCCTATGAATAAGATAGACAATACTTAAATAGTGTTTACACTGCTTCAGAAAATTATGCCAATAATACATTAACTTTGGTGGGCAAATATCCTTAACATGTCAAGCTAATACAGGTATTGGAGTTCTGTCTGTCATATCAATAAACGAGACCCAATGGGACTAGATGAGTGCACAGTTGGACTACTAACTCACTGTGGTCAATACAAAATCCCTTGCACAAATGGTAGCTCTAACTTCCCCAACATACTGTCAATGGTATCCTAAATCTCCCAAAGACTGGAAGACTCTGAGATTGCATCTCAGATGACCTTTGCTATAGGCTTATGAACAACACCAAGTTTTTGCAATCTGCCCACCAGTGACTTGGACTCTGGACATCTGGTCAATTCTGGGGTTACAACCATTTGCTGCAACAGTCCCTGCTCCTCAATCATCCTCTTTAATACAAGGAGTTAGGTTACTCAAGTCAGTGTGCAGGATTGAGGCTATTATGATACTAGATTTCCAAACTCACCCATAATAAATTTATGTAGTCTTAGTTTGAATAATTTGTAGAAAATTAATAATCTGCACCCTAACCCCAGTTTACAATTTTGCATGTGTTCAATTGACCCAACCCACATGTTTTGTCATGCTGATATAAATTTCATGTTAAAATTGGCAACTAGGGCCAAACTCCACGTGGGTCATCTTATTTATGGCAGCTGATAATTTTTTTGGATTCCTCTCTTGAGAGGTGTAGGATTTATCTAAAGATCATCTGATTCTGACATGTATTTGTGGAGATATGAATTATTTATATTATTTGATAATTTGTCAAAGCCGGCCAGCAACCAAATAACCCCCAACTCAACCTCAATGTTGCATTTAAATAGAGGAGGCCTCAAGTCACTTGAGACACACACATCTCTCATGATCTCTCTCCACTCGTTTGTGTTTGGTGGAAAGAGATGTCAAGAAAAAGATGCCCTAGCCACAGTCAAAGGGAGAGTTCTAGCTGCAGATTGAAGGGAGATCTATTTGCTGTCTTGAGGAGATCCAATACGTAGTCTAAAGAAGCCCTAATCCGCTGACTAAAGGAGGCCCTAATTGCAGTTAAGAGAGGCCTAATCCACAGCAAGGAGGAGGCTTAATACGCAGTCAAGAGAGACATCTAGCCGCAGTCCTAGAGAGGAGACCTAGTCGCTGTCATAATGAAGCCCTAGCTGTGTTGGAAATACTGGGGGGGGGGGTGAATTAGTGTTTCTTTTCAATTATTATTTTTGTCAGTTAAAACATTTATAATTGGAACACAGAAATATATAACACGAATAGATGCTTTTGTTAATGTGATCATTGCAATAAATCAAGTACAATATATATATATATATATGATTTCAATCAGTTGCCAAGCACCAACTTGGATTCTTTGTGAGGCTCCAACCTCCAGAGCACCAACTCTGTCTTATCAAGGCACCGACCTTGAATTTAGGAGTATTAACTCCCATGACACCAACCCTTTCAGTTCTGAGGCACCAACCTCAAGGGCTCCAACCCTCTGCTGTAAACTGTCTGGATCTGTTTGGTTGTAATTCTTTGCTCCCAACCCTGCTGGGCCTATGACTTACTTCTGTCCTCATGTTCTTTCCATTTCTGCCAGAGCTTCGGCTTCCTTTATTTTCTTACAGTTTCCTAGTAACCCTAAACTTTTCTTGTTCTTTGTTTTATATTCTGGATACCCCTGACCTTTGGCTTCCTTTCTCTGCTGGCTCTTCGGCTTCCTCAACGCTTGCTTGATCTTTCAACTTCCTCTGTGCTCACTTTTCAGCATCCTCTGTCTATGCCACGTCATCCTTTTATTACAATCGCCGCTTCTGGAGGTTTGCACATAACATAGCTGATTCCCAACTGCCGATGGAGCGGATGCGATATGGTATTAAATAGTTATTAATAAGTCCGTCGGGTCCATACCCTTATCGCTATCCTCGGATTGACATTACCTTGTACATTGCGATTACTGCGGATGCGACGTTTGATTAAGCCATGCTATAATGGTGTAGTCGGGTCTGCAATTATATCGCAATCGACGGATTTCAATGTGGCAAAAACTTTAACCAAGCTTGCGATATTGCGACGGATGCGATATTACAATAGGGCATGTTATAACGTTGCAGCGGGTCGACATACGTATCGCAATCGACATTTTAATGTGGCAAGGCTTTAAAGAGGCTTGCGATGTGGCGGATGTGATGTAACTTTAAAGTGTATTACAATGGAATCCTCAAGCTCGTGTATTGTATCGCATCTATATATAATATATATACTCCTCCGTTCTTAACTTTGGTTAATGCGGACTTAACCCATAACCCTTTATCCCCTTTAATTCTATTATAACCCTCGTATAATGAGAATATACACAAACACACGAGAACTTGCAATTTCTGCTTTTACATAGCCTTGGCGCGTTTATCGATGCTTACCTTTATCAGGCTCATTCTCCATCGTAGATTAACTTGCGCTAGTTCCAACGGCAGAGATTTCAGGTGGACAAATAGCATGGAGAACCCGCCCGATAAAGCGGTTTTCTCTCTCCAACCTTGTGCTACGAATTGCTCGGTTAATGGAATCGAGTGCTCTCCTCTAAATACCACTTATCGCCTAGCGTCTGCCAAAAAACCACTGCCACTATTACAAACCCGCCTTTTTGAATATAACCACGTGCATTCACTCTTCATCCGTCTTCTTGATTTCTGCTGATATTATATACTCCTCTGCTCTTTTGGCTCCTCTGTTAACTTATTTGGCATATATTACATGCGATACTCCCGATATGGCTCCTCCTTAATGCCCTACTCTTACACTTACTTGGCTTTCTTGTGGCTTCCGATACCGCTCCAATACCTCTTCTCTGCTTTGATAGCTCCTATGACTTTCGATATTCTCTCCAATGGCTTGACTGTCTTGGCTTTCCTCTGGTTTCTCCTCATGGCTTCTTGCTCCTGTTTCTTCACGGATCTGCTCTACTTCTCCTTGCCCTCACATCATTATTTACTCATCCAGAATATTGCCGTATTGACATCAATGACAATCTAGGTCAACAAGCTGCTATCATAATGAAGCCCTAGCCGCAGTCAATGAAGCCTTAGCTGCAGATTATGAAGCCCTAGCTGCAACATGACGAGGAGAGACCTAGCTGCAGCAAGAGGAGACCTAGCCGTAGCAAAAATAACCTTATAACAACGTGAAGGAGTCTAGAAAAATCAGAGTGGTAGTTATGTGATAAAGCCACATTGTTGTAGGTGACAACATGGTCTATTTCAGGGCTGTTTGGGCATGATAAGGTTGTTCTTGAGCTCGGTTTGCAGGGCAGAAGAAGCTGTAGAAAAGAGGAGCAAGGCACTGTTGTTTAAGGGTTGATTGGGGCACTGATTGAGGGGACCGAAGTTACAGTCTACTGCTGGGTTGGTCCATAGGCCATAGCCAGCAGTTGGAGGCCTTTAGGAGTTGCGTTCAAGGAGGATAGCAACCCTATAAGGCAGCATAAGCATGGAGGGTTTCTTCTAGGTTAAACCACAGTCTTTGGAGGCTGTCTTGTTGAGTTGTGTGGAGGTTGAGAGCAGCGTGGTGTGCCCAAACCAGTGGTACAGTATTACTACAGTGCAGTAAGGTGTAAACATCAGTGTTTGAATTCAATGCTACATCTTTAATCAATCATCATTAGCAGAATGATGGACTTTCTACTCCTGTCATAAATATCAATTTTGTATATTTGTACTATTTCTCTCTCAGCTGAACTATTGAAGAATATAAGAAGAATTAATCAAGGGTTTCCCCACATTGGGGTTTGTCCCTTGCTGGTGCCACATTTTGTGTCTTCTTGTCTTGGCTTGTCTTCTACTGTTTATGTTTATGTTCTATCTACGTTTTACTATCATGCTAATGTGATTGCTAATATGGACATTGATATTGGGCTAATTAAGAAGTTGAAGTAAACTGCTCTTAAGCATAGAACATACCAAAATTTAACATGGTATCAGAGGTGAGGTGAAGACAAAGCCCAAGCAAGAGTGAAAGAGCAATCACCAAAGACATTTGGACAAGGTCAAAGGCTCAATGGGTTTCTCATCCCACTTCTCGGTTGAAGACAAGCTCCGTGAAAAGTCTGACTATCACAGACGTAATATGTTTCTTGATCTGACATTGGAAGAACAAGAAGTGCTGGATTATGTGAAGGGTAAAATCCCTGAGCCTCCATCAAATGCACCAGCTGCTACAAAGAAAACGTACACCAACGGTGAAGTCAAAGCAAAGAAGATTATCAGAGATTCCCAAGCGTCTGGTGGCCTACATCTCTGATTTGGACACCTCCAAGGAGATCTACGATAGATTGTAAGCATGTTCAAGGTTAGTGATGCAAATCAAATTTTGTTTCTCGAAAATAAGCTGAAGGATATTAAGAAGGGTAAAGACGAGGATATTCAATCCTACTTCTTAAGGATGATTGAGATCAAGAATGATCTTCTATCGATTGGAGAAATCATATATGACAGGGAGCTTACAATCAATACCCTTAGAGGGCTTGCACCCGAGTGGTATATATTTAGAACCACTATTTTCAATAATGATCGAATTCCGGGATCTCAAGAATTGATGTCAAGATGTATTCAAGAAGAAACCATGATTGTGGAGCAAGAGATGCCCTCTAATAGAGACAACCCCATTGCTTTCTCCGCTCATGCCAAAAGGAGAAATAATGCAGGGTCTAAAGGTCATTTCAAGGGAAAGCCCAGACCTAAGGGTGGAAGAAAAGCGGGTGCTTTTTTAGCAATAAGTCTGGCCACTATGCGAGGGAGTGTCCAAATAGAAGGGACACATCACATGATGATGATCACAATCATTCCAGGGGCAACTTCAACAACAATGATCGAAGGAATGATAGGTACAATGACAAAGGAAAAAGGAATGCAGGTCTTCAAGGAAATGGTCGACCCTCCAAGAATGCAAGGAGCTCCAGGTATGAAGAATCAAATGTTGTTTCTGATAAGCAAAAGGAGTATTATCTTATATCGACTGTCTCCACTACCTCTCCTCCAGACACTTTAGGAAATTGGCTTATCGATAGTGGTGCTTCAAGGCACTTCCCCAGATACAAGGAAGCTCTCTCTAATCTGATAGAGAAGGAAACAAACTTGGAGATTATTCTTGGAGACGATGCCACCTATCTCATAAAAGGTGTAGGGAATGTTACCCTTCAATTGAATCAGGGTAACTCGATTCATTTACTAGAAGTTCTATATGTACTCGATCTCAAGAAAAACTTGGTGTCCATTTTGGCAATGGAAGACAAAGGTTACAAGGTAGCATTCATCGATGGAAAGGTACGTGTTTGGAAAATGAATTTTAAAGATGCTTTTACTCTTGGGTTCAAGGTTGGCACTTTGTATCAAGTTGCAGGAAGTCCATTGGGGACCATGTCTTATGACACATCTCTACAATCTGAACTATGGCACTAGAGGTTTGCCCATCTTCATTGTAAGGCCCTACCCGCTATGAGACAAATGGTGATAGGGATGTTTGAGTTCAAAGAAGAGCATGAAGGTATATGTCCGGGATGTACCGAGGGAAAACTTACAAGGGGACCATTCCCCTCAAGTAATAGCAATACCACAAATGTGCATCAACCTGAGAGGTTTGAGGTTCATGACCAGGAATCTCATGTATGCAGGTTGAAGAAAGCTCTTTATGGTTTGAAGCAAGTACCCCAGGCTTGGTATGAGAGGATCGATAGATATCTAATGAAGCTAGGATTCACTAGGAGTGAAGCTAATCCGAACCGTTACCTTAAGGTTGAAGTTGATAGACCTCTCATACTGGTGCCTTATATGGATGACCTCTTTTTGACAGGTGCAAACCCTCTCATTCACAAACGTAAGAGGGAGTTGGATTTCGAATTTGAAATGAAGGACTCGGGACTGATGCACTACTTCCTAGGGTTGGAGGTCTGGCAAAAGCCAGGAGAAATTTTCCTATCTCAAGGAAAATATGTTATGAAGATATTGGAAAGATTTGGGATGGTGGACTAGACTACCTCGATGGAGCTTAACTTTAAGAAGTTATGCGGTAGTGTTGCTGGACCTGAATTGGGTAATGCTTTTGAGTATCGTCAACTCATACGAGCACTGATGTTCTTGGTGAACTTCTGTCCAGATATATGTTTTGCAGTTAACACTTTGAGCCAATATATGGTTGAGCCTCATCACTCACATTGGATTGGTGCCAAGAATCTTCTGAGATATCTTCAGGGCACAATCACTCTTGGACTGAGATACACTGCCAGAGATGTGAGTTTGCATGGTTATTCCGATGCTGATTGGGCAGGCAGTGTGATGGATCGCAAGAGCACTTCTAGGTGCTGTTTCTCTTTGGGTTTTTATTAGAATATATCTCTATTTAGTAATGCTCAGTCTTTTAGCTGTTTCTATTTTTCCTTTTAGCAGTTTCTTAGATGAAACTGTTTGTTCTATATTCTACATAGAAACCTGATGTTTCTATTATTGTAAATATCTTTGTATTATCATTGAGCTGTTTGCTCCAGGTTAATCAATTCATTCGATATTCTTTTACATGCGTGTTTCGCACTGTTTTATGGTATCAGAGCAAGGTTAAGAGATTCTTCTTGAACAGTAATTCTCTTTGCATCGTAATCTCTTGAGTCCTTTCTAAGGTCGAGCCCTCTGTAAGCCAGGCAGCCTTCACTGAGTCTTAGCCTCGGCTTTGCTCGCTGTGATAAAAGCTTACAGTCGTCCATCTCGATACAGAAATGGATTCTTCTCTTGCATGATCATTTTATTAAGGAAATAACTTTGTGGCGGTGACTGTTTTCGTGGGAGCGGGATTTTTTTTGGCTGGCCAGTTTTGCTTGGAATCGTGGATCCGGCTATCTTCTTCTTCACCTGGCGGCTACTCGACCACACCGTGGAATCTCTCAGCATTCGTGATCCAGGTGTTTTCTCTCAAAACTCATTTGTTTGTTTGAAAGTCAGACTCGTGGTTTGAAAAATTCGATCTGCGGGCAAATTTGTGGTTTTATTTTCAAAGCTGTCAATCCCGTGGATACGCGTGTATTCTTTGAAACTCGTGGATATTAATTTTGATGACCGAGGATTTATATTTTGAAACCCGTGAATACACATTTGAAACCTGTGATATATATTTTGCCGTGGATATATATTTTCGACCCGTGGATACGCATTTTTTGAACCCGTGAATACACATTTGAAACCTGTGATATATATTTTGCCGTGGATATATATATTTTCGACCCGTGGATACGCATTTTTGAAACCTGTGGATATATAGTTTGGTGTGATTATATATTTCCGACCCGTATTTGAAACCTGTGGCAGTTAAAACCCGTATATACAGTTATTATATACAGTCCATAATACGGGTCCATATTACAGTCCATAATACGGGTTATACAGTCCATAATACAGGTTCATATATACAGTTGAAACCAATCTATCAGTTGAAACCCATAGATATATACACCTGTGGATCTATACAGCTGAGACGTGACGTGAAGCCTTGATAGCTCACGTGGGCCAACGTGTTTAGATACTCGTATTACCAATCCGTGGTGTTTGCCGGCATACCTGAGACGTGAAATATATATACGTATATACCTGAGACGTATATACCTGAGACGTATATATCCGTGGTGTTTGCCGGCATACCTGAGACGTGGTGTTTGACGGCATAAGTGGAGTGGTGTTTGCCGGCAGTGTAAACGTGAAGCTGAGACAGCACATATCCACATAAAGGTATTTTCAGATCCACGTAGTTTCCAGATCATAGTAACGGCATAACGCATCTTTTCAGGGATTTTCCAGTGACGGTATTTTCAAGTGACGCCATCTTCCAGATTCACGTGGTTACGTAGCGGTTTGATTAAAAGTTTATTGTGATTTTCTTTTGAAGTGGTGGGACCAGAACAGCGTATACAGCACAGCTTGGACAGCTTCAGTTTACAATTTGTTAAGGTTATGTGTCTCGCCCTTATTTCCTGTTTCTTTATCTCTGAAGTTTGGCATTTGTTTGCTCAAGGCTGCCTGTGAAGAATTTGTTCTGCAGCCTGTGTTAAACCGGCAGCTGTATAATCAATAAAATCACTTCAAACAGCAGTGTAAGACTTGTGAAAGAAGGGTACAGCTACAGCAGTGGAATCTGCTCTATTGCCATTTTTTTTAGACTGTGGAAATATATTTTGTGTGCTGGACTTCTGTATTGTCTTTGAGAAAATGGCCACGCTCACCAATCTGATGTTAGAAGGAAATCAAGCCTTTTACGCTTTTATGGCTAAAAGGTCTTCAGATCATGTTCCTTCTTCTGCATGGTACATTGATTCTGGTGCATCACGCCATTTCTCTCACAGGCGTGACTGGTTTATTGACTTCTCACCTTTCAGTGATTCTGTGGTATTTGGCGGAGGTGAAAAGTACATAGTAGCTGGCAGAGGTACAGTTCAAATTCAGTCTGGTGGGCGCACACTCATATTTCTGAATGTATACTATGTTCCTGGTATGGAAATTAATCTGCTGTCTGTCAGCCAGATTATGAGGAATTCTCCTCAGCTTGATGTTGTGTTCAGTGCACACAAGTGCTCTATTATTGACAGAGAGACTAGTCTAACAGTTGCTGTTGGCTTAGAGGACCATGGTCTATATAGGCTACTTGACACCGGTGACTCTCCAGAAGTGGCTCTAGCAGCACGTGTCTCTCCCATCAGTACTCTTTGGCATCAGCGATATGGGCATCTAAATATGCAGTATCTCTCTCAGCTCTCCCGGGAGGGACTTGTGTCAGGATTACCTGATATTCAGACTCAGCAGTTAGGGGTATGCGGCGCCTGTCAAGCAGGAAAGCAACATCGGTCTTCATTCAAGAATGGAGAATCTTGGCGTGCATCTAAGGTACTCCAGTTACTTCACGCTGATATTTGTGGTCCTATGAATACAGCTTCTATCACTGCTTGCAAATATTTTTTACTTATTGTAGATGATTTCAGTAGAAAGATGTGGGTGTATTTTCTAAAAAATAAATCTGATGCACTTAGTACCTTTCAGAAGTTTAAAACCTTAGTTGAAAAAGAGTCTGGCTGTAACATCATGACTCTTAGGACCGACAATGGGGGGGAATTTTGTTCTTCAGCTTTTGCCAATTTCTGTGATATTCATGGCATCAAACATCAGTTAACCGCACCCTACACTCCTCAGCAGAACAGTGTTGTCGAGCGCCGCAACCGCACGGTTGTTGAAATGGCTCGTTCCATGTTACAACACAGGAGTGTTCCAAACAGATTCTGGGCTGAAGCAGTATTTACTGCTGTTTACCTTCTTAACAAGTCACCCACTCAGGCTGTTACAGGGAAGACTCCTGAAGAGGTTTGGTCTGGCCGTAAGCCTAAGATCAGTCATCTCAAAGTATTTGGCTCAGTTGCATATGTTTGGATTCCAGCTGCTAAGCGCTCTAAGTTGGATTCCAAAAGCCAGAAACTCATGATGACAGGGTACAGTGATCATCACAAAGCCTATAGGCTGATAGATATAGCTACTGGTCGTCTTAGCTTCAGTCGGGATGTAGTCTTTGATGAGGACAGAGGATTCTTTCAGCAATATTCTGAGGATCAGCCTCACAGTGTTCTTCTTCCAGTCGGTCCACCTGATGGGAGGGATGATGTAGCATCAGTATTAGATAATACTCTATCTGAGCTTCCTCCAGAAGCTAACCCTCCTCTTGCTGTCCCTATTGCTCTTGAGCCTTCTCCACCTCCTTCTGATATTGGTTCCTCTGCTCCTGATATTGGTTCTTCTTCTCTTCGGCCTAAATGGTGGGCTAAAACCATAGGTGATCTCCGGGATGATGAGCTCCTTGAAGGTAGAACTTCTAGACATAAGAACAGACAACAGTCTACAATCAATTTTGCTCTTATGGCTAACATACACAGTATTTTTGAGCCTCAAACCTATTCAGAGGCTAAGGGTACATCTGAGTGGGAACAGGCTATGGAAGCCGAATTCCAAAGTCTTCAGAAGAATCATACATGGACACTTTCTGATCTTCCTGCAGAGAAAAAACCCATAGGCTGCAAATGGGTGTATAAAGTGAAATACAAAGCTGATGGAACCATAGACAAGTATAAAGCTCGTCTTGTGGCTCGAGGGTTCTCACAGAAGGAAGGCATTGACTATGAGGAGACTTTTGCTCCTACAGCCAAGATGAGTACCATAAGGCTTGTGCTTGCCCTAACAGCTCAGTTCAATTGGAAAGTTCATCAGATGGATGTAAAGAGTGCTTTCCTAAATGGTGATCTCCAAGAAGAAGTCTACATGACGCAGCCTCCAGGATTCAAGGTTGCTGGTCAAGAACAGAAAGTGTGTCGGTTAGTTAAAGCAATCTATGGATTGAAACAAGCTCCTCGGGCTTGGTACATGAAAATTGATCAGTACCTGACAGATCAGGGTTTTCAGCGGAGTCCATCTGATGCAAACCTGTATATCAAGCATACTGGTGATGATATCTTGTTTGTAGTTGTCTATGTGGATGATCTTATCATTACTGGCAGCTCTGCACATTTGATCCATGGGATCAAACAAGATCTATGCAGAACTTTTGAGATGACAGACTTGGGACTTCTTCATTACTGTTTGGGGGTTGAAGTGTGGCAGAGTGAAAATCAAATCTTTCTTTCTCAGTCCAAGTATGCCAAAAATCTTGTGGAAAGGTTCAGAATGCAGGATTGCAAACCGGCCACGACTCCTATGGAACCAGGGCTCAAACTTTCAGCACAGTCATCCTCTCCTCTTGTGGATGAAACTTTATTCAGGCAATTAGTGGGCAGTCTCATCTATCTTACTGCTACCAGACCTGACATCAGTTTTGCAGTAAGCTACATTTCTCGCTTTATGTCAGCTCCTAAAGCTGATCATTGGATAGCAGCAAAGCGGGTGCTACGATATGTGCGTGGTACTTCTGATTATGGCCTCTTATATACTTGCAGCTCCAATCCTATTCTCAGTGGCTACACTGACTCTGACTGGGCCGGTTCGGTTGATGACCGTAAATCTACAGCTCGGTATGTGTTTAGTCTAGGATCTGGTGCTGTTACTTGGACTAGTAAGAAGCAACAGGCAGTGGCTCTCTCCTCAACAGAAGCAGAGTATCGGGGAGCAGTTAAGGCAGCCTGTGAGGCAGTTTGGCTTCGTCGTATGCTTGCAGATATGCATGTTTTTCAGACAGGGCCTACTTCTTTGTTTTGTGATAATCAGGGAGTGCTCAAACTTGCCAAGAATCCAGTCTTTCATGAACGAACAAAGCATGTGGAAACTCACTGCCACTACATTCGACAGCTGGTTGAAGACGGCTCAGTTCAGTTGCACTATGTTCCCACAACAGAGCAGCCCACCGATATTTTCACCAAGCCTCTTGGTCCTGATAAATTTGTAAAATTTCGCGGGTCTATTGGTGTTGTAAATAGATTGAGCATTAAGGGAGGGTATTAGAATATATCTCTATTTAGTAATGCTCAGTCTTTTAGCTGTTTCTATTTTTTCTTTTAGCAGTTTCTTAGATGAAACTGTTTGTTCTATATTCTACATAGAAACCTGATGTTTCTATTATTGTAAATATCTTTGTATTATCATTGAGCTGTTTGCTCCAGGTTAATCAATTCATTCGATATTCTTTTACATGCGTGTTTCGCACTGTTTTAGTTTTGCTTTGATACCCTGGATGAGCATGAAGCAGAAGTCAGTTGCTTTGAGCACCGTTGAGGCCGGATACATAGCTGCGAGTATGGCCTAGTGTGAAGCTGTCTAGTTGGGGAAGCTCTTCAGTGAGTTGTTTGTACACGTGCTGTATACCACCGTGATCCTCTGTGACAACTAGAGTGGGATCTGATTATCAAAGAATCTTGTATATCATGATTGCTCCAAGCACATAGACATCAGGTACCACTTTATTCGAGATATGGTACAACGAAGAGCTATAAGGCTTCATCACATTGGGACTGATGAGCAGGTCATCGATATTTTGATGAAGCCCCTGGGAAAGGTCAAATTCTTGACTTTTCGAGAACAATTAGGAGTCGTGGAGAGACCCTCTCTTGAGGGTCCTATATGATATGGATTTTGAGCTCTGGGAGCTTCAGGGGCTTGGGGTACTTCTTGGAGTGATGAGCAACCATAGGGTGAGTGATTCAACCTTCCCCTAGTGGTTTGCTATGTAGGCAGGATGAGTGGTTCATCCTTCTCATGCTGAGACACAATCATAGGGTGAGTGGTTCAGACTTCCCCGAGTGATTTGTTGTGTATAGGGTGAGTGGTTCATCCTTCTCCCACTGAGACATCCTACCCATGCAGTCTGGGACTCATGGGAAGTACCTCATCTGGCCAATGAGTAGGGAAATGAGGATAGGGACCATAGTACTACTGATGGACGGGTCGTGTACTATTGTACTCCCTACGAGAATGACATATTGATCTGGGATCAATTGGAATTGACCTCAGGTCAGTAAGAGTGGTATGAGACACTCTCTTTATTTGGAACTGATTCCGGATCAGTAAGAGTGGTATGAGATACTCTCTTTATATGGGACTGACTTCGGGTTACTAGAGAATGGTATGATACATTCTCTATCACTTCTTCTTTTTCATAGTTCGGTAGAGCAGAGTAGAGCAGTGCATTTATGGTAGAAATAGTACAAACCGGCAGATGGATTAGCAGATGGAGTTCTCCCTAGTTGAGAGGGAGTGTTAAAATTGGCAATTAGGGCCAAACTCCATGTGGGTCATCTTATTTATGGCAGCTGACATTTTTCTTGGATTCCTCTCTTCGAAAGGTGTAGGATTGATCTAAAGATCATTCGATTCCGACATGCATTTATGGAGAGATGAATTTATTTATATTATTTGACAATTTGTCAAGGTCAGCCAGCAACCAAATAACCCCCAGCTCAACCTCAACTTTGCATTTAAACAGAGGAGGCCTCAAGTCATTTGAGACACACATCTTTCATGATCTCTCTCCACTCTTTTGGGTTTGGTGGAAAGAGAGGTCAAGAAGAAGATGCCCTAGTTGCAGTCAAAGGGGGAGCTCTAGCTGCAAATTGAAGGGAGATCTATCTGCTGTCTTGAGGAGCTCCAATACGTAGTCTAAAGAAGCCCTAACCCATTGACTAAAGGAGGCCCTAACTGCAGTTAAGAGAGGCCTAATCCACAGCAAGGAGGAGGCCTAATACGCAGTCAAGGGAGAAATCTAGTTGCAGCCCTAGAGAGGAGACCTAGTTTTTGTCATAATGAAGCCGTAGCCGCAGATTATGAATCCATAGCCGCATCAAGATGAGGAGAGACCTAGCCGCAACAAGAGGAGACCTAGCCACAACAAAAGGAGCCCTATAACATTGTGAAGGAGTCTAGAAAAATTAGCGTTGGAATTCTGTGATAAACCTACATTGCTATAGGTTACATCATGGTTTATTTTAGGGCTGTTTGGGCATGATAGGGCTGTTCTTGAGCTTGGTTTGCAGGGCAGAAGAAGCCGCAAAAAAGAGGAGCAAGGGACTGTTGTTTAAGGGCTGATTGGGGCATTGATTTAGGGGACCGAAGTTACAGTCCACTGCTAGGCTAGGCCGCAGGCCATAGCGAGTAGTTGGAGGACTTTAGGCGCTACATTCAGCGAGGATAGCATCCCTATAAGGCAGCGTATGCATGGAGGGTTTCATCTAGGTTAAATTGCATTTGTTGGACGCTGTCTCGTTGAGTTGTGTGGAGGTTGAGGGCACTGTGTTGTGCCCAAACCGGTGGTACAATATTACAGCAGTGCAGCAAGGTGTAAACAACAATGTTTGAATTCAGGGCTGCATCTTTAATCAGTCATCATTAGCAGAATGATGGACGTTCTATTGCTGTCATAAATATTAGTTTTGTATATTTGTATTATCTCTCTCTGTGCTGAACTATTGAAGAATATAAGAAGAATTGGTCAAGGGTTTCCTCACATTGGGGTTTGTTCTTGGCTGGTGCCACATCTTGTGTACTCTTGTCTTCTATTGTTTATGTTTATGTTCTATCTGCATTTTACTATCATGCTAATGTGATTGCTAATCCGGACATTGATATTGGGCTAATTAAGAAATTGAAGTAAATTGCTCTTAAGCATATAACATACCAAAATTTAACATTTCAGAATGCATTATTTGTAAACATTCAAAGAGTACTTCTACTATTTTTCACATTTCCTATCAGCTGAAAGTAAAGCTAACTTTAGGCAAGGATTCAAGCATACGATACACTTATTTTTGGTCAAGATGACTTCAAAAAAATCCCACAGCCTTTTGGGGAAAACTGGTCTTCAAAGGATGATTTTATTGCTTGAGAAAATTAGTCGAAATACATAAAAATAACCACAGTACTTATCTCTTTCAACTGAAGCATTAAATTCAATTTCTGGAAATTTGTGCCCACTGCCCACTGAAATAATTTCCAGATTTTACAGATTTCATGCCCAGAAATTCTGCCTTTATATCAGTAGTGCTAAATCTGCCTGGATATCAGTGTAAACTTGAGTTCAATTTCTGTGCTGTGAATGCCTCAAAATTTGTGCCTGAAAGTGCTTTGATTTTTGTGTTGGAAATGACTGATGTCCCTCAATTTTCGTGCCAGGAAACCTACTTGAAATTTGTGCTTTCTGTACCAGCAAACCTGAAATCTTTGCCTTGAAATTCAGGCCCAATCAAGATTGGAACAGTCCTTGCAATTCATGCACAAGAGCCTCAAAACTTGTGCATTTGCCCTCGATTTTTGTGGTGTTGTTTGCTTCAAATTCCATGCTCACTGTCCCATCGATTTCTGTGCCTGTTTCCTCGAAAATCGTGTCTCCAATGGCTGTCTCCTCTTAGAAACTCGTGCTCTCCTCTTGCAGCAAACCTCCCTTGAAGTTCTCTTTTCTCCTCTTGCTTTCTCAAATGTCAAGTGAAGAATAAGCCTCATTTTTCTCCTTTTGTTTTTTAGAAAAGATTGAATTCCTAACCCTAAGATTCAATGGTTGAGATTTAATTTCCAAATCTCAAGATGTGTGGTTGAGATTACTTTTCCTAAATGACCCCCTCACACATTGGCCCCATTACTTAAAAACCTCCTAGTACCTTTTTCAAGTTCTATACTTTTTCGATTTTTCTCATCAAGTGATTTTCTCAACTCACTTTTATATTAGAAAAGTGAACTATGTACTTTACAAATAAAGTCACTTTATAAAGTAAAGTGACTTTAATATTTGAAAAATTACATGTTACACCACTTTTAAGTGTCTCTTCCATCCATGACATTAATATAACTCATAAATGTCACAAAGACAAAAATCATTAACGTGTCGACTATGTTAAAAAATAATAAATGCCTAGTAACACTTCTCTCCTTGGTATTATTTTCAACATAATTTTGGTACCTTTTTGATTAGGGACCAACATACCTTGGTTATGTTAATTGTGACAACAATCTAGGGCTACAAAAATATATCATCTAGAATTGGCTTTATTCCACTCTATACCAACGGAGGCACCATCCTCAAGGAAATCCCATATGAATGAAACAAAGACAGTTATATGCTAGTTCCAGCAAGTTAATCTGTCCCACGTGCAGGCCTTAGTAGTTGTTAGTGACAACAAAGTCCCTTACTAGCTGCATAGACCTTGATGAAGCATAGGATATCTATTAGGAACTTTGACATTAATAGTAGGCATCTCAGGAGTAGATTTGTAGTCAGTCCTGGTTGTTACATATGTCAACAGAAGTGTGATAAACCACACTATTTATTATAAGTCTAAATTGTGCATAAAATAGATTATTCTTTTCCAATGGTTTCAGATCACTAGGCATGCTTAACGCAAGGGTACAGTCCCCTCATGTCATCACAAGATCCCTCAAGTATCAGATACAGTGCTTAGTGATCCAGGATTGGGGAGAGTTAAACTTTGCTTCATGTAATTGATTCTCCAAGTGTGGATAATAACAATAAGTCGCATCATAATTTAAGGAGGTACCGTTGGTCTACAAGTTGATAACAGTACCTAAAGTATTGATCACCTCCCACTGTAACTCATGGCTCTAATATATGAACTGTTCAGGTAATTCCATCAGGTACTTCAGAATGGGCATGGGGGTAAGGTTTGTGATTTTTCCTTCCAACCATTGACAAACTGCCAACATTCAGTCGCCACCCCTTAGATTATACCCCCAATGTCCAAACCAGGGAATCTAGAGGTCTTGTTCCACCTCCACCTTGCCTTTCCAGGGATTCCAGAGGTCCTGTTCCAACTCCACCCTGCCCTTCCAGGGATTCTAGAGGATCTGTTGCACCTCCACCCTGCCCTTCCAGGGATTACATAGGATTTGTTGCACCTCCACCCTGAGATTGCTCAACAACTCCACCCAATTTCTGGGAGTCCAAAGTGTGCTAGTCCTGGGCAGTGAGGGGCTCCAGACCACTCTCAATTGATTAGTTATTCTACTGATTACACTTGTGGCAACATAGAATTTACTGTTACAACAATAATTTGAGGAAGTGTTGTTTCATCAGCTCGAACAACAACTAGTTAGGTCAAACTTGCAAATTTTTATTTTCTACATGGTAATAACAATTCAGCCGTGGCACTACTGCTAGTCTCCATACAGAGAATATAGTTGTTAAAATTGGCAACCAGGGCAAAACTTCATGTGGGTCATCTTATTCATGGCTAATAATATTTTTATTAGATTCCTCTCGTCGAGAGGTGTAGGATTGACATAAAGATCATCCAATTCCGATAAGTATTCATAGAGATATGAATTTATTTTGATTATGGAATTATTATCAAGCCGACCTACAACGCATGTAGGCTCAGAAGCCCAACAGTCGCATCTATTCACCCACCAACGTTGTGTATAAATATAAGAGGACTTTTCCTCATTTGGACTCACTCATCTCATCACATCTCTCTCTCTCTATTGCGCAAATATGAGTCTCTTCTCTACTGCGCTGAAATGGGTCTCTCTCTCTCACACATGTGAAGCTGGAAACTGCTGAAACTGAAGCTGCAACTGCAGAAGTAAAGATTGACTTGCTTGGCCTAGAAGATCTCCTCTTTGTAACGACGCTGTAGGTTCCTCTGAACCTCCTTTGAAAGCCGCAACTTTTGGTGGTGGAATGAAGTCAATCCGACGAACGGTTTGCAAGATATCGACTGCCCTAGTTTGAAGCCGGAAATTGCTGAAACTGAAGCTGCAACTGCAGAAGTAAAGATTGACTTGCGTGGCCTAGAAGATCTCCTCATTTGAATTGCGCTGTAGGTTCATCTGAACATTCTCTGGAAGCCGAAACTTTTGGTGGTGGAATGAAGTCAATCCGACTGTCGGTTTGTGAGATATGGTCTGCCCTAGTTTGATAATGAAGCCGCTAATGCTGATGCTACTGATCTAGGGTTTGCTACTGCTGATATGAATCAGATTTATTGTACTATTTCTCTCTGCTGAATTATTGAAGATAAAAGAAGATTTGATCAAAGGGTTTCCCCACACATTGTGGGGTTTGTCCCTGGCTAGCCGCCACATCTTGTGTCTCTTGTCTTGGCTTGTTTTCTGTCGATCGTTTAATGTTCTATCTGCACTTTACTTTATGTACATGTGATTGCTAATCGGTGGAATATAATAAGAAAAAGAAGTAAACTGTTATAAGCATAGAACATACCATAACTTAACAATAGTAAAGCCTAAATTTCCTGCATGTAAAAGGTTGTGAAAATAGTTATTCGCATTGCTTGCCTGTAGCTTTCCTCAACAATTTCTGTTTGTTTAGCTTCTGTTTTGAAATGAACTTAATTGTGCGAAAGGGAAAATTTGGACTGTTGTTGTTGCTTTAACATCCTTCCTTTAGAAAAAGGAAACATGTTCTTTCCATAATCTTTTTCTTAGGCCACAAATAGTCAAACTGTTGTCTCAGTCATTGCCAAGTTTACATCGTTTTGCCACTTCTGAGACGAGTTCCTCCTGTGTGTCTGGTGCCCTTTTGCGGTAATTTACAGTGTAGTGGTGTAATAGTTTCTACGGCTGTGCTTTTAGTCAATTCCAGACTATAGTGAGTTTCACTAACAGTTAGTCCAACAAGCCTCTCAGAGCCTAGATAATTACTTCTTTACTAAGTGACTATGGTAAAAGTTTATTTTATAGTGTTTAATGTTAACCTCGACTGTTAGTGGTTTGGCATATATGTGGATTTTGTATGTATCCATAAACTAGTTTGGCTGGTAACTAAGTTTTTAGTTGAGTTTATTTTGTCTTATCTTACCAAAATTTCTCACAGAATTGAGTTCAAGCTAAGAGTAAAGATGTAAAACTTGATCATTTAATTTAACAGGAATTGGCTCGGAATCCACTGTTCATCAAAATAAGACCGATATGAAAATTAGGGAAAAAGTTTAGTGGTTTGCAAGGAAAAGGGAACCATTCAATGCCCAATAACGAAGAGAGAAAAAAAAAACGATCGCTACCTAAGATACTCACAGATATAGTAGCAGTAGATACCACATCCACAAGGCATTGTTAGGTTACTGGCACTCACCTCTGGTGCTGTAGGTTTCCCTACTACCCTTGGTTTTCCTACGACGCTGCTCCAGTTCGTGCCTCTCCCTTGTGAATTTCCTCACTAGCCGCAATAAATCTTGTTCAAACACAATTTTCTCCTCACTTCCACCATCTTCTTCGCACCTTTCCAACTAGTTCCTCTTTCATTTTCCCTTGTTGCTTTCCTGGTTTCCCCTCTTCCCTATTTGTACTATTCGTTCCATACCCCTGGTTAGTTAGGGCCTGCCTATTTGGCTTTTTCCTTTTTCTGTCATTTGGCCTCCCTTCTTTCTCCCTCTCTCTGCCATTTGCCCTCTTCCCAGCTCGGCATGGTGTGTGGAAGAGAATTTTTTCCTCACGGTTTGCAAATATCTCTAGCCATTGTTGGCTACATTCAGTCCTCACCTCCTTCCTCTCAAGTCTTAGGTTCAATTCCATCGGTGTCCCCTCCGCAAAATGTCAGTAGTAATACATGTCTGGTTGACCTGGGCATTGTTCAGTTCTAGTAGCAATGTAATTATTGTCCCAAACTGTAAGTAGTAATACATGTTTGGCTGACCTGGGCATTGTTCAGTTCTAGTAGCAATGTAATTATTGTCCCAAACTGTAAGTAGTAATACATGTCTCGCTGACCTGGGCATTGTTCAGTTCTAGTAGCAATGTTATTATTGTCCCAAACTGTAAGTAGTAATACATGTCTGGCTGACCTAGGTGTTGTTTAGTTACAGTAGCAATGTAATTATTGTTCGCCAAGGATGTGTGCCACACTAATCAGCAGAGAGGGCGAAACATTCTTCCCTATGCTAAAGAGGGTGCATGCATGCACACATGTTGCATGCAGATCCATTTATTATTGTAAATTGTAGGTGTGTCCTCTCAAACTATAATTGATGGGTTAGGGTATGGACCAACATAAGGGTTATTAATTCAACAATAACACAATTTTACTATTTTTCCCTAGATGTTGTTGAGGTTCCACCTAACTCCCCCTAGTTAGTAGGATAGATTATTGTGTTTTGTCTTTCAAGTCATCTCTTCATAATTACAATGCTAAGAGTTAGGAGAGTGTGTTAATTAATAGATATAAGTGGCCACCTTAAGGAGGGACCATTATGGAGGTTAGGGTTTTGATCAAGTTTATTATCTTCCACAAGGATAACAAAGAATAGTGTCTAGCATAACCCTGCAAATGCAACTTCAATGGATATACTCAGATAACTACAAAAACATTTAAAATGTCCACACAATGCAAGGTGACTAAGATATATATGCATGTACCACAACCGCTATCATTAATACAATATCTACATCCTTTGTAGGGTGACCATGGTTGTTTCATCTCCCTAGTGCTAAATGTATCCTCTCTCACAAACCAACGATAAATAAAAATGTCATAATACTTTGCAATTGTAAAATTTCCATCCATAAAATTGTCATATGATGAGACGATGACAACATTGTCAAAATTGAATCACTGTCATTCTAGGAATGTTTTGCAGGAGTCCTGAACCCCATTACCCCTTGTGCAAATTGGGTCCTTTTTGCATGAGGATGAGGTACAAGGTCTGTTTTTGCATATATGGTGAAATGTTGAAAAGGTTGTGTGCTGAAACTTGAAAGGTGAAAATACCCCAATTTCCAGGCTTGATTCTATCAGTAAACATTTTGAAATGGTCATCCATGACCAATTGGTAGTCTTTGCATTTGCATGGGAGAGGTGCAAGGTTCAAATATTTCCCTCCATATTAGAGTTGGTATCTCACTATCAATTAAATGTGTTTACACATACCCCCAAAAATGTTGAAATTTCAAGTTAAAGAAAGTGAAATATCAGTAAAAGGTGATTTTAAATACATTTCCAAAAATGGGGTTGGCAAGTGGTACTAGGTTGAAGACAATGTTCCACGAGGACGCGCTTCCTCGCGCCCCCACGTTCCTGGGACGGGGAAACTCTTGGGGAAACTTTTCCCCATGTCCCCTTTTTTGGGGAAACTCAGGGAAACTTTGGGGGGACTTCTTCTAGCGACGAAAAGTGCGCCCCCCCGCCCCCCGCCGCCCATGTTCTTTTTGCTAATAACACTTCAAAACATAAACTAAAAAAAATTACAAATTTTAACATAACTAAAAAAATAAAAATAAAAACTAAAGGATAAATTAAAACTTTAAAACATAGTCATTCACATCTCTCTTTCATTTCTCATTAACCCTATGATTTTACCTTGCCGCTTGACATTTTCTTTCTGTTGCCGCTCAACATTTTACCTAGCTGCTCGGGATTTTCCTACTGTCAACGCTCAACATTTTCCATTGATGGGGCTTGAGACATTTGAAGTTGCGATTTTCATTTTGTGACTTGGAGCTATTGGATGGGAGTTGTGATTTATTATTTAGTACTTTTTGAGAAATTTACTAGTATTTCATTGCTTTCTATGTTTACTTTTAGTTTAGTATTCTATAGCTATTTTAGACTTCAACATAATGTCATTGTCATATGATGAATTTACTTTTCGATGTGCATTGTATAATTTCAATTGTCAAATGATTAATCTAATTTAGATGTACTTTGCATAGTATTAATGCCCATTGCCAAATGATGAATTTAGATGGAACATTGCATAATGTCAAATGATGGATTCAATTTAATAATTTACTTTAGGTTTACAATTTTACATTGATGATCGCAAAAATGTCAAATGATAATTTTGATTCATAATAGTTTAATACCAAATGATGATCATATTTAGATGTACATTTCATGATTATTAAGATTTATTATTTACTAGCTTAGTTTTTTTTTTTTAACGTGGTCGGGTACTTTTATATTATAAAAAACTGCTTGTAGCAAGAGCTGTTACAGAGATAGGAAGGAGAAGAAAAGAAGTCCCACTGGGGTACGCAGACTTGGGCTTCTTGAAAATGGACTTGAAGTTAATAAACTGAAATAAAAAACGGCTGTATTGCCTTACAAAAAGGCCTGCAAGGAGGCGAAATTTGCTGGTCATTGAGAGATTACCAAAACTGGTTGACAGTATCCTCGGTCTGAGGTTCTTTTTTGCTGCTTGCTTTGGTTGAGGCTTCTGCCTGCATGCTTTGAGTAACAGTTTGGATGTGTAAGATGGCTTCTTCCATGTGGTTACACTTTTCTTTCAAACTCTCAATCTCAGCTTTTTGCTTTTCCAATTTTTTCCTCTTAGAGCGGCTGTCGGCCTGAAAGTCCTCCTTGAGATCGTTGAAATGCTTGATGAACCTAGCAATCATGAAACAGTGCTGTTTGCATAGCGTACAAGAATTGTTGCCAAGCACACGATCCAAAGGATTCTCAGCTGGATCGCTACCGTCCTGGTTCTCATTCTGAATACGTTTTCCAGAGGTCTCTGCCATGACTAAAGAGAGGACAGACAGGAAAACAGCTGTAGATAGGGAGATAGTCAGTGATAACTGAATTTGGAAATAACAGGAGGTATACCTGGAACCTTTGGTGTGTGAGCGCGCTACAGAACTGCTCGTAAGACCGCCTCGCTTGATGAAGAGCTTCAGGTGCCGGGTGGAAGTAAAGGGGTGAGATCTGACTGAAGAAGCAAGATGAATAGATTCACAGGTGCTTCCGGATCCCAAAGACCGGGAGCCCGATGCTGAGCTTGGCTTATGCTGGCGAGAAGGAGGATACGAACAGGGAGCTGGCATTGCACTATTGCTGCGCTTCGGGGAAGGAAGAGATATGGAGTGAATGGGGGAAGTGGGAGATTTAAAGAGCAGGAAGGGAAGCTGAGCGAGCGAGGAGAGCTGGGAACAATCATGAGAATGGTCTGATTCGATAGGATACCGAATGATCTTGATGCAGTCGAAATGGATTATGAGGGGACATCTACCGGATTTCCCAGGGGTAAAGTCACGAGGATCCTGAGGAAAATTGATCTTGATAGCGGGCCGGCCTGCGTGCGAAGGGATGGATAAGGCGCCGTTCTCAGAGGGGAGATTTGGGGAGAGATTGACTGGACTTGAGCATAGAGGGAAGAGATAAGAATGATGGTTGAGGTGACGTGGATTCAGAGAGGTACTGTTGCAGCTGTTCGAAGGATTTTTCAGGCGGCTAAAGCTGCTAGGGGATGGTTTTGACATAGACGCTCTCATTCTCTCTAATTTGACCGCTCTGCCTGTTGACAGCCTTTGAAGCTAAGGAATCCGCTTCAGTATTGTTGTCCCTTAATATATGCTTGAATGTCGTTTCTCCAATGTTTCTGAGGTTGTCCTGAATCCTGTGCTTAATGTTGCTGAGGGCGGCTTTGTTGAAGTCTGCTCCCGAGACCATGGCTGAGATAATGATGGCTGAATCCCCCAATATGATTGCATTTCTAACGCCAAGTCTTTTCAAGATAGAGGTGCCGAGAAGGAGACTGTATGCTTCAGCTGCATTGTTAGAAACTCTTCCCAGACCCCATTCATAGCTCACTAGAGTTTTCCCATTGTGATTTTTAATAATGCCCCCTGCTCCAGCTCTGCCTGGGTTGTTCTTGGAGGCGCCGTCGAAGTGCAGCGTAGGGCGCTTCTGCTCAAGAATCCACTGGTTGACTTCATCCTTGGTTCCTCTGAGTTTCCAGAGAGGCCTTTTCTTCTGAGATCTTGAGTGGAAATGTTGGATGTTGGTGTAGCTGAGACTGAATCTATTGTACCAATCTATTTCTGCTTGCTGCCAACTTGACTGATTTGGATGAGCGATGTTGTTTGAGCTGATGGTTTCAGATATGGTGGCTATAGTTCTGGCTAGGATACTGGCAATGATCGGCTTTTTGTTGTTGAAGACGAAGTTGTTCCTTGCTAGCCAAATTTGCCAGCATAGATTGGCTGGTATGCATTTCCACAGTCTAAAGATATTCTGCTTGCCTTTCTTGTGGAAGGGATAGCAGTTCCCCCAATTTTTCTGAAGAGAGGAAATCTGATCAGAGCTTTCACTGATTTCCATGGGACTTATCACTTGTTTCCAGCAACTTCGGGCAAAGGGGCAGAAGAGAAAAATGTGTTGCATGGTTTCCTCCTCTGCTCTGCAAAAGCAACAAATTGAAGGTCCCAGGATTCCTCTTTTTCTTAGGTTCTCAGCTGTGAGGATCTTTCCTTTAAGGAGAGTCCAGTTGAAGTGTTTGATCTTTGGGAGACACTCTGTTTTCCAGACCGTTGTATATAGATTCCATTTCACTGTTTGAGCTGTGGCCTGCAAGGCTTTGTACCCCTCTTTAACCGTGAATTTGCCTCCACTGGGATCCCAAATAAACTTGTCTTCAGCCCCTATATTGGTGGGCGCCGAGCCATAAAGAGAGAACTTGAGAGTAGACCAGAGATCTCTGAGATCCAAAGGAGGTTGAAGGTCTTTCCAATCTTGCCAGATGTTGTGATTCCAAATTGATATATCAAACAGGGTGGTGAGGTTTCTTTCGCCCATCCAGATCTGCAGGGGGTGGAGAGTTTGGAGAAGATTTCTCGGCTTTGAGCCCATTATTCTATCTGACCAAATGTTGGTGTTCTTGCCATTACCAGGGAATTTAGAAGTGTTATCTCTGAAATGTGGGAGCATTCTTTTAATAAGCTTCCACACCGGGGTGCAAGGTCTTTCTGTAATTGGATCAGAGAGAAGATTTGAATTCAGGCCACTAAGATATTTCTTTTTTAAAACCTCCACCCACCACGAACCTTTGCCGTTTAAAATTCTCCAAATCATTTTGAGACCCAAGGCCTGATTGGAGAGACTCGGGATCTTGATGGAAAGGCCTCCCCTGTCATAAGGTAAGGTGACCTGTTCCCATTTGACAAGACTGAATTTCTTGGTCTCCTGCTTTCCTCCCTTCCAGAGGAAACTTCGCATAATGAGTTCCATATGTTTATGGATGCTTGCCGGAGCCATGATGACTGCATACTGATAAATTGGAAGAGCAGAGAGGATGGCCTTAATAAGAATAGCTCTGCCCGCCAAGTTCAGCCAGGACACTCCCCAGCTCTGAAGGAGACCTCTCATCTTTTCAATGTGTTTGACCCAAGTCTCTGCCTTGATTGTTTCTTTGGCAAGAGGTAGCCCTAGATAGGAGAAGAAGCTCCAATTCCTTTGCACAGGAATGTCCAGGATCAGAGATATCCTTTGTTGAATTTGAAGGGGGACATTCCAAGTGTAAATCTTGCATTTTCTATTGTTCAACTTCCCTCCTGAAACTGTTAAGAACGCATCCAACACTTTTTTGAACCTTTTTGCCATTAAGCTGGAAGCTCCTCCAATGAGAAGAGTGTCATCCGCGAAGAGCGAATGATTGATCTCTTTGATCCCTCTTTCTATTCGAATTCCAGTGATCTCTTTTTGCCTGCGGAGGTTTTCAAGGTGGATACTCAGAGTCTCTGCAATGATGATGAAAAGGAAAGGGGAGAGCGGGCAACCTTGTCTCAGCCCTCTAGAGCTTTTGAAGTATTTGCTGGGGCGACCGTTGATCAAGGGTGCAGTCCAAGGGTTGGAGATGCACCCGTTGATAATGCTTATGAAATTTTTTGATATTCCGAATCTTTGGAGAACTGCTGTTAGAAAGGAGTGGTCGACTCTGTCAAAAGCATTTGCCATATCAAGTTTGATTATCATTCCTCTTTCCCCTCTATTTAGGCTGCTGTGAATAGCTTCTTGGATCAATATGACATTGTCAGTGATTTGCCTACCCGGAACGAAGCCTCCCTGGTTCTCAGATGTTAAGTGGGGGAGAAGTTTTTTGAGCCTGTTGGCAAGAATTTTAGTGATAATCTTATAGGACACATTGCAGAGAGATATGGGGCGAAACCTTCCAAAGGTGCGAGGGTTCACTTCCTTTGGTATAAGGGCGATGTGTGAAGACTTGGTATTATCTCCCATTTTGTGGTTTTTGAATGCATTCTTTACCATCCGCACAAAGTCTTTTTTAATTGTTTCCCAGTGGTTTCGGTAGAAGGCGACCGTGAACCCATCCGGGCTCGGGGCCTTATCCTGCTGCATGTTGAAGGTGGTTTCTCTGATTTCCTCTTCTGTAATGTCCTGATCCAGCTCTTTATTTTGAGAGTCTGATATTTTGCTCTCAACTGTTCTTAGAAAATCGCTGCTATCCATTTGCTGAGGGGCGGAGGAAAGAAGAGATTTAAAATGGTTGTAGGCTGCTTCTTTTATTTCTTCTTGGTCTCTAATCTCTGTACCCTCGACTTCAATCGAGTCTATTTGGTTTCCAGCTCGTCTGATCTTTAAATTGTTGTGAAAAAAGGATGTGTTTCGATCTCCGGCTTTCAGCCAAAGACAGCGGGATTTCTGCCTTTGATCCTCTTCTTCTGCTCTGTTCTGGCGATAAAATTCCTTGTACATTTCTTTTTCATGGTCTAAGTCCTCACTTGTATATTGCGTGTTTTCTTTATCCTTGTTCCACTGCTCCATCTTCTTGAGTAAATCTGCTTTTTTCTTGTTTTCCATAATCGCTGCTTCCTTTGCCCAGTCTTTGATGACTGCTCTTAATTGTTTTAGCTTTGTTTCCCATATGTATTGTGGCGAACCGATTACTTCCTTGGCCCACTGGTTTTTGATGAGGGAGCGAAAATCCGCTTGAAGGTCCCATAGCTTGTTGTACTTGAAGGGAAGAGGCCCCAGGTTTCGGCCTTTGTCCAGAATGATAACCACAAGCTTGTGATTGGAGGCTGATGCGTGGATTAATTTACTCTTGATAGACTGGAATCTTGCCACGATTCCGTCCTTGAGTAAAAATCTATCAAGTCTCTCTTTGATGTTGAAAGAACCAGTTCTTTTGTTGGACCATGTAAATTTGCCATTGGATGGGGGAATATCCATCAGATTATGTGACTGTATTATGAGCTCCAGCATGTCTCTTGAGGGGTCTGCGTGGAAGCTTCCTCCTAGCTTTTCCTCCACGTGCCTTACTAAGTTCATGTCTCCCCCAAGAATTATGTTCCTGGTTTGCACAGATTGGAGGTCTGAGGATATGGTTTCCCAACAGCGAGCTTTGTCCCTGTAATGATTTGGCGAATATATGTTATATATGTAGTATGCTTCCTGAGATCCTTTGTTCTTTAAATCTGTTCTTATCCACCAGTTGCAGAGATGGGAATTGATGATTTCCCAATTGTTCTTATTCCATAAAGTTCCAATTCCTCCTGAGGCGCCTTCTGATCCTATTGAGATCCCGGTGAAATTTTTGAAGTTTTGGCTTTGTTGTTGAAAGTCTTGTGCCGAAGTTTTGGTCTCCTGAATGAGAAGAATGTCAGGCTGCTCCTGTTTTAAAAGATCCCTGATTGCTTTTAGTTTTAAGGATGAGCCCATCCCCCTACAATTCCAAGAGACCAAGATCATTATTTACCATTTGTTGGGTGAGGACCACTCCTCTCCTTTGCTTTTTCTCCGCTTCCTTTCAGCTTGCCTAGGTATGAGTCCATAGGTTGTTGTGCTCATGTTGCCATCTCTTTTGCAGTTGTTTCGTCTCTGAGTTCCTTGTTTGACTTTCTGCCCGGTTTTCTTGGTGGATCTATGGGTTGGCTGGCTTCTTTCGCCTTATTTCTGGTAAGGATTCTCTCTATGGTTGGGGGAGTGGAGGGAAGAGAGGTCATGCGGGAGGGCGAGGGGGCTGCACGGGGGGAGGAGGGAGGAGAGGAGGGTTCTTCAATGGACAGGGATTCAAAGGCGTTGGAGGAGGAAGGGAAAGCTGAGCTGGGGGGAGGGGGGGGAGGGAGAGAATCCGGAGGGGGTTGAGAGCTGGGACCTTGTGAGGAGGAGGGCTTTTTCCTTTTTACTGGTTCCCAAGTGCCTTCTGGATTTTCCTCATTGTCATTGGGTTCATTCATTTTTAACTTGCTACATCTATTTGCAAAATGACCATACTCGTGACATACCTTGCATTTGAAGGGAAGCTGCTCATAGTCCAGCTGCTGGATGTGCGTCCATTGATCTACCTTGATCTTGATGGCTTCCGGAAGTCCTTTTCCTAGGTCTACTTCCACACAAATCCTCGCGCATGCATGCATGTTCTCCCTTGGCTCCGATCTATCAATGTATTTGCCCACATCATTCCCTATTGCCTTGACTGATTCGTCTCCCCAACAGTGTAACGGTAAATGAGGGAGCCTGACCCAGACTGGGATTGCGCTTGGAATGTCCATTTCCGGGTCCATCTATTCAAGTAAAGGCCTCTTGAATCCATGAAATAAGGGTCGTTTCTGAATATGAGGTTCTTGTCTTCTTTTGATTCGAAGAGGAATGTGTAATAGCCTCTTCCGCAGAACCTGATGGCTATCTTCCCCTGAATCATCGCGCTCCAGTTGCGCTCTACCCATTTCTGGACTGATCTCGGAGAGGGCCATAGCCCAGTGAATTGACCTACTAACCCTCTTTCTGCAAGTGTGATAGCTGACTTCCTTGGGAGGGAAGGGGGAAGATTTACCTCAGGAATTTCATCAAGTTTTTTAATGAACTTGGTCACTGTGGGACGGGGTTTGGGGTTGACAGATTCAGCAAAGAGGGATGCGAAAATTTCCTCATGATTCTCAGAGTCTGGGGGGGGGAGCCCGGCCATTCCAGGCAAGAATGGCCAGCAGGAGGAGGCAGTTTAATGGGGCCAACGCGGGCCTGGAGGCTGGGGATGGGCCCCGATGGGGCAGAGAGCAACGGATCGGGCCAGGGAAGAGATCGAGGAGGGCAGCGGCCCTGCCAGGCAGGGCCTGGGGAGCAGAGACGAGCGCGCGGGAAAGAGATTCAAATCGCCAGAGCTCCACACCGAGCGAGCTACCATAACCTTGTTCCGTATATTATCTTTACTAGCTTAGTTATTAACATATTGTTGGGATATTATTTTTTATTTTTATATATTAAATTTTTAATAATCTTAAAATTTTTATGAATTTGATACCCCCTTGTTTCCCCGAAATTTCCCTAAATTTTGGGGTTGCTTATATACGCCCCCCTTGTGTGTATCCCCTCCCCCGTGTTTCCCCATCCCGGAAACTCGGTGGAACATTGGTTGAAGATTCAAATGTGTTGTAGGCTTTGGTAAATACTGCAATACCAAATTCATCAAATGCCTCCAATGAGGTGTGAGGCAAGGGTTGGTCGAGGGTTGTATCTATAATATTAGGTTTATGGTTATAGGGTGGTAATAATGTAAGAATCAAAACAATGCGAAGTATTATAGGTGTCATGAGAACAAACAAGTTGAAGTGTTATCGGTTGATTAGAACAATAATGTGGAACAATTTACAAATGAAGTGATGCCTCGTTATATATGTTTGAGTGTTCAAATTCATTAGATGAGATCATTCTAAAATGTTTGCCTTTGGCATAACAAACCAGAATAATGGATCCCTTGAACCTTTAAAACAGGTTGATTGGGTGTGCCTTGACTAACCCTAATTTGATCATTGGCATGAACATGGTCAACTTTGATGACCTAGTTGTGTGGGCATGCTAATTCTCCAAATGGCAAGGTATTGTTGACATTGATTGATGATATGGTGTTGAAGTTGGGAAAATTCTACTGCAGTTATTGGTTATTATTCTTCTATCTTTGCAAATTATTTGTCTTTTGGAAATTAATTCACGACGAATACTGAATAAAACACAACTGCAATTTCACCAAAAATTAATCACAGGACCTGAGAAAGTATCTCACACATAAACTTTGACACTGATGTTTTTGGACAAATTGCCCTTGGAAAAATCTCGAAGGGAAAACCAGTTCTACAGATCAGAGTTTATTTTATTTCTTAAACGAATTGAGAATTACACAAATTGCTTTCCTCTCACTGGCAAAGCTTTGAAAATTTTATTTCTTCACTTCGGTAAGGTGATTCGACCTCCTGGAAACCACTTGATGCCTCTAAATCAATTCAGTGTCTCTCTATGCCCTTGAATCAATCCCATTGGTGCGTTTTTGGCAAATAACTCTGCCTCTTTGGAAACTTGCACTTCTTGGGAAAACAACTCGACCTCCACTGAGATTTTGAACTTTACTAGCAAACTTAACTTCTCATGTGCAAATTGATCACACTGGCAATTTTGCACTTGCTCTGGCAATTCGACCTCACTGAAAAATCTACGTTGGCTGGAGAAACTCAGCCTCTCTGCAGATAAATCAATCTCCCTTTGTCACTGAGAATTTGGAAATCATTGTGAAGATTTTGTCTTTGGCAAATCACTCTCAATTACCGCTGATCTTTGTTATTGGTGTCTTCCACATTGTCACTGCGCCCTTGCTATCACTGCAAATTTGCTTGTTCGAATGTTCTCCAAAAGCCCCATTGATCTCCTCTTATAATCTCTTGTTGATGAATCAACGACCACGAGCTAACTCCAATCAATGGCTAGGATCATATTGACTTCTAAAAATCACTTTTCCAGAAGTCTCTAGCGAAATTGATTTGTCTCAACTAATCTTGATTAATTAACCCATTTCCTTAAGTTAGACTTGAAAATAATTAAATTAGCTAATTAAATCTAATTAAGACATTTATCTTACAAACTTTTTTTGGGTATTGGAGCTAATTAATCCACTTATGCTCCTAGCCTTATAGACACATTTGGGACTAGAATACTTGTTTGAGCTACAAAAACTAATAGAAGTGGCATGCAAATTCATGTTATGATTTGTAATCAGAGTTGGTATTGTGTGATTGAGCATTAATGTGAGATATACTGCGCCTTGTTAAGGAGGTTCTAATTGTGTGTGTTGAAGCAGGGCTAAGCATGGTGGGGGACAAGCGTTAATAGTGTGCAAAGGGTCGAGCACAATGAGACTAGAATATATTCAAATGTGTTGATGTTTGTGCATATATTAATACTCCCTTTGAGTAACAATGGCTTCCATTGCAATAGAGATATAAGTGCAAGTCTCCTCTATGATAGAGGTAAAGTGCAAGTACCATTTGCGTCAAAATGTGTTATTGATGAAGAAAATTGTAGAATGTTGCCCAACAATTGAGGAAACTTCTGTTACACTTGTTCAAGTATGAAATACTAAGTGCTTATGTGTTGATATGAGGGTTGATGTCAATGGAAGAATTTGGTAGCATTGCACTTTGCTAAAGTTTTGGGAAATCATAAGGCTATTGGAGCTCAACAATGAAAATTGGATGCATCTCAAGGTATGGTAGCAAATGGCAACTTAAGCTTGAAGGCATAGTCCTCACATTAGTTGGTGATGGTGTATGGATGGTGTTGTATTTACATGAGCTTGCAATGTGGGCCTTGGAACCTTTCTTTTTGGATATGGAGTTGAATCCTCTCCCTAATTGAGAATTGTTGAAATGATAGTAAGAAAGGGTTCCTTGATTTGTGCCTTAATCAAAGGGACCTGAATGAGTTCTTCCTTAGCGTGCTCTAATTCCTAAAAGTTAGGTAACAATTCGTATAAGTTAGGACAAATTCCTATAATTTAGGATTCGTTCCAAATAATTAGGACAAGTTATGAAGCAATTAATTAATATGCAAATGTGGAAGGCCGAGTTTGTTGTCTTCTAGTGTGAGTTAATTTGGGAAAAAGACAAGTGACTTAATCTCAAGTTTTAGAATCGAGATGAGACGAGTTGCATGAATTAGTTCAACTCATTTAACTCATCAATCACAAAATCAGTTGCTAAAATATAATTTGCTAGATTTAGCCATTCAAATTGCTTATAAGGAGGACGAAGGCACAATTGTATTCATTGTCTTGTGAGCACGAGTTGGTGAGGCAAGGCAGTAGAGAGCAAAGGTTTGCGCTTGTGTGTTGATGTTTGTGAGAGTTTGATAAAGAGCAAATAGGGATCAACAATCTTGCAAGGGTTTCAATCTTGGTTCAAGGTACGAAAACAATTTTGTTTTGAGATTGAAATAAGTTGTATTTGTAAGAGATCTAATGCTCAGTTTCTATCAACAATCAAGTAGAAGGTTTTCCTAGTCGGGTTCCCTAGAATTATTGTGTTTGTATAGTGTGATTGTTGTTATTTCTGTTCCTATTCCGCTGCAAAGTTTAGTAGAGAAATTATGTGTTTATATGAGAAAAAAATTATATATAAGATTGCTCATATTAGCAGATCAAAATTACTTGGATTTTCTATAAGAATTTAATGAAATGTGATGCTATCGTGGTGTCATTTGTACTTTGAAGAATGTTGCAAATTGTTGTTTGCTCGGTGTTAAACATTCTAGATTTGCTCGATGAAGTGTGTTGCTTCGTAAACTCCTTTTTATGTAGAGGAAGAAGTGCCTATAATTGTAGGAGTCGTATAAGAGATTTCCATGGTTATTGTTGGTTGAAATCCAAAGCAAACTTCAAATGGCTATGTTGGGTTGTGCTATGTTGAGTGCGAGAGGCCAATTTTTCATCCCAAGTGTATTGCTTGTGATTCACAACATTTGTTTGTTTATCAATCTTGGGATGAAAGGTTGTTGACCTGTCAACCCCTATTTCAACTATGCCCCAGAGAGACTTCCAAAAGTTATAAATGAAATTGGGATTTTTATTATTGATAGGAGATGTAAGCTGCCTAAAGTTAACCTTGATATGTGTGGAAAAATGTTTTAGTGTGTCTTGCATTGAGTTAGTCTTAATCCAAGTTAGGGATATTACCATCTTTGGGAACTAAACAACAACAAACATTGCATCATGATTGTGTTGCTTAGATGAGAGGCTTGTTGGAAGATCTTTAGAGATAGATTCCCATGGGTGCAAAGGAATAGGTAAAGGAGTGCACACCCCTTTGTTGTAGGAAACATGGGATTAGGGGCGTCTTTCGTCCCAGTTTTGGGCCTGAAATGCTAAAACACGTTACAAGCTGTATGGGCATGTTTCCTGAGCTGGAAATGAGGCTTATATGGCCTGAAACATGTTTCAGGCCTGTATGGGTGCACTTTTGCTTAAAAAAACAATTTTTTTAATGGTTTTTTTATTTTATTTCTATATTGTGATTAAATTAGTTTGTGGATGTTTCTAGGTGACTTTCACAAATTATAAAAAGACTTTCACCTCATTCCCTCATCACACGAATTGAGCAAGTCATTTCACTTGGAAAGGGGTGATTTTAGAAAGGAGAAAAGACGAAGAGAGCAGTGGTTTCAGCTCGGGAGATTTCAACAGTGAGCAAAGGAGATTTTAGAAACAAGAAAAAGAGATTTCACAAGCAGATTCCAAGTGGGAAGTTTTTGGCGATGACATTCTTGGGTTTTGGTGCAACTATAACCATCTTTCTCTGGTGTTTTGTGGCATTTTGTGTTAAAATTGGCAACCAGGGCAAAACTTCGTGTGGGTCATCTTATTCATGGCTAATAATATTTTTATTAGATTCCTCTCGTCGAGAGGTGTAGGATTGATATAAAGATCATCCGATTCCGATAAGTATTCATGGAGATATGAATTTATTTTGATTATGGAATTATTATCAAGCCGACCTACAACTCATGTAGGCTTAGAAGCCCAACAGTCGCATCTATTCACCCACCAACGTTGTGTATAAATATAAGAGGACTTTTCCTCATTTAGACTCACTCATCTCATCACATCTCTCTCTCTCTACTGCGCAGATATGAGTCTCTTCTCTACTGCGCTGAAATGGGTCTCTCTCTCTCACATGTGAAGCCGGAAGCTGTTGAATTTGAAGCTACAAATGCAGAAGTAAAGATTGACTTGCGTGGCCTAGAAGATCTCCTCTTTGGAATTGCGTTGTAGGTTCATCTGAACCTCCTCTAAAAGCCGCAACTTTTGGTGGTGGAATGAAGTCAATCCGATGAACGGTTTGCAAGATATCGACTGCCCTAGTTTGAAGCCGGAAACTGCTGAAACTGAAGCTGCAACTGCAGAAGTAAAGATTGACTTGCGTGGCCTAGAAGATCTCCTCATCTGAACTGCGCTGTAGGTTCATCTGAACCTCCTTTGGAAGCCGAAACTTTTGGTGGTGGAATGAAGTCAATCCGACGGTCGGTTTGTGAGATATGGTCTGCCCTAGTTTGATAATGAAGCCGCTAATGCTGATGCTACTGATCTAGGGTTTGCTACTGTTGATATGAATCAGATTTATTGTACTATTTCTCTCTGCTGAATTATTGAAGATAAAAGAAGATTTGATCAAAGGGCTTCCCCACACATTGTGGGGTTTGTCCCTGGCTAGCCGCCACATCTTGTGTCTCTTGTCTTGGCTTGTTTTCTGTCGATCGTTTAATGTTCTATCTGCACTTTACTTTATGTATATGTGATTGCTAATCTGTGGAATATAATAAGAAAAAGAAGTAAACTGTTATAAGCATAGAACATACCATAACTTAACATTTTGGGGTAGCTTTAGCTACAACAAATTAATTTCGGAAAGAAGCATTTGTTTTCTTAGTTTTTTCCCTCTATTTCTTGTATTTTTTTGTGTTCAAAATGTTTTTCTTTACAAATTTGTTTTTTTTTTTTTTTTTAACCTTTTTTTTTGCAGCAATGGCTTCCAACCAAGGTGCACGTTTAGCCCCCTAGTCGAAGTAGAGGGTTGACTATTATTCTCTTTGGAGGCATGTTTAGAAGCTTGAAAGATGAGTGAGTGGTGGCTCATGGGAATGGCAATGTAATCTTTGTAGTCATTAGTATAAAGGCTCCTACCCAAGAGTGAAGGCATATTTTTCGCATGGAGGAGGATAGGGGATTGCTAGTTGCCCAAAAACAACAGACCCAATGGTGAGGAGGGCATATCAAAGAGAGCAGGATGAGGGTAATCGACTTAAAAGAAGGCATGAAGAGCTTGCTAATGCTACTCCTCAAGCTCCAAACACTGAGCTGAGGATTGTGGTTGAAGCAAGGAAGAGGAAAGCAATTCAACAACAACAACTACCACGGTCAAAAAATACCAGAGGGGCATCTGCTTCAGTTCAAGAGAGCATAATTGCTAAATTGGTGAATGTGCAGGCGAGAGAAGAAGCTGATTTTGGAGTGGCTACCTGTGCATCTATGTGTGTGGTATCTCATTCAATGTTGTTTGGTCTCCTTACTCGCAAGATATGATAAGGGCAACCAACAAATCTCCCACAGAGTACAGGAGCCCAACTATGAAAATGTCAGAACTCAACTTCTCAAAAATGAGAAGGAGCTTGTGGAGGATATCTTATCACTGGTTCATCCTTCCTGGAGTAGCTCTATGGTTATCATAGTCTCATGTGGATAGACAGATATAAGGCGCAGGCCATTGATAAATATCATTGCCACTTCACCAAAAGGAACAATGTGTTTAAAGGCGAAAGACAAGTCAAGAGAGGTAAAATATGCATAGTTTGTTGCTGACATTTTAATAAAATCTATTGAACAAATAGGACCTAACAAGATGGTGCAAGTTATCACGTATAATGCACCAGTTTGCAAAGCTCTAGGTTTAATTATTAAGGGGAGGTATGACCACATCTTTTGGACACCTTGCATTGTCCATTATTTGAATCTGATCTTTTAGAGGAGATAGACAATAAAGTTCTCTGGATAAAGTAAATCACAGGGGAAGCAAGGAAGATCATTAAATTCATCCCCAATCACCACCAATATCAAGCAATATTTCGAGAATACTCCGAATTAGAGTTGTTGAAAGTTGCTAAGACAAGATATGCCTTGTTGAGGTTAAGCAACCATTAGTTTCTATGGCGGTGAGTCAACTTTGGGTTGATTTGAGACAGTTAGATTCAAAGTGGGGATATATGGTGCATATATTGTGCCTTGATGAGGAGTGGTGGAACAAGATATATTTCTTGCTAAAGTTCACAACCCCTGCATTTGAGCTTCTTTTGAATGTTGACACAAACCAACCTTTCTTAGGAGAGGTGTTAATTTTAGATAGCAATGGTATGTTCTAAACAATTACTTCAATGTCCTTTTATTAGCCCAATAATAATTTTCGCTTAGTTTCCAATAGCAATCATATAAACCATTATTCACATTGACAATAATTGTAGATAGAACATAAACAATAAAATGTAGAAGACAAGCCAAGATAAGAGAACACCAATATTTGGCGGATGCCAGGGAAAAACCCCAAGATGGGAAAAACCCTTAATTAATTCTTCTTATTATAAATATCAAATGTTCAACAGAGAGGGAGTACAATAATACAAAGTCAAAATATCAACAGATCTGCACCTTCGGCCTATTCTATACCTAGTTTAGTACTTACGGTTCTGCTCCTAGTTCATTACTTATGGTTTTGCACGCAGTTGGGTACTTATGATTCTAAACCTAGTTGGGTACTTTCGGTTCTGCAACTAGTTCGGTACTTATGCTAGAAACTTCAAATATATCAAGAAGAGAGAGATATAGAAGTGTGTTGAGTGATGATGTGCCAAATGAGGTGAGAGGTCACTTGTATTTATACAAGTCGAGGAGGGTGAAGTGACACGTCCTTTAGGCTTCATGAGCCTACATGATGATGTGGCTGACCTGAACAATTCGCACAGGTTTGGGCATAAATTCAAAAATACACTTTTGCTTGTCCAAATTAGATAATCTTTATATCAATTTTGGTCCTCTCGAAAAGAGGAATTTAACGCAATCATCGTCTTTATCAAATGAGCTATCCCAAGGTGGAATATTAACACTCCCTCTGAACTAGGGAGAATTCCACCTATCAATCCTTCCATCATCATTTATCATCATGCCATCTTGTTGTCATGAACCATCTTTGAATCTCATCTTATCTTTGTTTTGTTGAACACTAATATGAACAATGAAGAAGAATTGATCGAGACTGAGTCACAAGACCTTACCACTCTCCACTAACAAAAGTCAGTCTAGATGTTGAACCTCAATCAGACTTGATCCCAGATCAAGTTGTTGAACATCATGCATCTTATACATAGGGAGTACAACAGTACAAGATGCCTCCATCTGTATTGCTATGGTCCCTATTCAATTTTCCCAACTAATTGGCTAGATGAGAGATACTTCCCATGTGTCCCAGACTACATGGGTAGGATGATGCTGGGGAAACAATACAGAAAGAATAAATCACATTCTGCTCACAACCACACGTAGGGAAAGGATGAACCACATCCTACAATCACATGTCACAATCTTCGTAGGGAAAGGATAAACCTCATCCTACGCGCACGCAAACCACCGGGAGTAGGGAACAGATGAACCACGCCCTACATGCATGCCAACCAACAATTGTAGGAAGGATCCTACATGTGGGGAAAGGATGAACCACATCCCATCGACATGTCAACCATCGATCATAGGGAATGAGCATCTTACATGTGGGGAAAGGATGAATCACATCCCAACGACATGTCCACATGTGACAACAGGTAGATGCCTATATGCATCTCTCACTCGGGTATCCGCAGGAGAAGGTGAACCACTCATCCTATGCATATCTCAACAATTGTAGGGGAACATGGACCACTAACCCCTACATGACAACCAACATAGGGGAAGGTGAACCACTCACCCTATGTGTCATATATCATCATGAGCTATCATAAGGGAAGGTCAGCCACTCACCATGTACCTAGCATACTTATAGGGGAAGGTGAACCACTCACCCTATGGTCGCTCATGGCATCAAGGGTTACCTAGGCCCTTAGGAGCTCCCAGAGCTCAATGTTCAATTGAGACCCTCTTAATAGGGTCTATTCATGATTTCTAGCATCTCTTTGAAGGATACCAAGAGGTTATGTAAGAATGATAGTAATATGGCCATCCAAACAATAATGATGAAGCTTGGAAGCTCTCTAAACCAAGCAATTTCACAATAGGCATATTAGCTGCAATGTATTCGACATCGACGATGCTTAAAGCAACCGATTTCTACTTCTTGCTTATCCACGAAATCAAAGCAAACCCGAATGAGAAGCAACATCCTGATGTGCTCTTTTGATCCACCACACTGCCAACCCAGTCAACATCAGAATAGCCTCAAATTCTTGGCATTGTATTTTAGCCCATAGTTGTTTGTGCCACGGAGATACCTCAAGAGATTCTTAGCAACAATCCAATGTATGTGATGAGGCTCGACCATAAATTGACTTAGGGTATTCATAGTGAAGCATATGTCTCGACGAGAGTTTACCAAGAACATCATGGCCGCCACAAGTTGTCTATATTTAGAAGGGTTTGCCAATTCGGGCCTAGCAACACTTCCATATAGCTTTTTGAAGTTGAGTTCCATAGGAGTAGACACATACTTGCAATTCACCATCCCACATCTCTCGAGCAACTTCAAAATGTATTTTCCTTGAGAAAGGAAAATCTCACTTGGCTTTTGCCAGACCTCCAAGCTTAGGAAGTAGGCTAAGTCACACGACACGTCCCTCAGGGTCTCGTGTCCCATATTTCATGTGTTGGACACGAAAATCGCCCTAAAACGTGTCGAAAATGTTTTTTTTCTTGTCCTCCAATCGAGACATGTGTGTTGGACGTGTCAATAACGTGCACTAATGTTTTTCGTTCTTAGGACATGTGTCCCATGAAAAGTGACATTTAAAACTTGCAACATGGTTTATTTTTGGGTTTTTTTGTCATTGTTCGCCACCAAAGTTGAGTTTGCTCGTTGCTGGAATCCAATTTGTTGTGCAGTGTGAGGAATTCCATCAGATTCGAGCGCAATGCTCACAACTTCACATTGCCCTGGACCTGGAGATGTAGGAGACAAGCGTTCGCATGCTTTGCCGAGAGTTTGGAGCACTTAAATTTGTTATAAGTTGTGTTATAGCCTACGAAACTTAACTTAATTATACACGAGTGACCACATATAGATCGTGTGTTGAAATAAAAATCCCAGCTCCCCGTCATGTGCTCATTGCTCACTACACCTTCGAGGTCTAAAGGGAGGGAAAGCTCGATTAACGCTCTGGTCAACAATGAAGTTTGAACACATATAAATTTATAGTTCATAAATTTATGTGAAGTTTGAACATAATCAAACTTGTTTGAAGTTGATAACAAAAATTATAACATGAACAATGAACAATGAACATTGAACTCTGAACATCATTGATGTAGTAAAATTAAAAAAACTAACTAGTAAATTACTAAATAGTAAATAGTGTACATTAAATACTAAATAGATATCATCATGATTCATATCTATATGGATTAAGCACTATATTTCAGTATTTTTTAAGATATATATCTATATCTATATATATATATATATATAAAACGTGTCCCTCTTGTCTTGTTTTTGGGGTCACTGCGTCTTGTGTCGAATACTCGTATTTACGTGTCCTCCATGTTTCGTGTCCTCGTGTCATGTGACTGAGGAAGTAGCACATCCGTCCTAGGTCCTTCATCTTGAACTCGGAAGCCAACTCCCTATTGCATTGATAAATGAGAGAGTCTACACTTGTTAGAAAGAGATCATCTACATAAAGGACCAAAATGAGAGGCTTGTCCTTTTGAACCTTGAAGTATAGGTTAGGGTCAACATCGCTCCTCGTAAATTCCAACTTCAGAAAATAGCTATCAATCCTCTCATACTAAGCCCTAGGGGCTTGCTTCAATCGATAGAGTGCTTTCTTCAACCTGCATACACGTGTTGATTTGGGGTAGCATTGGATGTGCTCTAGCCACGAAAATTGGTGGAGAGGCTAAAGCACAGGAGATCTCCAAGACCCAGAAATGGTTTGGGTAGAATCTAACAAGTTTGAGAGATATTAAAATAATTAATATTTTTAATGGAGTTCTTAAGTCTAAACTTAAGAAAAATAAAATATTAATTGGTATTAATATAAAATTGGGTTAGAATGGTCCAAAAATCATGGATCAAGCCAAATCTAATCTAAGTCGTTGATTAAAGATTTAATCTCGGCCGTTGATGGACCAACGAGAAAAGTATAAGAGGAGGCTTGAGGGTCAGTTAGAGAACACACGGAGAGAGACCAAGAACTCGATTTTTTGGGGCAGGGTTTGCTGAGGAAATTGAGTGAGTGATCAGAGTTGCAGCTGAGGGGCAATGAATACAGAGCAGAGAGGCAGAGTTAGTACCAGGTGGATCAACACAGAGCCTGGAGAGGGACACAGAGCCAGCTAGAGGCCACACAGAGGCAGCCAGGAGCTGCGTAGAGCCAAAGAGGGCCAGCGTGTGAGATGCAGAGGGTCCAGGGGCTGATGTAGAGGCTCCAAAAGCTGACGCAGGGCCTAGACACAACGCTAGGAGCATTTCGTGGGACAGACTGAGAGATGGAGAGCCAGATAGGGTGACGTAGTCCCTATCAGAGTGACGCAGAGCAGCAGAAGCTGCATTGTTGCTGTGGGATTGTTCATTCGGTGTTTTAGATGGAATATCTGTCTCCGATTGAGAGGACTACTGCCGAGAGCATTCTCTGTTGGGTGAGCCATTTTTGGGACCCAGGTTGTATTTTGAATCTGCATAATAATAAAACCCTCCTAATAGCTGCACAGGTTTTCTCGCATTGGGTTTTTCCGGGGACATTAGTCCAAAAACAACGATGTCACTTATGTGCTTGTGTAGTTTTAGTTGATGATCTGTATGTTTTGATATTGTACTTGTATTTATTTTCAGTGTTTACATGGTAAATAAGTTAATAACTTGTTAAGTAATTGAACAAGTAGGAAGAAATAAATCAGATAATACTGGAAGAATTTCTAATGGGTTAAACTTAGAAATTCCAACAATACGTGTCCTTCGATCTTGTATTTAGAACCCCAAAGGTTGTTCCAAGTAGACATCCTCTTTAAGTGAGCCATGTAAGAAAATAGTCTTAATGTCCATTTGATGTAGGCTCCATCCTTGAGTAGCAGTTAGAGCAATAATAGATTAGATGTTTGTGTATAGGGAAACTGGTGCAAATATCTCATCATAGTCTGCTCCTTCCTTTTGAGAGAAGCCTTGAGCAAGGAACTTGGCCTTGTATTTCCCAACACTCCCATCTGCTCCATGTTTGATTTTGTATAGCCATTTTGAGGTGACTACGGACTTGTCCTTTGGTCTAGGCACCACATCCCAAACATTATTTTTCATGATAGATTCATACTCTTCATTCATTGCATCTTTCCAGACTTGGTGCTTTACAGCTTCTTCGAGCGTACATGGCTTAGTTTGAACAATAGTACTGATAGCAACAAAGTAGCCTTGATGCTTGTTCAACGTCTTACTTTCCCGAAATGTCCCTATTGGAGCAATATGTTTTTCAGCATCTTCGAGAGTATCTTTGAGCCACAAAGATCTTTTCCTTGAGATAGAGGGATCACCAGGAGGTGGATCAATGGAATCCATCGGGCCTTCAACATTGGGCATAGGCTCATTTGTAAGGGGTTCATCCTATTTTCTATAACATCATCATTATCCTTCCTTGGAATGGGGAGATCTCTGGCTTTCCCAAGGGAAGTGTCTTCATTGAAGGTGACATCATGGCTTAGTTCCACATTTCTTTGACCAGGCACCTAGATTCTACATGCCTTTGAATTTTCACTGTAGCCCACAAATGTACCTTACTTCCCAGATGCGTCCAATTTGTTTCTTTTCTCTTTAGGCGCATGAAAATACATCAGACAACCAAATATTCTAAAATGAGAAACATCAAGTTTCTTACCAGTGAAAACTTCTTCGAGTGTCTTGAAATCTAGTGCTTGATGCAGGCTCCTATTTAAATTATACACGACAGTGTTGGTGTCTTCTCCCCATAAGAACTTTGGTAGACCTTGATCATGGAGCATAGCACGAGTGGCTTTCATAATTGTTCGATTCTTCCTTTCAACAACTCCAAAAAGTCATTGAATTCATTTGATTCATCTTTGGTTCCATTATTGGTCCTCAATATTTTGATTTTCTTCCCTGTTTGATTTTCCACCAGGGCTTTGGAACCATTTGAACACTTCATCCTTCTTCAAGAAATAAATCCATGTTTTGCGAGAGAAGTCATCCACAAAAATTGCATAGTAGAAGTATCCTCCCAATGATGTTACGAGTAACATACTAGATAGGTCAGAATGGACCAATTGAAGAATGTCGGTAGTTTGGCTTTCACTTGAGGGGAATGGCCCCCTTGTAAGTTTACCTGCTGCACAACCCTGACAAACTCCTTTATGATTCATGTTGAACTCGAGTATACCTGTGACCATCTTCCTTACCCCAGGTAAGGCTTTGTAATGAAAGTGGGCAAATCTTTGGTGCCATAATTCACATTGAAGAGAAGTATCGCTTGCCAAAGCTCTCAAAGGACTTCCTCGAACTTGTTTTTGAGAAAGAGGATTTGATTTGCATTGTTCACTTTGAACATCCCAACCAACTTATCATATATTTCCTTAGAAGTTCCCAAATCAGAAATATAGGCAACCAAAATGCTTTTTAATAGAATCAATCAAAATTTTCTTTGCTTTGACCTCACATTTTCTATATTTCGACTTAGCAACAACTGATGCAATTGAATGAGGCTCCACCACTTTTCGTTGCACATAGTCCAATACTTCATGCTCCTCTAGAGTTAGGTCCAAAGTCATCTTTCATGCATGATAGTCAAATTTGTCATTGAGCTTGTCCTCAGCCTTGAAGCAAGATGAAGAAGCCATTGCCACTTGTCCATTGAATCTCTCTTGGTGATTGCTTTTCTCTTTCTTGCTTGGTCTTTATCTTCACCTGTGCTCTGATACCATGTTAATTTTAGATAACAATGGTATGTTCTATGATTGCAACAATTAGTTCAATGTCTTTTTGTTAGCCCAATAAGAATTTTTGCTTACTTTCCAATAACAATCATATAAATCATTAATCACATTGAAAATAATTATAGATAGAACAAAAACAATGAAAAGCAGAAGACAAGCCAAGACAAGAGAACACTGGTATTTGGCGGATGCTACCAATAAGAATTTTTGCTTACTTTCCAATAACAATCATATAAATCATTACTCACATTGAAAATAATTATAGATAGAACAAAAACAATAAAAAGCATAAGACAAGCCAAGACAAGAGAACACTGGTATTTGGCGGATGCTAAGGAAAAGCCCCAAGATGGGGAAAACCCGTGATCAATTCTTCTTATTATAAATATCAAATGTTTAGCAGAGAGAGAGGGTATAATAATAGAAAGTCAAATTCAAAGTATCAACATATTTGCACGTTCATCCTATTTTGTACCTAGTTTGGTACTTACAGTTATGCACTCAGTTCGGTACATACGATCTGCACCTAGTTTGGTACTTATAGTTTTGCACCCAAGCTGGTACTTGTGGTTCTGCACCCAGTTCGGTACTTATGGTTCTGCATTGAGTTCGATACTTTCGGTTTTGCATCTAGTTCGGTACTTACAGTTATGCACCCATTTTGATACTTTCGATTTTGCACCAAGTTCGGTACTTATGGTTTTGCACCCTGTTCGATACTTACAATTTTGCACCAAGTTCGATACTTTCAGTTTTGCACCTAGTTCGATACTTATGGTTTTGCACCCAGTTTGGTACTTATCGTTTTGCACCATGTTCGGTACTTTCAGTTCTGCACCTTGTTTGGTACATATGGTTATGCACCCAGTTCGGTACTTACACACCCAATTTGGTACTTACGATTTTGCACCTAGTTCAGTACTTATGGTTCTGCACCCAGTTCAATACATTCGGTTTTGCACCCAATTCGATACTTTCGGTTTTGCACCCAGTTCAGAGATAGAAGTGTGTTGAGTGATGATGTGCCAAATGAGGTGAGATGTCACTTGTATTTATACGAGTTGAGGAGGGTGAAGTGACACGTCTATTAGGCTTTATGATCTTACATGATGATGTGGGCGACCTGAACAATTTGCACATTTGTGGGCATAAATTAAAAAATACACTTTTGCTTGTCCAAATTAGATGATCTTTATATCAATTTTGGTCCTCTTGAAAAGAGGAATTTAGTGCAATCATTGTCTTCATCAAATGAACTGTCCCAAGGTGGAATATGGCCCTAGTTGCCTATTTTAACAAGAGGTATGTGATGGCATGGATACCATGGTTGAGAAGACTATCGAAATAATTTCACAGGAGTCTCCATAACCTTTATTTGTCGATGCTTATTTTGCTGAATTAGTCAAGAAAATCATTGTTGAGAGTTGGAACAATTTCCACACTCCATTGCACACTTTAGCACATGCCTTGAACCCGAGATTTTATGATGAAGAGCTTATTACTCAAAGCAATGGGAAGAGGAAGGAACCTCCATAAGGATAAATAGTGGCTAACGGGGTGAAAAATCCCTTATGAGAATGTTTCCATCTCATCTAAACAAGGAGGTGAAAGAAGAATTTGCTAGTTTTGTTGCAGGATTAGATGACTATTCAGTTATAGTAGCTTTGGAGGAGAGAAGCACCATGAGTCCAGTTAGGTGGTGGATTTGTCATGGAGCAAATGATGTACATTTGAAAAACCTTGGCATTCATGTTCTTTCACAAGTGGCAACCTCTTCATCAGCACAAAGGAATTGGAGCACCTATGGTTTTATTGATTCTGTGAAGTGCAATTGGTTGGATTCACAGAAGGCAAAGGATCTTGTTTATGTGCACTCCAACCTTCGCCTTGCATCTCGTAGGGGTCTAGAATATAACATTGGTCTTTCTAAAGAATGGGACGTGGACCCAAAAACTCCTAATTTGGAGCTCTCTCTTGTTGCCCGTAATATTGAGGGCCGAGAGCCTAGAAGTGGAATTGGCCCATCATCTTCTAACACCCCACCATCCATTGTTGAGCATGCTTCTTCTATTTTTTGAACATCAACAAGTATCAAATTGTTGGTTGCATCATTGAAATATTAAAAGTGCTATGTGACGAGGTGTTTATGGTGTAAGAGGATAGTGTCGAGCACATGTTGTGATGTGTTGGACTAAATCTCAAATTCTTGGTTTAGACGAGGTTGTTGTGGGACGAATTTGGAATTGAAAAATTATATTTCAAAATTAGTCACTAATAAAATTATTTTTTAGTAGTTTTTTTTCATGTGCATCAATGTAAATTAAAGCCATTAGACCTCAAGTATGGAAAGTATCGTGATGTATACATATCATGTAAGAGCAATAAATTGGATAAGTTTAAAAAGATCTCCAACTCTATGAGGTTGGCTAGGGTAGGCTAGTCCAAAGCTCTTAATATCATAATTGAAATGGAGTTATAATTCCCAAAATCATGAATTGGACCAAAGTTGGTTGAAAATTGGATTGCAAAATCAATCACTAAAAAAGTAGAATTTTTAATAACATGATTTGTTCATATGCATGAATGTAAATTAAAGCCATTAGACACCAAATATGGAAAGTGTGCTCATATATACGTATCATGTAAGGGTGATGACACTCGATGTGACACACATGAAACAAATTAAATAAACATTGAGACTCTAAATGGTTGGTAGAGTGCAAAAAATGCCATACTACAATCATCCAATGTATAGAGATCTTCATCATCCTTTACATCAATATTATGAGTGCTTCCACCAAATCCTCCATGTGAAATACCAGTGCTTGAAACATTTCACGGTGGAAGTGGCTCCAAGCCCATCTAGTGAATATTGCCATTTGCAAATGTTGTGTAGGCTTTGTTATTGCAAAATATAGCACCTTAGTGTAAAGCCGTAGTGAACAACCTAGATTTAGAGCAATAATGAAAGATTTACCACTATAACCTGAATGATGACTACACTCTTTTTGTTGTTGTTGTTGTTGGACGTAATCCATCATAAGGGAGGCTTCCCTTGTAGATCTTCGAGATCAAGTAACCCAATTAGTCCTAGGCTAAATGCCCCTTAAGTGTCTACAATAATATTTCTCCCAAGATAAGTATATAATAATTAGGGTTTGGGTTGATTTAAGATATAATTTCAAGAGAGCGGGTTCAAAGGTCCCTATGGCTAAATCTAAATCACTTAGTTTGACCAATAGAGGTTAAAATAGGTTCCCAAACAAAAGCAATTAAGAAAATACACTTTACTGTTGTAAACTAGGGTTTCAATCAATAATATACAACATGCAAATACTTTATAACAAAAATAGAAAATCGCCTCAAAGTCTATTAGAAACAAGTGGAAAATTAAAGCTAATTAATGAGTAAACAAGAGAATAAATTGCAACACTTTTCCTTGGTGGAAAACACATATAACAACAAGGTAAAGCTTAGACGTAAACCTTAATCTGACTGAAAATGCATGTAAAATGATAATTTTCATGTTTCCAAATGAATGCATCCAAGTTCTAACACCAGGACAATAAGATCCAAGACAAATAGTGCTGAAAGTAAATGATTTTGTTGTAACCTAACCCTAAGTTACCCTAGAAAACATAAATTGAAAAATATTTAGGGTTTTTAAATGGACCGACATAATAGATAAGACTAGTGCCTTATCCGTCTAGGGCTAAAGGAGTTTGGGAGTAAAAGTCTATGGTAGAAAAGAGATGGATGTGGATTCAACGAAAACAAGGAAGACAAACATGTGTTCCTCACACCTTTAACCCCAACATCCTTCTATCTTCTTTGGAGATTTAAAGGGAGGAAGCTACATCTAGGTTTCTTAAGACAAACTTGATGAAAATTTTGTGCAAGGAGATTTAAAAGCCATAAAATATAACCAAAATGTTTGTGAAAATTTCATTAAACCCTAATTAATCAACAAGAACAAGATGGAAGAAGCTAACTTACATAAAAATAGTACATATCATCAAAGAATCACTAATAATCATCCAAGACAAAGAATTGTCTAACAAACATCCTCCACAAGAAGTTTGGTACACTAGTGCTCCATAGTGCACAAGAATGAAGATACAATTAGCTAGTGAGAGTTCATCTCCTAGTGGGACAATAAGCTAAGAGAATTTGACTTCCCTCTATTTTTATGAGCGCAATCAAGTCAAATTTATCTAATTTAGCCTAAAATAGCCCTAAAATAACATTAATTTATGATTACAAGTTGGATAGATCAGAAGTGAACTCTCAAAGATAGCTAACTCAATGATAAAACTTAGAATTATGCCTCAATCAGCCCACACATGTGAGTTAAGTTCTCTCCGAGGGTTACATGATCCTCCAAAAGTGAATCTCCCCATAAAAGGTGCAATGGAAGGCTTTAAAGGGTGCATCTCATCTCAAAAGTCACGTGCCCCCATCAAATATGTGTCTAATCATCAAGCAATTATTGATTTTCTAGTTTAATCAAGACTAGTATAATTTTTCAAAATTGATAACTACTTCTAATGATACAATTAATCTTCTCATAACATTCCAATCATTAAGCAATTCTACATGAAAAATTTCAACCGTTCACTTTCATCAATAGAGCAATAGAGATCACAATGAACAATATAACAAGAGATAAGAGACAACAAAAATTAGGCTAGCAACTGGGGCAAAACCCACAAGGGGAAAAGTCAACCAATCTTTCCTTATGAGAGATAAATTTACTTCATTAATAGTACATTAGAGTATTCCAACAAGATTCGAAACAATGTGATCTTTAATAAATGCCAAGTCAAACCAATCAATGAAGAGAGAAATAGTCAATTTTGGTCAAAGTTTGATATGCAACAATAGGGACAAATTTCGGCTCGTGGAAGCTCTGAACAAGAGGTTGAACTTTGGTCAAACCTCAATCAAATAGTCACTTGCAATTCTCAGTCAAAGGCCTCAGTGAAACCCTTGGTCAACCCAAGTCAACGAGCATGAAATATGACCAAATTTCGGTCAAATCAGGTCAATGAGCTTTTGCAATCTTCGGCCTCCAAAGACAGTCAAAACTTTGGTTAAACATACGCAAACTAGCCAAAGTCAACAATGGTCAAATAGAAGAATACAAGTTGGTCAATGCAGAGCAAAACTCCTTTGACTCCTTTGCACGTGTGGGATGTGATGTGTCCAAATGAGCTCCAATGAAGTCTAATTTATGTGTCTTAGGAGGTGGCATTTCCACATGTGGGGTTGACTTGATCACATTTATCTCTGTTACCCACCACTTGTTGAAATTTCCAAGTTTAACCCGTTAGAAATTCTTCCTATACTATCTGGGTTATTTCTTCCTACTTGTTTAATTACTTAATAAGTTATTTACCATGTAAATATTGAAAATAAACACAAGTACAATATCAACATCTATCGATCATCAACTGAAAGAAAACAAGCACACAAGTGACACTGTTATTTTTGGACCAATGTATTCGGAAAAACCTAATGTGAGAAAACCGGTGTAGCTATTCAGAGGGTTTTATTATTATGCAGTTTTCAGAATACAAATAGGGTGCCAAAAATGGCTCACCCAACAGAGAATGCCCTTGATAGTAGTACCTCTCATCGGAGACAGATATTTGCGCTGATTAATCACTGGATGAATAATCCCACAACAACAATTACAACTCCCACTGCTCTGCGTCACTCTGATAGGGACTGCGTCACCTTATTCGGCTCACCAACACCCAGTCTGTCCCACGAAATCCTTCCAGCGCTACCTCTTGGCCCTGCGTTAGCTTCTGGAGCTTCTGCGTTAGCCCCTAGACTCTCTGCATCTCACACGCTGGCCTCTCTTGGCTCTGTGCAGCTCCTGGCTGCCTTTGTGTAGCACCCAACTGCTTCTGTGTCAACCTCTCCGAGCGCTGTGCTGTCTTTCTAGTACCAACTCTGCCTCTTTGTTATGTATTCATTGACCCTTGCTGCTGATCACTGATTCTATCTCTCTTAGCAAACCCCACTCTAGAGAATAGAATGACTGATCACTCTGGTGTGTTCTCCAATTAACCCTCAAGCCTCCTCATATACTTTTCTCGTTGGTCCTTCAATGACCGAGATTAAATCTCTAATCAACGGCTAAGATTAGATTTGGCTTGATCCATGACTTTTGGAACATTCTAACCCAGTTTTATATTAATACCCATTAATATTTTATTTTTCCTAAGTTTAGACTTAGGAACTCCATTAAAAATATTAATGATTTTAATATCTCCCAAATCGGTTACAATGTGCCCAAACCATTTATGGGTCTTGGAGATCTCATGTGATTTACCCTCTCCACCAATTTTCATGGCTAGAGCACATCCGATGCTACCCAAACCAACACTCCCTCTTAGCGAGGACTATGCTCTAGTAATACTCCACACTGAGCATCACCCTGATTATCCAGTGTTGGTCCTTGTGCTGATGCTACGCCTCCCCGCCCAACATCCTCTGCACTGCTGCATCCTGTACTGCTGCCCATGGCCCTGGCACTGCCACTGTTGCATCTGTACGACAACTCCCTCTACATTCGTGCTGTTGCTGGTCCATCCTCTTAGCACTGCATTTGTACTGCATCCCCTCTAATCATGCTGCATCGTGCTACCCATAACAGTGCCATTGCTAACTGCTGCACTGCAACTCAGTTACTAAGAAGTAAGTAACTGATCTACCCAACTCTGTCATCCCTGTCAGGCTAGAGACACTCACTATGCTGAAGCTCCCTCTGCCGCTAACAAATGATCCCTCTACTGACCTCTGCACTACTGCAACAACTCCCTGCATCACCCACCGTTGCACACTTTTCTGTGCCATCTTGCACTGGTGCAACACTGCCGTGCCTCTCGCACTGTTGCAGCCTGCTAGCCTCGCGTTGTCCAGGGACTCCTGCACTGTAGCATTCTCTGCCGCTCCATCCGCATTCGTCTCTACTGACATCCGCCAGTCCCGCTACTCCTCTTCGGGGCTCTTGTAACAAGGTATAATCCAAGAGGTTGGGTACCTCAAGGATCTTGCCCCTCATTGCCTGTAGTCTGTTTGACAACAACTCGATGTCTCCTCTCTTCTTCTCAAGTGGCACATGAGCACTCACGGCACAATCGTCATCCCCCTCGACTTCTTTCTTTGCCCTCGCTGGCGCTGCCTTGGTCTCAGAAGCCTCTCCCTTACTCTTCTTCCTAGGACACTGGTTCGTAAAATGACCCAAATTCCCCACAATGGAAGCATTTGACCTTGGAGAGGTGCTTCTTCTTTCTCTTCTCCTGTTTTCCCGCAAATGCTAGAGCCGCATCCTCTTCTCCTCCTTCTTGATTCTGACCCCTTTTCCTCTACTCCTCGCCTTGGTCACTCGTCTGATCTCTTTTTGATGAAGTACCGCCCACAGTTCCTCCCAATCTGGAAGGCTCGACTTGCCCAATATGCTTTGGACAAATACCTCCCAATCCTCTGAGACTGTGTTCAATGCAGTCCTCACCATCAATTCATGATCCGGCGTGGCCCCTATGGAAGTTAGTTGGTCACGGATTTCCTTCAAGTGATCGAAGAAGACATCTATATGCTCTCCCTTCTGCATCTGGTATTACTGCAACTGATTTTCAAGTAACATCTTTCTCTGCACGGAAGTATGTTGGTACAATTTCTTCAGGGCCTCCCACATCTCATTTGTCGTGTCCTTTTCGAAAATATGTGGCACCACATGATCCTTGACCCCATCAAGGATGACGCACTTTGCCCTGGCCATTGCTTCCTCATACTTCTCATTTTCAGCTGGGTCGACTAGGATCGCTATTGTTTTCAAGGCGAAGTCCTTGTTGAAATATCTGTCTAGAATGGACAAGATCTTGGCCTTCCAGACCACGAAGTTGGATGCTCCGTCCAACCTATCATGATCTCTCAATCCATTCATGACCATTATTTTGCTCTTCTTTCGACTCTTCCGAGTTTCTCTACTTCCCTGCTGGAAGTCCTCTGTTCGACTCTTGTTGAGTCTTTCAACTTCCCGTTTGGAAGTTCTCGGTTCGACTCCCTCTGAGTCTCGATTTCCCTTTGGAAATCCCTCTTCCTTGGTCTTGACCTGTTAGGTACTGTTCTGACCACAGTACCCCACCAGATTCGCTCTGCAAATTGCCCGCAGCCTCCTATACCCCAACAACTGAAGGATTGAGCCACTTGGCTCTACGCAATCCCGACACCGACAAATCAACTCCCCTAGCCAACTGCATCAGCCCTCCTGGCCTCTTCGTGGATTTGCATGAGCTTGGTTCTGCCTCCCTTAGCCTTTGCGTGGCTTTGCATGAGCTTGATTCTGCCTCCCTTAGCCTCTGCGCTGCCTTTCTCTGGCCTAGAATGATGACGCAATCTCTTTGCGTCACTCCTTCCTCTATGTGGGAAAGCCCAATGACGGAAAATAGGTGCAACTATTTAGAGGGTTTTATTATTATGCATTTTTCAGAATACAACTAGGGTGCCAGAAATGGCTCACCCAACAGAGAATGCCCTCAGCAGTAGTACCTCTCCTCGGAGACAGATATTCCGGTTGATTAATCATCGAATGAACAATCCCACAACAACAATTACAGCTTGCACTGCTCTGCGCCACTCTAATAGGGACTGCGTCAACCTAGTCGGCTCACCAGCACCTAGTCTGTCCTACGAAATCCTTCCAGCGCTGCCTCTTGGCCTTGCGTCAGCTCTGCTAGCCTCTACGTCATCTTTTGGAGCTTCTGCGGTAGCCCCTAGACCCTCTGTGTCTCACACACTGGCCATTCCTGACTCTGTGCAGCTCTTGGCTGCCTCTGTGTAGCACCTAGCTGCCTCTGCGTCAACCTCTCCAGGCTCTGCGCTGTCTTTTTGGTACCAACTCTACCTCTTTGTTATGTATTCATTGCCCCTCGTTGTTGATCACTGATTCTATCTCCCTTAGCAAACCCCGCTTTAGAGAATAGAATTACTGATCACCAGATAGCTCTATGTGCCATTATCTATGATACTTGAACCAACCATGTGGTCCCTCCCCCATTTGTTATGATCGTATGTTTGAAGCTGAGCCTCTAAACTTTGAAGGTCTGGCTTTTCATTGGTATAGTTGAGTAATTTTCCTTACTTATCATGAACACTTTTGAGCGTGGATTGGTGGGGTGATTCAGCGAAAAGAGTGCGCTAGGTTTGTACACTTGTCTCGTCCACTCGATTTGGTGGTTACCCTTGTATCCTAGTCACATGGGATCTACTTTACTGGCCATTAGCTTTAGGGTTGGCACTATATGGGAAATCTTGATTTTGGTTGTGTGGTCCTGCTTCCTAACACCATATACATCACTCCCTTCTGCTCATTATAGCCCCATTCATCATTTTTCCCATTTGGGTCCGCATGTGTCCACTGCGTCTACATAGGGTTAGCCTCCTCCTCCCCTTGTCCACACCTTGGTTCGAGCCTAGAACAATGCCCTAGAGGTTGATGCAGCTAAAATGAAAAGAAAAGCATAATTTGGGCACTCTCAACACGAAATGAACCACAAAATGCAATATATGGCTGGGACATACAAATTTAGCATGTAGGCAATGGCCAAATTTTAGCTCTACCCCTTATTTATGGCCATCACCTTAGTTCTTATGGGCCCTAGATGAGCCCCTTCCACATTAAGGAACCCATGATTGTTCCGACGCTTGGTAGGCAATGAAATGCCCCACATTAAAAGGGGGTACTTACTGCTATATCCTACACATCATGCTCTCATGCCCTAGAGCCTTGAGCAGTTATGAAGAAAAACTAATCAAAGGCAAAAGGCATATGAAGAAGGGTAGAAAAACAAAGGCCATGTTAACTCATCTACCAGGGTTTGCTCCCTCCTACACTCATAAAACCAAGTGTGGGCTTCCCTCATCGTAACTACCCTTGTACAATGACATGTGGCCTGAAACATTCCCCTGATCCCCACTCTGTTCCATGACTATATCACTTGCCACCTAGCATCTGATGGATGTACCATGGACTTGTCACCCTCTTTAAAGGTTGAAACCACCTAATAGGGTCCTAGGTTAACCCCCTTATTGAGCTTGGAGACACTTCTGGTACACGCCAAAGCCCACTATGGAAGGGCATGCCACCATGAAGTGCCCCATTGATTCCATGATATGTAAGCTCTTTTACTTGACTATTCTAATGATTTGTTGTATTGGAGGGTAATGGGACGCATTGGACCTTATGCAGGATTGCATGTGGGTCTCCATTTGGGGCCTGGTCTTTCCTATATAGGGTCCTAGCCCTCCAGAGGGTCACGTTGGAACTTGTAGGGTGAATGTTGAGAGCCATGGGCTTCCGCCATATCAAAGATTAATTCATGGATCCCTAGCACCACTCATTGATTGCTCGTGTACCACCTTTTGGATGAGGATGATGCACTTGGATCATCATGTCTAATCGACTCCACACCATACACTTGGCATGTGTTCCAGGGTCCAGATGAGGATGTGCCTCAATGCAAGAGACAAAGAGAGGGATTCTGTCATCATCTTGGCCCTTACAGATGGTTTACATGCATCTTCAATCCTCTTGGAGACCCATTAGGATGTCCTTGTGCCTCCACACCCACTTGGGAGGACCACATGGAAGTGCTTGGATAACAAGGGGCCAACCCTTTGTCCACTATGTTTGAGGTCCATTCTCACATCATGGCACACTTTGGACTTCATTAGGCCTCGTCAATGTTCAAATGACTGATCATATTCATTTTTTTTGCCCTCTCGAGGGGCTATTCTTTGTATTATTGAGCTATATTGGTGGGCTTGTCACCAAGTCATGTCATTATTATGTATTTTTTTAATTATTTGGGGCTAAATTAGGCTAATTAGGCAAATCAGATCCCCTTTTGAGTTGTATAAATAAATGAGAGGTGATTCATTTCTCTCATCATCACTTGGATTGCATTGGTATCTCTAAAGATATTTTCTGACTTTCTGTTGGGTAAAATTTTTTGGAGCCTTCTTGATGCGTTATGATGTTTGGATTTTCGCTATTGCCTTTGGAGCTTCTTTTTAATGCTAAGTTGATGAATGGATATACTCCCTCTCTCATGTAAGTCGAATTTTGATGCTATTCTTGTTATTTTACTAGATTACTGCTTGTTATGGTTATCCTTATTCTTGTATGGGTTAAAGTAAATGCAAAATTCTTCTGGGAACCTTGAATAAGTGATTTACTGCATGCGTTGTACTTGAAGAGAGTGGGTGAATGTTCCTAGAGGCACTTAATAGGCTTTAAGCCTTGAAACTTCATCTCTTTGGCAAATTTGAAATATAAATCCCTATCGACCTAGTTGCTGCCCTTGGAGAGGCTAGCAAAGATCAATTAGGGCTCCTTAGGTCATGAAAATTGTCGATCCATGTGTATCTTGACTCCATTAAGCCCAAGCGATAAGGCATTGATCCTCGTATCCCTTTGGTGGTCAAATTTATCCCCCTTTTTTTCATTTTTCCAAATTTTAGGCCTAACCCTAGAAGGTCACCTAGGGCATTAAGGAAATCTTTTATAGCCATCCAAACACCTTGAAAATTAGTCTACAATTGTGTTGAGGTCTTCTCAAGGTGTTCTCCAAATTTGAGCACAATTTGGCGGTGGAATCTCGAGGTATTGCAAGCCCTAGCTCGAGGATCATTTCTCTCCCTAGTTTGATTTGGGTTAGTGTCCTCATTTGGATTATTGCGTTTCAGTCCTCAAAGAAAATTTGTCCTTTGGTGCTCTTCTCTTCCATAATTAGGTCAAGCCCCTCCTTGGTTGATCAACTCCATTCCATTGACCTAATTTTGGGTCCACTTGGTCCTTTGTGGTCCCACAACTTTATAACTCTAAAGATCACATAAAGGCCAATTGTCCACAAAGATTCTCCGGTCTAGGAATCATCTTGACAAAATATATTCCCAAACCCTAGCCTCGAGAATCCCTTTAGCCCTTCCTAGAGAGCCAACCACCTTGCTTTTGAAGCAAGCAACCTATCTAATTGAGTCTCTCTTGTGAATACGCCTTGGGAATCACTTCTTATCTTTTCACAGATTCATCTTTCCTTGTGATTCCTTTTATACCGGGTCTCCTCCCATCAATGAAAGTCCATAAAGAGCAGGGAGCCTTAACTGAGGTGACAATGGGCTATCGCTCCATTGTTGCCCGTGACCTAGTAGTTGCTCTACAGGATCCCCTTTTAGGACCCTTGCTAGTTTGAGTGGTAACAAGGTCAACTTGGTCAAACTTCAAAAATGAATTTTCTCCATGATTTTCCATTGAAAATACTGACCATAGTTACCAAATTTTCAACAGGAAGGCCTCATCAACTCCAACAGCCTCATCACGTGGTTGCCCACATCATCAATCCAAGCATCATGAAGGGGATCCTATGTCATCCTCACCATTAAAGGGCAATGTCCATCAAGAAGGTGCAATGCCAACATGTGGGCGTCTTGTCAACACTGGGGTACACTAGCTTTCATTGCTATGCCTTGGCTTTGAAGGGCAATGTCCAAGGTCTTCGAGGTAGGTGGAGGTATAAACTATGTCAAGTTATCCAAAATGCTCATCAAGAAATGCTCAACGTCCTTTGTCCAAGTGTATTGGGTCAACATTAAATGGGTTGGATGTCCTATATAAAGAGTTGGAGAAGCATCATTCAATCCTACAAGGGATATCCACTGTACTTGGAAGCAAATATCTAAACATACTCAAGGAATTAAGTGAGATCAACATCATGGGTGCAAAACCATAAGAATATTAGAGGTGGAATGATGTGAGGTCAACATCATGGGTGTGGAAACCGTAAGTGTATCAGATTGGGTCAAATTTAATGTTAAAGTCATCAAATTACTTCATACGAACATCATCTTCAAAGATCTTTCTAGCTTATGATTTGTACACGAGTTGCCATGTTTATGATTTGTAAATGATGGGTGAAATGGGCTGGGGTGTGCACTTCATGAATGGAGTTGCAATCTTATGTCAGGTTATATTAAACCATTGGCCATGAGTTCTTTTGTATAGGGGGTGCTTAGCAATGCATGAGTTATGTTACTTGGCTTTTTCTTTTCTTTATATTGCTTCATTAACAAGCTTTAGTGATTATCATGTAATAATGAGATAACCCTTTTGTGATGGGTAGTTTATTGTTTAATTGGGGTCAAGATGTTCATAGAGAGTTCCTTTTACTTTGATAGCATGATAAACTTGGATACTCTCGGGGACGAGTGGGTCTATAGGAGGGGTTAGAGCTAACGATCTTGCTTTCCATCCCTTTCCATTCTTTTTCGTTTTAACATTTGGCTCATGCTTTTTTTTGTTTTTTGTTTTTTTTGGTACGACTAGGGCAAAGTTTCTAGTCCATACTCAAGGATGAGGATAATAGAATGCCAATTCCAATGAACCAATGGCCTCAAGCCTAAAGAATGGAGATGAAATTTGGTGAACGGTGGAAAGTGGTAAGTATGGAAAAATCATGGATCCACTACTTCAATCCAAGTTTCCGAGGTAGTGCCCCTTGTGTAACATTAAGGCATTATAGGAGGTCCCACTGGATCATGGTCAAAAACTAAACCCCCTGGTCAAGTGAGAGAATTAGTTTACAGTCAAGATTGGTCAATCATCTAGATTACCCCTTAATCCATGTTAAAATGCCTAAAACATCAAGTAAAAGCACATGATTGCAAGATGGTTAAAGTGCTTGCCGAATGATGACCCACCATCCTTCAAGAGGAATGTTGGATGGTAAGAGTTGTCTGACCAGTGCAAATGGTGGAGGATCATGGAATATCATCATGTACTGAGCAAACATATGGTTGCTGGCTGGCTGCCTGTCCAAAGAGGGAGAGAATTTTTTCCTATTGGTGTATGCACTTTTTGGTGGGTAACAAGGTTTACTTTGAGAATGTGAATGTGACAATGCTTTGACAGTGGTGTTAAGAGTCCCCATACCTTTTCCATAAATATGGTTGTCCAGATAGCATGTCATAGATCTCTAGAGGTGCCACATCATACTTGACTTTATCTTTCCATGGGTCGATGGTGTATTTAAAAGTACATTGGTCTATAATGCAAAAAACCTTTGCTAACCAAAGCCTTTGATGTTGTAGGGATGTGGGTGGGGTTTGATAGCTAGTTTTGGTTATTGAATATTTGTCAAAAATATTTGATTCTTCTAACTCTTGTTATTGATAATTAAATGCATATGTTGTTTGAACCAAATTTGATTGTGAAAGAAGCAGTTTTGTTTCTTCCTCCAATTCAATTGAGCTCGATGAGCAAATTGGGTTTGTGTGCGTTGTGACAAAAACATTGGAGAATTTAATGGAAAGATCACAGCTGTTTTCTTTTGCTTTTATTCAATGCAAGAGGATCCCTAATCTAAGTGAAACGAGTCTGGTGTAAGTGATATTTAATTTTATCATGATTGGATGTTCTATGAATGCTGCACTACTTATCTATATCCTTATGCTTTTTTGTTGGTGGTGACTCATTTTGCCTCCTCTGTTATTGGCAATTGCTGATTGTTCGTAGGATGTGCAATGTTATTTGGGTGGGGTTTAGATTGCTTCTTATTGGATTGCTTTTGGTGATTGTTGGCATTGTATTGTGGGCTGTGTTGATCACTAAAAGAGTTGTTGTGTTGTTTAAATTGTACTTTTGTTCAATCTTTGTTTAAAATCTGAGCATTCCTAATTGTGTTCATGGTGAGGAATTCAATACTCAAATTGAATTTTTGGTGTAATTTATTTTGATAATTGAGTATGATATTATTTCGTCCTTTCTGGTGTTCAAACAAGCAATGTGTGTGAAACTTGTTTATGGCCATCGACAATTTGATCATGGCATTGGTGCAATTGCTGCCACTTCATATGTTTATTTTCTCGATCCTTCAAGGGATGTAATACTAAGTCATAAAGTTCTTTGTATTTGCATAATGCCCTACATTGAATGGATGCATCACGCCCCTTGCATTTGTTGAAGTGGTCATTGACATGGGTGTCAATATTTGTTGGTCATTGTAATGGTTCTAATCATTGTTTTAAAAACCAGCTGGTTTGGACCAGTAACTTGTAAAATTAGTCACTTGGATAGGCTCGAGTAATCAACCGTTAGAAAAACCCAGTTGGAGGGCCAGTTTGGTACCTGATCGATACAAATTGACTCTAACAGGATGGTTTCTACCCTAATTGGCGGATTAGATCTCACATGTGGAGGGGGGGGGGGTGGGGGTGTTTGGGACCCATGATGGTTGTTTTTGAGGCTGTTTTGGAGGAAACCAGGCGCTGTTTCCCTTTTGAAACAACTCCCTTGGCTATAAAACCAACCGTCCCTCTCCTAGACCCTAAACCTAAACAAAAGGCCTAACTCAACCCTAGGAATGCTGGCAATCAATGGTAATGTCAAATTCTTAAAGTAAAACTTGAATTTTTAACATTACCATTAATTGTTTCATGATGTTTGAGAGTGGTTCTAAGTTCTAACCTTATCGGACTGTATATCGAGAAAATAGAATTTCATATCCCACTCAAAATTCAGTGGACTTAACAGTTTTGAACATTATACATTTGCTAGGATTGCAACATTTTCATTTCATTCTATCATGTGTGAAGTTATGGAATTAGCATGCACCCCTTTATGTACCTTGATGTTGGTGGTATTGATTGTTGAACTCATTTGCCATGGCCTTAAACAAAAATGTACCCTTCACTCAAAGCAAAATAATTGTTTAGGCATGCCAACTTTTTTGTACCGCATTATAAAGTTGAGGAGATGAACCCTTCACTCAAACCAAAATCATTGGTTAGGCATGTTAAGCTTTTTCAATTTCTACAATATTACAAGGTTGAGTAATCTGAGTTTGAAGACTTTGATCTAGATGATGTTTATGTAGCTGTCATTTTTGATCCCCGTACTAGTAGTGGTAAATCAGTGATGAGTTTGATGAGTGATCATGTTGGTCGGTGATTTGTATTAGGCCAGTAGTCCTGGAGCTTGTAGAATTGTTTCTGGACTCTATAGGCGATTTAGAGCGTCATTGATGATGTATTTTGTTGTTGACATGTATTGCACTTGCTGCCATTTTGATACCTTCACCCTTACATGGTATATGGATGAGCAGGCTTCGCATATTTTGTCTCTATTGGTTTGGAATCATGGTTTGAAATCTTCAAAATAAAATTTTCAATTTTCAATTAATAATTTTATGTATCTTTTTCAAATATGGTTCATTGATTCCGATTCGACCCAGTTCCAGTTTGAAGCCTGATTAGAAAGGTGGGCCAATTCAAAACCCGGTTCTGGTTTTTTAAACTATAACAAGGTGCATTCGGCTATTGGCATAAGTTTCACATGTTAGTGCCCTTCCAATTTTGAAATTAAGGTCATTTCTAAACTTCATTATTATATCAGTTAAGGTTATCTTGTGAATTACTTTTGATTATATTTTATAATATCTAACTTAATATTGTATATTACTTAACAGATAAAATTTAGTATATTCAGTATTTAAGATAACTTATGTTATATTGTCTTTCGAGAAAGGAATCAAGTTTGGTTAGCCTTAAGGTTTATGATCAGCCCAAAAGCTATCATGGATGCTAAGGTTGGTCAAACATCTCCTGTGGAACACTCTCACTTCTTCAGAATTTTTGGATGGAAGGTGGATCAATTGCTAGCCACAAAAGTGATTAGTGACGCAGCATGACTCACTTGATTTGAACAGGTGATCTTTTGACAACATGCCTTTCAACAATGACTTCAGATTGATTGAACTAACCTAATTGGGCTTTAAAAGTTGAAGGACGGGGCGGTGGGCTATGATTCACTTATATGTGCTGGTGTCATGAGACAATTTGATATAGTCTCTTTAGATGCAACTGCATGTTGTATCATTATCTCAAGGTGACCTCACGGCTCTAGGAAAAATGTTTACAAGAATTAAACCTTACCCAATAGTGAAAGTTATGCTATATATCAAAATAAACTATATAATTAATAATATAATCTGTATGGAGTGTTAACTGGATTGGCCAGATCAGGGTTCGTGCCTCTACCCAAATCATCCAGAATCTGTGGGTTCACCGATCTGGATCTATTTTTTCACATTTTTTTACTGGATTTGTTTACAAAGTTTTTGGGTGTGATTCTGATTTTTTAGGAATAATTTCTGTGGATGGAGAATTGGTTCCGGTTGGAGGATTCTAGACTTTAAGTGCTAGTACTGCACTCAACTTAAAACCAACCAATTTTCAGATCCGCAGCTTGAAATTTGCTTCACACAACAAAAAATTCAGGTGAATCTGAATTTCATTATTCGAGAAGTGCAATAGAATGAGTCAGAGAACAAATTTTCTTCTTGAACCTCAATACAAAATTTAAGGGGGGCTGAAGTTTACAATACAGAGTGACAGTGACAGTGATCTTTGTGTCGATCCATTGAGAAAAAAATACCAGAATTCAAAAAGCATGAGACTGGTCGCTAGTTGACTAACGGCTGCAGAGAATATAAAGTTGAGAGATGCACATTTAGTTTTAATGTTAAACCTCTTTCAATTAAAAGTACAAAGGGCACTCCTAGGTGGTTATTGATTTTAGTAGTCTTCAAAATTGTCAACTCTTTAAGTGTAATTCTGATGCTGTACATGAGGGGAATAAGGAAGAGGCAAGGGTGAGTGAAAATCACTACTAAATTGAAAAAAACACCATAATCATCCTTCCTACCAAACAAGGGTGCCATTAGAAATCACAGAACTGGTTATATGATGTTGATTCAGCAGTTTACCACCTATAACCAGTTTTGTTCCATGAAGTAATATAAAATGGGTTTCTTAAAAAAAAACTGGTTACAGGTAATGCAGCAATGGCATACTGACCTTGAGCAATAGGAAGAAATAGAGAACAAATCAAGGCAAGTTTTTCCTCTTTCCCCTTCAAGATTTAGTTTCTCTCAAATCAATTAGGCTGAACACCATGAGATAGTCATGTCTGGAATCTTGAACTTTGTAAATGATTTGCGACAGGACAGTGTGAGAAACCCTTATGTAATCAGCCTACCTTAGGCAGGGCTATGCCAAATCTACCTCAGTGAATGAAACAATATGAAGAAAACAAAGAACAAATCCTGGCAAGTCGGTCTCCTCTCCCGTTCAAGCTTTAGTCTCTCTCAAACCAATTGGACTGAATACAATGAGATGGTCATGGCAGGAATTTTGAACTAAATGATTTGCAACAGGACAGTGTGAGAACCTCTCATGTAATCAACCTACCTTAGACATAGCTATGCCAAACCTGATTTGCAAAAATATTATATATGTGAAAGGTACCCAATAAAAGTTGTGTAATCCCAGCTGTTCATTGTGCTGTCTGACCAACCTCTCAATTAGCTGAAGTTATAACAAGTAGTTGCTCCTTAACCTTCACTGCATATAATTACAGAGCTGATATTATAAGATTACCAACCTCTATTAACCTGCAGTTCCAGTATTCTAGAACCCTATGATTCTATGCTTATAGAATCTATGATGTTCTGAATGTGTGAATGAGAAATTTGAATCACAATGTTACAACTTACTAGTTTTCTTTTGGGTTCATATTTGTCATTTGATATTTCATTTCTTTGTTTTGCAATATAAAATTAAGATCTTAAATATGATAAATTTATTAAAAAATTAGTGTTATGATTCCCTGATTCCTAAATTTTGGGACAACTGCCACACCTGCACCAGATTCTCATACATATTCTGTTTGCACACACAGTTTGTGCAAAGTTGTCTCTATGTAATTTACTGATGTATGAGCTATATCGTAATATGCTATATACTAATATACATGATAAAAGTTTGCATATTTGGTGTCTAATGGTTTGGATATATATATATCAATGTTATCAGAACGAGACTGGTCAAGCCCATGTCCGGGAACTGGAAAAAAATTGGTTGACCAAAAAATACATAAATATACAAATTTGAAATATATATATATATATATATATATATATATATATATATATATATATATATATATATATATCCCTTCTAGGAAAGAAATTGGCCTGCCTCTCAGCCTGAAGGCGAGAGTGAGGTTGCTGGTAACAGGGCAGCCCACGATTATACTTGCTCAATAGTGCTTTCCTTAGCCTCGAAGCTTGTACAGCAATAATCATCAAGACATCAAACCTCATCATGTCACTAGTGGGGATTTGAACCCGGGGAGGATAGTAATCATTCCGCCCAACCACCCGAGATAACTCCAATTGACATGCTAAATTTCTCATATATATAGCATGGGTGAATATAACCAAAATAACACTTAGTGCAATCTATCTCTAAACCAAAAATACGTCAACAAAATGGCTCTTGATGGCCTTTGAGTCCGAAAAAAATCATGCTACAACAAATACCTGCTTATCTTCACATTCATTGCCTATATTGGGATCCTCATCATCAATATCACCCTGTAAGCTTTAAAATAAGATAGAAAAAGGTTAACGTGTCGAATTGAGATTTTGTTTGAGTGATGGGTAGATTTTTGCTGGGGTCTTGATAGAGAAGTTCAACAATCAATGCAACCACCATTGCAGTACATAGAGGGCTTGGTGCTTTTGATTGAATGCTTGTTTCATACCCTCATACATGAAAGAATCCAATGGAAACATTGCAGTCCTCCAATCTTGAAATCCTGAAAGCTGTCAAGTCAGCGGGATTTTGAGTGGGATTTGAAATTCTTCTTCTCCATATGAAATCCATTGAGGTTGGAACCACTGCTTTAAGGATTTATCATTAATATTAATTACATGACATTAGCAGGGCCCTAGGGTTGAATATGAGGCTGCCCACAGCCCCACTCATAAATTAATATTGTTATTATTATTTTTTCTTAAATTTGCATTCCGAGGGTTCCTTGGTTGCATTGTACGGAATTGGCTGGTTTAGTGAAAAAAGGCCGGTTTGGTAGCAAACTGGCTGGTTATGTATATGACCCAACTGTTTCGGTACCAAACTGCCTTTTCCAGTTCTGTGACACCAGTCGGACCAGTTAGGGCTTGAAAACAATCAGACCTGCCAGTTCAACCAGTTCTGATTGCAGATTTATAACAATGAATTGTGACATAGAACATGCATGGATCACCCAGCCAACATGGATAAGGTTCATTTGGTGATTAAAACCAACAAAATAACTGAAGTCTCCACCAAATGAACCTTATCCATGTTGGCTGGGTGATCCATGCATGTTCTATGTCACAATTCATTGTTATAAATCTGCAAATTGATTTACCATCTCCTCACATTGTTTTTAAAGAGCTCCAATCATGGATTACATAGCATCGACATCATGCGTGATCGAGGTGGTGGAGTTGTTTGCTATTATTTATGGTCTTGATGAGTGTGTCAAAAGGGGTTTTCGAACATGTCTAGATAGGTATATACTTTTCTTTGTTATGCTAAGCTTGAAAGGCATTGTGCAATTTTTCTTGAATTCGTCAAAAAGGAATCTCTGACATGAGAATGTTTGTGCTCTGATACCAATGAACAAGGCGAGGGCGGGATCGGATCCCTCATTGCACATTGTTCTTCAATTTGCAAGGTGGCATGTTGAATTTCATGACTTGGTCATGATAAAATAAAGAAACGAGAAGCCAAGTTGGTTGTGATCGATTATTATGACAAAGAGGTTGCTGCTGTACAAAATAATTTAACCAAGCAGAAGCTTATGCTGATCTCACAATAGAAGTGCATGATTGAATTAAATTTTTGGGGGATTAAATCACATATCGCTGAATGTGAACTCAACAAACATAGTGCATTGATGATTAAGTGTGAATTATCAACACATTATCATAAGAACAATGAACTGATGGACAATTCCAAACCAGAACACTAGAGAATTGTTCTAGTGTATGTTTTATTGATGGTACTAAAGAATGGTTTAAAAAGAATGGTAAGAATCGAAGTGATGGGAAGGTATCATTGCAACGCAAGTTGTGAGAACAAGTGTTTTGGGCTCAATCTTAAAAAGGATTACAAGCTTGATTTTTTATCAAAGTTGTGGAGCCATTTACAAATGTAGTTATGCCTGTTTATACATGTCTGAGTGATCAACTATTATGTAATTAATTAATTATGTAATTGGGGCACGATCAAAGATCATGCCCCTTCTCGAAAAGGTGCCCAAGAGCATATTTACGCTGGGGCCCTTCTTTTAAAAAACCATCATTCATTCAATAATTAATAAATAAATATATAATTTTCTGTTAATTTCTGAGCTATTTGCTCCAGGTGGTATCAGAGTCGCGTTACATCCCCTGTTGTTGCTGCTAATCGTTCCTTCCGTTGCAAGAACTAATGTCTGAGTTGCGTCCTCTTGTTGCCTTCCGTGCTCTGTTCTGCTCCCCACACCATTTGCAATTGTTTTCCCACTTTGTGCTCCCATTGTCGTCTGATATTGCCTGATCGATTGTTGTTCTCAACTCCTGATCCGCTCGACCATCTGCTCTCCTCAACTCCTGATTCCCCTTGTGTTCCTTTACAATCTGTGCCCTTGCCTGTGTTCTTCCGTTGCTCGACCATCACGCACTGTTAGGAGTTGTGCACCACCATTTCACACCGACGTATTTTTCATTTGGTTAAGTTGAAGTGTTGACATAAAAATTGCATTATAACTTGTATAGTAAAAAACTGTATATATTATATAGTTAAAAACTATATATTTACCATATAGTTAATAATTAATTTAATTATTAATTAAAAAAAACTTTGTTTATATTTATAGTTGTAAAAGAAATTAATAAGAAAATTAGGGTCAATTTAAAAAAGGGTTAAGCTGGATAAATACACGCCACCACATACCCTTTAGATGTCATCATGATGACAATGGCTGACTTTAGTAAAAAAAAATCAAGGAGCTCTATGATACCACAAAGAGGATAGAGAGTTAGCTCGAGCAAAACCATAACGAATTTAAAAAGGATTATGCAATATTTTCAAATACGTGAATCTAAATCATAGTCAAGCAATGGTGATGTTGAATTCTATTTGTGACAAGTTGAAGATTACATCAGATCAAATACCCCAGAATAATGAAGCAACTCAACATCTCAATTCTTCAGATTCGTCAAACTCATCAGAATCACATGAGAAAGCCGAGTCTCCAAAAGCATCGTCGATACTCCATCAACAAAATAGTAACACGAATTTTCAAAATATGTAGCTCTGGAATCAATTATCAAATATATAGCTTGCGAATCAATACCCTCTCTTTACTCCAATAGTTGTGACATATTGACGAAGAGAAAAACTTGAACTCTCCAAATTTGACAGTAACAAGAAGTGTAGTGTTGCATGGTTCAATAGAGTGGAAGAATATTTTGAAATTTAATGTATTGACAATGATGATGAAAAGATCAAGCACACGTCCATGCAAATGGAAGGCGAAGCATATAATTGTTATATGCGGTGGAAAAAGACGACACTTGCTATAAGTTGAAGGAAATTCAAAAATGCATTCTTTAAAAGGTTCCAAGGTGTCAAGGAAGAATAATTCTTCTCGGCGCTCACCAGACTGCAACAAAAAGGAGATGTGGACGAATGCACTCGAGAATGGGAAACTTTAGCTACAGGAGTACATGGATTATTAGATACTCATTTCATTCAATTATACATGACAGGGATCAAACCCCATATCCAGGCTGAGCTTGAGCTTCATGATATCACTTCTATAGAAGTAGCATGAACAAAAGGCAAAAGCCGTTGAAAAGAAACACGAAAAGATGCAGTAGCCAAAAGTTGAAAGAGTATATTCGAGACGAAGATTTTCCCAAGCTGCGAACACAGATAACACAAAATATGTTCCACCATATCTTCGTGAAGGAGAAAAAACTAACTTGGAAATGCAAAGAATGAAAGAGGGCAAGTGCAAATGGTGTGGCGAAAAATGGGACCCTAAACATAGATGTGCTAAAGGAAAAGAGACCAAGAATTTGTATAAATGTGAAGCAACTGATGGTTCAGAAATTGAAGAATCAAAGGGAGAAGAAATCAAAGATCTCTCAAGAATTTTCTTCAGAGCTAGATAATGAGAATATTCTGTAAGTGTCATTATCAGCCATGATAGGTATATTGCATCAAGAAGATCAGTGTAAAGGTTTTGATCGAAACCGGTAGCACCCACAACTTTTTGGACTCAACTAGGGCGAAGAGACTCAACATTTTCACATTTCCCATGCCCAACATGAAGGTTATGGTGGCTGATGGTAAGAAAATTGAAAAGGTAGGGAAATGCCATAAAGTCAAATTACAAATTCAAGACTATAATCTAGAGTCTCTGTTCTAGACTCTACCATTAGGAGGAGTGGATGTGGTCCTAGGTATCCAATGGTTTCAAACCCTAGGTACTTACTTTGCCAACCATCAAAAGTAGTTTATTAAATTTGAATGGGAAGGGCAGAAATACAAGCGATATGGGTTCAGGCCCCGTGAAAATCAAATTGTATCATCATCCCAGATGATGAAAACGATCCGGAAGAGAGCACCAACCTATTTAGGATAGTGTCATCAATTAGAAATGTTAACTTCAAATCTGGTCAACGAAGAAGCACTAGAGGTCCAAGAGCTAATTCAAAAGCACAATGAAGTATTCCAAGATCTTCCAATGAAGTTGCCTCCTAAAAGAGAAATCGAGCATACAATTGAAGTCAAATTAGGATAAAATCCCATCAACTTCAAGCCGTATCGATATCCACATCATCAAAAAACCGAAATTGAAAGATTAGTCTAGGATCTTTTAAATGTGGTATTATCAAAAAAAGTAGAAGTTCGTATGCTGCTCCAATTATATTAGTTCGAAAGAAAGATGGATCGTTCAGATTATGTGTCGATTATCGAGGACTAAGCAAAACAACAATTAAAAACAAGTTTCCAATCCCTTTTATTGATGAAATGTTGGATGAACTACATGGAGCTAAATACTTCACAAAATTGGACTTAAGGTCAGGGTATTACCGAATTAGAATAACGTTGGAAGACATAGCAAAAATTGCATTCCAAACACATGAACGTCATTACGGGTTTAAAGTAATGCGTTTTGGTTTAACCAATGCACTGACAACATTCCAAGCTTCTATGAACGATCTATTCTGTCCATATCTAAGGAAGTTTGTGTTAGTGTTCTCTGATGACATTCTAATTTATAGTAAAACATGGAAGGAGCACCTACAACATTTGAAGCAAGTCTTTACTGTATTAGAAGAGCATCAGTGCTATGCCAAGAAGTCCAAATGCACTTTTGGCAAAGAAGAAATAGAGTGTGTCAGACATATAATATCCAAAGGAGTTAAAGTAGATCCTAATAAGATCAAGGCTATAAGGAAATGGCCCAAACCAGTTAATATCTCCAAGCTAAGAACTTTCTTAGGATTGACTGGGTATTATCGAAGATTTATAAAAAAATATGCCCATATAACTGCACCCCAAACGAACCTTTTAAAGAAGAACTCATTTCGATGAATGATGAAGCAAAAAGTGTTTTGAAGACTTGAAGAAAGTTATGTCTAATGCCCCTGTATTGGCAACTCCAGACTTCTCAAAATCATTTGAAATTGAGTGTGATGCTTCAGGTTTTGGTATAGGAGCAGGATGACCACCCAATCGCGTTTGAAAGCAGGAAGCTCAATAAGCAAGAATGACAACAAGGAAATGCTTGCTATTATGTACACATTAGCCAAATGGAGACAATATCTCTTGGGAAGTAAGTTCTTAATACGAACAAATCATAATAGTCTTCAACATCTCCTCCAGCAGAAAACACTATCTACAGAACATCAAAAATGGATCGAAAAAATCGGTGCATTCGACATGGATATATTACATAAGAAAGGGAAAGATAATGTAGTAGTTGATGCTTTGCTTAGGAAAGACGAAGAACCATCATTACTTGCGATTTCAGTTGTTGTTCCCGAATGGCTTAATGACATTCAAAGTGAATATGCAAAAGATCCAGAAACAAGTGCTATAATCAATAACCTTCCTCAGAATTCAAAATTTAAATGGAAAAACGATATTTTGTGGTACAAGGGAAGAATTTATCTATGTTCAAATTCCAAATTTAGGGCCAAGATTCTCAAAGAGTCGCATGATTCACTGTGAGCTGGACACATAGGATTCTTTAAAACCTACAATAATGCACGTCAATCATTCTTTTGGAAGGTTATGAATAATGATATTCAAAAATATGTAGTAGAATGTGATCAATGTCATCGAAAGAAAAGTGAGAACATTATGACCCTAGGGTTGCTCCACCCCTTAAATATCCCAAATAAAAAATGGTAAGAAATATCAATGGATTTTATTGAAGGATTCCCCATGTCAGACGGGAAAGATAAAATTCTTGTAGTAGTAGACAGACTCACAAAGTATGCACACTTCATAAGGATGAAGAAATCAGATTCTACAAAAGAGACTGCTAGGATATTTTGTAAGAATGTCTGCAAATTACATGGATTTCCTAAAGTCATTGTTAGTGAAAGAGATCCTAAGTTTAAGGGGAATTATTGGAAGGATCTTTTCAAACATATTGGAACATACCTCAACATGAGTTCTGCATATCATCCTCAAACAGACGGTCAGACAGAAACTGTCAATAAGTGCTTAGAAGCTTACCTTTGTTGTTATGCAACAAACAAACAAAACAAGTGGGCTCAGTGGTTACATCTCGCTGAATGGTGGTACAATTCAACTTATCACACCTCCACAAAATGACCCCACTTCAAGCTCTGTATGGATATGAACCTCCCAAATCTAAAGCATGTGCAAACACAACGAAGGCCATGTGTCAGTTGCACACAAATGGTTGAGTACAATGAGCCTCGAGGAAAGTTGGGGTGCACTATTTTGCTAATGGCTAATAAGGGCCTGATGCAGACCAAAAGTACAGATTACAAATGACCAAAATCCAATGGAAAGATTAAAACATAAAATTAGTTTATCATGTCATGTAATTGACATAGGTAAGTCCTTATTAACCCTTTTCCCATTGCCTAAATTATGGAAAACCACAATTTCAAAGCTGTTTCTGTTTTAAAAGTTAGCATGTGCAAACACAATGAAGGCTATTTGTCAATTGGACACAAAGGGTTGAGTGCAATGAGCCTGAGGAAGGTTGGGGTGCACTGTTTTGCTAATGGCTGAGAAGGGTCTGACGCAGAACAAAAGTACTATTACAAATGCACAGAAGGCAATGGAAATATTTACACAAAATTAGTTTATCATGTCATATAATTGACATAGGTAAGTCCTTATTAACCCTTCTCCAATTGCCTAAATTATGGGAAGCCACAACTTCAAAGATGTCTCTGTTTGAAAGTTTTCTGTCCCATATGTTGAATTTCCACAACCTTGGGTCTAGGATAGAATCTTAGAATCTCCAACGCTACCAGATGAAGAATCTCAACAGAACTACTTTGCACAGTGGAACAATATAAAGCAGTAAATCACACATGCACAAGTATAGACAAGTTTTTACAAATTTAAACCCAACTTCGTTATATTAATTAACATATAATACAACTGTGTAGGACTCCCATACAAGGGATAATGGTCCTCAATTATCCACAAGTACAAGAATACAAGATACACTGACAATCAAGCTGCAGTCTTTATGTTGTATCTCGTCCTGCCGGTCCTTTGCTCCCCTTCTGCTCTCTAGCTGCCCCTTAGCCCATCAAAGGACAACACATAGAGACTCCAGGAGGGCTGCCACCTATCGCTGCTGCAAGTCGTTTCTGCTACATTGAAGACAGGCTGATCCAATCTGCTCTTCTAGCTGGCCAATACCTGACCTCCAATCTGCCTTCTAGTAGCTTCTTTCGTCCATCAAAGAGCTACACATTTGGCTCAATCCTTGACCCACCCTTCAGCTGTCAAGCTCTTGTTATGACTGCTTGTCAACGGCTACTTTGGGTTGCCAATACGCTGCCCTCCACCAGTACAATGGCACACGATCCTCCACTGTGAAATCTGATCCAAGGAAAGGCTTCTAACCACCACATTAAGCCTTCCAATTGGCTCCCACAGGCTGCTACTAAACTGTCCACACTAGGACACCATCCCCAACATCAAATCAACCCAAACACATCGTAACATACCTTGGTTTCAGAGACTGTTTACTGCTGTACATTGCTGCTCCTGGTTAGGGCTTGTGACCCACTGTTACAGCTCTCATAACCTTGCACAATTAACCTTCTATAGCTGCAGTCTTGCTGTCCCTTGCTCCTGTTGTTTAGGACCGCGTTCTAGGAATAGTCTTGCCTTAGATTAGGCCTCCCAGCCCTCTCTTAAGTGTCCAGAACTCCTCCAGATCTCTGCAGCACCCTACAGCAGCCCTTAACAGCCTTCAACTAGGCCTTTTGCCCCCCTGCAAGGAGACTATCCTCTGCGACCCTCAAACAGAGATACCCTACAGCAAAACTGCACCTCAAACAGCCCTTATAACACCTCTGTAATGCGGCCTGCTCCTGCAATAAACTCGGACCTGTGATGAAGGTGAAACATGCCCAAAAGAGCCCTAAACCTCCACGTCTTGTCCTCCTTTGCGTGCAGCCAGCTCAGAGATGAAATGATGATGATTTGATGTCTTTGAATGGATGTAAAAGAAATCACTTCACCTCTTATTTATACCAAACAAGAGGGCTCAATGGATTTTTGAAGAGACATGTCTTTTGGACCAGTTTGACTCAAGCCTACATGACTTGACGGTGCAAAAACTCATTGTCAACTTCAAAAATTCCTAACACATCTTCTACAACTCAGATTTTGACGACTCTTGTTGCGTTGAATTCTCCTCAACGTCCTCTATCATCTCCGTCCATCACATGCAGAAAATCCTGCATGGTTTTGGCCCAAACATCGATGGGTGCAAAACCCCAACCTTGGGTTCCAAGCCCACAGATGACTTTTGTGGTGCTTCACCCTCCAATCCCCGAACGCTAGGGCTTGGAGTACCTCCCAAGCTACTCAAAAATCAACACCACATTAGGGATCCTTGGTATTATCATGTCAATAGAATATTAGAGAAATCTTGACTATGTACATTTTTTGGTCTTAGCTGTTTTTGTAGCCATAAATGTATTTGAAAAAGCAATAGCATCTAGTGTTTTCTTCCATCAATTCAGACATTGCTTCTTCAGCTTTTTGTTTCTTTTGATTTTTGTTCCTTTTGTATCTAATAATGATGATTTACATTGTTTGAAACTATTGAAATTAAATACAAGGGATAATTCCAGGTATGGTAGCAATTTCAGCTCAAAGCGTTTTTGGCTATGGCTTGAATAACAGGAAAGAGTTCATAGAATGCTGTTGTCACACTTGATCATTGAAATGTAATTGCTTTGTTGTCTATTACATCTTTCTCTTGTTTCAAACTTTCATATCTAAGAATGTTGTAGCTACACTTGATATTGAGTGTTATTTGCTTGTTGATTTGTTCTCTCGTATTTAACATTTTTGAACTAGTACAGTTGTATCTTGGAACTATTTAGACATTGTTTGAAAATATTTTTGGAAATTTGCATGCTTTTGTGAAGAAAGTGCATGTAGGAAATTAACAAGTATAGTGTGGGTTATCAGCATATATGTTCAAACATGCCTCAAAAAGTTTTCATGCAAGAAAGTTTCCAAGGGAGTGAGTTAAAAAAATGGACAAACTCGACCATTTTTATGTTGAAATTCTTCTCCAAACCCAATATGAATTTGCCAGAAGTTATAATGGCAGCTAATTAATGAGAATTTTGACTGTGGGACTTTTCCCTTAGGGGAGTTAGCCCATTTTAAGAAGATCTGATTGTCAAATTTTAAACAAAATTAGTGTATCAAGGTGGAACTTTGCTTTTCTGTAAAAAATAGACTAGCTGTCCACTTTTTAACTCATTTCATTTTGAAGGGCTCTGTACTTCATATATGGAAAATTGTCACCCATAACGATATGTGCTATAAGCCTATATGAGACAGTCATTGCCTTATTGGTTGTGGCTTTCCTTCTTTATGAAATACCCAAAAAGTAGATACCTTGACCATTCCAAGCAAACCACTAGTGATGCCAACCAATATAATATTTTTTGTTGGTAAATCAGTAATGCTTTAGATTCGGTATGCTAGTGAAGGTGGTTAAAGCATTGTTAAATCTTTCTACGCAGTTGGGTTTAGTACTTGTTGGAGTCGTTTGTTATATGTGGTTCAGATTTTATCTCATAGTTTAGTGTTTAATGAGGTACTGATGTGTTATTGAAGTCTATCCACAAAAAATTCTTTACATAGTCTTTTTGAACTTTTTTACAGGTTTTGAAAAACTTTCCTACTCAGGGAGTGATTTCAGAATGGTTGCAGTCTGTGCCACCATTAGTAATGGATAATGAGTCAAGTATTCAAGAGGAATGTCTGAATCTATTTCAAGAGCTTGTCTTGGACAGAATATCTTCAGTTGCAGCTCAAAATGCATCTGGTAGACGTTTAAAGTTCTCTGATATGTCTTCATCTCAAGGTCCAGATCAGGAGATGGGCACATTATTCCCCCAAGGTGTCTTGCCCTTACTAAAAGGAATATCTGATGGAAATGTGGCATCCTGTGTGAAGCGAATATGCACAATGTTGGGAAAGAAGGGGCGATTGAAGGGTGGAATAGCCCTTGCACTTCAGAACATTATCACCACCTCTGAATCTGTAGCATTGAAGTATTCAATACCTATAGAGAAATGGACTGCCCCACCTGGTGCTTGGATGTTGCTCTCTGAGGTTTCAGCATTTACTCCTAAGGCAGTTGGTTGGAAATTTCTGTGCCATCATTGGCAGCTTCTTGATAAAACAGAACAGAATAATGAAGCACCTCAAGGCACACCGTATAACACTCCTGTAAAACAAGGTATGGACAACAATTTTGAAGAAACTGAAGCCATGTCTGTTGGCTGGGCTGCGGATCGAGTGTTTCTGCTGCAAACGATATCAAATGTTGCTGTGGAACTTACCCCAGATGCAGCTGCTGAACTGGCTCATGATTTGCTGAAACGCTTGGAGGCTTTCAATATGCATCCTACCGAGGTAAAATCTAGCATTTTAGGTACCATTAAAAATGCTGACTTGCATCCTTCCAGTTCAAGACTGACGTTCAATTTTGATATTGCATTAGACAGGTGGGTGCACATGTAAAGGCTCTTATAACTTTATGCAAGCGACAGGCAGCCACTTCAGAAGAAGGAACCCATATTATTGCTGTGTGGGTTGATCAGCTACTTTCAAAATCTGAGGAAATATTGGATGAATATATATCGCAGTTTTCAAATGCTGAAAAAAATGACAGCTTTAAGACCCCTCAGCCTACAAGCAAAACCAGGTCACGGACAAAGAAGAAAAGCAAGTCAAAATCTTCAGACCTTTCTAGCCTGTCAATACAGGTTGTCACAGCTATATTCACAGTTGGTGCACTAGTTCTTGTGTGTCCCACAGCTAAACTGGGTCGCCTGGTTACATTACTGCAAGCTATGGTCACATCTAAAGGCTCAAGTGCCGGAGGTACAAAACATGGAAGGATATCTTTGTTGCCAAAACAAGTTGCACCTGCTGTGTATACACAATCTTGGGTCACATTGGGCAAAATATGCCTTGCAGATGATAAACTTGCGAAGTCTTGCATCCCTCTCTTTGTACAGGTGGTTATTGACAGCCTTCCTCCTCTTATATGCATGGCATATGCATTGCTTTTGCCAATGTTGGATACTTGTCATTGAATAATCTAGTCAAGCAGTCATGTCACCTGCCATTTGCACTTTACCCATGTCATAAGAGTGCATATCAAGTAGATACGAAATGTAATACAACAATGTACATCATACCATTGCTCATTGGATGTCTCAGCATTCCCCAATCAATAGTATGGTTCTTGGTTATCACATAGTCCTTTCCAATCTGTCGGTTAGTTCTTATCCATGAATATAGCAATAATATATATATATATATATATATAGACAAGTGATCATAATCATCATGTTATTAAGTTTGTTTGCAAGTTAGTTGTCGGTACATTACTCTATGGTCTTCCCATGTAACTTTATTTCCATAAGTTTGATGTTATTATGTTTTGATTTACAGGAGCTTGAAATTACTGACTCTCCAGCTGTTCGCAACAATATTATGGTGGCAATGACTGACTTTTGTGTCCGATACACAGCTCTTGTTGATGGGTAAGATGATTTGTTTCAATGTTGTGATGTGATAGGGCAATCTGTCCTGGGGTTTGACTATAGCAGCAGCCCTTCCTTTCGAATTACAGTAGTAATATTTAGTACAATCTTCAAATAATTTAATTGTTTGCTCTAAAACTGCATAATACACATTGACAGAAATGACAATACGGAGCTCAGTCCACCACAATCGAGTTCGAATCTAGCAATACACAGATTTTTCAATAATTGAAACATGGAACCCAATTTACCACAGTACCGTGACTTTTCATCCAAGTATATCAATGTACCCACAGAACATATATGATCCAGTAGTTTATAGATTTGCAACCAATTGACAAATTACAGTGACTCAACTACAGAAAGACCTAATTTAATCTTGATGGTGAATCTGTGGAAAACGGTCCACTGCGTTGCTTACTGAACTGGACGCGTGCTTCAGAAAAACTTGTCTTTACACAATTTGGCACAGAATTTCTAATTTAACTTTCCAAGTCTGCAGTCAACAGAGAAGTGATGCGAACTACAACAGCGATGGGAAAATACAGTCTACGATATGCACTCAATATTTATGCTGGCTTCTACGGCTGAGTTAGAATTATATTTAGAATTCCCGCATCTTCAGCTGTCGACGATAAAGTCCAGATGTTCTCTTTTTGTCTTTAGCGGAAAATTCTGATTTCCATTCAACTCTGCCGCTGCTCGCTTAATACAACAGTTTGCTTGAAACCACAGTAGTCTGTCCAGCTTATGCGTATCTCATGGGATTTCAAAACATGCCCCAGTCCTCTCGCATGACTCAAAATGGAACCTTGCTTCCAACAAAACCTTCCTCGGTTAGCCAATTCCTCACTCGGCTGTCATGGAAAAACACATCCTCATCTACAGGACACTCAGCAAGGGTTTTTTAGTATGCGATTTGTTCCACATCCAGAGAAAACATCCACTGAGATCCTGTATAGTGCCTTTAAGAGTTTCACTGCCTTTAATTTGGGAGGACATCCTGAAACGAGAAAAAGATCAATCAAGAGAGACTTCGCTGTCTTTCCAGGGAGCGACCTGTGCCCAAAACCAAAATCCACCAAAGTCTAGATCCACAAGAATTTTTGTTATTTCTCTGGATGAATTTCTCGGTGCCATAACAAGATCAACACCACTGCCTCAAATAGAATTCTTGTTCGAGAAAATAGAGAGAAGAAAATAGGAAGATTCCAACTAGGGTGGAATCTTTCACCACTGAAATTGACTAGAAAAAGGGGTCTTAAAACCCTTGGAGCCTCAGGGTGAAAGACAAACAGTGATAATTGATCCAATTCAATGATGATTAAAATGAATTCATCCTCACATATTTATATATTTTCTAAAGGGGTTGTTGTGGCACACAATGTCTAGGCATGGCGACAATGACTCAGATTGGGGGCTGTCACCGAACCCCAATCTCTCCGTTTAAGCTGTCTCTCAACAACAACCTAAGGGGGGTAGACCCTATGGAAATGGAATGAAGGAGAACTAGTTGGGAGACAACCAATTAGGGAGACACAGTGAAGCGACCAAGTACTTGTTTTAGATTTAACAAGACTTGTAGGATTCAATTAGATTTAGAAAATTGATACCGGTGCCTAATGGAGTCGACTATCTTGCTACAAAATTTAGGACCAAGTAATTGACCCTAAGGGGAGTAGACCCTATGGAAATGCAATGAAGGAGAACTAGTTGGGAGCCAACCAATTCGGGAGACACGGTCAAGCGACCAAGTACTTGTTTTAGATTTAGCAAGACTTGTAAGATTCAATTAGATTTAGAAGATTGATACTAGTGCCTTATGGAGTCGACTATATTGCTACAAAAGTCAGGACCAAGTAATTGATGAGCAACTGCGGCTTGGATGAATAACTATCTTATATGAAATGCAGATCTTAAAGCTAATGTGGGATGCAAGAATCTTGGTTAATTTTAGTTAAATTCCTTTCTAAGTTTTAACCCTTCGATCTTTTCTATATTGAGCCTAATTTCGTAGTAAGTGGTAGAGAGAAGATAAGGTGAAGCACACTAAGGTGTGATTAACGATACCTCTTCTGAAAAGCTAACATACTCGGTGCCTCCGGCGTTGCAGAGCGCTGTGGCTTTGATGATTTCAAGGTCACTGTTTTAAGTACTATTAAAACCAGACTTTTCAAGCAAAAATATGGATTGGTACCTATCTTTCTATCAGCCAAGCTTATGCGCAGAAGTAAATTTTAATTATGCCAGGTTAACCTAATTTGCAAATGCACGAGACGATTAAAAGATGGAGCAAGATGAAGCTAGATTCAAGGAATGAAAGCGCTTATGTTACTTCTGAGTTATATGTCAACGCCCTTAATCGCCACAATAAATATTCACTTCACTAGACTAAAAGATAAACTTCTCAACAATATGCTTACAATATCATAATACAATTATAGCTCAAAGAGAACAAAAATTTCCATACAGTTCAATATCACGTTCAAGATAATGCAAATTATATAGATGCTCAAAATACGTAATGTAGGAAATGAAAGATATGCAATTTACCATAATTCCATGAAAGAGTACTTAACAATTACTTGAAAAATTATGAAAATTTAATATGCAATAAATATCCAATAATTTCAAGTAAATAGAACCACGCTTAGAGTTAATTAAATGAGAGCAATCTTAATGTTGGGAATCGTGATTGATGTTAGACCAAAACCCGCAGGTGTTAGTCAACGATCGCATCGCTAGAGATAAAGATCCACGAGAGGCGGTTAGTTTGTGTCATGAAACACACGAAGAGCGCTGGTTTATACAGTGTCCAACAATCTCCCCCCAACGCGAGTCGGGTGTGTATCAAACTCGTAACCTACGCTCACATACCAATTGTTGGAAACACTGAGAGGGGGGTGAATCACTATTTCTTTTCAATTGTTATGTTTACGAATTAAGATTCTTCACAATTATAATCAGAAAAAGTAAGTAATAAGGATTTAATTATAAACAAGTGAGGACACCAATCTTCTTTTACAAAAAATGAGTACAATGATGTTTGAGGGTACCAACCCTTCAATCTTCCAGGCTCCAACCTTTTGCCAAGCACCAACTTGGGGCTTTTGTGAGGCTTCAACCTTAAGGGCTCCAACCCTATCCTTCTCAAGGCTCCAACTTCTAGGGCACTAAACCTCCAATTTTCAACTTAGGTAACAAACAGAATGTATAAATGACTTACTTCAAAAACTTCAGGACTTCCTTCAATAGTCAAACAGTCACTCCACAAGATTGCCACAAACTCCTAATTTTGTCCACTGTCCAAGATCTGAATATGTGTGTTCTTCACTATCCAAAGCTTCAAGTTCTTCACTGTTCAATCCTCCAAGTTCATCACTGCTCTAGGCTGAAGGTTCCTCAGTGTTCAATCCTCCAAATTCATCATTGTTCAAGCCTTCAAAATCTTCACTGTTCAAGGCCACGAGTTCTTCACTATTCAAGAGTGCGCAAAGGTTTCAAGTTTGAAGTGTCAGACATAAGTCTGCTACAGGTTTGAACAATAGTTGGTCCAAACCACCACCAATCGAGTCACCACAGTTCTGAGCTTATGTGTGACATAGTTCCACAGGACTGAACTGTGTAAGCCTCTAAGCTGAATGGTATGTGTTGTTGCACAAATTGTTTAGGCACCACGACAACGCTCAGAGTAAGGGTTGTCACTCTAATCCTTTCTCACTCCGTTTAGACTCTCTCGTAGACCAGTCAAGGGGTTTACTCCCTAAGGTGAATGAATGAGAATAGCCTCTGAAACACAGGTTATAGGAGACTTGAAGATGGAAAACCTGATGACAAATCTTGGTTAATTGATATGAATAGGTTAAACACAAGACACATCGACATGATAGAAATGATTATAGACCAGTGCTTTCGTATTCGATTAACCATAGATTAAGTAAAAACAAGTTATCCAAAGCAATTTACAAATGTGATGAATAGTGACAATCATGAACGATTAAATGTAAACACCCAAAATTCTATCATGCAAGAGAGTCCATATTTAAAATGATTATCATTAATGACCCAGATCTAGAATTAATTAACTTTCTCCTATAGGCAATAAATTTTTTGAAATATCAATCACACTTGACAATAGAGAAATACTACCAAAAAACGACAACAAGGAAATTTAGATGAACAATTTAATTATTCCTTAGGAAATTTATTTAATGTAGTAAAATGAAGAGATTAAATTTTTAATGTGACAAAAGTAAATTAAAAGGGTTAATAAATCGAAATTTAATGGGACATAGGCCATATTATTTCTTTTTAATGTGAAAGTGAAAATCCTCTTTTAATTTTAATTCTTGTAGCCATTATAAAGTCACCCAAAAAAAAAATAGATTTTTTAAATGTTTTAGTATTTTAGTTTTTTTGATGTTATTGTTTCTTTTGATTTTTTTAATGTTTTTTTTTGTCAAATGAAATCAAAATCAAGATTAAAAAAAATCATTTTTTTGAGATTTCATTTTAGTAAAAAAATGAACAAAACAAAAAAAAGCAAAACACAACCAAATATTTTTTTTTCTTGAATTATTAACAAACCTAAACCTAATGCGTGCCAAACATAAAACGAAACATATGATAATGAAAAGGAAAATCGAATGTTTGTTGTGTGTTGTGCAGGTTGTAGGAGAACAGAGGCTGCAGAAAGGGAATGACAACGGTAGGAGCAAGGGGAGAAGACTGCGCGAGGGTGAATGGAGTAGCGGAGAGGGACGCATGAGGCAACAACTCGACGGAGATGAATGGTGAGGAAAAGCAAGAGATAGCTTGCAGGTGTGAGGGTTGGGAGTTGCAGATCAATGCAGTTTGAAGGAGAGAGGAGATCCATGAAGAGAGAAGAGGATGAGGGACTATGGCAACAGATTTGGAGTATGAGACAACAGTGGAATGGAGCTGTAGGTTTCGAAGGAGGGAGAGCTGCACACAGATGGTAGCAAAGGGTATGGTGTAGAGGGATGCAGATTTGAGAAACATATCGTTGGTAAAAGGGAGCACGATGACAACAGTAATGGATTACACAGGTTTGTAAGCAACAAGGGTTTAGGAAGCCCATTTTTTGCAAGAAGGAGGCCACGAAGAAAATGCAAGCAAAAAAATTACTGCCGGAATGCTGCAATAGAAGGTTTTTTTTTTTTTTTTTTTGAAATTGCACAATGAACCCCAAAAACCAGGCATCAATTCAAAGAAACCAATCAGCAAAAATGGTGGCCCAAAAACTCTTTGAAAAATTTCCAGAAATATTAATTAAAATGTTGAATCCTCTTGCTTTAGATTTATCCCTGAAACCCTCATGAAAATTTCCAGATCTAAGAATTTTGGAACCCTCGTAAAAAATTCTAGATTTAAAGCTCCTTAAAACCTTGGACTGCAATTTTTTTTGAATAATGTCCTTGGAAAATCATTTTGATAAGCCCTAGAGATCCAGTTTTTACCCTCCAAGGCTTAGATCTGGAATCTACTTAGGTTTTTCCTCAGATCTGTAGCTGCACGACAACAAGAAAACACCCAAACGATCTATACAATGATAAAAACCAGTGTTGATAATATCGGTATCGGCAAAATATCGGCGAGGGTCCAAAAAATATCTTATCGGCAATATCGGCAAAATATCGGCAAATATCGGCAAGCATAAAAAATAATTTTTTCAAATTTTTAAATATAGTCGATATTTTGCCGATATTTTCAAAATATCGCGATATTTTGCCGATATTTTCCGATATTTGCCGATATTTTGAAAATATCGCGATATTATCAAAACAGAAAATATCGCGATATTTTCTCGGCGATATATCGTTTTGTCGAAAATATCGCGATATTTTCGAATATCGCCGATATATTGCCGATATTATCAACAGTGATAAAAACTAAAACCCAGAAAAACCGAAGTCAAAAAACCAAAAATAATTTACAGATCTATGTATAAGAATGGTAGATCTATCAGATGTGATGAGTATGAATCCAACTTTGCTCCCAGATCTGATAATCTAAGGCGCTCAACAACCAGATCTATCAATTTCCGACATAATATATATATATATATATCTATATATATATATATATATATATATATATTTGAATTTTAAGGAGGTGCTAACTCAAAACCCTTCATGCACCACCAACAAAATATTATGATTAGCCCGAGATTAATTTTAGTGGGCTGCTAAGAAAATATGGATCGGGAGTTGGCTGGTCCGACTGAAAACTTCCCCTAGTGCTTGAGGATCTAAAAATCAAGATTTCCTGCAAAACTCAATCCAACCATTAAAATAGAGCGAGAAAATGATAATAAAATTCAGATAAATAGAGATACTTGCTTTAGTCAGCCATGATTTTCTAGATGAGTAGGAAGTAGAGATCTGTGCAGTCGAGGTAGAGTATATTGCAATTAGTATGGTTAGCTGTGATGCAGTGTGGCTGTGAAAACTCCTTGTAGAGCTATTTGATCATGTGCCAGATACGACCATGATATATTGTAAAAATCAAAGCAGGATTAAACTTTCATAGAATCTAGTGTTTCATTGCAAGTCAAAACACATTCAGATCAAGCATCATTACATCAGAGATATGGTATAGAGAGGAGTAGTGAGGCTCCATCACATATTGATAGATGAGAAAGTTGCAGACATTCTCACCAAAAGCGAAGTTCTTATGTTTTAGAGGACAACTTGTAGTGCAAGAGAATGTATCTCTCCTTGAGAGGGAACACTGAGCATATGCTCTTCCTCCAGTCTTTTGACTAGCCATGAACTTAGTGGAGAGGGGGGGGATACAAAATCTAATTCCACATCCAACTAGTGTACACTCTTAAAATATTATTAAAAAGTACTTTTCTTCTTTTCCCTGCAAAAAATATTACCCTTGGAGAGGACATCATCATCTTGAATCCTATTGGTTCTTTTAACGTTGATTTTTTTTTGCATACATTTCATTTTGTGGCGCACTTTTGACCTCAAAATTTGTCTAATGCTACACATGCGACAATATAATGGGTAAAAAGTTCCTTACAATATGTGCAAAGTTCTTTCTTGTTAACCTCTTTACAATAACTCTTGTATAGTGTTTCACATTGTTGGGGGTCATGATAATGTCCCAAACAAAAAAAGTATCTGCGAATGCGAAATTTATATTTATTTGTTAAGACACAAATCCACAATTTTATGAAAAAACAATGTGGTTTGATATATTGTTGACATACCTTCGAATGGGCACAACTAGTGTGGACCGGTTGGTTCCAGACTTCCAGTCCTTTCCAATGCTGGTTCTGGTGCTTTCCAGTGCCAAATATCTAAATTGAAAAGTGAAGGTTAAATTTGATTAAAAAGCTTAATGAGAGAAAGGTCTTTTGTAGTGCCATAATTATTGGTATTATTGTTGTTGAGCACATTCATTGGACAAAGAATCAAATCAGAGTTTGGGTTGGCCACCATGCAGAAAAATACTAGTTATGCTCCTTATTGGCAGGTATCCCATTGAGGACTTGTTGCCCCTTCTTCCAACAAGGGTACCTATAGTCAAATTCTTCACTTTTATTTAGCGCAGGGTTGGTTGGAGACATGAGGCACTTCATAGATCCTAATGCACAAGGCTTCTGGGTCCAAAATTCAACGAGGGCTTAAAATGATCATCACGATGCATACTTGACATTCCCTGTTGAGTTTTTGGCAAAAATGGAAATGTTGTGCTAAATTTAGTCTCCAAAGGGCGACGTGAGCAAAAGAAACGAAGCATTTTTAGCTGCCTATGACATACTTTACGTGTCAACTTCTTCTTCATCCCTAGTTGGATTGATAGATCCACCTTTTTGTGGGAACCTATTATTTCTCATTATACATGTGTCTTTGACCACTTCATTTTATAAATATTTAGTTTCTGGGATTTGAGTAGATCTAGAATGTCATTGCTAGATCTAAGGAAATCCCTTAAATAATATTATTGTAACATAAAAGATGTTCCTTGCTTGCTCTATATAAAGGAAGGACTTCCTTATTTGTAATTCTTGATTGGATAGTAGCCCATGAGGCATAGAATAGATGGTGATGGAGTGTACTATTATGTTACTTCGTGATGTGAAGGTCACTGGCTCGAAACTCTGTGGGCAAAAATCCAGTCATGTTAAGGGTTGGTGTGGCCCAGGTCAAGTGCCATCCCCAAGTGATTTTGATCGCTTAGATGCCCTTGGGTTGTAGTTTTTCAAGCCACAGGTCAAGCCTCAACTCAAACTTAAAGAACATGACAAAGAAAAAAAATTCTTGATTGGATAGTAGGAGTATTTATTTCGTCAGGGCTTAATGAAAAGATGTCTTGGTGTCTATTGGGGTTTCATGTTTATTATGTGGTGTATGTTTCGGCAAAGAAGGCCTTTCTTTCTGTAGAAAATCCACGAAATTCTGATATGTTGATAAGAACAATATGAAAAATACTTTCTTTTCTTATAAACACATAATTTCTCTACTCACTTTGTAGCGAAATTAGGAACATAAATAAAACACAGTCAGACAATTGAAGACAAATATTTTTTTTACTTGGGAACCCAACTGGGAAAAGCCCTCTACTTGATGAGAATCCTATTGATAGAAAAATTGAGCAATTGATCTCTTACAAATACCACTGTTTCTGAAAACAACCTAGTTTTCTTGCCTTGAACCATGCTTGAAACCCTTTCAAGACTATTGATTTTTGCTGCCCTCTACCAGTCTATGCACAAGCTTCTCTTGCACAATCTTCCTCTCACAAGATCCACACACAAATTCATGCTTCCTCTTGCTTGGTCTAACCAACTCGTGCTCTCCAAAACAATGATTAAACTTGTGCCTTCTTCCTCCTTTTAGTAGATAATTCGAATGGTTAAAATTATTGAGTTTTCTAATTAAGGAATTGAATTGGAGCTTTTCTAGTTAACAAAAGTCAACAAAACTAGTTAACTAGATCCTCCTAAAATTTAGGAGGCTGACTCCACTTAAGCTTTCAATTCCCAATTTAACTCACACTAGAAGACCAAAACTCGACCTACAACTTCAACACATCAATTAACTGCCTCATGCACTCCTATTTTTTAGGGAAACTCCTAAATTTTAAAAACTCGACCATGCACAAAAAGGAACTCAATTTCACTCCTTGAATTAAGGCACAAAGTAAGGAATCATTTTTCTCGCTAATTTCAACACTCCCTCTTAACGAGGAAGGTGCTCTCAGAATAACGTCGTTCACTTGGATTTTTCTTCAACTTTACCAAGTACTTCGCTACTGCAGCTACTCCCTCTGAACTAGAAGACTTCGCTGCTTTCTTCTGCGGAACCTACTTTGAAAACCTATTCTTTCCCACCATGCTCTGCAAGTCCACAAATTTAGTCATAAGTGCCATGTACCTTGTGCATCTTTGTGGCTGCCTCTTGATGTTGGGAGACTCAACTCTCTTTTGATCTCCCTTAACCAAGTCCTCCGCCCACTTTGCTTGAACTCTCCCTATACTGCAAGTCTCTAACTGAGTGACTGCCTCTGCTTCACCTGTCTCTACGCTGCACTTGTCTCTACTTGCAACTTGTAGAGATTCTTCACCATCACACCTATTTGCTTCTTACATTCAAAACTAAGTGTTAGAGGTACACCTTACCTTTGCTAAAGATGACATCATATCCCTTGTCCTCAAGGGTGGCTATCGAAACAAGATTCTACCTGAATCTTGGAACATAAAGAACATCTCTGAGATGAAGGGAATTACTTGACTCCCTTTGAAAGTTTATAGTACCAACTCCACTCACTACATATTGACCATCATTTCCTAGCTCAATTTGAACCTGCATCTCCTTCTCCTTCAAGTGATTGAAACTCTTCTTGTTCTCGATCATGTGGAAGGGAAGCTCTTGGATCAATACACCACATACTGCTATCTGTTGAGCATGCCATGTAAGCTATCAACGAGAAATCCTTTTCGAACTGGGCTAGAAAAGTCATCTACCGTCGTTGATGCAACAACATGATCCTTCCCGACCCCCTTCTTTTTAACAAGACACTTAGAAGCATAGTGTCCAAACTCATGGAAATGAAAGCACTTGATCTTGCTTACATCCTTCTTCCCTTTTGATTGGACTCGATCTCTCTTGGGCCCTTCTTGCCCTTGGCCTTGCTACTCTTGCCTGCCAGGGCACATTTCTCCTCGTCCTCTGCCATATCTGATCTCACTTCTATGGTTGCTCTTCAAATCTCTTCCTACATGCAGTGAGTCCAAGACCTTTCCCAATTTGGAAAGTTCTCTCTCCCAGTAATAGCATATTGGAACCCTTTCCATGACTTGTGAAGTCCAAGTAAGGCAAAACTCACAAGATCATGATTAGATACAACCACGCCCACCCTACCTAGTTCATTCGTACCTGAGTGAACGTTGTCAGATATGGGACGATAGGCTCATCCTTGCTCATCTGTATACTCCTCGACCTCTCCTTAAGAGCAAGCTTCTTGGTATCACTGGTACTCTTATACAACTTTAGGATTGTCTTGTATATCTCATACGCTGTCTTCTTCTCATGGATATGAGGCACTATTTGATCTTTGGCCCCTTCTAGAATGATCCTCTTTGCCTTGATATCATTCTTATTATGCTGGTCCAATTGTTGGGCATATTTTGGTCGTGGGATAACCTGCTTCACGAATTCTCCCACACCATTATCTTCCAACTCTATCATATCCTCCTTTTCCAAGCTATGACGTTTGATGCTCCTTCTAGACAGTGATATGCTCTGAATCCTTGGTAAGCCATGCCACTTCCCCTACGAGCTCTCTAAAACCTGCCCACTACCAGCCTTGTAATCCTTCACAAGAAGCTGTACTTAAGGCTTAAATAATTTTGCCTCTCCTATCAGTCTTGTAGTCCTCCACAATGACTGAATTTAGGGCTTCTTCTGGAAGCTCTCTAATAGTCTTCCAACCTGTACACGAGCTGCCCACTTTTGCCAAATAGGACCTCTACGAACCTAACTTCAACATGATACATGAAAGGGGGAATATCATACCTGAAGGATCAACTTCTTTCTCAAATCTTCTGGACTTGTGCATGTACAAGTGCCAACAACATTTGGCCTTGGTTAGGGCTGTTGTAGCAGTTGCGGCCTTCTATTGCCTTCAACACTTGCGCCGAGCCTTCTTCTAGAACCCTTTCCATCTGTGCTGTGCCTGGGTTCTACTTGGCTCCTGTAGCAGCTTCTTTTGAGGCCTTATGACCCTCCCAAATGTCTATTACAGGAGCTCAGTGTATTTCCAAGAGACACATAGCTATTGCGGCCTGTTTTGAAGAGAATATGCCCAAAAATTCTGCACAGAAAACCTTCTAGACTTCAACCTTCTCACACGACCATTGCCTGCCCAATCTTGGTTGTCTTGAAACACAAGAGGAAACATTATCCCGACCTCCTTTCACTTCAGTCCAACACCTAAGGGACTCGGCTTCCACATACCTCCTTTTCCTTGTGTGATGCACTTGTGATGATCTTAAATCTGTTCTAAGAGTGTAGGAACTTACAGGGTAAGTAACTTAGATGGAACACCAAAGGACGTTGCTCACAAACAGATCATAGATCAATACACCAATATTCTTGACGTGGTTAAAACCCTCAAAGAGGGAAACAACCCACGACTTCAGCCAACAGGACCACTTCAAGCAATTTATTAATAAAAGAAAGAAAATTTACGTAAGCTTCTTTCATGAACGGTCACCCTACAAATGACCCTCCATGCTCTTTAAATAGAGATCATGGACCAATCGGGTGTTAAGCCACGGATCATGTGTCGGTAATATGATGAGAGAATGAATCATCAGATCACTTCATGTCTAGAACATATCATGAACGTCGGATTGTAAGTCACAAAAGTACATAGTAAAGAAACACACTTTACTTAACTCTACACTAGACCAAGTTATACTTGACTATTTCCTATTTGTCGGAATATCCTAACATTCCCCCTTAAGAACAACTTGGGATAAGATTGAATGATGTACAAATATGAACAGTTCTAGTCCCTACAACACTAAGAGATCTATCATTACCAACATATATATTTTTGGTGTTACAGTCATTTAAAGAAGAAAACATGGCTTTGTTTTTTGCCATGTGATAAGAAGCTCCAGAATCAATGAGCCGCTCATGAGAATGAGAGGAAGAAGATACATTTAGTGCATAACCAGATTTAGATGCTTGACAACCACATGTAGAAACTATTATTCCTGAAGATGAAGTTGAAGTTGAAGATTGCTCCAAATGGATGTTATGTTTCTTCATTGCTGCTTCCAAGGCTTCCATCTTCTTAAAGCATTTGGATTCTAAGTGGCCATCTCGATTACAAAAGTTGCAATGTTTATCATTCTTCTTCCCTTTGTTTTTATTTGCCTTATCATTTCTTTGAATTGATTTTTCAGTTTGAGACTGAAATTGCTTAGGACTAGTTTTTTTAGGATACTGCTTCTTATGATTCTTTGAATTTGGTTGTTGCTGGGCGGCTAAGGCTTTCTTAGAAGAGTTTCCAAGATTAATGTTAAGTTATGGTATGTTCTATGCTTATAACAATTTACTTCTTTTTCTTATTATATTCCACAGATTAGCAATCACATGTACATAAAGTAAAGTGCAGATAGAACATTAAACGATTGACAGAAAACAAGCCAAGACAAGGGACACAAGATGTGGCGGCTAGCCAGGGACAAACCCCACAATGTGTGGGGAAACCCTTTTATCAAATCTTCTTTTATCTTCAATAATTCAACAGAGAGAAATAGTACAATAAATCTGATTCATATCAGCAGTAGCAAACCCTAGATCAGGGACATCAGCATTAGCGGCTTCATTATCAAATTAGGGCAGACGATATCTCACAAACCGACTGTTGGATTGACTTCATTCCACCACCAAAAGTTGCGGCTTCCAGAGGAAGTTCAGATGAACCGACAACACAGTTCAGATGAGGAGATCTTCTAGGCCACGCAGGTCAATCTTTATTTCTGCAATTGCCGCTTCAGTTTCAGTAGTTTCCAGCTTCAAACTAGGGCAATCGATATCTTGCAAACCGTTCATTGGATTGACTTCATTCCACCACCAAAAGTTGCGGCTTTCAAAGGAGATCCAGATGGACCCACAACGCAGTTCCAAAGAGATCTTCTAGGCCTTGCAGGTCAATCTCTGGATCTGCAGTTGCAGCTTCAGGTTCAACAGCTTCCGGCTTCACATGTGTGAGAGAGAGACCCATCTCTGTGCAGTAGAGAAGAGACTCATTTCTGCGCAGTAGAGAGAGAAATGTGATGAGAAGAGTGTGCAAATGAGGAAAAGTCCTCTTATATTTATACACAACGTTGGTGTTTGAATAAATGCGATTGTTGGGCTTCTGAGCCTACATGAGTTGTAGGTCGGCTTGATAATAATTCCATAATCAAAATAAATTCATATCTCCATGAATACTTATCGGAATCGGATGATCTTTATATCAATCCTACACCTCTCGACGAGAGGAATCTAATAAAAATATTATCAGCCATGAATAAGATGACCCACATGAAGTTTTGCCCTAGTTGCCAATTTTAACACTCCCTCTCAACCAGGGAGAACTTCATCTGCAATCTGTCTATCGATCGTTACTATTCATCCATCAAATGCACTGCCTTGTACAGCCTGACCCTTGCCCTGCTCTGCTCTATTCTGCCTGTTTTGCTTTGTCTTGGTCTGCTCTGTACTGATCGGTATTGTTTTGCTCTGTTCTGTTCTGCTCTGCTTTTGTCCGAATTATGAAGAAGATGAAATGATCGAGGATGTATCATACTGACTCAAAGTCAGTCTCAGAGTATGTACCACTGGTCCTAGACCAGTCTCAACCAAGCCGAAGTCAGCGTCATAGTGAGTACAACTCCACTGGTCCTAGACCAGTATCATCCTCCACTGATTCAAAGTCAGTCTCAGAGTGCGTACAATTGGTCCCAGACCAATCTCAGCCGACCTGAAGTCAGCTTCATAGTAAGTACCACTCCTACCACTGGTCCCATACCAGTATCGCAGTCTTAGAGAGTGTACCACTAGTCCCAGACTAGTCTCAACCGACCCGAAGTTAGCGTCATAGTATGTATCACTCTCACTGGTCCCAGACCAGTACTGCACTGACACGAAGTCAGTCTCGGAGTATGTACCACTAGTCCCAGACCCATCTCAACCGACCCGAAGTTAGCGTCATAGTATGGTACAACTCCTACCACTGGTCCTAGACCAATATCGCAGTCTCAGAGAGTGTAGCATTGGTCCCAGACTAGTCTCGACCAATGTTTTAAAACTCCGACTCCGACTTCGACTCGGCCGAGGGTAGACTCCGACTCCGACTCCGACTCGGTATCGACTCGGTCGGCTCGATTTCAATGACTCGGTCGTTGTAAAAATATATTAAATATTTATTTTTTATAAAAGCACATAATTTTAAAGATTTTCATTCATGTTTCCAAACACACAGCATTAGAATATAGATAGAAGACAACATATGATCAAAGTAGGCTCATGAATATATCAATTATATCAAAATGGCACTCAGTGCACTGTCTAATACATACACGATGATGATATAGAGATCAAAACAAAAACACATAACCAAGGAGGCTATAAATGGCCTCTACAACAAAAGTCTGTGACCAATACTACTGGCTACTGCTAGAGTTGCCAACATCATCTGGCTCAATGTTACTTGGGAGCGGGAGCGAAAGTGGGGAGCGAGAGCGAAAATGGGAGCGGGAGTGACATTTTCAGAAGCTCTTGGTTTGGGAGCGAATCCTAGAGGAGTTCGACAACCAATGTCACCAACATCAAGGTACATAGAGGGATTGGTGCTCTTGATTAAATATGAGTTCCATACTTTAATACATGACAAAATTCAATGGAAACATTGCAACCCTCCAATCCTAAAATCTTGAAAAACTGATAAGTTTGTTGGATTTTGAATGAAATCTAAAATTCTACTTTCTCCATATGAAATCCAATGAGGCCGGAACCACTCTCAAACATCCCGAGTCATTTCATGGTAATGTTAAAAAATTAAGTGAAAGGATGAAAATGAAGATTAAGGAGGATGCCACTTTTACTTTAAGAATTTAACATTACCATGAAATTTGAATAGCATATCAATACTAGGAGAGGGGAATGGACCCCAAATAACGTTTAACTAATTTAGAAAACACCTTGGAGTCCAAACCAATCAGCAAACACTTTAAAATTTCATTAAAAAATGACAAATTGCTGTTTTGATGGGGTTATGGGCCGTAGGTTATGACTCGGCCGAGTCAATACGGAAACGGTTGAGTTGGTCGAGTCATGGCTGACTCTGCCTCTTGAACCGTTTCCTCCACCGAGTCATAATTCTGGGCATTGAAACGGATCAACTCGGCCGTTTCCGTTTCGAATCGGTCGAATTTTAGAACTATGGTCTCAATCGACCCGAAGTCAGCGTCATAGTATGTACCACTCTCACTGGTCCCAGACTAGTACTGCACTGACACGAAGTCAGTCTCAGAGTATGTACAACTGGTCCCAGACCAGTCTCAACTGACCCGAAGTCAGCGTCATAGTATGGTACAACTCCTACCACTGGTCCCAGTCCAGTATCACTGATCCCATATCAATGGAGGTCATCCTAGTGTAGGGAGTACGGTAGATACAACGATGCGTCCATCGATACTACTATGGTCCCTAACTTCATTTCCCTGCTCATTGATAAGATGAGAGGTACTTCCCATGAGTCCCAGACTGCATGGGTAGGATGCCTCGACAGGAGAACTAATCAATCTTGTCCTCACAGGGGAACACATCAATCCTGCTACAATCGCCATGGAGAACACATCAATCCAGACCTCACAGGAGGACACATCAATCCTGCTACACAGGAGAGTTAATTATCCTGTTCCACAAGAGAGCGAATCATCTTGTCCCACAAGAGAGCGAGTCATCTTGTTCCAGTGCGCACCACTAGGGGAGGGTGAGTTACCCTGTGGTCGTATGTTGCTCCAGTAAGAACCGCAAGCCCTCAGAGCTCCCAGTGCTCAATGTATGCAACATGCAGGACCCTTGTATAAAGGTTTCTTGACGACTCCAAGTCGTTTGGGAAAATCACAGATTAGATCTTTCCTCTGGGCTTTGACAAGGTGTATCGACCTGTACAACATCTTAATGCGATGGAGCCTCCTTGCTCATCGACTTACCATATCCCAGATGATGTCTATCTGCTGGAGCAATCGACGAATACGGGATTCCTCAATAATCGAATTCCACCTCTGGTTGTTACAAAGAATCACAATGATATGTGTTCAAACAGCGCACTGAAGAGCTTCCCCAACCAGGTAGCTTCATACGAGATCATACTCGTAGATATGTATTTGGTCTCGATGGTGCTTATGGCCACTGACTTTTTCTTCTTGCTCATCCATTATATCGAAGCATAATTCAAAGAGAAACAACACTAAAAAGTGCTCCAATGATCCTCCACACTACCTGCCTAATCAACATTCGAATAATCATGCAGTTTCATATTTCGGTATCTCAATCCATTAGTAATTGTGCCATGAAGATATCTTAGAAGATTCTTGGCATCAATGCAGTGAGGCTCAACCAAATATGAGCTCACAGTGCTAACTGCAAAACATATGTTCGGACGGAGGTTCACCAAGAACATCAACGCGAATGAGTTTTTGAAACTCAGAGGCATTTCCCAAATCTGGTCTGACATCACTACCATATAACTTCTAAAAGTTAAGATCCTCGAGGTAGTCACAGGCTTGCAGTCCATCATACCAAATCTTTCCAATATCTTTACCACATATTTTCCTTGAGATAGGAAAATTTCCCTTGGCTTCTACCATACTTCAAGTCCTTGGTCCTTCATTTCAAATTCAGAAGCCAACTCCCTCTTATATTTGTGAATGTGAGGGTCTGCACCTGTTAGAAAGAGGTCATCCACATATAACACCAGTATGAGAGGCTTGTCATCTTCAACCTTAAAGTAAAGGTTAGGATCGGCTTCACTCCTAGTGAATCCCAGCTTCATCAAGTAGCTGTTGATCCTCTCATACCATGCCGGGGTGCTTGCTTTAGCCCATAGAGAGCCTTCTTCAACCTGTGTACATGAGATTTTCGATCATAAATTTCAAATCCTTCGAGTTGCTCCACATAGACCTCTTCTTTGATCGAGCCGTGTAAGAACGCAGTCTTGACATCCATCTGATGTAGGTTCCATCCTTGTGAAGCGGCAAGGGCTATGATCGAGCGGATGGTCGTATATCTAGCAACAGGTGCAAATATCACATCATAGTCTATACCTTCCTTCTGGGAGAAACCACGAGCAACAAAACAAGCCTTATACTTTTCTGTACTTCCATTTGCTGCATGCTTTATCTTGTAAAGCCATTTGGAAGTAACCACTGTCTTGTCCTGGGGTCTGGGAACTACTTCCTAGACATCATTCTTCATGATAGACTCATATTCTTCGGTCATAGCATCCTTCCATACTTGATGCTTGACGACGTCTGAGAATGATGAAGGCTTATTTTGTATGATCGTGCTCATGATGGTCAAGTATCCCTGATACCCATTAGGTTTCTTACTTTCACGAAAGGTTCCTCGGGGTGCAACATGCCCTTCAGCATCATCAAGTAGCCCCCTAAGCCATGAAGGCCTCATACTAGAAGAGGAAGGCTCATGTGGGGGAGGATCAATCGGAACCATGGGTTCTTCTACATCAGGCATTGATTCATCATCCTTTTCTTTCGGTTCCGTCGTGTCGGCTTCTTGAGAGCCCCTCAAAGTCGGAAGATTGTTCACCTTGCTGAGAGCCATATCTTCGTCAAAGGTGACATCATGACTAATTATGACTTCCCTTTGACCGGCTACATAGATTCTATAGCCTTTAGTATTTTCACCATAGCCCACGAAAATTCCCTTCTTTCTAGATGCACCCAATTTATTTCTTTTCTCTTTCAGCACATGAAAATATTCAGGGCTTCCAAAAATTCTAAAATGAGAAACATCAGGTTTATTACCGGTGAACTTTTCTTCAGCAGTCTTGGAACCCAATGCTTGATGAGGGCATCGATTTTGTACATATACGACAGTGTTTGTAGTTTCAACCCATAGAAACTTCGGAAGTCTTTGATCATGTAGCATGGTTCGGACAACTTCCACAATCGTGCGGTTCTTCCTTCTCGCCACACCATTCTACTCAGGAGTACGTGGTGTAGTAGTCTCACTCTTAATGCCAGCTTGAGATATGCCTGACTGAACCAACTGTAATATATCAGAGGTCTTGCTTTGGCTTGAGGGGAATGGTCTCGTTTTGAGCTTTCCTTCGGCACATCTCGGACATGCACCTTCTTTCTCTACTTGGAATTCAGGCATCCCTGTTACCATCTGTCTTACATCGGGTAGAGATTTGTAATGAAGGTGGGCAAACCTCCAATGCCAAAGTTCGTACTGAAGAGTTGTGTCAGAAGACATGACAGCTAGCGGACTTCCATCGACCTGATATAATGAATCAACACTAAACCCAAGAGTAAAGTCATCTTTAACATTATTTTTCCATATACATACCTTGCCATTGCTGAAGGTTACCTTTTAGCCTTTGTCTTCCATTGCCGAGATGGACACTAGGTTCTTTTTGATGTCAGGTGCATTTAATACATCCTTGACTTTCTAGCCTTCGTGAATGGTTGTCCTCTTCCTCGATCCCCAACTCTCCTCTTACCTTTGCTGTTGAATTTGCCATCAGAGGGATTTTGATCATCGTCCTGGTGTGAGTCCTTTCTATCAAGGCACTCCCTTGCATAGTGACCTGCTTTATCGCAGATGTAACATCGTCCTTTTCTTCCACCCTTAGGTCCAGCCTTTCCTTTTGATTTAGTCCCGGAATTATTTCTTTTCTTAGCATGAGAAGAAAAGGTAGCAGGAGGACCTTTAGGCATGGGCATTTCTTGCTCTTCTTCTCTTGTTTCTTCTTGAATGCATCTAGCCATTAATTCCTCGAAACCAGGAATTACATTATAGTTCAGAAGAGTAGTCCTGAACACGTACCATTGGGATGGTAATCCTCTAAGAGTCGTGAGTGCCATTTCCCAGTCTACCGTAGATTTCCTTGGAGGTGTCTAGTTCAGAGATGTAGGCCACCAAGTGCTTGTCAATAGAGTCTCAGATGATCTTCTATTTTAACTTCTTCGGTTTTCCATTTGTTCCATGCAGCATCAGATGCATTTGATGGAGGCTCAACAATATTGCGTCTTACATGGTCCAGCGCTCCTGGATCTTCTAGGGTTAGATCGATAGACATCTTCCATGTGTGATAGTCATCTTTCTCACAGAGCTTGTCTTCGGCAGGAAAGAGTGTTGAGGACCCCATAGTTCTTTTAGGATAGCCTTGCCAATCTTCTTTTCGGTGATTGCTCTTGCTCTTGCTCGGGCTTTGTCTTCACCTCAGCTTTGATACCATGTTAAGTTATGGTATGTTCTATGCTTATAACGATTTACTTCTTTTTCTTATTATATTCCACAGATTAGCAATCACATGTACATAAAGTAAAGTGCAGATAGAACATTAAACGATCGACAGAAAACAAGCCAAGACAAGAGACACAAGATGTGGCGGCTAGCTAGGGACAAACCCCACAATGTGTGGGGAAACCGTTTGATCAAATCTTCTTTTATCTTCAATAATTCAGCAGAGAGAAATAGTACAATAAATCTGATTCATATCAGCAGTAGCAAACCCTAGATCAGCAGCATGAGCATTAGTGGCTTCATTATCAAACTAGGGCAGACGATATCTCACAAATTGACCGCCGGATTGACTTCATTCCACCACCAAAAGTTGTGGCTTCCAGAGGAGGTTCAGATGAACCTACAACGCAGTTCAGATGGGGAGATCTTCTAGGCCACGCAGGTCAATCTTTACTTCTGCAGTTGCAGCTTGAGTTTCAGCAGTTTCCGGCTTCAAACTAGGGCAATCGATATCTTGCAAACCGTTCGTCGGATTCACTTCATTCCACCACCAAAAGTTGCAGCTTTCAGAGGAGATCCAGATGGACCTATAGCGCAGTTCCAACGAGGAGATCTTCTAGGCCACGCAGGTCAATCTTTGGATCTGCAGTTGCAGCTTCAGGTTCCGACTTCACATGTGTGAGAGAGAGACCCATTTTTGTGCAGTAGAGAAGAGACTCATTTCTGCGCAGTAGAGAGAGAGAGATGTGATGAGAAGAGTGAGTGCAAATGAGGAAAAGTCCTCTTATATTTATACACAACGTTGGTGTTTGAATAGATGCGACCGTTGGGCTTCTGAGCCTACATGAGTTGTAGGTCGGCTTGATAATAATTCCATATCAAAATAAATTCATATCTCCATGAAGACTTATCGGAATCGGATGATCTTTATATCAATCCTACACCTCTTGACGAGAGGAATCTAATAAAAATATTGTCAGCCATGAATAAGATGACCCACATGAAGTTTTGCCCTGGTATCTAATCTTAACAATTAAGAAGACCAAGATGTAAGAGTTTTTCTTGTTCTCTTATTAAAGAATCACAAAAGGCATCAAAAGAGGCGGAGTTGTAGTCTTGTCCTTGAGAAATAAAGGCTTCTCTAGTAGAATGGAAGGTGGAAACAAACACAAAGTAGGCTAGTCCCAACTTAGTAAGAATGGAATAGATAAGGCTACCATCTTCTTTCTTAACCCTAGTACCTTCCAAGAGAAGTGTAAGGGTCTTGAACTTGGACAAAAAAATCTTCAATGGAAGAAAAATTATTGGGGTCCAATGTAAGCATCTCATTTTCGAGTTGATGGGCTCTAATTTCATTTTTAATTCCAAAAACTTTAGTGAGCTATTTCATTGCTTCCTTAGGGGTATCAAGTTCTGCGATATGGAATCTAAGGTCTGGAAAAATAGACAACCCTATCAACCCACATGCTTGATCTTGCCTATTTTCCCATTTGACTGCCTTATCTTCATCTTTAGGTTTAGTTTCTTGGCCTGAGGCTTTTCTGTAAAGACCTTTACTTCTAAGTAAATCCACAATGTAGGACTACCATTCGAAGTAGTTGGTGCTGTCAAGAATAACTTGGCATGGACTTTCCTTTTTAACAGAAACTGAAGTTGTAGATGCTGAAACTAAGTGTTCTAATGGAAAGATTCTGAAAATTAAGCCGATTAAAAAACGGCTCTGAAAACGACTTCCGGATGAAGAAGTTATGGCTTTTTGAAGAAAAGTTGTTGAATATGACGACGAAGTGCGTGAATGTGCGGAAGTGAATGATAATGTTATATTTTAAAAAAAATCCCCTTTCCCACGCCCCCCCCCCCCCAAACTTATCTAACTAGCTCACATCATTTTATTTTGTTTATTTTATTAATTTTTTGTTTTTGTTTTTTGTTTTTCTTTGTTATTTAAATTTATATGTGACCCACTTTTATAAATAAGTGAAAGTCACTTTTACAATGGTACTTTATGAGTTACCCACTAAATTGTAACTTAAATAAAAGATAAAGAGACTTTGGAATTATAAGTGACTCACTTTTTATAATGGGTGAGAACATTTTTACATAAAGTAACTTTAAAACATAAATTACATGTGCTTTTTGAAAAAGTAACTCAACAAAAAGAAAGACTTGAACTCAAGAGCTCTATTCTCATAAAGTAACTTTGGACCAAGTGAGCTAGTTTAAAAGGTTAGTAATTTTTCCAAAAGAGGAAGGGTTTTTTGTAGTCACTGAAGCTTTGGGGTGCGTGCTTACTTGAAAATCTCTTTTGCCTACAAAACGAAAAACCACACAACCCAACATAGACATACAAAAAACCAAACCTTATGGCTTGAAGTTAGCTTTTGCCATAAACTAAATGTTTTCCTCAATGTTTTTGATTTTTTGAGATCACACTAAGGTGTGGTAGAAAAGAGCATACGAATGAAAAAAATCCTTCCTTTCTGTTTCTGATTTGCCCAGATCGCACAGAGTTGCAGGGCAAAAATGATACACAGAAATCAAAGGTATAGATCTGGCAATAAAAAGCAGAGAGCTAAATAAACTGAAATAAATAGAGAGATGAATAACTAAAACTGCAAATAAACACTGCATACCTCAAGATCTTAAAAATGACGTAGGTAGGGCTACCGGAAACCTTTGAAACGAAAGGGGTTCCTCCCTGGAACAAATGCTCCTAACACAATAGAGTAGTCCTCTCGGCTTGAAAGCAGTCAGAAATAGTAGATCTAGGAAACGACAGTCGCATGCACTTGTACCGGCTTCAGATTTGGATCACTAACGGATGCGGCCCTCAAATAGCTCTGATAACATGTAGGATTTTACAGGGTAAGTTCCTCTGATTGAACACCAAAGGACACTGCTCACAAACATATCACAGTCAATACACCAGTATTCTTGACGTGGTTAAAACCCTAAAAAAGTTAAACAGTCCACGACTTGAGCCAACGCGACCACTTAAGGGAATTTATTAATAAAAGATTTTTATTTATTTATTTATTTTACATAAGCTTCTTTCATGAACGATCACCCTACAAATGACCCTCCATTCTCTCTTTAAATAGAGATCATGGACCAATCAGGTGTTAAGGCACCGATCAAGTGTTTTTTACGTAAGCTTCTTTCATGAACGATCACCCTACAAATGACCCTCCATGCTCTCTTTAAATAGAGATCATGGATCAATCAGGTGTTAAGGCACCGATCAAATGTCGATAATACTGAGGAGAGAATGAACCATTAGATCACTTCATGTCTAGAACATATCGTGACCGTCGGATTGTAAGTTACAAAAGTACATAGTAAAGAAACACACTTTACCTAACTCTACATGAGACCAAGTTATACTTAACTATTTCCTATGTGCTGGAATATCCTAACAAAGAGCTCTGGTACCATGTAGAAAATCCATGAAATTTTGATATGCTTATAAAAACAAATCTGAAAACACTTTTTTTTCTTACAAACACAGTTTCTCTACTCAATTTGCAGCGGAATTAGGAACATAAATAAAGCAAGTCACATAATTCAAGGCACAATTTTTTATACTATGGAACCCAACTGGGAAAAACCATTTGCTTGATGAGAATTGTATTGATAGAGAAACTGAGCAATTGATCTCTTACAAAACAACTGTGTCAATCTGAAAACAACCTAGTGTTCCTGCCTTGAACCAGGCTTGAAACCCTTGCAAGACTGGTGATCTTTGCTGTCCTCTACCAGTCTGTGCAAAATCTTCTCTTGCACACTCTTCCTCTCACAAGCTGCACACACAAATTTGTGCTTCCTATTGCTTGGTCCCACCAACTGGTGCTCACCAAAACAATGATTAAACTTGTGTCTTTGTTCCTCCTTCTAATAGACAATTCGAATGGTTAAAATTAATGACTTTACTAGTCAAGGAATTAAATTGGAGCTTTTCTAGTTAACAAAAGTTAATAGAACTAGTTAATTGGATCCTCCTAAAACTTAGGAGGCTAACTCCACTTGAGCTTTCAGTTCCCAATTTAACTCACACTAGAAGATCAAAAACTCGACCTTCAACTTCAACACATCAGTTAACTGCCTCATGCACTCTTAATTTTTAGGGAAACTCCTACATTTTAGGAACTCAACCATGCACAAAAAGGAACATGACTTTGACTCCTTGAATTAAGGCATAAATCAAGGAATCACTTTTCTTGCTTATTTCAACACTTTCTTGGTTCCCTTTGCAGTGTTTTAAGGGTTTGAATTTGTAAGTGATTTAAGATTACCACAAAGCATAGTGAGATCGATCCATTGAGGGGCAGCATTGTTATGTGAATAGGGATGCCAATGACATAGGTCTTCATATCCCCTTTATTGGTGTCATGGCATAGTCGATTCTTGGGTTGAGGGCAATCCTATTGAGGAATTCTCTCTAGTGGGTTTTTGACTTTATAGGTTTACCTTGATTGGTTGGGAGATTGCCCATCCATAGATACTAGTCTCTCCTTTGATCGATTATTTTGAGTAATTGACAAAAGGAGGGTCATTCTTCTTGATATTCTCTTGTCATTGATATTCCCTTGACTCCATCACCCTTGAATATTGGCACTGATCTTCACTTTTCTCCATCACCAACACCTTCTTTCCTCTTAAATTCAACTCTATCACTAGGATTAATTGTGATATCACCTTGCTCCTTGTTGCTTAACCATAGTGATTGTTAGGGAAGTCACCTTGAGCTGGAGAAGAGCCGGCCTAAAGTGGTGGAGGTAGGTCCCTGAGGTGACAATGGGTGACCTATCGAAGTTCCACTTGGATTGTACAGTGTGGGTTGGAGCTTTTACCATTCTAATGCACAATTTGAGCTGTAACAGGAGCATAATTGTTTGCAAACAAAGAAAGAATAGAGAGTGACAACCTAGGAGTGAACTTGCTAGTAACAATGAGAACTGTCAAGGATAAGAATCTGGGATTCTTTCAAGTAGAGATGTTAACTGGTAAATGCACTATATTAACTAATTACACCTAATATTTTGTACGTTTAACGTAATAGATTATTGTCATTTAATTTATTGCCAAGGGGATTATTGAGTAAGTTGCAAATTCATTGATGGACTCCCCCTGCACAATTGCTTGCTGAGAACTCCATCTCTGGTTATGTGTGATTATTTATTGTTGTACCTATCTACAAATCTTTGTTTAAGATTAGGAATGTACATATGCTTCTACAGACCATGACAATGGGCCAGATATTCTCATGATCACTTTGCAAGTGGTTGTAATGGTTGTTGTTATGATGTGTGCAGTTGATACTTGATGTTTGTGACACTTTCTACTGCTTTGTAGTTTACTGATTATTTTGTTTTCCCCATGGCTAATGGTGATTTCATTACTGTAACAGCTGCATTGCCAAATTAACAAAATCTCTTCGTGATTCTTGTGAGATTGTAAGGAGGCAAGCATTTATACTTCTTGCCAGATTATTGCAGGTATGTCTGTCTTGGTAAAAATATTTTATAGCTTATTAATTAGAAGAATGACTATGGTCTTAGATGTGAAAGATACCAATTACGTGAGCTTATAACCAGTCTAGAAATTTCAATCTGTTGGATGCTGATACTTAAATCCTGTATCACTAACTTTCGACTATTCATAATTATTGTGTGAATATTACAAAGAGGTTATGTCAAGTGGAAGGGGATGATGTTCCATCATTTTCTGTTAGCTCTTGTTGATGAATCTGAAATTGCCGACAACTGATCTAGAAAATTCATTTAATCTTGTAAGATATAAATCTTTTGTATCACATTGCTAATGTTTGACTATCCATAATTATTGTGTCTATGTTACAGAGGGACTATGTCAAGTGGAAGGGGATGCTGTTTCATCGTTTCCTATTAGCTCTAGTTGATGAATCTGAAAAGATCCGCCAGTTGGCAGACTTCCTTTTTGGAAGCATCCTGAAAAGTGAGGCATTTTATGAGAATATGATGAAAAGTTGTAGCATCTATTTACTAAATGCTTGATTGCTTAAGAATCCCTTTGTGGTTGCAAATGAAAACTGCTAACTGCACTTCATCTTACAGCAAAGGCACCACTATTGGCTTATAACAGCTTTGTGGAAGCCATCTTTATATTGAATGATTGCCATGTACATGCCAGTCACATTGAGGCATTACAAACTTCAGAGGTTGAACGCCATCTATTTTCATTAAGGTGATTCATTATTTTCTACGAATTATGAGAAAGTATAGTACTAACATAAACACTTGATGTGAATATTGTGGTTAAAATAAAAATTTGGAAGAAGTTTGGCATGTAGGTATATCTTATCTGTTTTGTTTATGTTGGCAGAGGTAATAATGAAGCAGTTTGTTTAAAGCGCATGCATATCTATGTATCCTTATTAAAGCAAATGCAACCTGAGCACCTATTGGCAACTTCAGCTAAGCTCTGTGCAGAAATACTTGCTTCTGCAGCTGATGGTTTGCTTGATCTTGATGATTTCGCTTCACAGTGTGTATTGCAGGTATGTTTGTGTTTTACTACTTTGTGTTTGGAATAGTAATGAAATGTTATCCATTCGCTTATATTTCGTCAAATATTTGTCTTGAAAATCATTGGTGTTAGGATGCACTGCAAATACTAGCATGCAAGGAGATACGCATTCAAGCCAATCGAACAGCTGCAGGGGTAGCTGAGAATATGGAGCTGGAAGAAGAAAGTGGAGCAGCAGCTTTTGCGGCATCAAAAGGGCGAGTTGTAACTCAGATTGCAAAGAAAAATTTGATCCAAAATGCTATCCCAATTTTTATAGAACTCAAAAGGTATCGAAGAAAGATTTCACTATGATGTCTCCTGCCATCTCTTTGCTAAATTTGAGCACAGTTATCAACTTACTATTGTTGTTACCATGTCATTTTCCTTTTTCTCTTCGAGGGAGATGTGCAAGTCACTTTATTTTGATATTGTTAATTGCTATAATTTTGAGTCTCACTGGCCTATGCTATTCCAGGTTGCTTGAGAGCAAGAACAGTCATTTGACAGGCTGCTTAATGGACTGCTTACGTATGCTTCTAAAAGAGTACAAGAGTGAAATAGATGAAATACTGGTAGCAGACAAACAGCTTCAGAAGGAACTTCTGTATGATATTCAGAAATATGAAGCTATGAAAACCAAATCGAAAGTGGCAGAGGCAGTTGTAACAGTGCAAGATTCTGCCCCTCATAATGTGCCTGCCAAAAAGAATGACAATCTGGGAGGCAATTTACCAACAACTTCCCAAAATAATGGCAGTGTTCATTCAGAACGGCCTCCCAAGACTCCTGCATCTGTCAACAGAGTTAAGAAAGGAAGCAACAAAGACAAAGAAAATGCTGATATCCATGACGCTCACAAGACTGTTAAGACATCTGCGATGAAGAGGAAAACTTTCTTCTCTCCAGTGGTGGAAAAGTCTCTGACTGGCAAGGTCAAGTGGTTGGATCAGACTTCTGGTCACAATTTAAGAACACCTGAAGTGCCTATGAGGACTCCTCGGGTAGCTTCAAGCAGGGGCCAGGTAGGGTGCACTTCAAATGTCTTAAGGTCTGCAAAAGAAACTGTGCTTTCCCCCAATAACATTTCTGTATCGAGGAGGCATAAGATTGCTTCTGCAGTGGCAGATGTTGCTGCTGCCCAAACTGTTTCGGCTGTATTACGGGAAGTTGCTACAGGAAGTTCGACCCCTTTACATTCAATGTCCATACCCAGATTAAAGCCCTCAGTTCCCAGCACCATGAAGGCAAGGGTTGGTTCTGCAGAAAATTCGACAGGCCTGGCAAGTTTATTGGACTCTGAAGGACAAGAAGGCCTACAGTCAATACAAAGGAGGCAAATGTTTAATGACATTGATGATTAGACATCTGGCTTCAGTTATAGTATTTTGTAAATACTGAATGTTTCTTTTCAGCGGAGATGCAAATATTAGTATGTGGTTTCTCTAGAACGTGACCATTGTCATCATTTTGTCTCATTACTTCCTTAAAGCAAAATCTAAAGCAGATAATGCCTTAACAGCTTCTTGATGACAATAAGCATGCACTTCTGTTTCTGACTGCCATTGAAAAGCTCCTGCCTGATAGTCGAAAATAATTATTGTTTTTGAAAGACCAATTCACACACGATCAACTCTGCCAAAGTTCTCCAGTTGTTAGAATGTGAACCATTCTAAGGGATGGAAAATCTGAAGTTTGTAAGCCTCTTGATTGGGGCACGATTACTACCTTTTGCATAATTTCTGACATTCCCTTTTGACTCTATAGTCTTTCATGCGAATGGTGTTCTCATAAAAATTGTGACACCTACATGAATACACCAATTTTGTCTTCAGACTTTCCTTGCCACTTTTAGCATGTTTATAATCTTGATCCCAAATATAAACTTCAATGATTCACTGACAAGTCCACTGCTATGCCATCACTGGAAAGAGTTACACTCAAAAACCAATTATTTGATCTTAACAAACTTCTTGAAAGTGCCGAATGTGCTTTCCTTTGGTAAACCCAATTGCTGCTCAAAACTTTCAGATATCAAATTTTATGGCTACTGGGCTGTAACCAATGGATTTCTTAACTGACCCTTGACAAAGAAGAAGTTTTTGCTTTCTTCATTTCGCTTAGGGTGTGGCTTATCCATAAGAGTCAGTTTTATGTGAGAAATAGGAAACCCGATTCCTATTGCAGCAACTGGATATAAACATAAGATAACCTAGTTATTTTTGGACCAATGTCATCGGAAAAACCCAACTCGGGAAAATCGGTGCAGCAGCTGAGGGTTTTATTATAATGCAGCAGTGAAATAGTCCGAGTACAATTGGATGCTGAAAATGAAAACCCTACAGAGAAAATTTGGCAAGAAAAATCTAGTGAAGAATTTCTTCACTCCATAGGGAAATCCGTGCTCTAACCTCAACTCAAATTGAGCCGTACAAATTGCCTCTGCGCAGTTACTGTGTCACCCTAGCACTGTTGCTGCTGTTGCTCTCAGCTTGGAACCAATTCTTCTCAAGCCATCTGACCAGCTGCTATTTGGGAAAATGTCTCTCCCGACCTTTGGAACCTCTGCCCAACTTCTGGCAGTGAAATATTTCTTCTCCCCCGCAAATCAACTTTGCCTCTTGAGGCTACTGTGCTACTTTGCGTCAGCCTCATTGTGGATTATCTGCCTCTGCAAATGCACTCACCGGATCAGGAAATCTTCCTTTGGCTTCACTGTCCCTGCCCCTCTCTCACTGCTTTGTTTTCTCTGGCTCTCTCTGGGAACTGAATGTTGCTACTTAGAAAATCGATCTCCTCAAGTGATTTCTCCAAGCGCCATCGACTTGTTTTTATAATTCTTTATTGAGACTTCAACGACAAATATTAGATCATAATCGATGGCTAGGGTTGCCTTGAAGTTGATTTGCGTGAGTCTCTAGAACATTCACACCATAATTTAATCTATTTTGATTAATTAGTCATATTCCCTAAGTTTGAATGTTGCTACTTAGAAAATCGATCTGCTCAAGTGATTTCTACAAGCGCCATTGACTTGTTCTTATAATTCTTTATTGAGACTTCAACGACCAAGATTAGATCATAATCAATGGCTAGGATTACCTTGAAGTTGATTCGTGTGAGTCTCTAGAACATTCACACCATAATTTAATCAATTTTGATTAATTAGTCATATTCCCTAGTTTAGATTTAGGGAATATTTAAACAAAATGACTAATAATCTAATTAAGTCATTTCTAGGTGGAATTTCCAGAAACGATTTTTTGGTTTTGGAGATCTCCTGTATTCTAGCCTCTCAACAAAATTTCATGGCTAGAACACATCCGATGCTACAAAAACTAACAATCCCTTTTAGCGAAGAATGTGTTCTAGTGCTGTTGTCTTTTGTAGCAACACCCCGTCTCTGCATAATCTCCTGTCATGCTGCTGATGTTTGGTTGCTACTGCCCACTAACCAGTGCACAACTTTGATATGTGATACATCTGTGCTACTGCTAACCCTGTTGAACTGCTACCAACACTGCATCTGCACTGCAACTACCTCTCCATCTGTTACTACTGTAACTGCAACATTTGCAACTGAAAAAAACTCTAAACACTGAATCAACTGTGATCAGTATGGTGCATCTGTCAGCTGAGTCTATGACTGCTTGCTAGCATTTGTACTATTACTGAAGAATCCGGGCTGCTGCTGACTTTGCACTATGCCAACTGTACTGTTGCCAACTCTGCATTGCACTCCCCAACATCTGACTGCAACTAGACTCTATATCTATCACTCTGGCATCTGACTGCATCTACTGTCACTGATCCATCCTTTTACTGAATACTGTGGGCTCTTGTAGCAAGGTACCGATTCAAGAGGTGGACCTCCTCAAGAATCTTGTCCATCTGTGACACTCTAAGGCCTAAACACGAAGTCACCCCACTTGACTCCTGGGGGTATGTCAACAAACATGGTGAAGTCTTCCTCTAGCTTGGAGGAAGGCCTATCAATCTCTGCTGGGGCTACCTATTGGTCTTGCTTTTCCTCCTTGTCCTTCTTTTTTAGAGGACACTGGGTGCTGTAGTGACCAAACTCACCACATCTGAAGCACTTGACCTTTGACAAGTCCTTCTTTCTCTACTCCCCTTGTCCTTGATTGAGACCCTTTGATGTGAGGGCCATATTCCCTCCTTCACCTGCTTCGATCTGCTGTCGCTGCCACTGATTGAGCTCTTCAATAAAGCTCGTCTCAACTCCTCCTGTTGCAAATCGACCCACATTTTGTCCCAACTTCGCAAAGTTTTTCTGCCCAAGATACTAAGGACAAATACCTGCCACTCCTCTGAGACACTGTTGGTGAGATAGGGGTTTGTGCTTCCCCTTTTTGCATCTTGGTGCATTTCAATTTCTCCTCTGAGTACATCTTTTGCTGCTTGTTAGTGCCTTGGTAAAGCGTGGAAAGTGTATCCCACATCTCCTTGGTTGTTCCCTTGGCTACTATGTGCGATACAACATGATATTGGACACCGTCTAGGATCGATCTCTTTGCCCTCGCCATCTCATTTCGGTATTCCTTTAGCTGATATGCATCCGTGGGGGTAGCTATCACTACATCAATATATGGCTTCATGCCATATTCATCCAGAAGGAAGGACACCCTTTCTTTCTAGATGACATAGTTGGAAGCATCATCCAACTTGTCCTGATCTTGAAGTCCGACAGTGGCCATCTCATATGATGTTGAAAATATTGTCTTCCCTTTCTGCTTAGCGATTGCTACTAGGTCGTCTCTCAGCTACTGTTACTCGACTGCTATTGCTACTTGGCCGCAACTGCTACTTGGCTGCCGCTGTTACTTGGCCGCTGTTGCTACTCTGTCGGGGAGTTTGAACTTCTTGAGACTAGAAGTTCCTTGAAGAAAATTTTCCCTCTGTGTGTTTTTCTTCCTCCCGATGCTAGTTCTGCTCTAGCAACTGCTGCAAAAATGCTGCATCCAATTAGAGATATGCTTTGCGAAAAAATACTCGCTGCTCCCATAGCCTTTACAAACCCTTGATCTGGAGAGATTGAATTTTTTCTTTCCCTTTCAGAAAAATCGATTTCTCCTCAAGAATTTGACCTCTTGGCCAAGATCACTGCACTGCCTCTAGAGTTTCGAACTGCTGCTCCTCAATGAACAACATATCTCCCTCTTCATTCACTACTGAGCTCTCCAGTTGATCATTTGTGCTCCGATACCATGTAAGAAATCGAAAACTCGATTCCTATTGCAACAATTAAAACAATTCTCCTAAGTGTTAAATTAATTCTTAACAACTTATTTACTGTGTGCTACAACAAATACTGAATCAATCACATTGCAACCTACACAAATAAACTGTGGAAGAAATAAACACTGGAAGAACTACTAGCGCACACATAAAATAACAGTTACTTTTTGGACCAATGTCCCTGGAAAAACCCAACTCGGGAAAATTGGTGTGATAACTTAGGGTTTTATTATTATGCAACAGTGAAATAATCTGAGTACAACTCGATGCCAAAACTAGCAATCCTACAGAGAAAAATTGGCAAGAAAAATCTACTGAGGAATTTCCTCACTCCACTGGCAAATTCAGGCTCTAGCCTTAGCTCAAATTGAGTTGTCCAAACTGCGTCTGCGCAGTCACTGTATCATCCTAGCGCAGTTGTTGTTGCTCTCAGTTTGGAACTACTTCTCAAGCCGTTTGACCAGTTGCTGTTTGTGATAACATCTCTCCCGGCCTCTGGAACCTCTGCCCATCTTCCCACACTGGAATTTTGCTTCTCCCTAGCAAATTGACTTTGCCTCTAGAGGCTACTCCGCTGCTCTGTGTCAACCTCACTATGGCTTCTCTGCCTCTCTGCAAATGCATTCACTGGGTTAGGAAATTTTCCTTGGGCTTCACTACCCCTGCCCCTCTCTCACTGTTTCGATTTCTCTGGCTCTTTCTCTGGCAATTGAACGTTGCTACTAAGGAAATCGATTTGCTCAAGTGATTTCTCCAAGCCCCATCGACTTCTTATAATCCTCTGTTGAGACTTCAACAATTAAGATTATATCTTAGTTGATAGCTAGGATTAACTTGAAGTCGATTAACTTAATTAATTCTGATTAATTTGACATATTCTCTAAGTTTAGACTTAAGAAATATTAAAAAATACGACTAATAATCTAATTAATTCATTTTCAGGTGGAATTTCCAGAAACGATTTCTGGGTTTTGGAGATCCTCTAGCCTCTAGCCTCTCCACAAAATTTTGTGGCTTGAACACATTCGCTGCTACAAAAACTAACATTTTAATCCATCTTCTTGTTCCTCCAACTTTTGTTTGTTCACTGGAGCACATTTCTTGGTTTGTTGAAGTCTACAGTGAAAACTTGAGTTGATGAAGATCACACAAAATAGAGAGTCGAGGGTTTCAAACTCTATAAAGAGCATAAACATTTCTGCAACTTCAATCATGCTGGATTGAACGGTGGCAACTTGATCAATATACATTGTAGCAGCATCAGAATCTCATGTCCTTGAAAGACCTAATTTACTTGAGTTCACATCCAAATTTAGTTTGGGAAATATAAAGTTATAGAGCTTTGTCAAGATCAACAATAAGATCTGAGAATAGGTTTGAATGGTGAGATAGTAGCAATCCAAAGAAACCATTCAGAGTCTCTTTAACAGTGCTTAAATCTTCAACTACTGAGGGTTCATATAGTTTTCATCTTTGTTGTTCATTATGTAAACTCTGATTGCAGTTCTTGCTGTCAAAGTACTAGAAAATCCATCTACTCTACCCTGGTACCATGCAAGTAGGTCTCAAGAATCTCTACTGCAACGATTCTAGCATTCTAAGCTTCTTCATCTCCACATAACGACTTTTTGACCTTCATATGTTTAATTGCAAGAACCATTCGAGGTAAACCATTGATACTAGTATCTCTGCAACTCTATGGACTGATCCCATTTGCCAATAGCAACTATTGTGATAACAAAGGCATTGTTTGGCTATCATTACCCAACCTTTGCTTGACATTTAAAGGAGGCCTAACAAAATCGAAGAAGATACTCTGAATTGGGCTGGAATACATTGCTGTCATCTTATTCACCAATTTGCCTTTTGGGCAACATAACCTTCTCTCTTGGAGACCAACATTGGATCCATGCTTCTGTGCGTATAACCATGGTGAACTGCTTTTTATTGGCCAGAACAATAGACCTAAGTGGTTTTCAAAAGGAGTTTGCGGAGGGGGTCACCGACTGTAAGTGGTTTTGTTGGATGGGGGTGCACAATTTATCGATGTTCTGCCAAGTTTTCGAGACGGGGAAATGCAAGAGCGGGGGATATGCATGCGGGGTCGTATATAAGCAACCTCAGAATTTAGGGAAATTTTGGGGAAACGGTGGGACGCCAGTCATAAAATTGATTAGAAGTATAACATATTAAAATAAAAAATAAAATCCCAACAACATGTCAATAACTAAGTTAGTAAATAGTAAATGTTAATAATTATGAAATGTACATCTAAATATGATTATCATTTTATATTAGACTTTTATGAATCAAAATTATCATTTGACATTTATGCAATCATCAATGTAAAATTGTAAATCTAAAAGTAAATTACTAAATAGAATTTATCATTTGACATTATGCATTGTTTCATCTAATTTCATCATTTTACAACGGACATTAATATTTTGCAAGGTACATCTAAATTAAATGAATCATGTGATAATTGAAATTGCACAATACACTCGAAAGTAAATTCACCATCTGACAATGACATTATGCTAAAGTCTAAAGTAGCCATTTTTTTTCTCTGAAAAAAAGAAGTCTAAAGTAGCCATAGAACACTAAACTAAAAGTAAACATAGAAAGCAATGAAATATTAGTAAATTTTTAAAAAAATATTAAATAATAAATCACAGCTCCAATCTGGTGACTCCAAGTCACAAATTGAAAATTGCAGATCCAAGTCACAAAATGAAAATTGCAACTCCAAATGAAAGTCTAAAGTAGCCATATAATACTAAACTAAAAGTAAACATAGAAAGCAATGAAATACTAGTAAATTTTTTAAAAAATACTAAATAATAAATCACAGCTCCAATCTGGTGACTCCAAGTCACAAATTGAAAATTGCAGATCCAAGTCACAAAATGAAAATTGCAGATCCAAGTCACAAAATGAAAATTGCAACTCCAAATGTCTTAGGCCCTCGGTCGGTGGTAAATTTGAATCACAACAAATTAGTGATGGAAAAAGTCGAGCAACACTAGAAGGAAAATGTTAGGGAACAAAGTAAAATGATAGAGTTAAATAAGAAATGAATGAGAAATGTGAATGATTATGTTTTAAAGTTTTAATTTATCCTTTAGCTTTCATTTTCATTTTTTTAATTATATTAAAATTTGTAAAATTTTCAGTGCCCTTGATGTTTCCCCAAGTTTCCTAATAAAAGGGACGTGGTGAAATGTTTACCTGTCCTAGGAGCATAGGGGAGCAAGGAAGCGCGTCCCCCACCCTAGGGGACATATCCCCATGGAATATCGCAATTTACCACCTGCTGCCACGTATGAAGAGCTGTTTTGGTGAAACCACAAATTGCGGACCCCCCTCCTTGTTAAACATCGGATGGACAAGGGGTTGTGCAATTAATCCTTTAGCCGTTTATCTCCAAGCTTCAATACCGATCATTGAAAAATGCAAGCATTTTATTTATGTCCTGTCTGAATTGTACGAGGATGTCAATAAGAAATGCTTCCATCATTAACCGCCTCTGTTCAGAATTACCAAACTTTTGAAATTCATTAACTGAGTGCAAGTTTCCTTCCAGATTGCTTTGCAATGTATTTGCTACTTTGGAGTGCCAGTCTCGCTTGGTGTTCATTTGATATTTGTATGGCAGGTTTAAGAATTCGGTGGTCACACATAACATTTGACCTAGTTCGATAAATTTACAGTTTATTTGATCTTTGGACGCTTAGCTTTCAATTTGAATTGACATGCATTTGAACATTCGTCATCTGGCATGGTACTGAGATTTTCGATAAATTTATAGTTTATTTGATCTTTGGATGCTAAGCTTTGAGTACGAAGGCATAGGCATTTGAATATTCATCACCTGGCATGGTAATCAGATTTTAGCATCGACTGAATACTTGGAAAATAATGGTTTAAATTTTCTCATTGATTTGCTTTCATACTTCCGTTAGATGATATTTGGATTATCTGTGCGTTGTTTCTTTTTTAATGAATGTGAAATCCCACATCTCGATATATATATAGAGCCCCAATCACTATATATATATATGGAGGTTTGTGGATGACCCAAACCTCATGTGAAAGCAAGGCAGGCTCATTTGCCTTCGGCCAGCCAGCCCATCACCCCACCTTCCAACCAATATATATATATATATATCTATATATAAGGTTTTCCAACGCGTTATGCAAAGAATGCCCCTTGTGGGCTCCTCCCTTGGCTTGATGCTGTAAGGTTTTCCAACGCGTTATGCAAAGAATGCCCCTTGTGGGCTCCTCCCTTGGCTTGATGCTGTGCGCTGGCCTTACCTCGACTTGCGACTGGTTGGTTCAGAGTCCTTTGCTTTGTCGATGTTGGTTAACACTCGATGGTTTTTGATAATATATACAACATGAAATAAAATTAGAGATTCAGATCCCCAAGCCCAATACTTTTGCCACAATTTTTTTTTTATTATTTCAAATAAATAATTATATATATATATATATATATCATATTTCTATAAAATTTAAACTTATTTAAAATAAAAAATTCTATTAAATATGAACCAGAAATATCTGTAAGAACCCTTCGCCTTGCCAATTTTGCATATGACCGAGAGTTTAGCCAATAAGCAAACTGTCAAACTTTGAAATTTTTTGTAACATTTCAAAGGGGTTAGAAAATGTTACAACATCGGCCCCAGTGGGGGACTACTTCCCCCTGCGGGATGCAAAGACCTTGTAGATTTGTGCCTTGAATGTGTTGGGCATGAAGTCGTACCAAAACTTTAAATCCATCACCTCCAACCTGTGACCTGCAAATTTGAAACCTGTTTCCAATCTGAAATTCCACTGTTTCAACATGTCTGTCCAGACCTTCAATCCCACTACATCTACAACCATATGAAGTGCTGGTCCAAAGGCCTATAAGTTGCAATCTGAAATCATACTGAACTAATCCAGACACTGACTCACATTGAAATCTGAAAACTGAAAATTGCTCAAGTTGAAACAACTGATATTACAAACTGCAACTGAAACCAAATTGAAAACCTGCTGCTAAGTATTACGAAATTCTTTTTCTTTGATGATTTCCATAAATTTGATAATTGATCCACTTGAAAAGAAAAAGAATTTGGCAGTAATTCATTATTCTTTGGGCTCTGGTCTCTGCGGCAATCTATTAAAGAACTCTGCATCTATCAGTAAACCTGCAACTTGTGACTCACATATTGATAAATAGCATGCCCAAAACTCTAACCAACTCAAACTGAAGCAATCCATATACACACACTGCACACAAACCACTGATCTACTGCACACTAAATGCTGAAAGAAATCTTATTTAATTCCACACTTCTACTTAGCTGATATTAGCACTGTTAAGTGTAGTCATGTTTCTAGTTCAACCATGTGAGCATTGGAATAACTGACATACCACGTTGCCAACAATTAACAACATGAGAAATATTTACAATATGAAACTTAAGCACCGTAGGCAATTGATACTTATAGGTGAACTTGGAAAGCTGCACCTTCTGTAGACTTCTGAATTTTTTTGATCACAATAGAGAGGAAGAAAAATACACTGCTCAATGCTCCCATTACAAACCCTTGAACAAACACAACAGTAAAGGAAACAAACATTTCGAACTAGAGGAATCGGTAACCCAGTGGAATCACCATATAGACAAAGTGGAGCCGCCAGGTGAAAGAAACGCAACGAGTAGTTAATGTCTACTCTTCGTTCACTAGCAAGGAATAGATATAGTCTTGATCGTTCTTTGGGGAAACATTTCTTTGTTACTTCGCTCCCTGGCAACAACACCAAATGTTGTAATGTTTTTGGAATGCAGTTCTTGGCTCCGAAATTGCACCAAGAACCAGAGGGGGCTCCCTCAAGTGTTATGATGCTTTTTGTTGTTCACTGTCACTGGACAACAACCTATGAATCACAGTGGCCATATCTAAGGGTTGTTTTATAGGGTGGTTGCTTGGCCCTAATTAACAAATAAAGCCCTCTCCTGCAGAGACCTTATCGAAGTGCCAACGTTCAACTATGGTCGAATAACATAGCTTGAAAGGATTTGATGGAGGAATGGAGGAAAAATTAAATGATTAAATATCCTCCCTGAATATCTAATTATCTAATCAAGAGTAGAAGCATGTAGAAGAATTTCTTCAACTAACAACAATACATCTAAGAATTGGTATAGAAGCAACAATTTATTGATTCAGAGGGATCAACAACAACATATTGTCACCTTGATCTACTCAGTAAATAACATAACACTACGGTAGGATGTCAGGGAGGTTGATACTCAACCTAGCCTTGGCAGTGTCCTGTACAACTTTAAATGTATGCAGGAAAAAAATATGTATCACAGAAAAAGACATACATGAGAAACAAATTTTGTCATTAACTGGCGCCAAAAACCCTCGATTAAAAAATCTGCAGTAGAAGTCTTTACAAAAAATGTCAGTGTTTTGGCATCCAAATCCAACATTTTTACATTACAGATTAAAGAATATATAGAATATTACAATCAACAAACTATCTCCAACTCTTAGGAACATAAAACTAAGCTCTAGAAATCAAAATCAATAAACTCTAAAAATAAACTAAATCTGGAAAAGGGTGCAAGGTGTCTCAAATATTGGATCTTCTAGAGTCAACTGCCTTGGATTTGGAATAATCTTTTGCCTGCCATTTGTACCTATCCGTTGCTTGAAATGTGGGTCTACCTCCTTGTATTAGAAAAACTCAAAGCTGCTATCTGCCTCTTGTCATATTTGGTCTGTTGTTCGATGAAAAGGTTCCTTAATATGATCCTTGATACTTCTTATCCTTCTCATAGGCTGAGTCAATACCATAAAATCTGGGACTGCATTCAATCAAATAGTGATTCTTTGGCTTAAAATATGGAACATATTCATTAAAAATAAATTTGAAGATAATGTTGTAGATCTTGAATAATTTCAACACCTTGACCTATGAGTTGTCCATAAGATTAACAATCTTCAGCTTATCTCATTGGGAGTGTCTTAGTTGCCACCTCATTTGCTTGCCTAGATATGTCAATTTTATTGTCAAAATGACCAATGTTGCAAACAATTGCATTGTTCTTCATTTTCCTCATGTGATCCACCATGATGATATCCTTGTTGCCAGTGGTGGTGACAGAAATATTAGCAGTGCTAACTACATCCTCTAGAGTCAGGACAGGAAGACAGTGAGGACAGGAAGACCTTCCATAAGAGCTCGCAGGGCACAGATAGCACAACCCTTCCAACATAGTCATATACATATAGAACAACAACCTTACCAACAATCATGACATTTGTGGGTCTCATCAGACCATCTGGGAGGGAGTGTTGACATCCATACAAGTTATCGAATATGCTTTTGGTAACAGAGAAATACATTGATATCACGGAGCAACAAAGTGTCACTGGCCTGCATATGATAAAGCCTTTTAACACCAGTAGTAGTCTCCTCAAACACTCCAACCAACCTATCCTTCATCCTGTGTATTTTTGAACCAATTCAGAGCCCAAAATTCTGATGAAAGTGCAATTTGTGTGATGAGCTACTGCCCTGGCCAACAATGTCTTTCTAGTGCTAGGAGGTCCATACAACATTACACCTTTGGGTTGAGTTATTCCAAGACTTTCAAACAGTTCTGGATGCTTCATAGGAAGCTCGATAATCGTCATTACTCAACCGTTGCACAACGTAGTGCACAAAATGCTTACAAAAAAACATGTGAATGCATAATACTAAAAACAAGTAAAGGTAATATAACTATTGGATAACAACACATCCTTCACCTTCAGCAGTTAAGATTTACTTTAGACCAATATCCTTTAGGGAAAAAATATGCTCTTGTTTTTGGCGCTGTTGACACCTATTCCTTGTGATTGGGTGAATCTATGTAAATAGATAAATAGGAAATATGAACAGTCATCGGGAGACAAACTGAACAATCTCTCCCTCATGTATATAATGAAGACCTACCTGATGGAATAAAACAGTCGAATCATTTTTGCCTTATGGAGTTACTGCCTGGCCTGACATGGTATCAGAGCCAACTCCTTTTTAGCTTTTATGTCCCTTGTAACTCCCAGTCTGCTCTCCATATAGCTGAGCTGCTCCTCCATATAATTGGCTGCTCCTGACATGGTTGCTGCCCCCTCCATACTGTCCACACTGTCCATGCTGTCTTGACTGTCCATAAACGTTTCACAAAAAAGCGCTGTTTTGACTGTCCATAAGCCTAACATAAAAGAAGCGCTGTCCCGTGCGTTAAAATTTTTGAAACCCTTGCGTCATGCTATTGATGACATTGATGCACCACTTCTTTGCGTTTCTGTAGCTTTCCATATCCATTTTGAACCTCTGCTGCGTGTAAAACCCTGTGCCTCTTGCATGAACCTCTATTGCATGTAAAACTTTGTAATGGTGTGGCTGCTGGGATTCGAGTGGCGTCCCCTGAGAGATCGAGCTGATTGGGAACGATGAGGAACGTTGCTCCTTGTGAACGTTGTTCTTGACACTGCTGTTCGTGGCATTTGTTAAATGATGTATTGAGCGTGCGGGCTGCTTGTTTATTAATTCCCCTCCAATTTTTTAATCTCTGTTGTTCATTATCTAGCTCTGCCATTTTAACCTGTCAAGATTTACCATTCAAAATCTGGCAAACGAGACAAGGCGCATCCAAAAGAGGCCGAGCTCCCGACGGAAGAAGCCCTGCAACTGCACGATCTTAAGATACCATGCACCTCCGCTCCTCTCCCTTTGGAAATCATCATCTCTGCTATGACGGTTCGAATACAAAAGTGCCAGCTTCAATACAAAGCATCCTGAGGATTTGCATACGAGAAGTTCCGCTTCTTCATTGCCATATGACCGCGTGCTTGTCCCTGACCTGGACATGTCAGACTTCAGTTATGGGAGCAACTAACACATGAAGCACATTTTTTTTGAATGTTTTTGTATGGAAATTGGCATTCATAATTTTTAAAGCAGACTTCTTGCTGGCAAAGGTCATTTTGCAAAGCATGAGAAGTTTGAAAAAAAATGTTAATAGACTAGTTTTAGCACAATCAACAATTGAAAGTCGACTAGTAAAGTCTTAGTTGAAAACCAACATTTTTTTTGTGGTACAACCACATGGATATGGACAAAGGGATGACTTCATATATTTCTAAGAGGGTTTGTAACTTGTGATATTGAGAGTCCAAATACGTCTGGACTACGTTCTTCGGCCTTTTAGTGGACGCAGTGCTTTATGCTGTTGAGGGTATTTTTTTTTGGACTTAGTGCAGATGAATGTGAATTGACATTTGAGTTTGCTGTCCAGTCACATCAAAAGTATATATATATATATTTTTTTTCAATTAAGAGTAAAAGTTTTGTAGCAGAAGTTTTTTTTGCTACAGTATGCATTCAATCATATCCATGGTGGGAATAGTTCTCACTGGCAAGGAGAACTATCCTAAACGGTCCCAAATGATAAAACACACCCTCATTTTCAATGAGTTGTGGAAAGGAGTGTGTGTCGGAGACGGAGACAATGAACCAGTACAACCTACCTCAGACAAAGAGCTCGTCATTTGGGAAAACAAGAACAACAAAGCTTATGCATTAATCGCAGCATCTATAAATGAAGAGGTGAGTCGCGATATTCCGTCATATTCAACTGCCTTTGAAGCCTTACAAAAGCTGAAAGAACTCTATGACTCACATTCTACACTTGAAGTTGTTCAACTCATGATTAAACTCTTCACTCTTGAACTGCAAAATAATGATCCTCTTGCTCTTGCATCTGAAGTAAAGTCTATAATGCATGATATCAAATCCACTAAGGTTGAATTGGATATTCCTCTTATCGCTTTTCTCAAGGCACTTTATCCTACTTACTCCAATTATCTTGAGTCATTGCAAGCAAATGGAAATCTCAAAGATATAACCTTTGACTCTCTTGTGAAAAAGTTTGCTGAAAGAGAGAAAGCTTTTGGAAAGAAGACAACCCCTGAATCTTCTGAAGAGGCTGTGTGCCTTGCTCATAAAGAAAAGCATCCTGCTCAAGATTCTACAAGAGGAAGAGGTGGTCGAAGAGGAAGAGGAAGATATTTCAGAGGCAAGGGGGCAGACATTCTCAAGGAGAAAAGGCAGATTTTCACTGCATTCGCTGCAAAAGAAATGGATCACATGATGCCTCTACATGCAAGCTACCATGGGACAAAATTGAGTAGAAAAGAAACCAACAGAAAGGTAAAAATGATGATACAGACAAAGGTAAAGCGTCTGAATCCGCTCACTATGTTGTGGCACAATGTAACATTGGAGTAAATGAAGATTTATTTAATGCTTCACTTGTTTCTTGGAAAAATGATTGGTTGCTTGATTCAGGAGCAACCTACCACATGACTCATAGAAAAGATTTTTTTGAAGATTTCACTGACAATGTTGATGGAGCAGTATACTTTGCAGATCAATAAAAAATCAAGCCATCAAGGCTTGGCACAATCAGGCTTAAACTGTTTGGTCTTCTAGACTTTCTTCTGCATCATTTTCTATATCTCCCACAGTTCAAGAGAAACTTGTTGTCCTTGGTCCACATTCGCCAGCAAGGTCACTCCATTCATATGTTTAATGGCAAGCTTGAGGTAAGAAAAGCATCTGACCACTCACTTGTCATGAGGACTATGATGCCCTCATAAAGAACGACACTTGGAAGCTGGTTGATCCTCCATTAGGAATCAAACCAATTGGTTGCAAGTGGGTCTACAAGAACAAGTATCAAGTTGATGGCTCACTTGACAAGCACAAAGTTAGGTTTGTGGCAAAAGGTTTTGCACAGAAGGAAGGGGTCGATTATGAGGAGACTTTTGCCCCCACATCAAAATGGGCTACCATCCGGACACTCTTTGCACTAGCAGCTCAGAACGGTTGGAAAGCCCATCAAATGGATGTAAAAACTGCTCTCTTGAATGGATATCTAAAAGAGAATGTTTTCATGTCCTAGCCTGAAGGATTTGCTGTGAAAAGACATGAACATAAAGTATGCAAACTTGTGAAGTCCTTGTATGGCCTCAAACAAGCACCGCGAGCCTGGTATGAAAAACTAACTGAGCATCTTCTGAAACTCAATTTCAAACATTTTGATCTTGATGATGCAACTTTATTTGTCAAGAAAGTTGGCAAAACAATTGTATATCTTGTGGTATATGTAGATGATCTTTTGATGATAGGGAACAATGAAAGCTACATTGCATCCATAAAGAAGGAATTGGGGAAAAGTTTTGAAATGACTGATTTGGGCTATGTTCATTACTATCTTGGCATTGAAGTAACCCAACATCCGAAGTCCATATTTCTTTCTCAAAAGAAATACATTCGAGATCTGTTGAACAGGTTTGGCATGACAGAGTGCAATCCTCTTACTACTCCAATGGAACAAAACTTAAAGCTCACATCTATTGAAGGAAAAGAATTTGAGGATGCAACAAAGTATAGACAACTTGTAGGAAGCCTCAACTACCTAACTACTACCAGACCAGACATTTCATTTCCTGTTGGAATCCTCTCTAGGTTTATGCAAAATCCTTGTGAGGGACACTGGTCTGCTGCAAAAAGAGTTCTAAGGTACTTGAAGGGAACTCAATACTTTGGAATCAAGTATACACAGGTGGACGACTTCAATTTGATTGGATACTCTGATTCAGACTTTGATGGAGACAATGAAACTGGGGTATCAACTTTAGGATATGCTATGAGTCTTGGATCAGGAGGTGTCTCCTGGAGATCACACAAACAATTAGTTCCAGCAGATTCCACAACAGAAGCATAATACATGGCAGCAGCTGAAGCAACAAAAGAAATTGTGTGGCTCAGAAAAATTCTTGAAGATTTGCAGGTAAAACAAGTACAATCAACTCCACTCATGATTGACAATACCTCTGCAATAAAGTTGGCCAAGAACCCAAAGTTTCATGATCGAACGAAGCACATCAATACTAAATATCATCTGATTCGACACCTTGTTGAGGCCAAAACAATCCATCTCTATCATTGTTCCACAAATGAGCAAATTGCAGACATCTTCACCAAAGCGCTTGGAAGAGAAAAGCTTGAACGATTCAGAATGATGCTTGGACTCACCAACATCCCTTCAGATTAAGGGGGGGAATTTTGACACCTAATCCTTGTGATTGGGTGAATTTATGTGAATAGATAAATAGGAAATATGAACAGTCATCGGGAGATGAACTGAATAGTTTATCCCTCATTTATATAATGAAGACCTACCTGATGGAATAAAACAATTGAATCATTTTTGCCTTATGGAGTTATTGCCTGGCCTGACAGGTGCTGCCATGTAGTTACAGGGAAATCCTTCGAATAGGTTTATTCTCAATTTTCTGGTTTGTTTTCATTTATTGCTATCAAATAATCAAACAAATCAGCATCTTCTGCTTTGCTAGCGCGAGTGGGTTCAAGAAGGCTTTGAAATGCAACTTCACGTATGTCTAACTCCTTGTTTCAAACTAAATGAGTCAATAGATGAGGAAACCCAAGCTCGATGGCCATCTATGAGAAATTACTTTGCATGAAATTCTGAACCAGGCTTGAATGTTGTTTTTTCTTTCAGAAATCTGTCCTTTGTTGGATTTCTAGATATTTCGAAATTCTCTATCACTTATATCAAATACTGCTAGAGACATTCCATTGTATTAATTTTGCAATCTGTTTTTAACTGCCATTGAAAATCTCCTGCCTGATAGTCGAAAATATTTATTGTTTTTGAAAGATCAATTCACACACGGTCAACTCTGCCAAAGTTCTCCAGTTGTTATAATGTGAACTATTCTAAGAGATGGAAAATCTGAAGTTTGTAAGCCTCTTGATTGGAGAACGATTACTACCTTTTGCATAATTTCTGACATTCCCTTTTGACTCTATAGTATTTCACGTGAATGGTGATCTCATAAAAATTGTGAAACTTACATGAATACACCTATTTTGTCTTCAGACTTTCCTCGCCACTTTTAGCATGTTTATAATCTTGATCCAAAATACAAACTTTAATGATTCACTGACAAGCCCACTGCTATGCCATTACTGGAAAGAGTTACACTCAGAAATTAATAATTTGATCTTAACAAACTTCTTGGAAGTGCTAGATGTGCTTTCCTTTGGTAAACCTAATTGCTGTTCAAAACTTTCAGATATCAAATTTTATGGCTACTGGGCTGTAACCAATGGATTTCTTAACTGACCCTTGACAAAGAAGTTTTTGCTTTCTTCAATTTGCTCAGGGTGAGGCTTATCCATAACAATAAGTTTTAATCCATCTTCCTGTTCCTCCAAATTTTGTTTGTTCACTGGAGCACATTTCTTGATTTGATGAAATATACAGACAATCAAAACTAGACCTTGAGTTGATGAAGATCACACGAAATAGAGAGAGTTGAGGGTTTCCAACTCTATAAAGAGCATAAACATTTATGCAACTTAAATCATGCTGGATCGGAAGGTAGCAACTTGATCAATATGCACTGTAGCAACATCAAAATTTCATGTCTTTGAAAGACATAATTTACTTGAGTTCACATCCAAATTTAGTTTGGGAAATATAGAGTTATAGAAATTTTTCAAGATCAACAATAAGATTTGAGAATAGGTCTGAATGTTGAGATAATAGTAATCCAAAGAAAGCATCCAGTGTCTCCTTAACAATCTTTAAATCTTCAATTGCTGAGGGTTCATATAGTTTTCATCTCTGTTGTTCATTATGTAAACTCTGAATTCCCTTCTTGCTGTCAAAGTACTAGAAAATCCACCTACTCTACCCTGGTACCATGCATGTAGGTCTCAAGAATCTCTACCGCAACGATTCCAGCATTGTAAGATTCTTCATCTCCACATAACAACTTTTTGGCCTTCACATGTTCAATTGCAAGATCCATTCGAGGTAAACCATTGATACTAGCATCTCTGCAACTCTATGGACTCATCCCATTTGCCAATAATGACTATTTTGAGAACAAAGGCGTTGCTTGGCTATCATTACCCAACCTTTGCTTGACACTTAAAACATGCCTATCAAAATTGAAGAAGATACTCTGAATTGGGCTTGAATACATCATTGTCATTCTATTCACCAGTTTGCCTTTTGAGTATCATTACCTTCTTTCTTGTAAACCATCATTGGATCCATGCCTCTATGTGTATAACCATGGTGAATTGCTTTTTATTGGCCAGAAGAATGGAACCAGGAGGTTTTCCAAAGCAGTTTGCGGAGGGGGTCACCGACTATAAGTGTTTTTGTTGGGCGGGGGTGCACAATTTACCTCCTGCTGCCACATACAAAGAGTTGTTTTGGCGAAACCACAAATTGCGAACACCCCCTCCTTGTTAAAAGTCAAATGGAAAATGGGTCGCGCAATTCATCCTTTAGCCGTTGATCTCCAAGCGTCAATACTGATTATTGAAAAATACAAGCATTGTATTTGTGCCCTGTCTGAACTGTGAGGGGATGTCAATAAGAAATGCTTCCATCATTAACCGCCACTGTTTAGAATTACCAAACTTCTGAAATTCACTAACTGAGTATAGGTTTCCTTCCAGATTGCTTTGCAATGTATTTGCTACTTTCAAGTGCTAGTTTCACTTGGTGTTCATTTGATATTTGTATGGTAGGGTTTAAGAATTTGGTGGTCACACTTAACAGTTGACCTGGTTCGATAAATTTACAATTTATTTGATCTTTGGATGCTTAGCTTTCAATTTGAAGCCATTGTCATTTGAACGTTTGTCATCTAGCATGGTACTGAGATTTTAGCATTGAGTGAACACTTGGAAAATAATGGTACTTAGCTGGCATGCTAAATTTTCTCATTGATTTGCTTTCATACTTCTCGCAAATGATATTTGGCTTGTATTTGTGAATTGTTTCTTTTTTTAATGATCCCACATTGATATGGAAATAATGATGTATATATTTTGATATTCAAGATGGGAAATTATTGAAAGGAGGGGGTGGAGGAGGTGAATAAGTAATTTAAAATTCTTTGTTTCTTCTCAACTTCATCTTCTTTTTATGCAATTAATGATTCATGTTTGTGCTCAATAGTTATTGAATTCCTTCTGCAGATTTCAAGGAGAGAGGTTTGCAGATTTGTTTACCTAGAATTCAAAGTATTCATAACTTACATGAATACTATCCCATCAACTATCAAATCCTTAAACACTGGATCAAATTTTCCTAATCTTGAACAATACCAAATCTAGTTGATATTCTCCTTGAAAATCTCAACTAAATCAAAATTGCATGAATTAATTACAAAGCCATTCAATCTATAAATCCTAGCTCAAATCCTATCTAGAAAGCTTGTAAATTGACAGCTAAAGGATCCCACTCCTTTTCTTGTAATTTTTTTGGATTTTTGGAATAAGTTTTAAGCCTTTTGCCTTCAAGCATCATGCTCCTGCATCAGAGTCCTGAGGACAAAATTCTTCATGGGCTCCTGTCCATGAGCTCTTCTACATAACTACCCAACTTCTGTAGCATGGAATCTGTCGTCCAAGTAGCTTTAGCAATTGGTTGATCCTTCCATTTGACCAAATACTGAAAATACTCTTGTCCTCTTGTGTTCTTCAACAATTTCTTGTCCAAAATCCTCTCTGGCTTCAATTCCTTTTCTATAGGTAATTGTTTTACCCAATCTATCTCTTATTCTTCTTGGTTCTTTGCTGTTTCATCTGTCTGTCCATTTTCATACCTGTATAAGTTAGCAACATTAAAAATTGGTGATATTCCAATATCAGGGGGTAATTCTATTTCATATTCATTTGCAGAAAATTTTCTCAAGACTCTGCATGGTCAAATTTTCTTAAACTTTAGTTTATTATACTCCCTTTTGGAAATCTTTCCTTCCTCAGGTGTGCTAAGACCAAGTCTCCAACCTCAAAATTAACTTCTCTTTTCTTCAAATCTGCTCTGTCCCTATATTTGATGTTGCTGTTCTGTAGTTGTTGTTTTACCTGTTCATGTATTGCTTGAACTTCTGTAGCAAAATCTTTTCCTTTAGCACTTCTCCTTTTAGGTTTTACCAAATCTCTCAATTCAGACACTCTTCTTGGGTGCATTCTATAGATTATATGGAATGGACTCTGCCCTGTACTTCTGTTAGGAGAATCATTATATGCATATTCTGCCTATGCCAATACTTGATCCCACTGTTTTGGATGTTTACCTGCAAGACTCTCAAAAGATTACCTAAGCTTCTATTTACAAATTCATTTTGTCCATCAGTCTAAGGATGATAAGCAGAACTGAAACTCAATTTAGTTCCAAACTTCTTCCACAATGTCATCTAGAAATGTCCAACAAATCTGGTGTCTCTATCTGAAACAATGCTCTTAGGTAACCCATGTAATCTTACAATTTTCTTAAAAAACAGATTAGCAATATGAGTAGCATCACTGGTTTTATAACATGGAATGAAATGTGCCATTTTTGAAAATCTGTCAATTACTACATAAATTGAATCATTTCCTCTTTGAGTTCTTGGTAAACCCAAAACAAAGTCCATACTTACCATGTCCCAAGGCCTATCTGGAATAGGTAATGGAACATACAAACCTGTGTTTTGACTCCTTCCCTTTGCGTACTGACAGACTTTACAATTTTTCACATACTTTTCTACTTTAGACTTCATTTTCGGCCAAAAATAAAACCTGTTCAACTGTTTATAAGTTTTATCTACACCAAAATGCCCTCCAAGTCCTCCACTATGTTTTGCCTTGATCAAATTCTCCCTCATAGAACAATTTGGTATGCACAGTTGATTTCTTTTAAACAACAATCCCTCTTGCAGGAAATAATCCAGCCACTTGCTTCTGTCTAACAAGACAAGATTCCTACAAGCTTCAATGCCTCTTTAAAATCTAGATCTTCCTCATATAACTCTTTAAGAAAATCAAAACCCAACACTTGAATTTGAATTTCTTGAACTAAAATGCTTTTTCTACTTAAGGCAGCTGCTACTTTATTTGATTGACCAGTTATATGTTTTAATACAAAATTAAAAATTTGCAGGTATTCTACCCATTTTGCATGCTTCTGGTTAAGCTTTGGCTGTTGCATAATGTACTGTAATGCATGGTTATCTGAATACAGTATGAACTCCTTGGACATCAAGTAATGTCTCCACTTCTTCAAAGACTGCACCACTGCATAAAACTCTTTGTCATAATAAGAATATTTCTTCTTTGTCTCATTCAATTTTTCACTAAAATATGCTACAGGCCTGTCCTCCTGACTCAAAACAGTGCCAATGGCTTCTCCACTGGCATCACACTTCACTTGAAAAGGTTTGTTAAAATCAGGCAAAATCAAAATAGGTTTCCCAATAATCTTTCTCTTCAACCGCTGGAAGTTCTTTTCTGCTTCAGCAATCCATTTAAATGGTTGTTTGTCCTTCTTTACTGTGTCAATAATTGAAGCATTAATTTTGCTAAAATTCCTTATGAATTTCCTATAAAAATTAGTAAGATCGTGAAAACTCCTTACCTCAAAGACACTTTTTGGTGAAGGCCACTCCATGATAGCCTTGATCTTCTCTGGATCCATCTTTAAACTCTCAATAGAAACAATGAAGCCTAAATACACCAATTCCTCCTTCATGAATGAACACTTATTTAAATTTAATAGTAATTTTTCTTGTTGTAGCCTTTGTAAGACATAATTCAGATGTCTCACGTGTTCCTCCTTAGATCTGCTGTAAACTAATATATCTTCCAGATATGCTATTACAAATTTACCAATAAATTCTGTCAGAACTTCATTCATAAGTCTCATAAATGTACTAGGGGCATTCGACAATCCAAAAGGCATTACATCCACTCATAAAATCCTTCATTGGTTTAAAAAGGAGTTTTCTACTCATCTCCCTCTCTAATTCTGATTTGATGATAATCACTTTTTAAATCTAACTTTGTAAAATATCTAGCTCCACTCAAACAATCCATCAAATCTTTGATTCTAGGTAAAGGAAATCTGTACCTGATTGTTATCTTATTGATTGCTCTCCAGTCAGTGCACATTCTCTAGCCTCCATCTTTCTTTGGGCTCAACACTGTTGGCACTGCGTAAGGACTCAAACTCTCTCTAACCAGTCCCTTGTCTAATAGTTCTTGAACCTATTTCTGGATCTCTTGATTCCCTGTGGGAGTCATCTTGTAAGCAACTTTATTAGGTAGATTTGGTCGTGGAATCAAATCGATGTGATGACTGATTTTTCTAATAGGTGGTCACTCATCAGACAAATCATCTACAATAATATCACAATAGCTGTCCAACATCTCTTGAATTTCAATGGGTAAATCCGAAACTTTTGTGGAAGTAATTACTACCTTGGGTTTACAAACCAATGCAAAACTTACCTCATCTTCCTCCATCTGCTGTAAGTACTCCTTTTCACTCAGCAAAAGGGTCTTTGAATCAGGTTTCTTCGATGTATCCTCTTCTTCTAGCAGCAACAATGTATGATTGACACCATCTTCGCTGAATTTGTATGTTTTCTTCTTTCCATCGTGCATAGCTCCTCTGTCATACTGCCATGGTCTACCCAACAATATATGACACACATCTATAGGCATCACATCGCACAAGATTTTGTCTCTGTATTTTCCCAACTACAACTCTACTTCACATTGATCATTCACTACCAAATGATATCCCTTTTGAAGCCATGACACCTTATAAAGTGTTGGATGTTTCTTTGTTTTCAATTTCAACTTCTCCACCACTTCTATGGAGACCAAATTATCTGTGCTATCACTATCTATTATCATTTGACAACAATTCCCTTGAACTTTGCACACAGTCCTGAACAAGGTTTTCCTTTGTGCTGGTTCAACAATTTCTTTAGCTGGTTTTAATAAAATTTTTTTGACTACCAAAGATTCCCCTTTCTCTAGTACATTCTCTTCATCTATTTCCTTTGTTGTTTCCTCTTCAGCGTTTGCAACAATTGCATTCCTCTGATTCATTCCTATGTTTTCTGGGCACTCATAAGCTCTGTTTCCCAGCTTGTTACATCTGTAACATCTAACTTCTCTTCCTCTACCTCTGCCTCCTCTTCCTCTGGAAAAACTCCCTCTGCCACTTGCATCACCTCTTGTGGGTGCATGCTGACTTGAGCTACTGCTAGCTCCATCTCTAGGTGCTGTAGATCTTCCTCTACCACCTTGTCTTCCTCTTCCTCGGAAAGTACCTCTATTTCTGGCAGGCTGCTTCCTCATGAGTTTTTCTTCAGCATTTAGTACCATCTGATAAGCCTCTTCCACTGTTTTAGGAGACAATACACGTATCTCATCTTGAATGTCCATTCTAAGACCATTCACATTTTTGGCAACCTTCTCATTTGTATCTTGAATTTGTCCTGCTCTTATACTCACTTTGTAGAATTCCTCTGTGTATTCCTTTACTGCCATAGACCTCTGTCTAAGATTCTGCATCTATCTAAATAATGTTTGCTGACAGTCACTTGGAAGAAACTTACCTTTTAGTTTTGCCACCATCCTGTTCCAATTCTTAATTGGTTGTTTGCCAAGTCTTATTCTATCTGCCTACACTCCATCCCACCAAAGTGCTGCATGTCCTTTTAGTTTCGTGACAACAAACTTCACCTTTTTTCCTTTGTCGGTTTCTTCATAATCAAAGAATTTATCCATGTCATTTATCTAGTCAATCAATTCCTCGGGGCTTAAGCTTCCTGTGTAGATTGAGACTTCAAGTCTAGGCTTGGATGTGGATTTCAATACTGACCTGAAGAATCTCATTTTAGGAGTTACATTTGTAGGTTCTTCATCTTCTACAGCTACAGCTTCAGGTTCACTAACATCCCCAACATCTGCATCTCTTCCCATTTCCACTGCTTCCAATCTAGCTTGCATCTGTTGCATAGCTTCCAACACTTCAACATTTGCAACTGGTCGTCCTCTTCTTCGACCACCATCTCTTCCTCCAACTCTGAAAGCCATGTTGGATTTCTTCTTCTGCCCCTGGAGATCATGTCCAATGTTAGTGGGCTGCTCTGATACCACAAATGGTGGTCGGGGTGCAGGTGTAAGAGACAAACGTTCAAATCCGGAAACTATTTCTTTCAATTTTGGTGGAATTTCTTCTTCAATTTCCTTCAGAGTCTTAGTCATTTACCTCCAGAGTTAGATACTCTGCTAGATTAACAGAACCGCTAATTTAGCCACAACAGCTAAATGCTTCTTTATTCCTTTAAACATCGCATATCACAATCGCAAACTTACCGATAGGTTTCTTCCTTATTAACGATGTGATGCGATATTTATCAGCTCACTTCGTATCGCATATCACATCTCGCAACTCCGCCGACCGGTTCGTTCACTCTTGAACCTTGCGATGCGATGTTAACCAGCGATCCAACGGTCAAGATTAACAGTGATCCGACGACCATTGTGATATCGCATAAAGATCTACGTGACATTACCCCTCACGGAGTCGATAGACTTATCAACCACAGTTATAAAATTTCAGGTCCGGACTTGAGATTAACGTCGTTGATAGTGGGTTTCAGATCTACGGCTCGCGGGACTTCAAATTAACACAAGGGTCAAAACCAGGCCAACCCCCACTGTTGACTATGGCACAATACGTTGAAAATGGAATCAACAGTGAGGAACGAGTGCGGGACTTCAAACCCGATTAAAGAATCCGTACACCTCCAAACCTCGCAATTGTTAATACACGACAAAGAAAGATTAAATACGAACATATGAGATCAATAGAACTCTGAGTTTTAAGTCAACTTGGAAATTCAAAGATACACAAAGACACTGCAGAGGGACACGACCCTTCGCGATTGACCAATTTTACACAGAAATGCACAGAGATTTAATGTCTGCAATTTTTATCATATATGGCCAAAACAAGCCGAATCAGTCAAAATCCTTTTACAATCATTCATAACTTATATGAATACTATTCCATCCATTATCAGATCTTTAAACATTGGATCGAATTTCCCTAATCTTGAACAATACTAAATCTAGTCAATATTCTCCTTGAAAATCTCAACTAAATCAAAACTGCATGAATTAATTACAAAGCCATTCAATCCCTAAATTCTAGCTCAAATCCTATCTAGAAAGCTTGTAAATTGACAGCTAAAAGATCCCACTCTTTTGCTTGTAACTTTTTTTGGATTTTTTGAATAAGTCCGAAGCCTTTTGCCTTCAAGCCCCATGCTCCTGCATCAATATTTCTCATTGTTGCCACTAACCTCTGCCTACCTCCTCCTTTGACATCAATGGAAAGTGGTTATAGATGTCTTGTAGCTTGTAAAAGAGTCCTTAGTGCAGCTGTCATTATTGCTTTAATGCTTTAAACATGCAATGTATTGTTCTGCATTATTTATTGAATGCTACTCCACATGGCTTATTAGAGCTCCTCCATATTGAATGAATGTTGTTGTGTATGATATATAAATGTTGCTCCAAACACACTTTAAAATGAATTAACATAGCAAGAGTGTTACATAACAATGTTGTGAGAATACTTTGTAAAATATTGCAAGAATTCATAGGATGAAAGCAATGCAGAGCACATTGCAAGAATACTTTATCCTTACAATTTTCTTCAACAATAGCTCTTTCAATTTACACAATAGTTCACATGTTATATTGGTCATTTTCTGCACAAACAATAAATCGATCATCGAATACATGTAGCTTCTGTAGCATCTTAAAGTGGATATTAAAAGGGAAAAGTTTGTTGAATTCGAACGCTACAACATTCCACCAAATCCTTGTATCCAAAACTTTTGATTAGGAGGAAGATCTGATCCACAATAATAACTGACAGATAAATAATACCCAACAATAATATAACATTATCTTATCTTGGCCATATATAGATCAAGGATGACAATATCTCCATAGCTGCAATAATGCCAATATATCCCAATATATCCCATTATTTCAGGCCTCGCCCCTCATAAGCCTGGAATTAGAAAAAAAACATATCTGTCAGGAAAAAGACTCGAGGGGGTAGCAGGGACTTTAGAGGCATAACTATTGTCACTGAAAGTGGGGTCAGAAACCTCTCCTTGATTGAAGTTCCTATTTATGATATGCCGAATCCACAACCCCTTAGAGCAGATGCGGTTGGTGAACCCTCCAAATGACTCTTATTGTCTCTATGAATATCAGGGGCCTCGGCGTTGACCCCAAATTCCTAACGCTGAAAACCTTTTTTTTTTCTCTTCTAAACTGGGAATAATTCTTATACAAGAAACAATGCACAGCTGTGAGGCCACTATTTCCTACTTCAGGAAGATGCTACCAACATGGTATATGGTAGCCACAGAGGCTAGAGGGCTATCAGGAGGTTTAGCAACTCTTTGGGATCCCACTCGAATCAGGGCCAAAGCATACAAATGCTTTGCAGGGATCATCATCACTGCTTCCATCAGGGGCAAAAATTTTCTATAAATGTTCTCAAAATTTATGCGCCTTATAAAAACAGAGCTCCGTTCTGGGGAAAATTTTTCTCCTCAGAAATTTTTGATATAGATCATTTGATAATTGCAGGTGACTTAAATACTACTTTGAGCTCTGATGAATGCTGGGGTCATTGTAGGAAAATGGATTCTCTTGCAGATAGCATTAAGCTCGAACTCCTTAACAAGAACTTGGTGGATGTCGTCCCTGGGGAAATGAAGCCGACATGGACTAATGACAGATCTGATAAGGCTTACATTGCGAAAAGAATCGACCGATTCCTAGTGCATGTTAGCATTATAGACAAGATGGGCATGCCTCATTCATCAGTGGAGAATGTATTAGTGTCAGATCATAGACCCATTTTGCTATCCTGGCCGGAGAAAGGTTTCAAAAAGTGATACCCGTTCAAATTCAATCGATATTTCCTACAGGTCCCAACCTTCAACGATCTTATCGAAAATGCATGGAAGGAGATGTCAGCAAATGCATTTCGTCCCCCGTTCCTAACATTTCGAGAAAAGATGGCTGCTTTGAGGAAGATTATAAAGAAATGGGAAGTGGAAAAAAAGGAAAATGATAAAAAGGAGCTGCTGTCTATCCAACAGGAACTGGACTCCATTCTGAAAGAAGCAAATGCTAACACCCTCTCTTTCTCCATGAAATGCAGCATTCAAGAGCTTGAAAGGAAAAAAATGGAGTTATTAAAACAAGAGGAATCCTTCTGGCGGCTTAAAAGCAGGGCAACATGGCTTCAAGAAGGGGACAAGAACACGAAGTTTTTTCACAAGTTTGCAAGTGCAAGACGTGACAAAAACTCCATCTGGAAAATTAAGAATGATAATGGAGACTCTTTTGTATCACAGGAAGATATTACTAGGGAGGCTGTAAACTTTTTTAAGAACCAATACAACAGAAGGAATAATGTTGCCTTCCGGGATATTCTGTGGGGTATTGAATTGGTCCCCCAAATGTTCGATGAAGATGAAAATGAGGCGCTGTCTCAACCAGTAACAGAAGAAGAGCTTCTTGGAGTCCTGAAGTCTTTTAAGAAAGATAAGAGTCCTGGGCCGGATGGCTGGACAATTGAATTCCTCACTCATTTCTTTGACCTCATCAAACATGATCTCCTAAGGATGGTCGAAGCGTCAAGGATGTCTGGTAATATTCATCATATTACCTCTTCAACTTTGATCGCCCTCATCCAAAAAAAAGTGGAATCAGAATCATTCAATGACTACAGACCGATATCTCCGAAGGATGGTCGAAGCGTCGAGGATGTCTGGTAATATTCATCATATTACCTCTTCAACTTTGATCGCCCTCATCCAAAAAAAAGTGGAATCGGAATCATTCAATGACTACAGACCGATATCTCCGTGCAATATATCTTTCAAGATTATCACGAAGATTATTGCTGAAAGAATTAAAGGAATTCTGGCTTCCTACCTGACAAAGGATCAATATGCTTTCCTAAAAGGCCGGAACATCCTAGATGCTGTAGCTAATACACAGGAATGCCTTTCTTCTATGTCTGCTCAACAATCTCCAGCGGCCATCATGAAAATTGATTTGTAGAAGGCTTTCGACTGCTTAGATTGGGGTTTTATGGAATGCCTTCTTGCAAAGATCGGCCTCAACTCAAGGAACATCCGATGGATAATGGCATGCATTGAGAATGTGAACTATGCGGTTATTGTTAACGGGTTTCCCTCTCACTTCTTTCAAGCCGAGAGAGGCCTGCGACAGGGATGTCCTTTCTCGTCTCTCCTGTTCATCCTGGCCATGAACTCTCTGAGTATCCATATCAACAAAGCAGTGACTAAAGATAGATGCAAACCCATAAAGATATGCAGGCATATAGTCTCTTCACACAATCTCTTCGTAGATGATGTTCTTTTATTTGCAATGCTTTATAGATCATCGTGGATATGTTTAAAAGACATTCTGGACAGATTTCAAAGAGCTTCCGGACTCCATATAAACAAAACAAAATCTCTGCTATATCACAACGATATTGACTTGGAGACAGTGAACTGGATTTCTCAGCTCTTTGATATTGATTCCAATTTGCTCAAGCAAGGCCTCAAATACCTTGGCTTCCACCTTAAAGCAAAAGGTTACTCCAAAAATGACTGGCTCTGGTTGACAGAAAGATTTTTCAAAAAAAATCTCTGCATGGGAATTCAGGAGTCTTTCCTTGGCGGGCAGGGTCACACTCTCTCAAACTGTTTTGATGCAGATGGCGGTCTACTGGGCTCATCTATTCTTCATTCCGACAAGCATAATAAAAAAGATAACCTCGATCACGACAAACTTCATTTGGGGAGGAAGTTCCGATCAGAGGAAGTTTCACCTATCTAAAATGGACAGAATTTCATTACCAAAGAATCTGGGGGGATGGGGTCTAAAGGATTTGAGAATTTTTGGCAAGGCACTTTTGTGCAAATCGCTCTGGAGAGGGATTTTCGGGGACGGGCCATGGAGTGAGACCATTAAACAGAAATATTTGAAAGGAAAATGCCTGGAGTTCTGGTATAGAAATGATGCAATTGGAATCAAAAAAGGATCGACTATTTGGCTTAGCTTCAGGAAAGTTGAGAAATTCTTCTTGTCAAAACTAAGATGGAGGATCCACTATGAAAACAGGCTCTTCATTGGCATTGATTCTATCGCTTGTAGTCGCAGCTTCTATTTTCCAGAAGATCTTTTATTTGTCCTTCACAGAATCAGTGTTTTCGCTTGGGACAAACTCATCTCGGATTGGCTAGGTATTACTCCTATTTGGAAAGATGCAAATGACATTGGTCTACCAGCTGAACTCTCTTCCACTTGGAATGCGGTCAAAGCATCCCTATAGGCAAGCGGAATTATTCGCGGGGGACTAAATGACCACCTAATTTGGTCCAAGTCAAATACTCCTGTGCCAGGCAGTGTTAAAGACATCTACTCCGATATCATCTGCTCAAAGGCTTCGAGCTCTGCCTTTTTTTCCCGATGGCTTTATGGAAAACAAGATGCCCCCCTAGAATGATCTTTTTTGCATGACTGGTATTTAACAACAGAAATCTGACATGGGATAACCTGAGGAAGAGAAATTGGCATGGACCTAGCAGGTGTTCGATGTGCGAGTTAGAAGAGGAGACTAATCTTCACATGTTTTTTCATTGCAACTCCACTCAGGAAATCTGGTATGAGCTTGCCATTTTATTTGATTTTCCTCTTAATGTCTTTGTCTCTGTTCATGCAGCCTTTCAATGGTGGAGTTCTCAATGCGAATCAAGGCGCCCCATTCTTATCATCATGATCTGGTGTGCTTGAAAGTGGCGGAACCATAAAATCTTCAGAGATTCTAAGGCTCCATATAAGTCCATTCTGCACTGTATCAGTGCTTTTTTTTGACTCTGTTTCAAGCAACATGCCTAATTCTTCGGGCTAAGCCTGTCTTTGCACTGTTCTTACGATCATAATGATATGCATATGTACCCATGAGTTCTGTCCCTTTTCATCTAGATTCATCTGCTTCTTTTATCCCTACAGTCTTGCTATAATGCTGTGCTATATGTCACCCCTCTTATTATGATTCTTCTCAGCGATGTCTTGTTTTGGAGCTGCACAAGTCATCTTTTTGTATCCAATTATGGTTTTTTATATTGACTTAATATAATCTATGATGCTTTTTCTTCTGAAAAAAAGATTTTCTTGGTCATCGATGAGCAAAGACAATAAATCTGATTGAAAATTGCTATCTAGCCCAACAATGGTTCTAAATGACCAAAATAAAATCATGCAAAAGGTTATTAAAAAAAAACTTGATAAATATGCCATACACAACTTCATATCACACATGCCATAATTCTGCATCATTTCCATTGTTAGACTGGCCAGCTGTATCAGTCCTTCATCATTTCCCGCACCTCAAAAAATATCAAGGCTGCCCAAAAATTTGAGCTCTTCGCACTGTCGAACCCATTGGGGAATTCTTCCAAAACTCTTCTACTTTTCTCTTCTTCTATTGATGTTATTTCAGTCCTCGTCCTTAGGAAAGGATCTAATGTCTAAGCACAACGTTTATGTACTATTGATTTCCAAATTCGTTATTCAGAAATTTATTTATTTAGAGACAAATAGAGATGTTCTTTAGAATCTCCTCAATATCACTCACCATTCTCCCTACTGATGCAACTCCTATACCATTCTATCCATAATAGAAATCCATTGTAATTGAAAAATTTATCACATGAGTATCCCCGAGCTGATTGACCACCCATCCATCACTGTTGGAGTCGATCAGGGTATGGTCAAAGAAGGAAAAAAAAAAATAATGCCAATTTCCATGCCTGTAATCGACCCGCCATGACTGTCCAAAAGTTTTCGATGAGGTTTGAGCATGGAGAGAATAAAGCGTTAATGAACAATGCTGCCATATATTAGGGCATAAACCCATAAAACACTTAATGCGTTAATGCCAATATTTCCTTCATTCAGTGTTAATGCCAATATCGCCTTCATTACGTTACGTGGATGTGATATATTAGGGCATAAAACCCTAAAACACTTCATGCATTAATGGCAATTTTGCCTTCATTCATCGTTGATGCCAATATTGCCTTCATTAAGTTACGTGCATGTGATATTGCCCTAAAACAATTAATGCGTTAATGCCAATATTACCTTCATAGCATTAATGGAAGGTCTTGAGCTACCCACCACAACATCATGGATTTGAAGATGTGCTAAAATTTGAACTCCTGAAAACTAGAGATGAATCGCAGAATATCAAAGTCCTCCAAATCAAAAGGAAATATGGGAAATTGTTTATTCCCTTCACTTTTATCAACATCTTGTTTGTTCATCCTTTCAGTGGAGCGATGATTGATTAACATTGTTACACATCACCCATATACCCAAGTAATTATGTCGTATCATGTAATGGTTAATGTGTGATTAAAACTAAATGCTCTTATAACATAGTTCATGTTGGTTGTCATCAAACATTTTCAACAACATTGTTTGGGTAACATGCATCTGTTCTTATGACATTATTTTGATTCAAGACAAAAATATACAACATCGTGTTCACATTCACTGTGTTAATCAATGTGAAGGCTCCAACTTTCCCACGTGTTCTGATAATACATATATGTCGTAAGTCTAGTGCAGTTGTTGTATCTGCAGGGAAGACAAAGCATCCACGAGACTATTGATCAAGGTCGTGTTTGGGAGGATTCAAGTGGATGTAATTTGTTGAAGATTTTCTCTGATGGAGAAGCACATGCACACATTCCATGAACCCTTTGAATGTTAATGTCTTGTAGTACGAATGCATTACGTTGTCCGTAGAGGGAGCGCTATAGGAAGGCGTGAGCGATACCACCGTAATATAATACAATAAGGCTTTAGAATATGTAATGTAAAAAAAAGATTCCTCTGGTTCACTGTAGTTTTGCCAAGGCACGCTCCATATTGTTCCTGCCCCTCCCACTGCTATTATACTGTTCCTGCACCTGCCACTGCTATTACACTATTCCTGCACCTACCACTGCTGCTTCGATAGCGTTGTATAAGACAGTAACGCACCATAATAATATTGTATAAAGCTGTAACGTACCATAATGATCTGTTGTAGTATACCAAGTTTAAAAGAAATTAAAACTGATATATTATGAATGCATGCAATAATTATTCCTTTGCACACAATTATTCCACTGCTGCATACATTATTTAACGTTGGTCCAATCCACTGGTTGTCAATACTATGTATGGTGTTGTCTTTCTGTCCTTGACATCTCTACTCCCGTCAAAATCTTGACCTTCATAATTGCAATTAAACATGCGTTACTTTTTTTCTCATTTTTCGTAGCTTATCATGATATATAGAAATCATTCTGAGCGCTTGGTTTTCTTTGATGGATGCCAATTTTCCTCTTTATGCTTACTTTCTCTGCTTTTCCTTATTGTAACTCTCCCATTATTTTTTTCTTTTAAAGATTTTAGTGCAGGAAAATGATCAATGCTTAGTGCAGGAAATGATCAATGGCATGTATTGGCAGTCTCCTATTCAACATTTTATTGTTTTCTGGATTCTCTTGGAGTTGAATGACTAGAAATTGCATCTCAATGCCTCAACTCAGATGATGCTTTGCAAAAATTCCTCCATAGATTCACTTTGATCAAGTAGCATAAATATTATTTAACTCCTTACGACAATAATAATGAAGCTGAAGTGCTGCAATTGAGTGAGGCATGGTGTTTCAATCACCCATGGCCTTCAATTGTAGAGACATTTTCATAAATTTTTCTTTTTATTCTGCAATACAATAAGTTTGAATGTCGATTTCTGCATTTGAGTTCTTCAATATGTTTATTTGAAAGAATTTTCTCCTAGGGTATTTCATATTGCAGAGTCTCATTTTCTTCAAAAGTTTGTCGCTGCTTGAAATGAGATTGATGAGCAAGGATAATTTCCAATTTTTTCTTTTTGGAATGGAGAATGATCTCGCTGCAATTTCTCTGAACTTTCATCTTTTGTTGATAAACTTATTTTTCTTCTTCAAGCATTCATAGTAGTGATCACAATAATAGTGCTGAAGGATTTAAAGAAATCCTAGTGATGTAGTGAAATTGGTACAATATTTGATTACTTGCTGAGATAGAAGTCTTCATATGGAGATCGCCAATAATAAGGTTCTAATGTAGAACTCATGATGCTTCATGATGAATGCATCTATAAACCAAACATAAACATATATAGAGTCTGCTCATCTACTTGATGTCAATGTCTTTGCTTTTGCTTCCATGTTTATATTTGGATGGCTCTCAGGTTTTATACATCAGATGTTTAATGGGGATTATCATAATGTACATTGATGCATTCAGAAAATGAAGAATTTTGAGAAAAAAATGATGATGCAATTATACAATAAGTTATGCTTAACTTTCAACATGATTTGAATAGATATGCAATTGTCTTAGCAGTACTAGTACTGTGTCTACTTGCAGAAATTTATTTACATGTTTATGCATCGGATATATACATGTGAAAGAAAAAAACATTGAAGAATGGTCTTTTGTATGGTGAACCTGATTGATGTTATTAGCTCCTAGAGAACGTGACTTGATTTCCCACTTTGATGATGCTTTTGTTCTTGCTGCTTCTTTAACTGCTTCAAATTCTTGACATGATCATAAGCTTTGTGTTCCTCTTCATTACTCCTTCTTGCTCCTATAATCTCCCCCTTAGATTGTGCTCAATTTCATATACTTCATAGTCTTTTAGGTTCTCCTTTTGAAGTCACATTAGTGAAGAGAGTCTGTAGGTACTATCCCTAGCTTGTTTCTCAGATATTCAAATGGTTCTTTAGCAAGGGGTTTTGTAAATATGTTTGCTATTTGTTCCCTTTTGGGTATGTACTCCATCTTCACTGTTTGCTCATCCACTTGTTCTCTGAGAAAGTGGTGCTTTATAGGGATATGTTTAGTCCTTGAATGGAGCACACGACTTTTCAAAATGCTTATTGCACTTGTATTGTTGCAGTTGACAGATATAGGTTCATTAAAGTTTACCTTCATGTCCTGTAGTGTTTGTTTCATCCACAATACTTGTGTGCAACAGGGTGCAACAGGGTGCAACTGCTATGTATTCAGCTTTCGCGGTAGATAGAGAAACTGATGTTTGTTTTTGCTTAGCCATGCCACCAATGATTCTCCTAGGTAGAATGCACCACCGCTTGTACTTTTTCTGTCATCCACACAACTTGCCCAATCTGCATCTGTGTATGCTGTCAGAGTAAAATCCTTACCTTTCAGATACCATAGACCATAGCCTATAGTCCCTTTCAAGTACCTGAATATTATTTTTGTTGCTAACAAATGGCTTTGTTTGGGTGCTGATTGATACCTTGCCACTAATCCCACTGCTAACATTTTATATGGTCAAGAATATGTTAGATATAACATACTTCCTATCATAGTTCTGTATAGATTTTGATCCACATCAGGTGATGCATCATCTGCACATAGCTTACATCTCGTAGTCATGGGGGTTGAGACATGTTTACAATCTTCCATTTGGAATCTTTTCAACATATCTTTCACATACTTCTCTTGAGAAATGAATATGCGTCTAGGGTTTTGCAGGATTTGGAGCCATAGGTAGAATGTAAGTTCTCTAATCATAGACATTTCGAACTCAGTCTACATCCCTTCAACAAACCATTCTACGAGATGATACTTATCATTGCCAAACATAATATCATCCATGTACATAACTATAATTTGTAACTCATCTTCATCAACCTTATGTATAGATTGCTATCAACTCCTCCTCTCTTGAACACTTGTTTTTGAAGGTACTTGTCTAGTCTAGAGTGCCACTCCCGAGGTGCTTGTTTAAGACCATATTGTGCTTTCTTTAACCTGTAGACATAACTAAGCTTATCTTTCAATGATAAACCTTCAGGTTGTTCCATATAGACTTCTTCCTCAAGATCACCATTTAGGAAAGAAGATTTCACGTCCATTTGATACACCTTGAAATAATTGTAGCATGCAAAGGCCAAAACCATCTTGATTTTCTCCAATCTCGCGATTGGTGCAAATATCTCTTCATAATCAAGTCCTTCTATTTGTGAGTAACCCTTACACACCAGTCTGACTTTGTTTCTAACAACTTGACCTTGCTCATTCATCTTATTTTTAAATACCCTTTTTGTGCGAATGATATTCTTTCCGACAGGTCTTGGTGTTAGTTCCAAAGTATTGTTATTCTCAATTTGGTCTAATTCCTCCTTCATAACATCTATCCAACTTTTGTCTTTACTTTCCTCCTCAAAGTTCTTTGGCTCTATCTGTGACAACATGGCTATATGAACTTGCTCAGATTTTTCTGCTAGTTATCTCCAATAATTTGATTTTCAGAGTGATTCTTTTGAGTGTATCTTGAAGGTCCTTTCGGATGAGTCTTAGTATCATCTAATTCTTCATCTTGTACTTCATTCTCCTTATTGATATGATAATGATGATCTGGAGGATTGATAAAACCTGTGTTCTTGTTCTTATTGGGTAGCTCTTCATAAACCTTTACATCTATGCATTCCACAATCTTATGTAGTCTTTTATTATAACACCTGTATCCCTTACTTTTTGATGAATATCCCAAAAATATTCCTTCATCAGATCGAGCATCAAACTTTCCCAGCTTTTCATCATTATTTTTGATATAACATTTACTTCCGAATACTTTAAAATGTTTGATTGTTTCTGGTTTCCTGTGCCACAATTCATAAGGTGTCTTATCACAATTTGGTTTAAGATGTGCCTTATTGAGAATATGTACTGTTGTATGCACCGCTTCTTCCCAATAGGTTTGAGCAATGTTTCTCTCTTGCATCATGGCTCTGGCTATTTGCTAAACAAACCTGTTTTATCTCTATATGACTCCATTCTGTTGTGGCGTGTCTGCAATAATATATTTTTGTTTTATCCCAAATTCATTACATAGGTTTGTAAATTCATCTGATGTAAATTCATCTCTTCTGCCTGACCTTATGCACTTGATCTTGCACCCTGTTTGATTTTTTGCCAATGCCTTAAATGTTTTAAATTTCTCAAACGATTCCAACTTATTTATGAGAAATGCTACCCATGTTAATCTTGAGTAGTCATCGATTACCAACATGAAATATTGTTCTCCTCCTGATGCTTATTTTATGGAAGACCCGCATAGATCCATATGAACTAGCTGCAAGGGCTTACTGCTTGATAATTTATCTTTGACTTTGAATGATGTTCGTATTTGTTTTCCCATTTGACATGACTTGCAATAGTGTTTTGAGGATTTTTTTATTGTTGGTAGATCTCTTACTTACTTCTTCTAGCTGAGTTTGATGATGTGATCAAAGTTGAGATGCCCCAATCTCCTATGCCATAGCCAGGATTCATCTTGTTTGCTGATGTAGCATTCCTCATTCTCTTCTTTCAAGATATATACATTATTCTCAGTTCAAACTCCTTTATCCAAAACCTTCCCTGTAGCTGCTGACTTGATTTCAAAGTCTTGAGCTCTAAAAAGAACATCACAACCTTTGTCACACATTTGACTTACACTCAACAAGTTATGTTTTAGACCATCTACAAATAATACATCTTGAGCCTTTCCTCTTCCATTGTTCAGATTGACTGTACCCTTTCCTCTAATTCTTCCAGCTTCATCATTACCGAATGTGACATTTCCAGTTTTATTTTCATTCAGGAAAACAAACTTGTTTCTATATCCTATCATATATCTAGAGTAACAATTGTTCACATACCGTTTATTATTTTGATCTTGAGCATACAGAACTAAGTCACACTTGTCATGTTTCTTTTCTTCTACCTTCTTTCTCCATTGCATGCATCCAATTGTTTTATACATATTCTGAGATGTTAATCTATTGTCTTTAAGCTTACATTCATATGACTTGTGTCCATAGTTCTGACAATAGAAATATTCAGTGATATCAAGGAGTGGAGCAAATGCATTTTTGTCTAGATTCATATTTGTTTTAACGTTCGTGAATCCATTATCTCATCTTAAAATTTCCAAAACCAATTCTTCTGACATAAGCTCTACAAATTTATGGCTTTATGTCCAAAATTTTTACAACAATAACAATACCATATAACAAATATCTGTACCTGGTAGCGGACGCTGTTTACGAATCTAACCAACTTGACATTTGATAATCCTGTCTTTTGAAGAAGTGTGGTTTTTGACAGGTTGTCTATTGATTTTCCATTTCTTTTGCTTTTTGTACTATACCGACAATGTTCCTTTATAGTTGTTTGCTTGATGTTGAAGTTTTGCTCAAATTTTTATTCTTAGATTGATGTGAGTTGTCATCCTCTCTCTTAGCAAATTTTACAAAGGTGATTGCCCTTTTTTCCTCCGCCTTAGATTTACTGGGTTCTCCTTCATAATCTAACCCTGTATTTATGAGTGGAGACCTCTGAGAATTCAATATCACATCTAGTTTTTCAGATCCTTTTATTTGTTGAATATTTATGTTTAGTTCAGTTTGAGCTTTCTCTAGCTTTTTCTTTAGACATACCACCTCTTCGTCCAATCTTTTACACTCCTGGTTTTTCTCTTTTATCTGCTGTAGTAAAATTTCTTCCACCTATTTTGCGTATTCAAGTTCAAATTTCAAATTTCAACTTGATAATTTCATCTGAATTTGATTCTTCCTTTACATATTTTAATAGGTTCTCTTTCTGTTTTCTATTCTTTAGTTTAAGCCTTTCTATTTCATCTAGGGCACTGATTAACTCCCCCTCAAGGTCTATCTCACCTTCCTCTTCTTCTTCATATTCCTGGCAATTATTTTCAAGTTCTTCCAAGGCCATCAGTATAAATTCACTAGTTCCATCTTCAATAGAGGATTCATTAGAACTTTCAGATCCACTACTATCTTCTTGAGCATATAAATTTTTCTTTTTGAATTGTGTCTCTTTCTGAATTTTATTAGACTTGTTCTTCTCTTTCCCTTTAAGCTGATTTTCCTCTTTCTTAAAAGGGAATTTTGATGCATAATGTCCCACTCTTCCACAATTAAAACACTTAAATGGAAGTTTTCCTTTATACTTACACGTGCCTTTCTTCAACCTTCTGACGAATTTTGCTTATTCTTCATCATAACCTTAGGATGACCGCTCCTTTTCTTCTATGTGCTTGTCTACCTTGAAAGATGTCTCTCTACTGGTTGCCTTCCCTTTTGGAATTCTCATCTCATATGCTGTCAAAGAGCCACGTAGTTTATCTCTGTTCAAGGTATCAAAGTTTGTTGTTTCTTCTATAGTTGAAACCTTAGGATTGAATTTAGAAGGTAATGGCCTCAAAAATTTCTGAACTATTACACTTTCATTGATTGTTTCACCTATACCCAACATGATATTTACATTTTCATCAACTCTTAAAAAAAATTTAGATGTACCTTCATATTCATTCATTTTTAACGTCTCAAACTGAGTTCTATACACTTGTAATTTGGCCATCTTCACATTTTTATCTCTTTCAAGAATATTTTCTAATTTATCCCAAATATCTTTAGCTGTCTCACAATGCATTACTTTAATAAATTCAGACTCACATAGACCACTAAGAATTGCATTCATAGTTTTTACATTAGCTATAAAATTCAGTTTGACATCTTTGTCACTAGTGTTTCCTTTGGTTCTTCATACCTCATCAACACAACAGACCAAACTTCTATTCCTAGAGACATTAAATATGTCTTCATTCTTACTTTCCAGAAGACATAGTTTGTACCAGTAAATAGAGGGGACTTATTTGAAGAACATCCTTCTTGACTAGCCATTTTACTTATTTAGGATCTCCTTCCAGTTGTTAGACAACTACTGAAAGAACTGGCTCTGATACCAATTGATATTTTAGATGGGAAATCACTGAGAGGGAGGAGGGGGGCGTGAATCAGTAATTGAATTCTTTGTTTTTGCTCAACTTAATCTTCTTTTAATATTCCACCACGAGCTAATATCCCCTCTCAACCTTTCAACAATCAAGTGAAGATAACCCATCTTTGGAGTGTAATCATTGAATGAAGAGTGGGCCTAGACCAATTTGTCCTCCTTGTCTAGTAAGTAGATGCGTGATGAGCGAAGCACAACAATGTAAGCCCTCCAATCCCCAAGGTAATCTTCATCATTTTACAGTTGATCATATGACATCCATCCTTAGGCTAAAATATTCATTCTTCCTTGATCTGCTACTTGATTTAAGGTAAAATACCTACTTTTGTGTAAATGTTCCACTAGGCCTTGAGGGAGGTTGTAGGCATTCTCACAATTGAACTAAGGGTTAACTCCAACTTTGACCTTTGACTGTTGCTAATTCTTGAAGAGAGATCTTCTTCAATCAAAGGGAAGCAAGCAAGCATCACCTTCTAAATAACAGACATATTGTTGTCCCTCCTTTAGTAAAATTCTTGATCCATTCTCTAGTTAGCAATATATTTCAAATGTACCACCACAGTCCATAGGCTCTTTGTATATACGAGCTGCCACCCAAATTTAGCCACTAGAGACTTAGCAAAAAGGAGGAGGTTCTTCAATCCCCAAACCCCAACTCCTTTGGAGTTGTAATTTTGTCCCATTTGACACAAGGCATGACAAAGTGCTCTTGAGGGCTTGCCAATGGAAACCTTAAATAAACTTTGAAAATTTTCTCCAAAATTCCTTTCTGGAATCCACGATAGAGCCATCCAGTAGACAAAGATGGCTTCCAACACAAATTTTATTAGTACTAGTCTCCTTGCTCGCGATAGCCATCACACACTCTAGATTTTTAAATGTTTTTCCAATTTAGAAATGAGCCAGTACCAATCCTCTTTCCAATAGGAATTCGGTTTTAGATGGAAACCTAGGTACTTCAAGCCCTCATCGAAGTGAATAACATTGAAAGGAAAAACAACTTGTACATAAAAAACCTCTGCCCTCTATAGTAAGTGTATTGAGATAATGGATTTGGAGAAATTTATTTGCATACTTGTTGCCTTCTTGAATAAGAATAGGCATTGATGGAGGAAATCAATATCTTTGTGACCCATCACAGAAAATAAAGATGCCATCTACAAACAAAAGATGCGTTAGATTCAAATTTTTAGCCACCTCCACCTCCCAAACACTCTTTGTTTTGCATCAGCTAATAACTTGCTAAGTCCTTTTGTAACCAGTAAGAATAAGAGAGGTGAGACTGTACAACCATGCCTGAGTCCCCTTTGTGCATGAATTAAAGGGGACACAAAACCCTTAATCAACATTGCAAAGGATACCGATGTAAGGCAACTCATAATCCAAGTGATAAAAGGCACCTCAAACCCTAGATGGGTCAAAAGAAGATGAAAGTACAACCAACTTACTCAATCATAGGATTTAGAGAGATCAATCTTTAGAACAACTCTTTTTAGTTTCTTGATTTTAAGGCTATGTAATCCTTATTGTGATACATTGATAGCCTCATGTATTTTACGATCTTCTAGGAACCTAAACTATTCCATAGAAATTTCCTTGGAGAGAATTGGTTTTAGCCATTGAGTAATCACCTTGTCAATTATCTTGTATATGCAATGGCACAGAGAGATTGGTTTTAAGTTATTAAAATTGACTGGATTACCCATCTTTGGACTCAATGTTATGAAGGTGGTGTTGAAAGAGGCTAATACTCGTGCAACATATCTAGACTTCTCCACAACTTTTAGAAGATCACTTCCAAGGGTCTCATAGAGCCCTAGGAAGAATTCGATGGTCCACCCATCTACCTTGGGATTTTATTCTTTTTGAAGCTATGAAGTGTCTCTTGTAACTTCGAATTTGTCAATTCTTCTATAAGACTGTGATTTTCCTCCTCATCGATGAATCTTGGAAAAAATTGTGCCAATCTAATGACTTCCGCAATAAATTCCCCCTTGTCAACCTTGAAGAGTGTCCCAAAATGATTTTTCCCCAATCAAGCTAAATGTTCAAAAACGGTGGTGCAACTCCCTCTTGGTCTTCCAACTTCCATATAATATTTTCCATCTTTTTTCCTTTAGAAAAGTTTTGGAAGAATTTGGTATTTTCATCCACATATTTTAGCTATAAGGTCATGCTCTTTATCCTCCAGGCAGCCTCCCTTTCCTCCAACAACTGTCTTTTATTGGATTATAGAAGATACAATCTATTTTTTGTGTCCTCATTTACAAAACCACCATCTTCTATTTCGCTTAAAACCTTCAACTCCCCTTCCACATTCTTCACCTCTTGCTCATCTCGAACCCTCTTTCTGGAAGCCCACTGAGTTGTGGATTTCTTGAATTTGGATAGATTTGATCTGTAAATTTCTATGAATATTCCAGTGGACAATTTGTCACAAAATATCTGATAAAAGTATATTTAAAAATCTGAAATCTACGCTATTAGGGTTTTATTTCTCTTTAAATTTTTAGATCTGTAGATTAATGTTAACTTTGCATTCATGCAAATTAAGACTATGTAGAAAATAGAGAACAACGAAATAAAAAACCACAAACACAATTGACACAATATATGACCTGGGAAACCTTTTCAAGAGAAAACCCAACTGGAAGGTGAGGCCACTCTGCTCTCTTTCTTTGAATAGAAAATCCCTGTGAGTACAAAGAAGTATGACTTGTGGCTCGTGGACTACGACAATGAACAAATCCCCACAGTGCTCTCTATCTCCTACTGCTCTCGACTATTTTTCTCATCCATGGAAAAAATTCACTTGAAAAGAATGCCATCCCTTTTCCTCCTAGTGGCTCAGTGATAACATAATACAACATCCTACTAGTGGTTAGGTTTCACTATCTCAACTCTTAACCAAAGTTACAATATGGACTCTTCTAGAGTCTACTTCATCATAATCACATGGTTAGTCCCTTTTCCATGAATAATGGGGGTTGATGTGGCATCCTTTTGAATTATGGTGGCGAAAACAAGAAGGTCAATTTCTGAGTGGCATAATTTTTGCATATGGATTTTGATTGATGCGATTCTTGTGTCGTTGGAAAGGTCTCTGTGTGTAGAATAAAAAAATGTGCAGTGTTAAAGTGGCAAAGTTTTACCTCCAAAAAACATCATTTGATGTCTCAAAATGCTCTCGGAAGGTTTTAGACCCCAATTTACCAAACTATGTACCACTAGTAAAAATGGTCCCATGAGATGACTCCTCCACTTTTTCCACTTTCAAAACATCAATATGGACGAAAAACAATGTAAGGATCCAATTCGGATCACACTTCCCCATTTTGGGAGGCTTTTGGTCCCCAAAATTTTCTATTGAATGAGGGGAGGGAATTTTCCCTCCACCTTCTCTCAGGTGTACCATTTAGCTTTGCCTAGAAGTTGTCCTTTCAACCCATTTGCCATAGGTCATGCTACCCATGTCTTGTAGTTCTGGACCACTTTTGAAAAACTATATCTTCTTTCAACTCTGCCTGAACATCTGTTGCCAAATCCTCCACATATGGTAGGACCTGTTCCTCTTCTTGATTTAGCACGGAAGGCTCATAGAGTTTCAGACTCTCTACAATCAAAACTGAGTAAATATTCATGTATAGTCATGGACTAAGTCAATACGCATTATTACCTACCTTTTCTAGTATCTCGAAGGGATCATACCATAGAGATTTGATTTTATTACAAGGACTGTCTAGCCTCTCCTTTTTCAACTGTAACTATACTTTGTCTCCCACCTTGAATGATTTATCTTTTCTATGTTGATCATGTCTGACCTTATATAATTTTGGTAATTTCTGCAGTGCCTCTTGTACTTGTATATAGATTTGCTTGACCTTTTCTATATTTTTCTTAGCCCTCAAGGCATCCCCTGTAAGATCCTCCCTCACTCTTGCTTGCTACCCATATGCAATATCCAAAGGTGAAGGCAACAAATATCAAAAAAAAGTTTCAAATGGAAACTTATTAATAGAAGTGTGGATTACTTTGTTATAAGAGTGCAGTCTATATATCAGATTTTCATCCTAGGTCTTCGAATGCTTTTGGTTATAACCCCTCAAAAGCTACACCAAATTCTCGTTGACTACTTCTGTTTTCCCCCCCGTTTGTATGAAATTTGTAGACCTCTTCAACTTGGTGTCCATATTCTCCCACAATGTAGTCTAGAATTCACTGAGAAATATCATGTGCCTGTTTGAAATAATGATCCTTGGTATCCCAAAGTGCGCCCAAACTTTTCCAAAGAACAAGTTCGTTGCTTCTTTCCCATTATTGGTCTTTTACACGGCATCAAAACACACATCTTGATGAATCTATCAACTACCATGAAAAACTATTCATGTCCCTTCCTGGTTGTTGGTAAACCTCCCACAAAGTTGATGTAAATGCTTTCCAAAGGACAAGTGGGTACATGTAAGGGATGATATAGGCCTTGTTTCCTATTACTAGGCTTGTTGGTATAACAAAAAATGTATCTTCTTATGAACCTAGCTACATTTTCTTGCATCTTGGGCCAATACACATACCTTTGCAAGTTTTCCACTATCTTCCTTACAACAAATTACCCTTGAACCTTGTAGGTTTGGGCCTCTCTAATCAATTGTAATTGCTCACCTTTAGCAACGCACAAATTATCCAACTTGCAGAGGAACCCATCTTGGAGATGGTAGTCAACAATGATGTTGCCATCGTGCACATGACTATGACACTACATATGCTAAAACACCTTTTTGAAGTCCTCATCTTTTGAATATGCCTCTTTGTATGCATCATGGGTGAATGGCTCCATGTGCATCAGAGTTCTCAAAGTTGTGATCTTTAATGTGGGTGGCCTTGAAAGCATGTAAACCAACTTGTTTGTGCTTCCCTTAATGTACTTGATCACTAAATGAAACCACTGTAGAAACCCCATCCACTTGTAACTCCTGGTATGTTGTAGCCTAATCTCGATCTGCAGGCAGTGACTACGGTGGCTGGTGATATGTGTGGATCACCGTCTCATTTCCTATAAGATAGTGCTTCCACTTCTTCACAACTTGCATCAGGGTATAAATCCCCTTGTCATAGGTAGGGTAGTTAACAATTTCCCCATGAAATACTTCAGAATGGTAGCATACATGCCTTCCTCCTTGCATCAAGATTGCTCCCATAACTTTCCCACCCGTATTTGTCTCCACTTCGAAGGGATGACACAAGTTTGGTAATGCCATAATTCGTGCTTGACTGATCTTCTTTAGGTTTTTAAAGGCCCTTTTCTGACCCTTTCCAACTAGAATCCTTTGCCACTTCTTGTTATGGTGTGGACTGGTGTTGCTATCACTGAAAACAAGGCTATGAATTTCCACAGGTACTATGCTGCCTCGATGAAACTCCTATGTCAGAAACATTAGTAGGCATTGTCCATTTGATGATGGCTTCCATCTTGGTAGGATATATCTTTAGCTATCCTCCACCTATCACATACCCTAGATACACTAAAGGCTATTGTGCAAACTCACACTTATTGAGATTTACTAGAAACTGTTGCTTCTTTAATGTTTCACACAATTGCATCAAATGTGAGACGTGCCCCTCCCAGGTAGCACTATATACCAGTATATCATCCAAATAGACAATAACAAATGAATCTATAAAAGGCTGCAATATATCATTCGTTAACCTCATAAATGTAGTTGGTGCATTCCATAGGTTGAATGGTATGAGTAACCAATCATACAAACCTTGCCTGATTTTGAAGGAAGTTTTCTAGGTATCTTCTTCTTTGACTTGACCCTAGTGATATCTAGCCTTTATGTCCAACTTGGTGAAGTACTTTTCTTGCTACAACTAATCCAACATATCATCTACCCTGGGAAGGGGGTACCTATTCTTGAGCATGGTTTTGTTCAATTCCCTGTAATAAATACACATCTTCCAAGTCCCATCCTTTGGCACAATGATGATGGATGACCCACATGGTGATGTACTTGGTCAAATGACGCCTTGTTCCAGTAAGTGCTGTAAATCTTTCTTCACTTCACTTTGTTCTATACCAAACTGCGTGTACAACCCAATGTTTGGCAATTGGGTGTCGATAATAGTTAAATCTCATGCTCTACTTTTCTCTCATGTGGTAAACCTTTACGATCTTGGAACAAATCTCTATATTCCCATAGAAACTCTCCCAGTTGTTTTTTTGTTTCTTAGTACACCTCTCTAATGCTGCCTTGTCTCTTACAAACTCTTCTACAGACTGATTTTCTCTTTAAAATAATAAAACACACTTATTGTTAGGATTGACCAATTTCTTGGCTTGGTTGGCATTTATCAACGAAATTTTTGACTTGTCTTTGAGCGCCTTGATGGTAAACAATTTTCCACCCTTGATGAGATGGTACTAATTAGCTCTCCACATGAATATTGCATCTTTCACATGCATGTAGGGACTTCCAAACACCACTCCGCATACATTAAGGGAAACCACATTTAGTTATACTTTATCAATAAAATGAACACTAATAGAAAATTTGATTTTGCACTATTTTGTTACCTTTAACTTTGCATTCTTATTTACCCATCCAATGGATATGGGCTTGGATGATCATGAACTTTCAATCCCAACTTTTTGGTTAACTTTGTTGTAATGAGATTTGCCTGTGAACTTGGGTCAAATAGAGAATCAATATTTGTCAACTTGACCTATATATTTATGTGGAAGAGTTTGGTCATTTATTTCTTTTCCTGTTGCTGACACCTACTCAGATTCACCTCCTTATCCACTGACATACAAACAATCTTCTCATCCACGTCTTAGGTGCTTTCAACTTGGTTACTTGAATTAGTGGCCATGGGGTTTTTCTTCTTATTGTTTTTCTTTTGTTCTTTGGGTTAAGCTCTGGATGCAACTTCCAACACTTCTCCTCTGTATGACCATTAATGTTGCAGTGGTTACTGATATCTTTGATTTGGTATGCTGTGGCTGCGATCTTTTTATCTTGCTCCCCTTTCCACTTCTTCTTTCCCTCCTTAGAAGTGTCTTATTGCTCGTTTTGCTTCAATCCACTTGATTTCCCTTGCTTTAGGTCTATGTTCTATAGGTATCGTGCCTACACACAAGCCTCATCCATTGATCTAGGTTTGAACAACATCACTTGATTTTGAAGATGGTTTTGTAGACCCCACATATACTTGAGGAGTACATCTGGGTTTTTTGAACTCTGTGGTGTACTCTTGTACACTTTTCCCTTACTTTTGTTTGAAGTAGTGCTACCAGATCCATTGGTTGTCTACACGCCTAATATGTTGAAATTGTGAATTTATGAGGGTTTTGAAGTCCTCCCACTTAGTCACTAGAGATTCTCCCTCCAACCTTAGAGTCTCAGTGTGGCTTTCCCACCAAGTGAAGGCATCACCCTCTATTTTAGGCCACACAAATGAAATTTCTGTCCTTCCTCAACACGATGGACATTGAAAATAAACTTCTAATTGTTGCAGCCAATGATTTAGCTTTAGAGCATCGATCTCACCTTGGTATGACTTGACATTGACGTTCTCTTCCATTTTGAACAGGGACTATGAATGATTCATGACACTTGAACTTGGTTGATCTTTTTTGGGTCCTTTCTTCGACTGGTTCTCTGTTTCTTCTTGATCCTCCAATCTCCCCTCTGATCTGTCCTTTGCATTAGAACCCCCATCTTCTACAAATATCCAGAGCTTATTTCTCAGGGCCAACATGAGGAGTTTCATATTACGACTTATATTTGCAACTTGTGCTTCCAACAACGAAAACCTCTCCTTTGTAGGATCATGAGGGTCATTCACAGATTTGTTGGCCATGATTAAGGTTTTATGAATTTTGGCATAATTGATCGAGATCCCCTACAAATATATACAATATACCAAAATAATCCTGCTATGATACTAATATAATCCACAAATTACCGTGGATATTCCACTAGATAGTTCATCACAACATATCTCATAAAACTATTTTAAAAATACGAAATCTACACTATTAGGGTTTTATTTCTCTTTAGATTTATGGATATGTAGATTAATGTTAATTGCGTATGCATGCAAATTAAAATTATGCAGAAAATAGAGAACACCGAAATAAAAAATCACACATGCCTAACACAAGATATGACCTAGGAACCCCTTTCAGAAGAAAATCCAGTTGGAAGGTGAGGTCGCTCTACTGTCTTTCTCTGAATAGAAGATGGATACGAGTATAAAGAAGTATGGCATGTAGCCCGTGGGATACTATAATGCAAAAATCCTCTTTGTGTTCTCTATCTCCTATCCCTCTCGTCTATTTTTCTCATTTATGGAGCAAATGCACTAAAAAAGAATGGAATCCCTTTTCCTCCAAGTGGCCTGATTATAACACAATTTCCCACTACTAGTTAGGTTTGACTACCTCAACTCTTAACCAAAGTTACAATATGGGATCTTATAGATTCTTCTTCATCATAATCACGTGGCTAGCCCGTTTATCATGAATAATGGGGGAAGATGTGGCATCCTCTCAAATTATGGTGGTGAAAACAACAAGGTCAACTTTTGAGTGGCATAACTTTTACATACGGGCTCCAATTGACACGATTCTTGCGCTGTTAGAAAGGTATATGTGTGTAGAATATAAAAAATGGTGCGTTGTTAAATAATAAATGTATTACCCCCAAAAAATATCATTTGATGGCTAAAAATTCCCCCTGAAGGTTTTAGACCCCAATTTTCCAAACTAGGTCCCGATGGTAAAGTGGTATCGTGAGTTGATTCCTGCACTTTTTCCACTCTAAAATAATTGAGATGGATGAAAAACAATAAAATGATCCAATCTGAATCAATATTTTTTTGCAAATTGGATTGTTACAAATGTTCACAACTCACAACTGTACTGAATGCATGTTGATTGGATAAGAGTTAGAAACTCCTCATCCTTTAGCTAGGTTGAATTGAACTTAAAAGGGCTTGTTGGATTTTTCCCTATCCCTTGTATTTCCAAAAAAATTGGATGATGGTCTGATTCTCCCCCACTTCCCACCTATTGGCACATCAATGGCAATGTTTCTACCACCTTTTATAAGAGAAGGAACCAATCCAACCCTTCTAACTCCATCGTCTCCCCCATCCTTTTATTCTGATAGGTGGGGTTCACCTTAGCCCCCTTCACGTCATCGAGTTTACGTTCCATAAGCAAGGGTTCAAATAAATCAGTGAGAGGATATGGCTTTACATGAGGTCCCAATACTCCCACTGTTCCCAATGAGAAATTCAATTCTCCTCCCAGAAATAGGTTCTTTGAATTCAACAATTGTTTCCCAACCAAAGTTTCCCAAAAGGATACCCTCTCAACACATGGACCATGTACGTTAAGCACCCTCAATTCCACTGAGGGGAAATCCACCACAATCACAGAGTCGAAACCCAATTGGTTTAAGGGCTTTATGATTTTAGGGTTCCATCTTACAAAAATACCCATAATCTTCCTCTAGCATCAAAATAGGAAAAAACCCAACCTTTAAGTAAATATTTCAACACTTTAACAACAATGTCCCATTCTCCCAAAGTTTCTTAGAGCATGATGATTAGGATGATGCAGATTAACTAACCTCTTAAGGGCCAAATTTTTTAATGGGCGGGCCAAGCCCCTATAGTTAAAGGATAAGACAATCATGAGGGAACTCCTCCCAGGGTATTCATGTTAATTTATGGTATGTTCTATGCTTATAGCAGTTTACTTATCTTTCTTATTATTATCCACAGATTTTCAATCACATGTACATAAAGTAAAGTGTAGATAGAACATTAAACGATCAACAAAAAACAAGCCAAGACAAGAGACAGAGGATGTGGCGGCTAGCCAGGGACAAACCCCACAATGTGTGGGGAAAACCTTTGATCAAATCTTCTTTTATCTTCAATAATTCAGCAGAGAGAAATAGTACAATAAATCTGATTTATATCAGTAGTAGCAAACCCTAGATCAGTAGCATCAGCATTAGCGGCTTCATCATCAAAACTAGGGCAGATGATATCTCGCAAACCGACTGTCGGATCAGCTTGATTCCACCACCAAAAGCTGTAGCCTTCAGAGGAGGTCTATGTGAACCTACAACGCAGTTCAGAAGAGGAGGTTTGATGGTCCACGCTGGTCAAATTTTGGATCTGCAGTTGCAGCTTCAGTTTCAACAACTTCCTTCAAACTAGGGTAGTCGATATCTCGCAAACTAACCGTTGGATCGGCTTGATTCCACCACAAAAAGTTGCTTCCTTCAGAGGAGGTTCAGATGAACCTACAATGCAGTTTAGAAGAGGGGGTTTGATGGTCCACGCTGGTCAAAGTTTGGATCTGCAGTTGCAGCAGCTTCCTTCCACATGTGTCAGAGAGAGTCTCTTTTCTGCGCAGTAGAGAAGAGCCTCTTTTTTGCGCAGGAGAGAGAGAGAGATGTGATGAGATGAGTGAGAGAAAATGAGGAAAATTCCTCCTGTATTTATACACAACTGTTGATGTTTGAATAGATGCGATTGTTGGGCTTTTGAGCCTACATGAGTTGTAGGTCGGCTTGATAATAATTCCATAATCAAAATAAATTCATATCTCCATAAATACTTATCGGAATCGGATGATCTTTAGATCAATCCTACACCTCTCGACGAGAGGAATCTAATAAAAATATTATCAGCCATGAATAAGATGACCCACATGGAGTTTGGCCCTAGTTTCCAATTTTAACACTCACTCTCAACTAGGGAGAACTCCATCTGCAATCTATCTGTCGGTTGCTACTATTCATCCATCAAATGCACTGCCCTATATAGCCTGACCCTTGCCCTGCTCTGCTCTATTATGTCTGTATTGCTTTGTCTTGTTCTGCCCTGTACTGATCTGTACGGCTTTGCTCTGTTCTATTCTGCTCTGCTTTGTTCTGTTCTGCTCTGATTTTGTCTGAATTATGAAGAAGAAGAAATGATCAAGGATGTATCATACTGACTCAAAGTCAGTCTCAGAGTATGTACCACTGGTCCCAGACCAATCTCAACCAACCCGAAGTCAACGTCATAATGAGTACAACTCCTACCACTGGTCCTAGACTAGTATCATCCTCCATTGACTCAAAGTCAGTCTCACAGTGCGTACCACTGGTCCCAAACTAGTCTCAATCGACCCGAAGTCAGCGTCATAGTAGGTAACACTCCTACCACTGGTCCTAGACTAGTATCGCAGGCTTAGAGAGTGTACCACTGGTCCTAGACCAGTCTCAACTGACCCGAAGTCAGCGTCATAGTATGTACCACTCTCACTGGTCCCAGACCAGTCTTTCACTGACACGAAGTCAGTCTCGGAGTATGTTCCACTGGTCCCAGACTAGTCTCAACCAACCCAAAGTCAGGGTCATAGTAGGTACAACTCCTACCACTGGTCCCAGACTAGTATCATTGATTCCAGATCAATGAAGGTCATCATAGCGTAGGGAGTACAGTAGATATAGTGATGCATCCATCGGTACTACTATGGTCCCTAATTGCATTTCCCTGCTCATTGATCAGATGAGAGGTACTTCCCATGAGTCCCAGACTACATGGGTAGGATGCCTCGACAAGAGAACTTAATCAATCCCGTCCTCACAGGAGAAATAATCATCCTGCTACACAAATGCCATGGAGAATGTAGAAATTTTGAATAATTTAACACATATTCAACAGAGATTATCCTGATCATGTACTATTGCGGAATACATACACAATACATAAGCTCCTCTACGTTGATCATCAATATAGCAGCATCAATAACAATAAAACATCAAGAGCATTCACACATTAACACAGTATGTAACCCGGGGAAAGCATCTCGCTAAAAACCCCACACTATCTGTATATTAATGATTGAGACCATGTAACATTACAAAGTACAATGCTTATAACAAGCAATCCAATACCAGCTCCACCTGTTACACACAATACAGCTAAGATCTGATCTCCAAATCTATTCCACTGCTTGCCTGCCTCCACTGCTCAATACCTGCTCAAGAATGAATGAGAATGGTCTACCAAACTCGTATTTCACCTCCAAAGAATCACTCACAATGTGTAAGACGTGAGCATAAGCTACAAACTGGGCAAATACATGAGCAAACTCATTGGAATACTCAATCCCTTGATTGTGCAAGATCTGATGCACAACTATAGTCACAACTGATAGCAATCTGATTCTCTAACACCTGTCCCTGCGGAACTGAACATGCACTGACATGCAACTGAGTAACTGATGTATTCTATAGTTGTATTATGAGTTAATAATTAGTTTAACAACTCATCATTAGTTTATTTGCAGTTAGACTAACTACAACTAGTTTAACCAAGTCAAACTGAACACAACTCCATCAACTCCAAAATCAACTCCACCAAACTCAACTGATTGAGTTCTAACTGAAGTCATGCATGCAACAACTCAACTGACTCATAAGAAAAGCGTACTTCCTTGTGACAGCTGCATGGGCCACATCTGTAGCTCAAACTGAAGTGCTCCAAGAGAATAAGATCAAGTTTATAGTCCAAATATTATTATGAGACAATAATATTTGACTTTTCTATTTTTGACAACCAGTCTAAAAATAGACTTTGATCACCCACGCTGTGGTCACCCACACTTTGGTCACCCACATTGTGATCACTCACACTGTGATCACCCACACTGTGATCACCCACACTGTGATCATCCACACTGTGATAAAAAATAGAACTTGCACCATAATTTGCCTGCGGGCCCACTTAGTGAAGGCGACTCTTTTCACTAAGCTCCATCATCTTGTTGCAATCTCAATAGGGAACACATCATCTAGGCCTCACAGGAGAACTAATCATCCTGCTACATAATCGTCATGGAGAACACATCATCCAGACCTCACAGGAGAACCAATCATTCTGCTACATAGTCGTCATGGAGAGCACATCATCCAGACCTCACAGGAGAACCAATCATCCTGCTACATAGTCGCCACGGGGTGTACATGTACACCACCAGGGTATGGTGAATCACCCTGTGGTCATATGTCGCTCCAAGAAGTACCTCGCACCCCATGGAGCTCCCAGAGCTTAATGCATCATACAAGCCCCTCATCGAAGGGTTTTTGAACAACACCAAGTTGTTCTCAGAAAGTCAGGAATTTGACTTTCCCTAGGGGCTTTGTCAGAATGTCGGTGACATGTTCATCTGTACCAATATGATGGAGCCTTATAGCTCCCCACTACACCATATCTCGAATATAGTGATACCTGATATCGATATTCTTGGAGCGATCATGAAATACGGGATTCTCTGACAAACGAATCCCACTCTGGTTGTCACATAGGATCACGGTGGTATCTAATGTATATCCAAACAACTCACTGAAGAGATTTCGCAACTAGACTACCTCATAGGAGGCCATGCTAGCAGCAATATATTCTGCTTCGGCGGTGCTCAAAGCCATCAAATTCTGCTTCCTGCTCATCCAGGATATTGAAGCAGATCCCAAGGAGGAATAGCACCCAAAAGTGCTCTTACGGTCCTCCACATTGCCTGCTCAATCAACATCAATGTATCCAAGTAATCTCACATCTTCAGCAGTGTATCTTAACCCATAAGTGATTGTGCCACGAAGACATCTCAGAAGATTCTTGGCATCAATCCAGTGAGGCTCAACCAAATATGAGCTCACAATGCTAACTACAAAACATATGTTCGAACGAAGGTTCACTAAGAACATGAATGCGAATGAGTTTATGAAACTCATAGGCATTTCCCAAATCTGGTATGACATCACTACCATATAACTTCTAAAAGTTAAGATCCTTGAGGTAGTCACAGACTTGTAGCCCACCATACCAAATATTTCCAATACCTTTACCACATATTTTCCTTGAGATAGGAAAATTTCCCCTGGCTTTTGCCACACTTCAAGTCCTAGGAAATAGTGCATCGGACCTAGGTCCTTCATTTCAAATTCAGAAGCCAACTCCCTCTTACATTTGTGAATGAGAGGGTCTGCACCTGTTAGAAAAAGGTTGTCCACATACAACACCAGTATGAGAGGTTTGTCATATTCAACCTTAAAGTAAAGGTTAGGATTAGCTTCATTCCTAGTGAATCCCAGCTTCATCAAGTAGCTGCCGATCCTCTCATACCATGCTTGGGGTGCTTCCTTCAGCCCATAGAGGGCTTTCTTCAACCTGCATTCATGAGATTTTCGATCATAAATCTCAAATCCTTCAGGTTGCTCCACGTAGACCTCTTCTTTGATCGAACCATGCAAGAATGCAGTATTGACATCCATCTGATGTCGGTTCCATCCTTGTGAAGCCGCAAGGGCTATGATCGAGAGGATGGTCGTATATTTGGCAACAAGTGCAAATATCTCATCATATTCTATACCTTCCTTATGGGAGAAGTCATGAGCAAAAAAACGAGCCTTATACTTTTCTGTACTTCCATCTGCTACATGCTTTATCTTGTAAAGCCATTTTGAAGTGATAACTATCTTGTCCTGGGGTTTGGGAACTACTTCCCAGACATCATTCTTCATAATAGACTCATATTCTTCGGTCATAGCATCATTCCATATTTGATGCTTGACGACATTTAAGAATGATGAAGGCTCATTTTGTATGATCGTGCTCATGATGGTAAAGTATCCCTGATACCTGTTAGGTTTCTTACTTCACTGAAGGTTCCTCGGGGTGCAGCATGTCCTTCAGCATCATCAAGTATCCCACTAAGCCATGAAGGCCTCTTCCTAGAAGAGGAAGGCTCAGGTGGATAAATAGGATCCATGGGTTCCTCCACTTCAGGAATTGTTACATCATCTACCCATAGAAACTTCGGAAGTCTCTGGACAGCTTCCACAATCATACGGTTCTTCCTTTCCGCCACACCATTCTGCTCAGGAGTATGTGGAGTAGTAGTCTCTCTTAATGCTAGCCTCAGATATGCCTGAGTGAACCAACTGTAATATATCAGAGGTCTTGCTTTGGCTTGAGGAGAATGGTCCCCTTTTGAGCTTTCCTTCGACACATACACCACCTTTCTCTACTCGGAATTTTGGCATCCCTATCACCATTTGTCTTACATCGGGTAGAGCTTTATAATGAAGGTGGGCAAACCTCCGATGCCAAAGTTCAGACTGAAGAGATGTGTCATAAGACATGACACCTAGCAGACTTTCATCGACCTGATATAATGAATCAACACGAAACCCAAGAGTAAAGGCATCTTTAACATTATTTTTCCATATATGTACCTTGCCATCGTTGAAGGTTACCTTGTAGCCTTTGTCTTCCATTGCCCAGATGGACACCAGGTTCTTTTTGAGGTCAGGTGCACTTAATACATCCTGGAATTTCTAGCCTTCTTGAATGGTTGTCCTCTTCCTTGATTCCTAGCACTCTTATTACCTTTGCTATTGAATTTGTCATTTCTTTGATTGCCATCAGAGGGATTTTGATCATTGTCCCGGTGTGAGTCCTTTCTATCAGGGCATTCCCTTGCATGGTGACCTGCTTTATCACAGATGTAACATCATCCTTTTCTTCCACCCTTAGATCCAACCTTTCTTTTTGATTTAGTACCGAAATTATTTCTTTTCTTAGCATGAGAAGAAAAGGCAGCAGGAGGACCTTTAGCCATGGGAATTTCTTGCTCTTCTATCCTTGTTTCTTCTTGAATGCATCTAGCCATTAATTCCTCAAAACCATGAATTACATTATTGTTCAGAAGAGTAGTCCAGTCTATCGTAGATTTCCTTGGAGGTGTTTAGGTCGGAGATGTAGGCCACCAAGCGCTTGTCAATAGAGTCCCGGATGATCTTCTTTGTTTTAAATTTTCCAGTTTTCCATTTGTTCCTGGCAGCAGTGGATGCATTTGATGGAGGCTCAACAATATTGCCTCTCACATGGTCCAACACTCCTTGATCTTCTAGGGTTAGATCGATAAACATCTTCCATCCATGACAGTCACCTTTCTCATGGAGCTTGTCTTCAGTAGGAAAGAGTGTTGAGGACCCCATAGTTCTTTTAGGATAGCCTTGTCAATCTTCTCTTTGGTGATTGCTCTTGCTCTTGCTCGGGCTTTGTCTTCACCTCAGCTCTGATACCATGTTAATTTATGTTATGTTCTATGCTTATAGCAGTTTACTTATCATTCTTATTATTATCCACAGATTAGCAATCACATGTACATAAAGTAAAGTGCAGATAGAACATTAAACGATCAATAGAAAACAGGCCAAGACAAGAGACACAGGATGTGGCGGCTAGCTAGGGACAAACCCCACAATGTGTGGGGAAACCCTTTGATCAAATCTTCTTTTATCTTCAATAATTCAACAGAGAGAAATAGTACAATAAATCTGATTTATATCAGTAGTATCAAACCCTAGATCAACAACGTCAGCATTAGCGGCTTCATCATCAAAACTAGGGCATACGATATCTCGCAAACCGACCGTCGGATCGGCTTGATTCCACCACAAAAAGTTGCGGCCTTCATAGGAGGTCCAAATGAACCTACAACGCAATTTAGAAGAGGAGGTTTGATGGTCCACGCTGGTCAAAGTTTGGATTTGCAGTTGCAACTTCAGTTTCAGCAGCTTCCTTCAAACTAGGGCAGTCGATATCTCGCAAACCGACCGTCGGATCGGCTTGATTCCACCACAAAAAGTTGCATCCTTCAGAAGAGGTTCAGATGAACCTACAACATAGTTTAGAAGATGAGTTTTGATGGTCCACGCTGGTCAAAGTTTGGATCTGCAGTTGTAGCTTTAGTTTTAGCAGCTTCCTTCCACATGTGTCAGAGAGAGTCTCTTTTCTGCACAGTAGAGAAGAGCCTCTTTTCTACGTAGGGGAGAGAGAGAGATGTGATGAGACGAGTGAGAGAAAATGAGGAAAAGTCCTCCTATATCTATACACAACTGTTGATTTTTGAATAGATGTGACTGTTGGGCTTCTGAGCCTACATGAGTTGTAGGTCGGCTTGATAATAATTCCATAATCAAAATAAATTCATATCTCCATAAATACTTATCAGAATCGGATGATCTTTAGATCAATCCTACACCTCTCGATGAGAGGAATCTAATAAAAATATTATCAGCCATGAATAAGATGACCCACATGGATTTTGGCCCTAGTTGCCAATTTTAACAATTCACTACTGTAAGTGCTATGTTAATGAAGATTTTTTTTGTAGTAGCCACATTTATACGAGATTTTACTTGGGATATTGAGAGATGAGATTTCCTGCCCCAAATATTTTTATCTATAACATTTTATTTTGTCTTAGGCCCTAGGGGGTAACCATATTGGTTTCTTGAGAGGCCCTAGGTCATAAAAAGTATCGAGTAGAAGAATTAGACGAAGAACCTTAAAACCCCTCTTGAAGCGAAACAACCATTAACTTGGTGTGCAAGGTAATAAGAGGACACAAGAAACTAGTAGAAGGAACATGGGGGATCAAGGTGTGGTGTGGAGAGGAGGCATCACAACCAGAGGAAACATCCCATCATTTACCCATTTCAACAGAAGAAATGACTAAATTTGTCAAAGGGAAAGCGAAAGGAGGTATACTCGACACTGGAGCTTCCGTCTTCTCTAGGGTTGAGAGGTCGTTGTTTGTTGAACATTTCCTAATAATAAACTCTTCCTCTATATGTTCAAAATATTTGTGTGGCGACAAAAGCAACAATTGTGTGCTGACTGGTACTTTCTCCTTGCTTCCTTATGCCACTTTTGTAGGTCCTGTCTTGTCTCCAATCCCCTTGTCACGGGGTAAGCTCCCCTTTTTAGAAGAACCAAGAGTCCAATTCCCTTTTTGTTCATGAAAAGGGACTTGGTGTTCATCCTTCATAATATGCCCTGTTTTGTGGCATCTTCTGTAATAAAACATAATCCCTTCATAGTCTGAAATCTGCACATGCAAATAATCAAAGCGCCCAATCACCATCTCCACTAGTAGTCCTTCTCAAGAATTTCTATTCAAAAGGATACAAGAAACAATGATCACCCTAGGCTTCAAAAAATACATGCATCTAAAAACAATTTAAAAAAATTCCAAATTTTGCTTGAAACACTTCCCATGACCAAAATTGCCTCGGGAGAGTAGGTGAACACATGCATATAGGTACTTTCTCCAACACCTCCTCCTTGACATCAAATAATGGCAACCATTTCTTCAACATTATTGGGGTTGAATCAATGATCCAGTTCCTTCCAACACCCATTGAACATGCTTTCCATAAGTAAAAAGGAAAACAAAACCAATCTCTTGCAAGAGGTGTGATTAAAGGAAGTGGAGCTATGTGCCGCCCCCATTCCCAAGTGGTGGTCCATTCTGTTAGAGTTTTAACATTGAAGTGGCACCCCCCTGTGCACCCCATAATGGACAACTCAACCTTTGATCTGAGATATTTTCTTTGGTGATGTTAAACATAATTTCTTAAAGAGCATGAAAATACCATAAATGAAATATCCATGAAGAGTAAACGCAAAATGACAACACTATAGAAAATGCACCAAGATTTGTTAATAGAGTTCACTCACAATGTGTGAGCTACGTCTCCAGGCCCATCTTCAAAATGTATAGGCCTCTATATTATCTCAACGAACAATGCACTAAGATTTGTTAACAGAGTTCACTCACAATGTGTGAGCTACATCTCTGGTCCCATCTTCAAAATGGAGAGGCCTCTATATTATCTCAAAAAAATAATGGAAAGTATATGGAAAAATACATGGAAATACCTCACATCTGGAAGTGACTAGAAATTCTCCTGCTGAGATCCAAATTCTGACTACACCAACAGATTCCTTGCAAAATTTTGAGAAAAATGAGTATAAACTTGACCATGTTTTTGTACTATCACCTCCTCCTCGAAATTTGTGCCACAACATATCAGAATATACCTAGAATATTTCCTCAGAATATTCCCTGAAGTATACTACAAATTATTCTCTAAATATGCCTTGAGATTCATGCTTGTGTGGGACCCCTTCTCGGCCTGCCACCCATATGAATGTGTATGCCTACCTCTCTGCCTTCGCAGTCTCCTCATAGGTGAATGATAAAAGTTTAAATAGTTTTGCATAGGTGGAATTTTCAATGTCAGTTGGTTGGAACTCTTGGTTGGTGGAGGTTCAATATAAGCGTTTGTTGATTGGGGGTCTCGGTGTCAAACCCCATGGACCCTCCATTTTGAGTTTTAAACACAATTCAAGTGTACAAATATAAGCACCCCCATCATATTTAATAAGTCTTCATGTTGGGCGTAACGGTCAGTCCATTGAGTTTGTTCCACAGTGTTCGAGGTTTGATCCCTGATAGTTGTAACCATATTTTTTTATAAATAAATAGACATGGTGGCCAATTGCAAGGTGCCACATGGCACTTGGCGATTGGGCCATGTGGCAACCTTTAGTTGGTCCACGTCCATGCTACGATGTGCCCGCTTGTCCAACCACTTGCCTTTGCCACACTAGTGCCCCATCACCTATGGGCCCCACTTTTTTTCCGTACTTTTTGATTGGGCTGCCATGCAGAAATTTTGGGAGTGCCATGTGGCACCCTGGGGTCCCACCTGCAAAATTGTTTTATTGATTGTGCCAAACTTCAGATGACCATATCTTCCTCATATGGACTCAGATTGAGGTGCAACTTGTGTTGTTGGAGTCGTCTCAATGAGATCTACAAATTGGTTATGGTTTTTCTGAGATTTGAGTACAAATTTTGAGCCTTTTTGGATCCTCCTAGATCATTTCTCCCCACTAAGAAGCCTTTGGGACTCCAAAATTATTATCTATCAATAGGTAGGTGAGCTAATTTCTCCCTCACTTTATCCTTTTCGATTCATCATGTCTTGCTAGGATGCATTCCTTTGAAACCCACTCGAAAGTACTCCACATCTCCCCGTCGTGAAGTCTTGGTTCTTTTGTCTAGGATGATGTCTTCGAGAATCTTGTCCAAATATTCTTGAGCGAAATCATCCACTGATGGAACTTGACCACTTTCCTTTGGATCCATGATCATGGGTGGTTCGTAAATTTTCAAGTTCTCAACATTGAGTACGAAATATATCTGCATATAAACATTTGTTCCAATCTTTTCTAAGATGGTGAATGGACTGTCTAATTGGTTTCAACTTCTTGCCTTCTCTCTTTTCCAAATGTTCCTACACTGCTTTATGAATCATCTGGATCTGATGAATAAACTTTCGAGCTCTTTCCTCATAACTTCATTCATTGGAATCCTCATCTTTCCCAAAGAATAAATCTATGGATGCTTTTGGAAAGTACCCAAAGCACGTCTTAAATGACGAACTTTGAGTGATTGCAAAGCCCTTGTTGTATGCATGTTGAACATAATTTATTTATTCATCCCATAACTTAGGATGCTTGCAACAATACCCTCGGAGCAAATGAACCATTGTTTTGTTGCTATTTGTTCGTCGGCCTGTGGATGGAAAGTCATGCTCCTCTTTAGCTTGGTATCCATCATCTTCCACAAGCTTGTCCAAAACTCTCCAAGGAATTGAGAGTATCGATATGAAACAATAGATGTGGGTAGTGCAAAATGGACCCATGGATGATGAAAGAAAAGTTGAGCAATATTCTCAATGGTAATATGATTTTAACGTGGCATCAAGACACACATCTTGCTAAACTTATCCACTACTACATACAAATAGTCATGACTTTTTTTCGAAAAAGACAACCCCCCTATAAAATCCATGGAGATACTCTCCCAAGGATGAGAAGGAATAACGAGTGGTGTGTACAACCCCAATTTTCTATTAGTAGGTTTATAATTAGTGCACATCATACACCCCTTTACATATTTGGTTACAATTTCTTTCATCTGAGGCCAAAAACAAAACCTTTGCAAATGAGCCAGGGTTTTTCCTAAGCTAAAGTGACAAGTAATAAGTGAAGTGTGGGCTTCTCAAATTACATGGACTCTTTCACTTGTAGGAATATAACTTGCCAAGATGGTAGAGTAACTTATCCTACAAATGGTAGTTTTTGTTGAGAAATATAGGGCAATGAGATTAGGTGTTCTTTTAGATTTATTTCTCTTATATTGACAAGTTCTTGTGATGTTATATTATTTCCTTTTGTTATTATGATGTTTTCTTCATCATTAAGATAAATGTCAAACAATGAAAGAACACAAGATATAGGCACTCAGCCATGGAGAAACCCCTATGGAGGGGAAAACCCAATCAAACTCTTCCTTAGTAGATTGATATCAAAGTGAGACAATCTAGACCATTGACTTTACCCCTCCATGCATCAAATTAACCAAATAGTGTGACAATCCTTCTGTATTTCAACCTTTGCCCTACAACACTAGCCTTCGTTCTGCAATGGCAACTTCAATATGCAATAGTAGTTAACTTCGGTCCTATAGCATACCTCGAATTGCAACGATAGGCAACTTTTGTCTTGTAGCATACATTGACCTGCAACAATAGGTAACTTTGGTCCTGTAGCATTCCTTGACCCGCAACAATAGGTAACTTCAGTCCTGTAACTTCGCTTCTCTATAATCCATCTGAACCTCTTGACTGCTCTACAATTGGTATGAGTACACTTGGGTATTTATATTTGTTTCTACCTTTATATTGAGCTGACATGAATAATAGTAGAGGCTGACTTATGTTGAAACCAATTTTAGGGTGACCTGATGGATGGAGGGTTTGACTTGATAAAATAATTTTCTTTCTTTGACATAATGAGGCCTAAAAAGGGTCTCTTATAAAAATTTGAGTTTGACTCAATGAAATAATCCTAGAGCACTCAATGGTGATTTGACCTATTGAACATTGACCCAAGCATGAAACCCATGCTTTAATAAGTCAATAAAAATTCTTTTTATAAGTAATTTTTCTTTTCTTTTTTTTTGATAGATACATGACTCGAATTCGATTATGAAGACCGACACTAGTTACATTCTTCAACACTCCCTCTTAAGTAGGGAGGTATTCATGATTACATACACATAGAGGTATATTGAAGTTATCAAAATGATATGAACCATGAAGAATTCTAGCATACACTGTGCTACAGATTACATACCTCACCAAGGTACTCTAATTGGGTGGGACTAAGGTGGACTCAAGCTTTAGCCACTATAGGTAGCATCAAGATTTTAAGCTCTACCACCGACCCAGGGATCTAGGTGCGTATCCAAGGTCATAGCTCCATGACCAACGCCACCCTCCCTACTTCGGGATCTAGACATTAACACATATGTTGACCATATCTCCTCCAAAGAATCTTGCCATAAGATGCTTCATCTCTCCTTATCAACTAAATCAAATATATATATGCACCACTCAAAGCATGCTTCAAATGTTCAATCTTTTTATGGATAGATCCTGCACAATCACAACCCCAATCAGTAATAAACCTTTAAAGACATATTAAAGTAAACACAAATCTTCAGGGTCTTCAATCATTTAGATGTTTCTTATATCATCAAGTTATCCAAATACAAATTGTCGAAAGATTTCTTCTTTCACTTCTTCAACAACACCAAATACAACTTCAATATTTCTCAAGTCTTTTTCATGAACATCCATTTGTAGTTCTTTTATTCATTCTTTCTTCAAGGTATCCATTATGACTGTCATAATATGCCCTCCCTCTCAATCAGGGAGGTATGTATTTTCTTCTATCCAAGCTCCCTCTCAACTTAGGGAGATAAAGAAATTCCTTCTTTTATAACATCAAAGAGGCTACAAACTTTCAATACTTCATTCTTTTTCATGGCATTAAGGTCATCTTGATCATCATCATTCTTATAGCTTCCTTCATCATGAACATCTTCAATTAAAGATCATGTACCTTAAAAACCTTAACCAAATACAAAAATACAAAAGCATGTAGTTAATCAAAATCATGCCATTACAATGGAAGCATTAAAGCATTGAAACCTTAGGCATAAAATACCTAAACCTAGTTAGGTTTATAATCAACAAATGTTAAATATTTTTTTATACTAGGCTTGAACTTCTTGCTAGGATTTTGTCATAAACCCTAGACTCCATATTTGAGATGCAAAGCCTTAGATCCAATCATTGTACTATACATATAAGGTTTCAACAATATGATTTTAGAATTACATGACATACTCTACTAGGTTTTTTTGCAAGCCCTAGATTTTATCATCAAAACTAAATCATATTAATGTTTGAAAACATTTTCTAGAATATGAATAAAATGCTTGCATATACATATCTAGGGTTTCATTATGCATTAGCATCTCATATCAATATTTATTAGGTGAACCCTAAATACAAACATCAATATATCAAAGTTAAATATGAAATATTTTTGACCATGCTAGGGTTTCAATCATACAGACAAATATACACCTAGAGTTTCATTCCTAGGATCTTACTATAGTTATTTACAAGGTTTTTTATTATAAACCCTAATTTACCAAACCCTAAAAATCTAGGATTTCATTATATAACCTAGACATTAACAACAAACCCTAAAGGACTAGGGTTTTTATCAAGACATTATCAAAACTCTAAACTTCATAAGAATCAAATGTTCTAGACTTTACTAATAACCTTAATAGGACTAGGGTTTCAACATTATTGACATACCCTTAACATCAAGAGGCTAAGGTTTTACATTGAACCCTAATGGCTAGGGTTTCACAAAAATGATAGTATAACAAGAGTATATTCAATGCATGATTAATCACCCTAACAAGAATCTCTTTGATTAAAAAAACTAAACATAAGAAAGTTAGTAATAAATTACAAGATGATCATGTTTTTTAATGAAGAAGTTCTTATGGTTTTAGTCATACCTGGAGTTGATTTTTTACAAACCTTGTAGGGTTTCCTTATTGAAGGACTCCCTATTAGAATCATCGTGATATATATGAGTCAATTTGTACCAAATTTGCTTTCTTTAATATATCTATGCAATATTTATTGAAAATCACAAACAAAATATACATGTACAATAACATAATGTCTAACTAGAGTTTTGATTGCCTTGAATGGATTCATAGGAGTTTTAAGTACAAATTTTTATTTTCTCTAAGGACACTACTTACAAGCCCTATATATCATGAGTTATAAACAAAAGTATATATGTTCTATTTAGGGTTTATACTCCTAAATATTAATAGTCTTCAATACAATCCTAAGAACACAAAAGTAATCAAAATGTAAATCATTTTATGCTAAACCCCTTTTAACAAATGATACTTTAATCTCAAGAATTACATACCTTTGTTCTCTATTGAATTTATTGTTCTCCTTGCTTAACTGAAGAGATATTGTTAGAGATTAGAGGCATAAAGACAAGATAATACTTACCTGTTGGTGAAATATTCATGACCTTATCTTACATGCTGGAGCAAGACATCAATTTCTTCATCACTGTTGTAGGCTAGGATTTATGGATTAGATCTTACTGTGTTTCAAGGGAATGAATATATGTTTTTCCAAGAGTGATGGATTGTCCTTCTTACAAAAATAGGTCTTGTGATCCTTACTTTAATGGTCGACTTTCTTTGATGTATCTTTCCCTTTCCAATAAATACATGTATGTCAGGGATTTTGTTTTCTTCAAATATAATGGCTTTAAATAGGTAACATGTCCTTAATGATTTGGTCCTTTTTATATTCCTTAACATCTGTGGTGATTGTAACTTTGGAACTAGCTTACAATGCCTTTTAAACAATCCTGTTCAGTCTCTTTCAATATCTTTTATACAACTCAATTTGACTCAATTTTTTACTTTAGGTTATTTGTCATAGAATTGTGAATTACAACATTTTCAAATGTTCTTAAGACTGGCTCAATTTTGTTTGGCCTTGAGCCATTATGTGCTCAAATATTTATCTCTTCTTGAAGGTGATGTTGACTAATATTTACCCTTACAAACATATACTTATACTTAAAAACTTTGAGGGAGGCTTGACTTATTTCCAGGGTGACTAAGATTGTAAGATAATCTTATAATGTCTCTAAAGATATTCACATTGAAGTTGGTCCTTTATGTGATATTCAAAACATAAATTTGGTTCCTCCACAAGTGCATATACTTCTGGAATTTTAAAGCTCTGAGATAACACCACAAATTCAGATTTTTTAATGCAAATTTCAGATATTGATTATACTTAAACCCTCACTCTTCTTTACCAAGGTATTTTGCATCTACTATTTATGCTCAGGTCTACAATATAGTCACTGTGGAGAGAGCTAGTATATGCCCCCAAATTTTATTCCTTCTTTCCCTTATTTCAAAAGAACCAAGCTTTGATACCATGTTGAGAAATCTAGGGCAATGAGATTAGTTTTTTTTTAGATTGATTTCTCTTATATTGACAAGTTCTTGTGATGTTATATTAATTCATTTTGTAATAATCATGTTTTCTTCATCATCAAGATAAATGTCAAACAACGAAATAACACATGATGTAGGAATTTAGCCAAGACAAAACCCCTAAGGATGGGAAAACCCAATCAAACTCCTCCTTAGTAGATTCATATCAAAGTGAGACAATCTAGACCATTGACTTTACCCCTCCATCAATCAAACTAACCAAATAGGGTTACAATCCTTCTGTATGTCAACCTTTATCCTACAACAATAGCCTTCATCCTGCAATGGAAGCTTTGACTTGCAATAGTAGGTAACTTCGGTCTTGTAGTATACCTTGACAAGATTTGTAACTTTGGTCCTGTAGCTTTCCTCCCTAATAAAATATTTGTTTCACCCTAGGCATGCAAAGGAGATGCAATGATTGAGAAGTTAGCTATGAATCTTCTCTAGTGTTGAACTACTCCCAAGAAGCTTCTCACTTTTGTTACATTTGTAGGTTTAGGCCATTTTACAATTACGTCAACTTTATAAGGATCAATATTTAGTTGACATCCTCCAACAATATGACACAAATAGACCAAAGAATTTTTGCCAAATTCACATTTGGAAAACTTTACATACAATTTCTCTTCTTGCAAAATATTGAGTACTTGATTGACATGTTTTACATGATCATCCCTTGTTTTACTAAAGACAAGAATGTTATCTAAATATACAAGCACAAACCCATATAAGAATGGTCGAAATACATCATTCATTACCTTCATGAATGTAATTGGGGCATTGTAAATCCCAAATTTCATTACCAACCAATCAAACAATCCTTGCTTGGTTTTTAAAGAAATTTTCCATATATCATTCTCTACAATCCAGATTTGATGCTAACGACTGTGCAAATACAACTTAGTGAAATAAACAAGATTCTTCAATTCATCAATAAAATCATCTATATGAGGGGAATGATACCAAATTTTCACCCTGATATGGTCGAGGGCCTGATATTCCCCACACATTCTCCACGTGCCATATTTTTTCGGCACTAATACAATTGGTGAACAACATGGAAATGAGCTAGGTCTAATGACTTCTTGGTCTAACAAGTCTTTCACTTGCTTCTTTATTCCTTCAATTTCCATAGATTGTATCCTGTACATGCCTAAATTTGGCAGAGGAGCATCTTGTTGAAGATGGATGTCATGCTTAATTTCTCTCTTGGGAGGAAATCCACTTGGTTCCTGAAAAAATCTCATCATAGTTAGAGACAATATCCAACATTTCTTTATTGTGAGAAGGATTATAAACTTTGAAAGCATCAGATGCTTCAACCTCTTTTGTCCTCACAACCATGAACATACACTTCTTGCTAGAGTTGATGAGTCTCTTCATCTATCCTGCACTGACAAGGGTTGAATTTAATTTCATGCAGTGAGATTTGACAATATATTCCACCCTGTATTTGGGGAGATGATATTTGTTCTCATGCCTAAAAAATAATGTCTTCTAGTCATATAAGTATGGGCTTCCTGAGACTATGCCATAAATTTCAAGTGGGATAACATCTAAATAAATCTCATCTATCATCTTTGATGCAATGGTAAACATAACCTTACATTGCTTGGTGACATTGAGTTTTCATTTCCACACACCCAACCAAGAGGATAGGTTTTTGGATGAGGTCTCATTTCCAAACCTAACTTCTTAACAATTGATTTTGAGATCAAATTAACTTGAGAACCCGGATCAAACAATGTATCTATTTTTGTGTGCTTAAATACAACTCTTATATGAAACAATTCACTTCTTTTTCTTTCAGCAACATGAGCTTTACTTTCAGAAATTGAACTAACATGAAATGAACCTTTACCTTGTACACCAATGGCTGTGATCTACCTCTCATCACCAGAATTAGAACTAATTTCTTGTTGAGCTATAACAACCATCTTCTGCGTCCCTTTTACACCAAACTTCTTTGGCTTTAATTCTGGATGTAGCTTCCAACAATGCTCCTCATTGTGCACATCTTTCTTTCAATGAGTGCAAGAGGGATTCCCTTCTTCTTTCTATGCTTTCATTGTCTTCTTGCCCTTTCATTTTCCTTTGAACTTGTTGTTCTAATGCTCAGATGAAGACTTCTTTGGATGATATTCTTATCCATGATTTCCCCTTTCTTAAAGATGAATTAATTTCACACTAGCTTCATCTAGATTAGTGGGATCAAACAACAACAATGAATGATAAAGATAACTGTGTAAAGTGCCAATGTATTTCATCAAAGTTTCTGGTGAGTCTAAATGAATATTCAATGCTAATGGTTGCTTCCTAAAATCCTTTGTAAAACTTTGAACACTCTAACCTTTGGCTTGTCTCAAGGTTTGTCATTCCATCATGAATTTTTTCATGTAACCCAATGGGTAAAGTTTCCCTCTTAATGTAGAAACAAACTCAAACCATGAAGAAAGGAGTTTATTATGTTGACTACCTTTCTAAACGTTTCTCTCCCACCATACAAGAGTTGTGCTCCCAAACGAAGAGATTCCAACTGAATCTTTGCCTCATCCTTTTCAATATTTTGTATACAAATATACACTTCAATTTGTCTAATACAATTGTTTATTTTCTCTGCATTTGATTCTCCATTAAACATGGGAAAATCAAATTTTACATCTAACGTTAAAAATGGATTTTTAGGAATATTTTTCTAATGACTATTTGAATGATGAGAATAAGTGGAAGAGGAAGAGCCTTAACTTGAAGATGGAGATTCATGAGCTTCTCCTCCACCTCCTCGGTGTACTGACACATTATCATCTGCTGTAGCTCCCTTTTTCTTGCCCTCTTTTCCCATTCTCCTTTCATAATTTGCAAACAAATTTTCCACCCGATCTGCCATCTAGTAGAAGGCCTTGTGGAAAGCCTACTAATTCTCTGTGTGCATCTCATTGACCTCCATTTTCTTTCTTCATGTTGCATGTATAATATTGGGGTTAAAAGACTTGAGTTTTCCTTCACCCTTTTTGAGTTGACTCCTGATAAGCATCTACACTCACAATTCACATAAAAGAAGACCACTCGGATGCCAACATGATCCAGGATATTTTATTTAGTGATGTTAAACATAATTTCTTAAAGAGCATGAAAATACCATAAATGAAACATCCATGAAGAATCAACACAAAATGGAGACACTATAGGCAATGCACCAATATTCATTAACGAATTTCACTCATAATGTGTGAGTTACGTCTTCGGGACCAACTTCAAAGTGGAGAGGCCTCTATATTATCTCCACAAAATAATGGTAAGTACATGGAAAAATACATGGAAATATCTCACATCTAGGAGTGACCTGAAATTTTGTTTCTCAGATCCCAATTCTGACTACACTAGTGGATTTGTTGCGACATTTCAAGAAAAATGAATATAAACTCGACTAGGTTCTCGTACTGTCACCTCCTCAAAATTCGTGCCACAATAAATTGGGGTATACTTAGAATATTCCCTTGGAATATACTGCAAAATATTCTTAGAATCCACTACGGGATTTATGATTGCATAGGACCCCATATTAGCCTGCCACCCGTCTGAATGTGTATGCCTCCCTCTTTGCCATTGCAACGTCCTCATAGGCGAATGCTATGAGTTTAAATAGTTTTTTAGGCAAACATTTCAATGTTTGTTGGTTGGAACTCTTGGTTGACAAAGGTTTAATAGATGTTTGTTGATTGAGAGTCTCGAGGTCAAATCCCACAGACCCTCCATTTTGAGTTTTAAACACAAAACAAGTGTATAAATATAAGCATCCCCGTTATATTGAACAAGTCTTACGATTGGGCGTAATGGTCAATCCATTGAGTTTATTCCGTAGAGAACAAGTGTATAAATATAAGCGTCCCCGTTATATTGAACAAGTCTTATGATTGGGCGCAATGGTTAATCCATTGAGTTTATTCTGCAGAGGTTGGGGGATCGACCCTAGATGGTTGTAACCATTTTTTTTTAAATAGGTGGACATGGTGGCCAACTGCGGGGCAACATGTGGCGCCTGGTCATTGGGCCACACGGTGACATGTGGCAACCAATGATTGGGCCACATGATGACCTCGAGTTGGTCCACATCCATACCATGGTGTTCATGAGTGGCCAACCACGTCAACGTGACAGATCACTTGTGGGTCCCACTTGCTAACTATACTTGTTGATTGGTCTGCCACGTCGTAGCCTATGGGAGTGCCACATGGCACCCTGTGGGTCCCACTTGCACAATTTTTTTTACTGTTTGTGCAAAACTTCATATGAGCATATCCTCCTCACATGGAATCGGATTGAGGTGTCGTTCACGTCGTTGGAATTATCTCGACGAGATCTACGATTTGGTGCCATTTTGTAAAGACTTGAGAGCTTCGAATTTTGAGCCTTTTTGGATCCTCTTGGATCATCCTTTCTCTCAACCTCATGGAGCGAAAAATCCTCCCCTAGAACCATCCTGTGTTCAACCTGCTTGAACTTGGAACACCTCACCCGCTTCTTTTGACCTTGTCCTCCAGTAGTCTGTTGCTCCTTGCCAAACTTCGTTGGTGTCACAACTCGAGTAGGATTACCTCCACTCTCTATTTTTGTTAGGGCTGAAAATGTTTCTGTTTACGATGATGTAACCCTCGATTTTGGTTGTAAAAAATCTCTTGTAGCTTCACAACCCAGACCACCTTTTGAAATGTGATCCATCCACAAGTCATGCGAAACCCTTGGTTCCACCAAAAAACCCCCTTTTGAAAAAATTGCTTGACTTTCCGGAATAGGAAAAGAAACCATTGGGGGAAAAGAGTCCAAGCCAATGCTTGACATGGGTTGAGCCACAACCCACCCTTTAGAAGAAACAACCAAATTTCCACTAGGAAATTGATTTTGCAGGTAAGGGTCTATCCCCACATCTCTTGACCAACTGGATGAAACCACCTCATGAAAAAACCCACCAAAGCCTCTGACATTTGTCTTCAAATTTGATCTGAAGCAATATCAGTCACAACAACCCCACAATCATCCATTGAAATGCTAGTTGGCTTCGATTGAATTTGGTAGAATTCAAGAGGGTTTAGTGAGTAATCTACTTGGATTTCATTGATCTGACCCTACTCTATTTTGTTGTTGAGTTTTGTAGAATAACCACCTAGCATCCAAGCTCCCATTTGGACTCTCAAACAAACCAATTAAAACAGGAAAGAAAATATTTTAAATTATTTAGCTTGAAATTTGCAAATGGCAATGAAATAGAAGATGTTGCAAAGTGAAAATTGAAACTAAACAAATTTTTATTTATGTGAGGCTTAATCTACAAAGACAAAATTCTAGATTGACGACTCGGAAATGGGGCATAACCTTTACTTTGTAGATAAAATTCTGAATTGCCAATTTGAAAATAAAGATAAACATATACTTCATAAATAAAATTCAAATTACACCGTTGTAAAAGAAATTCACAACTTCAACATAAATTTAAAATGTATAGTGGAATCCCTACATTTGGTTCCTTTTCATGGATTTGAAAGTTAATCAATTTAATGTTTTAATGTTTTGTTTAAAAAAACAATAAAATTTTAATTTATATGTTTCGATTAAAAAATACATTTCTTATATATAAAATTTTCTTTCTCATAATTCAAATATAAATTTCTAAGTTTAATGAAAATGTAATATGGGAAAAGGCAAAGACAATGCAGACCAATTAATTTTATTATTATTATATATTATGCTAACTTAAAAGAATAGACTACCTTAATTATAATAAAATTCAAATGATTTTTGTAATATGTAATAATAACTGCCACCATACGGATATACCTATCATAATGCGACATTTTTGGTGAAAAATTCGTTATATCCGCATGTGTGAGTGGCTCTTTTCTTTTTTAATGGGAAAAGGATTTGATATTAATTTGAATCTATATAATCTTTTATGACCATCTAGTATCATTGATTATTCCTATGATACTATATTCCAAATAGGATAAGGTTGATGCTAATTAAAGTTTAGGGATCAATCATATATTTAGGAAATGCCAATCAAGCTTATTATTGTTAGTGTTATTCCTTCACAAGTAGAAGAGTGGCTTGGACTGTTATATATATTTCTCCTTTATACATAACCTTATGAATAGTTGAGTTTGAAGTAGTTATGAATAACATGTATTTTGATAAGTATAGTAATTTGTTTTGAAATATAAATAATGGTAAGTTATTTAATTTAATTAAAAAATAGGTTTAGATTTGTGTGATATATTGATATGAAATAAATTAGATGAATATATAGTTTGGGAGGTATAATAATTATAATAAAATAAGTCAGGACATGATTTTGTATCTTTTATATAAACTGAACTAAAGTAAGTTTGATTATCATTATATGTAATTTTTTTTACATTATTATTTAACAACTATTATAGTACATTGCTATTTTATTGATTCAACTTTCCACATAATAATTTGAGTTTTGAGATATTTTTTATTTTTATTTTTTTTATAATATTATGTGTTTTTTGTTATTGTGATTTCATGGGTTTGTGCAATTATATTTATGGTTTTTAGAATTTGTAATTTATGTAATTTATGATTGTGTGTTTTTTTGGGACCTTAGACTTTGATGTTGTAAATTTTTTTTGGGCATACTAAATTGGTTTTTTAGTATTTTCTACGTTGACATGGAGTTGACCTACATCTATTTGTGATGAGATTCCCTTATATATATATATATATATATATATATATATATATATATATCACGATTCATCCTCCTCTCACATTGTTTCATAGTTCTCAGTAAGACATCACTTATGATGCAGTTTTCGTGATGAAATTACTTATTATCCTTGGCCAGCTTGAAGTAGAAAGCGAGATTTAGTTTGTGGGTGGATGATAGGCTTGAAAATTTGGAGCATCAGAGGTTGGCATGCCACACACATATGTTGCTTTTATGATAAGGAAGAATAGATTTACTATCATAAAAACAACATATATTGCCTAAGAAAAGCATATTCCTAGGATAAAACTCCAAATGTTGAATCTAAAATTTACCTTCTATTCTTGTTTGACAACCCTTTCTGTGATATCGATCCCTATAACATAGCGGTAGGAAATAACAAGGGCTAACACATCATACCCTTGCATTAACATAATTACCAATCAAACGAGAACTATACTGAGTTCCCACTTTTTCAGAGGTTAAAAAAATCATCCGATTTTGAAAAGTGTTGATTCAAAATATTCATTTTTTTGGAGTATATTTTTGACACTTTAAATTTTCTTATGTATTAAGTGTGCACATTTTTTTTAAATGTTAGTGATTTTCATGCTAATTTTGAAAAATGTTGATGCAACATCAACCCCTTTTTTTGGGCTTATTTTTGAACTTTAATTTTTTGATATATTAAGTATGGATAATTTTTTTAAAATGTTGGAGATTTTAATATGGATTTTGAAAAGTGTTTATGCAACAACAATTTTTTTTTTGAGGTATCAACCTTTTTTTAGGCATAAGTTTGACCATGTGACATCCATTTCATTTACCTCAAATTTTGTAATGTGACTCTAATGCTAATGTGGGCACAAGACCCATGATTGGCTGATATGAGATGTTTTAAACATTTAACATTAATTCTTATGATCACTGACTAAAGGAGATGAGGACCTTTCAGATCCCAATGTATGATGAAGTTGCTTGCCTAGAAATCCATGAATCCAACCTTGAGCTTAAATGCTAAAGTTAACGATCCATCGGTTGCAAACTTGGGTGAGCTACTTGATGACAATCCATTTATAAGATGTGATTAGAAGCGATAAAGGATAGTACAATGCCCATTCACCTAGTGCATTGAAGAGATGTGTGGTGATCTATCAAAGGCATGAAGGGATGTTGGGAGGAAATATACAAATGCACAACTGAAGAGGGAGTAGGATCTCTCAAGCATGGTTGGTTTTTGGTGTTAGCACTTTAGCGAGTCAGTCTTCTAGCTCTCATTGCTAATCCTTGTAGCATGAGGGATATGCTAGGCATTGGATGTAGAAGATAGAGTGGTGTCTGAGTTGGTATGAAAAACTCTATGCATGAATTAAACCCCTATGAATTTTGGGTGAATTCCCTGCAAGATGTGTGTGAGGCCACTACATTGTCTAAGCCTGTGTGGTTAGTGGGAGGGTCAATGGATGACTGAATAATTGTGGTTCTTGTTGTATAGCTAATAAACTAATTGGTTAGGGAATTATGGGTCATTGTTGTGCTTTCTGAGTAGTGGATAAACTACATGGACGATGGACATCAGACCCATGTGGTGCTTGCTATGAAAAGATAGATGATAAACCACTTGGAAAGTGGATTCCAACTCTTGAGATTAAACAATACTCCATTTGAACCTTGGCTGAATCCTTGTCAATGAACTAAGAGGAAAGAGTGAGTCACTATGATGCTTATTGCTAGAAAACAACTGATAAACCACCATGGTGCTTGCTATAGATACAATTAATATACCACCTTGGTGCTGCTATTTTTTCTGATTGTTCTATGCTGTATTAGTTACTTTAGTCCAATTTACTTCTTCATTAGCAATTCATCCAACTAATAACAATGTAACCAATCATAAAATTTAATTGAATATAGAACAATATATGCAATGACAAAGAAGACTAAAACATAACCATAAGAGACAATAGATTGGTCCAAGAGCAGGGAAAAACTCCACAAGGGGGAAACCCTTTCAAATATTCTTCTTTAATAGATCATCATAAAAAGTTTTCAACAGAGTAAAATGAGCCCGATACATATATTTGCAGCGGATATTTACAAAACATATCTACAGATCTATAGATCTATATAAAAACAGAGAGAAACCCATATCTACCAGATCACTAAAGCCAACTGAATCCGACTGTCAAACCCAAGGTCAAAACTGTGGACACTCTCAGAAAAACTGAATGTGTGCATCCGAAACTCTCTGGATGCTCTCTCGGACACTGTGTGACGGCGTTTGTGACTGCTCAGATGCTCTCAGGAAGACTCTGTGCATGCATCTGGGGTCAAACTAACCCATATCTGCTCCAAAACCCTAGACGCTCCCTTCCAGTTACTGTGCATGCGTCCGAGACTGCTTGGACGCTCTCAGGATCACTCTATGTGAGCATCCGGGACTGCCTGGACGCTCTCAAGATCACTCTGTGTGAGTGTCCAGGGATTGATACCTCCATATATGATTCTGAAACCCTGAACACTCCCTTAGGCTTCTGTGCCAGTGTCTAGGGCTCTCTAGATGTTGGATTTACCACTTTGTGCTAGCGTCTAGGGACTAAAATGCCCAGTTATGTGCCAACATTAAGGAATCAGAAAACCCTAGATCAATGCGAGCTTCACCCCTGTGATTTCAAACCCTTGCGCAGACTCCTTTTGTTAGACCTGTGCAAACCAAGACAAAAGGGAAGAATAGAAGATGGCTTGATCAATGTGATGAAATGAGCTTGAGGTCGCTTCTATTTATAGGATTTCCTGAGGTTCCACTTGGGGTTTAGGTCAACCTAAACAATTTCACATGTGCTTAGGGCCGACCCGTTCCATTATACATGTATTAACAAAATAATTCAAAAATCAACTTCCGCTTGACCAAATAGGGTTATCTTTAGGTCGATTTTGGTCCTATCGAAAAGATGAATTTAATGAAAGAATCATATAAGTCATCTGAGTTGTCCAAGGTGGAATTTGACCCTAGTTTAAAAAATTAACACTCCCTCTAAATGAGGAAGAATTCCACATGCCAATATCTGTCAGTCGATATTCACATCATCTTGTCATGTTGTGGTCATGATTTGACTTTATCTGCTCAACTCTATCTACTAAAAATTTATTGGATCTAAAAGAAGAAGAATTAGGGAGAAATAACTTCCACACATACTAACTAATAGGATAACTCATCATATAGAGGAGTACATCTCTGACCTTGAAATCCCATCGGGGAGCTCATCCTCAACCTAAAACATCAAAAGGGGAACAACTCTCAACCCAATTTTATTGTCTGCGGATCTTCCCACCAATGAATCTTTGTATTAATGTGGTAGAGCACTTGAGGCCAAGTACACTCTCAACTTGTTGGCCAAATGAGGAGCAGTATTCTCGACAAACCCTTATTGTAGGTATGATGACAACTAGGGTATACTCTGCAAAGACCAGACATGGGAGAAACATTCTCCGACCCTATGAAGATAGGGGAGTAACATATCCAAATCTATGGTTAACATATAGGGGAGTACCCTATTGTCCAAAGATTCCTCAACTCCAGGAGCCCTCTATCTCAATTCCTTACCCTGGGAGCTCAAACAGGGTAGGAAGAGTTGGCTCAGTGTCCTCGATTAACGTTGCCCCTTATTCGGAGAGGCCACATCTATCCATCCAAGCTACTCCTTAAAGACCAAGAACTTTCCTTTTGGTAATTCCTTGGTGAGAATATTTGAAATATGTTCATCTCTCGATATGTGATGGAGTCTAACAACTCCTCTTTGTACCATGTCTCGAATAAAGTGATATCGAATCTCAATGTGCTTGGACTTGTCATGGAACACGAGATTCTCTTCCAAACAGATCCCACTCATGTTGTCACAATATATCACTGTAGTGTCTATGACCTGCTCAAATAACTCTCCAAAGAGCTTCCTCAACCAAACTGCTTCACAGCTAGCCATGCTAGAGGCAATGTATTCTTCTTCGACGTGCTCAATGTTTATAAATTTTGTTTCCTTCTCATGCAGGATATCATGGCAGATCCAAGGCTAAAACAACATCCAAACGTACTCTTTCTATCAATAACATTTCCTACCCAATCAACATCAACATATCCATCAAGTTCAACATCTCCACCATAATATCTCAGACCAAGTGTGATCAACCCATGCAAATATCTCAATATGTGTTTGGAAGCTATCTAATGTGCATGGAGGGGCTCGATCATGAATTGATTCAATGTGTTTACTGAATAACATATGTCTCGAAGGGTGTTCACAAGGACCATTAGAGCCCTAATCAATTGTCTATACTCAGATGGATTTGCCAAATCAGGTCCTGCAACTTCTCTACATAACTTCTTGAAGTTCATTTCCATGGGTGTAGCCATGGATTTTCATTCAGTCATTCCAAATCTTTCCAGCAAATTCACAATGTATTTTCCTTGTGAAAGGAAAATCTCCCCAGGCCTTTTCCACACCTAAAGGCCTAGAAAGTAGTGCATGAGACTGAGGTCCTTCATCTCGAATTCTGAGGCAAGCTTCCTCTTACACTCAATCATCATAGGATCACTATCTGTCAAGAATAGATCGTCAAAATATAAAACAAAAATCAATGACATACCTTGGACTACCTTGAAGTAGAGGTTGGGATCAACATTACTTCTTGTGAATCCCAACTTCACTAAGTAACTCTCAATGTGTGCATACCAAGCTCGTAGAGCTTGCTTCAAGCCATACGATGCCTTCTTCAACCTGCAAACATGTGTTTTTCGATCTTCCACTTCAAAACCTTGTGTTTTTTCAACATATACTTCTTCCTGTAACATGCCATGAAGGAAAGCGGTATTTACATCCATCTGATGAAGAGTCCATGGTTGACTAGAAGCAAGGGAAACTATCAAACAAATGGTTGTATATCGAGCCACGGGAGCAAATATGTCATCATAATATTCTCCCTCTTTCTGGGAGAATCCTCGAGCTACGAACCTTGCTTTGTATTTCTCAATGCTAAGATCAATTCCATGTTTGATCTTGAATAGCCACTTTGAAGTCACGACAGACTTCCCATTTGGTCTTAACACAACATCCCATACATCATTCTTCACAATCAATTCATATTCCTTGAGCATAACATCCTTCAAAACTTGTTCTTTTACTACTTCTTCAAATGAGGATGGTTCAACTTGAATCATAGTGCTCTTGGCTACAACATATCCCTGATAGTTTCATGGTTGCTTCCTTTCTATAAATTATCTACGAATGGGAACATTTCTTTCAAAATTTTGTAGAGTACACAGAGCTGAAGTGGTATCTTCCTAGTAGGAGGATCACTTGGTGGAGGATCTAACGGATCCATAGGCTCCATGGGATCATCAACCATATCGAACTCGGGCATGGAAGGACCATCTAGAATATCCTAGTCATCATTCTCTTCCTTGGGAGGAGGAGGCGAAGGAAGATCTCTTTCTTTTCCAAGAGCTACATTTTCATCCAATATTATATCCCTGCTAATTTCAACTTTCCTTTTACCAGGGATATATATTATCTATGCTTTAGAATTTTAAAAATAACCCACAAACATACCTTTTCTTCTTGTAGCTTCCAATTTGTTCCTTTTGTCCTTTAGCACAGAAAATATACGGGGCATCCAAATATACGAAGATGGATAATATCGGGCTTGACACTCGTGAATATTTCTTCGAGCGTCTTGTTTTCTAATGCTTGATGAGGCACCCTATTTTGAACATATACAACAACAGATGTGGATTCTCTTCCCAAAGGAAATTTGGCACCTTTTGATCATGGAGCATGGCACGGGCAACTTCTAATATAGACGTGTCTAGAGGATAGGTTTTGCATTTACACACACCCAACCAAGAGGATAGGGTTTTGGATGAGGTCTCGTTTCCAAACCCAACTTCTTAACAATTGATTTTGAGATCACATTAACTTGAGAACCCAGATCAAACAATGCATCTTTTTTTGTGTGCTTAGATACAACTCTTATATGAAACAATTCACTTCTTTTTATTTGATCAACATGAGCTTTACTTTCAAAACTTGAACTAACATGAAATGAACCTTTAACTTGTACACCAATGGCTGTGATCTGCCTCTAATCACTAGAATCAGAACCAATTTCTTGTTGAGCTATAACAACCATCTTCTACGTCCATTTTCCACCAAACTTCTTTGGCTTTAATTCTGGATGTAGCTTCCAACAATGCCCCTCATTGTGCCCATCTTTTTTTCAATGAGTGCAAGAGGGATTCCCTTCTTCTTTCTATGCTTTCATTGTCTTCTTTCCCTTTCATTTTCCTTTGAACTTGTTGTTCTAAGGCTCAGATGAAGACTTCTTTGGATGATATTCTTGTCCATGCTTTCTCCTTTCTTAAAGATGAATTTCTTTCACACTAGCTTCATCTAGATTAGTGGGATCAAACAACAACAATGAATTACGAAGATAACTGTGTAAAGTGCCAATGTATTTCATCAAAGTTTCTAGTGAGTCTAAATGAATATTCAATGCCAATGTTTGCTTCCTAAAATCCTTTGTAAAACTTTGAACACTCTAACCTTTTCCTCGTCTCAAGGTTTGTCATTCCATCATGAATTTTTTCCTGCAACACAATGGGTAAAGTTTCCCTCTTAATGTAGAAAAAAACTCAAACCATGAAGAAATGAGTTTACCATTATGTTGACTACCTTTCTAATTTCTCTCCCACCATACAAGATTTGTGCTGCCAAAACGAAGAGATGCCAACTGAATCTTTGCCTCATCCTTTTCAATATGTTGTATACGTCAATACACTTCAATATTTCTAATACAATTGTTTATTTTCTCTACATTTGATTCTCCATTAAACATGGGCAAGTCAAATTTTACATTTAACGTTAAAAATGGATTTTTAAAAATATTTTTCTAATGACTATTTGAATGATGAGAATGAGGGGAAGAGGAAGAGCTTGAACTTGAATATGGAGATTCATGAGGTTCTCCTCCACCTCCTCAGTGGACTGACACATTATCATTTGTTTTAGCTCCCTATTTCTTGCCCTCTTTTCCCATTCTCCTTTCATAATTTGCAAACAAATTTTCCACCAGATTTGCCATCTAGTAGAGGGCCTTGTGGAAAGCCTACTAATTCTCTGTGTGCATCTCATTGACCTCCATTTTCTTTCTTCATGTTGCATGTATAATATTGGGGTTAAAAGACTTGAGTTTTCCTTCACCCTTTTTGAGTTGGCTCCTGGTAAGCATCTACACTCACAATTCACATAAAAGAAGACCACTTTGATACCAACATGATCCAGGATATTTTATATGGTGACGTTAAACATAATTGCTTAAAAAGCATGAAAATACCATAAACGAAACATCCATGAAGAATCAACACAAAATGGAGACACTATAGGCAATGTACCAAGATTCGTTAACGAAGTTCACTCATAATGTGTGAGTTACGTCTCCGGCACAACTTCAAAGTGGAGAGGCCTCTATATTATCTACACAAAATAATGGCAAGTACATGGAAATACCTCACATCTAGGAGTGACCTGAAATTTTGCTGCTCATATCCCAATTCTGACTAAACTAGTGGATTCCTTGCGACATTTCAAGAAAATTGAATATAAACTTGACCAGGTTCTGGTATTGTTACCTCCTCAAAATTTGCACCATAATAAATCAAGGTATACTTAGAATATTCCCTTGGAATATACTGCAAAATATTCTTAGAATCCACCTCGAGATTTATGCTTGTGTAGGATCCCATCTTGGCCTGCCACTCGTCTGAATGCGTATGCTTCCCTCTTTGCCATTGCAATGTCCTCATAGGCGAATGTTACAAGTTTACATAGTTTTGTAGGCAAACATTTCAATGTTTGTTGGTTGGAACTCTTGGTTGATAAAGGTTTAATATAGATGTTTGTTGATTGAGGGTCCTGAGGTCAAATCCCATAGACCCTCCATTTTGAGTTTTAAACACAAAACAAGTGTATAAATAGAAGTGTCCCCTTTATATTGAACAATTCTTACGATTGGGTGCAATGGTCAATCCATTGAGTTTATTCCACAGAGGTTGGGGGATTGACCCTAGATGGTTGTAACCATTTTTTTTAAATAGGTTGAAATGGTGGCCAACTGTGGGGAAACATGTGGCGCCCGGTAATATGCTCAATGTATTCTGCTTGGAATGTGCTCAATGTTATAAACTTTTGTTTCCTGCTCATCCAGGATATCATGGCAGATCCGCTAAAACAACATACAAATGTACTCTTTCTATCGATAACATTTCCTACCCAGTGAACATTAACGTATCCATGAAGTTGAACATCTCCGACAAAATATCTTAGACCAAGTGTTATTGAACCATGCAAATATCTCAATTTTTGTTTGGAAGCTATCCAATGTGCATGGATGGGCTCAATCATGAATTGATTCAATGTGTTTACTGAATAGCATATGTCTCGATGGGTGTTCACAAGGACCATTAGAGCCCCAATCAATTGTCTATACTCAGATGGATTTGCCAAATCAGGTCCTGCAACTTCTCCACATAACTTCTTGAAGTTCATTTCCATCGGCGTAGACATGGATTTGCATTCAATCATCCCAAATCTTTCAACAGCTTCACAACGTATTTTCCTTGTGAAAGGAAAATCTTCCCAGGCCTTTGCCACACCTCAAGGCCTAGAAAGTAGTGCATGAGACCAAGGTCCTTCATCTTGAATTATGAGGCTATCTCCTTCTTAGACTTGATCATCATAGGCTCACTACCTGTCAAGAATATATCATCAACATATAAAACCAAAATCAATGACATACCTTGGACTACCTTGAAGTAGAGGTTGGGATCGACATTGCTTCTTGTGAACCCCAACTTCATTAAGTAACTCTCAATGTTTGCATACCAAGCTCGGAGAGCTTGATTCAAACCATACAATGCCTTCTTCAACCTAAAAACATGCGTTCTTTGATCTTCCACTTCAAAACCTTGTGGTTGTTCAACATATACGTCTTCCTGTAACATGCCATGTAGGAAAGCGGTCTTTATGTTCATTTGATGAAGAGTCCATCGTTGACTAGCAGCAAGGGAAACTATCAAACAAATGGTTATATATCGAGCCATGAGATAAAATATTTCATTATAATATTATCCCTCTTTTTGGGTGAATCCTCGAGCTACGAACCTTGCTTTGTATTTCTCAATGTTGCCATCAATTCCATGTTTGATCTTGAATAGCCATTTTGAATTCACAATAGAATTCCCATTCGGTCTTTGATCTAGGTGGATCTTCAAACACAGTGGCATGGAAAAATATCAAAATTAAAAGTGGCGGAAAGGCGATGAACTTGAAATCAGATCGAAGTGCTCATTTCCCTGATTCCAACGGTGTGAACGACACTCCAATTCGAGTCCGGATGAAGGAGATAGAGGTAGTCAAAGTTGGGTTGACTTTTGATAACTGGGAAAGTTTAACGAGGACACAATTTTCAATTTTCGACAGACGAAATCCGACAAACTCTAGCTAGATTCCAGGCGAAATCGTGGCCTAGTTAAAAAGACTCCTACAGTCCAAAACAAAATTTTCCAAATTTGTTTTTTAAAACCAAAAAATATATAAAAAAGGAGGGTGGTGGGCCACCAACCCCGCCACCCCAACCCTCATCTGCACATAACAAAGTTAATGGTGGAGGGGTGGGTCACAATCCCAACCCCTCCCACAGATCCATCCCAACGGTCACCATACATTAAAGGGCACGGGAGTTGGGTGGGCCAACCCATTTAATGTAAACCACAACCCATGGCTCAACATGAAACGAGAATGACAGGGTTTGGGTAGGGCCGGCCCTTGGGGCATGGACCTGATCCCAAAACTCAGCAGCTCCTTAACTGCACGTGGAGGTGGGTACCGTGGGCGGGCCGCCCAAGATGGGCCCAACTCAACCATAATATAAAAAAAGGGGTTCGTTAAATATAAAGCAATTTCATGTATAAAAAAAGGAGGAGGCGGGGTTTAACCTCTTGACCTCCTCCCTATTAATTAGATCTCAAACCAACTCCGCTAATAGCTTTATTAGGAAATCCATCACCCAATTTCTATTTAAAACACAGTTTTCAGTGCGCTCAGGCAGAGGAGGCAGTGCACACAGTTTGAGGCATAATTTTGCAGGAGGGCCGAATTTTCATTTTGTCAAAATTTGACAAATTTTATATGGTTTCAGCACTTCTCGATGCCACGAACGCAATGGAGATGTTCGTTTCTCCATCAGAGTTATGCATTTTTTGACCATTTTTCAGTATGGAGGTATAAAACTCTTTGTAATTGATGCTTGTACTCTTCTTTCTCATGCCATTTAATGAATGAAGGCCTCCCCATTGATCAAGCAGGCCCTAGAGACATAGTCCAAGTCGGACGAAATCTGTTATCAAGTCTTGTTGTCTTCTTTCATGCTTTATATGTTTCTCCTCTTCTCTCATGTGCACATTAAGTTTTCTATGTTAAGCTACAATTTATGCATGTAATTCTTTAACACATCTATAAGAAAAATATTTTGGATCAAGTGGCATCAAAGCAGGTCTTTTTTTAGATGTGAATTACATGTTTGTATGCTAACAAGAAAAATGCTCTGAAGAGGAAAAAGGAAACTAAAATCTTTTGATCCCGAAGCGGGGCGTGCACATTGAAGGAGAAACATGGCAGATGAAGAGGCTTGTCATGAAGAGGAGTGCAATTTCCGTAAAACCTTCTATTCAATGGCAGAGAATGTTGGTCAATTGCTTTCAAGGCTAGAGAAAGAAAAAGAGAGAAAACAAGAAGAACAAGGTTCAGTGCATGGAAATGGTGTAGAAGAACCCCTTCCTTCTCCTTCCATGAGTGAAAGTTCTTCTTCCTGTCATCACCATCATCATAGAAATTCAAGGGATGCATCTAAGAGACCTTTCTTTAACAGATGTCAAATTTGATCTTCCCATGTTTAACGGTGAAAGTAATGAAAAAAAGCTTAATAACTAGATTAGGTAGATTAAATCTACTGCAGGATTCAGCAAATCGATGAGGATGAGGCAAAGATTCAGCTGGCCTCTCTTCGGTTGAGTAGCACTGCTCTCGTTTGGTGGGAGAGAAAATTGCGAAGTAGTAAGAGTGTGGGTAATCTTCTTTCCTCATGGCCTAATTTCCTTTCTGCATTAAAGGAAATATTTTATCCCTTGCGTTATAAGCAAAAAGCCTTAATGGATTGGAAATACTTAAGGCAAGGCAGAGGTCAGGATGTTCAAAGCTTTACAGAGGAATTTAGAAAATAGGCACTTAATTTGGGCATTACACTTGACTCACCTGAAGTAGTAACTAAGTATATTGGATCATTACATAGTTACCTTAGACATTCATTATTATTGTTTGAACCAACTACTATTGACTCCGCCAGTGTGAAGGCAATCCATCTTGAGAACAGGGGAAAAAATGAAAGAGATGATCATTTCAAGAAACCACCTTTCAAACCTCCAAATGGCAAACCCAAAGTGAAAGGAAAAGGAAAGGAGAAGAGGACGACATCAACCAATCAAGATGAAGGAGAAAGACCTTATTGCAATCACTGCAAAAAGGAAGGTCATGACGATGATAATTGTTGGAAACAGTACCCAGAAAAGAGACCAAAGAAGGATGGAGGAAAAGGTAAGAAAAAGACAGTGGCAACTGTGCAGCAAGACCTTGGATCCAAATCAGGAGATGAAGCATTGATCACAATAGCAGGAAAAAAAGGTACTCTTACACCTCATGTTAATTCTGAATCACATGAAGGCACTAGTTCAATAGATGAGTCTCTTCCTAATGAATGAAAGAGAATTGAACTATTTCATATTAGAGTTATCATAAATCATACAAAAGTGGAAACTCTATTTGATACCGGATCCCAAGCAAACTTAATTTCAAAGTCCTTGGTAAAGAAGTTAGGCTTGGAAACTAAACCACATCCAAAAACTTACCCACTTGGATGGATACATGATAAAGCAAAACTGAATGTAACTAAGCAGTGTAAGGTTAAATTTGTGATTGCTTCTAAGTTAGTGGATGAGGTAAAACTTGATGTGATACCATTGGATATCTGTGGCATGGTGTTAGGGAGTCCATATCTATATGATAGAAAGGCAATCTTCTTCCGTCATGAAAACAAATACCAAATCACAAAAGATGGGGTAGAATATATTGTAATGGCTCATCAAACTAAAATCAATGCCATCCTTGTAAGTGTAGGACAAATGAAGAGGTTGGTGAATTCCAGTAAGGGTTGCATGATTATGATTGTAAGGGGAAAAGATGCAGAATTATTCTATGATTTCCAGGGTTGTGATCATGTGCATAAAAATGAATTATGTGAATTAATTTCTAACTATGATGAGATGTTTCAGGAACCAAAGGGATTACCTCCGAAGGGGGAAATCCAACATGAGATCCATTTGCATCATGACACTCCTTTACCGAATATTGGCATCTATAGGATGTTGACCATTGAGATGGAGAAGATAAAAATGTAGGTATAGAAACTATTGAACCAAGGGGTCATGAGACTGAGCACTTCTCCATGCGGCACATAGATTGTCTTAGTGCTGAAGAAAGATGGCACATGGAGGATGTGCGTGGATTACCGAGCACTAAACCAAATCACGATGAAAAATCGTTACCCTCTTCCCTGCATTGATGACTTATTAGACCAGTTAAAGAATTCTATCTATTTCACCAAATTGGATTTGCGTAGTGGTTATCACTAGGTCCGAATTCTAGAGCAGGATGTGTGGAAAACTGCCTTCAAGACCAAACAAGGGTTGTTCGAATGGATGGTGATGCCATTCGGACTTTGTAGCACTCCAACCACTTTCATGAGGGTCTTGAATGATCTCTTTAGGCCTTTCATTGATGAATTTGTTCTTGTATATGTAGATGATATCCTTGTCTTTAGTAAAAGTTGGAATGAACATGTATGTCATGTGAAGAAAGTGTTTGATGTACTGAGAAACGAAAAAATCTATGTAAAATTGTCAAAGTGTGAGTTTGGGAAAACCTCTTTGGTTTACCTAGGTTATATTTTTGGTCATGGTCAGCTAAAAATTGATCCTTCTAAAGTTGAAGCAATTGTAAATTGGCCTAAACCTACTAGTGTAACCGAGGTTTGCAACTTTTTGGGTGCAGTATAGTATTGGAGGAGATTTATTTCCAATTTCTCTATTATTGCTGCACCTTTACATGCATTGACAAGTGTAAAGAAAGTATTTCAAAGGGGAGGAAAGCAACAGTCCTTAGAAACATTGAAAGAAAATATCAACACCGCACCGGTCTTGGCCTTACCAGATCTCCAACAGCCATTCTAGATCGAGACAGATGCCAACGGATATGCCATGGGAGATGTATTGATGCAACAAAAGAAGTTGATATGTTACCATTAAGAGAAGTTCTCTCAGGCTGTGATAAAATATCCCACTTATGACAAGGAATTATATGCCTTGGTCCAGCGTGTGAAAAAGTGGAAACACTACCTGATTGGAAAGGAGACCATCGTCCATACGGATCATCACCCCTTGCAGTATCTTCAGTCACAAACCAAGTTGCAACAATCTCATCATTTCAGGTGGATGGGTTTTCTTCAATAGTTTCATCTGGTAATAAAGTATAAGAAGGGCACTAGTAACAAAGTGGCCAATATGCTATCTCGCCCTCCTATTTCTGCTTCTGTTATTTTGCATAATGCTTCGTTATCTTTTGAAAGTTATGCTGAACAATATGCTAACGATGATGACTTTAAGGAGATTTATGCAAAACTAACCCATGGTTCACAGGTGGAAAACTATCACTTGCAGGGGAAACTGTTGTATCACCTTGGAAAATTGTGCATACCCACAGGAGAAAGGGTACATGTAATTTGGGAGGCCCACACCTCCCTTGTGTCTGGTCATTTTGGTATTGAAAAAACTTTGTGTCATGTACAAATATTTTGTTTTTGGCCTCATATGAAGAACATTGTGACTCGCTATGTAAAGGGTTGTGTGATGTGTTCTGTTTCAAATCCCTCTAATAGAAAAATCGGGCTCTACACACCACTCCCTATTCCGAGTCATCCATGGGAAAGTGTGTTGATGGATTTTGTAGGAGGTTTTCCTTTGTCTAGAAAAAGTCATGACTATTTGTATGTCGTCGTTGAACATTTTAGTAAGATGTGTATTTTAATGCCTTGTAAAAAGCAGATCACTACAGAGCAGACTGCTCATCTTTTCTTTCAGCATGTTTGGGTCCATTTTGGGTTGTCCACATCGATTGTGTCAGATCAGGACTCTCGCTTTCTCAGAGAGTTTTGGACCAGCTTGTGGAAGATGATGGACACCAAGTTGAAAAGAAGCACGACATTCCATCCACAGACTGATGGATAGACAGAGGTTGTAAACCGCACCGTGGTACACTTGTTGCGAGGCTATTGTGGAAAACATCCTAAGTTGTGGGATGAGCATCTTCCATATGTGCAACATTCCTACAACCGAGTAGTGCACTCATCTACGCATCGTTCACCATTTGAGACATGTTTTGGCTACCTACCAAAAGACCCTTTTGATATGGTCTTTGGAAGGGAAGATGACTCCAGTGGACGTGATGACAGGGACAAAGTGCAACAGTTCATTCAGCGGATCCAGTTGATTCACCAAGCAGTACAGGAGCAGTTGGAGAAAAGTCAAGCCCGTTACAAGGCTCGACATGACAAACACCGAGTCGACCATCAATTTCAAGTGGGCGAAAAAGTGTGGTTCCATATCAACAAGGATAATATGAAGGGAGAAGGGAAGAAGTTGCAACCAATCTGGTATGGTCCATTCACCATTTTGGAGAAGATTGGAAACAACGCCTTTCGTCTCGATTTGTTGATATATATGCAAATGTACTCCGTAGTGTATGTGGAGAACTTAAAGTTGTATGAGCCACCATTCATTATGGACATCGAAGAGGTGGGCACAGTTCCTACAGTTGATGACTTTGCACCAGAGTATCTCGATGAGTTACTTGAAGACATCATTCTTGACAGAAGAACCAGGACTTCATGACAGGGAGATGTGGAATACCTTCGAGTTGGCTTCAAGGGGATGCACCCTAGCAAGGCAAAATGGCTGGAAAAGGAAAGAGTGAGGGAACAATTTCCTCACTTGCCAATTGACTGATAAATCTTTTGACGATCCAAAAGCTCCTCAATGGGGAGGATTGATGCACGTGGATCTTTAGATACAGTGGCATGGAAAAATCTCAAAATTCAAAGTGGCGAAAAGGTAATGAACTTGACATTAGATCAAACTGCTCGTCGCCCTGATTCCAACGGTGTGAATGTCACTCCAATCCGAGTCCAGATGAAGGAGATAGAGGCAGTCAAAGTTGGGTTGACTTTTGATGACTGGGCAAGTTTAATGAGGACACAATTTGCACTTTTACGGCAGACGGAATCCGGCCAACTCCGGCAAGATTCTAGGCGAAATTGTGGCCTAGTTAAAAAGACTCGTATGGTACAAAACAAAATTTTCAAAATTTGCACAATTTGTTTTTTAAAACAAAAAAATATATAAAAAGGGGGGGGGGGGGGGGTGGCGGGCCACCAACCCTGCCACCCCAACCCTCATCTACACATAACAAAGTTAATGGTGGAGGGGGGGGTCACGAATCCCGACCCCTCCCATGGATCCATCCCAACGGTCACCATACATTAAATGGCACGGGAGTTGGGTGGGCCAACCCATTTAATGTAAACCACAACCCATGGCTCAACATGAAACGAGAACGACGGGGTTTGGGTAGGGCCGGCCCTTGGGGCATGGACCCAATCCTGAAACTCAGCAGCCACTTAACTGCACGTGAAGGTGGGTATGGTGGGAAGGCCGCCCAACGTGGGCCCAGCCCAACCATAATATTAAAAAAAGGGGTTCGTTAAATATAAAGCGATTTCATGTATAAAAAAAGGAGGAGGCGAGGTTTGATCTCCTGACCTCCTCCCTATTAATTGGATCTCAAACCAACTCCACTAATAGCTTTATTGGGAAATTCGTCACCCAATTTCTATTTAAAACGCAGTTTTCAGTGTGCTTAGGCAGAGGAGGTAGTGCACGCATTTCGAGGCAGAATTTTGCAGGAGGGCCGAATTTTCATTTTGTCAGAATTTGACAAATTTTATATGGTTTCAGCACTTCTCAACGCCATGAACACAATGGCACTGTCCGTTTCTCCACCAGAGTTCTACAATTTTCAGCCATTTTTCAGTATGGAGGTATAAAACTCCTTTTTGTAACTGATGCTTGTACTCTTCTTTCTCATGCCACTTAATGAATGAAGGCCTCCCCATTGATCGAGCAGGGCCCAGAGACGTAGTCCAAGTCGAACGAACTCCGTTATCAAGTCTTGCTGTCTTATTTCATTCTTTATGTGTTTATCCTCTTCTCTCATGTGCACATTAACTTTTCTATGTTAAACTACAATTTATGCATGTAATTCTTTAACACATCTATAAGCAAAAGATTTTGGATCAGTCTTGGCACAACATCTCATACATCATTCTTCACAATCGATTCATATTCCTCAAGCATAACATCCTTCCAAACTTGTTCTTTTACTGCTTCTTCGAATGAGGACGATTCAACTTGAATCATAGTGCTTTTGGCTGTAACATTTCCCTAATACCTGCATGGTTTCTTCCTTTCTCTAAATGATCTATGAATGGGAACATCTTTCAACATTTTGTAGAGTATTGCGGCGCTGAAGTGGTCTCTTCCTAGTAGGAGGATCACTTGGTGGAGGATCTAACAGATCCAGAGGCTCCATGGGATCATCAACCATATCGGACTCGGGCACGGAAGGACCATCTAGAATAGCCTAGTCATCATTCTCTTCCTTGGGAGGAGGAGGTGGAGGAAGATATCTTGCTTTTCCAAGAGCTGCATCTTCATCCAATATTATGTCCGTGCTAATTTCGACTTTCCTCTGACCAGGAATATATATTCTATATGCTTTATAATTTTAAAAATAACGCACAAACATACCTTTTCTTCTTGTAAATTCCAATTTGTTTCTTTTGTCCTTCAACGCATGGAAATATACATGGCATCCAAATATATGAAGATGGCTAATATTGGGCTTGAAAAATGTGAATATTTCTTCAGGGGTCTTGTTTTCTAACACTTGATGAGGCACCCTGTTTTGAACATATACAACAACAGATGTGGCTTCTTCCCAAAGGAAATTTGGCACCTTTTGACCATGGAGCACGGCACGTGCAACTTCTAATATAGACCTGTTTTGTTGGGTATGGAGCCTGATTATCTTCTTTATTTAGAGGTATTTCCTCATTGGATCCCAGTTCGTAATGTGGTGGCAACACCGCCCGTAAAATGTAAGTTGCAAGGGGGGTCCAGGGGGGGGTGGTTTGGGGGGGGGCTAGCTGCTGCAATCTTTGGTAGTCCCCCCCTAGCGGGGGATCGGGGGCAACGCCCCCGAAGCTAAAAATAGATGTAATATTGCCTTGTAAAATGTCGTAATTTCATAGTCAATCTGGGCCGGTCATTAGGCAGAGATTTGATGGTAGAAGTTATGTTTAATTTAGGCTTTTTTTCCCTAGAAGGCAACCCCTCTCTATATATGAGGGAATTGTATTGCGTCTATGAAGATCTGTATTCTGAGCGAGAAAGAGAGAGGAGATTGTGTGAGAGCGAAGAGGGAATTACAACGGATCTACTGTAGGTTGCATCTCTTCATTTTGCTGGATAATATAAAAGGAAGGACTGGCTGTTTCTCCATGGACGTAGCCCAAATTGGGTGAACTACGTATATCTGTGTCTCTCTTGTTTTATGTGTTTTCTGTGTTTGTTTTTATGCAATATATTTTATGTGTTCTATTACTCTATAATATATAATTTTCTAACATGTTCTTCCTTTCAGCTAAACCATTTTGTTCAGGAGTATTTGGCACAATTGTTTCCTTTTTGATCCCTTCTTTGCAAAATTCTATGAGTTCATTTGACATGTATTCTCCTCCATTGTCGAACTTGAATATTTTGATTCTCTTTGATGTTTGATTTTCGATCAAGGCTTTGAATTCCTTGAATATTTCAAAAGCTTCATCCTTGTGATTAAGGTAATATATCCACATCTTCCTTGAGAAGTCATCAATAAATGTGATGTAGTGGAGATGACCACCATTGGATTGTAGAGGAATCCAACCACATATATCAGAATAAATGAGATGGGGGATGTCATTTGTCTTGTTCTTACTAGAGGGAAATGGTCCCCTTGCTTTTTTTTCACTTGCACAACTTGGAAAAACTCCATCGTGATGAGATTGAACATCGGGAATACCCGAGACCATTTTCTTCAATTTCGGAAGAGCATCATAGTGTAAATGAGCTAGCCTGCGGTGCCATAACTCGCTTAGATGATTGGTATTATGAACCAATGCTAGAAGTGGCCTTCCAGTGACTCTATAGAGTCCTTCAAATCTCGATCCTACTATGAATGCATCTCTCATAGGTGAATCAACATGCCAAGTCGAAAAATTTCGTTTGATGAAGGAAATCATCATCCCTTTATCTTCCAATGTGGATATTGTTAGCGCTTGGAATTCACCTAAGCTGAGATAGACAAACTCTCAAGGCTACATCAAACCATTTCACCTCGTAGCTAGCCCTACGAGGTATGAGAAGGCTCTCTCGGGTCAGATTTGATAGATCTTATAATATAATAAGCTGACCAATTAGGATCAAAGATATTAGGCTAGTAAATTGATAAGGGGGGTTGATTTAAAGATTTTTGGGTTTTTGGTGGCAATTGGAGGGAGTGCAATTTAGGGTGCGGGGATGGAGCACAGTTTTTGCAGGGGGTTCTTTGGGGCAAGGTAGGAACTTGTGCTGATGCCTTTGACTTGGATGAGTGATCAGGGAAGAAAGAGAGGAGGTTAAAGAGGGCAAACAAGGACTTTGAATCCTCTTTAAACAGTGGAAAACATCTATATTGAACAGAATTAAAAGCTGAGCATGGCATGCATGAATTCAAACTTTATCACTTTATCTTGTTCAATTAGCAGCAAAGAAAGAGAGATGTAACACATAAACAAACTTACAGTAACAATTAGAAGACACACCATCAACACAATGATCCACAAGAATCCACAATGAAGTCTGCAAAACCCTGGCCTTCCTTTCCTTAAATTGCAGAAGTAGATGTACAATACACAATAATGCTTTCTCCCACAAGAGTCCAACCATCAAAATGAGAAAGAGAAGGCATAATATAGAAGGTCAAACCTCTTTCCCCACCTCTAGGGGTCGAGCTCAGCTTCCTAGGAGCTGTTACAACTAATTCTAAATCAGTCACTAGATAATAGGCCAGCACAACAACTTGCCTCTAAAAGTTAGGAAGCCTATCCATGCATTAAATATTAACTATTTACATCAAAGAAGCTTCTAGAAGAGTAAAGAAAGATAAAGCCTATCAAAGTACCATGAAAATATTACATTCATCCATCATCTACAAGTAAAAATGGTCAACCATAGTCAAAACAGTGTTTTTTGACCGAAAATGGCAAATTCTGGCAATTCTGGAAGTTTTGGTCGCGCCCCTGGAAGTTCTGGTCGCGCCCCTTTGCAGCTACTTTTGAGTGGGTTCCACTGATCCAAATCAGGTGCAAGATGGCTCATTGGAAAGCTTGGTCTGTCTACTTTCCATCCCAAGTGGAATTTCTGAATTTGGTGTTGATTTGACCCCTCAAAAACCATTTCTCCCAAGGTCACTTTCTGCAACTCAAAAAGTGGGCAGAAAGTCATTTTTTAGGTGTATTTTGAGCTTTTGGAGGCTCAAAACTCAAAATTAGGCTGCCCCCAAGTACTGGTAATTTTTCTTTTTGCATGCCCTTTCCAAAAATGCCAAGTTTGCAAAATTCCGAGCAGCCCTTCAAAATGGTCTCACCCGGGGTGAGACCAAACCGTGGGCAAAACCTGTAATTTTACCAAAAATTTGCAAAATGCTCCAAAATTCTCAAAATTTTCAGATTTTGATGCTAGATCAAGGCTGATCAGTACCATGATGAGTGAGGGATGCCTCAGCCAAGATGCGGAGTGGATTTGTCCTTTTCTTCTTCTTCCGGGCCTCTGACAGCTCTCTTTGGAGAATTTTCATTCTCGCCTTGCAAACATGTAATCTTGCCCAGTAGTGTGTCTTCATGTTCCGGAGCAGCTCTTTGTCACGGTTTGCCTTGTCTAATAGTCCCTCCAAGCGCCAATTTGCTCGGATGAGCAATAACTCTCTATCCTTGGGCAGTGGGTCCCCAGGCCTCCTGCGGTTGATGACTCGGTCGAATCGAATCCTCCATAACTCATCCAACTCCTTCTCGGTCTCCAGCTGTTTGGTCCGCTGCTCTAAATAAGTGATAGTCCACTGAGCCATCTCAAGCTTCCGCTGCAACACAAGGTTCTCTTCCTTGAGCTCATAGAAATCTGAAGAGGAAGGAGAATGAGCATCACGACCAGTGAAATCATCATGTGCCTCGCCAACTGCCTCATCCTCAACGATGGGCTGCTTGCCCTCTCGTACTGCCTGTGCCGATGAAGAAAGCGAGGCCCCTTCCACCTGGTGTGGAGATAACACTCGCTGCTCTGATGATGAAGACGAGACCCCTTCCACTGGCTGTAGAGAAAGTACTCGTCGGGCTGCTGCAAATAAGGTCCTGTGACCTCTCTGATATGTGACCCGAGGAGAAGAAGTCATGTGTCTCGGGATGCTGGTCTCGGGCTGATGTGATGGCCCTCCCTCCTCATGAACTGCCTCAGGCCCTGAATGTGGCTGTGTGAAAACATCTCGGGAGATGAAATCCGCCCAAGGGATGCCCTGCTGGCTCAGCTGATGGGAAACTACTAGCTGAATAAGACCATGATGGCATAGGCTCCGGAGCTGCTGTACTGGAGTCTGTCTCCGAAAGGTAGTGGCTATCCTCTGAATGTCGTGAAATAAGTATGCCGAGATGTTCATCATCCTCACTCTGGTGAAGTGCATCATCATGCGGATATGACAAGAAAATACTCGTGAGAATCTCCCCTCGCATGTGAAGTAGTGCATAATGAGTCTCATGGTGTCTATATACTCTGCTCGGAGGAACTTGATAGGAAAGTTCCTTGTCAAGTGATGCACATAGGCAGGCCTAACATATGGCTCATAGTATACCAGGTCCACCCACTTGCGCTTTGGCCATACCTCACCCACATTGGGTATCCCGGTAGCATCTGTGATAGCCTCTGGAGAAAACACAAAATTCACCCCTGCAAGGGTGACCTGCCTGTCATGGAGATGGAGGACAAACAACCGGGCCAAGTCTCTGTGATGCTGGATGTGTGACAGCCTCTCACAAAACTGAAAACAAGCCATATGCTGAAAGCAAGATACTGCCAATGGGCAAGCCTGCAACTCTGTCAGTGATGTAGGCTCTTCCCTCTTGTGGTGACCACCCTTGCCTCCCCTACGAGGCCTCTGCTGTATCTCAATCTCAGTAGATGATGATCGGTCATCACCTTGCTCATTAGTCTCAGTGGTTGACATGGTGTTATTGAGCAAGGTGGAATAAATAAGTCAAAATGACCGCTGCCCTGCCTGCAAAATGCTGTGAAGTATGCTGTTTTCAAGGGGAAACATCATGAGGGATATGTTAGGGGAGGGAATTTACATATAGGAAAGGGAAAATATATATATATAAGCAGGGAATTCTGAAGGAAAACATCACATAATGTTAAACATGCCATCTCATCTTTCATCATTTGCAAATCAATACTTTATTTAGGGAAACTGTGATTTTTAATCACCAAGGGAAAGGACAATATAGAATTTTCATCATGATGGAAGGAAGGATGTCATGGGCATAGGGGGATAAGGCAGCATCAACTATCAACATTTAACCGGCTGCTCATTTCATTTTGTCTTTGAATGTCTATTAAGAGCATACTCTGTTTTTTATAACTTTTAAAATGGTCATTGATGCTTTTGGGGAACAGGGACTTTGTATGCTTGATCACCAAGGGAGGGAAGGGTTACTGTAATAAATTTGCAAGAAAAATGGGATATGATGTGTCAATGGTATTTAGGAAGATGAGGGTGAAAGGGAATTAGGGTTTAAGGGAACAATGAAACCCCTCAACAAAGTCTGCCAACTAATTTTCATGACAGCAGTTCATTTAAAACAGAGGCAGCTTCATCATGCTTTTGCCATGAGTGAATTAGGGTTTTCAATTACATACTTTGTCAAAAGGGAAGGGTATCAATTGCATAGGGATTTTAGGGGATTTAATGAGCAATTGAATCAAGGTTTTTGTGAGGGGAAAGGTAAGGGAAAACAGAGTTTAAGGATAGGGAGATAAATACCATGTCACTTTGCAAACCCTAGCACAGCAAAACTGCTCTTTTGATAACTATGCAGCTGTATATTTAATGAATTTTTGTCATGAGCACCATACAACTACTAATCTTTGACATTTACACAGCAAGAGGTCATTTTTCTTTTGTTTTTATAAGGCTATGCAAGTTACATTTTTCACTGTTTTTTGTGTGATATTCATAAGCATGCCTTGCTATCATTTTTTCTTTTTGTTTTTATATGTTTTTTTTTTTTTTATTCTGCTGTGTATTTACATATGTAAATTTGCTGTATATACTAGTGTAGGGTTTGAACATGACACATGGGAAAAGGTAGGGTTTATAGGGTTTGAGGGGCAGGTTTGGTATGACTAATTTGCAAATGAGATTAACAAATATAACATGTTAACATATGTAATTTAATTTTGGGAAAATGAATGGAGGGATATAAGGAAAAAAAATTGCCTTGAAAAACAAACAAACTGTCATACATATGCATGCAAAACATCAAGTCATTTTAACCTATTTTCTATGGATTTCCTTGCATAAAATCATGACCATAATCTTCTTTTGCAACCCCAACCCATCATCAAACATGTGAATGAGGCATACCTGAACAGTTGGAGAAAATTCGAGGGTGAATTTGGCGTTTGAATAAATTTTACAGCAAACTGATTTTTTGGTCGCGCAAGCTCCCAGTTTGGTCTCACCCCTCCGTTTGGTCGCGCCTGTGTAATTTAACACAGCGCGTTGGCCTTTTTTTGGTCGCGCTCCTCCGTTTGGTCGCGCTCCTCCGAAAGACTGAAACTTCTGCAATTTGCCCAATTTCGCCCTCTAATCGCCTTTTGCTTGTAATTTCTTGCTCCAAATGCACAATGAAGACCTTGCAAGAGGGAATTTGCTTTTATAGGCTCATATTTAAAAAAATTTGACTTTAAAAACCCACTTTATAATGTTTAAACCTTTACATTCTCTTTAACACTATTTTAGAGTCTTTTTGTCCTGAAATAAGCTCCTTGGATGCGTTTGACTTCGTTCTTTTTGCAGGTTGACCGCCTGATGGACTGTAGCGAAGGAACCAGGGTTGTTGCCGGCACTTTTACAAATTTTTGAAAATTTCTTTGTTTTTTCAAATTCCACATGACCTTGGAATTAAAAACAGTGTTTTTAAATCCAAGGCATAAAATGAGCTGTAGCTGAAGAAGATGACAATGAAACATATGTACAAAACTCCTTCCGGCTTGCTGGGCACTTACTGACCATGACTCATGACCTTGAAATGATTTTGACTCATAACCCTAGACCTAAGACCATGGGACTTCAAAACAAGAATAAAAACAAGCATGACTCAATTACATTGTTGTATGACCTGATCCAACAAAGCCAAGAAGGGAACAAAGACCAGCTCCTCCATTCAGTGTTATGGCATGCCTAGCGGGATGCAAAACTGACACTGATGAGACACCTATAAATGCATATGCAAAGAGTTGTTGATCACTGATGGAGGGCTCAAGACCGACACTAACATTGGCTCCAATGGGGATGGTAGCTCCTTGGAGGTGCCAAGAACCTCAGACCTCTTGGGAGAGCAGACCAGTGCTTTATTCATTGGGCAATGGAGTCAACTAATAGAAAAAATAACCAACTCAAAAAGACTTTATTTGACTTGACTATAAACTGAAAACTTTGAAAGGACTATGACTCAAACAAACTGACTTTTTGCAGAAAATAAATAAACTGAAATCCCACACCAACCAATCTTCATGCTTGGAATTATAGCCTTCACTTCGGGCCCCAAACCAAGAATGAAAGATTAGTTCACGCTTGCTGTAGTAAAGTAAAATGATATGTACAATGAAGATGATTTAGAGCAGCATTGTTCAAACATGATATCTCTTGAGAAGCCGGCCATTCACCGACCCACCGGGACATTCATCGCCATTCAACTCCTTAAGAAGGAAAGCATTAGGACCACGATATGCAGCAATCTTAAAAGGACCTTTCCACAGATTATCAAACTTACCGTGTTTACCTTTGTCCTCGTTTCGAGCATCCCATCTCAAAACAACATCTTCTAGTTGAAATTTTTCTGATTTTGCCTTCTTATCATAAATCTTCTTGATACGTTCTTGCAGCTTCAAAGAGTTTTGGAGGACTTCTTCCCTTGTCTGCTGTAGGTGGACCATTTGACTGATTCTCCGTTGCATTGGATCCATGTCTTCTCCCGTTTCTTGGATTAACTTTGCGACCGGTACACTAAGTGATGTAGGAAAAACTGCATCAACCCCGTAAACAATCTCAAATGGCGACATTCCTATTGATCTCTTTTGGCTCACCCGATCAGCCCACAGTGCATTGACCAACTTCTTGTGCCAACTTTTCTTGTTGATCTCCAGCATCTTTTTGATAATGTTTACTAGTGATTTATTTGATGATTCGGCCAGCCCATTACCTTGCGGATGATAAGCGGTGGAGTGACCCAAACTGATATTGTACTTATAACAAAAATCCACCATCTTATTTGACTTCAAAGCAGCTGCATTATCCGTGATCAATTTGAATGGACAGCCAAAACGGGACAAGATATTAGTTTCAAGAAAGGAGATAATTACCGAGTCTGTGGCCTGCCGAGTAGGAACTGCTTCTATCCACTTGGTGAAGTAGTCGGTAGCAGTCAAAATCCATCTATGCTACCCGGATGAAGCTGGGTGTATTTCACCAATGAAATCAAGGCCCCACTGCTGAAAAGGTGCGCTAATTTCCACCGGCTTGAGTGGCAATGGCTGCAATCTTTGTTTCCCTTGAAATATTTGGCACTCATGGCAGCTCTTCACCACTTTGTATACATCAGAAAAAAGGGATGGCCAATAGAAACCAGCTCTCAAAATCTTGTTGGCTGTAGTTTTCCAAAATAAATGACCTCCACAATCTCCTTTATGGAAGTCTTCTACCGTTGCTTTCGCTTCTTCTTCAACCAAACAATTCAATAGGATGCCTCCGGGATCTTTCCAATACAATGCTGATTTCATGATGCAAAACTTAGCGGCCTTCAATTTCAAAGTCCTTGCTTTGTTCTTTGACATTCCAGGAGGCGCGGACACATTCTGAAGTACATACACTATATCAGCATACCAAGGAGAATTAATGAAAATGTCTGATACTTGAACCGCTGAATTTTCTCCTTCACCATCGGACAAGGCTGCAATCAAGTTGATGTCAAGCGCATGTAGGTTTGTTTCAGCCATTAGTTTAGCAAGTCCTTGTCCTTTAACCAGCTTGGTTGGCTTGATTTCAACATCATACTCCAAGAGAGCAGCAATCCACTTGCCTCTCCTACCTTCCGGCTCTGTTTGTACCAAGACATCCTTTACCGCTGCACTAGGAACATAAGCTAAGACATGAGAATGAAGAATATAAACCCGGAAATCTTTCAATGCCTTAATCAGGGCCAGCGCTTGTTTCTCAATGATGTTATAGTTTAATGCCCCATCTCTAATGATCCGGCTGAAAAATGCAATTGGCCTTTCAACACCCTCTCTTTTTTGCATCAAAACTGCTGCTAGTGTATGCTCGGAAGCGAAAGAAAACAATATGAAATCCTGAGTATAATCAGGGCTGATTAAGGTCGGGGCTGAAGACAAGATTACCTTGATTAAGTTGAAGGATTTGACTGCCTCCTCAGTCCATTTGATCTCGCTGTCCTTCCGAAGCATGTTGGTCATTTCTCTTAAGTGCTCTGCAAGATTAGGAATGAAGCGACGCAGAAAATTCAATTTACCATTAAAAGATTGTATCTCCTTCTTGTTTCGGGGCTGTTCTAGCTGCTGAATTGCCTCCACTCTTGCGGGATCAATACGTATACCATCTTTGGAAATGATATGTCCCAACAATTTACCTTCACTCATGGCGAAGAGACTCTTTTTTGGATTTAAAGAGATGCCATATTTTCTGCATTTTTGAAAAACTTTCGTCAAATGAAAAAGATGCTCCTCATCGGATTTAGAAAATACCGTTAAGTCATCAAGATAAACAACTAAAAATATGTCCTTTTCATTGGCAAAAGCCATGTCCATAGCTCGCTGAAATGTTGCACCTGCATTCTTTAAACCAAAAGGCATTTTAGCATAATGAAATGTTCCCCAAGGTGTAGTGAAGGCTGTCTTATCACGGTCATCCTCATGGACCAGGATTTGATTGTAGCCGGAGTATCCATTCAACAATGACATCTTGGAGGCACCTACTACTCGCTGCAATATGTGATCCATCTTTGGCAGCGGATAGTTATCTTTGAGAGATACCTTGTTCAAATTTCTAAAATCTATGCATAACCGAATCTCACCGGTTTTCTTCCGTACTGGCACTAGATTAGAAATCCAATCTGAAAAGCGAACGGGAACTATAATTCCAGATTGATAAAGTCTATTTACCTCTTTTTCAATCAAGGGCAGCAACTTGGGATTGATCCTCCGCAACTTCTGCCGAAAAGGTTTCTGATTTTGTTTGATTGGAATAGTGTGTTGGATTATGCTTGTATCATAAGTCTTTAGATCTGAATAATCCCAAGCGAATACATTAGTAAATGATGACAGCAATCTAATGTATTGATTCTTTACCTTGGGTGGCAGGGCCTTCGATAATTTCACCATCTTTGGATGTTCCACTGTCCCAAGGTTGACATCTTCCACACCTTCTTCGGTTGGCATCAAAGTTGGCTTGCGAGCCACATCGTCTTGATCAAAAAGCTCTTCTAAAGGAATCAGTCCCTTTGGAATATGATTGTCTTTCAGCTGCAAAACATCCATTTGATTTATTCCTTCAGGCTCCATGTCAATTGAGATTTCTTCAAACTTACCTTCTCCATGCAAGAAGTCTTTGATTTCCTCATCATCCTGAAAGACTTGCCAATTCCTTTGGTTGTCCGGGATTGTGGGGCGGTGTTTTACATAGATTTCAAACTTGTTACTCGAATTCATTGGTATCTTTAAATTGCTTGCTGCCTTAGCCAAAGCATCGGCAACTCCATTTTGTATCCGGGGTATGCATGTTAAAGTATGCTCTGAAAACCGCTTCAAAATATCTAGAACAGCATTGCGATAAGCCCGCATACGAGGATGTTTAGCTTGAAATTCCCCCTTTACTTGTTTGATCACTAACTCGGAGTCGCCATAAATTGCTATCTTCTTTGCTTTTAATTTCCGGAGGATTTTCAAACCAGCTATAAGGGCCTCATATTTAGCTTCATTATTTGAACAATCAAAAGCCAATTTATAAGAGCAAACTTGTACCTTAATTGGAACTTGTTTAGAGACTGAAAATGGGCTGCGGATCCATACGCCAATGCCTGCTCCATCGCTGCCCACTGCCCCGTCGAAATCCATGGTCCAAAGACCATCTTCATCATCATCCAAGGGCTGTACTTGCGATGTTGTTTCAGTCATGACTTGCTGTTCATTTATCTCAGCAATTGACTTTATGACAGCAGCCTTTTCTTTGCTTTCCGTTCTCAATACTTCTCTAACATCTTCAGCAATGTCTGGGATATCTTCTATCTGAACTAATTGACTATTTACTTCATTAAAACTATCAGCAAATAAAACATAGGACTCTAGATCTGTCTGTACATAGTTTACAGGATGATTTACCGGTTTTTCCTTGCTTGTAATCATATACTTCATCTTTTGCTCTCGATAGACTTTCCTCATTTGTCCAAAAACCGGAATAGTGGCATATGAAAAGTCCAGCTGTAAAGTGCCTTTGAGTTTTGATCCCCATGACCTTGAAAGAAGCATGCCAAACCTTGGCGGAATGTCCGCTACTACCACATCCATCAAGAGATTCTTTGCGGGAATTTGATCCAAGCTAACAACTAAATCTTTAATCAGACCGATGCATCTAACTCGGCTGGAATCAAATGAGTATAGATCATGGTAGTTACGAGTTATATCAAGTCCCAATTTCTCCATTATTGCCTTGGGCATTAAATTGTGTGATGCTCCCGAATCGAACATAGCATTATGAAGCACATAATCATGAATTCTCAAGCTGATATAGAATGGCGGGACATCGCTTTCTGGTGACTCACCATTGAGAGCTGGCCCAAAGATCAATTCCGGCTGATCATCCTCCACATTAACCACATCTAACATTGGATCAGTATTGAACATCTTAGAAATTTGTGCTCTGTAAGTAGTGTTCTTCATGACTTCAGTAAGTGGAATGGACAATTTCAATTTTGAGACTTCATTCTCAATGCTGAACGCTTGACTTCTTTCACTTTCTTTGGCCGGATTATCTCTTTTTTCTGCTCTATCTTTAGGTACATTTGATGGCTGATCCATCTTGTTTGCTGGAGCTGTTGGGGCTGATGAGGAATCCATGATTTCTTTACCTTTTCTTTGCGGAACAGCAGCACCATTCTTTGCCGCATTTTCTGCCTTCTTTTGAAGTGGATGTATAGGTACTGTTCGGTTTCTCAGCTGTCTCTCTTTGCCTTGTTGAGCTGATAAGGCATGTAGATAACCTCTTTGATATTCCTCAGACTCATCTTGAAGTGCCACATCATTAGATAGAATGTAATGCTCATCTTGAGGTGCATAAGCATTGCTTACCAGCTCGTCTTCTTCTGTGATGTAAGTGGGCATGTCATCGGGAGTGAAAAAATGATTTTCTTCACCGGGACCTTCACCCTCATCTTCAGATTCTTGAGTGACATAGTTTTGCTGAAATGGGGGTTGGATCGGTTGCTGTACTGCCGCCTCTTGTCCTCGTGGTTCCCGCTGTTTTATCCTATATTGGGGCTGCTGTTGTTGACCTTTGAAATTCGGGTTTCGAACTTGTGGTTCCGGTTTGCCAAGACTGAGATTTTGGAGTGCCTTTGACATCTCTTCCATTTTCCGAATAACTTGAGAAGTGGATGCTACCTCCTCTTTGATTGTGACCTTCTTTTCCGCTTTCATTCTTGCCCTTTTGTCATTCAAATTAACCTCCACACTGACTGCAATTTTCTGCATTTCCTCCAAAGTAGGAGGATCTCGGTCCCGCAGTGAGTAGGCCATCTCCGGATCGAAACCATCCGGGAACTTCAGCAAGGCAGATTTTCGAGAAGGCTTAAGATCATCTGGTATAGCATTATACACTGCATTAAATCTTATGATGTAGTCTTGAACGGACTCACCCGGATTTCTCTTAAGGTTGTTATATTCGGCATTGATTTGCAGCGGATCCTTTCTGATTTCCCATCTGTCCAAGAATTGTGTTTGAAGTGCTTCCAAAGAAACAATACTATTTGCTCTCAACCCTCTGAACCATTTCCGGACCTCTCCTCCAAAAGTCTGAACGAACAACCTCATGGTAACATCTTCCTCATCCAATTCATACAGATCAAAAAAGGTAGTCATCCGGTCAACATGCTGCTGAGCTGAGACACTCTGTGGAGTGCCATCAAACATTGGTATCTTGCTCTGGTAGTCAGCTGGCATGTCATGAAGGTTTGCAGGGAGAACAAGGGGAGCAAATCGGGCAGCCATGACTCTAGGCGGGGGAGGTGGAGGAGTAGAAGGAGTATGAGGAGGAGGAGGTGGAAGTATAATAACAGGGGTTGTGATAAGGGGAAGGGATGTTGGCGGAGATAAAGGTGATGATGGAGTTTGAGGTGTAGATGGAGGTGAACCAACAGGGGTATCGGGAAGTGTAACTATAGGTGAAATAGGTGAAATAGAGATGAAAGGAGGGAAAGAAACTCGATGAGCCGTGAGGGAAGTTTGAAGATTTTCAGCTTGATCAATAGTAGACCCAATATGATCAGATATGTTTTCAATAAAATCAACAAGAGTTCAAGCATGTATACTACTTTGAAGATGCCGCAAAATATAAGATTCAACCACCTTGTTATGCCTTTCGAGGTCAATCACAGCTGCAAAGTCAGGATCAACAACCAAAGTATCGAGTGCACTTTCAGATTTAGATTTAAACAATGACAATTCAAAATCCTCGTCGAAATCAAGATCTTCAAAATATTTAATTACAGCAGGCGATGAATTAGATCTAACAATCAATTTTGAATCAGAAGCCAGCTTGTAAATACAAATAAACGAGGAAAGGAAAAACCACTCAGCCAAATGGAAACTCTTAGCTTATCATCTGAAGCTTAGAGTCCATAATGATACTGGGATAAAGATGTCACTGAAGCGCTATGTTCACAAATCCCACGGAGATAGACTGAAGCAGCGTTTATCTACTAACGCTGATGTAAAACAAGAGCGTTTTCGAAGGCTTCTGGCGTAACTTCAGGCTCCGTCTAAGACTTATGAAACAACACACTCAATGAGCAAAGATTTAGATGTTCTTCCCCAGTATGGTCGCCAATATGTTAGCGCTTGGAATTCACCTAGGCTGAGATAGACAAACTCTCAAGGCTACATCAAACCATTTCACCTCGTAGCTAGCCCTACGAGGTATGAGAAGGCTCTCTCAGGTCAGATTTGATAGATCTTATAATATAATAAGCTGATCAATTAGGATCAAAGATATTAGGCTAGTAAATTGATAAGGGGGGTTGATTTAAAGATTTTTGGGTTTTTGGTGGCAATTGGAGGGAGTGCAATTTAGGGTGCGGGGATGGAGCACAGTTTTTGCAGGGGGTTCTTTGGGGCAAGGTAGGAACTTGTGCTGATGCCTTTGACTTGGATGAGTGATCAGGGAAGAAAGAGAGGAGGTTAAAGAGGGCAAACAAGGACTTTGAATCCTCTTTAAACAGTGGAAAACATCTATATTGAACAGAATTAAAAGCTGAGCATGGCATGCATGAATTCAAACTTTATCACTTTATCTTGTTCAATTAGCAGCAAAGAAAGAGAGATGTAACACATAAACAAACTTACAGTAACAATTAGAAGACACACCATCAACACAATGATCCACAAGAATCCACAATGAAGTCTGCAAAACCCTGGCCTTCCTTTCCTTAAATTGCAGAAGTAGATGTACAATACACAATAATGCTTTCTCCCACAAGAGTCCAACCATCAAAATGAGAAAGAGAAGGCATAATATAGAAGGTCAAACCTCTTTCCCCACCTCTAGGGGTCGAGCTCAGCTTCCTAGGAGCTGTTACAACTAATTCTAAATCAGTCACTAGATAATAGGCCAGCACAACAACTTGCCTCTAAAAGTTAGGAAGCCTATCCATGCATTAAATATTAACTATTTACATCAAAGAAGCTTCTAGAAGAGTAAAGAAAGATAAAGCCTATCAAAGTACCATGAAAATATTACATTCATCCATCATCTACAAGTAAAAATGGTCAACCATAGTCAAAACAGTGTTTTTTGACCGAAAATGGCAAATTCTGGCAATTCTGGAAGTTTTGGTCGCGCCCCTGGAAGTTCTGGTCGCGCCCCTTTGCAGCTACTTTTGAGTGGGTTCCACTGATCCAAATCAGGTGCAAGATGGCTCATTGGAAAGCTTGGTCTGTCTACTTTCCATCCCAAGTGGAATTTCTGAATTTGGTGTTGATTTGACCCCTCAAAAACCATTTCTCCCAAGGTCACTTTCTGCAACTCAAAAAGTGGGCAGAAAGTCATTTTTTAGGTGTATTTTGAGCTTTTGGAGGCTCAAAACTCAAAATTAGGCTGCCCCCAAGTACTGGTAATTTTTCTTTTTGCATGCCCTTTCCAAAAATGCCAAGTTTGCAAAATTCCGAGCAGCCCTTCAAAATGGTCTCACCCGGGGTGAGACCAAACCGTGGGCAAAACCTGTAATTTTACCAAAAATTTGCAAAATGCTCCAAAATTCTCAAAATTTTCAGATTTTGATGCTAGATCAAGGCTGATCAGTACCATGATGAGTGAGGGATGCCTCAGCCAAGATGCGGAGTGGATTTTTCCTTTTCTTCTTCTTCCGGGCCTCTGACAGCTCTCTTTGGAGAATTTTCATTCTCGCCTTGCAAACATGTAATCTTGCCCAGTAGTGTGTCTTCATGTTCCGGAGCAGCTCTTTGTCACGGTTTGCCTTGTCTAATAGTCCCTCCAAGCGCCAATTTGCTCGGATGAGCAATAACTCTCTATCCTTGGGCAGTGGGTCCCCAGGCCTCCTGCGGTTGATGACTCGGTCGAATCGAATCCTCCATAACTCATCCAACTCCTTCTCGGTCTCCAGCTGTTTGGTCCGCTGCTCTAAATAAGTGATAGTCCACTGAGCCATCTCAAGCTTCCGCTGCAACACAAGGTTCTCTTCCTTGAGCTCATAGAAATCTGAAGAGGAAGGAGAATGAGCATCACGACCAGTGAAATCATCATGTGCCTCGCCAACTGCCTCATCCTCAACCATGGGCTGCTTGCCCTCTCGTACTGCCTGTGCCGATGAAGAAAGCGAGGCCCCTTCCACCTGGTGTGGAGATAACACTCGCTGCTCTGATGATGAAGACGAGACCCCTTCCACTGGCTGTAGAGAAAGTACTCGTCGGGCTGCTGCAAATAAGGTCCTGTGACCTCTCTGATATGTGACCCGAGGAGAAGAAGCCATGTGTCTCGGGATGCTGGTCTCGGGCTGATGTGATGGCCCTCCCTCCTCATGAACTGCCTCAGGCCCTGAATGTGGCTGTGTGAAAACATCTCGGGAGATGAAATCCGCCCAAGGGATGCCCTGCTGGCTCAGCTGATGGGAAACTACTAGCTGAATAAGACCATGATGGCATAGGCTCCGGAGCTGCTGTACTGGAGTCTGTCTCCGAAAGGTAGTGGCTATCCTCTGAATGTCGTGAAATAAGTATGCCGAGATGTTCATCATCCTCACTCTGGTGAAGTGCATCATCATGCGGATATGACAAGAAAATACTCGTGAGAATCTCCCCTCGCATGTGAAGTAGTGCATAATGAGTCTCATGGTGTCTATATACTCTGCTCGGAGGAACTTGATAGGAAAGTTCCTTGTCAAGTGATGCACATAGGCAGGCCTAACATATGGCTCATAGTATACCAGGTCCACCCACTTGCGCTTTGGCCATACCTCACCCACATTGGGTATCCCGGTAGCATCTGTGATAGCCTCTGGAGAAAACACAAAATTCACCCCTGCAAGGGTGACCTGCCTGTCATGGAGATGGAGGACAAACAACCGGGCCAAGTCTCTGTGATGCTGGATGTGTGACAGCCTCTCACAAAACTGAAAACAAGCCATATGCTGAAAGCAAGATACTGCCAATGGGCAAGCCTGCAACTCTGTCAGTGATGTAGGCTCTTCCCTCTTGTGGTGACCACCCTTGCCTCCACTACGAGGCCTCTGCTGTATCTCAATCTCAGCAGATGATGATCGGTCATCACCTTGCTCATTAGTCTCAGTGGTTGACATGGTGTTATTGAGCAAGGTGGAATAAATAAGTCAAAATGACCGCTGCCCTGCCTGCAAAATGCTGTGAAGTATGCTGTTTTCAAGGGGAAACATCATGAGGGATATGTTAGGGGAGGGAATTTACATATAGGAAAGGGAAAAAATATATATATAAGCAGGGAATTCTGAAGGAAAACATCACATAATGTTAAACATGCCATCTCATCTTTCATCATTTGCAAATCAATACTTTATTTAGGGAAACTGTGATTTTTAATCACCAAGGGAAAGGACAATATAGAATTTTCATCATGATGGAAGGAAGGATGTCATGGGCATAGGGGGATAAGGCAGCATCAACTATCAACATTTAACTGGCTGCTCATTTCATTTTGTCTTTGAATGTCTATTAAGAGCATACTCTGTTTTTTATAACTTTTAAAATGGTCATTGATGCTTTTGGGGAACAGGGACTTTGTATGCTTGATCACCAAGGGAGGGAAGGGTTACTGTAATAAATTTGCAAGAAAAATGGGATATGATGTGTCAATGGTATTTAGGAAGATGAGGGTGAAAGGGAATTAGGGTTTAAGGGAACAATGAAACCCCTCAACAAAGTCTGCCAACTAATTTTCATGACAGCAGTTCATTTAAAACAGAGGCAGCTTCATCATGCTTTTGCCATGAGTGAATTAGGGTTTTCAATTACATACTTTGTCAAAAGGGAAGGGTATCAATTGCATAGGGATTTTAGGGGATTTAATGAGCAATTGAATCAAGGTTTTTGTGAGGGGAAAGGTAAGGGAAAACAGAGTTTAAGGATAGGGAGATAAATACCATGTCACTTTGCAAACCCTAGCACATCAAAACTGCTCTTTTGATAACTATGCAGCTGTATATTTAATGAATTTTTGTCATGAGCACCATACAACTACTAATCTTTGACATTTACACAGCAAGAGGTCATTTTTCTTTTGTTTTTATAAGGCTATGCAAGTTACATTTTTCACTGTTTTTTGTGTGATATTCATAAGCATGCCTTGCTATCATTTTTTCTTTTTGTTTTTATATGTTTTTTTTGTTTTATTCTGCTGTGTATTTACATATGTAAATTTGCTGTATATACTAGTGTAGGGTTTGAACATAACACATGGGAAAAGGTAGGGTTAATAGGGTTTGAGGGGCAGGTTTGGTATGACTAATTTGCAAATGAGATTAACAAATATAACATGTTAACATATGTAATTTAATTTTGGGAAAATGAATGGAGGGATATAAGGAAAAAAAATTGCCTTGAAAAACAAACAAACTGTCATACATATGCATGCAAAACATCAAGTCATTTTAACCTATTTTCTATGGATTTCCTTGCATAAAATCATGACCATAATCTTCTTTTGCAACCCCAACCCATCATCAAACATGTGAATGAGGCATACCTGAACAGTTGGAGAAAATTCGAGGGTGAATTTGGCGTTTGAATAAATTTTACAGCAAACTGATTTTTTGGTCGCGCAAGCTCCCAGTTTGGTCTCACCCCTCCGTTTGGTCGCGCATGTGTAATTTAACACAGCGCGTTGGCCTTTTTTTGGTCGCGCTCCTCCGTTTGGTCGCGCTCCTCCGAAAGACTGAAACTTCTGCAATTTGCCCAATTTCGCCCTCTAATCGCCTTTTGCTTGTAATTTCTTGCTCCAAATGCACAATGAAGACCTTGCAAGAGGGAATTTGCTTTTATAGGCTCATATTTAAAAAAATTTGACTTTAAAAACCCACTTTATAATGTTTAAACCTTTACATTCTCTTTAACACTATTTTAGAGTCTTTTTGTCCTGAAATAAGCTCCTTGGATGCGTTTGACTTCGTTCTTTTTGCAGGTTGACCGCCTGATGGACTGTAGCGAAGGAACCAGGGTTGTTGCCGGCACTTTTACAAATTTTTGAAAATTTCTTTGTTTTTTCAAATTCCACATGACCTTGGAATTAAAAACAGTGTTTTTAAATCCAAGGCATAAAATGAGCTGTAGCTGAAGAAGATGACAATGAAACATATGTACAAAACTCCTTCCGGCTTGCTGGGCACTTACTGACCATGACTCATGACCTTGAAATGATTTTGACTCATAACCCTAGACCTAAGACCATGGGACTTCAAAACAAGAATAAAAACAAGCATGACTCAATTACATTGTTGTATGACCTGATCCAACAAAGCCAAGAAGGGAACAAAGACCAGCTCCTCCATTCAGTGTTATGGCATGCCTAGCGGGATGCAAAACTGACACTGATGAGACACCTATAAATGCATATGCAAAGAGTTATTGATCACTGATGGAGGGCTCAAGACCGACACTAACAGATATAAATACCAAATTCTTCATTAATCCTGATACATACATAACATCATGTAGCATAACTGATTCCTTAGAATTCAACTTAAATTTGACGGACCCAAAGCCTTTCACGGGATGAGTGGAGTTATCTCCAAGAATGGTCTTCAACTTAGTCTCCCTCTGCTAGATTAGAGAGCACTTTCTTGTATTCATAGAAATGATGAGTAGCCCAACTATCAACCAACCAACTATCCCACGAATCGAGAGGAGAAGAACTAGTAAGGGAAAAAATAAGAATGTATTCATATTTTCTTACAACATTACTTTCATACCTAGGAGCCCTTGACTTATTTTGAGGAGGAGGATCTTCTTCTCGATCACTTGAGGAATCTCTTCTTCTTCTTTCATATCTTTTATCATGGTTATTCCTTTGATTGTCTTTTCTTGTTTTATTATTTTTTTTGCTTCTAGTGTTGTAACGTGGCCTCTTTCTCTTCTTGACAATCTCGTGCATAATGACCCTTCTTGTGGAAACTGTAGAATTCAATATGAGATGACGATCTATGATTTATTCCTTTTGTATTTTAAGAAGGAGGATCCGTTGATGGACCTCCTTTTTCCTTCTTTCTTTTGTCATGAGAGATATATGCAATAGGCTTTCCCTCTTCATGCTTTTGAATCCTTCCTCTTGCTATCATCCTCAATTATTCTTGAGTAAGCTTCCCAAAAATTTCATCAAATGAAGGAAGGAAATTGTTGTTTTTTATTGTAGTAATGAAGGTTTCCCAAATAGGAGGGAGACCTCTAAGAGTCACAACTACTAGTTCCCTGTCAAGCACATTTTCTCCAACTCTCTAAAATTGATCTCTAAGGCAAGAGATCCTCATAATGTAGGATTGAACAACTTCTCATTTGTTCATCTTGGTTTCCTTGAGTTGATATTTCAAGGTGATGATCTCATTCAAGTTGTTGATTTCATACATGGTGACTATCTTATCATACATTTCTTTAGAATTTCTTAAATTCCCAACATATGCAAGTGATTGATCTTGTAAACCATCAAATATAATTTCTTTGCTTTGGCCTCACATTTATTGTACCTGTTCTTGAGGGAAGCGGAAGCATTTTCTAGGGGCTCGGGCATCCTTCCTTGAATGTATTCCAACACATCATTGTTGTGAGCTACAATCTCCATTTTGACTTTCCATGCAACAAAGTTTGATGTATCACCCAACTTTTGATGCTCCTTGAAGGTAGAGGAAAAAATCTTGACATTGAATAGGAAATTTTCTTTTTGATGATGAGGGCTTCAATGCTCGTCTTCTTTTGGGCTTGTCCTTCACATCGCCTTTGATACTATGTTAATTTTTTTGATTATTCTATGCTGTATCAATTACTTTAGCCCAATTTACATCTTTATTAACAATGCATCCAATTAATAAGAATGTAGCCAATCATAAAATGTAACTAAAGATAGAACAATATATGAAATGATAAAGAAGACAACAACATAACCATAAGAGACAACAAATTGGTCCAAGACCAAGGAAAAACCCCACAAGGGGGAAACCCTTTCAAATATTCTTCTTTAATAGATCGTCATAAAAAGTTTTCAGGAGAGAGTAAAAAGAGCCCAATACATATATTTACAGCAGAGATTTACAAAATAGATCTACAGATCTATATAACAGTATAGAGAAACCCATATCTACTAAATCATTGAAGCCAACTATCAAACCCAAGGTCAAAACCCTGGATGCTTTCAACAAAACAGACCGTGTGCGTCCGAAACTCTCTGGAGGCTCTCTCAGCCACTGTGTGAGGGCGTCTGTAACTTCTCGAACACTCCCAGGAAGACTCTGTGCATACGTCTAAGGTTAAACTCACCCATATCTGCTCCAAACCGTAGATCTGGAGCATATACGGGTTAGTTTGACCCTAGATGCATGCACAAAGTCTTCCTGGGAGCACCCGAGCAGTTACAGACGCCCTCACACAGTGGATGAGAGAGCATCCAGAGAGTTTTAGACGCATGCAAGTCAGTTTTGCTGAGAGCGTCCAGGGTTTTGACCTTGGGTTTGACAATTGTATTCAATTGGCTTTAGTGATCTGGTAGATATGGGTTTCTCTCTGGTGATATATAGATCTGTAGATCTGTTTTGTAAATCTGCGCTGCATATATATATATATATATATATATATATATATATATATATATATATATATATGTATGTATGTATTGGGCTCATTGTACTCTCTGGTGATTTTTTTTTATGATGATCTATTAATGAAGAATATTAGAAAGGGTTTCCCGCTTGTGCGGTTTTTACCTAGTCTTGGACCAATTTGCTGTCTTTTATGGTTGTGCTGTTCTCTTCTTTGTCATTGCACATATTGTTCTATCTTCAGTTATAGTTTATGATTGGTTACATTGTTATTAATTGGATGCATTGTTAACAAAGAAGTAAATTGGGCTAAAGTAACTGATGCAACATAGAACAATCAAGAAAATTAATAGGTGCTTGATGTTATAGGGCAGATAAACCACCTAGAGAATGGGCGTCATATTTTGAGTGTTTAACCAAGCATTTGGTGTGAATTCCATGTGAAAGCATTTCCTCAACCATTAGATCTAGATTGGGGAGCTCAAATGCAAGAAAGATATGTTGTAGTTGACCTATGTTTGGGTGGTGAGTGGAAGTCCCTCCTTAAGTTTCCAACTAGTTTAAGACACATAGATAAGTATAATACATTTGTGTATTTGAATCATGAACTATGATATTCAATGCGATGCTTATGAACAATATAAAATTTTGTGTGTCTACAATTTTAATGAATGTGTATAATGTGTTATTTAACATTATGTTCACGATTGAGGTGAGAAATTATATGTTTATTCTCTCTTAGTTGACAACGATGGATTCTAAATATATTATCTCAATTTGTTTAGAAGATTAATAATTTTTGATCGACGGACTACAACCCTTCTTGTATAATTATGAGAATCTATGTGTTCAAGCTTAGTTAATTCCTATTTGTTTCCCTCTAAATAAGTTTAACTAGATTGCAAGTTACACAGTGGAAACAATGATAGTTTATTAAATGTTTCGTTGAAATGATTAGAGACCTTGAAATACTGTGTTTTGTACGTGAAATATGGTGAATGGTACACATGGGATTAATTAATAATCCTTTTATTTAAGACATTACTCAATGTTTAATCAACTATTTAAGCCTACTGACTTGCGGAGTGTGGTACCAAGGGAGGTAAGGAATACCGACTCAGGGAACACAATCCTAGGGAAAATAACAACAACTAGCCTAGGGAGATATTAGCACATGGAGATGTAGTATTGGGGTATGTAATCCTGCTAAAAATGACACTAGGGAGGAGCGAACCCAGGGAATATGGTACTCGAGGGAAGTGATACCGACGTAAGGAATGAAATATTAGGGGAAGTGATGTCGGCTTGAGGAAACACAATAACGAGAAACCATGCTACTATGGGATTAAAAACATGTGTTGATACCGGTGTGGCAGGTGTGCCATGTGGAACCCCATGTGGCAGTGGTGTGACACAATGTTTTCTAGGCATCACCACGTGGGTGTCACATAGAATTCCTTTGATGACAAGGCCTCCTTTTTCAGGCTATAGTTCTAATGGGTATAACTTTCTACTCAAGGCTCAGAGTAAGATAAAATTAATATAAATGGAAAGCACTCGACAATCTAACTGAGATGGTGGGATTGGCTTTAGAATTTGAATACTTTGAAGAAAATAGTTTGTTGTAACCCCATCTTCATAAGAAACCTTGGAGATCAACTCAAAATGATAGAAATCCCATAACCTGAGATGGTTTAAGGGGTGGGAGGTTTTACAAAGTGGTATTAGAGCAAATGTTCAACATTGGACTTTGAAGGGGATCACACACATAGAATATAATCTAATTTTATATGGATGAGTAAATTAATTTGTTATATGAATTCTATTTGAAACCAATGTTTTATGTGGTTGCTAAATTTGATGGAATTCTTCTCCTTTTTTAATGTAAGATATGTATCTGACATGGGTTTTGGATATGTGAATAACTTGAGGTTAACATGCTTGGTGTTGACATAACAAGGATATGATTAATATGTTTATGCTTGATTTAGATGAAAATTGTGTGATAACACATAAGAAGACATAATCGAGAATAGAAAATAAAGGAATGAGTAGAAAAATAATATAATACAACATGGACAAAACCTTTCCTAACAAGGAAGAATATTTAGTTGGAAAGAGGCTAGAAGAGAATTTCCCTAATTGGATGGATACCTCAGAATTTTGAGAGCTAAATTGAGTAGTTGTAACGATGACGATGAAAATATTTTTAGAGCTCAAGAAAGGAAAGTATAGGTGAATGCAGTTATTTTGTAGATCTCATCAAATTTTCAAAGACAAAGGAAACATGAACCTTGTGCAAGTTATTTGGATAGGCATAAATCCAAGAAAATTCCATTTGAAATATGGAAGCATTGATTGGAAACCTATAAGGTAGAAGGTAGTAAGTCAAAGAAGAGGCACAAACATGCATGTGAAGATAAATTAAGAGGAGGAACTCCACTTAGCACCTCAAAAAGAGAAACAAACAACCATTAAAAACTATCTAGTGCTATAACCCAGACCAAAATACATCACCAACAAAGGAAAAGTGAGAAAACAATGTCGGAAGCATTCAAAAAAAAAATCCCCTTACCCTTGATGGAGATATTAAGAAGAGCAAAGAAGTAGAACCCTAGATTTAGGGATTAAAGAATTACTTCAGAGTCCATGACTATTTTGAGAATATGAAGGCTAGGGTAGCTATTTTTAACTTAAAAGGGAAAAATGACACATGGTGGGAATATCTTAGGAATGTCAAAGGCATCAGAGAAAAGGAAATGGATTGGAAAAGATTTGAGAAATATTTATGGGGAAAGTACTTGTATAATAGGTACTATGAAAGCAAAATCAAAGAGTTTCATGAGCATAGCTCAGACAACTCACCATGGATGCCCATAATAACATATTTTGGAACTACTGAGGTATGTTCCCTACATCAGGGATGAGAAGGTTAATACTCAAAGATATCTCAGTGGTTACCATAGTCCTACCAACACATAATTTAATTTAATGAACCAAAGACACTAGAGGAAACTATTAGGAAGGTCAATTATTTCTATGATTAGTCTAAAAATAGGGGTGAATTCCAAACAGATTGGAAAAGGAAAGACAAAACCAAATTTAAAGGGAAAGGACCACAACCCTCAACCTACTAAAAGTGAGTTCCAATGAAACTTCCCTGTTGCAAATAGAGATCAACTGATCAAATTAACAAGGGAATAAGAAGAGGAATCCATGAGGAGGTCACTATAGTGTTGGGGATGTGGAGAGGATCATATGTTGAAAGATTTCCCTAAAAAAAAAAACAATAAGTTGTATAATATCCAAGAGGCAACAAAGCATAGCTCATATTTATGTAGCATTGGACAATAGACAAATAGATCATCAAGCCTCGATAATCGAAATGGAAGGCATGGTTTCCAACTAGCTTGTTTTAATTTTAATTGATTTAGGTTATAGCTTCAATTATATCAGCCACAAAATTGTAGAGACATGTACCTTACGGAAAAAGCAACTTTCCAAATCATGGTTGGTCTAGATAGCCACAAGAGTAAAAAAAATAGTGTTTGATTTAGTGGAGTCATGCCACTTGGAAATAAGTGGCATGCCTACAAAATCTGCACTTAATATTTTTCCATTCATTTTATAAGATACCTTGATTGACATGGATTAGTTGGCAGCCCACATGACTAAAGTCGACTATTATAGTAAACTGTTTGAATGAGTCAACAATGAAGGAGAGGAAAGAGTGTTGTAGGGAATAAGAAGACTTTTTTCAATAAGACAAATTTAAGCTCTTCAAATTAATAAATACAGCCAGAATGGGTGTGCCTTGTTTATGATTCAAGTAACTAGGGTAATAGAGGAAAACAAACTCATAATTTAAGAACACCCCATCCTGAAAAAATATAGCGATGTATTTATGAAGGATGTTCCAATATTGCCACTCAAGAAGTAATTCAATTTCTCCATTAAATTGATTCCCGTTTCTGTGCTAGTCTCTAAAACCCAATATAGCATGAGCATGCTAGAGTTCGTGGAATTAAAATTACAGCTAAAAGAAATGTGGGATAAAGGATACATCAGACTCAATGTATCACCCTAGGGAGCCCCAATGATGTTTGTAAAGAAGGATGACACACTATGATTATGAATTGATTACAAATAGTTAAATAAGCTATAGTGAAGTTTAAATACCCATCGCCCCTAATTTCTGATATATTTGATCAACTGAGAGGAGCCACAATGCTCTACAAGATAGATTTGAGATTTTGCTATCATCAAGTTATAATTAAATATTAAGACATTCATAAGAGACCTTTAGGATGAGATACAAGAATTAAAAGTTCTTAGTGGTACCATTTGGACTCACAAATTCCCTGACCACATTCATGTGCTTGATGAACAATGTCCTCAACCAATATTTGGAAAATTTCATGCTAGGGCTAGTTGATGATATTTTGGTTTACTTAAAAACCAAAGAAGAAGTACATGAAGAAAACTTGAAGGCGATGTTACAATTACTACAAGAACACAAATTATATGCCAAAATTAATAATTGTGATTTCCTCCAATCATAAGTACAATATTTGGGACATGCCATCTCAAAGGAGGGAGTAGTTGTAGATCCAAAAAATATCAAGGCCATAATGGAGTGGCCCACTCGGAATGTTACGTAGGTTAGATCCTTCATGGGATTTTCTAGATATTATCGATGATTCATTCAATATTTTTTAAAGATTGGACATCCAATCAAAATTTGACTGGAAATCAAAGTGTGTATATAGTTTTTAGCAACTTAAACACTTTCTCACACATTCACCTATTCTGAGGATAACAAATCCAAAGAAGGATTTCCTAGTTTTCACAGATTCTTTCAAGGAATGACTAGGTGGATTATTAATGCAAGAAGGGCATGTAATCTACTACAAATGAAGGAAACTAATGGAGCATGAGAGGAATTGTGTGACTCATGACTTGGAGCTAACACCAATTGTGCATACACTAAAGATCTGGAGGAAATACTTGTTTGGGAGAAGGTTTTGTGTTGATGTCAGATCATGGAGGAATGAAATACTTGTTTAACCAACCTAAGTTAAATTCTAGACAAGCCAAATGGTTGGCTTTGATTAGTGAAATTTATTTTGAAATCAAGCATATTAAGGGAAAGGAAAATTGGGTAGAAGACGCACTTAGTAGAAGTTTATAAGTATCTCACTTGGCAGCCATGAGCACTTGTGAAATTAACACCAAATAAAAGGTTAAAGATGAATTCTTGCATGGCAACCATTTCCATTATGTGAAGGAACTATTACAATGGGAACCTGAGGAAATAGTAAGAAATAATTACAAGCTAATTTATGATGGCATGTTGTTGTTTATAGACAAATAGTATGTACCCTATGTGATCACTTCAAGGATGAGCTTCATAAAATACCTTATTCATCTCATTTTGGTTACCAAAAAATTATAATAGGCATAAATAAAGTATATCATTGGCCAGGAATGAAGAAAGAAATAACCAAATATATTGGCAGGTGCTTGGAATGCCAACAATTGAAAGTAGAATGCAGGCATCCAACGTGATTACTATAGCCAATTCCAATCACTGAGTAGAAATGGGAAGTAATATCCATGGAATTCATCATGGGATTGTCGAAGACATCCAAACTACATGATGCCATTATGGTGGCAATAGACAAATTGAGCAAGGCAACTCTCTTTATAGATGTTAAGTCTTCCCACAAAGATATTGACATAGCTCAAATTTTTATGAAATAAATATTCATATTACATGGCATAACCAATAAGATAATTCATATTAGGATTATGTGTTCAATTCAAAATTTGGAAAGCATTGTTTCATGGATTTGGGACTCAACTAGATTTTAGCACAACCTATCATCCTCAGAAAAATGTTCAAACTGAAAGGGTAAATAGAATTCTAGAACACATGTAGAGGATGTATGCCATGCATCAATTGAAGAGGTGGGGAGGATTCCTACGATTAGTTGAATTTTCATACAATAATGGGTACCAAGAATCGCCAAAGATAAGTCCTTTTGAGACACTATATGGTAGAAAATGCAATACTGCCATCAACTGCGATGACCCAGTTAACATAATGGTACTTATACCTGGCATTCTAAGAGAACTGGAGTAAGAAGTGATTAATATCAAGTAGAAGTTGAAATTGGGCTAAGAAAAAATCCCCTTAAGAAAGTCTTAAGGCATGTCACAAGCGCTATCTGAACCAATATTACCCCTAACCCCATTAGCAAGAAGCTAGTTGAGAGAAACCCACTCACCCCCAAAATTTATGGCATCCCCAAGGTCCATAAGGATGGGGCTCCCTTGAGACCCATTGTTAAGAGGATAAGTGGGCCCACTTATCTTCTCACTAAACATATAGCCCAAAAATCTAAGCCCCTTGCATGCCTCACCAACTCCGTCGTGAAGGAATCAACTTCCTTTGTCAATGGGATTAAAGGTATTAATCTTGATCCCTTAGATATTTTGATAAGATTTGATGTCATTTCCCTTTACAAAAAAATCCCCATTAATTTAGCTATTAATGTTATTAACTACATCACTGACCCAGATACTACTAAGTTAGTCAAAATTTTCCTAAATTCCATTTTTTTTAGCTTTCAAGGTGAATTCTATGAGCAAACTTGTGGGATTTCCATGGGCTCTCCTCTCTCCCCGGTGGTGGAAAAAATTTTCATGGATGAATTCGAGTCCAAGGTGTTGGCTTCTTCACTATTCCACTCTAATATTTTGAAGAGGTTTGTCGATGATACCTTTATCATATGGCCCCATGGCCATGACGAATTAGATTTGTTTAAGTCACATTTAAATAATCAGTATGACTCCATGAAATTCACTAGGGAAATCAAAGTAGAGGGTAGCCTTCCTTTCCTAGATGTACTTATCTCTAAGAAGGGAGATGGTTCCATTTCACACCAGGTGTTTTGTAAAAAGACTCACACGGAAAAATATCTCCATGCCAATTCCCATCATCATATAGCTAAAATATCTGGTGTTCTAAATACCTATTGTATTGTTCAACAACTCCCCCATTTATTATATTAATAGTTAGTATTGTATTAATAAATGGGGACCCTTTTATTTTTTTTCAAAAAACTTAGCAAATAAAATCTTTCCTTTTGAAAACCATTTGGAATAAAACCTTTGATAAATTAAAATATCAAGCCAAGTTACTTTGTGACTAGGCATTCCCACTTTATCGCAAGTCATAGGATCCGAAGTAACAAAGATTAGTCGTGAGTCGGAATCCGCGAAATGCGATAAAAGACCCCCCTTAAAAGACCAAAAGTAGCGTTGAACTTTTTATAAAACTCAAGGCTTAAGATATTCCTTATATAATAAAGTATTCATTGCAATCGCATCATGAATTTTACAAAGGGTGCAAACATGCAAACCATAAAAAAATGCGAAATGCGATGAGGTTCGGACCCGACGAAATAACAAAGATTGTTATAATTTAAATAAAGTTCAACCTATCGCAAAATAGTCATTTCAGTGGAATAATCATTCGTTTAAGAAAAAACACTTGATAAAGTAAAAAGTATGCCGCTCATCACAAATCACAAAACAATAAAGAAACTTTAAATTCGTCTACTCTCGATTTGCGATTTGCGATCTTTTCGATATTCCGATTTTCAATCTTTTTGATATTTGCGACTTGCGATATTGCAATTCATCGCAATCACATGATCTATTTCGCATATAGCACAAACCAATTTGAAATATCATTTTGAAACTTGTGATGCGATATTTTGATGAGTCATGAAGGAAATCACACGTAGGCCTTAATGCATAGTTAATGAGGTTTAAATTGCATTTACTCTTTTAATGGCTTGAGAAGATAGATATATTTTTTATCCATGTTTGAAATAAAATATCCATCCTTACGTTCTTTCAGAATTTACTGTGCTATTGTGTTTTCGCTTGTATTTTCTGCTTTGAATTTTTATCCTATTTTCTCCATTTCCCAATTTCAGGGAAATTTCGAAGAAGACATCCCTCGCAAAAATGGCTAAGAAAGGAAAAAATACTGCAGAGGCTACTTCATCTGAGGATTCAAACATGATTCCACTCTTCTTCGATACCACATGCAATAAGGATGGCATGACTACAACATGGGAGGCCATGTATAATTTACTAGAGGAAGAAGACCCAAAGGTCCTGGAAACTAAAGCAACAACAGATGCCGAGGAAAGTTTCGATGCTTCCTATTTCAAAGCAACATGTTCTTTCCTGCATAAGATAGCTGCAAGGCCGAAAATATTACCATACACAGATATGGTAAGATGGATTATTGATAATGTGGACATTTCAGATAGAACGTTAAGAAATTCCAGGCATGAAGTCATGGGGTCATTTAAACCAAACAATTTACGCCAAATGTACCATCTCCCAAAGCCACAGAAGATCTATGATAAAGCCTTTATTGAGAATTTTTCCAAATAAAATGAAGACTCGATGGACGTCATGCAAAATTAGATTTCTGGCTCCAACAAGTCGAGGTGGGAGAAAACTGGTACATACCCAATTGCACCCTTGTCAGCCCCACATAATTTTGCAGCTACAATGTTATGTAGGCTATTTGGAAAAGCTGATACCACCAAGTTTTCTATTGAATGGGTTCCATTGATTGATGCAGTTGTTAATGCTATAATCATGAACTGGAGTAATATTTTGTCGGACAATTTGGCTATGGCCATTAGAGAATACAGGGGCAATAGAATTGTCTCCACTCGGGTTATCCCTCCCTTTTACATGAGTGCTTATGTCATGGATGCTATATGTTTTTGCTCACATTTTCCAAACATGGGTTGGAAATGGACTTTAAAGGATCCTACTCCCATGCATGTTTATCATAAAGTTTTGTGGGAATCACAATTTAGCTCCCATTTTTATAAATTTTGTCATGGCGTTATGTTACGAATTTACTATACCATTTTTTATAAGAAAGCCCCCAAGCTATCAGAGGAAGCAAGGACAGACATCTTGCCAATGGAAAGATGGTTTGGTGAGGAATTATTTACTTATATAAGAGTTTTTGGGAATATTCCAACTTCGCATGTTCTTGCATATTATGTTCCAGATAATTTATTGGCAAGAGAGATTTCCTACCAAATAGTAGGGGATAGTATAGCCAAAACCCTTAAAGAACAAAATATGTCCATCTGGCTGACCTTCCTAGTGCAATGTGGTGCTTTCACATTAAATGATTATGGGCACGTGGTAAAAGATATATAGAACATCACATCCCTAAATCTGGCCACTATGCCAGGCAGATAGTATGACCCTAATAAGGTCGCCAAAAACTTCACTACTATGGTCAAAATCAAACAATTTATTCATGAGGATGATGAGTTTGATGATCTCTTTGAGCAAGATGAGACATTTTCACAGGTCTTACATTTAGCATCAATAAAATTGGACCCGGCGGACCTCAACCGCTTCCACCTCTACAAAAATAGAAGGCTAACAAAGGTCCCTTTGGACCTATTACAGATTGAAGAAATAAGAGAACCTACTCCCAGTGTAAGCCTGGAGGAAGGTTCCAAGCACAATTCTAATGAGGAATCTCAAGATAAGTCAGTTCAAGGTTCAGAATACTATAAACACCAATCTCGGAATAAGGAAGGAAGCCTCGAGGAAGACCCTGAACATGATACATACAAAATGCTGAAGAAATGGCTAAAAAGGACTCCGTTGAAGAATCCATAGAGAATGTTTCCACACAGGTTCAAACGAAAAATATCACAATTGTTGATTTGGATCAAGAATGGGAGAAATTTAATAAAAAGCTTCAAACAAAGCCCAGTCTTGAAGGAACTTCTGGATTTAAAACTCCACTACACACTCATCAAGTTATAAACCCAGAAACAACAATACAAGGAGTTATAACTACTCAAGAAATTGAAATCATCCCGGCACACCCAACTTCATAAATTGCTTTAAATATTGAGGAAATACCACCACTGGACATATTTTACAGCCCAACACATAAGGCTGTAGTAAAAAGGCAAAGTAAGAAAAGAAAATTGGATGTATCGGCATCATCAACTCTTGGAAGTGAATCAATGGAGGTAGTATGGAATGACACCCCCATTGATCCATCAGAAAATCTTACAAAGATATCACAATTTTCAGGCGCCTAATCAACTACAAAAATTGATAAGGAAGAAGAAGTTCAACTTTTACTTAAAGAAAAAGAAGAAAGATTTCAACTGCTTGAAAATCAACTTGAGCAAGAAAGACAGAGCACCAACAAGCAAGTGGAAATGCAGGTGACACAAATTCAACAAGATTTTGAGAAAATGAGAGTACAACATCAAACAAATATTGCAGAGAAGAACTCACAGATTCACCAAATGCAGGCTATAATGGATAAATTCAAAGACAACCCTCAAACATATGAATTCATTAAAGAGGCACTTGAATTAAATTCTCTGTTGTCATAGCAGCAAGAAATGTTCTGCCAAAGAATCTCATCAATCAATCCCTATTGTGAAACAAGTGATAAATTAACCAATCAAATGGTTGATCAAAGATTAGAATATGAAGAGATCAATAAGAGGATTTCAGATTTTATTTCTTGGCAGGAATTTGAAGAAGGAAGAAAAGCCGATTTGCCAAAGATCGAGGATGATTGAAGTGGATGTTGGTGGCCACCCACCTATCCCACTTGGATCCTGTTATAGACATTTTTGTGCCTTACAACATGGAGCATGAAATGTCAATAATCTGAGGGATCCAAAGTCCCTAAACATGTTGTTCCTACCCCTAGAGGAACAAGGTCAGCAAACCACAGCACTACAGATTAGTTCTCCACTGAAAAACACTCAAAAACAGGTCAATTTTGGATCAAAGCAGCTGCTCCACTAAGCATCTGCGCTGAATGTCAAAAGCTCTATGGTGTACCTGCGCTGCATAGCAAGTGCAACAAAGGCTACCTGCGCTGGGCGTACTTTGACATGTGGAGGAATCTTTTCTCAATGTGCCAGTGCCCAGGAAGCTTCCAAAATGACACTTGGATCAGAAGATTTGCCTAATGATGAGTAAAGAGGTTCTAAAACTCCAAGTGGAAGGTAGAAACTCCGAGTGGACTCAAGGACTGAAGAACAACTAGAGTTGAAGAGGACAACAAGTCACACATCAAGTTGACTTATCTTCACTCCAAAACTCTATATAAGGATCTTATCCCATGGGATCTGGAGGCGGGAATTTTGTGCAAAGAATTGCTGTTGGTTTACAGTTGTGAGTATTGGGTGATTGCTTGAGGGAGGTGAAGAGGAGATTTCTTTCCGTCGGGAAGGTGATGCTGGATTGGACCTCTCACGGTTGTATCACCGCCTGAACCTTACTTCCTTATATTAATAAAGCATTTGAGGTTCTTCTATTCGCATGAGTTTCAATGGTGTATTGTCTTACTTGCGTATTTGATTTATGCTAATCCTTGAATCAATTATGAATGCATGCTTCTTGTAGTTTCCTTTTCTTGTCTTGTTCGCAGGATCTCGTGTAGCTGGGCCCGTGAGAAGACTTGGAGCTGGGAGCGAGCAGCAAATAGAGGAGATTGGATCGACCATTTGCGCAAGACATCAGTAAGTGGATCTCTTCCTTTCATCTCTTGCATGTCATAAAGAAGTAACTTTAGATAGCTTTGCTTCAGCTGCTGCTAAGGAACTATCACCCTTAGAGTGGGATAGGGTCATTCCGTGTTGGATACTTTTCCCCACAACAGATCAGCGACTCCGTTGGGGATCGTGTCTTGTTGGTAGCTTGTGTTTGTTGCTATTCATTTCCTAAACAAAGGGAGTATCGAATCGAACTGCATTCGAATCCTTCGAATGCAAAGTAGAGGGCAGCTACTCTAGCTCAGTGCTGGGCATGTTTATGATTTGAAGAGCTGATCCACAAGGACTCTTTTTAGCTCTTTGTGATAGTGTTCATCTTCCTTAATCATCCTCTAGTGTATACTTGGCTGATAGCCTCTGATTTGGCCAAAAACCATTGATTTTTGAGCAAACTGTGACCCGGAATCTGAGAGAGACGAGAGTTGTCTCTTCAGTGCAGCTGTAGCAAAAGCTACCTGCGTTGCAACGCAGGTCCCGAAGGGGCTACCTGCGCTGCATGTCAGATTGACAGTGCAGTACCTGCGCTGATCCAGTTTTGCCTTGTGCAATTGGGGTTCCCTACTGTCTGTTTCCCAGTTTTCAATATTGTTTTTGCAGCCTGTTGTCAACCTGTATACCCAGCTGAAACTACCTTTCTTTGCCTTCATTCCGCCTCAGTTGTATGAAGAAACCGTGATTGTTCTTATTGTATTTCTTGCTTTCATTCACAGTTTCCCGTAGCGAAAGTGAACTAGTCTTGCTGTGACCTCTTGGATCTAGGCCTGTAAGAAAGTGTCGTTGTGATTCTAAGAGCTAGTTTATTACTGTTCATAGCTGCTTGAACATTTACTTTCGTTATATGGTTCGAATTTCAGTATTTCTTGTGTTGAAACGAGTGAATCTTAAGGTGTTCTTTTGATTATTGGACAAAAACTTGTTTTCTTTCACTTGAAATTGAATTCGAAATTATACAACAGCTTTCTTTTTGTAATACATCAACATTAAGAAAGAAGAAAAGAAATACTTGCATTGTGCATGTGCATTTTGACAGTTTGCATGTCGATTTAGGAAAAGTGCATCAGTGTGTGCTCTATGATCTGTTTGAAAAGATGATGTCTTTCTTTTCCCTCAGTAGTTAAGATTTTCATAAGTTGAAAGAATTGAAAAAAGCTTGCTTATCATTCTTAGACTGCATTTAGGAGTTGTATCATACATCACGTGGTGATCCATAAAGGCAAACTGCTAAGCAAGATCAACCTAAAAAGAACTAAATTTATCTAACAACGCTTTGAAACATAACGAAACACAGTAGAGGTCTAGGTAGAGACGTGTTCCGGCGTCGTTAAACATAGTGACCGTCAATCTCTACGAAGGTGGGTGATTCCTCCTGAGGGACGATAGCACTAATACGGACTTGTGCCCCCGCGTACCGTCGCGTATATTGGGGGACCCCTATAGGAACAAAGCCTTTATCCATAGGAAGCCGTGTCGGCCGCCCTACTGATCGCGATGCAGTGAACACAGCATTCACGAAGATCGACCACTCGTACCGTAAAACGTATTCTGTGGTTTCGCGAAAGGTTTGGCACACCCTCTGCCTAGAACTCCAGAGTAGTTTCTTTTGGCCTTTTTCAAACTCTATAACTGAAAAAGTCCATCCGAGCATTTGCACTTCAGGCTCGTTAATACATCGAAGGAGACTAGAGTCATCTTTAGCTTTTTCTCGACTCTTAAAAAGTGAAAAAACAAGTTGTGTCTAAAGCGTCGTCATATAAAATTCATTTTAAACGGAACATAATTACCCCTTATTCCTGCGTTGATCTTGAAGTTGAGAACATGGAACACACCAACCAAGGGATTCCACATGATGGGAACCCTAGCCCTTTCTCCTCTTGGGGAGAAGTTGGTGCGCCCTACATGGCTACGTTGTCGCTTCCAGGGCTGACAATTGGCCTGCCAGTTTGGCTATTCTCAACCACTGTAGTTCAGAACACCACGGTTCCTGAACAGTCGAATCAACAGTTAGACCAGTCTAGAGCTGCCCTCCAACCTTCCACTTCTTTTAAGTCTTCCTCCGATCCTTCCCCTTCGAAAGGTAGAGCCGCCGAAGGCAGAGCTCCCACGGAGAAGAAGGAGACCGATCTTCCCTCTTCGAAAGGTAGAGCCACCAAAAGCAGAGCTCCCACGGAGAAGAAGGAGACCGATCTTCCCTCTTCGAAAGGTAGAGCCGCCGAAAGCAGAGCTCCCGTGGAGAAGAAGAAGGAGAAGAAGAAGAAGGAAAAGAAGCAGAAGGAGCCAAAGGCGCCTGGGGGCAAGCAAAAGGCATCTAACAAAAATCCACACACAGCACGGACCGGGCCCAAATCGCCATGTGTCATATGTAGAGGAGACCACTTCCACCATGATTGTCCCGGTATTCCCCGGATACTAAGGGACTGGTCCCCTCGTTTGCACAGTTCGGAAGCGTCAACCTCTGACAACCAGGTGGAATGCTTACCGTCGACCAACGAAAGTGAAGGTTCTAGACAACGAAGGGGAATGAGATTCCCCTGCGAACTGTGTGAAGGCAATCACACCCTCTACCGTTGTCCCTTTTTAGACAAAGCAAAGAGAGTTTTGGAAGATCAACCGGTTGCACCGTTGCTACTTCCTCCTGGATACCAAAAACTCGCGCCAAGTCCTTCGTTGGTCGAAAATACGGCTGCCCCGCTCATAGGGCCAGCTGAAGTGTCAGTCACTGAAAATGAACCTACTGAATCCGGACCGGACGAAAGTCCAAAGGTCGAAACGGCAGTTGACCCGGTTCTCCCTTTAGAAGTTTCATCTTCAAATACCACAGTCACTGAGGATTCATCTTCAGCTGACACCCCTACCGAAGAGAGTAAGGATGACACCGTCCAGATTCTTTTCATCAACACCGATTCTGATGAACATCAGGGCAATGTGCCCACTCCTTTATCGCAGGAAGGAGCATCGTCAGGATCATACCCGACCGTGTATTCGGTCCCACCACCAAGCAACCTAGTTGTGTCCTTTGATTGGAACCAACTAGGCAGACCCCGGTTACCAACCAGTATACCATTTAGAATTATAGTCCAAATATACAAAATGGTGATGGCTGGGACTATCATTGATGAAGGGGCATCTGTGAGTATCCTGTCCTCTATTGCTTGGAAAGCACTGGGTTGCCCAGCGCTTTTGCCTGAGATAAGAAATCTCTCGGGTTTTGACAAAGGAACCAGTCGACCATTAGGGATTCTACCTAATGTGCCTATTACATTGAAAGGGAAGGCTGTCAAGATGAATTTGATGGTCGTCCAAGGACCCTTGGATTATAACCTACTCCTTGGACGAGACTACATATATTGCATGGAAGCAATAGTCTCCTCACTCTTTCGAATAATGTGTTTTCCATACGAAGGAAGAATGGTCAAGCTCGTAGACCAACTTTCATTTCCGGGATCACGCATCGCAAATAGTCACATACCTATCCTGAATGGTCTCTTCGATCAAGAAAGGTCTCTACCTCCGGTTCTTCTTCCTGATGAGTGCGAGTGATTCGGGAAAGTAGGGCCGGAACCCAGGGGGCATGCATCCTGGTCTGCTGGGGTCAGAAAATAAACGACAACTGCTACAAGGGTTTTTGACGGACAAGTAGGGGCGACCTTGAAATTAGACTTACACCTGGGGGCATGCAAACCTCTTGGAATGCAAGCACGGGCGGCTATTTTGTTTTTTTAGTTTTTTAGGTCCCCCCTTTAAACCTGTAGGTCTAACCCGTTAAACTCGTAGGATTAGCCGATACCCAGCTTGCATAAAGAGAGGATATGGAGCAAAGCATAGCGAGATGAAGCTCCTTAAAAAATAGCGAGCAACCTACCAGGAGACCTTCCTACTTTATGACTGGTAAAAACGAGCAGTTTTGGCAAAGTTCATGCTCGTTAAAAAATAAACGCAAAACCGAGCAGTTTTAGCAAGAGTTCATGCTCATTAAAAAATAAATGCACATGTGAGCAAGCTTCCCCCCAGAGTTCAAGCTCATCAAGAAAAAATGAACCGGTAAATAACCATTTGAGACCGTAAATTCATCAGCCATAAAAGCCTTGGTCGTGTTTGTGCACCGTCACCTCCACTTTTCATTTGGCCGATCATTCACATCCACTTGATTGTTTACCTATTTTGAGGAACAGCTGCGAAGAGTGATTTCACTTGGCCATCCTTGTAATACTGCCGTGATTGGAAAATTCCAACCTGTACCTGGAATCTGCTGCTATCCCTGTTTATCACTCGTTCCTAAAAATACGAGTCTTCTTTGAGCTCTTTTCACTGACTCATAAAATATGAAAAGTTTGCCGAGTTTTGGCCTTCCAGCTCGTTAAAAGGATCAGAAGAGCTATCCCTCCTCTAGATTTTAATCTTTTTGGACCTGAGGGATTATTACACAAAAAGATCGAGCGCTTGTCTAGTTCGGCTCGATAAAGATATCGAACATTCATCCCTTCTGTATTGTTTTATACTTTTTCAGACTTAAGGGATTAGATGACGAAAAAGGACCCCTGGAGTCCACTTTATGTACCCTTTTCAGACTCTCTAAAGATGAAAAGGACCGAGTTGTCTTTGTCGCTGGGCTCGTTAAAAATATTAGATAGCGACAAACTTGTCTTTAGACGAGAACGAGTTTCCCTATCGTTAAGCTCGTTAAAACATAGCGATGGGCTTGCCTGAAGGGCAGGTTATAGAACAAGCATATGTTATCCTCCTCAAGCTTGACAAAAATAAAGAGGTACTGGTCAGAAATGACTGGGGAAAAATTGGGAAGAACCTCAAAGCTTAATGGTAGCAGGTCGCTCTTGAACATGACACTTTTGCCTCCGTAAATATCGGGTTGGGTTATTATCATTCACCGGTCCCTTCACCATGGTCTCGCCATACCATCCATACATGGGGTAATGCTACCGATCCATCACATCAGTGTCGTTATATGTTCAAGAGATGTCATTCAGAAAGTGTCAACCGGGTCCCATCCACTACCATACATCATCTTTCATCCTTCCATGACCGCCACCCTGAATCATATTTCACAGATCGTTTTCACCATCATCACTAGCTCCGTTCCGTGTCACTGATGTGGGATTCATTAAGGCCCTCCTTTGACGGATCACTTCTTGTCGACATCAGCTCACTATCCAAGAAGTTGATCTAGGAACACCCCCTCAGTACTTTGAAGCTTGCATGCCTCAATGGCAAGTTTCTCACTTCCGGCGATAGGTATACATTAATGACCTTCGACTGGGAGACTTTGCGTGGTGTTCGACGTCAGATCCTATATTCACGCCACGTGAATTGTGCTGCAGTACCTTGAGGGTCATCATCATTATCGGTGATTCCTCTCGCGCTTGTTAACAGTTTACATTATTGACTGGTAATCAAGCGATGTCTTTCCATGTTCGACTTCGAGAAATTCTCACATGGATCGACTTGTACTAGAGTGAAGATCGGACAAGTTTGAAGACCCCGGATCTAGTTTCATCCATCCGGGCTGCGATATATATTCAGGAGATAAAAACATAGACATGTGCAGCAGATGATCATCCTACTAAAAGGATGATAATTAAAAGCAAAGAATTATCAGTCTATTATCAGACGATCGTCTGTTTATGTACAACAAATGTATTTATAAAGCTGAGCATGGGAAATGCCCGCATCAGCTAGATCATGAAAAGAAAGTATGAAAAGATAATGTATTGTATTGTATTTTGTTACAGGTCACCTCCCGACGATTGAATGAACTTCGGATCCTCCTAATAAAGCATTTCACCCGATAAACGACCTCATACTTTAGGGGGCAACTGTTATAGACATTTTTGTGCCTTACAGCATGGAGCATGAAATGTCAATAATCTGAGGGATCCAAAGTCCCTAAACATGTTGTTCCTACCCCTAGAGGAACAAGGTCAGCAAACCACAGCACTACAGATCAGTTCTCCACTGAAAAACACTCAAAAACAGGTCAATTTTGGATCAAAGCAGCTGCTCCACTAAGCATCTGCGCTGAATGTCAAAAGCTCTATGGTGTACCTGCGCTGCATAGCAAGTGCAACAAAGGCTACCTGCGCTGGGCGTACTTTGACATGTGGAGGAATATTTTCTCAATGTGCCAGTGCCCAGGAAGCTTCCAAAATGACACTTGGATCAGAAGATTCGCCTAATGATGAGTAAAGAGGTTCTAAAACTCCAAGTGGAAGGTAGAAACTCCGAGTGGACTCAAGGACTGAAGAACAACTGGAGTTGAAGAGGACAACAAGTCACACATCAAGCTGACTTATCTTCACTCCAAAACTCTATATAAGGATCTCATCCCATGGGATCTGTAGGCGGGAATTTTGTGCAAAGAATTGCTGTTGGTTTACAGTTGTGAGTATTGGGTGATTGCTTGAGGGAGGTGAAGAGGAGATTTCTTTCCGTCGGGAAGGTGATGCTGGATTGGACCTCTCACGGTTGTATCACCGCCTGAACCTTACTTCCTTATATTAATAAAGCATTTGAGGTTCTTCTATTCGCATGTGTTTCAATGGTGTATTGTCTTACTTGCGTATTTGATTTATGCTAATCCTTGAATCAATTATGAATGCATGCTTCTTGTAGTTTCCTTTTCTTGTCTTGTTCGCAGGATCTCGTGTAGCTGGGCCCGTGAGAAGACTTGGAGCTGGGAGCGAGCGGCAAATAGAGGAGATTGGATCGACCATTTGCGCAAGACATCGGTAAGTGGATCTCTTCCTTTCATCTCTTGCATGTCATAAAGAAGTAACTTTAGATAGCTTTGCTTCAGCTGTTGCTAAGGAACTATCACCCTTAGAGTGGGATAGGGTCATTCCGTGTTGGATACTTTTCCCCACAACAGATCCCCACAACTGTCTCTTTCAGCTTTTAGTTTCCTTAATTGTAGCACAATTTAATATTTTTAGCAGTTTTTTTCGAGTCCTGAACTTCCAAAGCTGTTTTGACGCCCTAAATAGCGTTTTTTGGGAAATCTGGGAGCAACATGGGCCCATGGGCTTATGTTTCTCTTCCCAATGTTGTAGTTCTTAGATAGATATTTCTAACGAGATATTGTGCATGTCAAACGAAGATTGTATGCCAAAGTTACGACCCCGGGAAGTTGATGTACCAATTTACCCAAACGGGGCCCATAATTTGGTGTTTCATCTTCTAGGGTTAGGTTTTTGGATGTTTATGGTTTTCCATTATTTCTCAACAATAAATAGGCCTTCGAGCCTCATTGTAACATAGTTCAGAGCCATGTAGCCGCCACATCTCTTCTCAGAGATAAGCTACCATCACCTTAGCTAGTTTATTTCCATTTCTGTTTGTAAGCATATTTCAGTATTTTACAGTAATGAAATGAAGTATTATTACTGTTGCATCTCTATATGTATGGTTATATCTATAATTTGTTGCGATCCTGTTTAAATCTGGATCAGTGGTATCAGAGTGGTCTACTCCTTCTCTGTCTTTCTTTGCATGTCCTCAACGAGGTCGGTATATAAGGAGTTAGGGCTTGAACTGGTCGAACCTTTGCAAGACCAGCCTCGCAAATCCCGATGACCTCCCATGGAAAATGAAAAGAAAGACGAGGGGGTAGGAGATCCTATCAAAATATTGCTCAAAGAGGCCCTCGAGCGACAAAGGAACATGATGATGGACAACTTTGCCTAGATCCTTCAGCGGCTACCTAGAGGTGACACATCGGCTTCCAACAACTACTCTGGAAATGCCACACCCTTTAAGGTACAAGTTAATTTTGAAATCCCCATCTTCGAGGGTCAAATAGGCTCAAATTCTGTAGATAAATGGTTAAATCTACTAGATGGGTATTTTTCTGTTCATGATTTTTCCATTCGAGAAAAATTATTTTCGCTCTTCTCAAAGCAGCCCCCCACATCAAGGACTGGTGGGAAACCTACTACGAGCAGAAGGATGAAATTATGGTATCACTATTTTCAGCTACACCCACTTGGAATTCATTCCAGGATGTCATCAAGGAGCATTACTACCCTGTCAAAAGCTATGAGGACAAATACATAAAGTGGACTACGCTGCGGCAGGGAAGGGACCAAGATGTGCCAGAATTCACAAACATTTTTCATACCCTTCGCACACAGTTGGGTATCAAGGATTCTGAGCTGCATTTGGTACTCAAATACCGTGATTGCCTACACAGATACATTCAGGACGAGATGGAGTTCTTGAACATCTCCTTGCTCGGCACGACGTACCGATACGCTGTCAAGATCGAGCAAAAGTTTAAACAGAAGAAGCAAGACTTTGGATCTGCGAATCTGAAGACCAAAGGACAAAGCCAAGGCGGGGTGACCCAAGACAACCCATCGAAGCCGCAAGAAAAGAACAACACCACGAAGTCGAAGAAGGACACAAGAAAGTGGTGTGAGTTCCAAAAGAGCCCCTATCACAACAAAAGTGAGTGTCGGACCAAGCAGTCGCTTGTGGCTGAGTTGAAGGCTTCAGAATCAGATGCATGTTCCAACCCTGAGTCAGAATCTGACAAAGAGAATGGCAAAGGGCAGCAGATCATTGATGTGGAGCCCAACGCCACTATTGCCATTGCTAAGGTCCAAAAGAATGAACCCGAAGATCCAGAGGAGGGGGAGTGACTTTTCCACTCACAAATGTGGATGAAGGGTTCGCCGCTGCAATTCATTTTCGATAGTGGTAGTAAAAATAACCTCATTTCAATAGAGGTCGTGAAGCGGTTGGACCTACTGACTACACCACACCTGCAGCCGTACAGTATCGGGTGGCTTCACCAAGGACAAGATTGTAGAAATTTTGAATAATTTAGCACATATTCACAGAGATTATCCTGATCATACAATTATAAGCGGAACATGTATAATACATAATCTCCTCTACGTTGATCATCAATTTACAGAAGCAAAAACATTCACAGGCACACATAGAAGCATCAATCAAACTCATTAACACAGTATGTATCCCGGGGAAAGCATCTCGCTAAAAGCCCCACACTATCTGTATATTATATTGATTGAATCATGTAACATTACAAAGTACAATGCTTATCACAAGAAATCCAGTACCAGCTCCACCTGTTACACACAATACAGCTAAGATCTGATCTCCAAATCTATTCCACTGCTTGCCTGCCTCCACTGCTCAATACATGCTCAAGAACTGATGAGAATGGCTTACCAAACTCGTATTTCACCTCAAAATAATCACTCACACTTTGTTGGACGTGAGAAAAGGCTACAATACTGGGAAAATACGTGAGCAAACCCATTGGCATACTCAATCCCTTGATTGTGCAAGATCTGGTGCACAACTATAGTCACAACTGATAGCAATCTGATTCTCTACCACCTGTCCCTGTTGAACTGAACATGCACTGACATACAAATGAGTTAACTGATGTATTCATTAGTTGCATCATGAGTTAATAATTAGTTTAACAACTCATCATTAGTCTATCTGCAGTTAGACTAACTACAACTAGTTTAACCAAGTCAAACTGAACACAACTCCATCAACTCCACAATCAACTCCACCAAACTCAACTGATTGAGTTCTAATTGAAGTCATGCATGCAACAACTCAACTGACTCATAAGAAAAGCGTATTTCCTTCTGACAGCTGCATGTGCCACCTCTGTAGCTCAAACTGAAGTGCTCCAAGAGAATAAGATCAAGTTTATAGTCCAAATATTATTATGAGACAATAATATTTGACTTTTCTATTTTTGACAGCTAGTCTAAAAATAGACTTTGATCATTCACACTGTGATCACTCACACTTTCATCAAAAATAGAAGTCCATCTATTTTTCCCAACTTGACCAATCATCCATAAACAACAACCTGCAATCCATAGACATGATCCATATGTCTAAAAATAGACATAGTCTAAAAATAGACTTGTGCCAAAAATAGCCTGCGGGCCCACTTAGTGAAGGCGACTCTTTTCACTAAGCTCCATCATCTTGTTGCACTCTCAACAAGCATTTCTTGTTGCACAATTTTCAACACTCCCTCTCAACAAGAAAGGCTTCCTCTCAAACCCGATCTTGTAACTCTGGAATGTTCTCCATGCAACACATCTGGCCGGTCCACTTGCTCTGTCATCAAAGTCTCTGACTGCTATTGCCTCTGTCGACTGAAACTCTGCATCTCTGTGCTCTTCAGTATCTGACTGCTCTAGCCTCTGTCACTTTGATCTCTGACTGCATCTGTGCTGCTGTTGGTTTTGTCTCCCAGCATTGCATCCGCACTGCACCTCCCAACTAACCTCCCTGTTGGGATAGAAACACCCTTTGATGCTGAAGCTCTACCTGCTGCTGACAAGTGCTCCCTCTCTGACATCTGCGCTACTGCAACATCTCCATGCATCTCGCACCATTGCACACGTCTCTGTGCCACCTAGCACTGTGCAAAACACTTGTGCCTCTCGCATTGCTATAGCCTGCTAGCTATGCGCTGTCCTGGGATTCCCTACACTGTCGCTCTCTCTGCCGCTCCATCCGCATCTGTCTCTACCCAATCAGTCAGTTCCTGCTACTACACATCTGGGGCTCCCGTAGCAAGGTCTCATCCAAGAGGTTGGGTACCTCAAGGATCCTGCCCCTCCTCCTTGGGATGATCAATCCACATCACCCCACCTCCTACCTGGAGGTATGGCTGCATGCGATCCCTCAGCCCACCTGGCTTGAAGTTTCCCCCTACTGGAGGTCTCTGGATGAGTAGATGTCTCTACTCGATCTCCTCTCAGCTTCCCCTGTTGTGGCTCCCCCACAATCTCCTGAAGCTGCTGCACCAATCGTGGCTCCTCCACAATTGTCTGAGACTTCTTTTGGTTCTGCATGTTGATAGGTAATATACGCTCCCTCTCAACCACCAAGTCTCCATCAGTTGCCTCGCTGCTCAAGGCTTTGCATGCATCTTGAACCTCAAGAGCATACAGGTTCTTGACCCGTGAACCAATCTGCTTCACCTGTCTAGTGATGATGTGTCTAAGGAAAACATTTCCCTTACTAAAGACCACATCATAGCCTCTGTCTTCCAACATCGCGATCGACACCAAGTTTCTCTTCAGTCCTGGTACATACTTGACATCGGTCAAGGTAAGGCGAGCTCCATGCTCCCTCTGAAAAATAACCGTGCCTACACCTGAGACACTATACTTCTCATCATTACCCATCCCTATGAGTATCTGGAGATCTTTCTCCTCCAAAGTACTGAACAAACTTTTGTCACCGGCCATGTGGAAAGAAGCTCCACTGTCAAGAAACCAACCACTTCCCACCATGGATGAAACCATGAATGCGAAGAGTGTGAAGTCCAACTCAAACTGTGAAGCAAGTGAGGCTGGCTCACCTTTAGATCCTTCCCCGGATCCCTTCTTGGACTTCTTCTTTGGGCAATTTGTAGCATAATGACCCAACTCATGACAACGAAAGCATCTCACCTTCGCCTTGTCAACCTTCTTCCCATCATTGGAAGAACAAGATTCGGAAAGAGAAACCTTCTCCTTCCCCTTCTTCACCTTACTCGCTAAGGCACAGTTCTCCTCATCCTGCATGGATGAAGAACCATCTCTGGTGCTCTATCTAATGTCCTCCTGCATCAAATCCGACCATAGTCGTTCCCAATTTGGCAGTTTCTCCCTTCCATTCACCGAGTCCTGGTAGCTATGCCAACTCTTAGGAAGGTCAAGGAGTGCTAGACTCACCATCCTCATCCAACAGTCACCCCCACACTTCCCAGCTCATCCCAGCATTGGGTGAACTTCGTGAGATACTGGGGCATACTGTCTCCATTCTCAAACTGAACGTTTCTGAGTTTATCTCTTGCTTTGGAATTAAATTCGAATTCCACCAGCACAAAACTCAACTGCTTCAGATCTAGAATTCGTGAGAACACAATATTTCTTGTACAGAGATCGACTGTATGGGCATTCACCGGATATCTCACCTTCCAAAGGAAGGATGAATCCAGAGGCTACCTGGCCCGATTACAGACTCTGCCTGAAGAAATAGAATGTAAACACTTCCTGAATAGTAGATCTGATGATCAATCCTCGCTTGATATCCTGTAAAAATCTCTTCTACAAATCAAGCAACTCCGATACCATGTAGAAATTTTGAATAATTTAACACATATTCACAGAGATTATCTTGATCATACAATTATAAGCGGAACATGTATAATACATAATCTCTTCTATGTTGATCATCAATTTACAGAAGCAAAAACATTCACAGGCACACATAGAAGCATCAATCAAACTCATTAACACAGTATATATCCCGGGGAAAGCATCTCGCTAAAAACCCCACACTATCTGTATATTATATTGATTGAATCATGTAACACTACAAAGTACAATGATTATCACAAGCAATCCAGTACCAGCTCCACCTGTTACACACAATACAGCTAAGATCTGATCTCCAAATCTATTCCACTGCTTGCCTGCCTCCACTGCTCAATACCTGCTCAAGAACTGATGAGAATGGCTTACCAAACTCGTATTTCACCTCAAATAATCACTCAAACTTTGTTGGATGTGAGCAAAGGCTAAAATACTGGGCAAATACGTGAGCAAACTCATTGGCATACTCAATCCCTTGATTGTGCAAGATCTGGTGCACAACTATAGTCACAACTGATAGCAATCTGATTCTCTACCACCTGTCCCTGTTGAACTGAACATGCACTGACATGCAACTGAGTTAACTGATGTATTCATTAGTTGCATCATGAGTTAATAATTAGTTTAACAAATCATCATTAGTCTATCTGTAGTTAGACTAACTACAACTAGTTTAACCAAGTCAAACTGAACACAACTCCATCAACTCCACAATCAACTCCACCAAACTCAACTGATTGAGTTCTAACTGAAGTCATGCATGCAACAACTCAACTGACTCATAAGAAAAGCGTATTTCCTTCTGACAGCTGCATGTGCCACCTCTGTAGCTCAAACTGAAGTGCTCCAAGAGAATAAGATCAAGTTTATAGTCCAAATATTATTATGAGACAATAATATTTGACTTTTCTATTTTTGACAGCCAGTCTAAAAATAGACTTTGATCACTCACACTGTGATCACTCACACTTTCATAAAAAATAGAAGTCCATCTATTTTTCCCAACTTGACCAATCATCCATAAACAACAACCTGCAATCCATAGACATGATCCATATGTCTAAAAATAGACATAGTCTAAAAATAGACTTGCACCAAAAATAGCCTGCGGGCCCACTTAGTGAAGGCAAATCTTTTCACTAAGCTCCATCATCTTGTTGCACTCTCAACAAGCATTTCTTGTTGCACACTTTTCAACAAAGATCTCCAAGTTCGCTAGCAGTGCCACCTTCCCTACAACACAAAACCCTTCACAAACGAGGTATTGTGTGATGTTGCACCTCTGGATGTTTGTGATGTATTATTAGGCCAACCATACTTGTGGAGGTGACATGTTGTGTATGAGTCAAGGCCTTTCGCTATCATTATTTCTTTGCGTAATTAATTATACAGGATACTTGTTATGCTCTTAACGTGCAAGACGATACCAGAATACCAAATATGCGAAGAAATATACCCAGAACATAAAACAATGAGAAATAACAAGTAGTATTTTATTATTTAGAAAGCAATGTTCACTTGCCTCTTCGAGGGGGCAACCTCCAATAGAGCTGAGCTCAATACAAAATAAGACATGATTCTCCTTGAGGGGAGTCTCTATCCTTTATATAGGATTCATACATGCAGTACCATGGGGCAATACAATGGTTCTTATTAATACCATCTATCTAACACCATGGCCCATTTGAAACTAACTGTGGTCCCTTCATTAATTGCGGGTTAACCACTTACAATTATTAATATGGGCTTTATTGACTCTTTACTTAACTATAACTATGACTTGATCTTATTACATAAATAAGGGGGTTAGGGTGGGACCCTAACATGCCCTCCCCCATAAGAATAGCCTTGTCCTCAAGGCTGAAGCTACAGAAACTGCTGAAGAATAGTGGTTGGTTCCCAGGTTGCATCTTCCGGAGAGGTGTCTTTCCACTTGACGAGGACTTCCTTGATCATGCGGCCACGCAGGTGCCGTTCTCGTGTGTCCAGAACCTGTTCAGTTTGGAGCCAGATTGACCCTTCTTCATCCAGTTCAGGTAGACTGGTTTGAATTCTGTAATTATTCCCAATCACTTTCTTAAGGCATGAGACATGGAAAAATGGATGGATTTTTGCAGTGGGTGGCAAAGCTAGCTTGTAGGTAACTTCTCCAATGCGCTGAAGTACTTGATACGGTCCCTAGAATTTTGGAGATAGTTTCTGACAACCCTTGTCTTTGAGTGATGTTTGCTTATATGGTTTTAGCCCCAAAAATACCTGATCCCCTTCTTGAAATTGGCGTTCTGAGCGATGTTGATCTACCTGTTGCTTCATGTGGTTTTGAGCTTGATGAAGATTCTCTCTAAGATGGGCCAGCATGGTTGTGTGGCTCTGTAGGAGTTGATCCAATGCTTGTACCTTTCGAGCATCCCTTGATATAAGAAGTAGGGGAAGGAGGGTGTTGACGATAAACTGCTTCATATGGAGTCATTTTGGTGGTGGCATGATAGTTAGTGTTATACCACCATTCAGCTAGAGGTAACCACTGTACCCAGAGATGTTGCTTTTCTGAAGTGAAACACCTAAGGTAGGTTTCTAGACATTTCTTGACTGCTTCATTTTGACCATCAGTTTGTGGATGATAGGAAGTACTGAGTTGTAGTTGGGTACCTTGTAGTCAGAAGAGTTCCTGCCAAAAATTACTGGTGAAGACCGGGTCACGATCAGACACAATGGAAGTGGGCATGCCATGCAATTTAAAGATCTGATCCATGAAAGATTGAGTGACCAAAGTCGGTGTAAAAGGGTGGGGTAGGGCGCAAAAATGAGCATACTTAGAAAGTCTGTCCAGAACCACCATGATGATTGACTTTTTTCCTGACTTTGGAAGACCCGTAATGAAATCCATAGAAACCTCCATCCAGATTGATGTCGGGATGGGCAATGGATGTAATGTGCCTGGGGATTTGACTGTTTCTCCTTTGTGGTGCTGACAGACGTTGCATTCAGCTACAAATATAAGAATGTCCTCTTTCATGCCTACCCAAAAAAATGATCTTCGAGTGTGAGCATACGTCTTCTGAAAGCCTGAATGTCTTGCAGTGGGAGATGAGTGCAACTCCGCCAAAATGCGGCTTTTGAGGGTGGATGTTGGTGATATTATGACTCTGTCCTTCTAGTGAAGAATCTCATCCTGCCACGAGTAGCCCGCTGTGGAATTTGGATCTGCCTACAATTGAGTAATGAGTTGGGAGAGCCAGGGATGTGAAAACCATTCCTTGCAAGCCTCTTCAATCCATTCTAGAAAGGGAAGGGAAATTGCGAGCAGGGTACTTTCCTCCTCAAATTGGCGGGATAATGCATTTGCTACAATATTTTCATGCCATTTCTTGTAAATTATCTCATAATCATATCCCAGCATTTTGGCGAGCCATTTATTTTGTTGTGGTGAGGATAGGCATTGCTCCAAAAAATATTTAAGGCCTTGATGGTCTGTGTGGATTTGGAAACGTCGCCCCAATAAGTATGGTCACCGGGTATCTACTGCATGTAAGATGGCCATCATCTCCTTCTCATAGGTAGATTGTCCCAGATTCTTCCCACTTAGTTGTTGGTTCGTGAAGGCAAAGGGTCGACCTTCCTGCATTAATACCTCCCCAATACCTGTACCTGAAGCATCACATTCAATCACAAAAGATTTGGTGAAGTCGGGTAGTGCTAAGACTGGAGTGGAACACATGGCATGTTTGAGAGCTGTAAAGGCATGTTGTGCTTCATCATTCCAGAGGAATGAATTTTTCTTGAGGAGTTGAGTGAGGGGCCTAGCAATGTGACCATAATTGTGGACAAATTTGCGATAGTAGCCCGTGAGACCCAAAAATCCTCTCAGGCTCTTCAAGGTCTTAGGTTGAGGCCATTCCTGCATTACCTGGATCTTTTTGGGGTCCACCCTGACACCTTCACACCTCACAATGTGGCCCAAATACTCAACTTCTTCCATGCCAAAAGTACACTTATTCATCTTGAAAATAATTTATGCTTGCGGAGCAGTTGCAAGAGAAAATCTACATTCTGAAGATGTGCGGCCCAGGTGCGACTGTAGATGAGGATGTCATCAAAGAAAACAAGGACAAATTTTCTGAGATATGGTTTAAGTAGGTGGTTCATAAGGCTCTGAAAAGTGGATGGGGAATTACAAAGATCGAATGGCATGACCAGGAACTCATAATGGCCTTCATGAGTTCGAAAAGCAGTCTTTGGAATGTCGACTTCTTTCATGCGAATTTGGTGGTAGCATGAGCGAAGATCAAGCTTAGTAAAGAGTTGAGTCCCATTTAGTTCATCCAACAAATCATCAACATCCGGGATGGGAAATTTATCTTTGACTGTCAACTTATTAAGGGCCCTGAAGTTTGGACACATACGCCATTCCCCATCTTTCTTGAGCACCATGACCACCTGCGATGAATAAGGATTAATGCTGGGACGAATGACGCCTGCTTCCAAAAGTTCCTTGATTATTTTTTCTATTTCATTCTTTTGGGCGAATGGATATCTATATGGGCGTACATTTGGTGGTTGGGACCCTAGGACCAAAGTGATGCTATGATCATGTTCCCCTCTCGAGGGTGGAAGCTCATGAGGCTTGTCAAAGATTGACAGATGGCTATTTAAGATCTGTTGCATCTTAGGATGAATATGAAGAGAAGTGGGTTCAAAGGCCTAGAAGTTAGAAACTGCTTAGACAAAACAATGCACTGCTTCCACGACTCTTTGATGGATAAAATTATGTGTACTTCCACTATCAATCAAGACTACTACTGGGCAATGCAAATCAGAAATTTGGGGCAGCGATTTTGCAGATCAAATCTGTATTATTTGGGGAAAATTATTAAAAATATAATTGCAGATCTAGATTTCTTGTGAAAAAATACCCAATTTCAAAAAAAAAAATCAGTCGAATCGGAGTCCGGATGAGGGAGATATTGCTGATTTAAAATCAGTTTTTTTATTTTTATTTTTTATTTTTGTTTTTTTCAGCAATTTTTTGTGACGGCGAGACAGTTGCAGAGCAAATCGGAAATTCCAGTTCCTAGATCAGGATTTCTACCACATGGGAAGATGCAGAATGGTTGTTCCATTTCCGAAAGCAGGCCATAATAGGGATTTTGAGCAATATTGACGGAATTGTGGCCATTTCAAATTTTCGCCAAGTAAGTAATTTTTTTTTTTTCAAAACCCTCTTCATGGCGGTTCTATGTTTTACAGGAAAAGATAACGGTCCTACTATTGAAGAATACATAAAACAAAAAAAGTCAGCATTTGCAAAAGATTGGAAGGATTTAGTGTGGCTTGGTTTCAGAGATGAGGTTGCCAAATGGTGATTCTCACTTGACAACAAGCAGTTGACCAAACTTTCAGATGCAAAATTTGGAAGAGTCCTTTTAGACAAATGGTCTCGTGCTAGAAAAAAGGAGAATGAGACATGTAAGGGGTTATTTTCTGCTGGTATCTCCTTATTGCAGGTTCATTGAGTGATTCAGAAGGAGAAGATGATTGTGTCTATAAATCCTCACTGCAAGAATAATTTTATCAATGTTAATTTGGCAAAAAAATTGCAAGTTCCAGCCAAACACATTGAAAACACACAGGTTGATGATGAGGATGTTCAAGTTTGTAAGGATTTGAAGCTGTCTATGGATAAGTATGTGTTGCATGGTGATTTTTATACTTCAGATATGGATAACATGGATGTTGTTTTGGGATATACTTGGATGGAATCCATGGGTACTGTCAATATTAATGTGGAGAAGAAATTCCTGAAGCTCTGGTATAAAAAGAAGAAAATTACATTACAGGATATTTCCATCAATAAACAGGTAGAATCCATGGAGGTTGAAGCAGGAGATGTTCCAGGGACTGACATATCAGATTATGAGCCATCGATGGTCGACAACCACACGCAAACATCAAACCAGGTACCAGAAAAACAGGTAGAGGCTGAAGCAGAAAAGGTTATCGGTACTGATACATCAGATGAGGGCTCAGTGGTTGAAGTAATATTGGAAGATAATAAACAACAACAGGCACCACAACATGTACCAGATACCACTCAGGCTCCATTGTTGGTTAAAACTTCTGCATATCACCACCCACAACACCCCGCAAGAAAATAACCAACAAGATGGCAACCAATTAGCCATAAGGAAAACAACCCCCGCATGACAGTTAGCGAGGAGCGAAGATCCACCTACTACACATCAACATAGAAGAGCTGCCACGGTCAAATTCCATCTCAAGCGAGCGAGGCACCAGCGAGATCGAGGGTTCAACTTTCTCTTGGATGGCTAGATGCAAGTGCATGGTACCAATGGACTACTCTTTTGAGTAGATCTTATTATTTGTGTTATTCCCATGTTTCGAGGATGAAACATGTTAAGTGGGGTGGAATGTAATATACCTAGGGGGGATAATATGGAGTAAAAAGGGAGGTACCCAAGGGAATAATGTAATAATGGGATGGGCCATAGTAATAAATAACCTGTATCATGTAAGGGATCACAAGTAGTTAGTAATAATGTAATGGGCCCATGGTATTAGATAGATGGTACTAAGGGAACAATGGTAATGACCCATGGTATTGTATGTATGAGGCCTATATAGAGGCTAGAGACTCCCCATTGAGAGATGTCAAGGAATATTGTATGAACAAGCATATGGCTTGTGGAGTGTTCTCCTTCCTTAAGAAGTTAATGTATGGTGTTTCCCTACCTTAAGGGTTTGATCAATAAAGTGAAGCATTTCTATTTATTTCTATCTTCTTATTTCTTGGGTTTATTTGCATTGTCTTATATTTTCAGGTCAGATCTATAACAAGTGGTATTAGATCTATAACAAGAAGCCATATGCATGTTCATACAATATTCCTTGACACCTCTTAATGTGGAGTCTCTAGCCTCTATATAGGCCTCATAGATACAATACCATGGGTCATTACCATGGTTCCCTCAATACCATCTATCTAATACCATGGGCCCATTACATTATTACTAGCTACTTGTGGTCCCTTACATGATACGGGTTAACCACCTTATTTATTACTATGGCCCATCCCATTATTACATTATTCCCTTGGGTACCTCCCTTTGTACCCCATATTATCCCCCCTAGGTATATTACATTGTATGGTCTCCAGGAGTGTCAGGTGCTACAAATTGCAATATACATAAGGGTCTAACAGTAGTACTCGACCCAATTTTTCAGGGCACTAACCAAGGAGGATCAACCGTACCCTTAGCCATACAACCCGACTACCCTATTGTACATGCGAGTAATCTCTCCGAGTGTTGTTCTCGGTGCACTGCAGTAGCAAGACGGCCGATGGTTTATCTATGGCGAGGTTTCAATGGAGCTAGGGGCTTCCGATATACCTAGAGGGTACTTGGAAAACAGTCCATGCGTGGTTATGTCTAATGCGCTACTACGTGAAGGGGTACCCACAGGAGTTACAAGGGAGTCCAACAAGTGTGACCACCTCTTCTATTTCCTGCGTGCATGCCTCCCCAAATCCACAGGTTTATGCGCTCAATGACAAATCCCATTGTTTAAAGACGCCAAAACATGTCTCTAGCCAATTTTTTTTTGCTAAAAATTGGAGATCCCATCGGCCCTGGAAAGTGCTATGATACCACTTGTTATGCTCTTAACCTACAAGACGATACCAAAATACTAAATATGCGAAGAAATATACCCAGAACATAGAACAATGAGAAATAACAGCAAGTATTTTATTATTCAGAAAGCAATTTCACTTGCCTCTTCGAGGGGGCAACTTCCAATAGAGCTGAGCTCAATACAAAATAAGACACGATGCTCCTCGAGGGGAGTCTCTATCCTTTGTATAGGATTCAGACATGCAATACCATGGGGCAATACCATGGTTCTTATTGATACCATCTATCTAATACCATGGCCCATTTGCAACTAACTGTGGTCCCTTCATTAAATGTGGGTTAACCACTTACAATTATTAATATGGGCTTTATTGACTCTTTACTTAACTATAACTATGACTCGAACCTATTACATAAATAAGGGGGTTAGGGTGGGAACCTAACAATACTAGAGGTAGCCACACCTACAACCACCTCTTTGATCACTGCTAAGAAATGCAGCAAGCTCATCTCCCAGACTAGGAAATTCATTTTCTGTCTGGTTCGCTTCCAAAGTAAGGGGAAGATCATCGCCACAACCATAACCCTCGCGAAGGGTTCCTCCACGCAGCAGAAACAACATATGGATACGGTTATGAAAGAACATAAGAACATCTTCTCCTCACCCACAGGGGTACCATTGCACTGTCAGGTCAAGCATTCATTCGGTCTGACTCCCAGAGTACCTCTATCCAACGGGCCAATATATCACCTCTCCATTATGATAAATGAAAAGTACAAGAAGCGACATGGTCCTTACACTAGTACCAACATTGTGGGGAATAATGCTTTGGAGCATAACATTCCCCCATTCCTTCGCTTGCACCAAGTGTTCAATGTGGATCGCCCTCTACCATGCTGCCCACCATTACTGGACACATCAGAGATTGCAGAACAACTCACCAAGGACCAAGTTCAGCAGATGGAGGAACTTAACGTAATGGGGACCATTGCGTCCTAAGAGGGTGTTATAGACATTTTTGGGCACTGCAACCCCAAGCATAAAATGTCCATAAACCAAGGGCTCCTAAGTCCCTAAAGGTGTTGTTCCAACCCCTAAAATAACAAGGTCAACTGATTACAACGTCTCCCAGAAGTTCTCCATGAAAAACTACTTAGAATTGGTCAAAACTAGACCATTTCACCTGCTCCATAGGCAAAGCGCATTGCATCCCACCTAAATACACACAGTAGGTGCGTTGCATTTCAAAAAGGCCTTCTATGGGGTGCGATGGACGAGAAGGGACAAATGGCAGGGTCAATCCGCAAGGTGGAGAAGCATGGAATCTTCCAGAAACTTCTCCTGTGACACTTGCCTTTCTAAATTTGACCAGGGATGAGTAAGAGATCATCAATCTCCAAGTGGAATCAAGAACTATCAGAGGGAAGATACTAATCAAATCTCAAGCTGACTCATCTCCCTTGCAGACATCTATATATGGATCCCTCATCCCAGAGATCTAGAGGCTGGAATTTTGCATCTTGTAAGGAATTGTTGTTGGTTTCTTGAGAAAACATCATAGTTTTGGGTGAATCATCTAAGCTTTTCATGAGGTGAAGAAGGGCTTACTTGCTGAGAGGATGATGCTGGGTCAGAACAATTGGTTGTAATTCTCTTGGCTCTTTCTTGATTATCAATGAAACTATTCAAGTTTTCCTCCATACACTTGTGTGATTGATGTTTTATGAATTTGTGTGGTTAATATACATCTAATCCTATATTGCTTATGATAATAGATCCATGTTCTCGTATAGTGTTATGCTGCTCTAATTCTACAGGTATTCTGTGAAGCTGGGTACGAAAACAAGTAGCAAAGGACTATCAGAAGAGAGAGGAATCGAACAAGGAACCAAGAGTAAGATAGAGGTTGGTCTCCTTTATTCTTCTCTCATCTATCTTTCATAAAGGAAAAAGAAAGTAGTTTTAGTTTGTTTGTTTCTAAGGTAGCTACCAGCCTTAGTGGGATTAGCAGTTCTACATAGACACTATTCCCGGTAACAGAGGGGAGGAATGATCTAGGTGGATGTTGGTGGCCACCCACATATCCCACTTGGACCCCCACAGCTACCTCTTTCAGTTTTTCAGTTTCCTTAATTGTAGCACAATTTACTATTTTTAGCAGTTTTTCGGGTCCTAAGCTTCCGGAGCCGTTTTGAGGCCCTAAACGACGTTTTTTTGGAAATCTGGGAGAAACATGGGTCCATGGACTGATGTTTCTCTTCCCAAAGTTGTAGTCCTCGAATAGATCTTTCTAACGAGCTATTATGCGCGTCAAACGAAGATAGTATGCCAAAGTTACGACCCCAAGAAGTTGATGTACCAATTTATCCGAACGGGGCCCACAGTTTGGCATTTCATCTCCTAGGGTTAGGTTTTTGGATGTTTAGGGTTTTCCATTATTTCTCAAGAATAAATAGGCCTATAAGCCTCACTGTAAGACAATTCAGAGGCATGTAGCCGCCACATCTCTTCTCAGAGATAAGGTACCATCGCCCTAGCTGGTTTATTTCCATTTATGTTTGTAAGAATATTTCAGTATTTTACATTAATGAAATGCAGTATTATTTCCACTGCATCTCTGTATTTATGGTTATCTCTGTACTTTATTCTGTTCCTGTTTAAATCCAAATTAGAGGAGTCCCACAAGGATATCTTATTCGTAGATTGGGACATACAGTTAAAGCAAGCAGAAAGGGTAGCAACAAGAGCAACTAGTACAACAAATAATATAATTGAGGCCATGAACGAAAACCTTCACATTACCAATATTATCAAAGCATGCAGGCCAGAAGCTCTCCCAAACATCAAGTAGTTAGAAAAACAATGGAAAGAGACTACCAAAACAAATGCAGAGACAATCAAACAATTATCTAAGCTTGACTGGGAAACCTACTGGCAGTTTTTGGTAAAACCACACAATCATTGGATGAATCTGCATTGTCTAACAAATTGCACACAAAAGATGGTGCCACCTCTCACTGATGCTGTATTCATGGGACAATTGAGATCTAGTATTGGCCAACCACCCCAGGTGAAGCCAATGATAGACATTTGCGAACTCAAGGACCGAATGATTGAATAAGACCATTCAATTTGAAGAATCTTGTCTTCATTTTTATTTTTATTTTACTTATTCTGAGGAAGGTTGTTTGAAACCTCCTCAGCTTTTTATGTAATATTCTATTTTTGATACATATGTTATATTATTTAAACCTCTCTCATGCATTTAGAGAGGGGTCCAAAATTTTATCAAAAAACACTTTGCAAAGAATTGCACTTTTGTACTTTTGTGATTGTTTTGATGAGATAATTGGAACAAGATCTTGATTTTCTTAGAGATTGAAGCATACTCTACTGAATTTTCACTTCTGTACTCTTAGAGTATATTTAGTTGAAAAGAAGCAGATCAATATTGCTGACCTCATGAGTAGGACCTTTCATATTTGGTACTTTTATCTTTATGATTGTGTTTTGTTTATGAATTAGTAGTAATCTTTCTTATATTGTGTTATGTATGAGATCTGAGCTATAGTTTGACATTAAAGAACTTTTCTGTAAATGTTTCATCTGTAATTCCTTATTGAATATATGAGCAATTAATATATGTGATATATTTTTCACAATTATTTTGTCTAACTATTTAGTCAAAATAATTATCATTAACAATTTCTCCTCTTATAGCAATTGAATGATATTTATTACCTATGGTTTAATATATCTTTGTAGATTGCATGATTTGAGTTATTCCCGGGTATATATTTAAATATATGTTAGAATAGATAGTTGCATGTGTTTGTTTTCTAAATTAGATCATTTTTAGTTAAATCATTTCCCATTATATTTTATATCAATCCAACACCATCATCATAGCAATTGTTTCTGGGAAATTGGTTCCATTATCCCCAGTCGGAGCCACCACACCAAACAGAAAAAGAGCTGCTTTTAAAGTCTGCACCGGGTGGTTATCCCCCATGTTGTTGCAAAGGAATTCTGGGGCTTCAACAATACCCTAGCCATCCATTCACTAAGGGTTTCTGATGAGAATCACCTTAGTAATGAGAAGACCCATCACTGGAAGGTGTTTGAGAATAATGGTTATAAGAAGCACCAAGGTCTCAAAGCCTTACAAAAATATAGTAAGGTCCTAGAACTAAGAATGATCCTAAAGATCCAATTACTAGTGTTCAACTTCCCTCCATCCAAGGAACTATTGACAAGATTGCAAACATTTTAAGAAAGAACAATGTTTCTACTACCTTCAAACCTATTAACACTATTCGTATCACCCTTAAATATGTCAACGACCCTATTCACCCTTCAAACATGAAAGGTGTTTACTTGATCTCGTGCTTGTGTGGGAAGCCCCACATGGGTGAAACTAGGTGCTCCATTAAACTGACAATTCAAGAGCATGCAACTGACATCAAACAAAATCATTCTCGTTCTTTAGCTCCAACCAAACACTCTAAGGAAACTAAACACTCTAAGGATAATTCTAGGGTCCTTACGAAAATTAGTCACTACCATCATACGAAGTTCAAGGAAGCCACTGAAATTAAGAAATGTAAGATCAATCTAAACAGGGAGGATGGTTTGAAAATAAGCAAGAACTGCATTCTTTCCTGTGCTTCAAGATTTGCATCTTCCTAAAGCTTCTCTTGCTTCCTTTTTAAATTTTTTTTTTATCCAGTTTTGGCAGCCTCTTTAATTATTCTTTTCCTTTCTCCTTTTCCCATTGTACTGTAATTGTGGTTAATTCTTTGTCAATCCTTTTTGGTTCAGTTTAAGTTTTTATTCCTTTCTAGTCCCATAACAACCATTAAAAAATGATGAAATAGATCAAAAACTAAACCCTAGAGTTGGGTGCTCAATGAATGGATATGATTTTTATAATTGAGGCATAAATGATCTCCAACAACCCTATTTTTTTTCTCCAACTAGCAAGAAAACAAAACATGAGAAAACAACCCTAGTATTCCTCTAGTTTGTTTCTCTGTCAAAGGCTAAAATATTATCACAACAACATGAACAAATAAGAAGAAAATATAATAACAAAGAAGTAGGTAGGTCATGCTCACACTTGATCTGATACCATGTTGAGGTCACAAGAGAATAGAGGGTATTGAATGGAAACAAATTCCAACTCAAAAATGGAAATAAAAAAGAAAATACTATCACTAATGAAGTTCCCTAGGGATGAAACAAACATGCATTAGAAGGAAAGAGATGACTAAGCATGAGTGCACTACACATGAGATGTGCACATGCACATAACATATAAAATATCCTAACAACATGAGAATATTAAAGATATAGTGCTCATAGTGTTAAAACACTTGTATTAGATAGACTTAGTTCAATGATTAAAATATATGATTTGCAAATGAGATTTCAGCCGTGTATTTATACACAATTCAAGCAGGGTTTCCCCTCAGAAGGTGATATGGGTCCACATAATTAATTCACTCTCAAAATATGTTATTAAGATTACATATCAAATTTTAATAGTTCAATATTAACCCTATTTTTTATGTTTTCATCATGTTCCATGCTTATCAAAATGTGCATTTCCCTTTGTCTTATCACCATATCAAACATTGAAAATATCCCTTCAACTTTTAAGGAGGCTTGTAATCTTTAAAACATGTTAAGGTCTATTCAATAATATATTGAATCAAAAACCTTTCACCAAATCATTTACTCCATGTTGTCAATGATCAAATGTGGACTTGCCAATGAGCTCAAAATATGACTAAAGCAATATGGAACATACTTATCTTCTACAACATAAGGCATAAAAATGAAGGAATTGTTAAGCCAATTAAAATTTAGAGCACACATACATTTAGTAAATAAGAAATTATACTATTGCATTAAATGATGTCATATGTTGGGTTGGTCTTGTAATTTTGGTAACCATATTTGTGTCAAACATATGAAGGTCATTGTGAAGGTGGATCATCTTGCAAGAAATAAATTATGAAAAACGTTGGAAATTTAAAAGAAATAAAATAATATGAGTAGGGAGGATGGTTCCAAACTCAGTAAGACGTGGAGGTCAATAATCCATATTCTTCAAAACAACTCAAAGCATTGGTTTTCACTGTTAATATGCTTCACAACCCATTAAGCAAGCTTGAATGATATATCTACTATTTGAAAGCTAACCTAAATTTATTGATTTCTAGTATGCACTCCTCATAATTCAAATATATAGATCAAGTGATGTATTCTTTGTTGTTGCAAAAAAATATGTACTTCTTGTGGATCATTTTAACTAGAAGGTCAAAAAGTCAAGAAAGTGGATACTAAACATAAATATCCACTTCAAAAAAATTTTTATTGCATAAAAAATATGAATAATGATATATCTACATCTAATTAGAAATGAGATGAATAATTTTTATCAGTAAGGGTTTATCCTTATGATGAGATAAGAGAGATGATATCCTAGATTTGGATTTCTTCCTCTACATATAACCATGTGGTTAATCGAGATTTCGTAAGTAGAGTGAATAGTGGAATAGATTAATAAAGACTTCTAGTTATTCCCAAATGACAAGAATCATGCACTAGTTTTCTTGACCAATAATTTTTAAAACATTTTACACAAAAGCTAGCTTCGCTTTTACACAACATTATATATGACATTCAACAAACCAATGAGATTTATCTTTCAACAATTGCAATTTTTACTACCCGAGTACCTAATTAAAGAACCTTAATTAAAATTTAGGATTGGTGCATGTGGTGTACCCTCATCTTCACTTTCTAGGGATTCTTAGAATCACCAAATTTTATTTTATCCCACTATGTTGCATATCTTCTTGATTGACCATGTGGAATAAGCCAAAATTTAGGAATTTTTGAACAATTTAATATTTTCTCACACAAATTGTTGTAGTGTACCTAGGGAAATACCCATCATAAACTAAAATAATTAGTGGAAATTGATTGTCAAGACATATTTCACCACTCAATATAGGTATTCCTACTCATATTCCATCCAAAAGTTGGGGCTGTGATGTCACAAGAGGATATGGATAAAATTAATGACTTCCTCAAAACTTATATAAGCTATGCACATAACCCTTGCTAACCTATGTACTAAGAATTGTGAAATATATAATAATTCAAGACTTCAATAGAAAGTCAATGCTTCAACACTTAGCCAATGGTCGTAATAGCCCACTCATGACTACAAGGCTTCTTGCCCAAACTCCTTGCTAGAACATGAAATCTTACTAAACTCTCAAGGGAGGTAAAATATGGAAAAATGTGATTCAAAATAAATTTATTAGTGGCCCAAGTCCAAAAATAAATTGTTTTTTGTTTGTCAACTATATTCCCCTATTGGGTACCCTATTTTGGGAAATATAAAACATTTAAGGAACAAAATAATCCCTTGCCCCTTTCTTAACTCAGGAGGCACAAAATAAGGCTTGCAGATTTGGGAGGACAAATGACAAGGTATAGATACAATTTCTTTGAAAAGAAAAGCATGCAATGAATCACTAAGCACCTTGTTGCAACATTAGGGACTATCATAAGTATTTTTTTCTAAGAGCCAATGGAGGAGGGTAGATTGGCATTTTCCATATTATTTACTTTGGTTGATGAGAACATGACATCAAAAACCATTGAGGATAAAATATGAGATTTGGATGGAATCGTACCATGTGACATCCATTTCATTTACCTCAAATTTTGTAATGTGACTATAATGCTAGTGTGGGAACGAGATCCATGATTGGCCGATATGAGGTGTTTTAAACATTGAAAATTAATTATTATGATCATTTACTGAAGGAGAGGAGAACCTTTTAGATCCCAATGTATGATGGATTTGCTTGCCTAGAAATCCATGAATCCAACCTTGAGCTTAAATGTTGAAGTAAATGATCCATCGGTTGCAGGCTTGAGTGGGCTACTTGATGACAATACATTTATAAGATGTGATTGGAAGCGGTAGATGATAGTACAATGTCCATTACCCTAGTGCATTGAAGAGATATGTGACGATCTATCAAAGGCATGAAGGGATGTTGGGAGGAAATATACAAATGCAAAACTAAAGAGGAAGTGGGATCTCTCAATAATTATTGGTTTCTGGTGTTGGCTCTTTAACGGGTCAGTCTTCTAGCTCTTGATGCTAATCCTTGTAGAATGAGGGAGATGCTAGGCATTGGATGTAGAAGATAGAGTGGTGTCCAAGTTGGTATCCAAAACTCTATGCATGAGTTAAAACCGTATGAATTTTGGGTGAATTCCCTGCAAACTATGTATGAGGCCACTGCATTGCATTGTATAAGCCTGTGTGGTTAGTGGGAGGGTCAATGGATGATTGAATCAATGTGGTGCTTGTTATATATCTAATAAACCAATTGGATAGGGAATTATGGGTCACTGTGGTTCTTGATGAGTAGTTGATAAACCACTTGGACAATGGACATCAGACCCATGTCGTGCTTGCTATGAAAAGATAGATGATAAAGTATCTGGAAAGTGGATTCAAACTCTTGAGATTGAAAAATACTCCATTTGAACCTTGGGTGAATCCTTGTCAATGAACTAAGAGGAAAGAGTGAGTCATTATGATTCTTATTTCTAGAAAACAATTGATTAACCACCTTGGTGCTTGTTATAGGTACAACTAATAAACCACCTTGGTGCTTGCTGTTATAGGGAAGATAAACCACCTAGATACTGGGCTTCATATTTTGAGTGTTTAACCAAGCATTTGGTGTGAATTCCATGTGCAAGCATTTCCTTAGCCATTAGATCCAGATTTGGGTGGTCAAATGCAAGAAAGATGCATTGTAGTTGACCAATGGTTGGGTGGAGAGTGGAAGTACCTCCTTAAGTTTCCATCTAGTTTAAGACACATAGATAAGTATAGTACATTTGTGTATTTGAATCATGAACTATGATATTCAATGCGATGCGTATGAACGATATAAAATCTTGTGTGTCTACAATTTTAATGAATGTATAAATGTTATTTAACATTGTGTTCATGATTGAGGTGAGAAACTATATGTTTATGCTCTCTTAGTTGAAAACAATGGCTTCTAAATATATTAGCTCAATTTGTTTAGCAGATTAATAATTTCTGATAGACGGAATGCAACTCTTCTTGTAATATCATGAGAACCTATGTTTTCATGCTTAGTTAATTGCTATTTTTTCCCTATAAATAAGTTAAACGAGATTGAAAATTACATAGTGGGAGCGACAATAGTTTATTAAATGTTTTGTTGAGTTGATGAAATGATTAGAGACCTTGAAATAATGCGTTTTGTACTACAATTATGGTGAATGGTACACATGGGATTAATTAATAATCCTTTTATTTAAGACATTAATTAATGTTTAATCAATGATTTAAGCCTACCGACTTGGGGAGAGTGGTACTGGGGGAGGTAAGGAATACTGACTCATGGAACATGATCCCACGGAAAATAACAACTACTAGCCTAGGGAGATATTAGAACATGGAGATGTAGTATTGGGGTTTGTAATCCTGGGGAAAATGACACTAGGGGGGAGTGAACCCAGAGAATATGGTACTCGAGGGAATTGATACCGACCTAGGGAATGAAATATTAGGGGAAGTGATGCCGGCTTGAGGAAACATAATACTGAGAAACCATGATACTGGGATTAACAACATGTGTCGATGCTGGTATGGTAGGTGTGCCATGTGGAACCCCATGTGGCGGTGGTGTGACACCATGTTTTCCAGGCATGGTCACGTGGGTGCCACATAGAATTCCCTTGATGAAAAGGCCTCCTTTTTTGGGCTAAATTTCTAAGGTGCACAACTTTCTACTCATGAGGCAGAGGAAGAAAAAATTAATATGATTGGAAAGCACTCGACAATATAAATGAGATGGTTGTATTAGCTTTAGAATTTGAATACTTTGAGGAAAATATGTTGTTGTAACCCCATATTCATAACAAACCTTGGAGATCAACTCAAAACGATAGCACTTCCACAACCTAAGATGGTTTAAGGGGTGGGAAGTGTTATAAAGTGGTATTAGAGCAAAGGTTCAATACTAGACTTGAAGGGGCTCACACACATATAATATAATCTAATTTTATATGGTTGATTAAATTAAGTTGTTATAAATTCTAATTGAAACCAATGGTTGTTAAATTTGATGGAATTCTTGTCCTCTTTTTATTAAGATATGTAACTAACATGGGTTTTGGATATGTGAATAACTTCTGGTTATCATGCTTGGTGTTGACATACCAAGACTATGATTAATATGTTTATGCTTGATTTAGATGAAAATTGTGTGTTTGTGTGATAACACATAAGAATACATAATCCAGAATAGAAAACAAAGGAATGAGTAGTAG